>OX352772.1:293017758-294398921 GCA_947095535.1 Poecilobothrus nobilitatus
TTACTTTATATTAAAATAATTTGTCTATATAAGTTGCATATAACAAAAAGATTATAGATTTTTATGTAATTTTCTTCTCTTTAATTAAAAAGAATATCATTATAATATGAACACGTAAATAAATTAATATTGTTACCTAAATCAAATCATAGATAATTTAAATTTTTAAAATAAAATTATCGACTCACATTATGTGAGTGATTTACTTAAATAAGGTATCATATGAAAAAAATTGACAGTTGATATACAAAAAGTAGATACTTTAAATGAAAATTGATTAGTTTTTAATATAAAAAATAAAATATTAAAAATTGATTAGTTTTTAATATAAATAAAATATATTAAAAATTTTGTATAATGTCAACAAAATGAATGATAGAGATAGCAATAAATATTTATGATATTTGATTACTTTTTACTTAAGCATTAATTAAAATAATTAAAAAATTTTTTTTTCTTTTATCATATTAAAATTATTTTGTTTTATTCCATACATTTATAAACAATATAATATTTATTTTATTTACACCTAGTAATTAATTTCATATTATGCATACCGACTTTTATAATTGTAGTTAAATAGTAATTTCGAGTATGTAATTTACCTCAATATATTTTTTTTTCTTGTATAATTGTCAAAAATCTATTATGTATATTATACTTGCATGTTATATTTTTCTTCATAGAACAATATTAACAGTTATTTTATTGTAAAAAAAAACTTAAAAACCTGTTACAGAAATATCAAATAATAAAATAATTAATAAAATTTATAAATATACTAAAAAAAAAAGTTTTTTTTAAAGCAAAACAAAAAATTAAAAGCAATTTTGACATTTAAGAAAATTTTTGACATTTTTTGATTTTTTCGTCTTCTTTTTTCCTATCAGAAACTGAAAAGTCACTTTTAAATTTTAATTCTCTATTTATTATTTTTTTTTTTTTTGTTTTTTTTTTTTTGTTTTTACAGTTTCTTACGTTATACAGTATTTTAATATTATAAAACACACTAAAGAAAATTTTGAAACTTGAATTTAGTGAGAATTTAATATATTATGTACCTATATATATAAAAAAAAAAATTATACTCTATTTTTTATTTTTTAATTATTTACACTAATACATTCCAATAAAAATATTTAATATAATAAAATATTGTATAAGAAAAATAAGAAAAAAACTAAATTCTCTCATTCTTGAACTTCGAAATGTTTTATATCATCATAATTTCATAAATAAAAGAAACTAAAAAAAAAAAAAAATAAGAAAATTTTATATATAAATTACAAAAAAAAAAAAAAATTCCAATATACTCGTTGTCGTCAATATTCGTTCGTATGTATTGTATGTATATATCAAAAAGGTTTTTTTTTTATTTAAATTTTTTTCGTATTTTTTTTTTTTTTTTTCCATTATTTATTTATTTATTTTAATTTATTTGATTTTTGATATTATAAAATTTTTTTTTTTTTTCCACTATTTTAAAATCATTTTATAATAATTTTATTTTTTTATTTCGCGCAATATTTATTTATTTATTTATTTCCTCTATAATAACGGGATTTTCACTCAAATTTAACTATATTACTGTAAATTTCATTTTAATTTTTATAAATTTAATATAAATATTTGGAAATATTAAATATTTTCAGTACCAAATACTTAAAAAAAAAAAAAAAAAATTAAAACAAATATATTTAAAAATACATTAATATTATATACTATATTATTAGTATATATACTAAATTATTTATATATAAGTATATACCTAAATCAATTGAATATGTTTTTTTTCTCTGACTTCACTTCTTTATTTATTTTTTTTGATTAACTATTTTTTTTTTTTTTTTTTTGTATTAAAATAAAGTTAAATCGTGATATTTATTTCTTTTATAAAAAGTTATATTATTTTTTTAATTAACTTTATAAATATGTTCAATATTTGGTTTTTGTTTTTAATTTTATATTTAATATCAATAAAAAAAAAAAAATAAATATAATTTTTTATTTTTCCGATATGTATAAGAATTTTATGATATGATTTGTTAAATTTTTCTTTTTTTTTTTTTTCTTTATTAAAAATTTAGATTAAATAACGCAAAACGTAAAACAAAATATTAGAAATAAAACAATAAAAAATTATTTAAAAAAAAAAAGTTATTCCTTTTTTTTGAATTTTTAAGGAAAAAAAACTTAAAAAAATAAAACAACACTTTTATAAATCCGATATGCTACCGACTAAATATACAGATAGACGTGAACTAAATAAATTTTTTGAATACTAAAATGAAGAGTAATTTTTTATTATATTTTTTTTTTTTTTATTTTAAATTTGTTTCAAGTTTGTTATATTTATATATATTATTTCTTTATAGATATGTTTTTAAATTTTTCGAAAATAACCCATACATAGGAAAATGTGGAAAAAGAAAACTATGTATAAATGTATTTGTATAATGTAAATGTAACTGAACGACTCGTTTTATATCTAATAATATGAGTGTTTTTCCGTTTATTTACCGTTCTATTTCTATATAATATGTATATACATTTCAATTTATTATAATTTTTAATTATTTTTCTATTTATTTTAAATATTGTAAAATAAAAATATAAATTATTAAGAATTATTGAATTTACTGCAAAATATAATAAACAAAAAAAATTAAAAAAAAATTATACAAAATTTTATACTCAATATAGTTTTGAGAAATTATTTATTTAAAAATAAATAACGGTACTAATCCGTTAATTTTTTATAGTTTGTTTAAAAAATTCAAGTAGGTAAGATTAAAAAAAAAAAAATCGCATTAAATTAAAAAAATATTTTAAAATAATTTTTTGGAAAATTTTCTGAATGAGTTTTCCAATTGGAAAATATTTTTTTTTTGCATATGTTTATTAAATTTTTTTTTAATAATTTCACTCTTTTTCTTATTTTGTTTGAGATTTTTCTAATATTTACTCCACTAGTTAACATTTAATTATTTTTTATTATTTGTATATGAATACGCAATTCTTACACAAGTAAAATAAAATTTTTTATTCACAAATTATTTAATTCGAAAAATATGCATACACACGAACATATTATATTCTCTACTGAGATTCACTCACAATTTTTCCAATTCGAAAATCGAAATTATGTTTCAATTTCAACTTTAGATTCAAATTCAATACGAAAAACAGAAAAAAATGTTTCGCAAATCGATTAAATGCGATAAATTGAGTACGACAGGTTTATATTTTACTTAGATACAAGTATATACATATATTTACATATATACAAAATAATCAGAATAATCCATTAAATATAATTAAAGACATAAAAAAATTAAAAAAATAAATGTTGACAAATCATAATTAAAAAAAATTTGAAAATGAAAAAGAGACAGATAATGTAGGTACCTATTCTACTTTGAAAAAATGTTTACAAAATATAAAAATTCTAAATTTTAAAGATTTATTATTGAAATTATAAATAAATAAATAAAAAAAAAAGAGCTAATCATAATTAAAAGAAATAAGATTCTTTATTAAATAAAATTTAAAAAATATACACTTTAATTTTATTAGATTCCATTCTCTCATTTCATTAAATATTTATTTAATATAATAAATATATACATACATACATACATACAATGTTTATATTAGTATAGTATGGACGTATGGTATGTAATAGAATTGGTTATCTAAAGTTTAAATTAATTGCACAATACAAACAAGAGCACATGGCGCCATGCAGATTCAGATATTTTAAACCTTTTTTCTTATTTGTGAACCAAAAATATTTTTTATATAAATCATTACTTTTCCAATTAGAATTTTTATGAAATTAAATATTGATCAAACCCATATATAAAAGAAGACCGATTCATCAATTAGTTATGGTACAAAAAAAATTTTTTGTTATCCTCTCATTCCTCTTTTTTGTAAAAACCCTCGAGAATCAGATTTAATCAGAATTACTGAAAAAAGGCAGACAGAAGTCTGGAAAAAAAGTATTATATTTGATGTGAAGGATTATACATACGAATAGCATTATAAGGATATTATAGTTAATTTTAGAATTTTTCATAAAAAAATTATAAGAATTTGCAATTAAATTTGTTCTTTTTTTAATCTTAACTCTTAAAAGGCGCCTCTGTGGCGTAGTTGGTAAGAGCGTATAAAATACGCTGTAAACACCGAGGATGTGGATTCGAATCCCAGACACATTGTAAGAATAATTCTCTCTTACGACATTTATAGTCACGTCTGAAAAGGAAAGGCTGTGTAATTTCCATGTCACATTTATCTAACGGGAAAAACAAAAAAAAAACAAATTCTTAAAACAAATTATTTATTAATTTCCCTGCAAAGTAATTATACGTAAAAAAAAAAATATATAAAATATGATTACGCCAGCAATATGTTGTTAATTCTAGGTTGACGTCATTTAACTGCTTGTCACGAACATGGAATATTTGTCTCGACCTTGCTATCACATTCTAACTAGTGAGTTTCTTCCCATAATTCGTGCTCCTTTTAATACTCGTAAAATTCTTATATACTTTTATAATTTTATTTATTTTTTTTATTCTTAATTTTCCTACATACAAAAATATAAAATATTTATAAATGTATTTAATAAAGGAAATAACAATATATATATACATATTTATTTATGTAGAAATATATGTACGTACATATGTATGTATATTTTAAAATTGGAATAGTCTACTTATCCTCTATCCTCTATCGTCTGATGTTCATATTACCTATTATATTGATTAGTTGAAGGTAGTTTATGTAATTGAAACGGCGTGAGGCAAGTGTGAGATAGACATAGAATGAATATTTATATGACGTTTTCTTATTGACTATTTTTGTTTTTTTTTTATATATATATTTAATAAAAAAAAAAAGTCTCATCAAATAAATAAATATTTAAAAGAATTTCGAAAATAAATTTTTCTCTCTCATCGGCAACTATATTATAAAATATTATTATACATATTACTTACATTGTTACATACATAAATATATAATTTTTATAAAAAAAAAAATACGTAATATAAATAATATCTATCTCATGAATCTATCTAAAATCTGAATATGAAGTGAGAATTTTTCTTTTCTTGTTAAATTGGTTGTATATTTTGTAAAAACCGCATACCAACAGATGGAAAACCTCTTTCAATCAAATGTGTATTGATGTATCTTTACAAGGTATGATATTTTGTTATTGTGTGTGTTGTATTGTGTATTTAACTCAATAATTTAAAAAAATTACTCATTTTAAAGAAAAAATGAATTACACTCATTTTCATATAATATTTTTAATAAAATATACCGTTATTTATTTATAATAAAATTAATTGCTTCGGCATTTAAATGAAAAACTATGTTAATTCTTTTATTAAACTGTTTATTTAATAATTAAATATGTATTTAATTATTAAATAAACAGTTATGATTTATTTTTAAAAAATTAAAAATTTTTTTTTTTTTATTTTACTAACTGCTATATTTTCTTATTAACTGTTATTTTAATAATTAATAATATTTTCTGGATGCAATTCAATTTTTGAGTCAAAATATTTTCTTTCGCATTAATTAAAATATTTTTATGGCTGCTGGAAATAATCTCCCAAAAGAAATGAATTAATACCCAATAAAATTTATAATTACAATCAAGGTGAAATACAAGATAAAGCAACTATGTAGTTTTGCATTACAGTTTATTAATATCATATATTAATATCATTTAGTTATTTTGAAATTTTGTTAATATAAATATATATACATAATATTATATTCTCTGTACAAGCAATTTGATGCTCTTTAGAGAGAAAGAGACTAAATAAAATAAATTATTTCATTATGAAATAACACTCTAACACTATAATGAAATAATCCCCTAAATTGTTTTAAGATGTTAGCTACTAAAAAAACTTAAATAACATACATATATTAATTAAGTAATTACTACATTTGGCCGAACAACAAAATCCCGAAAAATAGGAGGGATTTTAGAGTTGGCTACTAAATCATGGTGTTTATTTTTCCTAGAATATTTACATATATGTATATATGCGAGATTCTATTTCGGAGAGATTTTACAGCTAAATTCAAAATCACGGTATTTAGTTTTTCCCAGAATATTTATATATATGTATATGCGAATTCCAATTTTTTTTTTTGTGGATTATTTCTTGCGAGATTATTTCATGGAGCCTTTATTTAAATATAATAAATTTTTATTTAATTAGTAATAATTATTATATTATAGATATATCATAATATTATTTATACATAGATGGGTTATTTGTCAGTAGTTAAAGACGTTACAGGAGTTAAATACTGTCTGTATGTTATTATAATTTTTAGTTAAAATTTCAGTGCAATAATTAAAAAAAAAGAGTAAAATGAAATAAAAAAAACCTACAGCTAAAAAATGAATTATTCTTATTTCACAAATTACTAAATATATAAAATATTTAATATAATATATTCTTCTTTTCTTTTTAATTATACATAAATTATTGTAATTTTACACATTTTGAAATTTTGGATTTTTATACTAACTTAACAAAAAACGAATTTCGTAAGGATGAACAAGCAAATTTTAAATGGCGATAATTTAAAATATTAATAATCTTTTTGATTTGTAATAGATAATAACATAAAATAAACCGGGACAACGACACATTACAAAAGTTATTTTATAAAAATAACCATTTCATCAAAAGACTTCTCTCAAAAAAATACATTTTATAAACAAATTAATTGCAAATAGTCCAGAGTTAAATTCAAAATCAGGGTTATACGCCTTTTACAGAATATATGTACATATATATGTATATACGAAATTCTGAATTAGGACAGATTTTAGAGTTGGATTCAAAATCAGGATTTCCCCTTTTTGCAGAATATTTATACATGTCGGATTTTAAAATCATGGTTACTTTTTCAAACTAATTTAATCGTTGTTTGTATGTATATATGAATCGCCTTCATCTGTGACCTTTTTGGCAAATGGGAAATTTGCAAAGTAAATTTTTGTGTAAAATGGTAAATTTGCGAAGTGACTATTTTGTAAAACGGCTTTTGATGAAAAGTATTTTTGCAATGTGTCTGATAAAGTGACCCATAACCAAATAAACCATTTGTTTTAACATTATAACAACAGCATATATATATAAATTAATTTTTCTATAATTTCTGTTTACGAGAGGACTATACAACAGTTATAATCTAAAATTTTCGAAATGTTCACCTGTACACCTGTTCAACAAATATTATTTTTTATCACTTATTTATATAATAATTGAAATAAAAAATATCATTTCCTGTGATCTTTATTTAGTTATCCTGGCATTATTTTATGTAACATTTACATATATATAGCTATTAATAATAAAAGAAATTTCTAAGTTTTTAAACTAATTCCCCAAAAATTTTTAAATTTATTATTTTTTTTTTTTTTTTGTTATTGTTTATGACTAGACAGTCGACAGTCTTTCGTGAATCGTGTAAAAAAATGCATAGCAACAAAATATGAAAAAAAGAAAACGACCAAATAATAGAAAAATTGTAACTAAATTGCTAAATTGAAATTTTATAACTTTTAATAACATTTTTTGTTTATTCATAATATTATTAAAATGTCCCTGATTCATAATTAAAAAATCATAATAATCATAGCGTTAAATGTGATTTTTTTTTTTTTTTTGTTAATATTTTAATTAATTATATTTAAAAAGTAGGTACAACAATTAAAAGACATCCTCCATAAAAACTTAAAAATTAAAATAGAATTTCACATAAGTATAAAAAAAAATAAAAAATTCATTTTATCATGTTTTACCTAATGAATTTTCTTTTCTTAATTTTTGATTTTATTTTTTTTTTTTGAAAAATTTAAAAATTTTCAAATAAAAACGAAAAAGAGTGCAATAGAGTAGACTATGTCAACTCTGGGATACCCGTATGAAAGTAATATATCCTATTTCTATATAACTTGATCATCTTTTAAAAAATTTCAAATGTTTTAGTACCGACGTTATAATTACCGAGATATATTTATGTAAATTGTGGAGTTGTATGACAGTTACTCAAATCTATTGCACCGCACCACAACCAAATTTTATAAAAGTTGTTGTCATAAAACTTGATCATCATTTGCAAGATTTCAGACGCCTAGCGTCATGAAGTTCCAAGAGCTGCAAGTAGCCGGAACCGGCTGCTCTAGAACAACCAAAATTTTCAAAAGTTTTTGGCATGTAACTCGACACCTCTTCACAAAATTTCAGATACCTAGCTTTAATAGACACTGAGTTATTTACATTTAAAAGAAGTTATACGACAGCTACCCGAACCCGTCGCCCCAGCACAACGAAATTTTACAGGTGTTGTTGGCCTGTAACTCGACACGATTTTGCAAAATTTGAGATACATATACCTGCAACAGATACTGAGTTATTTCCATATAAAGAAAGTCGAACACGGCGGCCGAAAAAGCTGGATTTAAATAGCAAAACTAACAATTTTCCAAAAGTGACGTAAAAAAAATTTTTAGCGTCAATTCCTAGCTCCCTTATGTTTTTAGTTATCGTGCGGAAGGACGACGGATGGGCGTACATGGCTTAATCGACTCAGAATTCGATTTTGAGCCGATCCATACCTTTGACACTATATCTATAGCTCGACTCTTTTAAGGTGTCACAAACGTATCTAATGGCAAATTTGTTATACTCTTGAACATAGTTTACACGGGTATAAAAACTTACATATATACGTCTTACATACGTACATATAATAAAATTAAAGCAGAATATACATATAATTAAAAATAAAATTTAACTTAAAGTTTATTCAAACGAAGAAGAGTGTAGAGTAGACTGGGTCAACTTTAGGATAACCCACACTAACATAATATACGCTGTTTTCATAAAATTTAATCATCTTTTAGAAAATTTGAGATATCTGACTTTATTAAATATCGAGATACATTTATATGAATTTTAGAGTTATATGACAGATACTCGAACCAACTGCTTCGAACCAAACAAATTTCACAGAACTGATTGTCATAAAACTTGATCATCTTTTACAAAATTTTAAATCAATAGCTTAATTAATTGTCAAGATATGACAGGAACGTTGAACCTGTTGCGCTAGCGAAACCAAAATTCAAAGAAGTTATTGCGATAAAACTGGTGATTTTTTTTAGAAAATTTTAATCTAGCCAGAAGTACCCAATATGAGAACATAAATTATATGCTACATAAATTATATAAAAAAAAGGAAATTGTATGGTAGCTACCCGAACCTACTGTTCTAAATCAACCAAATTTTACAGAAGTTTTTATTATGAAACTTGCACATCTTTACGCAATATAACCTAGATATTTACTTGCATTCTATATAGAGACTGAATTATTTTCATATAAATAAAGAAGTTGTAAAACAGCTATTTGAACGTACCGGACAAATTTGCAATTTTAATAGCGAAACTAACAATTTCACATGTGAAATTTCAGAATCCTAGCTCATTTATTTTTTGAGATATCGTGCAGATGGACGGACGGACGTACTTAGCTAAATCGACTCGGAATTCGATCCTCAGCAAGACTATATACTTTTCCATATAAAGCTTTTCTGCTTTAAGGCGTCATAAACGAAATTGTACATTATACCCTAAGAGCTACTTTCATACGAGAATAAAAAAATGAATAAAATCATCAAAAAACGTTTAATTGAATTTTAAAAATAATTGTTAATAAAATATTCTTCAAAATTTAAAAGTTTTTGCTAAATTTTTTTTTCCAATTATCCAAAACTAATAGTACAAAAATTTTTTTAATTAATTAGACTAGTCCTTATAGTCTTTCAGTGTTGAAACTATATATTCAACATTTAATACAAGAATTGAAAATTCTTCTACTTATGGAAAAGCCTGTAGCTATGCAATATTTAACAAAATAAAATATGAGGAGAACGAATTGGTCAAGTCGAAATAAGTTAAGTTAGGTTAAGTAGGCTAAGGTAGGTTAAGTAGCTTTTATTATAAAGTACAGAAATAATACTGTTAACAGCTTAACAGCTACATTTTTTTATTATACAAAAGAAAATATTTACTTACCTCTTAAAATATAAATACCTTATAAAAATTAATTATAGCAAAAAACTAACATAAAAATGACTATAGATAATTTAAATTTTATTAAAACAAAACAAAAATCTAAAATGCTGTTTTTCTAAATTTTTTATAAGCTAAGTATAATAATGTAATTAAATGGTAAAAAAAAAAAAAATTATTAAAAAAATTGGCTAAGTGGTGAAGGAAATTGTATATTAATCCAGACAGTGGGAATTTAAATCCTATGCACAAGCCGAAAAAATTAACTATAGAAATAAATAAAAAAATAGCTAAAACGATATTGTGAAAAATTATAGCATTTTTTAAAAACAGTTTTAACACCGCTCAATATAAAATCACATACGATTGCTTCGTTGGCACAAGACTTTCTCTTTACAAAGGAAAAATGGATATTTTAACGACAAATACATAATTACATACATAAATTACAAATTTAAAAATAAAATTAATTAACATTCAAAGATGAACATTCAAAATCTGTTATTCACGCATTGTGTAAATTGAGAATAATCAATTATTAATATTTACTCTATTAATTATACAAAAACCACATTTTTATATACTTTCTATATTATATATAAATACATATGTATAAAATGATCCTTATTATTATGTGATGTATATGACATTACTGAAGTCGTAATGTATACACTGTATACACTGAAATCGTAACAAACTATAATTTTGTACTTTATTTTAACTCTTAAAAATGCATACTCACTTAAAAACATTATTTAAGACCATATACATAATATTATATATGTACATACATATATATTTTTATACTTGTTCATATAAAAATAAAAATAAATATACATAATAAACTTTTAAACGAAGAAAGACGATAAAATTAAAAAGCAAAAAAAAAAAAAAAAATTTAGAACCAACTGTCACTCACTTGTCTTTTCTATTAATTTAAAATAATCATTACACACAAACACTAATAGTCAGTACCTTCAGAAAAATTTTAAAAATTCTCCCCATTTATGTATGTACGTTTGTTTATCCTTATCATTGCTAATGTCGCTGTTTTTGTTTTTTTTTTTTGTCATCATTTTCAAATCGTTGTTGTGTTGTGTCGTCTTCTTTCCTTTTTTTTTATTTATTTTGTTTTTCTTTTTTTTTTTTTGATTTGTCGTACCGTATTTTTCGTTCTTGTTCACTAAATACATACATTTGTACATTTTTTAATATGTACATAAATAACAATAATAATTATAAAATAAAATAAAAAAAACAAAAAAGAAAAACTAAAAAGAGAAGAAAATAAAATTAGTCACTCAATAGTCATTTTGACCCTTTTGCATGCATTAAATTTTTCGGTTGGGTGACTCCAAATTAACAAGTTCTGTTGAAATGATTCGGCTGCTGATGAAGTTTTACATTTTATTTGTTTTTTTTTTTTTTTTTTTATACTTAGCGCCACTATTATTTTTTGTATTTTTTTTTTTTTTTTGTTTGAATTTTCTTTTTTATTGTATCGGAAAAGGGAGAACACACAAAATAGGTATAAATTCTACACAAAAATTCAAAAAAAAAAAAAATAAATAAAATAAAATAAAAATGATACAAACATGGGAACCGCTAGCAACTGTCACGCTGTTTAAAAGATGAGATGGCGCCACACAAATAAAGATATTTAACAATAAAAACTAAAAAAAAAACAAAAACAGAAAAAGCAAAAAATAAAAAAATAAGAATCGAAAATTAAAATATGTATGTAAGACGATTTACATGTTTACATTGTATTCATATCTATCTATAAATATATAAACGGAAGTGAAAAAATAATATTCAGGTGATTCAGGTACTCGCCGCTATTTTATATTATGCGAGCTACTTATTTTTCTTTTTATTTCATTTCATTTGAACTTAATTTTATGTAAAAATAAAACTATAAAAAAGTTGCAATAGATTAGAATTTTTTTTTTTTTATTTTTTAACAATGCAACAAATTTTTTTATTATTTTATATTTTTCTTTTGTTCAATTTTTACATATATTTAAATTGATATGTGGGTTCATTCAATGATTTGATATATATGTACTCACATTAACATTTGATAAGATGATGATCATGCTTCCATGATTTTAAATAAAAAGAAAAAAAATTATTTGAATTAAAATAGACATATAATTTATTTATAATTAATACAATTATTTTAATTTTAATTACTGTGATCGATAAATATCAAGAATACAATTTTTATAAAATAAAATTCCACTTTTTTAAGGTACTACCAGTTTATATCCGATACTACTATTTAAAAACTAAACCAACCACTATCAAACACTACTAAATATTCGTTTAAATGTCAACATTTGACAATTTGATGTTTTTCAAACAATGAAATTTTCTTAGTACGGTTTTTAAGCTTTATTAAATTGAAGAAGTGTTAATTGTCTATTAACAGCTAATCAAAAGATCCTTTCCTCCTAATTTTTCCATAAAATGTAAATATATGAAAAATTTGATATCCATATAAGATTAGTTTTTTTGTAATTATTATTCATTATACAAAATTTACCTTTATTAATCAATTTACATCTTATTTTATTTTTTTCTAGGAAAAAAATTATTCTGAGTAAAATAACTTTTATTTATTTTTAAATGTCTTAGTCTTCCCAATTTTCCAACTTAGGCTAATTCTTAATAACTCCAATGAAGCTACAAAGTTAATATTTTAATAAAGTCTATAAACGGTGAAATTGTCAATGGTCTCTACAATTTAAACAGTGTACTTATTTTAAAAGTAAATGGATAGACCGATGGATAAAATAGACAGAATAGACAGAAGAAAACTAATAAACACACTTTCGCAAAAATTTTTTGAAAATTTCTTAAAAAAGAATCTTAAATTAAAATTATCAAAGATTGAAGGAGCTGATAATATTTTGACATATTTCATTTGTGTTCATTAAAAAAAAAAAAAAGAATCTTTTTACAGGAGTACCATTCTAAATGTAGGCAGAAACAAAATTAAATAACAATATTTTGATTATACACCTGTATATGAACATATACTTATATACATGTCTAAATATCCTTCTTAATTTTCTTACGACTATTCTAACAAGAAACGACTTAATCATTTAATTTATGTATACTGTAAAACATTTTAAGAAAATTCTTTCTTTAATTTCCTGCTGATTTTTATCTATTAACTAAATAAAAAAAAAAAAACAAAAAACATGTAGGTTTAATTAAAATTTTTTTTTTTAAACATAGGTATTAATTCTTGAGCAACAACAGATCATGAATATTTATAATCAAAATAACTTAAACACTCAATTAAATGGTTTAGATTTGATCATATTTCTAAGAAAAACTACCAAGATCAGAAATTTTTTTTTTTTTTTTTAAATTATTAGTAATACATATAAAAATTTATTTTTGATTTCATTTCAAAAATTTAAAAGGAAAAAATTTTTTAAATGTTTGCATGTCAAAGTTATAAGAAATACAAAAAAAAAAAACCTTCTCAAAAATCTTTTTTTTATCAATAATTTTATAAGGTGATCTCATATGGAAATAAAATTAAGCATTTATTGCAATTTAAACGATTTCCGTTGAATTTTCATTATAAAACATAAAAGTACTTAAGTATGCGCCACCTTTTTAACTTATGATTTTCTAAGGAATCTTTTCGCAATAATTGAGATTTAAAAACCACTTAAAATAAATTCTTCTAATCTTTATTATAAAGATTATTAATCGAATGGTAATATATAAACAGTAAACACCAAAGCTATGTGATGACCGGAAACCATATATTTTAATTAATTTAAAAATCCTGATAAATTCTTCAAATCTTTATACAATTTTTTTTTTTTTTTTTTAGTTTATTCCTCTGCTACATAAATATGAAAAAGCAATTACACAGCCTTTCCTTTCCAGGTGGCTGTAAATGTTGTAAGAATTTATTCTTAGGGCATGAGTAGGATTCGAACCCACCACTAATTTTTTTTTACGCTCTTTCCCACTAAGCCACCGTGGCTCCTTCCAATTTATTTCAATTTATTTCTTCAGTTTTTAATCCAAAAGTTGACAAGAATTGTTGTAAACTGTTTAGTTCTGATATAGAATTGTAAAACATGAATTACACTAAAAGGAATAAATATTTTTTTAATTACTTATCCTTGAAACATCAAGTATAGAATAGTAAAAGTAGATATAAATAAAAAATAAATTTTAAACTATTGCAAAACAACAACAAAGTTCTATTTATAAAGTTTTATATCAGGAAGAGAAATTCAAGAATTAAATACTAAAAACTCAATTAAATTTTCTTCAAATAAAGTAATCATTTTTGCTTTTGTAACAATTTTGTTATATATATCAATTAAAACCATTAAAGAAAATTCAATATCTATTACCTTTGTTAAAAAGCAGTTACAAAATGAAGTCTTAAAATATTCGAAATGAAAAAAAAACTGATAAGTGATAATATTTTGAAATTAAAAAATATTACAACTTTAAAAATGTGTGTTTTAATTTATTTTTAATAAATTTTTAGCACATTTTCAAAAAAATTAGAAAAAATGTGCCTACTAGTTTCACTCTGTCTATCCGTTTGTCCGTCCGTCTATCGGGAAGCTTACAAAACTTCTACATAATTTGAAATAGAGTAATGAAATATTAATTACGGATAGATATCGGAAAAAATTAATTTTATTGAATAACTTTTTTCTGTAGCCCTAGGTGTTACGGAGCTATAGTTTCCCAAAGTTGGATAAAGTCTTATATTTAAATTGTAATAACACAATAAATTTTCAATCTTCAATGCCAAATTAAAGTTGCTTATAAATATACATATTTGCCATACGTCACGATATTTTAATTTACCAGTATGCAAAACTCATTTTTTCTTCCAAACGGTTTAGAAACTTTTAAGAGGAGTAAGATGTTTGAAAATAAGTATTAGTCATTTAAGAAAATATTTTTGTGCCACCTCTCGTTTATGAGCGGGAAGGGGGTCAAATATTGAAAATCCCCCATTTTTAAACATTTGTAACTTGAACACTTGTTCAAATTTTTTTGAAGTAATATACAAAAATTAAAGCTCCAACATTATATTTATATTTCTATTAAGAATTTTTCTTAATAATAAAGGGTTACCATAAAATTGACGAAACTGTGCCTTGTTTTTTACCAATTTTACGTAATAAGTTTTTCTAACGATTTTTTACAATTTTTATATTAGTATAAATTTAATTTTTTCATTATATCTATAGGCTATACTTATTGTACTCTTTACTCAAAACTTTTTATAGAATATTTTTAAATGGACTTTGTGAAAACTCTTGGTTTTTCCATTACTTGTTTCTATTTCTTTCGAAAAGGGTTAAAAGTCAATGACAAATTATTAATAATTTAATTTTTAAACAAAGACCGCGTGTATACTGTAATTCACCGTACTTTTTACAAATCTTTTAATTAAAATTTTATTTATTTATTTATATTAAATGTTACAAATCACATAGGACAATGCAATATTACTAAATCATCGGTTACTAAGGCCATTATAGTTCGAATACTACTTTTAATTTGTACATTAATACTATAATTATTTTGTTTATATTATATATTTATACTACACTGACAGTGGCAAGGACGATTTGATTTCAATTAAAAACACTTGCTAAATGTGGAGGAGTTGAACCCACACTCATACAGTTAATAAATCACGTGGTTAACCATGAGACTAATATAAAAGTTAAAGAGATAAAATTTATTTATTTATTTATTTATATACATAAATATACATACATAAATGTAAATGCAATATTATTCAACCATCGGCTACTAAGGCCATTATAGGTTTTTATACTATTATTAAATTATATACTAATATTATTACATACTATTATTATTATTTTGTTTATATTATTTACTATATATTTACATTATATTTGGTCGTAAGGGGGGTATGTAAAGAAAAAACCACTTACGTGCAGGGAGAGATAAAATTAATAAATACAAAATTTAAAAAAAAAAATGCATAATTTCAGGCGAAAAATAGAAAATATTTTAATAGATTATGTAAAAAAAAATTAATTCATAATTTCTTCTTAAACTTTTAACTTTTTTTTAACGCTCTTAAATTTGTTTTAATAAATTCAATTTAAATTTTAACTTACACAAAAGAAAAATATATTTAATACATATTTTTTTTAGAACTGAACTTTTTCAGATTAATATTTTGTCAAAATGGTAAATATTATTTTGCGACCTTTTGCGGCATATTTGCCTTTGTTTCAATTTTTTGATTTACCTTTTGAAAAACAATTAACCATAAAAAAAAATCATTAAAAGAATACTTATATTTTTCAATTGCTTTGTTTCTGCATCAAAATTCACAACAAAATACATTTTATAAAACAGAAAATTATGAAAAGTTGATCCAACTTACTCTAATCTACCATACTTTTTTTTCATAATACATATGTTGAAAAGAAGAATTGCAAAGTTTTTGTCATAATTTATTATGACACTAATTATTATAATTGTCATAATAATTAGTGTCATAATAAATTAATAAAAATTTATTTGTTTTGTAATTATTGTATATAATTACTAAAAATAACTAACAGGAAAGGCTGTGTAATTTCTTTGTTACATTTATGTCGCAAAGAAATGCATCAAAAAAAAAATAACTAACATCCTTTTTTTGACCAACAAATAGATTATATGATCTTTAGTATACTCGTGTATTCCGTGGCCAAAGGAAATTAAGTTCTAGGGAATGAAAATTGATATCAAATTGGCTGGCATATTTTGAACAAAGTTATTAATATTCACCTAAAATTTTTGCACGTTGTATATATATGTAAACATCACCAATTCTAGTGAACACATGAAGTGGAAGATGATCTCACATTAACAATGTTCGTATACCATAAACGAATTTTTGTAAGCCGATTAATGTTATCTGAAAATTTTGAGCTATACATATATTAGGAGTGGGTAGCAGAAAGTCTCATTATTTCTCTTTGAAATACTTTGAGTGTAGACTTAACCTCATCAGAACAAGAAATCCACTCCTATATAAAGTATCTATCAAACCATGTAATTGTTTCTGTTAGGCGGCAAAGACCAAATAGAGAGAGAGAGTTGAGGTGACATTGGGATCGTTTATTAGACGAATACTATGTTTTGCACTTTATCAAGAAATTCAAATGCCGTTTTGAGAGCTATCACCCAAATATGGTCATTGTCCTCCATCTTTGGCTTTATATTGGTTTTATACATGTTTAGAAGATTAGAAAATAAAAAGAAAACTTTACAACGATACCACAAATACATATACCTGGCTCCGTTTTTAGCTATATCAAAAATATTGTGGGACCAATTTAACTCTAATATTCATATTATTTAATACAACATATAGATACTATTTTTCAATAAAAGTGTACATTTGTTAATTTTTGAATAGATATAATAAACTAAAAAGCAATTTCGCAACTTAGAACAAGATTTACATATAAGTATATATTTATAAAAAAAAAAGATAAGCAGATGCAACAAGGCGGCAAAATATTTCTTTCATTACATTTTTTATTATTTGTATTTTTTGTCGTGGTTATACTTTAATAACGCTTCAACGGTAATTTACCCTTTTTAATCGTACATACATAAATGTATAAATAAGTATACAAATATAATATAAAGTAACATTTATATACATACAAACAAAATATGTACCTATATAAAAAATTTTTTTTATTGAAATAAAACAAAAATTTACGGGCGTCTAGACAAAAAAATAAATTATGTATATACTCTTATTATTTTTTTCATTTAATGTGTATAGTTACATACATATATGTTTGTAACTATATGTTTATATTAATATGGTAATGGAGCTTAATTTCACTTTAACAAAAGGCAAACAGATATATTATATGGATGTATTAAGATATGAGTATAGTACATAATGCTACTTGTATCGTATGTGAATTAAATTATTCCCTCATATTCGTTCTTTCTCTCTTCCACTTCTTTACTTTTTTAATCAGATGCGGTACTTTCTTTTCATATTTTAAATGTTGATGACTTTCAAAAGAAAATCATAAAAAAAAAAATATAAAAACAAAATCTTTTTTCTTTGATCTATTTAAAACCGTCACACCGGGTTCCTGTCCTCTATTGTTTGTAAATTCATACATGTACTACTACTTTTCTTGTTATTCAAATTTATTGAAATTCAATATCGTCTTCTCTTATCTCTTATTTTTTTTTTATTATAAACTTTTGAGTAGATTATAACGCATCAAAAAAAAAAAAAAAAAATTAATAAAAAACCAAAAAATATAAAAGAAATATACTATACATCTGTTATACCAGAGTATATACTTAGTCTGTTATATATTTATATATAAAATCATGTATTATTTTGTCATAAGACATGTTAATTATATTTTTTTTTATATAATCTTTTTTTTGTTTTGTTTTCTCTTTTAGTTTTTTTCCTCATAGAAGCGAATAAAGATTTATATATATATATAGGTACAGTCAAATGTAATGTAATCTGTTGCTATTGAGAAAAACTTTATTTGTATGTACACTACAATGGACAAATATTTTTAGGCTACATTTCAATCAATTAGAAAAAAAAATATATTTGTACATAATTGATCTGTTAAATTGTATACTCAGTATGAACATAGTGAATATCAAAAAGAATAAAATTAAGAAAACAAGGATTCTATCTACAATCTGAAAGATAAAAAGATTTATTCTGGAGTTTTTAAATAACAAAGACTTAGATGTACTAACAAAAAAATTAAAAATTAACAATAAAATATTTCAAAAACATTTTATAAATCAAATAAATAGAGCCAGTGGAGCCATAAATAAGATTAATAGTATAACAGTAATAGAAAGTGATTGTATTGCATTATGAATAAAATATTCAATACATGTTTTCGAAAATCGGTCAAAATGAAAAAAAGAAGCAATTCAGGTTCCATATGATCCAATGATCTTCTAACTTGATTTAGTTAATTCAACAATTTCAATAAGGTAAAATCAAAAACAAAGAAAAATATTTTGGCAACACTCAATGTTCTCTTACAGTCACACCCCCCAATTCAATGTTTCCGCACCCTTGTCCTATGCTTTCCTATCTCTACTCCTTAACAAATATGCTGCTTTAGCAGATAGAAGGTTAATCTCATAATATTGGCTAAAGAAAGAGGTGGGTTTAGTCAGATCAGGTTAGGAGTAGCTGTAAATGTCGTAAAGAGGAATAACTCTTACAACGTGTGTGGAATTCGAACCGACACTCCCACGATGTTTACAGCGTATTTTATAAATAATTAATTAAAAATTCAAAAATAAAATCTTAGATAGAAAAGTTGAACTAATTAGCGAATAAGCGTTTCTTGGACGAATAGAAATAATAAAATTTAAAAAAAAGGGTATGAAAAGAGAGAGCGGTATTAAATGCGGGCAAGTGTTTGCTGAACAAGTGACTTTTTATTTTATATTAAAAATCGAAATACTTTCAATATGTGATTAGAAAATTAAGAATACCTTGTTTTACTAAGATTACTTTAAAGCGAAATGTTTAATAAAGTCAATCAAACAAATGTTGTAGCCTAATTTTAAGCACTAGCACTAACTTAATATTAGTATTAATTAATATTAAGTTTACCTTAGTGTAGCGACAGCCGATAACTCATATATATGAAAATTGTACTTCATCCTTTGATCGGTTATAAATTTTACTTCGCATGTTATATTCACAAGCATCAACATTAAACCGTTTAGATATGTTTCTTAACATTAATATTAATATTAAAAAGCAAACATTGTATCATAAAAAATCATTGATTTTTTTGCAACTTTGAAGATAAAATGCATTAGAACATATAATACGTACATTTAAAAGGGCCTATGGTCCTTTTTATGTGGGTAAAAGCGTATCAAATACGCTGCAAACATCGTGAGAGTGGCGGTTTAAATGCAACAAAAGTTGTAAAAATAATTTCCCCTTACGACATTTACAACCCCATTGACCTTGATCATGCTTGACCCATTTATGTGTCAGGAGAAGAAATTAAACAAAAAAAAACATTTATATATCTATAAGATATGATAACAATTTATGGCAAACGGTATGGCATTTCATAATCTTATAAAATTGCATACGAATCTCATATACAAATTAAGAATACTGTAGAAAAGAAATGAGTTATTAATTAATTCCGAAGAAAATGTGAAATTTAATACAAAAATGTTTTAAGTTTCATAGTAACAATTAGTATCAATTCAACTGCTTTATCCAAATTTATTAATTTATTTATTTTGTACCGATCCAGCATCAATACTATTCGCAATTAACTGAATAAATCCTTTGCCTATGTTAGGAAGTTAACTATATTGTTTTATATATTTATACAATTTATTAGATTTTTAACACAAGATATTTTTTTTTTACTTAAAAGCTGACTTTTAAGAAGCAATAAGCCATTTAACAGATACTTATATTATTACATTATTTTAATTAATTTAATTTAATTATTTATAACTAAATTTACAATTTTGAACTGTTAAAAAAAATTGCTTTATAACTTATTAATAAAAGTTGTTAAATTATTTTCCAAAAATGTCACAACAAATGAAAAACTTTCACAAAACTAATGCAAATCGGGACCTCAGTGGCCTAATAGGTAAGAGCGTATAAAATACGCTGTATAAACACCGAGGGAGTATGGGTTCGAATCCCACACATATCGTAAGAGTGTTGCGACATTTCGAATCCCACACATATCGTAAGAGTGTTACGACATTTACAGCCACGCCTGAACAGGAAAGGCTGTGTAATTTGCTGTCCGAATTTATGTGGCAGAGAAATGCGTTAAAAAAAAAAAATAATGCAAATCTTAATTATAAAAATTCCACTATTGTTTTAGTAAATACAAACAGTTTAAAAACGATTGTGTTTATAATCAGCTAATAACATAAATCAAAAGATGAAAATGTCCAATTGGCTGCAAGAAACGTGTATCTATGGTTAATGTTTATTTGATAAAACATTTCTTCTTTTCTATGTTACAACAAAACGAAAAACTATAATTATTTTATTTTTAAAAACATATATATATGTATATAATATTATATTTCAATATATACTATATTTAAATATTATATTATATATAATTATATATAATTAAATTATACTATCATTAAAAAACATATATATATATATACATATATATTTTTTTAATAAATTTAATTTTTATGAAAAAAGTATTTCTCTAATAATATATAAAAAATTTAGCAAATTCATTATTTTAACATATTAGAGAGAACACCATGAAAATAAAATATTTAAAACAATTAAACTTTCTTTCTTTTTTATTATTTTAATACACAAAATGATCATTAAATTACAACTTTCATTAACAATTATCCTCCAACAACAACAGGTTGCGCTATCTTTTTTATAATTTTTATCTTTTTTCTCTTTCAAATTATTTCCCTTAAAATGTCTTCATATCCTTCAGCTTTCTCATTTATATCTTGACATATGTTACAATTACATAGATATATAGATATATGTATGTATATATTTTAATATTATGTATCATTCATTACCTGAATAGGTAAAAGTCTTAATTTCTGTTCACTTTGTTTTTTTTTTGTTGTTTATTTCAGTTTTTTTTTTTTTTAATATCAGAAAATTATTGTCGAGCAACAAGAAAACATTCCTATCCAGCTGATTTCAATTCAATCAAGGTGGTCTTAACTTAATAAAGTCACTTTGTTGGATTTGTGGATTGTTAGTTGCTGATTTGCTTGTCCATCGGTTGTTTAAGATTTTTTTTTTGTTTGTTTTTTTTTTTTTGATGTTTTTTTTTATGTTCATTAAAATTCCAAATGGTAACAATTGATGTTTAAATATACATATAAAAATATATGTATGTATATATTTATTTTTCTAAATATATATATATATTATTTTTTTTAATATGCAACAATAAAGAGTTTAGTATTATTCATGAACATAAAATTGACATAATCCCTTGAGAATTGCAACATACAAAAAAAAAAAAAAAAGTAAACAAGATAAAACACAGAAAATATTTTAAATTATAAAAAAAAAAAAATTGACAGGATTTCTTTTTTGTTTTTTTTTTTTGCTTCTTTTTATTGTTAAATAAAATTCAAGTAAATTGGATTCGCTAATTGCGCTCTTTGACTCCAGAAATCTTTTTATTGTGAAACATAATTGATATTTTGATGTGAGGTCTTTTGATCAAATTTAAAATGAAATAAAAAAAATTTTTTAATATACAATGTACACATATACAAATGTTAGGAAATGGAATACATGCTTAATATATGTATATTGTTTAAACAAATTAAATAAATACTTATGTATGTTTATACTAAGTTTATTATTTGTAAAAAAAAAATTTTTCTAATATTATCAACAGATTTTAAGAGCGAAAAAAAAAATACAATTTTTGAAGTTCAATCAAGTTATTATATGTATGGAACTTCCTTTAAAAATTTTAGATCGTATAGCATTATTGAATTCAAAATAACTTGATGTTAATTTAGTTAAATAATTGTTAGTACAATATAATTATAACAAAATTTACAAAATAATGATTCACCTGTTCTTTCGTCATTTAATATAAACAAAACTTATATTAAAATACTTTAATTAAAATATTTAATATAAATATAAGAATACCAAAAAAAAACTTGTGTTTTAAGTAAAAAAAAATATATATTCATTACTAGAAACATTTAATAATTATCGATACATTAATGACACTTTCAATTTTAATCAAATCCTTTTTTATATTAGATAAAGTTAACTGAATTCATTAGTAAAATTTCTATTAAAAAATTTGAATGGTAAATTTTTTATTAAAGCAATTATTAAAGACCAGAAATTGTTTTTATTTCTAGACAGTTTTTTAATGTAATGTGACAAAAAAAAAAGAAAAATTAAATAAAAATATGTTTTTTCTATAGATACTTTATTAAAATGTTTTTTTATTTCTTTTAGCTATGATAGGTCAATTTAAAGTTTAAATTTTCTTTTTTTTTTGTGTTCTTAATTTCTTCTTAAATATATATTTTTAGTTTTATTTTTGTTAAAGTTTTGTTTTCGAAATTTATAAATATGTAAATATTTCAAGTAATTTTTAAAATTTTCTTAATTTCTGGAAATCTCAATAAAACTTTCTTTTTTCTCAAAATTCATATGCGAAATATGAGTATATTTTAAAGTATACTAATATAATATCTAATCATAAAACCTTATTTCTTTTAAGGATAATATAAATATCATTTATTTTACTGAATCATTTATTAATTATTATAACCAACACCTATGTATTAAATTGCAGTTACAAGAATTAAAAATATAACAACAGTTTCTTATAAAAAGTGACTAAAATAGTTTAGAACCCATTCATAAAAGTAAATACCTAAACAAAATTTTATATTATAATATACTATGTATATTCTTGATTTATTTTTAATTTTATAATGATAAAAAAAATTTTTAAAAATTTTAAAGTTCCTCACTTGAGTCTTTTAATTTTGTTTATTTTTTCTTAAATAACTACCTATTAAAGCAAAAATTATATTATATTTTGCTACTCTATTTAAATTTTTTTTTTATTTTTCTGATACTTTTTATTTTTCTGATATCTATATATTTTTTTTGTATATTGTTTGTAAATTTCATTTTTACAATATTGTTATTTTTTTTTTTTTTTGTAAGAAATTACGATCAACTTATAATTATGGGTATTATTGTAAATATTTTAACGGCACCTGAATTATCATATTAATATACCAGTATATTAATCTAATTTTACTAATTACATTTACTATATAAATTACATTTCCGAATAATTGGTAATGTAATTATTAATTACAAACAATTATCTAAAACATGACTTTTAAATATTGTTTGCAAATTATTGTTGATAATTACGAATGTCTACTTTTAATATTCAATATAGTATTATAATGTCTAATTATGATGTTATCTTAAATAATTGGAATTTCATGAAAAATTTCACATAAAAATTAATATTTAATTAGATGTTTTCATTATCTAACAATTAAAATATGACAAAGTATTTATAACAATAATTAACTAATTAATTTATATTTTAAAATTATCAAAAAAAAAAAAATTGCTTTTTTTTATAATAAGTTTAAGCATGTATAATATTTAAGTATAACTTAAATATAGCTAGTTATTAATAATACTAATTATAGTATTTAATTATAATTAAATTTAAGCATTAAAAAAATGTTTATAAAAAACCAACATATATGTTTAATAATAAAAAAATATCAGTTTAAGGGAGAAAAGATAAAAAAGAAGAGTACAAGTTTGATAATGGAGATGAACGTTATTTTTTTTTTTTTTGTTTCTAAAATATAATACAGCTCTCAAACAGTGGGAATAGAATTTTTTTTCTTGGATTAGGTAAGCTTTCTATTATTTTAAAGCTCCTCTCAAAATTTTAAAGTTTTCAAATTCAACATTCAGGAGATAGGAGATGTAAAATTGTGTAAACAGTAAATTTAATACCAAATTGTGAAAAATTATTTTTCAATTTGGTATATAAAAAAATTCTTCTACAAAATTGATTTCTTAATAAAATTTATTTATATGGTTAAAATTACATTGTTTTACTTTAAATAATGTAAAATGTTTTGCAAACAGATAAATGGTCACCATAGTAAAATAATAAACACATTTATTTTTAACACAATTTAAATGCAGAATATGCTAATATTTGCTTTAATGATAAATAACTCTATTTCAGTGCGGTTTCAATTTCGTACTTTTAATCATTCCTAAATTTTATTGAGATACCGTTTGACAGATAATTTTAAGTGTAAGACGATTTATATTATGGTTGTTCTAACAAAAAACTTTGAATACATATAAAATTTGACAGAAAGTATAATATAGTTAGGTAAATTTTTAACATTTTAAAATCTTTAACTTTTTGTTCAGCAGCACATTTCGTTTCTTTAAAAAAGTCATATCGAATTTCTATAGAATAGAGTTAATTAAAAACTGTAATGTCAGAAATAGCGTTTCGAAATAGTATAGCATACTTTTTTGTAATGTTTTACTCAATTACCGCCGGGAGTTAGAAATTTCAAAGTAATGTAAATCGTAATTTTTGCTATTATTTTAAATTATTAAAAGTTGAAGAGCACTCAGAGTTATGCACAAATATGTAATAAAAATTAATACATATATATGAAAAATATATAATAATTTTTAAATCAATTTTGAACAAAATTATATAAATTGTATAGTGTCAACTTACAAATTCAAAAACACTTACAAGAACTTAATGTATAAAACTTACAAGACTTAATGTATAAGACTTTTACAACTGATTGTAAAATGTATTGTACAAAATAGTCTTTTGATCAGATAGTTCAAGTTAAGGTAAATTATAATAAATATTTAAATACAAAAATAAGTGAAAATTATTTTCATTTCTTCTGATTTTGGAAAGCAAATATTTTTCTGTACACACTAATCGTTTTGAAACGGCAGAATGAAATTAACTCTTCTGTAACGTGTTTCCTAATCTTTTAATAAATGAAATTCTATTTAAAATTCAAAATGAAACGCATTACAATCGAAATGCTTATGTTAAAGTCATACAAAAATGTTTGAATAATAAAAAGTATTAAAACTTTAACTTCATATTGTTATAAACGCAGCAATTTATTTTTTTATTTATTTATTTTTTTTTACTTTTTTTTAATGCATTTCTCTACCACATAAATGTGAACAGGAAATTGCACAGCCTAGTGGGTAAGAGGGGTGGCCTAGTGGGTAAGAGCGTATAAAATACGCTGTAAACACTGAGAAAGTGTGGGTTTGAATCCCACACACGTCGTAAGAGTTATTCCCCCTTACGACATTTAGAGCCACGTCTGAACAGAAAAGGCTGTGTAATTTCCTGTCCACATTTATTTGGTAGAGAACTTCTATTTTTTGACTATAATTTAAAATTTATTATATTTAAACAAATTTATTTTATTTCACGTGTTACGCATTGTTAACTTTCAAAATACACAAATAGATAAATAATATTCTACTTATAAAGTATGTCAATAAACATACTATATCTTGGCTCAAAACTTTTTTATTGTTTAAACCTTATACTTATATATTACTTATATATTTAAACCTTATTTATTTCAAAATAAAAAATTATAGCAAAAAACTGTTCGAGTAAAAACAAGAAAAATACAGGTTGCTTACTATTATTTTATACGAAATTTCAATTATTTTAAAAAGTAAAAAAATGTAATTTTTTTCACTAATAAAATTAAAGTTAATATGTAGGATTTTCACTGCAACTTTAAGGCCAGACTTTAACTGTTTTTTTTTTTTTTGAATAAATAAGATTAAGTTTTACATTAGAAATTTTTTATTATTAGAAATACTTATTAGATTTTTCGAAAATAATCATTAGATTTTAATTATTAGAAAGCTAATAAAAAGATTTTTAAGCCAAGCTTTTAAATAATTAATAACGTTATTGGCTTTTTATTACTTATTAATCTTATTATTAATATATAAAGTCTATATGAAAGATAAGAAAAGTTATCAAATAAAATAAAACTAAAATTATTTAAATGACGATTCTTTTATATTTTTAAATGATGAATTTTAATTTTAAATGATGAATGATGATTTTTTTTTTCTATTTTTGACTTCAATAACAAAATTTGTTAGTATAAAAAAAAAAAAAAAACAAAAAACCAAAAAAAAAAGATTAAAAAAAATGAACTAAAGGCAAAAATAAAAAAAAAATTAAAATTTTATAAAATAGAAAGGCGCCAAAGCAGGAAAATAATTTTTCCACACACTCATTATAATTATCAGACTATCATAAATCTTCGTTTTGTCTCAACCCTTAAAAAATACACATATCATAATATAATATACTTTATATCACATTTTTATATACATACTCAAATATACATATAGATGTATATATACTTATAAAATTATTTTCGATTCTAAAGTCGCCATCAATTCACAATATATAAACAGAAACAAAATAAAATAAAAAAAATAAAAAGATTCTCCCCTCTAATTCTTAAGTATTAGTTGTATATATATGTATATGTAATAGTATATATACATTTAATGTAAATTGTGTTTGCATTAAAATATTAAAAGAGAAATAATAATTTTTTTCTTGTCGAAACGAATTGATATGCACCGAAAAGAAAAACAATAACCATAGTCAAATAAATTTGTGAAAAACCTTACATATTTTTTTTTAATATTTTCTTTCTTTGATTGTTTTTTTTTTTTTTTGTTTTTTAAGAAAAAAAATAAGAATATAATTTTTCAATATGCGCATAGGGAAAAATTAGTATCATCAAGCATATACAACTTCAGCCTGTCGCCAATAAACTTAATTGCCGCCAAGTCGTCTTGATGCCAGGAGGTATTTTTATTAATATTAAATAAAAATATAACTGACAAATTTTTGTCACTTATGCTTAAGCTTCATATAATGAACAACAACAATATATTCATACAAGTCAATTAAATGTACAAAAAAAAAAAAAACAAAATTTAAAAGTTTTTTTTAAAAATAAAAAATAAAATTATTTGTTGAAAAATAATAAATCATTTAATCATTTTTAATTATGTCATTTATTTTTAAGCAATTCTCAGACTTTAGAAAAAGAAAACATTATGTTTCTACATAAAACTAAAAAAATAGAACAGGTTAGCTACTAGCTCGCAAAATTTTCGAAACTAATTATTCATTATATTAATAGTTTTTAAAACATATAGGGTTTCCACTTGATACCTCTATCACGCGTGATTCGTGCTGATATTTTGATGTCATCTCAGGGGATGTTATATTTAGCCAATTCTTAATAAATAGTTCTGCACCATATGTTGTTAGGACGACTGAATTTTCTTGCTCCTTCAGGATTTCACTCTAAGGTTGTTGACAATCATAGCTGTATTTGATTTTCTATAAGCCTATATGACCTATCCATATCTATTTTCACCTGATTTAATTGATTAGTGGTTCTTTACCGGTTAATATTCAAAGATTTTCGTTCGATATCATGCTTGGTTAGAATATGTGGAATATTATTCTGGTACACTTATTAAGAAAGACTTGCAGCTTATGATATAAACTGGTTTTTATTATAAGTATTTTAAAAATTTTACATAATTTTAAATAATTAAAAAAGCATTCATTAATACGTTCTTGCGCACGTCGTTGGCCTATAAGCATTCTAAAAACAAAAATAAAAGAATACCCAGACTAATAGAAAAAAAACAACACGTAATTAACAGAAAATAAAAATAAAATGAATTAAGATGCAATAAGAACATTTAACAAATTTAATGTTATACACTGTTTTTCATCATTTAATCAATAATTTTCGTTATTTTACATTAAGCTCATATGTATGTATCGATATACTGTATTGGAAAATTCCCATAAAAGTTTCAAGTTCGGAAGCTCTCATAAAGGTTTCATTAGTTCTAGAGAATATACAGACGATATCGCAGTTCCAAAATGAAAAAGCAAAAAGATAGGCCCAAATTAAAGACTGAAATTTTACAAAGGGCATTATTGTTAACATAATTGTTAAGAACATTAGTAACTTAAAATCGATTTTTGTTTTTGAGAGGGAACTTGGGAATTATCAAAAGACGATATTGAGAATTGGAACATAATTCATTTATCAAGGTATGAGTCTTTAATCCCCAAAAAACAACCTTGCTTTTTAACCAAACAATAGATTAAGGGATCTTATTAGTTCTGCCGTATGTTGAACGAAGTTGTTGATGTTCTCCTTAAACGTTTGTAAGTGGAATACATTTTTTTTTCTCCTTGTTACTCCTATAAGGAGCATAGGGCATCCATTAAGTCATTTATTATTCATATTCAACTAAGCTTCAGTTTCTGGAATCATTATTTCACTAAGCTGTTGATTACCCGGCTGTAAAGTGGAATATATAATCGTTTCCAATTTTAAGGAAAATATATTGTGGAAAATGGTCCTATATTCGTACTGTTCGCATCACAAGCAAAGTTGAAGGGGTGAACAGCTGTGACTCTTCATATTTATCTTTGAAAAACGTTTCTTACAGGTATTGCTTCCTTTACTTAGTAGGTTCTACTACTAAAGTACATAAGAGAATCCATTCGAAAATTCGAAGACCATTTTAAGACATGTTGAGTGGACAAAACCAATTCCAAAACCGTTTTTAAAACGGAGATTCCAAAACCGTTTTAAAAACTCCTGTTCAATTAAGGTTTCTGTTCAATTATGTTCCATGGCAGCCATTATGTACATACACTTATATACTTAATTTTTATTATTGTTCTTTCTTCAGAATAAAAAAAAAAATTGGCATTTAGCAAAATTAAAAATAATAATTAGTATTGCCGTATAAGCTTACCATATAAGGAAATCTAATAAATGACAAATATGATATATAAGTGTCAACGATAGCAGTTAACTAATAATATTAATATAAATGTTGATAAGATAAATATTTCAATGTTTTATCATAACCTTTACTTAAATTAAAAATAAGTATTCACAAAAAGACTATGGTCATATTACAGTGTAAACGACATAAAATCCTACAAGGGTATAAGAACAAATTACCCTACACTCTTGAATAAGGTAAAAGAATGTTCTTGTAAAATTTGAGTCCTTTTCCTTTATCAATGTATCCTTAATGTTGAATATAAACAAAACCGCTTAAATATTTATTACTTATTACCTTATATTATATGTAAACGTCATTATAAACGAGAATTCCTTTTCAAGGTTACCGGTATATTTTTTATTGTATCGTTAACACACAGAACACAAATAAAAAATGAATTGTAGACAATAAATATAAAAACAATAGACTTGTAAAAAAAAAGCAAAAGAACCAACTTAAAACAGTCGAGACACTTCTTATATTAGTAAAAATAAAAAAATTTAAATTAAAATTATGGGAAGAAAAATATTTGAACATTACAAACAGACAGAGTAGATTAAATATTATACACCATAAATATCCAATAACATATTAAAATTTATTTACAAAATACAATAATTGCAAGGGGTGGAAAAATCAAATATACAATATCCTCTTCAACAAAAACAAAATTCATATAATAATGATGGAGGGTTGATTTCTAAACATTGTATATTTATTGCCATCTACATATACCTATATATACAATATTTAGTTTTATGTATTTTTGTTTGAATAAAATTGAGTTGATTGTCGCGACAATGATTTTAGGGCGCCGTTTTAATTAAATTTTATTCCATTTTAAAGTAATCGGATACTTCCAATTTGTTATAGTTTGCTTCCTTTTTAAAAGATTTAAAATTTTTCTTTGAAAATATTATAAGTGTACATAGGTAAGCGTAAATTTTCAAGATTTAATAAAAACATAATAGACATTTATTTTTATATTATTAAAATAAAAAATAAAAATTAATTTTTAAAACATTGGTTTTTTTTTTTTAAATTTCCCAACTTGAACTTCTACCTTCAAAATATGAATTTAAAACAAAATGCAATTCCTAAAAATTGAATTTTACATAATAAAGTTAAAAGAAACGGAATATGTCCGATTAAAATAGGTTAGTCAAATGTACTTCCATATATTGTAATATGTTGTATTGAAATTATTTTAGTTAAAAGAAAAAAAATATTCCCTGGACAATCAAAAGTTCAGTCTTACAGAGACAAAACTTGATATACTAATAGCTAATAGCTATATCTAACAAACAGCGCAAAATGACATAAAGATTAAACTGTTGATCTCATATTCGGAGGCCAATTTCAAATCCTAAAAAAAGAAATGTTTTTTTTTCTATTGTTTGACCTGCATATTAAGGGCAAACAATAATTATTACTTTGTCTTTATCAATAATATAAAAATATAAACTTGTAGTAAAATAAATGTCGGAAGTAAACAAATAATTTTAATTTAAATCTTATAACTCACAGATAACCAAATATTCTAATGTAAACATAAAATTATTATTATACCTTATATTATACATTAATCAAATAAACTAACAAAATATAATAAGAGATAATTGTATGGATTAAGTAATTCTACTTGTGATAATCCCTATAGTACTGTCTCAAGTATACTCTCTAATATACTAAGTCTCAAGTATACTCTCAAGTACTGTCTCTAATTATAAAAATATATTTTCCCAACCCTATACATTTTTCCAGCATAGCTATCTTCTATCTTGTTCCATAATATGTACCAGTAGTGCAGATAGGCTTATCAGTCTTACTTTTGAAAAATTGGTCGTAAAAATAAAAAGTTTTTCTTCCATATAAACTTTTTTTTTATAATCAAAGTAAAATTTAAATATAAAAAAACATTTTGTCTTTATATAAAGTGATGTTCGTTAATTTGTTCTCCTCATTGTATACAATTTTTACATATTGATTTAAAATAAAAAATATAAAAATACTAAGTAGCTAGTTTACGACACAAAAATTTTTAAACATTTACAGTAATACCCCACTTTTTACCAATCTTAATAAAAAATTTCGTCATTTTCTTAAAAAGAATGTTAATATCTTATGAAAAGAAAGATTTTGTTTCTTTTATATTTTGTAATGTATGTGTTTGTAGTTCAGCAGTGTGTGAGTAACCGTTTATGTATTTCGTATTAATTCTATATGACTGTTGAAAGCTTGGAGAAAATTAATATATTTGTGTAATAAACAAATAAATAAATAATACGTAAAGTATCTTCTCTCATCCAGTTTCTCAATTACAATAATAAAAACATAATAACATATGTACATCATAATGTCAGTTAATTTGAATCAGAAGTTTTTGATTTATGCTTTTTTATTAAGTGTTGCCTTAAAATTCTACAAACAATAATAATAGCAGAGATAATAATAATGAAAACATCTATAAGTAAAAATCTTGCAAGAATCAATGATAATATGAAAAGTTTTTTGCAAAAAAACCTGCAGTACCCAATCCTGCTTATTAAGATCATTAACACCTTTTCTAAATTCTTATCTTTATGGTAATACTCATATTTTGTTTTTATATTTTTATTCATATTAATCGCAAATTTCTGTAAGTATTTCGGGGGTTACTGTACAAAAATATATTTATACGGGTTTTTACACGTTCAAGGTAAGTTTGTCAAACTTAAGAAATATAAAACTAATTTAAATTTTCTTAATATAGACAAACAGAAAATAAAATAAAAAAATATTTAATTTTGAAAAATGTTTGTTTCCGTTAACTTAACGTTAGTCAAAAAGTTAAAAAAACAATTTTTTTAAAAACACTTTACATTTTACAGTTCATTTTAAAATTGTAAACACTTTACAATTCATTTTAATGTTAAGTTTTTATTAGTCCCACTCCCACTGCAACCAGCTCAACTTAGAAAGAGATTTATATTATTAGACAGTTATAACGGAAGTCTTACTGAATATTTTTCCAATCAAAAAATATTAAACAACATCAAAACCAAAATAAAAGTAAAATAATTTTTTTGTAATTTCTTATTTATATTTTTTGTAATTTCTTTATTTTAACCAAATTTTTTCAATATTTTAATTCATCTGTATCTTACAAACGTTCAAAAAATTTTGAAATTTTGAGAGGAAAAAGATCCAAGTTTCTTCAGAAAAAATGTTTATATTTTCCACGTTTAAGATAATGTGAAAGAAGAAAATTATATTTTTATTTGAGTCAACATATAACTTTATAACGTTTAATGTACAAAAATCTATCTAAAAAAAATTACAAATTACAAATGTATTTTACGTATATACATTAAGTTTGTCGAAAGTTTGACATAAGTTTGATCGCGTGCGTAAGTAAACTTCTTTTATTATAAAGGTGTAAGTGTAACTGAACATATATTAAGTATAATTTTTTTTTATACATTATTTTAGCTAATATATAAATTTGAATATATATATCCATACATATTTTATATACAAACATCACACCTGTTGATGTTGCAAACTATAAATTCTATGTATATTTTTATTCTTTTTTTTTTTATTTTTTTTCTTTTTTTTTTGCTTTTCAAATCTTGTATAAGAGTAGAATACGAAAAAAAAAGAAAATCATAAATTGTATAAAAGGATAAAATGAAAATTATATGAATGGGAATTTACTTTGTATAAGTGTATATGTATATGTATATTATACATATTATTTGACATTGAAACATCTGTTGGTTAAAAAGAATTATAATATAGAAAAGGAAAAAAATATGTTAACAAAATATATCTGTATGTGAACTTGTTTTTCTTGTAAAGATTAGATTTTTTTTTTTTTTTAGAATAAGAAAATAAAAAATTTCGAAACTTTGTTAAAAAGTTCTACTAATATAAAAACAAAAAAAATTAAGAACTGTGATTTTTAATTTTATAGTGTTAGTGCTGTCATAAACAAATATATATATACATATATACAAATTGTCATATTTAATTTATATTATTTTTTAATATGAAGTAAAATAATTTTTTCTCAAATTAAAAATGATTAAACTTATGATTCGTATAGGGTTACTTTTTTTTTTGGGAAAGTAATTAATGATTTTAGTACAATAATGATTTTCATATTTATAGTTGTTTAAATAATTATCATTAGCAAATATAATTTACATATAACAAATCAAAATCTTTAATCAATTTACAGGATTTTTGAGAAAAGATATTATCTAAGTGACAATCAACAAGTGTCTATCTATATATTGATTCTAAAAGGTGGATGTATGTATATTAATTAATTTTAATTAAAATGAAACTATATATATGTAAAATTATTATATACTTGTATATTTTTATACATTTTCAAAAAAAACTTTGAAAAAATGTGCCTATTAGTTTCACTCTGTTCGTCTGTCCGTATGTTTACAAAACTTCTACACTGTTAATGATAGAGAAAAAAAATAGAACAACTTTTTCATGTAGCCCCATTCATTACGGAACTATAGACCCTGCAACTTTTAAAAAGCCCTATTTTTAAATGCGCATATCTCATATTCAACTTAGGATTTTTTCAATCTGAAAACACCATTCGACTGAAATTTTTACCTTTGTAAGTAAATATCAAAATTATACAATTTTTTTAAATTTAGTATTTAAATTTACCGTTATGTGAAAACAAAATTTTGCATGATTTTTCTATTTTAATAACTCCGGCACGCTTTTAGATAAGGACTTGAATTTTTAAGGAAAGAAAGAATTTTTAGAATTAGTATAAGTTTCCTCAGAAAATTTCTTTGGACCACCCCATTTTTATGAACTATAAGGGCTCAAAAATTGAAAATTTGCTATTTTTAAACACCTGTAACTTAGGCACCTGTACACAATTTTCTTTAGCAAGACAAAAAAAATAAAACTTCAGTAATATATTTTTACTTTTGCTAACGGTTTCTTTTATTTGTATAAGGTTCAGCCCCTGAAAATTGCGAAAAACCTCTATTTTCAGATGTATATATCTCAGCCTCTGCGTAGTAGTTTTACAATCTAAAAACACTATAAGACCGGACATTTTTTTATGTCTATAAAACAATATCGCAATATTTTGTAATTTACTATTTAAATTTACCGTTATGTGAACACCAAATTTTGCATAATATTTCTCTTTTCATAACTCCTGCACGCTTTTAGATAAGAACTTACAATTTTAAGACAAGAAATAACTTTTAGAATTAGTATAAGTTTCCTTAGAAAATTTTTTTGTACCACTCCGTCTTTAAGACCTATTACGGCTCAAAAATTAAAAATTAGCTATTTTTAGACACCTGTAACTTAGGCATCTGTACAAATTTTTCTTCGGCAAGGTATAAAAACTAAAGGTTCAATAATATATTTTTACGTGTGTTAACGGTTTTTCTTAGTCATATAGAGTTCCGGACTTACAGTCAATAAAAATTGCCAAAAAAGTCCTATTTGCACATGTTTTCTTATTTGAAATTTTCAAATTTTGGTGCAAGTCACAATTCTAAACAGTTTGTATTATCTTTTGGAAATGTGCGCTTTTAACAGCCGTTGGTCTACATTCCACTTTTTTTTTTACAAGCTACGCAACTAGCAACTAATAAGAAAGGATTCCTTTCTACAAAGTTATTGTATCATTAGGTAATGGGGAACTAGAATAATAAAAGAAACTTGAAAGGTAAATGAGAAGCGAAACCTATACAAATTTTTTTGAAAAGTGGCAAATTATATAATGAACCAAATTTATCAGACGGGAACATGTTGAATGGAAGTATATTTACCACATTTTCTTAACAAATGAGTTTCCATAACCAGTTTTAAACCTCTTAGAAATTTTCACAAGTGTATAGAAATAAGTTGATTTTAGTTCTATAGAACAAGTGTCATTATATCTAGAAAATATATATAAAAAATTCTGCATTTTATCCACCTAATCTAATGAAAATTAACGGAAGTCCGCCAATATATGAAAGTTGTATAATATAATAATTAGGCTTAAAGATTCAACATAAAAAATGTTTAAACTTTAAAATATTTATAAGGATTCGTCCGCTTTATAAATAATATACCAAACTAAATTAATTTTCAAAAATAAATATCATATATAGAATTTTTGATTCTACATATATGAGTTCAGTACAAAAATTATCTAAATTAATTAATAATTTATTTCAACAATATTTTTTTTTAAATTTTTTTCATTTAAAAAATTTCAAAATTATCTCTCTGAAATCATTTTGTTTCCTAATAAATAAATTTCCTTTTATGATAAAATCAAAAATAAAATTTCGTCGATTTACATCAATTTCACTTAATTAATAAAAATGATTTAAGCGAGAATTTTAACCACAAATAAATAAAATTAATAATTTATATACTATATATTTTTTTTATTTATTTATTTATTTAAAAACTAATATTGACAAAATAAATTTAATAATTTTTTAAATATAACAAGATCCAATTAAGTCAATTTTAATAAATTGCATATTTTTGGGATTCTCAAACTAAATCTACATAATAAATAAATGATTTCTGTATTTTTAGTCAAAATATTAATAATTCAATTTCTCGTACTATTGTCTATTATTAAATTTTAAAACAAAAATGATCTTCATATAAATTTTAGCATATTTTTACCTAAATAATTTTCTCTTTCAATTTAAAAAAAAAAAAGACTATAAAATGCAAGATAAAAAATAAAAATTGGAAAATCGTAAAATACATAAGATCAAGTACAATTCAGAAGCAAGTAGTATGTTGATAAATATAGAAACAAAAAAAGTAAATAATAAATAAATAAAAGATGTGTAGACCATGAACCAAAAAAAAAAATAAAAGTAATTTTTATTGTGTATTGTATAATTTAAAATAGAGGCGATTAGATTCGATCAAATAAGTATACTTAAATTTATTTCTATTTAAGCCGTTATTCTCATTATTAATATATCATACATTTGTTTTAAAATTATAATAATTTATATCTTTCAAAAATATATTAATCAAATAAAATTATAAAAATAATAATATTGAAAAATAATATAATAATTTAAAAAAAAAAAAAACAAAAAGTCTAATTTCTCAGCTATATTTTAATGTAGATTATTTTGATTAAATTAAAAAAATAAAACTTACCTTTATTAACATTCATTAATAAAAGCATCAACATAAAATCCAAGAAAGGGGTTTATTTTTTTTTTTTTTTTTTTTTAATTTACAAAAAGCAAAGCACTTAAAGTATCACTGACTCTTTAATAGTATATATATATATCAAATAATATTTCTAAAGTTTAAAACTATATGTTTTTTTTTTTTGTTTTTTGTTTTTAATTAAATCACAATTAGTATTTTTGTTAAACACTACTATTTTTTTATTTATTGACATACAAACATACTACATAGATAATATTTAAAATATTATTAATAAAAAATTGTTAAAATTTTCTTTTATAATCAGCATATTATAAATTTACTTGTAGCATTAAGGACACTTATAATATAAAATGAAAAAATTTTTTTTTAATATATATATATATATATATATGTATGTATAAACACAATATATATTCACATTATTATTTTTTTTATTTGTTTTTATAGTATTTTTATATTATTTTTCTTTTTGATTTTATTAAAAACAAAATTTTTTTTAAATATTTCCATTTAATTAATTATTAGTCCTTTTTATGTTAATCCATTCTTTTTGATCTATAATTTAAAAAGATCATATATAAATTAAAGAAAATAAAAAAAAAAAACAAAAATAAAATTAAAATATTTTCAAAATCAAAAAAAATTTTTTTTTGTTATATTTTTCCGTTATAATTTTACCGTTACTGACTTTTAACAGACTAAAAATGATCCTTACTGATTCTTGCATTTATATATAGAAAAATTTAAGTCAAAAGTTTTTTTTTGAATAAACTTTCAATGTTTTTTTTTTTTTATTATAAAATATTTATATATATATGTATATATATATGGATGTATATGTATATATTATATGTAAATGTACTATTTGTTATTATATATCCTTTTATTTTTTTTGCTTATTTTTTCTGTTATTGTTAATTTTGTTTTTTTTTTTTTTTTTTTTTGTTTTTTGTTTTTATAATTCGTTCTTATTTTTAAATATAAAAATAATATTTGAAGCATAGTGACGACAAATATGAGGTATAAGAAACATTAAATTTACTATAATGGGATAAAATCTAGTGTTGCTATGACAATACGCGATATATTTTTGTTTTTATTTTTATATTTTTATCCTCAACATTTTCTTTCTTTATACTCTCATATAATATAGATAGTACATATAAAAAATTTTTGTACTAAAAAGATTTGGTGGCAGTGTGGCGGGCGACATCTATACGTCTGGTCTTTTCTAAAAAAAAAAAAAAAAAAAAAATATATAAGAATTAAAATAAAATATTCGACAAACGAAAATATACTATTATATAGAAAATAACTGTATATTTTCTTTTGTTTGCTTTTTTTACTATATTATATCTTATTTTAATTTTTTATTTTTTTGGTTTTATTTTTTTTTTTTTTTCAAATATTATTAGTGTTGGTCCCAACAAACATCGTCATTATATCATCATAATAATCATCGGAAAAACAAAAAACAAAACAAAACAAAACAAAAATTAGAACATTAAAAATTTTCTATGATGATATCAACAATCTGTAATGGTATTAAAAAATGCATAAAAAAATAACCGAAATAATATTATTTAAAAATAATAAAAAATAATTGAATAATTCTATAATATAATGAAAATATATATTTAAACTAATATGAAATATTTATTATACGTATGTATGCATATATATATGCATACAAACACAATAATAATTTAGTTTACAAACTATATTTATTCTTTTCTAAACATTCACAATATATATGTATATGTATGTATATATAATATATATATGGGAAATTTGAATCAGATTCGGTTTATTTTTCAGGATCAGTTTACATATATAATACACATTCACACACACACACATATTGTTATATTCAAATATTTATAACTAACTTTTTTTTTTTAATTTTCTTTCTTTTTTCTTTTTCTTTATTTTTGAATTATTTTTTTCTTTTCACTTTTGTTTATTTTTGTCAATTCAACGTGTTGTCACTTGTGTTGTGATTGTATCTGTTTTATAAATGTTGTTCAAATGTTCCAGTTTCTCTTCAGAAAATAAATAATCAAAAAAAAAAAAACAAACAAACAAAGAAAAATAAACAACTACCCAAATCAGTAGTAAAGTTATTAGAAAACTTTTAAGGAAGCTTTTATAATTCATTCAAGAAAATTTGATATTTTTGTTTTTACAATTTTGGTTTATTTTTTGTTTTTCAACAATTCATAAAAAAATTTGTATATGAATGTGTGTATGTGTGTGTGTGTGTATATTTATTTGTTTGTTAATGCAATAAAAGGACGACTGTTGAATGAGAAAGAATTACTTTTGATATCGAAAAAAAAATTTTTTTTTTTTATGCATAATATTATTTATGTTTTTTTTTTCTTTTTACATTTATGTTTTTTTTTTTTCTGAAATAATTGTTTATAATATGATTGTATGACTGGTATATTTGTTTTGATGATATTTTGGCGCCATATTTTAATTGCATTATATGTTTAATGCAATTTAATTGTGATAATAATGAAAACAAATAAATATCATATATCTGAATAAATAAATTATTTATTCTTTTTATAAAAAGGGTATTTATGAATACAAAAAAGGGTATAAATATTATATGTTTTGTTATATTAATTGAAAAATTTCTTAATTCTTTTTAAAAAAAAAAAATAAGTAATTATATAAAAAATTATATACCTAATATCTAATTATTAAAATTTAAATTTTTAAATACTAACACACAATTAAAAATATAATTAAGATTAGACAGATAAAAATTAAACAATGTCCTTCCGAAATAATTTTTTTTTTTTTTGCATTTATTTAATATCAAAGTTTAAGAATTTTGATTTGTTTTAAACGTGCAACTGCAAGACAATAAAACGTGCTATCAAAAAGAAATTTTGATTATTGAATTTACCCTATAATCAAAAAAAAAAAAAAAAGGATATGACTCTATAGTAAAATACTAATAATTATTAAATAATACTCATACTAATATAATAATAATAAGTAATACTAAATACCAATACCAATAATAATAGCCGCTACAGTGACAGTGGGGGTTGCTTTCAATAATTCAATAATAAAACATCTAAATCTAAATCTAATCTACATTATGCAGTACGGTGTTATATATTATACTGCATTTTGTAACTGTTGTAACGGCTATAATCACTGTTAGTAAAATAGTAATAATAACAGGCAGATTCATTGTTTCCTTACAGTCCCACTCCCAATTCAATGTTTCCACATCCTATTTCCTATTCTTTTCTATACTCCCTAGCCAATATACTGCGTTAGCAGAAAAGGATTTCATCCCATTATATTGGCTAAAGGGGGAGGTGGGTTTAGTCAGTAAAAATCTGACACTATCAAGGGGAAATTCTTGGTGACTTTGCAAGATTTCTAACTCCCTTAGGAAAAAAACGGATAATGAGAAGAACAATTTAAAAGTAATGTACCTGGACTATTAAGATAACTTTTACGAATTTTTAAAAGCTTTCATTTAAATTGCATATATGTATACAATAGGATTAAACAATTTTAGAATGTATATATGATATTAAGTAAATTGTTAAAACTTAAATTAAGTTGTTATTAATAAAACTTGATACCTGTGCACGATTTGAACCCGCACTTCCTCCGTTAAAAAGTCACATGCTTGACTACTAGGCCACCGAGGCCCTTTTAAAAATTTTAATTTTTTATATAATATATTCATTCCTTTTAAATTGCATACATATAGGAGTAATAATTCTTATTACATTAACAGAAAACAACAAGAAATGTTGACGTTATTGTTATATATAACATATACAACAACACAATAATATTTTAAAATTTCCTCATTTTATTTTCAATCAAAATAACTCTAATTAATTTTACCATTTTAAAATGTCAAATTGTGACCATTTATAAGTATTTCAAAATTTTCGTTTTTATTTTCTTTTATTAATATTTTAACAGTCTGATGATTATGATGGGCTTACTTATATTTTTATATTTTCTTCTTAAACTATTTTCATATATTATTTGTATATACATATGTATGTTTCATTATATATAATATACATCCTTTTAATTTTGTGGTTTTTGATGGTTGACGCTATTAATTTTAACTCTTATAATCTCAGTTGGACACCCAATCATTGTCATTTTATTATTTAGTTTATTTGTTTTTGTTATTAATGTTGTTATTTTTTATGTTTAATAGTTATTTTTTGTTAGTTATTATTATATACATATTTTAATAACTTCTTTTTTCTATTATTATGAAAAACGAAGGCAGAAACCAAATATGTATAAATAAAATAGTAATATAATTTTTTATTTTTTTTTTTACAAAAATATATAAAAATTAATTGTGATATGCAGTTGTTCTATATCCTTTAGTATATCTATAACTCATAATAAAAAAGCTTAGAAGCCTTAAAGGACTAGTAAGTAAGAGCGTACAAAATACTCTGAGGGAGCGTGGGTTCGAATACCACATACATACGTCGTAAAAATAATTCCCTTTTAAGACATTTACAGCCATAATTGGAAAGGCAAGGCTGTGTAATTTCCTTGTCACATTTATGTAGCAGCGGAATAAACTAATAAACTAAAAAAAACAAACAAAAAAGTTGAATGAAAAAAGATTATAGAGATAATATTGAAAACAAAATTCGAACTAGAAAAAAGTTACGATTTTCAATTATTAGAATTATACCTTTACTTAATAAGAAATTACTTGTTATCGCAACATTTTATTTAATTTTTAAAGATTTTTATTTAATTTTTATATAAATTTCAAATTTAAATATGTTATTGCAGGAAGAACTTTGAAACTTAAATCTGTCCATAAATTTCACTAATTATTTATTCAGCTTCAATTATAATAGCATATATATTTTAAAAAGTAGAATAGAAAATATTTTTATAACTATAGATACTTATTTTATATATAATTTTAAAACCAAATATACGATTATTTCAATTTAAATTTACAAAATTTTAAGGACAACGTCAACATCTTCGTTCACTACATTTCTTAAACCTATTTTTCATTCATAACGGAATCTTTTATCCAAAAATCCTAATAGTACTAAATGTTCCTTAATAACCTATTGCTTGGTCAAAATAGGACGAAGTGTTTAGAATTTAGAATTTTTAAATTATTTACATCTACCTCCGTAAAACAAATCAAAAAAAAAATTTTTTTGTCATGAATTTCTGTAAAGGAAAATAATTTATTTCTTTTAAGAAAACTGTAAATCAATCTTGCTTTTCACAGATAATTTACATTGCTTTTAATTTAGACTGTATATATATTACTATAAATCCATTAATTTTTTTTTTTTCTTTTCTTTTCCTTTATAACTTTACTTTTCAATTAAAAATAATTTCTTTACATTGTAGATCAATTTTTGTAATACCTTAGCACACTTCCATTTCTTTTCAATATAGAAATAAAATAAAAAAAACAAAAAAAGCAAAAAAAAAACGTTCTGAAGAATTGGCGACAAGTATTTTTGTTTTGAGAAAAATCAAAGAACAAAAAGAAAAAATACATGAAAAAAAAAATTTTTCAAACAAAAATTTATACTTTATAATCATTTTATATATTTTGCCTACATTCAAACTCCAAATTCAATTATTTTTTCTTTTTTTTTCTTATTTTTTGACTTTAATTTTTCAATTTTTCAATTTTTCATAATCATCTTTACTTAAAACTTCCTTATACAGAGCCAAGGAGAATTTTTTATAAGAAAAATATAAGAAAACTTAATTTTTTTTTTTTTTTCTTTGTTTCATTGGTTTTTGTTTGAATAATTTTTTTTTTTTATATATCTAATAATTTAACACACAATATAATTTTCCTAAAAAAAAAAAAAAAAAAACAAGAAAAAAAAGTGTTTGTTGCATAAACACAATAATATTTCTCTTCAATATGTATGTATATGTAGCATATATAAAGATAAAACAAAAATATGGGATAATGATTGGTTTTACACAGGGATTCCACCAATTTCGCAGGATAATTTCTTTTCAATTTTGTATTTTTATTTTGGTTTTTTTTTTCTTTGTTTCATAAGAAAAAAAAAAATTTCATTGTGAAAACATCAAATGAAAATCAAAACTATATCAGCGCCAACGGATTCCAATTGAGTTCTCATTTTATTTTTAAAAATTTACAAATAATTTTTTTTTTCTTCTTTTTGTTTTAACTATTTTTTTTTTTTTTAATATATACGCACATTTATACAAACATACATTTATATTATATATATTTACTACTTATTTTGGTATATCCAATTGTCATCATATTTATAGTTACATACATCAATAACTAAAAATAAATATTTACGTATATGTGTACATATGCTTCTGTATAGAAATTCTAAAATATGAAAAAAAAAAAAAAATTTCACAAAATGAAAAAGTATATATATATATATATATATATATAAAAAAAAGGACGACTGTCTCTTTAGTAACGTCTGGTCGACAATACTGGATCATTTGGCGGCAAGAACACAGGCACCCAATTTTCTTCATCATCAGTGAGGAATTAAGGAGCCGCGCCAAAAAAAAAAAATAATAATATCGCATATATTTACAAATATCCTTTTTTTTTTTTTTTATACAACATACATACATATATATATATATATACTAAAATGTATGCTTATTATTTCTTTAAGAAAAATAACCAATACAGCGAATAAACGAAGGAATAATAATCATAAAATTATAGTAAAGTAAAAATATAACAATAATAATAATAAGTATTTAAAAAAAATTATATTAAAACTAAAGAGACAGTTTTCTTCTTAATATTTAAAAAAAACAAAAAAACAAAAAAACAAAAAAACTAAAAACAAATCTTACAATCATAACTAAAATTATACTAAAATTTGAAAAAAAAATAAAAATAAAAATACTACCAAGGAAGTTAATTTTCTTTTGTTTTAATTTTTCTTTTCTGTTATTATTATTATGTTTTATTTTTTCTATATGATAAACTCTGCATCTTTTAAACGATGCATATGTCAAAAAAATATTAAAACATTTATTTTGTTTTAAGTTTAAAATTGTTAACAATAACAAATTTATTTTCTTTTTTATAAGAAAATGAAATTTACAATTTTCCAAAAAAATAAGAAATTTTTTTTTTTATCATTTTTATATACTTATCATATTTGTCGTAAATTTATTCAATTTAAAAATTCAAATACAAATTTCTTGCACATTGAAATACTAATATATAGATATATGTTTCTATGTATACAAATACATTTTTTTTTTTTGTTATAATTTGATATTAAAAACGCGTTATTTAAAGAGGAAAAGTAATATTAAAAATAAAAATATAATAAATATAATGATTATACCCTTTTTTTTTTGCGCGTAATTATTGGAAAAATTTGTTGAAATTTTTAAATAGAGTTTTCTATATCATTATCACCCTTTCCTATTAAATCATCCTTTGACCTATATAATATATATTTTATATAATAATATATAATATATAGGTAAAATAAAAAAAATTCTTTAAATATGAAAATTTGTATTTTTATTATATATTTATATAACGGTAATTTCTAGTCAATCATAAATAAAGGAAAACATTCAACAAGTGTTTTATTATTTGTTCTGTTTATAGGAGTACATATAGTAACAAGGTAGAATGTAAACCAAAGGATTTTAAAAGTGCACATTTCCAAAAGACAATACATACTGTTTAGAATTGTGACTTGCACAAAAATTTTAAAATTTCATGTAAATAAGAAAAAATGTGAAAATAGGACATTTCTGGAATTTTGAGGAGCTCTAAGTCCGGAACCTTATACAACTAAGAAAAACTGTTAACACACGTGAAAACACATTACTGGAGTTTTAATTTTTATGTCTTGCCAAAAAAAAATTTGTACAGGTGCTTAAATTATAGATGCCTAAAAATAGCAAATTTTCAATTTCTCAGCCCTAATAGTTCTTAAAAAGGGGGAGGAGGGGGGTACAAAAAAATTTTCTAAGGAAACTTATACTTATTCTAAAAGTTCTTTCTTGTCTCACAATTTCAGGTTGCTATCTAAAGGCGTGCCGGAGTTATGAAAATGTGATTTTCACATAACCGTAAATTTAAATAGTAAATTACAAAATATTGCATAATTTTGATATTGTTTTATGGAGATAACAAAATTTTCGTTATTCTAGCTGTTGTAGATTGTAAATTTATTACGAAGAGCCTGAGATATATACATGTGAAAATGGGACTTTTTTGCAATTTTGAGAAGCTGTAACTCTGGAACCTTATACAACTTAAAGAAACCTTTAACACACGTAAAAATATATTACTGGAGCTTTAATTTTTATATCTTGCCGAAGTAAAATGTGTACAGGTGCCTAAGTTACAGCTGTTTAAAAATAGCGAATTTTCAATTTTTGAGCCCTAATATACTAATTCTAAAAGTTCTTTCTGCCCTCAAAATTTCAAATCCCAATTTGAAAGCGTTCCGGAGTTATAAGGGTAGAAAAATCATGTAAAATTTGGATTTCACATAACGGTAGATTTAAATACTAAATTTAAAATAATTGTATAATTTTGATATTAATTTACAAAGTTAAAAAAAGCACCTGTCGAATGAAGTTTTCAGATTGAAAAAATATTAAGCAGAACATAAGATATACGAATTTAAAAATAGGGCTTTTTTAAAGTTTGAGGGGCTGTAGCTCCGTAATGGATAGGTCTACATGAAAAAGTTGTTCCACAAAATTAATTTTTTTATGAGACCTACCCATGGTTAAAATTTTTTTTCTCTATCTTTAATGATATAAAAATTTTGGAAACAGACGATGTGCTAAAAAGGCAAATTTAGTTTAGAAATTAATAAATTTAACATATTTTTGAAATAAGCACATATTATAAATTACATACATAATATGTGAATATGTTTTTCAAAAAAAACTTATTCTTTATAAAAATAAATATTTAATATGAATTGAAATGAGACTTACATAAATTTAATAAAAAAACCTATGCATTTTTTTAATTTAAACAAATGCCTAAAAATATGCAATGATATAATGGTCCTCCTGTCTATAATATAGGTAACAGAAATTTAGATAGGAAAGTAGCTAGAATTATATTAGGCTACACAATAAGTAAGAAAAAATATTTATTAGAAAAAACTCAGCCACCATCTTGCATTTTTTATCATAATGTAATGACAATAAAACACATATTTCTAGAATGTTTAGCAGCTAGAAGGGTGCTTGAAAAACACTCGACCACCGCCAACGAAGCACTTAAACCTAAAAAGAAAATTTGGCTGTAATAGAAGAAATTGCAAAATTGTTCCAAATATGGGAAATTATATTTAGTTATAAAACTATTTAGTTGTTGATAATAAAAAGAGGAAAGAGTAAGATAAAATTAAAATTAAAATAAAATTTACAAAAATAAAATTAAAATGTTTAACTAACTAAAATAAAATTAAAATATAGGATAAGTGGAATATAAAAATAATGTCAATACTATTATAAATAATATAATGTAAATAACATGTAATGTATTAAAAACTTAATAGCCAGGCCCAAAATGCCCTTTGTAGCCGAGGGTCTTACTGTTACTCACGACCTGTAATAACACGAAGAAATTCTTTATAAAATTGGTTCAAAATACCTCTTCATGTTTTACCTGTATATCTTATAATGAGTTGGATTCGAGCCCACACTCGCTCGGTGTTTACAGCTCTTACCCACTAGGCCACCGAAGAACTCTGCTACAAAATCCATTTTGAAGCTGCCTATATTAAAGTTTTAATTTTAGTAAATTTCATTATTTGTATTATTTACATTATTTACATTTTTATATTTATAAATTTATTGTTAATTCAATTTTAATTCAGTCTTAATTATTTTAAGTTATTTACATTTTTATATTCAACTAATCCTTTATTTTTTAATTTTTGTTCCTTAGTTAACAATTAAAAGTATAATAAGTCAACATTTCTTACCTTTTCCTTCTTTTTTATTTTTCTATACATAATATATTGATTTGAGTTATTTTGTATACTTAAATGGTTTACTAAATAAATTATTTAACTAAATGGTTTTCCATATTTGAAATAATTTCCTTTATTATTGGCACATTTTCTTTTTTAACTTTAAGTACTTCAGTGGCTGTAGTGAAGTATTTATCAAACACCCTTGTGGTTGCTGAATATTCTAGGAAGATATGTTTAATTGATATTACATTAGGACAGAAACAAAATATTGGAAGATGGTGGATCAGTTTTTTAAAATAAATGTTTTTGGTGCCTATATAGTGTGGCTTAATTTGTTTCCTTTCGCATACACAGGAGGACGGTTTACATCGGTCCAATGACACTTCAGAAAATTATTGGATGAATTACATCTTCAGTTAATTTCTATCTTAATCAACTTTTAATTTTCACCTTAATTTGGTTAAATCAATCAATGTAAATTAGTCAATACATTGATATAGGAATTATCACTTAAAGCTCATGCAGGCGCATCTTATTTGAATATATATAAAGCACACGCTTTTTTATATTTTTTTTTTTTTAAATTAAATCCTTAGTTTTAAACTAATTATGATTAATAAAGTATAACACTAACCCTGCTTTCGGTAATTATAATAATTCGGTCGTTTGATCTGTAACCATCAAACTGTCAACTGTCATCGGACTTTTGGTTATGAAGTTTGCAAGTGTCATTCTTTCGGTTATGCAAAACAAAAGTCGAAATGTCAGTCAAATTTGTGCACACAAAGCAGGGTAAACCTTTATGATTAGTTGTTGATTTTTGCTGTGAACAGTACAAAACGCAAAATATAAGTATATTTTTTTTAAAATGGATTCCAATAAAATAAATAGTATTATTTCTTGTGAAATTTTAATTATATTTTTAAATTTGAAACATAAAAAAGCAATTGAAATAAAATATAAGTAATGTTTTTAAATTTAGATGGTCTTCCTTTTTATCCTTATTACATATGGATATGTATGTATAATTTCCACAAAATAATGTTCTACAGCTTTTAAAACATGTATATTAATATTTTATCTAAATTTTTAATTTTTCCTTACTTATATAATTTCAGAACAAAGAAAAATATAAAAATTATACCAAAGCAGAATAAACAAAAAATTTTTATTTTTGTTTGGTAATGTCGCTTGACGTCGTGTCAAAAATTTGCAAAAGTCTATTTGACGCAGTTGCTTGGTTGAATCAAAATCAAATCAAAAATCAATTTACTAATCGTCATTTTATATTACCGAAAGCATAGGGATAGTTTCCATTTAGACTTTCTTTCCGTTTAAAAAAAAAATAAAAAAAATATTCTTACAAGTTGGCCACCTGTAAATGTTAACCAGAAATTTTCGAATCGCAGGTGACTTTTACACGTTGGGCAAAATATAGGACAGTTATAATAGAACTGAGACTGTAACAGTTTTCTGTCAAAGATGATAAAAAAAAACATTGTCAAAGAATTAAAGTAGGAATTAATTTATAACTGAATATAAAAATTTATTAATATCATATTTTTCCATATTTTTATTCTATTTTCAACACATTTCCAAAAAAAAATTAAAAAAATGTACGTATTAGTTTCACTTTATCCGTCCGTTTATCCATTAGTGCGTCTGTTTAGAAAACTTCTACACCATTTAAAATAGACCAATGAAATTACTCATAAAAAAGTAATGTTGTACAAAAACTTTTTCATGTAGCCCCATCTATTACAGTGTCATTACAGCGTCATTTATACGATAGTAGTATAAATATATTTCTATAGTAGTTTTACAATCTAAAAACGCTAAAAAACCGGAATTTTTTTTACCTTTATAAAACAATATCAAAGTTATGCTATGTTTTGGAATTTATTATTTAAACTTCCTTCATAACTCCGGTATCTTAAAATTATAAGAGAAAAAAGTTCTTTTAGAATTCGTTTAAATTGTCTCAGAAATTTTTTTTTGTACTACCTCGTGTTTAAGGGCTATTAGAGGATCAAAGGATCAAAAATTGAAATTTTGCTATTTTTAAGCACCTGTAACTTAGCCATCTGTACAAATTTTTTTAAAATAAAACACAAAAATTAAAGCTTCAACATTATAATTTGGCCTTTTGTTTATTGTTTTTTTTAGTTATGTAGGGGTTCGCTTCAAATTGATGAAAGTTTTTCTTTATTTGTCACATTTTTTCTTATTATATGAAATTCTAAGGAAATTTCAAAAATTTGGTGCAAATCACAATTCTAAACAGTTTGAATTGTGTTGTGGAAAATATGCATCTTTAAAAACCGTTGATTTACACTCTGTCTTGTTTTTTTTTATAACACAATGAAATGGTTTCTATTAATTCATCAAACGTAAATGTATTAGAAAATTGACATATTTATTTATAGCATTTATTTATATTTATTTATAGATAAAGATCGATCGAAGTTTGGTGAGGATAAAGATATTAATAATATTTTTCGTTTATAAATTTACAAAAAATTAACTCTTAAAAGAAGGCTATATATTCTCTTCCGCTTTAATAAAAGCACTCACAAAAATTATATAACACTAAATTATAGAAATTATAGATATAATTTATACTTTTATAGCTGATCTAATGGTTGTTAATATCGGATATTGCTGCTCCAACAATAATGCATACATATTTATACTGGATATAATTTGATATAAATGAACGGAATATCACAAAATGGTATAAGGAATGTGAAAACATGTATTAAACTTAAAGCGCAAAACATAAGTAAATTCCTTCAAAACAATTTTAAACAAATTAAAAATGTAAAACAAATTGTTTTAATAGTCTTAAAAAAATTACCTCATGAATTTTTCTCCCTTTTGAATTATAAATTGTACAATTGCATAATTGAACCATACTAAATTATCTAGAAATGGGTAAAGGTATTATAAAATTTCTAGCCTTAGCCATGTAACCCTTCATAAATAACCAAAATGAAATAAATTTGAAATAGAATTGTAACGATTGTAATTCAAGCTATTCAACATATTATGATATGTTCTAAAGTACTTTCTCACGTCTAGTATATAATCGCATCCGAATCTATTAAGGTCAATTATAACAATAAGCGTTTTTTTTTTTAACTTCTTTTATACATTATCCATAATATCCCAGATTTTGTCTTTTGTTATAATATATGCCTGTGATGGGTGTGCAAACAATCTTATCAGCCTAACAATTTAATAATTAGCACACAAAAGAAAATTATCTTTAAATGAACAAGGCTTTATTAGATAAATTGATTTGATCAATTAGTTACTTTGAAGTATCTTGTTATCTGTTGTAATACTATTCGCTATTTGCACGACACCATGTATAAAGAAGAAACTGGACAATCGCGTTATGTCTTGAAAGCGAAATCTATTAAGGCTGAAAATAATCATAATCGTAATAAAAAAAAAAAAAAAAAATGTTTTAAATATTTTTGTCACAAATATCTATTTTGTACTTTTTTTGTATGTATTTATTTGTTTTCTTTTTTTTTTTGTATATTATCTAAATTCTACTTGCACTTTTTTTTTTTAAATTAATCAATAAAAACGTGTAATATAATTATATCTTTTGAAATATGAATATTATTTTCATTTTTTATTTTCAATTCTTATATACTTAGTGATAAAACTTTAATATTCATTTCAGTATCCTTAAGGCACCAGCAGTCAATTACAATATATAATTTCAATGTGTTTTTCATGAAAACTTCAAAACAATAATAAAAAATTTAAATGTAAAAAAGGACACAAAAAAATGAAAACTTAAAATAAAAAGTTTTAATTCTTAAGATGACTTCTTTTATATCTATAGATACAATGTACATAAATATATACATATATAATATACAATATAGAAAAAGATATATTTTTTTTTGTATATTAGAGTTATAAAAAATTGTAAAAGAAATGAAACAAAAAACAAAATTATTAATTGACAGTTTTGTCGCGACATAATTTTTGATTAGACTTTAGGACGCTTCAACAGGATACACGATTATTTTTATACGTATATGCAAGTCTACAAAAACAAACATATCCAAACATATAAAGATACTCGTACAAAATCTCTAAAAAAAAAAAAAAACAATTCATAAATTGTGCCATTTTTAATTCTTATGTATTTAAAGACGCCACCGATTGGCTACTTGTAAAAATTATAATATTAAAATAGATATATATATATATATATAATATACAATTATTTTTATTGTTATTATAAAATTATGACATAAAAAATAATTTCATTTATCTTTCAATTTTTAATATATTTTATTTCTAAATGTAATTTGTTTTGCACTTGCTATTTCTAAAATTGCATTCATTATAATTTCATTATTAAAAAACAAAAAACTTAATAAAAAATATTTTTTTTAAATCTAATACACCTTTCTTTGAGTAAGCACGATTCATTCCTCAATTAACAAGCTTCGTCTATTAATTTAGATCCGTAGCCAATACAAAAACAAAACGCTTTAACTGAATTTTATAATATGAATTGAGGACTACGTGAAAAAAGTCTCCAACGAAACAATGCCCAATTTTTGGGATATGCAAAAAATTTTGATTATATATCCAAATAATTCGCATAACAATTTTTATAAAAGTTCCCAAAGTTTCAAATTTTGGGGACATTTTTTTTTTTTTTTTGGTTTTGGGCAAAATTTTATACAAATTTAAATAGAAAATAAATAAAAATGCATAACTTTCTATTTTTCATAGATAAATGTTAAAATTTAACACTTTTGTAGTAGCATTGACATATAGCATTAATTTTAGAGTTGAATTCAAAACGGGATTGCCCCCTTTTCCCAAAAATTTATACATATATATACATATGTATAGGTGAGATTCTGAATTAGCAGGTATTTTAGAGTTGAATTCAAAATCAGGATATTACCATTTTACGGAATATTTAAATATATATGGGGATATATACAGAATATTTAAGTATATGTAAAAAGAAATTTTTCTTTTGGAATTACGTACCCAACCCGAGGCAAATACTTTTGATTGGGGACTTTTTTCCATAATAATAAATATTTTAGAATTAATTTTTATAAAAATCTCCAAAACAAACAAAATAGTCCCCAATTTTATGGACTGTTCGCTAATAGTTTTTTACAAATTTTTGCGACTGTATTCTTGGAGACTTTTTTCATGCAGGCGTAAATTGAATAAAAAATGAAATGTTTAATATTCTTTGTTTTATTTCCTGACCTAAATTTAAATTTGTAACTTTGGAATCAGAAAGTAATAGACGTATACTATTAGAGTAATTTCTACAAGAGATGATTTCTAAAGAAATGAATTTAAAAGAACAACAATACAACAATGAAAGAAATGAATGAAACAAAAACAAAATGGCTGTTAAATAGTTGAAAGATTAAGAATGAAAGGGTCAAAATCAAAGATCTAATATTACTAACAACGTATAAAGGAGAATAATTTTAATACAAGGAGCATAAGATGGAATCAGACCGGCAGATGAGAAAAACATCATTCCGATACCATTTCTTTCCTCTTTTCCAGGCCGAACTATAATATATCCCAAATAAGATACCCAGAGGCCGTGTTTTCAGGGAACCTAGACTAATTTCAAGTCAAAAAAAATCAATTAAAACTGATTCACCATTAAGAAAGATTTTTTAGCAAAAAATATTAATAATAAGTTAAGATTTGAAGATTGAAATATTCTTTACAAACAAATTCAATTATTAATTTATTAATATTTTAATTTCAATATTTAATAGGAAATCAATTTTTAATTTTTTATCTGATCAATACGAAATAAGTGAGATAAATAAGTAAAACAAAAAGCCCGAAACGAAAGATAACAATATTCAAATCAAGAAAATTCTAAAGTTCAACTACATGTGCTCTAAAATTATTATGGAAAACCCTATAAAATATTTTTGTTTTGTTTTTATAAAAGATCAAATCTTTTGAAAAATGATGCAGCAAGCATGTTATGGAATTTGAGATATTACCTACATATATTTTGATATATTGAACCAATACAATTAAATTTCGACATCTCTAACAAAAATTACATCTATTCCAGATTACTTAAGTCGTAAGCTTTATATTCTTATTTTATTTCTACCTCTTGTCCTAAAAATGCAATGCAATTATTTTAAAAGTGATTTAGACAACTTTGACTAGATTGTTAATTTTTAATCCTATAAAGTAAATGAATCAAGAAATTTGTAAATAAATAATTTTTACAAAACTTAATTATGAGCTTCAATTCTTTCATAATAAATTTTTATTTATCTATTAACACATTTAGCTTCGCTAACACAATAACTAGCATTATAATGAAAGATTTTCTATTATAAGAAGATGAGCCACTCTCACGACGTGACTGAATTTTTTTTTTTTTGCTACTCGAAAAAACAAAAACAAAGATTTTATTATGTGAAAAAAAGACAAAGAAGGTAGAATGTAAACCAACGGTTTTAAAAGTGCACATTTCCAAAAAACAGTTAACACACGTAAAAATATATTACTGGAGCTTTAATTTTCATGTCTTGCCGAAGTAAAATGTGTACAGGTTCAAGTTACAGGTGTTTAAAAGTATCAAATTTTCATTTTTTGAGCCGTAATAGCTGATAAACAGGGGATGGTCCAAAAAAAATGTCTGAGCAAACTTATACTAATTCTAAAAATTCTTTCTGCCCTCAATTTCAAGTCCCTATCTAAAAGTGTTCTGGAGCTATGAGGGTACAAAAATCATGCAAAATTTGGTTTTCACATAACGGTAAATATAAATACTAAATTCAAAAAATTTGTATAATTTTGATATTGATTTACAAAGGTAAAAAAAATCACTGTCGAATGGTGTTTTCAAATTAAAAAACTGTTAAGCATAACATTAGATATACGCATTTAAAAATAGGGCTTTTTCAATTTTTGAGAGGTTGTAGCTCCGTAATAGGTAGGCCTACATGAAAAAGTTGTTCTACAATATTAATGTTTTTATGACACCTATCTATAATTAAAGTTTTTTCCTCTATCTTTAACGGTGTAGAAGTTTTGTAAACAAACGGACAGAGTGAAACTAATAAGTACATTTTATCAACATTTTTTTGGAAATGTACGGTTTTTAAAAACCTAAAAATACGGTTTACTTAAAAATTTTAAAATGTTGGCTAAAGTCTGTTCAAACTATATAATAAACATTTACAATAACAAATTTTTTACTTTTTTCTAAAATAGAAATATTTCTAATAGCATAGTAGACATTCATAATTGGTATCTCTAAATCAATTTTATTACTAATTGTTACCTCGTTTTCGTACATCAATTCATTAAATTTATTTTTTTGTAAACAAATTATACCCAATTTTGCAGAGCATTCTTAAAAAATAGAGATTGTATTATAAATGCTAGAGACTGCCAATTAGTTATCTTAATAAAAAAGAAATCTATTTAATTAGCAATAAAGAAAAATAAACCTTAAACTTTCAGGAGAAAACATCTAAGTACTAAATTTTTTTTTCAAACTTAACAACTTCTTTTCAAAATGCAAAATTTTTATAAATCTAGAAAAGTTTTTACCTTTTCGTTTGTTTGTATTCTTTGTTTTGATTTTTAAAGAATTTTCACTGATCTTCTTGAAAAAAAGAAACAGTAAATGATAAACTCAAAAGAAACATCAAATATATTGTTCTTTTTTAACAAAAATTACAATTTTTTAGGACAAATGGCAGATAATGTGCTATAGTAATGAATGAATGAATATTTGGGATATAAGAGATCATAATTTAAAAATATAAACAGTCAACAGATATTTATAACAGTTAAATTTTATTGGGTTACTATGCATAAGTATCTTGTCTCACTTTTTTAATAGTTTAGACTTCAGGTCAATTATCAATAACAGATATGTGTATACTTTTAAAATTTATTACAATGCATTAAAATCATAAGCTCTCATAATTGACGTTTCCGAATACAGGCATATTAGCTTAATATAACTTAAATAAATAACAAAATTATTTTAGAAATACATTCACATATACAATCTCTTAAATATTTACATAAAAGTATTAATGAAATATTTTAAAAGATGCCAAAATGGGGAGACTTTTAGAATGCAACGTGGTCGGTAACATATATAATGGCTCCTTTCAAATTTTCTATATATACATATAATATAGATATGTGTATATAAATTAATATGTTAAATTGTCGCCGTCAATATAAGATTTCAAAAAATAAAAACCAAAAACAAATAGAAAAATAATAATCATAATAATAAAAAATAAAGGACTTCATTATAACAAACGAGCAACCAATATTGGCGCCCATTTAGTATAAAAGAAATCAACACTAACGCGTGAGGCTTTTTTTTTTATTGAAATTTAAAAAAAAATTTCTTTTCTTCATCATTTACTTACAATCCCTATATACATTAAATAAAAAAAATAAGTAGCACAATAAAAATAAATATATACTTTTACTTAGATAAAATCCAAATATTGAAAACAAATATTAAATACATATATATCCTATTTATCCTATGTTACTTTTATCATTTTATTAACAAACGTAAAATCCTTACCACAAAATCCTTATTACAAAATACGTAATTGAAATTGTGTATTAAAAAAAAAATTTTTATTTATTTTTTTTTAATCATTTTTTTTATAAGGTTCAGAGCTTAAGTGTTTTCTTTGAAAGTTGCAGATGTTTATCCTATAAAAGCATAAACTTTAGTCAGAGTGAGAAACGAATAGCATTTCTGGGCGAACATATTATTTTACTAAGTAATGAAAAATACAATATGGAATTCGGTAATTTATACAAAAATTTCTAACCATGAAATAAATATAAACAGATATGTAAGATGTATAAGTAATTTAATTTATTATTTTATATTCAATAAAATATTTTCCTGTAAATTGAAAAATTAAAACAAAAAATCCTTTAAAGACCTTTAAAAGATGACTTTTATAAAGATAAATAAAAATAAAATTAATAACCTTAATTTAATGCAGTTCATTTGCAATGATCTTTTAAAAGTTTTTCACAACTGCAGAAGGACAAATAATGAATTAAACAGACATACAGAAAAATTAAACATGTTCTCATAAACTGAAAGTACCTAATTATTAAAAATTAATTCAAAATTTGCATATTAGATAATATAATAATAAAATGTTACAGATAATCATCATAATATAAAAATATAATTAAGCAATTTTAATTTATACTTATAACTCACATAGTACATTTGTATATATGTACATATTAAAAAAAAATTAAATAAATATGTATTAAGGATGGTTTTCATTAGACCGATATATCCACAAAAATGTTAGAGCATAGGCAGAAGATACAAAAATGATATGTGTTTGAAAGAGATAAACCTAAAAAAATATGCATGAAATATTTGTAAATATCCACGAAAATAACCATAAATATCTATACGAAAATATGTTCTCTGAAGATTATTATACTATAAATATCGTGGACATTTTTAATACATATAGCAAAAATTGTATATCTTACAAAAACTTTTAAATAAAAAACTTTTAAAGCTTTATTTAAACTTTTAAATAAAAATAATTTAATAATATTTTATTTGTTTTTTTATATATAAAAATTTCTACTATAAATAAATAAATAAATTATAAAATTATTTTATTTTTATAAAGGAATTATAAAAATTTATTGAAAAATTGTTTCACAGAAAAAATAAAATTATTATTATTATCTACTAATTTAAGTTAATTAATTTTTGTACAAAAAAGACAACTGATCACCCATATTCTTCAAAAAGTATCACACCAAGAATATCACTGACGCAATTATTTCTTATTCTTTTAGACGTAAAAGTGATACTTTTAAATAAACCGCGATATTAACTATCAAAAAGGATCGTGTCTACATTATTTCTCCAAGACTTTTCATATTTATTTTATATCATCCTATGTTTTTTATAGCGATAAGACATACCATTTTTGATTTTAATAATAGTTTTAATAATTTTTAGCACATTCCCAAAAAAAATTTTGAAAATATGTGCCTACTAGTTTCACTCTGTTCGTCCGTCTGTTCGACTGTTTACAAAACTTCTAAACCGTTAAAGATAGAGAAAATAAATTTTAACCATGGGTAGGTCTCGTAAAAAAAATTAATGTTGTAAAACAACTTTTTCGTGTAATTCCACCCATTACGAAGCTATAGCTCCTCAAACTTCGAAAAAACCCTATTTTTAAATGTGTATATCTCATATTCTACTTAAAATTTTTTGAATCTGAAAACGTCAATCGACAGGAATTTTCTAAAACCTTTTTACCTTTCTAAATCAATATCAAAATTATACAATTTTTTTAAATTTAGTATTTAAATTTACCATTATGAAAAAACTAAAATTTTCATTATTTTTCTACCTTTATAACTCCGGCACGCTTTTAGATAGGGACTTTAAATTTTGAGGTAAGAAAGAATTTTTTTGTATCACCTTCTGTTTAACAGATGTTAAGGCTTACAGATGTTAAGGCTCAAATAATTGAAAATTTGCTATTTTTAAGCACCTGTAATTTAGGCTCCTGTACACATTTTGCTTCGGTAAGAAATAAAAATTAAAGCTTCTGTAATATATTTTTATATGTGTTAACGGGTTTTTTTATTTGTATAAAGTTCATGAGTTACAGCCCCTCAAAATTGCAAAAAAGCCCTATTTTCATATTTTTTCTTGTTATATGAAATTTTCAAATTTTGGTACAAGGCACAATTCTATAAGCAGTTTGTATTGTCTTTTGGAAATATGCTCTTTTAAAAACCGTTGGTTTACATTCTGCCTTGTTTTTTCGTAGTTTTAATAGTTTGATATTTAAAAAAATACATTTAATAGAAAAGGTGTACCTATATAAATATAATTTTAGTTTTATTCAGTATTTATTAATTTTAGAAAAAAAAATACAATATGTGTAAGGTAAATCAATTTTGACCCTTTGTTATTTTATTTTTTAAAAATCTGTTGCGCATTTTTCCAAAAAAAAACCATTAACATTTTTAAAATAAAATATTTTCAAACATAATTTTCTATACAAATACAAATTTTTTTAGCAGTACCAAGTATTACCAATACTTCGAACATTTTTCCACGCATCTGAGAGAAATACATTATTCTTAATTAGACGTAACGCTACTGCTTTTTATCCATTTAGTGGTTATAGTCTACAAGAATATGATTTTCAACTTTACTTAAATTTCAACTTGAAATTTTTGTTTTTTTTAATTTTAAAGTTCAAATCGCAGAATATTTTTGATTAAACTCATTTAATCCGATCTTTTTGAAATAAATTATTTTTGTTTTATTCTATTAAAACATAAGTGTTGCACATTATTATAAAATCAATGAATGAATGCTTAATTATTCAATATTGATTATTCTTTAAGGCGCATTATATGAAAAATATCACTGACGCGATATATTATTCCTTTAGAACAAGTGATTTTTTTTAATTTGATGCGATGTTAACTGCCAAAAGCATCATGGTTAGGTTTTCCGCAATAGTTTTCTTACAAAGCGATAGCCATTATGAAAATTCATTTCATCGATGTTTTTCAGAGCGATACTGGGACCAAATGATTGAAAACGTACGGAAAACGTAAATGTAACTGAAATACTAAATTAATTATTATCGTATGATTGATAACGCGCAGAAAACATTTTTTTTCTTAGTTATTTCTTTGTATGGTATGATTGAAAAAGTACGGCGTTAGTTTGTTGTGTATAAGTGAAACGCGTGGATATGTTCGCCTTTTAAACAAATTAAAAAAATATAATGTAAGTTTTTCATTTGTTTTTAAATCTTTTAAGAAAACAGTTTTTTTAATTTAATTTTTCTAAATGTTTTACCTTTTGGGATTAGGAGAAAAATAACAATACAGGACAAATACGCTGAATTGATGGTACGAAGGGTTAAAAGAAAATAATTTCGTAGAAAATACTTCTAACCATTCAAATGAAACTTCGTTTTGGGAAGAAATTACTCACGTTTTAAAATCTATTGCAATAATTGGAAAAAAATTTGTTTATTATAAATTTTTTACCTTAAAAAGCAACAAAATAAAATGTTTTTATTACTACCTTTTACCAAAAAAAAAAAACTTTATTTTTTTTATTTATAATCTTAAAAGTCAATAATTGTGAAATTTAAAATTTTATAAAAAATTATTTTTGTTTACCTATTTTATAACTTGACATCAGTAAACCCTCCAACTGCGCGGTAGATACATTCCACAAAAACAACGCGAAAGCGAAACCGCGCACTGTGAACCCGATTTTATATGTAATTATGGGTATATACCCGATATATGTAAATACCCGATTTTATATGCACGCTCCATATCTGAGTCCATATCAAGAGCTTCCTGTTTAAGTTGACTATCAAGTTTTAAAAAATTTGATAGTTTTTCACTAGTAAAGCTTTTCTCTCCTATAATCTTTACATCTTCTTCACTTTCATCATTTTCATCATTATTATTATCGCCGAACTGTGTCAAAATATCGTCAACAGTAATATTTTCTTTATTAGTTACAAGGACTTCCGTGATATCTTCTGATTCTAAATTTTGAAATCCGTCACCACCAATTGTTCTACCTAAAGTCACAATTTCCACTATTTCTGGCATTTCAACAACAGCTTCTCTTATGCAGCATTCTGGCCATAATTTTTTCCATACAGCATTCATCGTTGAGGTTTTAACTTCATCCCATGCTAATTTAATATTTTTTACGAGAGATGGAATGTTATACTGACGCCAATACTCACGAATTGAAAGTCTATCTGGTCCATCCGTAACTTCAATTAATTGCCGAAAAGTCCTTTTAAGATAATACAGTTAAATGCGGCAATTATGCCTTGGTCCATCGGCTGAATTAAAGATGTCGTATTTGGAGGCAGGAATATTACTTTTAACATTGGTGTGCAATTCAGCCAAATGTGGTGGATGACTTGTTGCATTGTCAACTATTAACAGAATCTTAAAGGCAATGTTTTTATCTCCACAGTAAGTCTCAGCTTCTACACAAAAGCAATTTAAAAACCAGTTCTCAAAAAGCTTTGCAGTCATTTAAGCTTTCTTGTTTGATACCCAATGAACTGGGAGTGAGTTTTTTGGTATTCCTTTGAAAGCAAGAGGATTTTCTGATTTATAAATTATTAGGGGTTTGTTCTTACAATCGTCAGCTGCATTACCTCAAAACAAAACTGTCAATCTATCTTTGGAAAACAAAAATTTCATTTATACTTACTTTATAACACGCTTTAATTGATGTAAGAATTCCCTATACACTTATATCTATTGCACACGAATACGATTTTCTTCAATTTAATACATACATATATATTTTTAATTAAACAAACACTTGTATAAATAAATATCTATTAATTAAAATTATGTAATTTTGCATCCTCATCCTAAACGCGACCACTAGAAAAATGAAACTCTCAATATTTTTTTTTTGAAATAAAAATTATACATGCACCGTAATATGGGGAATCACTATTTTCCGTTTCAAACATATGTTATTGATTCAAACGCAAAATAGTGATTAACATGAATTAACATGATTTTTTTTGTCAAAAATAGCAAAAAAGAAAAGCCGCGCAGCTACTAAATTTTTACCGTACAGATAGAAAGTTTGGTATTTAAAACTTGGCCGCGCAATTGCGAAACCGTACAATAAAAAACCGCGCAGTTGGAGGGTTTACTGTATAATATTATAACTGTTTTTGACATCATTTAATTTTGAAAACTTTCCAATTAAAATTTAATCACGCTTTTTTAATCATACCAACTTAGAGTCCAGGTGAAAAATCTTTTTCAAACGTCACATTTTAAAATTTATTTTTTATGTTTATATTAATTTTAGAAAAAAAAAAATATTACACATCTATGATAATTTATTTTGAGTAAAAGAATTTGAGGGAATGAGTGCGCGACATACATATGTATTAAAAAGTTAACAATATTTCTTCCTAAAATATAAAATATTTCAATAAAAATAAAATATACCTATTTAAAAATGAAAAACTTTTGTTTTTTTTTTTTTTATTTTAACAAATTTGTTTATATTTGTTTGTTTTTTTTTTTTTTTTTTTTTTTAATGTTTTTATTTTGCTTTTGATAAAATGAAATTTTAAATATATATAATCCTTTTTTTTTCACTGATTTTTACTATTTTTGAAACGAATATATCATTTAAACAAATCTCATTGATATCATTTTCTTTTCAAATTTTTTTTTTTTTTTAAAACTTTTTTTAATTTTGGGTTTTGTTTTTTTTTTTTTAATTTTGAATTATTCACCATAATTATTATTTTTTTTTTTTTTTTTTTTACAAAGTTTTAAGTTATTTTAACACAATAAACAATATATAGTTTAAAAAAAAAAAAAAAAAAAATTAAAATTCAATTACTTAATTTTGAAAATGTTAAAATATAAGAAATGTCGTAACTATAAAAATGTTTTTATTCCATTTTTTTTTTTTTTTTTTTTTCATGCAAACGTATAAAGGATACGTTGTTACATTATGAATATTAATATAAAAATGTGTTTTAATTTCATTTTTATAAATTAATAATTTGATTATTTTTAAATTTTGTGTACATAAATATTTATAAATATTTATTTTATATATTTTTGTTAATTATACAAAAATTTTATTAATTGAAATTTAAAACAGAAAAAAGAAGAACTAAATAACTATAGTTCTATTTTGTTTTTTTTTTTTTTTTTGTTTATTTTTGTTTTTTCTTTTTTGCTTTAATATTATTATTATTATTAGTTAATTTTTACAAACTATTCAGGATTTCTTGAACAAATATTCATCCTTCAAAGTTTTTTTTTTTTTATATTAATGAAATATATATACATGTATATATATTTTTATAATTAAAAATATATATATATATATATATATGCAATTATATACACTTATACTTCGATTTACATTGTTTTATCTTCACACGCCTTTTTAAAAAGTTAATTAAGTTCAATTTATTTAGTTATTTTTTATATATGCGTGCATGTTGCGTTTCATTTTTAAATCATTTTTCATTTAACCCTTAATATTTTTCGTGGAATTTATCTACCTATGGAAATCGACGGATAAGTGTATATACATTCATATAATATTAATTAAAATTTTATTTAATAAGCACATCTATATTTATTTATTTTATTTGATTTTTTTTTTTTTTTTTTTTTTGCTATTCTAAATTTACTTCTAATAAGAAATTAAATAAAAAGTTTTTTATTACTTTTTTTTTTTTTTTTTATTTTTTTTTTTTTTTTGAAAAACTTAATATAATTATTATTATTATTATTATTTTTTTATTTTTTTTAATAATCTTATAAATATATATATATGTATATATTTATATATGTATATATTTTTGTTTTTTTTTTTTTTATGAATAAATTTATATTTATTTTAATTACATATTTTTTTTGGTTCTTATAATTACAGGCATTTCTTACAAAATAACTTTTTGAAAATTAAAAAAATTGTATTTCATTTATAAAATAATTTGTTTTTTTTTTTTCTTTTTTTTTTTTTTTTGTTTGAAATTTTATTATACAAAAAAATATATTATGTATACTATTATCCATATTATATAAACGTAAATATTTTTTTTTTTTTTTTGAATATTAAATAAATTTTTGCACACATTGTTTTTTTTTTTTTTTTTTTTAATTTATTACTAGAGTTAAATGTGTATATTTTAAATTAAATAATTTTGCTTAAAATTTTTATTTATGTATGTCACAAATGTGTGTGTTTTTTAAAGAGATTGAACATAATGGATAAAAAAGAGGATAAGAGTTTTTTAACATTTTTTTACCATTTTTTTTTGTTTTTTTTTTATATTATTTTTGTTTTTACTAAAATTTTATCTTTTACAAATGTTTTTTTTTTTTTTTTTTTTTCTCTTGTTGTTAAATAAGGTTACAAATTAAAATATAATTTTGTTTTTTTTTTTTTTAATACACTATTATAATGTTATTTTAAGTTACTTTAAGTAATTTTTTTTATCAAAATAACAAATATTTTAATATGTAATTAAGACTCATAGATTAATTCAAAAAATTATATAAAATCTAATATTCAACATTACAATTTCAATATAACATTTCACATACACCATTTATTAATTAATATATAATTATTATGACATATTTGATTAGAACTGAATATTTCGATTTTAATAAAAAAAAAAAAAAAAATGAAACGAATGTTAACTAATGAATAAATTGAAAAATAATGATAAAATAATAATAATAATAAAAAATGATTTAAAATATATAATATGTAGTACTATTTTTAATAATTTTTCTATCGCAACATTGCGAATTTTTCATTGAAATCTTAAAACAACCATATTATTTATAAATATATAATAAAAATCAGAAAAAAAATTTTTTTAATAAACATTCAGAAAGTTCATTTTTTGAAAAAAAAAAAAAAAAAAAAAAAAAAAAGTAATGGTAAAGAAAAAAATAAAATGAAAAAAAAAAACATTTTATCCTTCTCCTTCTGTCTTATTTAACAACACACTATGATATATGCGAATTAATTGTTTTTTTTTTTTTTTTTTTTTTTTGTTTTTTATTAGATTTTTTTTTTCAATTTGCTTTTTTATACTAAGTATTGAAGCATTAATATAGGGATTTTTCTAAATATAATTTCAAACAAATTTAAATTTTTAATATTTAAAAAAATTTACAAAAATATTTCACAAGACACTACTAAAAAGCAAGTGTGTGCCATATAATCTTTATGAAAACTTTTTATTTATTTATTTATTTTTTGATTTTTCATTGAGCTATGCAGCAAAAATTATGTACTGTTTTCTTTTTTTTTTTTTTTTTTTTTTTTAAAACACACTTGTGCTACAATTAATGTAATTTTATTTTACTTAATTATGTTTATTCGAAAAAACAAAAAAAAAATTTTAATTTAGTGCATCTACAAAGATTATGTATGGATTTTAAATGTAGATTTTTATTTTATATGAAATAGTATATTAATTTTAGAAATTTTTATATTCTTAAATTATTTTACCTTTTATTTTTTTTTTTTTTTTTTTTTAAACTTTAAATATAAAATGTTGAACTGTTCATATTTTTTCGTTCAGCTTTTGTTTTTTGTTTTTTTTTATTGTAGCAATACAAAATTAATAATCGAATAGCAGTTAATTTTTTTTTTTAATAAAATTTATCATAACAATTTTTATTTGATAAGAAAAAACAGAAAAACAAAATTCAAACTTATTTTAGACAAAGTATATTAATTCTCGGAAGAGAAAATGTTAAAATAATTTTTTAATTATTAAATTTAATAATTCTCATTTGTATTAAATATTGTTATTATATGATTATATAAATATTAAAGATATAAACTAAAAAAAAAAAAAAAAAAAAAAAAAAGTAATAATATAAATGTTAATTTCTAATCACACTTTAACCATTTAAATCTAAAATATAATATTAAAAAATAAAAAGAAGATATGTTAAAATTTTATAACCTAAGATTATGAAATTCTATTTTCACTTTTGTCCCCCCCAATCTTTTTTGTAAAAACATAAATAATAATAATAAATTTTATTTTCAATTCTATTATTATTTATTTTATAATATATATATTTTTTTTTAAAAGTTATTTCTTGATATTTTACAATATTTAACGAAAAAGTTTTTAATTTATATTAAACACATTTTTTTAAAATTGATATTGAAAAATAACTGCTATTCGTTTTTAGATAATATATATATATATATATGTTAGACCTTGTAAATATTTTCTTTCAATTTATTTTTATAAAAAATTTAAATTTCATGAATAAAAGAAATAATATTTTTTTTTTTTGAGTTGTATTTCTTTTCAAAAATTTAATTGTTATACTGTTTAAATTAACATACGTTATAATTCAAATATTTATATAAAAAGATGAAACAAAAACAATTTTTAGTAAAATTTTATATAATCAATCAATAAAAAAAAAAAATATTGTTGCTAAGTTTGATATATATATATATTTTGTTTTTTTTTTTGAACAAATTAAATTATATAGATATCAGTAAAATTTATTAATAAGAATTATTTATAAGAATTATTTTTCGGAACCTTATTTTTGCCCTTTTATATTAGTAATGCTTATACATATATAAATATATATGTATGTATATTATATATGTTTATAATAAATTATATAAAAAAAAAAAAAAAATAAAAAAAAGACTGTGTAAATTAAAATTAAAAAAAAAAAAATCTATTAATTATGCCAACTTAAAAATTCATATAAAAAATTATTTTATAATATGCGAAATTACAAAAATTACTTAATGTTAAATTTTCTTATGAAATAAATTCTAAATAATTCTTTTTAAAGTGAAAATTAAGATAAGTTTATTTTGTTTTTTTTTTTTTTTTTATAAATTATAAAAAGAAAAAAAATTAATATTTAATATTTTAGTTACCGCTTTATCAAAAAAAAAAAAAAATTAACGCAAAATCCAAAAGAAATTTATTGAATTTGATAATTACTTATACGGGGAAAAGAGAATATTTTTATTTTGTTTAAAAAATAAATTAAATTTTGTTTCAGCTTAAGTATAAGATAACGGGCAATATATAATTTTTAGGTTTACATATAAGGTAACAAAAAACCTTAATTCTTTATTTCTTTTAAATTTTGCGTTTTGTTATGATCTAAAATCAATTTAAGCATCGAATTTTCATCCATCTGTACATATTTTATCCAATTTTAAATACTAACAATAGTTTCTTTTTTTAATTATACTTTTTTCTTTTTCACATTTTTTTTTTTTTTTTTTTTTGTCAAAAATTTATATAAGTCAATTTACATATATGTATATATATTTACAAATTATAGAAGTAAAATATATATATATATATATATATAAAATTTAGAAAAAAAAATAGTATGATAATAAGCAAGTTTTTTATTTTGCATACAACAAAATTTAATAGTAAAAAAAAATAAAATTTTAATAAACCAATCATAAAAAGACTATTATTTTATTACATCTATGTTAAAACTTAAATATTCATTTTTTCTTGATTTTTAAATAATATTAAAATTATTTAAACAGTATTCATATTAACATGTAAATATTGTTTAAATAATGAAAAAAATAAAACCATACATACTTAAAATCTAAACACAGACTATTTTTCATTTTTTGCTCTTTTCATTTTTGTTTTACATTTTTTTTTTTTTTTTTTTTTTTTTTTTTTTTGTTATAACAAATAATTAATATTTTCGTCCATATAATTTAAATTTTTTAATATTTAGATTTTAGATTAAGTTAAAAAAAAAATTAATCTACTTGTTGTTTATCTTGTGAAAAAAGTGCCAAAAGCGAATCCAATTTTAAATGTTTGAAACGTGATAAATGTGTTACGAGTGGATTAATTGCTGATGACTCAATTTCAGCAGTTATAGTTTGATTTTCAACCGTTCTGTTTAACGCAGTTGATAAAATTGATAAAAACTCTGACCAAATTTTATTTGTGTTATTTTCACTTTTACTTAAATCTTCTGATTCAGCATAAATTTCTTCGGCACGTAATAATAAAGATACCAAAGAAGAAATACAGAACTATAAAAACAAAAAAACAGTTAATCAAAAAACGTTTATCTTAAGTTTTTATTGTAATTAACAAATTCTAATTAACTTTACCTTGCTAGAAAAGAAACCATTTAATTTTTTGTCTATCAATGGCATAGAATTAGCAATTTTATTACAAATATTCATATCAGCCTGCCGAATTTGTTTTTTAAATTCAGGATATAAACTAAACAAAACACCTTCATTGTCGTCTTTATCTTTTTTCAACACATTTTGCAGACATGAAAAAATACCTGTCCATACAGTCCAACGTATAGGATTATCATTAATATGAGGTAATGTACGACGAATTAATGTCTAAAATTTTATATATTTCAACACAATGCAAAGGATAAAATTTTATAGTTAATTTACCTTTCCCTTTCGTACAGACATCATTGCTGTTATTTTTTCAGTTGTAAGGTATGGTATTAATTTTTCAAGTAATTTATCTTTCGATTCTAATTCAAAGGCAGAGTATTTGTCACTTACAGATGAACTAACAGATGTTGAAGTAGAATCTGTTTTTATATCAGTAACATCAGTTTCACCACCTTCACCATCAACACTACATTTATTTAATTCACTAATAAAACTTTGTTCTAAAGCTGTTTGTTTTTCTTTTTCTTTTCTTTCCTAAAATTTAAAAAATAAAAATAAGTGTTTGCAAAAATGTTTTCAGTTTATCTGAAAAAAATTACTTTTACTATTAATGAAGTAGCAATTGCCGCTGGATTTTCCAAATCTTCTAATTTTAATATAATTTTATATAAAGTTTCAATTTGCAATAACACATAACGAGATTTACGTTGTGCTGAAATTTCCAGTGGAGTAGTTTGTGTATTTTCATTTCCCATTATTTCCATATCAATTATCTTTCGCGGTGCTGTAACACTGCCATATTGCAATTTTCCCAAAGAATTTTCAAATTGTTGAGGTGTATAAGTATAATTTCTTTGTTGCTGTTGGGTATCTTTATCTTTATTATTTGTCGTTTCTGAATTTCTTCGTTCTCTATTGTTTTGTCCATTACGATGATTTTGTGTTCCATTTTTCCCCATTGATAAAATTACCAACTGAGCGTGCCCTTTTGGTTGGGAAAATGGATGATTTATCTGATTATCTTTATGAGTTTTACTTTGGATTATTTCTCCACTTTGTCTGGCTTTTTTTTCCTTATATGTTGTGAAGTAATAGTCATCTATGTAAGGAGTTTCAGTATTTAATTGAGATAACTGAATACCAATCAACCAATGCTTATCTCTTGTACTCATTAAATTAGAATATTCATCATATTCGTCTGGTAAATTACCATTTGCTCTTCCAGTTTGCTTCAATTTCTCTTGATGTTGTCTATTAGTATTTGTAATATGTCCTTGATTATTATGGTTTAACATTACATTACGATTAGCTAGCATTGGATGATTTTGTTGAATTTCTTGCATTAATCGCTGGTTGAATTGATTTGCATTTGGTGAAGTTGGCATGGGTACAGGTTGAGGTCCAGTATTCATCATTCCAGGAGGTGGTAAGAGAAGATGATTCATTAAGGCAGGATGAGGTGGCATTCTTGGAGGTGGTACACCTACTGGTGGTCCAAGGGATCTCATTGCACTAAAATTTGGATGCATAGCAAAATTATTTAAAGCTATCGGTAGATTAGGCATCGGTCTTGCAAAATTTCCATGTGGATGAGGTGGAATATTTGAACCAGTTATTCCATGATGTAGCATAGCAAAATTTGGATTAGGAAAACCCGATTGATTTTTATGATGGTTCATATATTGGTTTGGTAAATTGTTCATAGAATTTGAATTACTCGGTGTGATTAAGTTTAATGGGTGCTGCATAGGAAAATTAAAATTTGGTCGTGGTGCATTAAAACCAGGTGGAACTGCAGAATGCGGTCGATTATAAAAATTTCCATTAGTCTGATTATTTTGTGATTGAGTGTGTAATGCATGATGCTGTTGCGGTTGTAAATGTGAAATTTGGGGAACAGTTGGTCCTATTAAGAATAAATATTTTTTAAAAAGTATAAAAATTGCATCAGAATAAAAAAAATGTTTAACGAAGTATTAATAATACTTAAATATATACCTTTAAATGTAGAATTACTATTTTGTATCGTATTTTCGGATTTTACTTCAACTTTATTTGTTTTAGAAGAGTTTGAAACTTGAACAGATTTTTTCAGTAACAATTGTTGTTGTGCCGTTGGTGCTGGTTGTTTCTGTTGTTGCTCTTGTATTGATTGCTGCTGCTGTTGTTGTTGCTGTAGCTGTTGTTGTTGCTGCTGCTGCTGCTGTTGTTGTTGTTGTTGTTGTTGTTGTTGTTGATTTTGTTGTTCCTGTTGATTTCTTATATTTCTTTCAATATCTTCTACAGATAATATTTTAGGTGGATTTGTAAAAGGTAGACCAAAAAAAATGTTTTGAAGTGACATTAATTGTTGCTGCTGCTGCATTTGCTGGTCCTGCTGATTTGATTGTGGGGAAAATAGAGATTGAGCTGGCCTTATTGGGGTTTGAGGTGGAAAAAATAGTTGACGTGATTGTGATTGATTCTGTGTTGGCAAAATTTCAAATGGATTAGAAAAATGACGACGTAAAAATGCTTCTGGATTGGTATATCCCGCGTCTGAAGAATTTGTTAATGATTCTGTAATAGGTTTAATAGGATTTGCCCAAACACTTGGATCCAACTGAACTCGACTTTCCGTATCATCTGAAGAAATATCAACGTCATCTAACTTAACTTGAGATAAACTAATTTCTAAATCGTAATTTTCTTCTTCTTCATTATGTTCCACATCGTCATCATCATCATCCATACAATTATCAATCAACAAAGCATCTAAAGATTTTTTTGGTCCATTTTTAAGTCTATCTAATTTGACCATATGCTCATGGGATTTTTCCCAATCTCCATTGATAGCTGACCCAAATGTTTCATCATTAAGTGCATCAAAAACATCTTCCGGTGGTTCAGTAATGCTAAAGTCAATACCGCCACTTCCGTCATCCTCAACCTAATTAAAAGAAAATTTATTAGAATACAGCATATTAATAATAAAGTTTATGAATAAAAAATATTTATTTATAATTTTAACATCATTTCTATGTTATGATACAGAATCATATGATACTGAAAAGATTTTTTACGGATTTCATTGAAAGCTGTTTATTTTGAATATTTTATCAAAATTTAGATTTATTTCACATTTTGCTGTAAAAAATAAATAATCATATTATTAAAAAAAAGCGTTTATTACAATAAATTCTTTGGCTTATCCTTTTCAGTTTTAACGTGTTTTAAGAACTAAAATTTATAGCTCCAAAATTACCGGGAAAATTCAACGTGTAATGTAATGGACTCTATAGTTTCTCTGTACTTATGCACAAGCTATACAGTTAATTAAATATTTGTAACATATCTAAGATAGGTCAAAGGCAAAATTTAATATTATGTTGAATTTATAAAAATACTTATAGAGTTTTTATACTAATTATCATAAACTAAAGCTTTAAAAAAATACCAATAACTTGAAAAAAAAAAAAGTAGAACATTAATGACAATTCTACAGAAAACTTTTGCGTGTTCCTTTTGATATCCAAATTTTGTTTTGTCAGACCACCATTGCAAGGGTGCACTAATTTACTTAATTTTGGCCATTTAATGCCTTTTATATTCAAAAGTCAATTTTTTATTATTTAATAAGATTATAACACTCACTGGTACTGATATATCAAAGCCAAAAAACGAGTCGTCCATCTAAAAATATTGTTTATTTCATATGAAAATGACATAGTGTTTCACCATCTTTTATCACTTTAAAATTACGCTAGAGGGAGCTATAACAACATTTCACATTACTTCATCCCAACAAACAAATTGATAGCTGTCAAAACACACAGTTCAATAGTATTACCGTTTTACTTGCGACTTATTTTTATACGCAAAATTTTTTTTTTATGCTAGCAATATAAAATATTCTTTTATATGGTGTTTGCGAAAGTTAAACTTATAAAACAAGAGGTAGAACAAACAAATATGCATTTGTAGAATATATATTAAAGAAATTTAAAGCAAACAAACATTTTTTTTGAGTTCCTGCAGAAACATTTTTTTGTGTTTTATTTAATTCAGAAAGAACAAACAATACATAATTTTTACTGCATAGCAGAAAACATTAACAAATAATTTTTTTATAAAAACATCGCAAGTTTTCTTCAAAGAAAAATTTAGAAAAAAAATTAATAAAACCAAGATATTTAATTTCTTTTATATTAATTTTTTTAATTTCTACACTAAATTAAAAAGAAAATTTAAAAAATTGATTCGGTTAATTCGGTACAATTTATATTATTCAACAATTTATGATTATACAAATAGATTATTGATGGCATTTTTAAAAACTTTCCATATTTTTCAATTTTCAGAATTTGTTGTAATTTTTTTGATTTCAAGATTCAAGAATGACATTTATGTTTACTTTTGCTTGCTACCTTAAAGAGGAATTTACTTTTGACACTTATTTAATCAAAAAACTACATATATCAAAGTTTAGTAGTGTAGTGTAGTAGTGTGTAAAAACCTTTTGTTTAAAATATTTAAAAAAAAATTCTTTTTAAATTTAATAATTGAACTTTTTTTATGGGATCACTAACAAGCAGACAAAATGCTGCTGTCGAGGAGACAGATTTATCATCTTCGTCTTATAAATATCCTCCTAAATCTGGTATAAATTTTGTTTTTTTTTTAAAGAATGTAAATTATATGTAGTTTTTGTGGTAGGAAATTTTTTTGGAAGTCATTTTATAATGGGTGGAGAAAGATTTGATACTCCTCAGCCAGAGGCATATCTTTTTGGTGAAAATGCTGATTTAAATTTCCTTGGAGCACGACCGACAGCGGTATTAAATTATATACATTTAATTAATATTATATATAATATCTATTTACAGTTTCCATATCCTCCGCCGCAAGCCAACGAACCAACAAAAACTCTAAAATGTCTTGTAAACATTAGGAAAGAATCTGTTAGGTTTGTTAAGTCATCAGAAAGTGTAATTAAGAATGGAGACAGTGGGGGAGGTGCCACAGTGACAAAGTCAAATTCTTTTAATGTTGAATTCATATTTGACTCAGATGCAAATTGTGCTATAACTATATATTATTTTTGCACAGAAGAAATATCTACAAATAATGTTACTTATATTCCAAGAGATTCTTCATTAACTTCTGAAACTTATCGTTATAAAAAAGGAGTCAATCAATACTTTTCACAACCATTACACATATTTCATCCAAATTTATTTTCTGATGAAGAATTGTCATATAAACCAGATGCTGATGCATATCCCGTTGCAATTCATTGCGTAATTGAAGAAGGTGCGGAAGGTAAATTTTATAAGCAATAAAATATTTGTTAAATTGTTTCAAACACTTAATATATTTTACAATTTTAATTTAATAGATTCCAGACAATCTCATACAACAATATGTGTAGTAGATCATCATTCTGATGGTACCTATGCCTTACGAGCACTCAAACAAAAAATTTTTGTTGATGGGCTTAGTTATCTTCTTCAAGAAATTTATGGTATAGAAAATAAAACTTTAAATAAACCAGCTATCGATGAAGATACTGATGACAATGGCAGTGAATGTGTAATTTGTATGAGTGATACAAGAGATACTTTAATTTTACCATGCCGTCACCTGTGCTTATGTAATTCATGCGCCGATTCTCTTCGTTATCAAGCAAATAATTGTCCTATATGTAGAGCACCATTTAGAGCTCTACTACAGGTTTAGTCATACAAAATATTAACAAAAATTCCTGATTTGAATATGAAATATAATTTTAGATTCGAGCAGTTAAAAAAGGGGTTAACAATAGTAGTTTAATAGCTCAAAATGCACAAGATGTAAGTGGGGATATTATGACATACGTTGTAAAAACTTATATTTTTTTATTTTAAAATAGCCAAATAGTGAACATATTCCACCTGGTTATGTTCCTGTATCTTTAATTGAAGCTTTAAATGGTCCACCACAAGGAGGTAGAAGCAATTCTGTTGATAGCAGTGATATATTAGATGGTGATACAACGCAAATTGGAGATACAAATAAATCAGAAAAAAAATTAAGTCCTAAAAGTGGAAGTCAAAAGCGTTCTAAAAAATTGAAAGATTCATCTTCAGAGGTTTGTTATCCAGAAATCAAAAATAAATAAAAAATTATGTTTATATCGGCAAACCAATTTTCAAAGTTTTAAAAGTGTCAGTTTATAATTTGCTAAATAACAATTATCTATTAGTTTTCTCTTACAATTTCCATATATTTTAGAAAATTGAAAATTATTTTGAGTTTTGTAGAAAATTATTTTTGTTTTGGCAGATAAACAAAGAATAATCTAATAATTGAATAATATATATAATTGAAAATTTTAGTTTCGAATTTCAACAACAAAATCTCTTGAAGATAACACTGCCAATGATACTGATTCACCTGATAAAAATTCACCTCCACCGACTACAAATAATAGACGTTCTTCAATTAATAGCGAAAAATCGTCCACAAGGGAAAAGTCCCATAAACGTCAATCAAGTCGTGATAGCTTACAAATAATAAATGAGAGACATAGTGTTAAATTGCAATCAACAGCAAATAAAGATTTAGAAAATGATAGTGATGCCGAAAAATTATCCCCACTTCTTTCCCCAAATAAAAAAGACAAAGACATTCCAACTGCAACTTTAAATATAAATGACATTGAGGAATCAATAGATGATACAGATCAGGAGGATTTATCAATTGATACACAGAAGGTAACTTCAAATTTTAAAATTAAAAATAAAAATAAATATATTTGGAATTGGATTTCAAAATTAACTAAATCACATCATCTTTCCCATATTTAACTTAAAAATTTTAGTTAGGCTTTTGATTTTCGAGTTCATTTTGTTAATTTTTGTTAAAAGCTTTTTTAATATTCTAAAACAGTAAAAGCTAATATTGTTTTAATAACATATTTTTGTTAACAGTTTCTTTGCACATTTAAATATTTTCGTTAATTATCTTAAAGATTAATAACGGAAATGTCAATTTTTTTTTTTATATGACCTAATTAAATAAAACTGTAATTTAATTTATACTAAATATGAATGATACTTTTATAAAGAAAATTTATGACAAAATCAACTGTTATTATGACAATTTAAAACAGCTTTTACTATTGATAAAGCTTAATATGGAAAGTGAAAAAACTTGTATATTAATTTATAGAAAAACAGAAATCGTCCTTCACTCTCAACTGATGGTGATGGGTCCTTGTTGGCTGGCGCTGAGGATTCCGATTATTTTACTCCGGAAGATCCTCATACATCTATATTAAGTCCGCTCTGCCCACAAAATGTATGGGTTTAGTATTTTTATTTATTATCTTTATTATTTTTTATTTTCTTTTTTAATTTTAAACTTTAATTTTTTGTATAATTTTTTTTTTTTTTTTAAGTATTAATTATACAGTATTGTTTTAAAGTTTCGTTTATAGCACTGTACATTTATTAATTATAAAATAATCACATAATCAAATTAAAACATACACATATTAAAAATAACATTTCATTTATTAATTAGTTGTTTTTTTTTTTTTTGTTTTTATTGTACATTTGTTAAGTTAGTTATATATTATTTGAATTTTTTAATATAATTAAAAACACATAATAATAAATTATAATAATAATATCGTAATTTTCTTAGAAAATAAAATAATGTAAATACATAGATATTACTATTATTGTAACTTCTATCTTTGTAATAAAAAATGTATATAAATACATAAATTATTAATATAAACTAATTAAATAACTATAAAAAAGCTTTCGTTAAGAGAGATTTTATTACCATAAATTTGATCTTGTATTTTTAAGAGCTTTGTTTTTGTAAAAACAAAGTTATTACAGAGACAAGTAATGTATAAATAATAAAGGTAATTATAATTAAGTCGTATTTGAAAAAAATAATTACATACTACAAATAGTGTTAAAAAGCAAATGAAAACATGTTAGAATTAGAAAGATGCTAATATTTATCAAAAGGTTTTCTAATTAAATTTCAAGACTTTAAATTTTTAAAGAAAAAAACATTTTTAACTATTAATTAAAATTTATGAATATCAATTTAGTCATTTTTAAAAGAAAGAAAAAACCCTAAATATTCATATTATCCCTATTTCGAAAGTCTATAAATTGGGAAAAAAAAATTTTTAATGTTTAATTGAATTGAGTAATGAAAATAAGAAACTAATACATTTTTACTGCTCAATCAGTGAATTCAATAGTAATGTATCAATAACACAATTTTTTAAAAAGCACAACTTTCACTTAATTTTATGGATACAACAAAAACCGACAATTACTTAAAGTCAAAACCAATAGACTCGAACTCTTAACATTAAAATTTATAAAAGCTTATAACTAAAAATATGTATTACTTTTTTTTTTAGCTTACCTTATAAAATTGCTTATTAAAAATAAAATACAAAACATTATTAGAAAAATTGTGTTTTTATAAAATAAAAATGCTTACTAATTAAAAAAAGTTCAATCATCATAAAATTTCACAGAAGGAACTGGTAATCAACAATGAAAGTACTACATTAAATTGTAAAATTTCACCAACTAACAATTCAGTACCAAATAATACAATACCATCACCGATCAAAAATGTTAAAGAAGTAATAAATTCTTTGCCAGGTAATCATATTATTTCAGAATATTGCAATTATTAATTAATGATTTAAAGAAACATGATTTTATTTTAATTACAAACCTTATTTTTTTTTTTTGTTAGTAATAAATAATGATATTAAAATTTAAAAGATAGTGCATTTATATGTATTTAACTAAAAATTTAATCATGTTACTAATCAGTTTATTTCTTCTTTTCTTCATCAATTCTAAACGAGTTTTAGAGTAAATGTTCTAGTAAAATAATCTTTTAATGTTAAAATTAAAAATAAAATATTTTCATTAATATTTATTTTTTTCATTTTGGATTATGATTTTCATAGATGTAGTATGATTTTTGTTCCATTAAAACAATATCGGTTATATATGAAAGGCTAATAATGGGAAACATTGGCCAATTGTATTCGAATACTACATTTATATACAAATGTTTTAAGATTTTTTTAAGATTGTACATATAATCTCGAATTTCAACAATATTTTAATTTTTTTTTTTTGTACTTTTATAGTATATATATATATCAAATATTTATATAGTATTAATTCAAATAGTTATTTTAATTACCTTTAAGTTGATTCTTTTAATTATGTAAAAAACACGAATATAATACAAATTTAAAACTAAAACGTTTCAATATTTAATTTCTAAATGTTAAAAGGATTTAATTAAAAAATATATAATAGAAACTAATACAAATTTATAAGTGCAATTTTAAAAATTTAGGTTTTTAAAGCTTATTTGCGGTTATTTTAATCTTGTTTACATTATAATAAACAGTTTACTATCATTTTTTTCCATTTAGATAGCCCAATAAGTGGAAATTCTGCATCAACACGCAGTTCAGGCGATAGTTATTCATCAAGTGCGTCAACAAAACATCTTTTAAGTTCAAATCAACCAAATACAAATAATGTGGACGACAAACAAAAAACTTCTACTACAGTTAAAATTTAATTTTGGAATTAAGACATGGAAACAGAAATCTCCAATCAAATATTACATTCATATGAATATTCAAAAATATTCTTGGAATAATTCAAATTTTAAAAATAAATATTTCCTTATTAAAATATATAATAAAGCAAAAGAAAAAAAACTCTATTTAAGCATTATAGATATTATATTATGAATTAAAAAGAAAATATAAATATATATTTATATTTATATATATGTATACTGTATATGAAAAAAATGAATTCAAGTATTTATATTTATATTTACATCACTTTAAAAAGTTTTAATTATTTTTAATTTTAATATTTGATTAAATTATAGCTAATAAGAAAGTTTTAATTTTGAAAATAGAAATGGAAAATATTTAATAGAATACATATATTTATCTTATTATATTTTAAATAAAAAAATTTAAAAAGATAATAATTAATGACAAACAAGTTGTCACATAATGCAAAAAATGACCATATTTAAATTAAAATAGAATCAAACTGTATTGATTCTTGTTGATTTGTTTAAGTTATTTAAAAATTTAAATTATAAAAATATATATTAATATTGCAGCGTTAATAAACATAAATATATCAAATACACATATTTGTTTCATTATTACATATTAATTATTAATTATATTTATTGAACGAGTAAGAAAAAAAAATACAAAAAATTATTTTAATTATGTAACTTAACTTTATGTTTTTTTTTTTAACAATGACAAAGGCAAAATGAAAAGTTTATATGAAAATAAAACGGTTGATTTGTTACCGATGGAACGTCAGTTGGAACGTCCAAAAGAAATTATTTTTTTCGTTTATGTTATCTTCGTTTTTCCTAAATAATGTGAAAACAATGTCGTAAAGAAGAGGTGGTAGAAAGTAACTGGTGAAGTGACAAAGCAGCTGTCCAAATTGGCAATAGAAACCGAATTCACCACCATTAAATCGGAGATCAGCTCAAAAGTGGTGATTGATGCAGTAGAGCTTGAGCACACCCATTTGATGAACTCCTTCAGGGAAGCATCAGAGCAGAGCAGGAATCGTCATTAACTCAGATGGATCCGGCAGCTCTGGAGAGCCTGGTAGGAACTACTTCGACAGATACAAGTATATCAGAGATCGGAAAAATTAAGAACAGGAGGGGTGAAATAAACATCCCATCCAGCGGGGGCGAATAGTAATCGCACTCATGAAGAAGCTTGTGACGAAAATAATCCAAACTAATACGCACAGAAGCATCGCCGCTACAGTGGCAGTGGCGGGAAAAATGCTTAAAGAGGGGATGACTGTGGCACTTATTCAGGAGCCCAGTACAATGAACGACCAACCAACAGACTGGGATCAGAAATGTTTTCAGTGTTTCTATAATTGCGACAATGGCACGCCTAGAACATGTATTGTAATCAGAAAAATACTAAAAGCTATTTCCATTTTACAGTCCAATAATAAGGATACGAGCACCATCTTAACAAAATGGGAGGTAGAAAGAAGCAGAGTGGCCATCATTTTAGCATCAGTGTACCTAATATACGATAAGCAAGAGCCACCGCCGACAAAGGGACTCAAGGATTTGGTAAGTTATTCAGAACTTAACGATATACACCTGATTGTGGGCTGTGATACTAGCTCACACAACAGTGGGGCAGCACCAATGTCAACAACAGAGGTAAATCATTTTTAGACTATATATGCTCAACGAATCTGCTGATTCTGAATAAAGGTAATGTTCGAACCTTTATAAACGGAAACCACAAAGAAATTGTAAATATAAGTTTAGCCATTAATAGTATAGGCAATATAATTAAAAATTGGTATGTATCGGAGGAGGTCTTCTTCTTAGAACACCGCCACATTAGGTTTGATCTGAAATTAGGTGACACAGATAACTCCCCTTTTAGGAATCCTAAAAGAACTGACTGGAAACAATTCACTTCGTGTCTTAGAGAAAAATTGAACTCTAGACAGGATTCAATAAATGGTACTAACGAACTGGACAAAGAAATCGATTTCATAACAGCGGCAATAAGCGAATCTTATGAAAGTTCATGTCCACTGGCACGCATATCTAAACGATATAAACAAAGGTGGATTAATAGAAACCTGATGGAAATCAGGAAAAAGGTTGGGAAATTTTTAAATAAAGGAATGAGCATCCAAAGCGAAACGCTTTGGGAGGAATATAGGAAAGCACTGAAACATTTCAAAAAGGAGCGCAGAACGGAAAAAAGAAGGCTCTGAAGGGAATTTACAGAGCAAATAAAAAAAGTTAGCGATGCCTCTAGATTGAAAATCCTCTCTAAAGAGTATACGCAACAAGAACTACTAGAGAGAAAAAACGGTACCATGTCAACAAGCATGGGCGAATCTCTTGAAATACTACTGTCAAAAAATTTTCCAGAGAGCACAACGTTCGTAAGACTTAGGGAAAGGGATGATTTAGAACAATTAAGAAAGAGCAGCAAGAACGGACGAGATGACGGCTAGAGTCGATCAAATCGTTACGGATAGGTAGTTCTCCTGGGCTCTTAATTTTTTTTCGCCATATAAGTCCCAGGGCCCGATAACGTGTATCCAATACAATTCCAAGAAGAGCTTGGAATTATAAGAACAAGATTAAAGACAATTTACAAAGCCTGTCTAAGACTAGGCTACACGCCGAAAATATGGAGGGAGTCCAAAGAGTCCTCCCAAAACCGAATTAGACGTGCTACAAAAAGGAACCCTACTGATAAGTCTGACTTCTTTCCTTCTAAAAGAATTAGAAAAGATAATAGCACTGGAGATAAGAAGCCAGTTGAACCCAAGATTATCGTGTTATCAAGATGCATACAATAAGGAGAAATCGGTGGATAAGGCTCCAGACGAGGTTATCTACACGATAGAAGAAGGATTCAATAAAGGTAAAGCAACCCTTGGATTTAAAGATTAATAAATAAAGGTAAAGTAACCCTACTTTGTCGACATGAAGGGTACGTTTAATAACGTTGAAATAAAAAAGATATTAGAAAGTATGCAAAGCAGAAATATTGAAGGTACATAGCTCAGGTGGACTAAGTTCATGCTGAGCAATAGAACAGTAATTTCTAACTTTGGAACTCTACCGCAAAGAGAAAAACAATCTCAAGAGGTACATCACAAGAAGCTATATCCTTTCCCCGCTCCTATGGCTCTTAATAGTTGCCGATGTTTTAGCAAAGCTGTCGATCAACAACCATAGAGTGATATGCTACGCAGACGACTTGGTGTTATTGGTTACGGAAAAAGAGCCGGCTAATACAACAGGTATAATGCAAAGGACAATTGATATAATAATTGGCCGAGACAAATGGTTTACAATGAACCCAAGCAAAACCGAAATATGTCTCTTTAGCAGGAAAAGAGATAAAACTCATCCACAAGCACCACGAATAAACAATACACAACTAGGATTTACCAATAGTGTAAAATATGCAGGAGTGTATTTGGATGAAAAGCTCAGGTGGAATAAACACCTAAGTGAGAAAAAGGTAAAAGCGATGAGTCTATCGCTAAGAATCATGCGCTGGTTATACACGTGCGTTATACGAGCTATAATAATACACGAATCGCTCGTTTGGTGGACGTAAAAAGAACAGATACCTAAACATCCTTCCAGTAAAAAGAACAGATACCTAAACATCCTTACGCAAATACAACGTCAGGGATGCCTCGGGATAACGGGTTCAACTAGAATAACATCGAAGTTCATGGCAGCAATCTTGGACATAGAATCGATAGAAATCCATATCCAACGAATATCTATGGATACAACCATGAGACTCCTCATGACAGGAAAATGGTGCGACAAATCAAGTTCGTTCGGCCATAAAGAAATTCTGTGCATGGTAGTGAACGCTTACGCAGACATCCCACAGGAAGATCCCGCAGTATGCAGATATCGAGGGTGACCTAAGATTAGACCGTAACTCCCTACGGAAACAAACCACCCGACGTGTAACACTATTGTTAATCAATTCGGAATCAACGTGCACACAGACGCTGCCAAAAAGAGCAGTAAATGTGGCATAGGAATCATATGTGACGAACTGAACATACGAATTGCGAACACAGTGACGGCACCCGCGACTGTACGGCAATGTCAAACAATCGCAATAGAACGCGCAGCCAGAGAGCTTCTTCGGAGAAGAATACGGGAAAATAGTGGAACCTATTCCTCGTAATTTATTTCTTGCAGCAGCTTTATCAGAAATATATGTATGGCCGTGAATTTGATTCGCATTCTCCAATTATTTTGCAAATTAAAGCAAATTAAGAATGGAGTGGAGCTAAAGCAGTATTTTCCGCTAAATATTTAAGTGCTTCATCAGCTTTGACAACCTTAACCTGGATTATGGATATGTTCATAAAGTGTATTTAAAATTATCGAAAACTGTCGTTATCTTGACTATACAAGGGAATGTTATTGTTTCCGGAATCTAAATGATAAAAAAACCTTCGTGATGTAAATTATTTCGACCTCTGTTATTTTGTTTGCACGATCTTCATATTATTTTGAGCTTCAAAGTTACTACCTACATTAAATACATATGTACATACATATGTTGTACATACTCATAAGTATCTAAATATTTTTATACAAAATGTAAGTTATTATACATTATATGAATTCTTTAACTGATGTTCGATTTAATGAACTAACGCTACATATATTAATATATGTAAGTACATAACGGCTGTTTTTTTTTAGAATGATAGAACTTTAAATTGAAATAAAACACATTTAAATTAAGATTAAAGCCAAATTTGAAAGATAATTTTATGACATTTAGGTTTTAAAAATAATTTCCGGCATATGTCCACCACCACTAGCTCCGAGGAACCGCAATCAATCAGACCAATTTTGTACCACTTTTTCGAATAATTGTGGCGTTATTTCATCAATAACAAGGATTATGTTGGTTTCTAAAGCATAAACCAATGGCTTCATATCAGCATAAACCAATGGCTTCACATAATTCAAAAAAAAAAAAAAAACCAGTGGTGTTATATCGCATGACCTTGGAGGCCAATTAATTGGACCATTTCTCGAAATAATGTTATCACCAAAATATTTCTTTCAATAAATCAATTATTGTGGTAGTAGTATGAGGTGTACCACCATCGTGTTGGAAGCAAAACACTTCCGGATCGATACTATTCAAATTTTGACACAAAAAATCATTGATCATCGATCTGTAAGAAGCACCATTCACTGTAACATTAGCTCCAGCATCGTTTTTAAATTTCATGAGGATAGTTTTCGCTCCATATATGGCAATTTTGCCTTTTTACGTAGCAGTTCAACCAAAAATGAGCTTCTTCACTAAACACAATTTTCCTCTATGAGTTTGGCGAATAGAACACTGATTGTGAAAATAAATTTCAAGAATTTGTAAACGTTGTAACGGCGTGAGGCTTTCCATGATAATTTGTCAATGCTTACTGAAATGAAATAAAAAAAAATGTTTGCGTCAATCTTAATTTAAATGTGTTTTATTTCAATTTAAAGTTCTATTATTCTAAAAAAACACCAGTTATTTAAAAATCTTTCTTTTAATTAAGGTTTATATTTTTATTTTAGACTAGCAGAGTACCCGGCGTTGCCCGGAGTATTTTGTTGGCTTTATGAAATAAAAATTACTAACTTTTGTTTCTGCGTAAATATAATTTAATTAATATAGTTCATGTATATATTACCAGATATTACTATGCATTTACAGATGCTGGTAGTTAATATTCTATTTTTTATTACTTTTAATTAAATTTAATAAACATGGCGAATAATTAGCGACAATTGGTTTACAAAAAATCTTTAAAGGAATCAATAATCTATTGAGTACACAGTTACGGCAAAGTGAGTTTTCACAATATATTCGTTAATGCCGAAACACAAAATCGCATTTCAATTATAAAAGACCAAAATGTAACACATTTTTTTTCGTAAGAAATGTCACTTCATGTTTTTGTGAATTATTCTTTGAAGCACATTTTGAAAAATTTGCTATTAGGTTCATTCTGTCCCTCCGTCTGTTTACAAAACTTATATACTGTTTAATAAAGAACAATGAAATATTAACCACGCATAGGTCTCTTAAAAAGTAATCTGGTAGAACAACGTTTTTATGTACCCCCACCATTAGAGCTCCTACAGCACCTGCAACTCTTAAAATTTTGAAAAACTTCTTTTTAAATGCATGCATCTCACCTTCTGTTTAAATCAACTTCATAAATAAACCAGAATTTTTTTACGTTAGCTTTTTCCAATACAATTATGTTTTCAAATTGATATTGAATAAGGCTAAAAATATGTGTACAAACTGTATATGGACAAGAACGTAAGGGTTTCTGTTCTTTAAATTTGTATGTACTCATTTTTGATTAAATACTGTACAGAAATGTGAACAGAATTTAATTGATTACAGAACAGAATTTACAGAATTTAATTGATGTGATTGACTGTACAGAATTTAATTGATTGTGTTTATAGTATTTTTAAACTTAAGCACATTATACATATAGTATGTACATATTTCAATGATAGTTTTTGGGAAATAAAAATATTATACACATACAATACATCCTATATAAGATATCAATAATGCAATCCTGTATGATGACATAATGATTGTCGAATGGAGGAGATTATTTCTGTTTTGTAATAACTGCCGAAAATGTTATGTTGTTAAAACTTAAACACAGAAACAATATAGACAAAAGTAAAGAGCATTGAAAATATCTTTTTAATAATAATAACAATACAAAAAATTAGGCAGAATATTTTTAATAGTGCTCGTGCGGAAATGGGTTAACGAACGTTAACAAAAATTTTGTCACAGGCTTTATTTAGAACCATAAATTCATCCTGCCAAATTGTACACAAATTAGAAATAAAATTTTTTTTGACAGTTTATCGTGCCGAAATGTGTTAATGTATCACGACAAAATTAATTAAATGAGTTTGTGCGCCAAAGTGCAATACTTGTGCATATTTTCAAATGGTCAAATCGTTTAAGCACAACAATAAAAAAATGAGAAACTTCATAGCCTGAGGCCTGATGCTGAAACGGGTTAATATATCATAACCAAATCAACTCAGTGAGCTTCTGTGGTAAAAAGCTACGCTTTTGTAAGTTTTCAGCTCAATCGATCAAACCGTTTAAGCGCGACTACAAAGTTCACTGAACCCTGGTGCCGAAACGGATTAATGGATCGTAACAAAATTAACCTAGTGAGCTTTTCTGCTAAAGAACAACAATACATGCCAACAAAAAATTTTTTGGAAGCCCGCCGGGTCGAATCCGGGTAATGTATTGCAACCGAATTTCTTCGGTGCCCGCCTAAAGCTAAGAAGAACATTTGTACAAATTTGCAACTCAATCAGTCAAACCGTTTAGGAAGGACAACGAAAAAACCAAAAACCTTTAAAAGGCTCTCGGGCCGCAAAGGGTTAATGAACCGAAACGAGATAAAGCCTATAACCCCCTCCGGGCTCGTATAAATGTTCCTGCAAAATTTGGTTGCAATCGGACTGGTGGTTTTTACGTGAATCCGTGCCAAACAAACAAACAAACAGAATTTCTTCCTTATATATTAGATTTGCTATATTGGAATACACCAATTATTAAGCAACATTATAATATAGTATGTACATATGTATGTATAATTTAATTTATTTTTTAGAATTTATGTTTAGCTGTTTTTACAAAACACGAGATATGTGCATATAGAGAACTTACGTAGAACAAAAATATTAAGCATTTTTCTACGATTTTGAAACTTCCCATTGGGATGTTTCGTGCGATTGGTTGATGTATATATTTAAATAATAATAAATACAATCGCACGAAACATCTAAATTTGCTTATAGTATTATACATTACCTGGGATATTTTGTGTGACTGTATTGTATACTATAGTCAGTAATAAAGTTAAGTAACAATACAACAGAGAAAAGAAGTAGAAATAGAAATGCATAGGCAAATAGTGCAAATAGGCACATATACATACATAAAAAATAAAAATGCATGCATGCTTTTAAATGACTTTTTTTTTTCTCTTTGTTGTTATTTTTGTTTGGTAATAAAAATTTTAACGGAGCATATTTATTAAAGTGCTTAAAAGTGCAAAACTAAATTTATAAATGTATACTTATTATTTTTTTTATATTTTCAATTGTCCAGCTACTTGAATTTTGTAGAAAATATGAATTGTCTTGGATAATTGAATTTAGATATTTAGTATATTTTTTTGTTTAATGTTTTTGTTATATGTTTTGTAATATTAATATTATGTTAATTAATTCAACTAATGTAATTTTATTATCTATTTATTTTTTTTATTGTTTTAGCTTTTAATTTTTAAAAACTTAAAACTTTAAAAACTTAACTTTATTTTTTCTGTTCTAACTTTTTTTTTTTTTTCTTAATATATATTCTTTTCTAGAATCTATTAAAATACTAAAAATCAATTGATTTGATGAAAATCAAATAAAAAAACTTAAATTTAACACTATTGCTTACTAAATTTTAAGTAAATACATATTAATTTTTAGACTGTGTTCTCAAGTGCGACATTTTTATACTACATTCATCTCTTTCAAAAAAAACGCTTTAAAATCAAAAATATTTTCGAAGCATATATACATATATTATACAATATATATATACAAGCATACATTTACATATTTTCATTTTTCAAGTATGTACCTATGTTTATGCACCTCTATGTGTATTATACGTACATTATACGTACGTATGCATTGGTGAGCGTGTAAATTTAGATAAAGTGAAATTGAAAAAGTGGTCAAAAAATTTTGTTCTAGATGAGTACTCTAATATGTACTTCTTTTTCCAAAAAATTCCATATATTAAAAAAGGGATTTCATTGTATAAAAAATCTATGATATAAAATGAGTACACAACACAGTAAAAGTACACACGTTTAATTTTTAATGTTGCTTTTAACCCAATATAAAACAAAAATCTTTTTCTATAAAGCAATAAAAACAATTGATAACAAACATAATCATTAAAATAATATCAGATTAAAGTAACATATATTATGATAATGTTATAAAGATGGCCAGTTTTTCAATCGAAGGGTCTAGGATTCAATGTTCAATTCGTTTTTGCCAGTATCTGTCAAGTATCTGTCCTCTTCACTAAATTTCAGATATCTAGCTTCAATAACTACTGAATTATTTTCATTTTTCGGCGGTCAAAAAAGCTGGAGTCAAATAGCGAAACTAACAATGGTGCATTTAACTAACAATTTCAGCTTCCTAGCTCCTTTATTTTTTGAGTTATCGTGCGGACGGACGTACATGCCTTAATCCATAGCTTTGGCACTATATCTAGCTCGACTCCTTTAATGTGTTTGAAACGTAATGGCAAATTTATCATACTCTTGAATTGAACATATTTCATACAGGTATAATGAATACCTAATAATAATAATCAATTATATAAACTACAATCATTATATTACTACATTTACCGTTATTTTAAGTACATTATTATTGAAATATATATGTATGTGAAAAAATTAATTATGAGGGATATTATGGGAGAGATTTTAGAGTTCATTACAAAATCAGATTTATAACCTTTTTTTGTAATTTGTACATATGTGAGGCTCTAAATTAGGAGAGAATTTAAGGACAATCATGTTAAGTCTAAATAAAAAAAAAACAAATTGCAAAATTTTCTGAATTTGCGAAATTTACATAAATTGATTAAAAGTATTTAAGATATTATGTATACATATGTCTTAAATTTGTTATACCTACCTGTTATACCTAAATACTTTTATTTTAACAAAAAATCACTGTTTTATGAAACTATAATTTTCAAAATCAGCTTTAATATTTAAATTCTAATTTCTGCATGCAGAAATCTTTTTTTTCTGGGAACCCACCCAACATTCAACAAATTTTATTTTAAAATGAAGAGTTAAGAAGGCAGAAGCATGAGACTTCTTGGATCATATACAATATACATACATTACACAATATTTAGCTGATTTTGTATTGAAAGTTATAATTAACAAATACGATCATAAGTCATTAGATAGACTTCAAATTATGATATTATTATACTACATTTATGTATTTATAGTTAGAAAGAATTAGTTAAAGTTTTGATTATAACTTAATAGAAACAAACTTTAATTTTATTTTATTAAAGAAAAATAATTTTCACACGAATATTATTAAATTTGAGCTTTTAAATTATTTTCTTTTTTTATTATTAAATCAAAATGTAATAAAATTTATTTTGATTACAATAATTTTTTTGGGCAGTAGTGTACGAAACCAATATTTTCGTACATTAAAAATATTATGAATGCATAATATTAAGTTAAACTAGGATATTTCCAATCGTCATGGAAAATAGTAAAAATAATTGCAATCCCTAAACCTCAACAACCATCTGATTTAATTAACAGTTATAGACCAATTAGTCTGTTATCAAACTTTTCAAAACTATTTGAAAAACTAATAAAAAATAAAATAACTGAATAAAACTGATTAAAAAATACACTACCAAATGAACAATTTGGGTTAAGATTTGGGCACAACACCATACATCCACTGTTACGGCTCATTAATTATATAAAGGATGATATGTCAAAAGGTCAGTCCGTGGGAATGCTAATTCTTGACTTAATTCAACCTTTGATTCTGTTTGGCACAATGGGCTACTGCATAAACTTATGAAACTAAAATTACCACTATGTTTGGTTAAAATACTGCAAAGTTTCTTATCAAATAGAAAATTTTTTGTTAGTATAGGAGCAAACTTCTCCGATATATTCGACATCTCAGCTGATGTACCACAGGCTTCTGTTTTAGGACCCATACTTTACTAGATTTATACCCGCAACATTCGTTGCTTCGAAAGCTCTGAAATATCGGTATTCGCAGACGATACTTGTATTTACACTAACGGTGTCTACAGTGAAATTGTTGAGTACAAGCTTCAATTCTCATTTGGCTACTTATTAAAATATTTTTGCAAATGGAAAATTTCCATTAATGCAGATAAAACAAAAACCATATAGTATTTCACCCGGAAAAAGAAAAAGTTGTTAGAAACCGAAATATATACTAGTTTTAAACTCGCAAAAAATAAACTGGTATGTATACTGAAACTAATTATCTGGGAGTCACAATGGACGACAAACTAACATTCAAGGAACATATTTCTAACACAATTAAAAAAAGTAAAGAAAACAATTTGCGTACTGTATCCATTTATTAATCGTAATTCAACATTAAGCATAGATAACAAATTACCTATTAATTATGAAAGTAATCTTTCAGCCAATATTATGTTATGGAACTCCAGTGTGGATTGACAGCGTAAAACCAAATATGCATATCTATATTGAAATTTAAAAATCGCCTTAAATAGTATCGATAACTAACTTATCGACATTTCATATGTAATTATTTCTGTTTTTTATACTTATGCATTTATGTATGCATGCATTTATAATATATGTATTATATTATATTATATAATAATCTTTTGGAAATTCTATACATATGTGTATGTATATGTAAGTAACTATAATTTTAATAAAATATAATTTTGATTTGTTGATCAAGTTTAATTACAGAATACAGACTGCAAATATTTTAATATGTAAAATTCTATTGAAATAATTAAATTTACCAATAAATAAAAAAAATATAAAAATATATTTGCGGGTTACCTCAGCTTTCTAAACAGATTGTTTAAGCCAATATGAAAAAAATAAACGATTCGGCAACAAATATGTATATCATCTCGATCGAAATGGTTTTTTTTTTATAACTGCATAGTCATATTTGCATTTTGCAATACATTTTCTTTCTGTTGCTACCCAATTTTTTAATAAAAAAATAAAAGTATATTATTTGATAGTTAAAAAAAAAATTCTATTTATTTAACATCATTATAGATGGTTTAATTATTATCTTTAACCTTGTTATAAATTTAATTAAATTTAGCTTTTGTCATATGTCCCATAACGCATGTTGCTATATCAAAACACCAAGCCTCTGGTGTTAAGTCTCCTTGATCTTTTTTACATAATTCATAAAACCATATTACATTTCCACCAAATATTTTTTGCATTTGCTCGACATTAAATCCATTAACTGGATCATATACTCCAGTTTTTGTTAAAATACAATGTACATATCCTTGGGTATTCGAATTTTCAGGAATATTAGATACATTTGTTTGGATAAGCGTTAGTATTTCATTAGAAATATCAAAATCTAAAGCACAATTTGATTTTATTTGATTCAAATAATCGTCTTCTGAAGGTTGATCAGCATCAGCTAAAACCTGAATAAATATTTATTATTTAAATAATATGTTAATTAAATAAATAAAAAAAAAAAAAACTTACACAAATGATAAATGTAGCAGCAAGAAATATTGATTTCATTTTTTAAAGATGAATGTATGTATGTATATGATACTAAGGCAAAGACTGGATAATAATTGTTTTAAATTTAGATAATGTTTTTTCTTTTATACATAAATCCAAAAACATTTTATTAAAATGTACATCAGTATGTATGTACATCAACTAAATGTAAACATTGAATGAATAAAAAGTTATATCTATCACAATTTTGTTTTTTTATTTTTCGTACTTTAGTATATTTTCATATCCATACGAATACTCATAAAACTGATGATTATTTTTAAGTTTTATATATTGGCGCTTAGCCGTTATAAATACTGTGTCTAACAATTTGCTTATGTTATGTTGAACGGATCTTGTTTAACTTAGACTAAACGTAGTTTGAAAATTCAAACTGATCACATTTATTTAATTTATGTTTATGCAGGAGATTCTGTAAAAATTGAAAATATAATGGGTAAACAGAGACAAAAGCGATCAATTTTATGACAAGGTAGAAGAAATTAAAAATTATTTCAGATGGTTTTTTATGGTTCCATTAAAAGACGAATTTTTTTAAATGTAATTGTTTATCTGTAATACGGTAAAACTTTAAAAGATCATTTAAGATTTGCTAATAAATATTATTAACAAAACAATTAAATTTTCTATAAAGTAAAGGTTGAAAATATTAATGCATACATAAGTATGTATGTATGTATATATACATATGTATCTATTTTTTATTAAATAATTAAATATTTCTTTGAATTATTGGGAAAATCATAAATTGAATTTTTGATTTTTTAATTGTAGCAAATTTAAATCATAACCATCGTAATCACCTGAAGGTACCAAATACTTTAATTGATAAAATTGCAAAATTTTTAGAGTTTTGACCCAGGAAAGATAACAATCATTTGCCAATGCGAATATTTATGAGGAACACTTGGCTCTTCATTTCATACATACCTTCTTTCTTTAAACGGCAAAATTAGTTTATAGGAACTTACATATACATATGAATCACAAAATAGGATTTATAAAGAACGTTTTACTTTTCATTTCATACCTTCTTTGCTATAAACTAATGTTATGGTTTAAGGAAAAGGATATGAAACGAAAAGTAAAAGTTCATCATCATAAACACTTGTGCTTGTGCAGCGTGGCTGATTCTTCACTTTTATATCTTATATGTATGTATGTAAATGTAAGTAGAATAAATATGGTTTTAAAATTATAATAAAAAAATTCAATGCCCTGGCCAGATATGTATATATGTATGTATGTATGTATTGTATGTAATATTATGTATGTACGTATAATGATTTTGAAACATTTGAAAAATATTTTTTGAATATTTTTATTTACTATTAATAAAAAAATTTTAAAAGTTAGCAATAATTTCATTTCTAAATAAAATTATAACATACATATGTATATACATATACATACCGAATTTGGTATTTCAAGGTGAAGCTCTGCAACACTCAACAGACTTAAGCATTTTGGGTGTCGAGCTAAATCAAAAATTGATTTGGTCAAATCATAGTTTTGGTATAGCCAAGCTGCATCTTGCTAAGTGCTTGGATTTTTTGTATCGTCAAATCCAATCAGCGCTGGGATATTTCGATAACGTAAAAAATAGAGCTAATTCGTCTCATTTATGATACCAGTGTTACCTCATCGCTCACTCCACTAAACACAGCGCCGTACAGTTTGGTCATTGACCTAATTTTATAGATAACTCATAGGAGTAGGCACCTGTTCTAAAGAAATTAAACAATTAATGCCTCCACTCAAAGTTTTCCAGGTCGAAACAAGGAGTGCAACAGATGCTCACACCTACACAGTAGATCTTTCAAGATGGCGTAACATGGGTTGCTTTTTTTTTTTTTTTTTTAAATAATCTAAGACTATAAATTTAAATTTAATCCACATATGACTACTTGCATAAATAGCTTATGGAAATTCGTTTGTCATGCACATGTCGATTTGGAATCATATACCATCATATGTGTTTCCCAAAATTAGTGATTCATATGTGTACGATATAAAAAAATTCCCCTCCAAACTTTCATACCCAGCCACCTTAATTCCAAATTTCCTAATCCTAATTTTCCCAAAAATCCTTCCTACATCCTTATCCCTAAAACAAAACTATACATTTTTTATTAAAGGGCCCATCCTGAAGTTTGCTTGGTGGTGGTGTTGTTGGTTAAAGTCCAACACTACCTTAGAGGAACTTAGTTCTCTAGGTGGCTTTTGATGCTTCCCACCTCCCTTGTAAAAAAAAAACAAACAAACAAACATACGTATATGTAGGTACTTTGTGTTGTATTTTTGTGAATTAAAAATTTAAAAATGAGGGGAAAATAAAAAATTAAATTAAAGAAATGTTATAGAAAATTTTACATTTCATTTGGATAAAAAAATATGGTTTCTTTGCATAAATGTAAAAAATTCATTTTAGTTTTTAATAAAATTAAAATAGGTTAATAAATTTAAAAATAAAATGATTTTTTTTAAAACAAACAAACTTTTCTTTAAACATAATTTGTATATTAAATTCATTATTATAAATGTTTGTAAAAAGAATGAATATTTTAAGTGTCTTTTAAATAAAAAAATTTAATTTTTTTAACGAATATAGAAATTAAAATGAAACATACTATCTATAATAAATTACATAATATACCTATTATTTTACTTGCTGCTCCACTTGATGGAATGAATTAATAATGAATGATTGACATTTTTTTTTGTTTTTTTCCTTTTGCTCAAAACTGCAAAATAGTTCAAAATGAGGGTAACATTTTTTTGAGAAATGAATTCACCATTATTTTACTGACAAATGTTATAAAAATTAAATGAAATTAAATGCAATTTCCATTTTCCGATTGAATGAAACCTTTTTTCAATAAAATGAAACTATTTTTCAATTGAATAAAACTATTTTTGAATAAAATGAAACTATTTTTCAATGTTGAATGGCTATCAACTATGTATATAAATGAAACTATTTTTCAATGTTGAATGTTGTTTCAATGACTGTCTTTGAAAATTTATAAAGTATAGTGGTTTCTAGAAAGCCTAGAGAATTTTATTTTATACCAAAATGTTTCGTTTGAACTACAGAATCTCAGACACGGTAGCACTGATTAAGATGAAACAAGATATTTTTTAAAGACAATAGTGGGCCCCACAATGTTGTAAAAAATTGCTTCTTCTATACTATTGTAGACGAAAATATAACGGTTTAAGTAAAATACTACAAAATGTTAGGAAAATTTCAAAATACTCAATTTGACCTTTAAATGTTTAATTTTAATGTTCTATGAAATATAGGTGTAAAGTATATCCAACTTTTTTTTTCAAGGTTAAATTGTATATTAAAAAACGTTTATATCTATTTAAAATTTAAAAAAAAAAACAAATTTAGTATAAAATAAAAAATGATAGTCTTTGCTTTAGTCATCTTAATGTAGTTTCTCACTAAAAAACAAAAAACAATTTTTGAACATTTTATTTTAAAATGTTTGTTTATGCTTTTGACACTTCCAAATTTAAATGCCGTGGTAGTGAGAAATTTTTTTGTAAGTTATACAATTTTTGCATATGCATTAAAAATATCCACCATATTATAAGCAAAATATATCCAGAGAACTTGGTACGCGAACAGGTTTAAGAACCATACCACACACTTATCCAACCTATCATCCAACCGTTGTAATTATGTACTTTATATTTTTATTATTTTCTCAAATCAAAAAATCTCAATGTTAAAATGACATTTAAGTTGTACAACTTGCCCATACACGATACAACTTATCAAGTCCGCGTACCAAGTTTTCAACCTAGTCCGTCGTGTATCTGTATGGCAAGCATAATAGATAATAATTCATATCTCTAGTTGTTTCGAAATGGCAAAGTAAAGTACTCTTTGCAATTATTTTAATGTAAGTTAAATATTAAAATTTGGAAAAAAAACTATAGTATAATTACACTTTACAAGATTTTGGCATTTGTAATACTAACACTTGTTAACTCTGCTCCTTAGCTAGTATGGGATTAAAAAACTTACTCGAATAACTCAATTCTGTATTTTGAAACGTTTTTTGTGACGTCACTGGAACCTCTAATATAATTTCAACTTTATCTGTCATAAGTAATTAACTCCAGTTTGTAGTTGACAAGTACTTTTTGTCTTTTGGAATTGTACTGAACTGTCATGTCATATTGCAAGCAGTGTATGGCTGCATAATTTTATTTTTTCATTGTTTAAACTTTTCTTTTGTCTCTTGACTTTTGTTGATTGTGAATTGTAAAATAAAGGTAAAAAAAGAAACAAATAACAAAAATATATATATTTCTTGATTTTAATAACATTAATTTAAAATTAAATTATGGAGGAATATCATAGAAAGGTTATTCTTCAAAATTTGGATTTATTAATTGCTCATACTAAATACAAAGAACTAATGGAAGCCTGTGTTAAAAACAATTTGCTTTCTCATATTATGAGAAAGAACATTGAGGTATTTATTCGTTCTAAATTCCATATGTATGTATATTAAATATTTAATATATGTATATGTAAAATATTAATAATTAAAGACAAAAACATGTAACGTTTTTAGGTTGATCAAATTGATGAAGAAAAGAAGCATAGAAAACTTCTTGAAAAGATAACCAGAAGAGGTCCTGATGCATATAATAAATTAGTTGAAATATTACAACAATTAAATTATACAAGTGCTGCTAAAATACTTCGCCCAGGTGAGCATAGTGGAACTATAACTAGTATTAAACAAAAAAAGCTGGAAAAACAAGCTTCAATCAGAGAAAGTAATTACATCAACAATAATGAAAAAAATGCAAGCATTTTAAATTCTGATGGATGTATTATTTCTCAAATTGATATTGATGAAAAAGATGGTTATTCTAAAGATTTGAAACCATTTTCAAAAGAAATTTCTTCAGTTAATCAAAATGAAGTTGTAAAATGTACTTCAAGTCCACAGCATATTGTAAACCGTTCGAAAATTCCAATTTACCAAATGGTTAGTAATCAACGGGGTGTATTTTTTTGTGTCAATATTATTAATTTTAAATTTAAAAACCAATATAAAAGATCTGGGGCAGAAATTGATGGAAAAAGCTTATTACATTTATTTAAAGAACTTGGATATTCAATTTTTTATTATGAGGACTTGACAGCAGCCGAGTTTTTTACTCTTTTAAAGAAACTATTAAATTCTGATTATGTGAAAAACATAGACAGTTTTGTAATGGCACTAATGAGTCATGGGGAAATGGTTGATAAGATAACGGATCGTGTTGAATTTTCAGATAGTTCAACTGTGACAGTGAATAATATATTGGAACTTTTTCGAAATGACTCATGTGCTACACTTGCAAAGAAACCAAAAGTATTTATATTTCCATTTTGCAGGTGAGAAAATTTAATAATTGTTATGTATAAAACTCAATTAATATATTTACAATTTTCTTTAGAGGAGCAATATCTGATCTAGGAACTAAAGATGTTCAAACTGATAGCATCAGTTATAATTTAGCTACGTTCACGGATATTCTTATCTGTTATGCAACTGTCCCTGGTAGTAAATATTATTTTATTATATAAAAATATATTTAAAAGATTTTATTTTAGGTTATAAAACTCACAGAGATCCTGATTCTGGCTCCTGGTATATTCAAAAATTATGCCAAGTTTTTGCTAGTCATGCTTTTGACACTCATATAGAGGATTTATTGAAACTTGTTGGAGAAGCTGCTGGTCAAATTAGAACAAATGATGGAAAAATGCAAACGGCTAGCTACTCAAGCTATGGATTTCATAAAAAACTTTATTTTAATCCAGGATACTATGAAATATAAATTTTATATATCATTCAGCCATTGAAAAGCCATGCTAAAGATCAAGACAGTGTAGCAAGAGATTCCAATCTATTTAAAAATTAGAAATAACACACAATTACAAATATTTCATAGTTACTTAAGCTAATTTGGTTATAAGACAAACATTCTTGGAATTTTACAATAATACATACAGTCAATTTTCTACAACATTATTTGGAAAAAAGATTAATTTTATCTTTTGTATCACAATCAAAATTGTGTTCATAACCATAAGAGTATGGTTAATTTTTGTAAAAGAAATTTTTTTTTAAATATTTTTATATAAATTTTTGTATTTAAAATTGATAATCTTACATTTGATAATATAATAACTATTATTTTCTAATGTCTTTTGACATGATTTAAATAAATTTTATACTTCAATAAATATTACTTTATTTTGTTTTACTTTTTAGAATTTTAAAAATATAAAAAAAATACAATAATATTAAATTAAAAATAAACTGACAAACTAATATTTTTAATTTGGTGTTATTATAAACGGCTTTCCAATTTTATACGCCAAAGAATTCCTAATTTTTCTACCGCACAACTGATCAGGATAGCGTACTAATGCTGGTTTTCTTAAAAATATCCCACGTTTTCCTTGAGTCCAAACCAAAAACTTACAAGTGTATGATTTATCCAATTTTAAACTTATCCATCCAGCGGATGATAGAAGAATGTCTAAAATTTAAAAAGAACCTAACATAAGTAAAAAATTTTATTGTTAAAAAAATAACATTACCACAACTTGCTACATCATCTTCTGAGCCTTTCACAATAACTTCTTTTGATTCTAGTTCTTGCCATTTATTTAAACGATCTTGATTGCCTATTGGCACTCCTAAATATTTTGTTCCTAATAAATTTTTATAAATGTAATTGGCATCTATTGTTTGTATTACAAGAATTGGTAGTTTCATAGATGAAAATACATAAAGCCTAAAATTCAAATTTTAATTAGTTTACTATAAATATTATTGCAAAAGCCGTACTTAATATAATCTAAGTTACCACTAATAAAATCAAATCTTCCAAGTCCGGCTAATAATAAAGTCATGCCTTTTGATAATCGATATGCCCTTGGAGTAATCATTTGAGTGGGATTCATTAAAATTAATTCCTCCGTTGTTAATAAATTATGAATCTATATTAATTTATAAATAAATGTATCTACAAGAATTATAATAAAATTGTATACTTGTTCAGTATTTATAACTCCAGGAGTATCATAACACCATTTACTTTTACTGTAAATTTTACTACTTTCATCTAATGTCAATATCGGATTAGTGCCTTGAGCTGAGGAAAATGGATCTAAGCTTTCAACAGGGCTTTTAAATGTCATACCTAAGTAAAATACTATTGAGAAAGAGAAATTTATGAAACCAAGTTTTTTAATTACCAATATGTCCGGTTAGAGTAGCATCTGCAATTTTCCCAGTTTCCTTTAATTGGTCTCGTCGTAATTTTTCTTCGCCTCGTCTTTGAACACTTTCTGACTGAAGACGCCGAAATCTTTCATAAACTCTAATATCTTTTATAATAATTGTAAATTGTAATTATTTTTAAAATTAATTGAAATTAATACCTGATGGTCTTAAAATAGGAAATTTTAACATTTTTAAAGTTGTACCAGGCCAAGGACATGTTGTAGCTTTTTTTACTAAATCGGAAGCTTCTACTTTACAATAATCAGATCTTAATAATGAATTAAATAATGAACTTTTACCGACATTCGCACAACCAACTAAATAAACATCACCTTCATATCTCCAAAATTTATGTAACTGTGTTATAAGATCTTCAACGCCATAACCTGTTTTCGCTGATATTAAACATGTTTCTTTTATATTTAATTTTTCTAATCCTAGCAAAAATTTTTTATGTTTATTTTGTTTAGTATTATAAAATAACAAATATACATACCACAATCTAATGCAATTTGCGTTAATTGTTTTTTAATATTATCAAGATATCCTTTGGAATCCTTTGGAAGAAGATCAACTTTATTTCCGACAATAATAACAGGTCGTTTTTCACCAACAACTTCTTTTATTTCCGGCCAAATAGAGCATGGAAAATCAAGAAGATCTATTATTAAAACAACTAAAGCATATTTGTTTTTGATAACTGAAAGGGTTTGAAGATAATCTTCAGGTTTAACGACTACATCTAATGCTATATTATAATGTTTAAGAAAATGGCATCTTTGGCAAATGATAGTCTAAAATAATTTTTAATTAACAATTTAATTACTAATTAACAATTAAACTACTAAGTTCCTACCTTTAGTTCATTGTTTGTCCTACCTTTAAAAATTTCACAAGGAATATAACCAGGCACTCCAGGATCCGCACAATGTAAATTAGCTCCACAACCGCTGCAGGGAACTTTTGATGGTAGAGCATTTGGATCTTAAATAAAAATAAAATTTTGTGTCAATTATTTTCAAATTTTATTAATTATAATAATTATTAATTAACTTTACTCACCATTAGTGCCGTATCTTGAGAATTTATTTTCCTCATCATCATCAAAATATTCGTATTCATTTAACCAAAATTTAGGAAACTTTGTAATTTCTTGTTTCGGATTATTTATTAGTTTTTTATTACCACTCTTTTCAGAAAAACATTCTTGAGCCTTATTATCACTTTCCAAATATTTTAACGCAACAGAAAATGGTTTTTCTTTTATTTTCTCTAGTCTTTCTTCATGTTTTAATTTTTTCAAAGCGCTTTTGACTATCATCTTTTTAGAATAACCTAATCTTAATTTCTCATTTTCTAATATAGAGCTATGTAAAATTTTTGAATAAATCTCCTTAGGAAGATCTTTAGGAATAGTTTCCTCCAAATTTTCTATTTGCCTAAAAGTTTGCTCTGCACCAAAACTACATAATCTTGTTTGAAATAAAACTCCTTTTAATCTTTTTAATGAATTTAAACTACTTTTTTTCAAGAGAACCATATTTTTTTCAATCTTTATTTTGAATATTTATATTTTTATTTACTAATTCAAAGATTTTGGAAAAATTATTGTTGTCAAAATTGTAAAAAATTAAAATAAAAACATATTTCACGTGTTAATTTCTCTTCTCTCAAATTTTATTGGCGAAATATTATATGAGCCTTTGTTTTCCTCCTTTTTTCTTTTTTTTCCCGAAGTTTATGTTTCTATACAATATATGCTATTGCTATACATATAGTTTGAAATTTGAATATGAATTATGAATGATGTAAAAATGTACCTATGTATTTATATAGCTACAGTGTAGGGCATCTATAGTCTATGGCCTAAGTCTATGGCTATACGTATTTTTTGTTTTAATTTGTTTTTTATGTTTCTATACAATATACGCTATTGCTATGCATGTAGTTTGATACGAATAGTATAGATATGTATTTATATACATATGTAGCTATGTAATGTTAAGTATTTATCTACATATTTTCTGTTTCTGCTGTTTTGTGTAAAGAATTAATATGTAAGTGTGTGTATAATATGTTGAATGAATGTGTATAATATGTAAGATTTTTTGAGTTACTGACAAATTGTGTATGAAAGTACATTTTGTAAAAATAAAAGCTAAAAAATGTGTGCCTTGTATATAAAAATTTGCTATTATTGCAATGAGTATTCGTAATTATTCTAATAAAAATTCGTCGCTTCCATTGAGGTATGTAATATAATATCAAAAATGATTTGTATTTTTTTATTTTAAAAATTGAATTGAATTGTAAACCAGTAAAAAACAAGTACATACATACATATGTACATATGTATTTTTGAAATTTTTTTAAGAATAAAATTTAAGCCTAGAAAAATTTAAGCCTATTTTAAGAATAGAATTAAGCCTTTTTAAAATTTATAGGTAATAAATGTACAAAATAATTTTCATGCTATTCATAAAATTATTTGTTGAAGTTTGCATCAAAATTAATATTATGATACATATGTATATACATATATTATTTATGCATCATAAATTCAATAATATTCCACTTTTTTCATTCAAATCAAATATTTTTTTATTCGAAAATAAGAACCGTTCAATAAGAGGTCTATTATGTATTAATTAAAATATGTGATAAAGTTCAAACCATACTAGAAAAGATTTCGCCAGTCCTTAAATTTTATTTTTAATAAAATTTCAAACTTACTTGTTCTTATGTAGAATGTAGATTGTAGACAGTTCCTTTCACCGTCACAGTGTAGTGCAGAATGTGTAGTGTTCACTTCACCGTCACAGTGTAGTGTGCACAGTGTAGTGGTATGGAGTGGTAGACTGTAGGTAGGTAAATTAGAATATTAGACAGTGATTAGTGAACACTTGAAAATTTGAAATAGGGATTATATCTTTGTAGACAGTACAATCATTTCATCACGTTAAGAACAGATACGCATCTTAAAATTAGTGGGACATGTATACGACGTGTAACTCAGCGAAAAAAAGGTCACGAGTCCGGAACCCCCCAAAATTGGCCAAAATTCGATAAACTTTTACCGTTAGAATCTAAATTTACCGAAAAATGAACATTTTTGCTTTATTTTTCGCGAAAAAATTTTTTTTCATACAAAACTCGACATTTTTGTTATGAAAATAATGGTCGACTGACCTTTTGACTTTTAATGCTAGAATTAGATGTGCAGAATTCTGCAGGAGAATTAAAAACAATTTGTAGTGCGTAATAATAATTCAAAATATGATTCTTGTTAAATTTAGTTATTTTAAAATTTAAATGGTAGTTTACTGTGCTTATGTTGCACATCAGGACATTGCAATATATTAAATTTGTGTGAAACATATTACGATGACAAATTTGAAAAAATAAAAGAAAAGCAAGGGTGGGGTCGAGAGAGATTTACTCCAAAAATGAAAGGGAATTACATGGATTTTTCACACAATTATTTTTAATAATTAAAGACGATGATAATTCTAGTGATGTGCACTATCGAATAAATACTATCGGTCGAAAAAAATTAATTTATTCGATAGTTTTCTTAAAAACTATTCATTCACATTTACACATGTGTATACATATGTATGTTTCAGAATTTGAAAAAGAGTGTAATAAAAAATGTTCTCTGAGAAATTTACATTTAGTTTAAATTGTTTTTAATCTGACTCTAAAATAAAAATTTTTAGTATGTCAATTCGGCATACCTATTTCATACAAAAAAAAATTTTTAATTTCAATTCTTATATATAAAAAAAATTATTATGTTAATAATTTTCATAAATTTGTTATTTTATGTAAATTTTTTATACAACCCTTTTGAATTATCATTTAAAAGAAAATTTTCTAAATTATTTTAAAGAATTGCACTATGGCAGCACCTTTTAAAAATGCTTTAGTATTGGAAAATCATGTTGCCATTTACATAAATATTATTTTCATATTGGATCGTTTATATGAAAAATTAGAAAAATTCAAAATGAAAAATAAATAAAAAATAAGCTGTGGAAATAAAAAAAGGACATTGGGCCTTTCCACACGAGTAGTGTCCTCTTTCGTTATTTTTTACTTTTACCTTCGTTTCATACCCTCTTGCTTATAAACTAAATTTGTGGTGGGGATTTTTAGGAGTAATTTTTTAAACCAATATTTTAGAGTTTAAAAATTTAGTCCACTAACACAAACAAAAACTCAAATAAAAATTTTTATGAGGGTCAAAAAAATTTTATGTGTACATACGTTTCATTCTCGTTTGGAAAATTAAAGAAAAAAGTTTTTGAAACGGTCGCAGCAAATTTTTAAAAAAGTAAAGTGATTTTTGATCTTTCACTTGATGAAATTATTAAAATATATTCTATTGACAAAAAAAAATTATGTGCACAGTACAGAGTTTATTCTATTTCTAGGTACATACATATATAATATATATTATTTAAAAATTACAGGCAAAAAAATCTTATGTTACTTAAATACAAAAAAAAATTTATTTGTTTTATGCGTGCTTTTTTTTTTATATTTATTATCTACCTCTCGCAACAAATTTTGTTTTAAAATGAAATATTTACACACACATATAAAAGTAACGACTATCGAGAGGAACAGTGTGGAAATAAAAAAAAGAGGAAAGTAGTCACGAAACGAAAGAGGACACTACTCGTGTAGAAAGGCCCATTTGGTAATTAAAAGGAATCATTTTTATTTATTTTTGTTTATTTATTTATTTTTTTTTTTTATTCATAGAAGTTTATAACACAAAATATATAATTATATGTAAAAACATTTCAAAAAGGAAATCAAACTAAACTAAACATCTCTATACAGTAACTGGTGTTGAGATGTGTTAAAATTGATCAATATACTATCAATTAAAAAGAATAAATTTTTATTATTTAACAAGTTAATTTGTGTAAATTAATATGACTAGAAGGAAACAATAAGCGAATTACAAAAAAAAAAAATTTAGTAAAATAAAATTAAACAAATGTAGATGATAAACAAAAAAAAAAGTCTTGTCGTTTCTTCTTCATAGGATACTTTGAAAAGTGCTAAGCCTTTGATAAATTTTAATGCGTGCTTTTTGAACACCGTGAGACTTGCTGATTCTTTAATACTAGTTGGTAGTAGATTAAAGACACGAGTGGCAGTTGATATTAAACTTTTATAGTGTTTATTTGTTCGATCTACTAGGTGGTATTTCCATCATGTTGGAATTTCTGGTTGTCCTTCTAGAGGTGTTGTACCTTTTTTTTATAACCGCATTGTTTTTTATTTTATTGTTTAGGACTTTGTAAACAAATTTGGCCTTATCTAAGATTATAATTTCTCTGATATTGCTAATTTAAACACTAGTGGCGCTGAAATCTCTTTCGGACCTAAACATACTTTTAACCGTTTTGTGAGAGCCTGATGACATTTTTGAATTAGATAATCAGCACATGACGACCAAATGACAACGTTATACCTTAGATGAGAGATTACGTGGGCATTTATAATTAATCTTGCTGTGACTGGTGCTATTTTTAAGTCAGCTCTACGAATAATATTAATTAGCGGCAGTAATCTGGAGCAAATGTGATTAACATGCGGACCCCATTGTAATTGGTAGTCCAATATCATTCCTAGATGTTTGGCTGTTTCAACTTGCTCTAATATTGTACCATTTCAAGAAATACAGGGCTGGATAGCTATTTTGTTTTAGCCTAATTTATTGCTAATTTGTTTCCTGTTGCCCTGCTGGAGAATACTCTTAGATCAGTGTTATATTCTCCAGGTTATATTCCTGGAACCCTTATATAATATCGTCAGCAAAAATGTTATCTGGCCTTAAGGTTAGCGCATTTTATATTGTTTGTATATATTAAGTACAGAGTTGGACCAAGATTGGACCCTTAAGAGATTCCATATTTTAGAGTTTCGACTTTGCTATAAGTATTGTTGATCCTAGTTCTCGTTGTTCTTTGATCCAAATAGCTTTTAATCAGGTTTAACGGAGCACCTCTTATGCCGATTTCTTCCATCCTATTGGATAATCAACAAAATCCATCATTTGGGATAAAAAACAAAAAGATTGGAGCCGTGGTTTGGATTTTAATGCTTGATACATGTCGTATACATTGTTCAATTTTTCTTGCGGTTGATGCATGTCAAATTAATTATTTTTTATTTTGGGCCAAAATCGTATTTTTTTTTGTTTTGGGTCAAAATCGTATTTTTTTCTCAAAGACTAAAAATTTTGCATCGTGCATCGTATTTTCTCTTTGAAATTCGTACAAAATACGATAAATACGACGCTATAACATCACTGATCGTAATTAAAAAAAACTTAATCCCCCGATTCTGTAATAGAAATTAAAAATAAAAAAAAAATGGGAAAAGTACCAAAAAGTAGCACAGTAGTTTTTCAGGGCTATTTTTTTGGCGGGCTTAAAGTCGAACCGTTTTATTTATTTTTTCTATATTTTAATTCTATAACAAAATTAAAGAGTACCTTTTTTAAATCATGTCGGCCCGACTTCTAATTCGCAAGATACTGGGGCTTCTTGCAACTTATAACTATGTATGTACTTCGATGCTAGTTCAATATATAAAACAAAACAAAAAAATTTTTAATTTGTGAAATATACTAAACAAAAACAATATTCAGTAAAATACTTTTATTTTTAATTATACATACTTCCTTTCCACTCTATCCATTTTTATTTAAATTAAACTTAACTAAAAAATAAATACTTAATTCCTAAGAATTACTTAAAAGTGATATTTATCGTACAAGTTTTGCCGTGATAGAAAATCACTATCCCTTCGTAGAAAAAGTCTATCAGCAAAACCATACACGATACTTTTCACATTTAATATCGCGTCAAATTGAAAACATCACTTTAGAGTCTTGCAGAATTACAAATCATCGCGTCACGTCAGTGATACTCTTCGTATGATAAGTCTTCAAGAATATGGGTAATTATTTATCAGATTTAACTTATTTTTAAAATGGAGAAACATGGAAGAGTAATAAAGATATGTAAAATAACTTTGATTGCAAACATTTTTATATAAAATTTGTAAAAAAAAAAATTATTCAAAGCGATTGCAAACAAAACTTTTTACGTAAATAAAACGTAATGCATCGTGGCATCTTTTAACATAGCGTAAACTTTATATGACATTTCTCCATTTATATGTCATAATTTTTTATGCTGCATTTTGAACTTTATCTTCTATTTTTGCTATGTCCATATATTTACATGGAATGGTAGAGTTTTTATTCGTCTCGTTACATTTATTTTGGGCTGTACTACTTGTTTGTACAAATATCAAAATAATATTGACAGAATGAGATGAGAATAGTCAGCCCCAACCAAGTCCCAACACAAATCTCACCATACACGAGGAATTATGTTGCGAAGCACTATATTCGCGTGCTGATTATAGAATATGTAGATGATTGATAAAAAATGCGAGTACTTCATGAATATGGACATTTTTTGAAGGAACCAATCAAATTCTTGCATGCCATGTAAACGTAATCTGATTAATTAATTACAAAATTAACGTTTGTCTTGATATGTATGCAGTCGAATAACCTATGCAATTTATTAGAGTTCTCGTTCCTCGTATATATATTGACAAATACAAGGCAAGCAAATACATGTATATTGCACTACTTTTGGATATCGATGGTCTATATATTAATCTACGGTAATTTTTTTACGATATTTTCGAATTTTGTTTTTCTCGTATTGGTTAAATATGATTTATTTTCCGTATCTATGAAAATTCTCAGCACTACCTCCTTAACTATACATCTAATTAACTATTTTTTTTATATTTAACCTTTTTCAAATTTACTTTTTCTCACTTGCTACCTAAAACAATTATTTTTGTTGCACAATAGTTTTGCAATGCCCATAAATGTTTATAAATAAAAGATTTGTACTTTGTTTTGTCTTATTTTATTTTTTCAATATTAAATAAAAATTCTTTAACACTGTTTATTCTGCGTGAATATCACGTTGGACTTTTTCCCATGCCGCCATTGGTCCATGTTCTGGTCGGTATTTTACATTACAACCATCTGGAGCTAATCGGCCACCATCACGCAATTCTTCAAAACGTTCACGATCGTATTTTGTGAAACCCCACCTTTTTGATACGAAGATTTTTTGCCTACCGGGGAACTTAAATTTAGCACGACGTAAAGCTTCAATAACTTGTGCCTTAAATTTATCTGTTGAACGAACAGACATAATTGGTTGACCAATGTGAACACGAGCGACTGTACCTTGAGGTTTACCAAAAGCACCTCTCATACCAGTTTGTAATCTGAAATGAAATGAAATGTATGTTTTAAACTGGCATATAGCTAAAAAAAAAAACAAAAACTGTAAAGTTTTGTTGCATCAGTAATATGTCAAATAAAAATGTAATCACTAGTTATCATAACCCAGTGCTAAATATTATCATCATTAAACATATATAATAAATATTGAACTTTTCGTATATAGTTTTTTAATTTACATATTTATATTCTGTAATTTAAATCAGTTTCTTTTTAACTATTTTAATGCTTACTTACGATGTAAGTTATGTAGATTTAGCAAATCATTTGAACACTTTACTAAAAATTTATATACGAATATTTCAACATTTTTTTTTTAAATTGTAATATACCTATCAGCGCCGGCACATGACAACATTTTATTGATTCTAATAACGTGGAATGGATGTAATCTCATTCGAATGTGAAATTGATCTTTACCGCAGTGTTTAACCAAGTATTTGTTGGCACAAATACGCCCTGCTTCCAAAGCCTCAGAACTTAACTGTTCATACTCATCAGACACTAAATGGACGCACAGAGGAAAATCTTCCACTAAGGCTTTTTTTTTACCCAAATCGAATATACGAATTTTTGAATCTGGCACACCACGACAAAACCGGGATTTTGGATATGGTTTATTTTTACAGTAACGATAACTGAAATTAAATAAATTAAAAATTAATTTTGAAGATATGTACTACACAATTTAAATTTGTTATACGGAATTGTTATACTTTTTATTGAGAAAAACTTGATAAAATTAACAAGTTATCCCACCCATATTAAGGTATTTTAATATTCCCTTTAAGATTTATATTGAAGAATTAAAGAAATTCTTTCAATATTGCTCTTTAAAATTAAACTTTAAAGGGGTTATAAGGAAAACTTCGAAAAATATTCTTTTTAACTCACCATCTTGCTGGACGTCGACCCATCTCGACCTAAAATTATATAAAATATTTTATAATTAGCACATTTCTTACTACAAAACATTATTACAAAAATAACTTTTTAATTAAATGAACTAAACAACGTTTTTCACTAGAAGATGATTCAAGATTAAATAAAACTTACTTTCTTTGTCGACAGTTAGTAAAAGAAAGAATAAAACGGATGTTCCTAAAAACGTCAAAATACGACTACGTTTGAAAATATTTGATAATTGACACAAAATGTACTAGTTATTTTTTTTACCTAGGCTTTTAACAAGCCAAATATTTAAATGATTTGGCGCTTCATTTAAATTACTATTATGTATTTAACTTATATAGAAATAAATTTATATTATATTTTGAATTTTATTATAATAAATGTATTGATCAAAATTTTAAAAAAATAATGATTATGATAAAATCAAAGTTGCATTTATTTATAAGTATATAAATAAGAAATCAAGTAATATAAATATATATATAATTACTAATTTTTTTAAAAACACTCAGTTTAATTAAACAAAATAATACGATATTACCTAAACATAAAAGTCCTACAAAAATAGTAAATATGTATTGTTATGTTTATAGAATAAAAATGTCAATTTCGCTTTGGGTCGTTTTTGGATTTATTGCTCTGCTTCTCTGCTGTCTGATTTATTTTGCTCTGACTGTTGTCCTTCTTTTACACTTTATTGCACTGCTGCATATCTTTCATTTGTCTACAAGTGTGCTAAAGAAAATTTGGATTTATACTAGGTCTACCCTTTCACATTATGTCAGCACAACAATTTTATAGAAAAATGTTATGAGACCTAACCGATAAGTTCGCAAAACCAAATGCAGAGAGAGATTTTTTAAAATAAAAATTTAGCTGTTTCACAATGTTTTGCTAAAGTTATTACAAAACTTAACAAAAGTAATTTTTTTTGTAAGGTTTGAACTTTATTTTTGTACCTGCTATCATTGAAATGTGATTTGTGCGAAACGCGGTACTTTGTAATTTTTTGATTTGCTGCAATTATTTATTATTATTTTTATAAAGCAGTATTATTTATTCTGTTTATATTAATATTTATATTAGATTTTGTAAGAGAATGTTTTCATTAAAAAATATCAGCTATCTGTGTTCTGAGTTGCTTGTCCACTGAGGTCCCATGTTTTCTTGTAAAATAAATCTTTTATAAGGCTTTACTCTTTTCAGAATGAGATTAATGAACATCATAGATAATTACATTTTATGAAATCATAGATATATTAACTAATAGATGGGAAGTTAGATATAGTCGTTTCTTTTTTTCTTATGAGTTTTCCTATCTTAAGGTATTCAGTCAAAAAAATACATATGCAATTTATAATATGTATACATTTCGTTCACTCAGCTGTTTATATAATTATTAAAATAATGTAAAGCAGTTTTTCATAACCAGTTTCATTCAGAGATTTTAAGTTTTTATATTACTTAATAATTGATATATTTTATTTTTAAAATTAAAATTTAATTTAATTTAGGTTATTCAAAATTTTAGCTACTTGTAAAATAACAAAATTAGTGATAAAATCCTTAAAAAATTAAAAATTAATTTATTTCACCTTTTAGGAACCTATTTCTGAGGAAACTAAAGCAATACATACGCACGGTTCACTCAGCTGTTTCTCAAAATTGGCTGAAAATATTTTCTTCACTGCCTATCTATTAGTTATATATCTATGTATGATTCAGACTTAAAATTTGTTTTTTTTTATTATTTTGTTTAAGTTTAGTTTTAAAATTTTTTGTTTTAAAATGGAAATTTCAAAAAAGTAAAAAAAAAAATTAATTTTAGAAAATTTATACTTTTTTATTCTTCTCAATTCAGCCAATGTCATTATTAAATAAAAAAATCTTTTTTTATTCTTTATTAGTACCATTTTTTACCAATAATAATTAAATAAATTAAAATAATAAAACCTTATTTTGCAAACATCGAAACAATTTAAATTACATTTATTTTTATTTTGCCTTCATTATTGTCATTTGATATTTGACAGATAATTTAACTGACAGTTTTCTCTGATTGCTATAATCGTCTATACGGAAAAAAGTATAAGTTTTCAATGAAACGTTTTTTCCGGAAGCATTTCAATGATAGCTATAACTGGCGCCTTAGCTGAAAGTATTTAGCTCAAGCTAAATATAGGTAGAGTTACGTAGCAACGGTATAAACATCACATTATTGTTACAAATGTCATAATTGGTGGTCATTTTTGAAATTTGCTTATTGGCTGTGGAATCCAAATTAAAATAAGTTCTAAAAGTATTTTTTTTGTTTAATAATATTAATAATTTTCCAATAATAAAATTTTTTTGTTTAATAAAATAATTTTCCAAAATATATGTACTATAAATCAAAATGTTTTCTTATCAAATTACTATTTTGACATTTATGGCTAAGTACGGTAAGAACACTTGCTACAATTGTCAAACTCGTTTTGACGTTAGTATCTCTAGTTAAATTAGGTACGGTATAAACGCGGCATGTGTTACTTATATTTTAAAATTAATAAAAAGGTAAAATTACTCTCCATAAATATAATAATAATTAAAAATATCTATAAATACTATAAAATGAGCAATAATATGCATATAGCAAAATTAGCTCATTTTTTTTTTTTTAATTGGGAGCAAAACATTTTAATGAGTACCAACCCTGATCTTGAAGATGACATTAGAAAAATAATATAAAAAACAAGAATCAAATATTTCACATTTTAATATAATGGTGCTTGATTAGTTTGTAAATAATAATTACTCTAAAATGGAAGAAATTACAAAGTTAGAAGATAAATACAAATTAATTTTAAAAGGTTTTCTTCATAAAGACTATAAAAATAAAAACGATCTTTATTTTGAGCAACTATTTAGCCATTTATCCGGAAAAAATGGACAAGGCATTCATGGTAATATTAACAATATAAAATTTTTTATCACAATAAAGATTACTTATTTAAAAAAAAATGTAGTTAGACAACAAAGTACCAATTTTTAGAATGGCATTTTAAAATTTTCGTAAATATTTACTATTACGAACTATTTTTATTTATGTAAACGCAAATTTTATTTGGAATATAAATTACAATAATGTTTATATTTGTTTTAATCTTGAAAATAAAATGAAAATACGTTCACAGTGGCACATGATCAAGTTTATTTATGCGTAAATATTGAAAATTAAAAAAATTTGTAATTCTAAAATATTAATGTACGCATAAATATGATTATGTATATGATATGCAAATTTTTTTAAAATAAAAAAAATATATATGAAATTCATTTTAGAATATAAAACATTATTACATTCTCCTGATACTATTGAATGGATTGATGAATGTTTACAAGTTTCAACAAATGATTTCAAAAAATTAGACGAAAAGGTTTTAACATTTATGATAAAATTAACAGCATTGCTAACAGAAAATGAATGGTTGCTAGTTCAATTACGTGAAAAAAAATTAGGAGATAGGTAAGTTATTTTTAGCTATAAAATTTTCATGAAATAAAACAAAATAAACATTTTAATTACTTTTAATATTTTAATTTAATAAGAATCGAACAACTTATGAGAACAAATTTATCACAATTAACACCATCTATAAAACTTGGATATATTTATTTTTTATCGGCAATTTCAAAATATAGTTTTGGTATTAATTGGATAAAGATTACTAATGTTTGGAAAATTCTTATACACTTTTGTGAAGAAAATGATACAATATATGTAAAACGCCAAGCAACCTCATTATTATTTGAGATTTTTGTTAAATTATCTACAAAAATAAAAGATGAAGAGTTATGCGGAGAAATAATTAATGAAATTACAAAACCTATAAGAGCAAATAGTTATTCTGATGAATCTTCTACTGTAAGTGTAGATGATACCGAAATTCAAAAAAAGGTTTCTCCTGCATTAGATTTAATGCTATACTTTTTGCAAAATTCATTAGAACCTGAAACAAAAGTTGACATTGCTCTTTATTTTGAACCATCATTTGAAACAGATAGAATAATTTGGAAATATATTGATATATCGCATAATCAATATTTTGTTGGTAAACTTTTAAAAATTTTAACAGCTTTAAATTTTACAAGATTAGTATTAATTAAATCAAAAAAAGAAAAAATTTCTGAAGAGGATTTTACACAGTTTGGTGTTAATTTCTATAACTACATGAAATTTTGCATATTGAGACGTAGTTGTGATATTGTTTTGATTTTAGCTGAATATAATAAAATTTTATGGACCAAATTAGGATCAGATGTTCCAACTGAAATTCGTATTGAAAATGAAAAAATTAATTTTGGGACACAGCTGGCAACAATTCAATTGATGCCAGTTTTATTATTTATAAAACCTGTATACAAAGAACCTTGTAGTGAAATAATTGATGATTATATTTCTAAAATTTTTAATATTACAAATGAATTTACACAACGGATTGCTTATTCAATACGAGACTTACTTTTAGACTGCCCTCAAAATGCGGTTAACTTAGCATGTAAATCAATAAGTGGAATTTTATCAATGAAAAAATCTTTAAATCAAGCACAAGCTGTTTTAATATTTCAAGCTATGACATATGTTTTGAAAAGTTTTCTTCCAGAACAATGCAATACTTTACCAAACGGGTCAAAAAAAACTAAACTAAATAATATTTTAAGAGAAGATTCTAATTTAATGTTTACTTTGGTTGTTGGTTTACATTCTATAGTAGATCATTTTAAAATTACATGGAAAGATTCTATAGAATCTACTTGTTTATTAACTCTTGTCTTAATTTTATTGGATAATGCAGATCTAACAAGTAGGGTTCGTATCAATATATATATATATATATATTTTAATTAAACTTGAAATTATGTAATTTTGTTATTTTTTATGTAGGTTGCAGTACAGTTAATAAAACTTGCACAGTTATCAATTGAACGATTTCTTTCACCTAATATGGCTCTTTTGATGAATAACTTTAATGAATCTGGTATGCAAAATCTAGAGCCAATTATGCTAAAACGACTACATGATAACTCATGGGAAGTTCGTGATAGTACATTAGAAATGATTACGACAGTAGTTTCTATTTCAGAAATGAGTAATTTATATTTATTTATTTTAATTTTATTTATATTTATTTTTGAAAAATGTTTTTAATTCTATTAGAATTTCCTCCATTTCAACAATTTATTTTGGATAGTGGAGTCTGTCCTATAGTTTTTTCTATGGCACAAAATGATTCGGAACCATATATTCGAGCATCCGCTTTAAAATGCTTAGCTGAAATGACTAAAATTAATCTTATTTGGGACAAATCTTTAAGTCACATGGATATAATGGTATTGATTTATTTTATTAAAAAATTTTTAAATTCATGTTTTTAAATTTAAATTCCATGTTTTGTTTTAGAAATTTGTTTTATCTTTTATTTCAAAAGAATCTGAAGGAATTGTAAGGAAAGAAGCAATTATTTTAGTTATAACAATCTTTGAAAACCGTAAATATACAACAAATGAACCAAGTAAATTATTTTCGATAATGGCCTTTAGCGCTGTTAATGATTTTTATTGGGAGGTTAAAGTGAATGCTTTAAAATTTTGGCAAGCTGTAATTTGTCAACAATTTACAAATCAAGGAATGATTGATGGAACATTTCCAACTGTAACTTTTTCAAAACAACATAAAAAAATTGTAACTTTAACAGAAAAAGAAATTTTGTTAAGAATTCGTCGAATTTTGGATGATCTTTGCAAATATGGTATTTTGGGAATTCTTTTAGAATGTTTGCAAGATGAATGTGATTTTGAAGTAGTAAAAGTAACTGTTTCATTATTGCAAAAGATATTAAATTGTCTTAACAAATATGATTTTTTGAAAACAATAAATTTAGATAAAATTTCAAATGAAGAACAAAATAAAATTAATTCTTGTTCAGAGGAACCCATGGACTCAGAGGTGGTGGATGTAATAAACCATGAAAACGGAATGGATATAGCAGATATAATTGAAGATATTGATAATGAGAGTGTCATTGAATCAATTTTAAATTCTAATGATTTGAATTTATTGGCGTATGGTTATCAAAATAATCATATGAATGCCGAAATTGTTTTAAATGAAGAGCGAAAATTGATTGACGATAATTTCCATAAGAAATTTTCGAAGGTTACACCAGAAATATTTTTAAGTACAATCACCAAAATTAACTTGGATTCATTAATTCAAATAAAACAGAATTGGATTTCTGATAATGAAAGTTTTGAATCATTACTTGATGATATGGTGTTTTCTATTAAAACTTTAGGAGTAAATGATGCTGATTGTTATTAAATGTTAAATTGTTAAACTCTTATCAAATAAAAAAAAAGTGAATTTGTATGTATATAATTTTGTTTATATATTATTTTATATATATAGATATATATATAAAATTAAATAGACATAAAATAAATGATTCTATAATTTCTATAAAAAAAAAAATTTGTTTATATCGTAAACTTAAATTTAAGCTAAAATTATAATTTTTGAGTTGGTTGAATAAAATCACTTATAATAAATATGTTTTAAATATATTTTTATTTCGATTTTTCCAATTATGAAGAATTACAGTTTTCTTATGATAGAATATCAAATTTGTTTACGATTTTGTAACATTTGTTAAAAAAAAGTAATAACCAAGAAACTTGGTACATAAGAACAACACATTTCACAGAACGTAGGTTTGTTTTTATCCGATAAGTCAGCTTACAAAATAATTAAAAGAAAACATTATTTTTTATTTATATGTATATATATATATGAATAAATCAAAGAAATTTTATAAATATAGTTTTTTTTTTTATTTATGAATAAATCGTTGATATACAATTATTAATGGTTTTTGTGTGCTCAAATATAGATTTATATATGTATATTTAAAATTAGATTTAACTAAAAACCTATATGATAAAATTTTATTTTAAGTCGATTTTATTTTCTAATTCTTTGATTTTTTTCGTTCCAAAATTTCTTTGAATATAACACTTTATTTTTTTTTTTTCTATTATTTTTATTGTTTAAATATTTATACTATTAACAGAATTTCTTTTGTCACAAAGAAAATTCCCTTTGAAATAACTTTTACGTCCGTTTGTTAAATGATGTCAACTTTTACCTTCTAAGTGTTTAGGAGCGTCTGCATATGTAAATTTTAAACGAAATGCTTCAGCAACTAAAATATTTATATGTTTATTTCCCCAATTATGTGTTGGAAGATTCTGTAGTAAGAGCATTAAACCCTAAAAAATATAAAAGACATAAGAAAATAATTTCCAAAAATTTTATTTAGGAAATTATTTACCTGAAAATCATTTTGTTGCAATAATTGTTCTCGCCAGTGAAGTAAAAAGGCAGCACACACATATAAATGAAACAAAGCAAAACCATCAGATTCAGCTAAATAAGTGTCCCATAATCTAATTGTACAATGCAATGGAAGTTCCCTTGTTAATAAATTATTCATCCATCTGAAGGAAAATTGTAAATAATCCACTCCATGATTTTGCAGATGTTTATGAAGTGTTCCTGTAATTATTTTATTTCTTGTTTAAAATAAATTTTCTTTTTAATAAATATAATTCGAAGATAAAAAATTTACCATCAATTCTTTGTATTAAATCTTTAAGTTGATTAACTTTTTCTTGAATTCCAAGCTGAGCAAAAATATAATTATCTTGAATACAATCTAAAAATTTGGATAGACACCAAAATGAATCTGCTTCAATATTATCACGGATACCAACAGATAGTTCACTTAAATTAAATGCTTCCAAATCACGTTCTATTAAATTTATACAATAATCATTAATTACAATTTTGTTTACCCTATAAGTTCGTGCTATAAAAATTTACCTGGCCCAAGGATTTCTTGTAAAAATACAATAAAAAACGGTGTTACCAAATCATTTATTCCTTGAACATATCCTGATGCTGGATGTCTAATTGCCCATATAAATAATATTCTCTCAAACATTTGTTGTACTAATTCTTGTTGAAATATTGATATATGAGGATTCATTCTTGGCACATCAATATGAATCTAAAATCAAATTTATCAATAGAAACAATCTTTGCTTAAAAAAATTTTTTTAATTCACTTGTCTATAGGTATCTTGTTGACTTTCATCTTGACTGTCTACTTTGAAATATTTTTGACGTAAATCATGATAACCTTGTCTTTTACTTTCTAGTACGGAGCTTCTTCTTTCTAAACTTGGAGGAAGATATTTTGATAATATTCTCCATGTTATACCTCTCATCTAAAAATTGAATTGATTTTAAATTTTTGAGTGAAAATATTTCTATTTTGTCTTACCTTTTTTGGAATTCCAGACCAACTTAGTTGTTTTAAAGCAATTAAATCTAATAATGGATTTTCAAGTATTGTCGAAAATTTTTCTATTTTAGATTCATATTCCGAATCTTCAGAATTGCTTGTAAATTTTTGTGGTTGTGGTCTTCCAGGATAAGCATGTATTTGGCGAAATTTTGGCCTTTAAAATATAAAATATTTTAATTAATATCTAATAGACATTATAAAAGTATATTTTTGGATGAAAATTATTTCAAAACCCAAAATATGTTATTTTTTTTCCAAATACATACATATATACTGCAAAAGGAAATAATATTTTATAAAACAACTGAACAAATACTTTTTTATTTTAATAACATGTGTAGTAATTGTTTTCGAAAACTTTTTGAAGATTTTAATTTTAGTTTTTTAAAAAGTTTTTAAATTCTATGAAAACATTCTTTTTCTTCAAAAGAAAATAATTAAAAAAGAAATTCTTGTAAACCTTGAAAAAAATTCGAATCTTAAATGGAGAGTGTTGTGAAAAATGTGTTTAGGTTATTTTCTACTTTTTCCTTTTTAAATGTAATAGAAATTTTTGTTATACATATATTTAAAAATTTACCTGTTTAAATTATCTGATGCTGGTGTATTTTCAATTGACGATGATAGCACTTTATAATTATTAGTCTTTTTAAAATCATTATCGTTACTTGATGCCATATTTTGTTCTAAATTTGTTGTACGAGTAGTTGTTTTAATATTAACCGGGATTGTGGATGAAGTATTTTCTTTAGATTTATTTAATATATTGCTGCGATGAGTTTCAATAACGTTGATTGCTGTTGATTGTGAAACTCTTTTTGAAATTTTCGCATCTAGAAATTAAATTTTTTTTTGTAAATTTCCTCATAATTAATTACATAATTAAAATACATAAACTTAATTTTAATATAAAACTAACCGGCAATTCCTGATATAATACAAAATTCATCATCACCTGTATCCCAAGCATCACTGACCGATAATTGATAATCTTGAAATGATGTTCCAACATTATTTTTTGTTGTTTTAATATTTGACGTTGTTTTAGGACTTGGTCGACCCGGAACATTTTTTGTTCCTGTTTTCCAAAATGAAGAATTTTCGTGATTATTACTATCCATAATTAAGTCTAAATTTTTGAAATAGAAAAAAGACCTTCCCCTTTATTTTTTTAATGAATACGTGCTCCTTTTTTTTACCGATAATTATATTAATGAGAACACTTTCTAGTTACTTTTTTTTTATTAAACTTTGGTACAATTTTAAATAATTATGTGATCATTTTTAAGCATGTATATATCAATTATTTGTTAATTTCTTTGTTGAAAAGTTTCTTTCAACATAAATTTTATTTTCTAAATAAAAAAAAAAATTAGAATAAAAGTGGCAATTATTAGCTATTTGACGTTTTTATAAATTTTGTTAGAAATCATTTTTATAATACGTCAACGTTTATTTGACTCTCGATTAGAATTGTACAAAATGTTGGCATGCCTTTTGGTCTTCTATTCTATCAAAAAAAAAATATATGTAATGCTAGATAAAGAGTTCGGTAGTTATTAGTTGGTAATAAATAATAATGTAAGTAAAAAAATTAAATAATATCAGTATTTTTATTTACAATTAAATTAAGCCAAATCTAAATAATATATTTTAATACATACAACAAAAAGCATACTCTGCTGTGTATTTTTTGTTGTTTTGTAAATATGTTATTTTAAATATCTGTTATATTAAATAAATTTTAAATGGAATATTTATCTAAACTTTTAAAAAATCAAATAAAAAAGATTTTTCAATCTGAATGGTATAACTTCTAAAAAATTTTAATTTTAGAGACTCGAAATTTTATTTTTTTCAATTGTTTGTAGCTATTTGTTGCTTTGCTTTGACTGATCTAATACAATCAGATAAAAAATATATGAAATATGTGGGGATGGTAAATATTGATAAATTACTACATGTATAGTATATATTCAAATGGATAAAAAATTGCAAATTTTGGAGTGGTATTCAAGCATTTATGAAATTTGCTTTACTTTTAAGTAAAGTTTTTTTCAGAAGAGTTTAGTAAAGATTTGAAAGTGAGTGGTGTTGAAAGGGCTCAATTTAAAAATTAGTATTACGATTACCGTTAGTGAAAACAGTAAATATATGATGGAAAACTCAGTGAAAGAAACAAATGGATTAAAATATCGAAGTAACGAAAATAACACATCAATTAATAAAAATAACATATCTTCACATCTTAAAAATGATCCAAATGTTGAAAAACTCAATCCCACTGTCTATATTGTGTTTGGTTCTTTACTCTTAGATTTACTTGTAAGTAACTTGGTAATATAATTGTTTCAAATTTTATTTCAAGAACAAATTTTAGGCTTTTACAATGATACTTCCATTATTTCCATCAATATTAGAATTTTATAAATTAAATGATAGTTCTGGCCTTTATCATTGGCTATCAAAAAGTATTAAATATTTTCAAGTAATGTTGGATGCTCCAGAAAAATATAATTCAGTGCTATTTGGAGGTGCTTTAGGTTCCATGTTTAGTTTTTTACAATTTTTAGCAAGTCCAATAGTTGGTGCCCTGTCAGATGTTTTTGGAAGAAAAAAAATGATGCTTATATGTGCCGTAAGTATAAATGTTAATAAAAATAAGAAAATTTAATATAATTAAATTAGAAAATATGCTTTGACTTTCGTTACTTTAATTACAGAAAAGAAAGTGAAAATTTATTTGAAAACCGGTTTTTGTATTGATTTTAATGTGCTTAAACGTGACATAACTTTTTGTCATATTAAAGCACCCAAAAGTAATTAATTGTATTCACGAGTTCGTTTAAAAGTTTTTTTTTTTGTAATTTTTAAAATACTAAAATATGATATAATATTTAAAATAATTCAAAATATTATTTTATTTTAGTTGTATTTGGTTGTTTATTTATTTATCTTTTACAAAAAAAATATTTTTGGACGAGAATTTGATTAAAAATTTGTTAACTTCCTTTTAATTTTATATATTTTTAAAAATTATTATGTATAATAATACTTTGATAAAAAAAAATAGAATTCTATACGTATTGAATTTATTTTCAAATAATATTTCTCATACAACTAGAACTTGATTGTGATTAAACTGACTTTTAAAAACATTTTTGTATAAATATGTATAAAATTAAAATGATTCAATAATTACGGTTTACGATTTACTTTAAGGGGTTTTTCCATTATTTTTCAATTGAAAGTTTTAACATTATTTTTCTGTTTATTGTTTACCTCTCTATGTATTCTATATAGATTTTTTGTAGAATATTGTAAAAGAAAGTCTTATCAACGAAATGTTTTTTTTTATAAACAAAAATGTATACATATTTTTGCATTATTATATTTTAAAATCTAGTTTGGAATCGCTCTTTCATATTTTATTTGGGCAGTTTCACATAATTTTGCTATATTTGTATTGGCACGATTTATTGGAGGTTTAAGTAAAGGAAATATTTCATTAAGTATGGCAATAATTACAGATGTTTCTAATGTTAAAACAAGAGGGAAAGCAATGGCATTAGTTGGTATAGCATTTTCTCTTGGATTTATATTAGGTCCAATGATTGGAGCTATGTTTGCAATGTTCACTGATAAAACAACGTTAACATGGTATTGGTTACCAGCTATATTTTCAATGAGTTTAGCTGTGTTAGATTTACTATTTATAGCATTTTTCCTTAAAGAAACATTACCAGAAAATAAAAGAGCAAATCAGATTGTTACATCACTGGGACAGGCGATGGATTATGTTAATATAGCTTCCTTGTTTAGGTAAATAAAGAAACTGATTAGAAAACTTAAAAAATAAAATTAAAAAAACCAAATAAAAATATTTTAGATTTTCGGCTGTGAAAAACATATCGAAAGATGATCTTAGTTCATTGAAAAGGATTGGTTTTATATACTTTTTTTATTTATTTATTTATTCAGGACTTGAGTTCACAGTAACGTTTTTAATGTATCACAAATTTAATTATACATCACTTGATCAAGCTAGAATGTTTTGTACAACTGGTAAATTAAATTATCTTAAACAAATTAATAATTTTGAAAACAATATACAAGATTTTTTAAAACTTTAATATATTCTTTTAAGGTATTATAATGGCGATTCTACAAGGTTCTGTTGTAAGAAAATTGCGGCCAGAATCAATAAAAATGTCTGCTGTATATAGTTTATATTTAATAGTTCCATCATTTATAGGCGTCGGATTAGCTAGAAATAGTTTTTGGCTTTATATTTCGATGATGTTGTTTGCTATTTGTAAGCTTAATATCAATTTTTTTGCTTTAATTTTTTACCATATGCTTCAAATTTGTAGCTACTGCATTTGTTGTTACTTGTCTTACAACCATGGTTTCTCAATTTGGTAATTACGATCAAAAGGGTACTGTTTTAGGAATTTTCAGATCATTAGGTGCATTGGCTAGAGCTGTAGGACCTTTTGTTGGATCAATAGGTAATTGAAAAATAAAATAAAATTTAAAAATACATATACATATTATGTAAATGTAAATGTATATGCCATTAAAACCAAATAGCTTTTCTTATTGGTTTTTATTATTTTATTTTAAATTTTAGCATTTTGGGGCTTTGGATCAACATTATCTTATATTTTAGGTGGTATTTTATTACTATATCCAGCAGTATTACTACACAGGTTGAAAAATTAATTTTCTTTTACTTTAATTTTATAATTATTTAAGTTAACCATCCGGTTCAAATTTTGTTTTGTATATATGCTGATCTATGTATTATATGTATTTGTACCTAATTTGTAAAACTTTTAAATCTATATATTTAATATAGAAATTAGATAGGATATTTAAATAATAATAAATTTTTTGTACAATTTTTTCAGAACAAAAAAAAAATAATTTTATTATACACAAAAATAAATAAATTATATTAATCAATTGTGCACATAATGCTCAACAAAAACAGAATAAATAAATTATTACGTTATAGTTTAAATAAAAACAAATATTAAGTGTTTTGTCTTTTTTTATGTTAAAATCAACAAATTTATTATAATTGTTAGTGCTAATATTCTTTGGTATATTAATAGGATCTGGCTTGATGAACATAGTCCATTTAATTCTTTGAAATTTTCATGGCAGATACATCTATCATTACGACATATTGAATGTTCAATAGTCGCACAATTTTCATCTGCTTCACATACACCTTCAAGTGGAACAGTTACCCAACATCTCTAGAAGTAAAAATTAAAAAAAAAAATCAAAAATGCACTATAAAAAAACAAAAAAACAATGTACATATTTTATTTCATGGTAACCAAAATTACAAACACATATTTTATGATTCACATCACATTTGGTATGCGGAAGTATTTCTGTACATTGACTGTCTTCTTGACAAACATCATAAACATGATTTGAAACTAAAATTAAAAAGTATAAAAAAATTTTAAATTTTAGAATTACATACATTATAATATATTAAATTTTATTACCCTTTAAACAGGTTTCATTATTGGAACTTTTTGAAAAACCATTTCTACAAATACAAATTTCTTGGCATCTTGAATTTGTTGGAAGGCACTCTTGATCATGACGACATTTTTCACCTAAATGAATATTTTGAACACAGTCTGTTGAATCAAAATTTGGATGTTTTCCAAATGGACATGTACAATAACCGGCATTGCAAACGACTCCTTCACCTAAGCAATTATTTGTAAAGGAACAAATTTCTCCAACACCTAATTTAAACAGAATTTATTTCTATTTTTATTAATAACCAAAAAAAATTAAAGAAAAGCAATATGTATGTACTTACGAACACTTTTATAACAAGTATTTGCTCTTTCAACAAAATGTGTTCCATTTCGACATTGACATTTACCCCATTTACATTCTGATTCTGTGCTTAATGTTATCATACATTGTTCATGAAACATACATGAATCACCAATTGTCGCTGCTGTTCTATAGCATTCACGTTCACCATCATTTGTTATTATTATATATCCTGTTGGGCAAACACATTGTCCATTTTTTAAATTTGGTGTTTTCTCACAGAAAGCATTTTTAGGACAATCAGTATGATCACGACAAACATTACTTGTTCCTGATGATAATTATATAAAAATAAAACAAAATAAAAAGTAGTATTTCTTTTATAATAATGTAATACAATAAGTATTATTATATTATTTAACATTATGTGGTAGCTTTATTTTATTTAAATATAAATATTATTTAATGTGAACATTAAAAGTAGAAGCAGACAAATTAATCAATAGACAATAATTAAAAGCGTTTCATTATTTTTTGTACGTAGAAAAGAGTCTGTTGTATTTTCATTTTGCATTTTGTGCTTTTTATGGAAATTGAAATACATTATTTATGTACGAGTATGTATTAAATTGTATTATCCACATATTATACTTTTAATAATATTCAATATAAAATTACAGGAAATATGTGTAATTGTTGTTTTTTTTTTTAGTTTTGTCTGGTTTAATTAAATTAATAGATTAATTTTATTACATAATTTGCATTTTAGATTTTTAATTATTTTGGATGGAAAAATAAGAAGATACAAACTACAAAGAATACAGCGATCTAAGAAACTAACAAAAAAATTTGCACAACATTCTAAATTTTAAGAAAAATATGTATAAGTTTTGTTACATACATCAGTACATACATACATAATATGTACATTATTATAAGATTATTTATATCAGACATCAGATTATACTTTAACAGCTATTCCGTATTGTAGCAGCCAGTGCCCAGTAGCAGCTATTCAAAATTTGAAAATTAAATTTCACATTTTTGTATGAGAATTTCTAATTTATTTCTAATTTGAATTATCTTTTTGCGATAGATAATTATATAAACGGTATTAGTATAATATTAATCTCAAATTTTTAAAATTTAATTTTTTGAATGAAAGTAAAATAATTGTATGTACATACATACATATAATATTGAAGTCGTCATTCAATCTTTAGCATTGTATGTATAACATGTACAACATAAGTACATACATATATAATCTGATATCTATACATATTGTATGTATATTTGTGTGTACATATGTAGATTATTATGTAAAGATAAAACTTAGACATCCAGCTTGAAAAGTTTGTTAAATGAAGTTTTAAGGAAAATTTTTGGAAACCAAAGCACTGTAAGTAAAAATTGCACAAACAAATGTTTTATGCTGGGTCACAATAGTCCATTTAAAGTATTATCAGTATAATTTTTTTTGATATTATGTACCTAAAAATATACGTACTCTAGTATATCTTCATCTTGAAGTACCAAAGTACTACAAATTTAAATTTGTTTATTTTACATTGATGATGACAGCATTTGATGGAAAAGTGTTTGATGACATAATTACTTTTTATTACAATTGTTAGTAATTTTAGTTTTCTTTTCGAAATTACGTTTATTTTCTTTTGTTGGACAAAAAATAATTTTTTTTTTTTTTGGAGATTTAAAACTTTCACTATTTTTATTTGGTTTTAATTTATTTAAAAAAACTCTGTAATTAGTTGAATAAAAGATATATAATAGTTATACTTGAATTTTTGGCGGAAATCATTTTCTCGACTCGTATAAATTTTGTTAAGAATACTTTTTATCTTATAAAAAAAAAATGATTGTACATAAGTACATATGTGTGTACGTATCTAGCTATTTTATTTAAAAAAAAGAAGGTTTTTATTAATTTCACTAATGTTTTTACCTTAAAATGTTAATCACCAATGAAACTATAATTTTATGATATTCGCCATTAGACTTTTTTTTAATCACAACGATTTTTTTCCAATCCAAAAAATATGTAGAATAAGAATATGTACCTAGTACCTAAGTACTAGTGGTACTATTTAAGTAAATTTAAATAAATACTTAGATACATATGTATGAATTTTTAAATTAAATTAAATGTACATAATATGTAAGTATGAATGTGAACTGTGGTGATTATTTTTCTTAAAACATTAGCAATTTTTAAATTAGAAGATTATTAGTCGAATAAATTAGTTCAAATACGGCTGGTTAAAGTATTGACTTTTGTTTTACTTTAACCCTACTCCTATGGAAGTGAATACTTTGAATTATTATTTTCGAATTGATCCATCTTAATAATCTAACCTAATTGATCCATCGAGTTGATCCACCACCCGGCCTAATCTGACCTAATTCAGGTAAAATCCGTCAAATTAATGTTAAATAATAAATAATATACACATACTTAAGTTATATACATACATATCTGTTCAATAATAAAAAAAATATAACCTGATATAACTAACAAATAATTTTAATTTATAAGCAATTCTATAGATATGTTAATATGGGTTTGTATACAGTTAGTCGAATGTTAAACTGCAAAATCCCAATTTGTCTAAATATATCTTTTGATAAAAAGGACATTTTGCAATTTTCCATTTGACATACATATGTATGTACATCTTTGACCATTTTACAAATGGTTGTTTGGCATGATGAGATATTTCGTAAAAAGATATTTTGCAAACATACATACATACATATATTTATATAAATTAAATATATATAAATTAAATCTATGTATAAAAAATTACATAATTCATGAAAATATTTTTTTAAATTATTTTATTTTGAACTTTATGTAAACACATATATATATATGTATATATATACAAGTATATATCGAGGGTTTAAAGTGATAAAACCAATATACAATGTACTAAAAAGGTAAACGAAAGCATTTATAATTATATGTACATAAATCTAATTATAAAAAAAATTGCAATGAGATTAAAAAAAAGTCAATAAATTTTAGAAAATAAATTTTTTTTTTTTTTTTTGTAAGATCTACATAATGTTGACTGTTGACTTTTAATTACATTTACATATGTTTGAAAAAATTTAATACATGTATGTATTATTTTCTTAGTCTGAGTAATTAAAATAAGGATATTCTCGAGTTTACCAAAAAATAAATTTATTTAAATAAATATCTTTTAATTACAGCACTTGTACATTTTTATCATGTTTTAATTACTTTAAACCATCTTTAAACTGATTACTGACCTACCTTCTTTCAAAAAATCTTCTTTCAATCCAGATATGTATTATATAAAATTCATTTTGCATTGAAAAAAAAAATTTATCTGATTACTTTAATATTTAAATATGATATGATTGACTAAAAAATTAATTGCTAATATGCTTTTGTTCAGCAGTTTTTAAAATTTCGGCTAAGTTACTTATAAAAGAAGGTGGGTCGTAAAGCAGTCAGTTTGTCATTACTATATAGTAAGAAAAAGTAAATATGTACATATAGTTTTGGTTTTATTTATTTTCAAATATATATTAAATTATTTTTTATTTAATTGGTTATATACATTCGTAGATCTATTAAAAAATATATGTATATAACAATAACTTAAAAGCTTAAAAATTCATTATGGAAACAAAAACTAAAAGCAAATAGTTACGGAATAAAAAAAAGTTTTTATATCATAAAATAAAAATTTAAATAATACATTAAATAATGTATATATATAAGTATATATAGGTATTAATGTATTATATGTATATATTATGTAGTTAATTTAAAAAAATAATAATATGTACATACATACACATTTACATATCCCCTTCATAACATAATTCAAAGTATTTATCATGAAGAGCTTTCAAAGCTTTTTACATGTTTTACAAGCCTTATCGGTTGTGCTTGTTTTACAATATGCACAGCTTCGTCTGGATTGTCCTGTAAGTGTTATTGCTAAGGCCTTCTGGTTATTAAAAATTAAATTTTGTTTTTCTTCCAAAGCATTTTTTTTTTGGAACCATATTTGAAAAATAATTTTCGAGCCGAAAAGTTAATTGGTTCCATATGTTTTGCTGTTCGCTTTACTCAAAATCTAATAATTGATAATAGGGGTATCAAAGATTAACAGAACTATTATGGTGTATACCTCTTCTCTGTGTTTCTTTTGTTATTTTATAGGATAACGAAAAATAAAGTTTAAACATGTATAATTATGTAAATTTTTTATCTCTTACTCCAATAAGATATGCCTATCATGCCTATTTAATAAGTCTACATCATCCGTACTTTAATTATATTTCTATACTTGTAGTACATTTAAATAACTTTTTGGATTCGAGCACCAGTCGAAATTAACAGTTTTTAGAACAGTAACTTCAAATTCATTTGAAACTATTGATACTACACTGTTGTCGTTCCATTTAACCAAAACAATATTTACAAATTTTTCGACTATACAGATTGAAGCCAACCTCTTTCTTTCTTTATGAGTTTTCTCGCATTGTCAAGAGATTTTGCAAACCCTAAAACCACATTTTCTACTTTATCAAGTTCTTCATCCTTCATTGCTACTTCTTTTCTTTGATACATGTTAAAGGATAAACAATGTGCACTAGTTGTAGCAGATAGTCATAAAGCTACATGTAGCTTTAAAACCAATTCGAATGGGTTTTTAATTAAAAAAAATCTTACATCCATGCATTGCAAAATAGGGTATCAAACACTCATCAATTGATAAATTACAAACAATTACCCGTACGAACCGTTCGTATGTTCACAGCTTGTCACTCTGCTTACAATATTATTTATTTAATATTTTAGTATTTTAAAATAATTTGGGTGAATTTTATAATTTCTAGAACTATAGGTTGTACATGTGTATATTCAAACTATATGTTTATACATTCTTCAAAAGCAGATTCTATAAAGATTATAAAGATTATAAAGATTATCAATTCAAAACTTTTTCAAATATTCTATAGTACCATTTAATACTAAGCGGTAAATGTATATTAAATTTACTTAGTACAAAATAGTAAATATAATTTTAAATATTATATTATATTAATGCGCACATAGTATATTTATATTGTTATAAGTAAATCGACATACATTGCAATATTTCTTTAAAAATATTTCCATTCATAGAATAATTTCTTATAAGTACAATAAAATACATATATATGTATGTATGTAAATAGGGCGCTGTATAATATACATCTATACTTTTATCATTCATTCATCAGTGACATATACGATATGTAAATAAACATGATATTATAGAAGTATGTATGTATATCAATATCATATAAATAAAAATTCTTCAAGCTACCGTTATGTTGTTTATTTATTTACATTTTTTTGTACTACGCATTATATCCAAAAATTTCAAATTATCGAGTAAAACAAAATGCAAAAAATTCGTTAAAGAAATTTGTTAGAAAATTTGATAAAATCAAGTAACACTTTCGTCAATTATAAAGTAACCCTATATTATTAAAAAAAAGTTGTTAACAGAAATAAGAGTATAATGTTGAAGCTTTAATTTTTATGTAGTACTTCAAAAAAATTTTAACAGGTGTTCAAGTTACAGGAGTTTAAAAATAGGAAATTTTCAGTTTTTGACCCCTTACAGCTCCTAAACGGGGGGTGATACAAAAAAAAATTCTGAAATGACTCATACTTATACTCAAAATTTCAAGTTTCCAACTTAAACCGTTTAGAAGATAGAAGGATTAAAGGATTTTGCAATAATTCAGTTTCGTATAACGGTAAATTAAGACACCGTATAACACAAGTATATATTTATTATATACATGTTTGTAAAGCTCATAATAGTACCTATCGTTTGGAATTTTCAGACTGAAGATATACCTTATAGAGCTTGTGTTATAAAAATTTAAATATAGAAATTTTTCGAACTTTTGGGGGGCTGTAGCTCCTTAACGGGTGGGGCTACAGAAAAATTAATATTAACATAAAATTAATATTTTTATGAGATCTATCAGCAGTTAAAATTTCATGACTCTATTTCAAAAAAATTGTGGAGATCTAAAAGTTAGTTATTCGGGAGCTACACGAAGTTTTGGTTGGAACTCAACCAAAAAAAATAGGGAACCTACAAATTGCTCCTAGAATATTTTGTGTAAATTTCAAGATTCTAGCTTTCTTAGTTTTTGAGTTAGCGTGCTGACGGACGGACGGACATGGCTTAATCGACTCAGAATTCGATTCTAATCCGATCGCTTATTTCGAGGTGTTACAAATGGAGGAGTAATTTTATTATACCCGATACTTATCGTACGGGTATAAAAATAATAATCTGTATTTATGTATTTTTCCTTTCTTCATTTGATTATAATAAAATATCCAGAGTTGCATTTGTAAATAACTCTAAGTACCTACATATATAAAAAAGTAATCGAAATATTGTCAAATGACTCAAAAACAACCCAAGCAAATTTTTATCACTTAATTATTTTTTAACCAAAAATACTAATTTAATCTAAGCTATAATAATTAATTTTGTAGATTTGAATAAATTTTATTTTCGGCATTAAAATCCAATTTTTTTAAAAATAATATCAAATATTTAAATTACTTACGTTGATTTATATATTTTGTCATAATTTTTTGTAATAAATGTCATGTCATACATTTTTTTAATGCTTCTATTAATTATGTACAAACACTAGTCATAAGAAATTATAATAAATTTATCAATAGAACTGATATATAAACGATATATACTCAGTTTAAAAAAGACATTTTAATCATTCTGTTAGGTCAAAAATTCTAAATTTTTTGAAAGAAATTTTTGGGTCGTTTTTGACGCATTTGTCTTAAATTAAACTAAATTTAAATAATATTAAAAAATTTATATGCATATAAATATCTCAGTAGGTATATAATATAAATGCATAGATAATACGTATTTTATTTTTGATTTGATTTTTTTTTTTTTTAACGATTACTTAGTTAACAAATTTTGTAATCATTTAAATTATATATATTTTTTTTAATTCTATACAAAATTTCGATGTAAAATAAAAAAATGTACTTTTTTATATGTTATTAATTATACCTGGTTCAAATAATGATTCAATAATATGTACAATATGTATGAACATATATGTACATAAATGTATTCTAAACTTATTGTTATGCAAATATTTTATAAACATATTTATTGAATCAGAAAATCAAATTATTTGACCAAATTTTATGTAAAATATTTATTACCATATGTTAATAAAAATGATATTGATTTTGATTAGAATTCAGGTGTGTTCAAATTGAAAAATTATAACAAATCTTTTCATTGTTATAACATTGTTTTTATTTTCTCGATAATCCATATATTCTCATATTTTATTAAATTACATATTTTATTAATTTATTCTTATTAATATTAAAATGTAAAAGTAAATTCCTTTAATTCCTTTTGGTGCTTTTATGCGAAGACAATAAGTAAAAGTATAATAACACATCTCCATCATTGTGGTATTCTTATTTTGTCATCCCCAATTATCACATACTAACCGAATTGTGTTGTGATATTTTAAAGATTTAAATTGCACAATCTATATGAAACATTGCCGATGAAATTTCATTTAATGCCATATAGGTCTATCACTTTCAGGCCATGAATATAGAAAAACATTGGAGTTGTTAAGTTTGATTAAGGTGAGCCTTGAACTATATAAATTTGTCCTAAGTATATGAGAGGTTCACCTAAGTTCAAGGCTGACCTAAAAATAAAACATAAATTTGTTTGCAGTTTAGTCTATGCATAAATAGGCAGCCTATATTGATCTGGTATATTAGGAAGTGGCAATTTTTTCTAGTAAACAAAATGTAAATTAAAATTAATATAAACTGAAAATCTTACAAAATGCTTAAAATATGAAAAGGTATAATATGAAAAACCGCTTTAAATAATTTTTAAATTAAGGAAAAATCGTGTTAGAACTGTTTCATTGAACAAAAAAACTAAAACTAAATTTTTATTTTACCTTATTTTTATAGGTATATATATTATGTATGTATATATGTGTATATGTATATGTATATTTCATGTCAATTAAGGATTTTGTGGATGAGTTACGTCGATTTAATTAACAAAGACTTAAAACATTAATACATAATAAAATGAATTTTAAAATTAAAGTTAAGTGTTATATTGCTTCGAAATTCACGATAACTTTCACTCTTTTCTCACAATATATAATCATTTGTCATAAGAATGGAATTTATAAATTAAATTTTAAGAATAGAATTTAATTGATTGTAACTCTTGTCGACATTTTTCTCAGAATAAAGTACTTAAAGTATACATATATAACACATATATTTATTTCGTGAGGTTTAGTTGAATCAACAAAGATTTTCTAGATCCAACTTTTAAGTGGTGTCCTGAAATTGTAATTTTTAAATATTCAATTTCTAATCAGCTAGCTAGGGATATACAGACACTATTATAACAGATTTTTTTAATAACAATTTAATAACAATATAATAGAAAAAATTTTGATATACATATTATGTACGATTACTAAATGATATCGTATTTAAAAAAAAAAAAAAATATACTGAAATTTTTTAAAAATTGTTAGGCTTAATAGTAAAATAGAATTGAGATTAAATTGATTAATGGTCAAAGAATATAGAACGTACAAACAAATACATAGTTTAAAGAAATCAATGAATTTTTAATTTTGTACCAAAGGATTTTTCTATACATGCAGTAGAAAAATCATAATTTTATACAAATAACATAGATATATAAAGAAACCAATCGCGTAGGGAAATCAGAGTTATTTATTATTTAGCCAACTTAAGCTTGTATATTTCTAGGAAGTTAGAAGGAAATAAAAAGGAAATATCTAATAATTTCGTACAAAGAACATATTAAGCACATGGTAACAAGGTAAAAAATGACGAAAATATTGAATATTTGACTTTATTCAGCTAGATCAGCCGTTCTTAAACTTTAAACTTCGCGGACCACGGATTAAAAAATCTGAAATCTGCGGACCAACGAATAAAGCTTCGGTATAACAAAAAACTAAAAATATGTATGTATTGCAAAACAAATTTAAAAATTAATAAAATATCATCATTCATCTACATATGCATTGAAAATATTATGATGAATGATATTGATTGAGATTTTAGTTTTATTAATTTTACTTTCATAGATTTGCTTTGGTTTGATTGGTTTTATTTTGAATATTTTCTTAAAACCGTTAAATTTAAATATTTATAAAGTGTATACATACATACATATATGACGTACATTTATAAACTGTCTCTTTGAAATTACGTATGCAGGTTTACAGGGCCCCTATAGTCAGTTATATATTATATAATGATCGAGCTACTAGATTTTATTCAAATTTAATGATTTTTTAAAAAATAATTATAATAATAATTATATAATTTAATAAATAATTTTTTTTTTATTACTAACATTGAAACTAATTTTAACAACATATTTAGTATTTTTATTTACATTTTTTTATTCGCGAATCACTTAAAAAGAGTCCGCGGCCCACAGTTTAAGAACCGATGAGCTAGATTATTTTATAATTTAGATAACATTTCGCAATATACTCAAATTATATTTAATACATATTTTTAATATCAGAACTTTTGAATCTTTTAATTAATTTTAAAAATGAAATAAATTAATATTTTAAAAACATATTTAATTTCAACTCAGATCTTAGGCTCATTATCAAAAAGATATATTTTTTTGTTTGATCTATCTATATATATATGTATATATAATAGGTTAGGTGTTGTTTTTTTTTAAAGATTTAATTATACATATATGTATAAATTAATTATACATTAATATAAATTATTATATTATACAAGTTCATAAAACTACCAATTCATCATAGTTTATATATTTAGCAGTCATTTACTCGTTAATTTATATAAAAAATGTATATGTGTATATAATGTATTGAATAAAATATATGCGCTTAATATTATTATTATGTATATAGTAACAAAACTATTATCTTAGGTACTTGCTATACTATGTAAATGATTATACATTATAACATATGTATATATATTTAAAACAACTGTTGCACACTTTTTTTTTACACCTGTATGTAGTTCTCATTTTATTCGTATCTTTGTATATAAAAATGTTTAGGGTTTAAATATCCGTAAATAATAAGGAAAAAAAAAAAAAGGTAATTAAAAATTATTTAAAATTTTTTTTGTTTTTTTTTTATTTATTTATTTTTTTTGGTTACTAAATACAGATTATAATAATAAATTCATTATCTATGTAGATATGAGAGGTTAATAACTATTTAAGCATAACCGTATTTTAACCGTTTTAACCTAACATAATATCATAAAACTAAAGTTTTTTTTTAGAAAATAGTATATAAATAGATAAAGTGACCATTGTGTACAAAAAAAAATAATTATAATATTTTGTATGTATAGATACATATTTATGTTTATTACCTAATACATATGTTGAAAGCAGTAAAATTAAAAAAAAATATAAATTTTTAACTTATATTAATTGTTAGTTAAGATTTTAAAAATTCTAAAAAGGTTTTTTAGGTTTTCATAGCACTTTCATGATTATTACGATATAATCTATTACGATATAAATTATGAATATTGTATAAGAACTGATCGGAGTTTGAACGAGAGACGTACACTACTACACCATTATAGTTATAACATTAAATTAAAAATTCAATTTAAGTTTATAGTATTAAACATCTTAAATTCTGTAAATGTTAAATCAGGGCTATTACTTCTGAACAGAATATCTTAATATAAATTACTATTTGATCAATCAAAGAAAGGTGGAAATATGGAACATGTAAAACTGGAACATAATTTATTTATCATGCTTAATGTCTGTCTTATAATATTTATAATCTCTTTAATCTTTATTGTATACTAAATATGTGTACATATGCGAAATCTGTAAAACACACATACAAAAGTTATTATTTGCAAATTGCAATTATTGAAATGATCGTATTATATTCGAATTTAGAATATAATCACAAATTACGTATTATATCTACATACGTATACGTACATAATTTGCTAGGGAAGAAAATAACATCAATTTTAATATAACTATATGATACTCGTGTTACATTTTGTATACCATGGATAAGACAAAACTTACAGAAAAATATATTATATAGTATTTATATGTATGTATATATCCATATCATATAATATTTAGCATTCATTATCATTTTAATTTTCGATTAATGTAAAACATTAATCTATGTAAAACATTAATAAATGCCTATTCTAATGTAAAACATTAATAAATGCCTATTTGTACTCTATATAAAAAAATACCACTTACAAGGTTTTAAACAGTAAAATTTTAGGAATTTTAAAAAAACTATCAAAAATTTTTTCACCTGGTCTCTTTAATTTTTTTATATATATAGGATGTATATATATAGGATATACATACATAAATCGAAATAAAAGCGTAAGAGTATGTTTTAATCAACTGTTTTAAGGTATGACCTAGTATGACTTAAAAATATTTTTAGTTTTATTTTTTTTCTCACCATTTTAGACAAGAAAACCTATTTTTTTAACCTTCTTCCTCCTCCCGTTAATAAATTATTATGATAATAGCGTGTAATTTATATTTTGCGTTTTAATTTTTTGCGCATAAATAACTGAGAATTGTAATGAACCTTTGAATTTTTGGTTATATTTGTATGTATTATAATAAAACTTTAAATAATTTAAATTATATTAAGAATTTTTGTTTTTACGTACAGCTACTTATATAGTATTTTAAGAACTATTTTGTGGGTATTATAATATTATTATATTTGAGGTTTTAATCATATTAAAAGAAGAATGACTATGCAATTAAATTTTTGTGTTTTTTTTTTTTGCTGTTTTTTTGAAATTACATACCATTATAAAAAATAAAAATAAAAAGTACCTATGTATATGATGTATATAAGTAATATTTTATAATAATATGTATAGACTAAAATGTATTTTTTTATGAATATTAAATATAAATTTAATTACGAATGCTTTTTTTTTTAATTTTATTTTAAAGCTTTGTCCAACTATTCTTCTTTCTAATAAAAATATATAAAATGTGTATTTTATTTCATGTATTTTTTTTTTGTCCTAAAGGATATATATATACCGCAAAAATTTAACAAGTCATTGGCGGATAAAGACAGAAAAAAAATAGAACGAAATTTTTGGTGGCTTCTGTAGTAGTCTAAAAAGAAGCAGCTTGTGGATTAATTAGTTGTAAGGTAGGTTAGGGATTAGTTTTAAGTTTAGAAGTAAGTTTAGGTTAATTTTTATCAATATGAAAAAATCATAGTTGGTTTTTTAAATTTTCCAATTAGTATAAAATTAAAAAAAAAAATAAAATGCATATAATTATAGCTAAAATAATAAAAAATTGTTAAAAGTAAAATAAAAATTTAAAAAAAAAATAAAATCATAATATAGAGTACTCGAATAGGGGGCAATATATTAATAAGAAATATACTTAATTTGGTGTTATATAGATTAGTTTCCAAACATGTAAACGTTTAAGAAAAAAAAATAAATCTATATTAAAAAAAAAAAAAAAGGATATATATATATAAGTATAGTATAACTAGAACCCTTTTTTTTAAAAATGAAATAATAACAAATATTGCCACTTAAGTTTCAAGTCTTTTCTTAAGAATTAAATATTCTTTTTCTTTTATGGGCATGTATAAAATAAATTAGTCATAAGTCAATCGCTGTGGCTAATGAGTAATGACTTATTTTAAAAATTTGGAAATTTACAATTTTTTTTTAACATTTGAAAACCTTTTTACTAACTATAAATCTTAGCATAAAAATTCTTTTCCTAAAAGTATGCATAATATGTTATCGTAAAGACGCTTTTTTTCGTACTTATAATTTCCGATATTGGTGGCTAAGTGGCAAGCTCATTAATTATTTTACCAAAAAGAAGCAATATCATAATAATATTTGTACAATAAGTGTAAGTTCACATTTTGTAAAACAAAAGTAAGATAAATGTAAAAATAAATATCTATACAATTCAAATGACGGTAAAATAATTCTCATAAAAAAAGTATCATTATTATTATTAGATATTAAATTATTTTTTTTGTTTTTAGTTCTGTTTTAATTTTAATAACATGGGAAATGATTTTTTGTCTCCCCAAAATATAATATTAAGATCATACATAAAATTATGCTTGCATTGAAATTTTAATATGGTGTTCTTGACTTTGTCGGCCTTTTTATATAACTATATTTTTTTATTTTTATTTTTTTTTCATCTAGTTATCTAATTATAAAGATAACTTTAAACATATTAATTATTTAATATTTAATAAATGACGTGTAATTGTTAAGAGGTGTGGAGTTGAAATTGTTTTAAAGAGAAAAAAAAACATGATTTATGACTCAATATAATATGTACATATCTCTATGACTTCTTTATAGATTCAATGAAAATTTAAAACAATGAAAATTTAAAAAAGATTGAACTAAGGACAAAATTATTAAATATCAATCAAGAGAATTATATTTGTAGAAATATCTAATAAATAGCTAATTTATTAAATAATATTTTTTATAAAATTTTAATACAAACTTATTTTGTTTCCGCAAACAATTAAATAAATAGAAAAACATCTTGAAAAAATAATAATAATTTCATTAATAAGTCAAAACTCAAATGTCGCAAAACCTAATTTATATAATATATAATAAATTAATATATAGAGGTTCATAATTTTAAGTTACGGTCTACGACGTTATTACTAAAATAAAAAAAAAGTTGACTGATGGAGAGAAAAGCTATTAAATTCCTAATCACATTAAATCAAACAGAATAAAAACGAACCGGTTAATTACAAATGAAACGGTTAATTGCAAATAAAATGAAACAAAAATTTTAATTATTATCTATTACCATTTAACATATTAAAATATATGTTTGATCTAATTATCTAGAAATTAGAAAAACATTGAAAATAGATAGACCCATAAAATATACTTTTTAAATTCAACCTTATTAAATTTTTATAACCGTTCAGTATTCGGCATTCGCGCAATATTTTATTATCGCGCAAAAGAAAATTCAAAAAAAGTGTCAAAATAAAAACATTCATAAAATATTTTATACATACTTAAATGATTGCATTTTTGACACTTTTTGTTGCATCTGTTGTAAACGTACACCAAAATTCACGAAGCAGTTTTATGTAAAATTTGATAATAAACATTTCTTTAGTACAAAGTTTTAGCAGTGTTTTGAACATAAAATTCAAAATAAAAACAAATAAAGATTTTTGGAAATTGAAAATTAAATGATTCCGAACTGTTTTTCATATTACAAATATGAATAAAATTTTCAAAAAAATTCAGTAAGAAAATGACACTTTTTTTTTTCAGGAAATATTAAAAGTTAGTTAGTGGGAAAAATGAAAAGCATTATGATTAAGAAAAAAAAGTTATTGTCTTATAAAATAAAAAGATCCGTACGTTGAAAAGATCCGTACGCTAGTACTGCAAGGTTAAGACACCTGTTCAACTTGATTCAATATTAGATAATTTAGTCTATAATTATTATACAAAAATTTCATCTCTTGATTTATTTTATTTTTTTTATTAAATATAATAGGTATAATCAGTTGATTAATTAAAAAGTTTTCAAATTAAATTTTCATCACTATATATATATATATATAGATAGATACTTTTTTTCTTTATTTCTTTTGATTTAAAAATTAATGTTTACGCTTTTTTTTTAAATCACTATAATTATTTAACACTTTGTAATTTCGCCTATATTAAGAATTATTATTATTTATTTCAATATTTCTACTTCATCATCATCATTTTAACATTATCACTTGGGTGATTACATTATGTGACCTTTTATATACACACATATATTACATATATATATAATATTAATTTTAATCTGAAAACTAATTTAGCCGAAAAAAAGTAATTAACAATTAGAATATTAAAATAATGAGAAGACGATTTTAAGACTAAAAAATAATAAAAAAAAGAATAAAATAAAAAAAAAAAAAAATAAGAAAAAATAAAAGAAAAAAATCGTGAAATTGGGTAATGAAAGCTTAGAATAAAATTGTAATATAACTAATTTAATTTTTTAAATTTTTCAATTATTTTTTATTGTGTTTTCTTTAAGGTTTTTTTTTTTTGTGTATAGCTTACAATAAATTTTTATTTATCTTTTGTTTATAGTGAAATGATTATGTTGTGCCCTAACATTTTCAGTTTAGGTCAGTTAAAGAAAACTTGGGGATATTGTTTTAATATTTTCACTCCATTTGTTCTTTTATATTTTTTTTAAGAAAGTACAAAAAAAGAAAAGAAATTAACAAAAAAAAAAAAAAACTATAGATAAAATAACTACTATAGGATATATTTTTCAACTTTAATAATGTTAATTTATGTATGTGTGAAGCTTAGCTTGAAAAATTTTAGTTAAATCGGTAATTGATTTTAGTTAGATCTATAATTTTTTAATGATTTTTTGACATTTTATATTAAATTAATTTAAAATTATTTTCAATTTCTTTTTTTGTATTTATACTATTCTAAAAATTAGATACATATATATGTATAATTTGATTCAGATTAAGGATTATGAAATAACTTATAGGTAATTTTTTAATAAATATATATGTGAAATAATACAACAACAAAGTTTTTCGAAATGTATGGTGCATACAAAATTGCATTTAATCATATATGGCTTTAAAACTGTATTAATAGAAAAATAAACTTTTTGTTAGAAAAAAAAAGTTTGTGTGTCACCATCAAATAAATTTCCCGAATGATTAGATTCATTAACTTAATTTAATGAAATTCAATTTTAATTAAATTTTCCAACTTAACTGTAACTTTCATCAATGATTGGTGGGTTGGTTGGTTGGTATAACTGACTAGGTCCGTCGGTTGTGACAAATACCCCAAGTAGGGCGTTAGCATAAGACTTATATTAAGGCAAATATATTGGGTTTAATTTTTAGATGCATTTTGCGGCTTTCAGGAATCTTACCATTTCTGCAGATTACTTAACGGCTAGATCACTAAATTAATGGCTACCCAAAGCTACTCTTCTGATCCTATTTAGCAATTGACATTTATTGGTGAAGTATATAATGGTTTCCTTCTCATTGTCTTCACTACAACTGCAGCATAATAGATTTAATAGGATACCTAGTCTGGCCGCATTTTCGACAATTGATCAGTGCCTTTTGGTAATCATATGGAACTTTTATCAATAATATAACAAATTATTAAATTAAACCTATTTCAATCATAGATAAGTGTAATATTATCAATGATTCAAATAAATCTGATTTTTTTTATAATAGCATAATCTTGTGTAATAGTATAACAGTAGCAATTAGCTATTTAGTTTTATTTCCCAATTTTCTTTATTTCTCTTCCCTAAAACAAACAGTATATTGTACTAAAGCTTCTAAACTATAATATTTGGTTTAAAAGGAAGGTAGTGTTTGTTTCATACAAGTCCAACACCACGAAAGAGAACTCGTGCGTTGATCTTAGTGAGATTAGTTGAGATTAGTGTTTTTAGAGATTCTCATCTACCTCTTGCAAAAAAAAAACAAAATATTATACATTTAGATTTTTAGATTAGATTAGTTTTTAAGGTTTTGTGTTAAAAGAAAAAAAAAATTATGTTTTAAATATATTTTTCGTCAGTTTGATAACAATATGGAATTTTTTTCTTTGTGAACCCATTTTATGTTACTCTTAAATTTATATTGCGTAAACTGCAGATATAGTATATTTTATTCCAATTATTATAGGGATATAGGATAGAATACGGTGTGTTAATATATAGTGATTTAAAAAATCACATGTCACGACGATTATATTTATATACAAGCATTCTAAAGGTAAGAACAAAATCATTACCTTAAAAACAAATTTCCATTTATATAAATATGAAAAAGATGGCCATGCTGGGGAGTCAAACTTCGTAATCGATATGTACAATATATATGTAGTCTATAAATATAGTTAACATGATCTAGTGTTTTCTTTTTTATACATATATTATGTACTTATGTACATATATATAATTGTAATAAAATTTTTCATGTAATTCAGTTCTTAAAACATCTACATTACAAATTTCTACAAAAGAGAAAAAAAGAAAATTACCTACATTGAGAAAAAAAAAAACAGAAATTCTAATATTCGTGAGGACTTAAAGCAAAATAAATAAATAAAAAACAAAAAAACAATAACCCAAAACCATTACCTACAACTTTTATTTGCTCTTTTGCAACTTTGTGAACGATTTATTTTAAGTATTTTCAGAATAAAAAAAAAATAATAAGAGGACAATGGAATAATGATAGATGCATATGATATATTATGCATATATCATACATAACCAATATAATATAACAAAACTAAAATGTAGATATATATATGTATAATTCGTATGAAGAAGATACTTAAAATAATTTGTTTATAAAATTATTATTTAGTTTCCGTGATTTTAAAATTTCAAAAGATATTTGATATAAAAATAAAATTTTTGATAAGTATTAACTTTATTTTTATTTTTTTTTGTTATTTAGTCCTCTTAAGAGCATATTTTTTTTTTAGTTTTTACTTTATTAGAAGTAGTTTTAACAAAAATAAAAAAATTAACTAAAATTTTTATTTTAGTTTTTGATTAAAAAAATTAAATTATTTTCATACAAACAAATTATATCCTAATCAACATAACTATGGTGAGGCTAAAATACGGGTTATTTATAAAACCGTATTATTTACGGGGTAATTTAAAAATAGGGGTTTATTACGTTCTTCAAAAATACTGAACTCTTCAGTAGGCACTGTTAGGCATATTATAATCCTATGTGTAATAATGCAAGAAATAAAAATTGCCATAACAGCTCTAAAAATAAAATAAATCGTGGTTATCCTAACTATAATATATTCGAGGCAAAAGGATTAAATTTCCTAGACAACTGCCAAATATCAAAATTTGTCGCTAGTTTGTTCTATATATTTAAAAAAAAACAAAGAAAACTCCTGTTATAGTTAAAATTTATTAGGAATAATTTTATTTAGATAACAGCGAGAGTCGTAAGTTGTTAAAATTACTTTAGAAATAACACGGAGGTAAGATATTACAAATGAAAAATGTTAGAAAAAAACTTTTAAATTTAAACTTTTATATTTTTTTTTCTAAAAACAAAAACTTTAAATATAATGGATAAATATATATATATATATGTACTGTATTCATTTCTTGATTAAAAATTTATTATATTAGAAAACTATTTAAGAATTTTTCAGAATTTTTTTTTTGCTTAAATAAAAATTTTCGTATGTATATAAATATGTACATAGATATTTTTTTATACTATGCCATCTTATAACTTTATACAGTCGAAAACGAATAAGTGAAAAACTTTTTTTCCAATTTTTTTGTTTCACTTATCCATTTTTCCTTTTATCTGTAAGTGAAAGATTTGCACTAATACCAGCTAATACGTAACTGAAAGATTTTTCAGTTATTAGGAAAAAAAAAATTCAGTTGAAATTAATTTTTTACAGGTATAGGTACATAATTCATTTTTATTTTGAGGAAAAAATAAAATAATTTAATATTAGGACATAAAACATAAAAAGCCTAGCGTAAAAAGAACCAAAAATAACAATTATTTGTTTATAAAATTTATTTCTTAAATTTATATTTATAATATAAAAAAAATAATAAAGTGGAAAATATACTACTAATCGTTATATGTAAATACTAAGTACATACATACATAAAAGTAAGCATATTTAAAATTAATCTAAATAAATCTTAATGAATTTAAACTTATAATTCTTATACTTGTAATGCTTTTTTAATTAACAATTCATATAAATATGTATGTACTATGTATGTAAGTAGTAAATGTAATAGGAAAAAAAATGTTTTCACTTAGCGTTACGATATACGTTAAAAATTAATATTTTTCACACAAAATATCTTTCATTTAAACGATTTTTTTCACTTAATCGTTTTTCACTTATCCGACAGATTTTGCTATAAAAAATTTGAAAAATCAAGAGAATCGAAAAGCAAATGTCATTTATTCGTTATTTTCACTTATTATAGATTTTCATTTATACGTTTTCGACTGTATATATATTTATTAAAGAACATCAAAATAAATCATATATGTATGTATGTATGTATGTAAAAATACAAATAAGTAAACTATAATAAGATATAAAAATCTGGGTTTGTTTAGGGTCATCTTTATTTTGTTCTTGTTGTGAGGTGGATTATTTGTTATTTTACTGTGATCTTTAACCTTATTCTACTAAAGTAAATATATTTGAATAAGAGGATTTGGAAATTTAATTGTTATTGAAAATCAAAATACTGCTATAATAGTGAAAACTAGATTAAATAAAAATGAATACTAAAGCTTTTAGTTTTGGAATTTTTTTTTTTATATACGTATAAAAATGGTATACCTAATATGGAATTATTTTAACTATTGTATTTATAAAAAAAGTTTCAAGTTATATTTATAGTATAACTTGACTGAGATAAATTATTATGATGGTATAATCTGGGTATCTGAATATTTAATATACGCATAAATGATGCTTTAAATAGATATAAAAAGAAAAAAAAAATTTTATATATACATTAAAAAATACTTTAAATACTTTACTAACAACCCTTTTTTAGCAATTAAGCTAACATTTTTGTGTTTGATAGTTTGTAGTCTGTAGTAGCAATAGTTTTTTTTGCAGAAAAATTGATATTAGAACTTATTTATTGAAAGAAGTTTTACTTTTGAAATAGAAATAAAAAAAAAAAAATTATATACTTACCTAATTAATATAAATACATATATCTTTTAAAATATGCACTTATTATACATATGCAGTACATATAGGAACATTTTATGTTAAATTTTTATATATTAGTGTTTTTTTTAGCTTATTTTAGATATAGAGCATATATTTCAAAAATAACTTAAAGTGTTAGATAAATTTAAAACTCCGAATATTTGGATATTAGATATTATTATTCTCGGGTAGTTGATTTTCTCGATTACATTTGTTACATTAATTTTTTTCATTATATGTTAAAAGCTCTTTTTATTTTGAAAAAAAATCAAGGAGGAGAATATTAGAACCCTAAACTTTCTTGTCCAAAAAGAAAATCAGTACAAACTTTTTTTTATAACTTATTCTTAGTTAAAAAAAGAAAAAATAGTGTTTCGTTGCAATCCACTACACTTAAAGAGGAATAGAATTCCATAAAGTTTCTTCGTATGTTTGGAAATTTACTGGATTTTAAGAAGTCAACAGAATAAGTGGATTTAGTTTGGTTTGATGTTATTTGGAATGCTTCATTTATTTGATTTTTAAACTCACTTTCATTTGCATTCTAATTGTTTTACCTTTGCAATTATTATATTTATTTAAGAGTATATAATATGTATATGTATATCTATTAAATCTAATTTTTATTGATATATTATGTATAATCATTTTATAACTATATGTTTTTCAAATATAAATACAAGGAAAATAACACGTTTTTTCAATTTTATGATTAGAAAATAATTTGAAAGCGTAAATAAAATTTTTATGCGCCCTAAATGTAATTAATTCAATCAAAAATGATTGTAGTAAAATATATAGACTATATCAGTACATATTTCATATCTGTAACATAGTATCCTAAAGATTATAAAAATAATGTATTAGGTATATAATAACATAATTAATGTATTATAATATAAACATTTTATAGGAGCTTATACACATTTATAGTCAAAAAAAAAAAAAATATTGTCAACCGCATAATATTAATTAAGAGTAATATTTTAAAAGGAGGTTTAAATTTACAATACCTTTTATATATTTTACGCTTTAGTAAAAATTTTGATTGATATCATTTCTCGATCCGCTTTTAAAATTTTTTTTTTTTTTTTATATAATTTATAGGTCATTTTCATTTTTATTTATGATATTTTTGTATTAAATAAAGAATTTATTATTTATCAATTTGAATTGGCATGGATGTTACAAAAAAAAAGAAGATTATTACTCTTAAGAGGAAATTGTTTTAAATGATGCAATAAATATGTATGACTAAAATTAAAATATCGAAAAAAAAATTATATTTTTATTGTACCTATATACATAATGCTTTATATATACAAACACTTGAATTAAAAAAATCGTTTAAAGAAATAATTAAGAAATTTAGTTTATTACTTCCTATGTGCCCGTTTGTCCGTGTGTCTGTTTTTAAAACTTCTACACAAACTAGATTCATTAAATTCTAACCATAGAGATATGCTTCATAAAAACATTAAAGTGGTGAAAAACAAAAGTTGTTTTTATATGCCCCCCATCACGAAGCTGCAACCCCTCAAAGTGGCAAAAAGGCCTATATTTTCAAATGTGTGTAAAAATGCCAAAACGACAGTAAATTCCTTTAGCTTTATAAATTAAGATTCCATTTATACAATTTTGTGCAGTATTTAAATTGACCGTTATTTTTAACGGTTTACCGTTACAGGAAAATTCTGTTTCCTTCATATCTACGGCAACACTTCTAGGTAGAAGCTTTTATTGAGAAAAAAAATCTTTCAGAATTAGGATAATTTAACTCAGATAATTTTTGTATTTTGAAAAATGTGCACCTTTAAAAACTGTTGGTTTACATTCTGCTTTGTTTTATTATTATTATAATGGAAAATATTTAGTTTTTAGTTATTTAAAAAAAATTGTTTAATAAAAAAAAAACAGAAATAAGTAAAAAATCTATAATGGATGTACATACATACAAATATATTTATACATTAACAAATGGGCTAGGCATAAATATTTGATATCATAAAGTCTATATAAATAAATATGTATGTTTTAAAATATGATTCAATATGATTATAAAACATATATTCTAATTTAATAATAAGAAAGTTAGAAAGTTCTATATTAGAAACTCTATTAAAATCTGGAATTAACTTTTTACTGTACAATAAATAAGCCAAAGCTTTCATAACTCTTGCTGACAGTAATTTTTTGAAATTTAAGGTTGTAAATGTTTAAATAATATCAGTTGACATTCTTTTAAAGTTTTTCTTAGAGAAGAAATATTAACATAAAATATTAAAGTTCAAGTAGTCGGTTACTATAATCATTTTATGGCTCTACAGCTCGTAATGAGCGTTTTCCTTTTTCGCCAAAGTCTTTAACCTCACAATATTTAGCAGCTGTTAAGGTATCGTTTTCTATATTATTAATCAATCTCATTTCTGGTCTTCCTGATGTTGGTTTTCTCAATCTCGTTCTTGATTTTGGTATTTTGATGGTATTACCAGTCAATTTTAATTGCTGTGCTTTAAGAAGCCATATACACAATATTATATTCCCCTTTTATAAAGTTATTTATTTCACTGTTCTTTTGTTTGAAATATAATTGCGAGTTTTAACATCTTTTTATCATTGCGAGTTTTAACATCTACATAATTGTGATTTCATCTCGTACTGTTCAGAGTTCGAGATGAAATCATTGTTCATTGTTCAGAGTTCATACAGGACAAATTATTGTTTCATATTACCACAAAAACAGAACATAATATGAATGTTTTATAAATCTTTAGTTTTGTGTTCTTTAAAAGTAACATTTTCTGTATAATAGTTCTTTATTTGCGTCGTAGGTTCCAAACCAACTTGAACTCTGATTTTAATTAGTACAATTGTACACTGTAACTGCTGGATTTTATTACCACCAAATACGTACGTGAAACTTTAAATATACATTTAAAATTTATATTCTTCAATGGTTTACGCATTTTTAGCACATTTCCCAAAAAACTTTGAAAAAATGTTTCTATTTAGTTTCCCTTTGTCCGTCTGTGTGTCTGTTTACAAAACTTCTACACCGTTAAAGATAGAGAAAAAAAAATTTTATTCATGGGTAGGTCTCATAAAAAAAATAATGTTGTAGAACAACTTCTTCATATAGCCCCATCCATTATAACGTCATTCGACAGGTATTTTTTTTACCTTTGTAAATTAGTATCAAAATTATACATTTTTTAAAATTTAGTATTTAAATTTACGGTTATGTGAAAAAGAAATTTTGAATAATTTTTCTACCTTCATAACTCCGGAACGCTTTTAGATAGAGACTTGCAATTTTGAAGTAAGAAAGAACTTTTAGAAATAGTATAATTTTCTTCAGAAAATTTTTTCGACCACCTCTCCGAGCTTAATGAGCTGTTAGGGCTCAAAAATTGAAATTTTCCTATTTTCAAACACCTGTAACTTAAGCACATCTGTACATATTTTTCTTCGGCAAGACATAAAAATTAAAGTTTCAATAATATATTTTTACGTGTGTTAACGGTTTCTTTTAGTTATATAGGGTTCCAGAGTTACAGCTGCGTAGTAGTTTTACAATCCAAAAAAAACGCTAAAAGACTGGACATTTTCTTCCCAAACAATATCAAAATTATGCAATATTTTATAATTCACTATTTAAATTTACCGTTATGTGAAAACCAAATTTATTTTCATAACTCCGTCACGCTTTTAGATAGGAACTTGAAACTTTGAGATAACAAAGAACTTTTAGAATTAGTATAAGCTTCTTCAGAAAATTTTTTGTATCATCCCCTGTTTAAGAGCTATAAGGGCTCAAATATTGAAATTTGCTATATATTTAGCCACATGTAACTTAGGCACCTGTACAAATTTTTCTTCGGCAAGACATAAAAATTAAAGCTTCAGTAATATATTTTTACATGTGTTAACGGTTCCGGACTTACAGCCCCTCAAAATTTCTAAAAAGTTCACATTTTTTTTTATTATATGAGATTTTCAAATTTTGATGCACGTCACAATTCTAAACTGTTTGTATTGTCTTTTGGAAATGTTGTATTGTCTTTTAAAAACCGTTGGTTTACATTCTGCCTTGTTTATATTATTATTATTATTCAGAATTTTTGTGTTTCAGTTATCATTTCGAAATCTAACAAAAATTTTTAAAATAGCTTTTAAATTTTCTTTGTCAATCGAAATGACCGCTAGCTATAAATTTTTAAACAATAAGATAAAAATTTAAAAATTTTTTTAAAGTTACAAATTGAATTTAATTGTTTAAGATTGGATATATTATGTACATACATATTTCCTATATTCCAGTAATATGTAGTAACTTAATCTTTATAAAGAGAAAAATGTAAGCCTTTATAAGTAAGCATATATATAACTATTTATATATACTTATGTATTATACTTATGTAGTAATTTTCTTAAGAAACAGATCATTTTCGATTGTTATGGAATAAATATACATATATGTATATACATAATATATAATAGAAGAAAAAACAAATAATCAATTTAAAATTGTAATAAATATGCCAATCAGACTATATTTATTTTTTATTTAAACGTTCTTATTTAATAATTTATTATTCTTAATATACACGAAGTACATATTAATATTGATTTAGAGAAAAAAATATCTAATAAGTTTATAACAAATGTTTTAGGTAGTATATGACAGTTATGTTAGGTACTAAAATGACATATAAGAGTAATTTGGTAATAATCAATTGAATGTGATCCAATTGATTTAGTAAATATAAATCAATAGCTTATAGTTATTGACTTTACTATAGTTTAACTCCTGCGTCCAATTTCTTTCTAATTTTTCCAAAATATATTCTTGGGTATATGAATAAACATGTTTTGTTATGGTCTGGGTGTTATGGTTTATTGTGGACGTCACCGAGTCATATTAAGGTGGTAAAATATTTTATTTATTTTTTTTTATTTATTCGCAATATTTAAGTATTAACATTGAAACCAACACAATAATAATAATAATAAGGTTCTCAATATATTAATACAATAGAAAATCACTAAGTATATTAAACTAAAATTAAAGTAAAATTCAAACATTAATTCTATTAATTCTAACATTATATATAATAATACAATTTAAGAATAATTATTTAAGAATTATTTATTTATCCTTAAGATATTCAAAGCAAATGATTAAAAAATTTATTTTGTGTTTGAGCATTTTTAACATCCAGGGAATTCCAAAAAAAAGATAGATGACGTATCCGACTATTATGTCGAGGAATAGTAATGATTATTAATCTGATGGATCTACCAAAGCAAATTTTGTTATATAAGTACTAAGGGGTTGCAAAAGTAATCAGATTGTACAGAAAATAAAGATACTTAAATTGAAGATAATTATTGAAAGTACAATTAAGTATACATTTAGACACATCTGATATACTGTCAAACCTTCGGCGATTAGTAACAAACCTCGTACATGCATTAAATATTACATTAAGATCAGCACTTTCACCGGCACTCATTGAGGAGTAAACTACATCACAGTAGAAGAAATGTAGTAAAATAAGTGCTTTTATTAACCTTGGTCTGAAAAGATACCAAATAGGCCAATTTCCAAAGTCTACGAAGTAAAGGATATACTCTATTAGCGATATGTTTAATGTACTCAGCCCACGTAAGCTTAGCATTAAAAACAACACTCAGGTAAAAAGCTAATATGGAATAACAGGATCAACATATGGAATAGCATTGTCATTTTTTATTTTAAGTTTAGGTAGTTGGAATAGTTTTTGAATAAATAACAAGGGCTTGGAATTTAGCTGCTTTTAATTTAAGGTTGTTTATCACCGCGCAATAGGATATGGCATCAAGCTCATCATTCATTTTGGCAACCCATGATGAAAGCTGGCAGTTAATTAAATAACCTTTCAAAGTTTAATTTTATGCTTTGTTTTGTTATCATACCTCTACAAGGCAAATATTAACGTGTCTACAAATAAATTACAAAAATCGTATGATAACTGGTCAAACTTTTACTTTTGACCAAAAATTTGAAAATGAATTTAAGTCTGTGCAAGTAAATTTCTACAAATAATTTTATACAATATTTCACAGCCGTAAAATTTAATGCAGTAGATACATATATCTCAAGAAAATTAGCTAAAATATCTAGGAAATACATTGGATCAAATAAGAAGCCTTCTGCCACCTTTTTAGGCTTATCTGAAGGTGTCAGGATTTCCTTTCTAAAAATATATATATTATATAAGCCTAACTATTTGAGGCTTAATAATACATGCCATTTCCTTGTTCCTACTAAATCTAGCTGAAGTTGTTTTTGAATTATATAGCAAACTATAATATTGTTGAAATGGAATTTTAGAAAGAGCAAGGAAATAGCATATTTTTTAAGCCTTAAAAATTTACTTTTTATTAGTACTTATTTTTTCTAATGGCGAATGAAATATTCTCTAAAAAAAAAATAAAAATTAAATATTCTTTTGTTTTTCTTTTCAATTTTGTATCTAAACTATTTTGAATTTTTAAACAAAGTGTATATACTTTAACAGATCTGAAATCTTTAGACCTTTCAAATAAACATAAAAGTTTAATAGGCCTTTTAGTTCAAAAGATATAATTCAAAGTACAAAGCATAAAATTTGCAAGGCCTATTTAACTCTTTTAATGACGTTATGGGGACGGACTTCAAAATTAATACATTGTTTGGAAATTTTGATCAATTTCATAATAATATTATATAAATTATTTGAAAAACTTTAATAAAATAAACAGCATACATTTAAGCCATATGCGTAGAGGTAGATACGATACAGGGCATCCATATAGTTCGATTCATACATGTACTCTGCTTAAATATTACATATTATATATTTGGAATTAAGAAACATAATACTTTTATAGTCGCAGCATAAATTTATTAATTAATATTTCAATGTTCCAAATAAAAATAAAAATACTATACTACATTATAACTCATAAAGGAAGTGAATCATTTTGTAACTTATTTATAGATTAAATTGCAAAGTCATTTTTATTTTTAAATATTTACTTGTATGATAAATTTAAAAATATTTATAGTACATAATCTAAGCTACTTCTTGTTTTTTAATTAAATTTGCAACAATGAAATTTAATAAACCGATTTTATTATTTATTTTATCTATACTATATAATTGCAAATAGAAAACTGAATGGCAATTGGCAGACTATATTATCAACAAATTAAAAAAAAGGGATTGTATAAAAATAGAATTAAGAAAAAATGAGTTATGTGTTTAATGATAAGTTGTTATCATTACACAAAGAAAAATATTAAATATATTAAGAATATGCAATGACCTTACAAAAATATTTTGCTTTGTATTTTAATATTCGATTTACAGTTTAGAACTTAATAATGTATTATTTCTATTGTTTTAGTATGCACTTAGTTTATTTCCAATAAAAGAAACCAAACCAATAGAATTTATCTGGAATGGTTAATCTTTGATTTAGAACAAACCAAGAATCTGTATAAGATTTAAAATATTGAAAGAATCTGTGAAGATCTAATAGAGTATTCACAAGTTGGTGTAAGTTTTATATTGCAACAAATTGCAATGACAATAGGATAATATGTAACATTACAAAAATAAAAGAAAGAATTTTAGAATTGGTTACGAGAGTTAGTTGTAAGGATATATTTTTACCTTTATAAATCTATATCTAAATTATTCAATTTTATTAATTTAGTATTGAATTTTACCGTTAAGTGAAAACAAAATTTTACGAGACTTACTTACTTCATAATAAAGAAAGCTATTTCAGAATTAGCATAATAAGTTACCTTAGAACATTTTTTGTAGCTTACTATATAACATCTTTATTTGACACACGTAACATCAAAATTTTTTGCATCCTCTATAAGAAGCATACAAGATGCAAATTTGTTTTAACGTCAAATATAGACGTAAAATCAAACGTCAAAAATTTTAAACGTTAAATATTTTGAAATATTTTGAAGATGGATATTTAATAAAAAGAAAAAAAAATTGCAATTTTATGTGTATATTAAAAAATTATATTTAGTTTATATTAATTAAAATTTTTTCCAAAAAAAAAAAACCATTTTTTTCTGGTTTAACCATTTTGTATTTTGTAAATAAAAAATTTTTTCATAAAATGTCAAAACAATACACACATACTAGCCTAGGTACTTTCAAATAAAACTTTCAAAATAAAAATGTCGCTGTTTTGCGTCTCGTGAATGAGTGGATGCATTATGGATGCAAAATATTTGTTAATATTACCGAAGAGTACACGAAATGTAACTGAAATATTTTTTGCATTTGGATGCATGCATCCCATGTGAACTTACCCTTAGTTTTGCCTTCTGTCTGGTTTAATATTATCATAATAAAAATATACCTATATATAGAATATATATCCCTATGCCTGTAGAATTTTATAGGCATGAGTAACTTGTTAATACTAAACTTTTGATATTGATTTAAGGTAACGTTATTCATTAGTATGAGTACACTTTTCAATCGTAATCATTTTTGTATATAGCTACTATTGAATTTTAATTTTAAAAAGACTGTTTAATTTTTTCTTTTTTTTTTAAGCTTTACTTTTGTAATGTAAATAATAACAATTTTAAAACTATATTATTATTAAACTATATTATTTAAAACTATATTTTTAAACTATATTATACTTCAATTTATCCCTCTATTACCAAGATATTAAATTTAAGTGTGATTATTCATAATAATATGTACAATAGAAAACAATAGAAAATAATATTAATAGGCTTCATTATGTAAATTACCTCATATCACATTAATATTACGTTAAGCATATCATTTTTAATCATTTCATTTATTATAATGTTATAAAATTTATAGATTTTACTTAAATATTTAAAAATAATTTTATAATGTTACAATAAAATAATAAATATTATTAGTAAATACATATTTTTAAAGGTAATTAAGGGTTTAAATAAGAATTGTTGTATACAATAATATTTCTAAAATATTAATTGAATTAAAAGGATTTACTACATAATTTTAAGATATACATATATTTTTTTAAATTCTTCGCTTTGAATGTGGGACATTCAAAATATTACTTTTATTTTTGACACTAAATATTAAGGATATATTGGCGAGGTTGAAAGCTGCGATACTTTGATTTCAAATCAATTACAGAACCAAATCTCAACCGGATCGGTCTGATACAAATCATAATAAGGTCTACACCTTAAAATATTCATCTATATACACATTTGTCCTATAATCATCTTAACCAGTTATAATTATTAAAATATACAGTTAACGAGGAAGAATACAGTTGACTTTGTCAACTCTTAGATACCCGTACGAACCGTTAGTATGTTCACAGTCACTCTGCCTACAATATTATTTTTTTAATATTTTAGTATTTTAAAATAATTTGGGTGAATTTTATAATTTCTAGAACTTATGGGTTGTACATATATTCAAACTATATGTTTATATGTACATTCTTCTAAAGCAGATTCTAACCTTCCACATAACGATTATCAATCCAAAACTTTTTCAAATATTCTATAGTAACATTTAATACTAAGCGGTAAATATATATTAAATTTACTTAGTACAAAATAGTAAATATAATTTTAAATATTATATTATATTATATTATATTTAAATATTCCATTAACAGAATAATTTCTTATAAGTACAATAAAATACATATATGTATGTAAATACGGCGCTATATAATATACATCTATACTCTTATCATTCATTCACTAGTGACATATACGATATGTAAATAAACATGATATTATATAAGTATGTATATATATCAATATCATATAAATAAAAATTCTTCAAGCAACCGTTATGTTGTTTATTTAATTACATTTTTTTGTACTACGCATTATATCCTCAACAATTTCAAATTATCGAGTAAAACAAAATGGAAAAAATTCGTTTTAAAGAAATTTGTTAGAAAATTTGAAAAAATCAACTAACACTTTCGTCAATTATAAAGTAACCCTATATTATTAAAAAAAGTTGTTAACAGAAATAAGAGTATAATGTTGAAGCTTTAATTTTTGTGTATTAATTCAAAAAAATTTTAACAGGTATTCAAGTTACAGGTGTTTAAAAATAGGAAATTTTCAGTTTTTGACCCCTTACAGCTCCTAAACGGGGAGTGATACAAAAAAAATTTCTGAAATGACTCATACTTATTTTCAAAGATCTAACTTTTGTCAAAATTTCAAGTTTCCAACTTAAACCGTTTAGAAGATAGAAGGGTTGAAGGATTTTGCAAAATTTGAGTTTCACATAACGGTAAATTAAGACACCGTATGCCACAAATATATATTTATTGTATATATTCTTTTAAAGCTAATAAAAGTAGTAATCGTTTGGCGTTTTCAAAATGAAGATATACCTTATACAACTTGTGCTATAACAATTTAAATATAGAGCTTTTTTGAACCTTTGGGGAGCTGTAGCTCCGTAACGGGTGGAGCTACAAAAAAAAGTTATTAAAAATAAAATTAATATTTTTGTGAGATCTATCAGTAGTTAAAATTTCATAGCTCTATTTCAAAAAAAATGTCGGGATCTAAAAGTTAGGTGTTCGAGAGCTACCCTAAGGCTTGGTCCAAACTCAACCAAAAAAAATAGGGAACCTACAAATTACTCCCAGAATATTTTGTGTAAATTTCAAGATTCTAGCTTTCTTAGTTATTGAGTTAGCGTGCTGACGGACGGACGGACGGACATGGCTCAAAAGTCTTAGAATTTTTTTCTGATTCGATCCATACCTTTGAAGGTATATCTAGCTCGCTTATTTCGAGGTGTTACAAACGGAGGAGTAATTTTATTATACCCGATCCTATCGTACGGGTATAAAAATGTAAAAAGATTCTCATAAAGTAAGCAGATATATATATTATAATATGAAGAGTTATTATTAAAACCTAACATTTTTTGAATTTAAAAACATAACCAGAAATTTTGGTTTTGGTTTTGGTTTGATAATTTAGTTTATTTATCTTATGTACCTAATCTTGGTAAAAAAAATCGTTTGAAATGGACGGATATACAGTCAATAAAATTAAAATAAAATTTTTTTTAGGTTAATAATAAAAGCTTAAAATTTAAATAATACTGAAAAAACATTTTTTCGCATATCATATCTTTCATTTGTTTACCTTTTACATGTATTTTTTTTTTTTGCGTGACCATCTATTTAACACCTTAAATAATGTTATGTTGGTGGCAAGGTCTTGATCTCTTAAGCTTTGGGTTGTACTTGCGTATTTACATATACACATGTAAGTAATGCTATGCTATGTTTTAGTAATATAGAAAAAAAAAAATGATTTATCTGAATTTTTTTTTATTTCATTTCTTTATTAGCCGTTATTTTTGTGCGTTTTTATTTTTATAATAATCATCAGCACGACCGTTAAAAAATTTTTCGTAATTCCTGTCAAACAATATTATGAATATTACGAAATTTATTTTTTTCTGTATTGTAGAAATTTTTTATTTTTATTTTATTTTTTTTTAATATGATTAAAGTTTTATAACCTATAAATAAATAAAACAGTTTCTTTTTTTTTTTTTTTTTACTATTTTAATGAAGAACGCATGTGTTTTTTTTTTTTTGTATTTATGAAAAAGAGTGCAATTTTAATCGCCACAAAGAAATTATTCTATTTCTATTTTAAATAAATTATAAAATGAAGGTTTGTAATTGAATATGTCTATACAATATTTTTTGTTATCAAGAAAATATAAGTATTGCAATACAAAATCAATATTTTAAATTATGAAATAACAAATATTTTAGATATTAAAAGAAATAAAAATATTTCAAAATACGATAAAAATGTATATAAGTAGCTATGTAGATATTTTAAATTTTGAAATTTCATTTAGTTTTGGATTTTTCAAATTATCGTTTTTATCATTAAAAATTATTCATTATATTGCAAAATTATTCTTTTGTAATTAATTTTTAAAGCTTTTATAGCTCCTTTATGTTACTGAAAATATTTTATTATCTAAAGATTTTTTTAATCTTTAAAATAAACTTTTTATTAACTGAGTAGGCGCGGATTCAAATTCTGTACAGGTGTTTTTAATTGTAAGATAAAATTACTGAAGAAGTAATTTTACTTAAAAAATATCCCTAGTCCCCAAATATATAGTGTAAATATAAAGAGAATTCGCGCTTTTATCTCGTTGAAGTCTTTCGACATTGGCATTTACCTTCGCAAAAAAAAAAAAAGTTATTAGGAAGGATTTTAGAGTTGATCACAAAATGAGGTTTATACGCTTTTTTGAAAATTTATCTAAAAATAAATATAATATATTTTTTAGATGTTTTTTATTCAAAATAATTTGTTTGAGGTTCTTCAAAATTGTACTTTAATAGGTGAGAATAAGATTTCGCAATTTGGGATTTTATAATTTGGGATTTTGTGATAAGGTGAAAAGTTTTTGGGATTTAATGTTTGGGAATTTGTGATTTTGAGAAATGGGATTTCTTACCCAACCCAGATAAATGTACCCGAAATTTAAGATGGTTTTGTGCAATATGCAATATGTAAAATCCTTATTTTTTTTTTTTTTGGTTCAATCAAATTCTTAAAAATATTTTTTTTTATTATTTTAAAAACTTTAATGTATTTTTTAAACTTTTTGCTTTGAAAATCTTTAGTTTTTATTCGTACAATGTACATATATTATTTATATTCCTACAATGTACACAATATTAGGTAAATTAGTATAATTTTTTATTATAAACAAATTATTTTATTTATGAAATATTGACTTTTCACGTATTTGGTAATTACTTATAATTTTCTTTTGGTTTTTATTCCCATAGCATTAAATTTTCAATCAGGATATTTTCTGTAAAAAAAATTTTCCCATATTTTACATAATTCAATTTTTAAGATTTACATTTTTTTTATAGTTAATATTTCAACGTTTAAATGTTTTTTTTTTTTTTTTAAATTTTGTTCACAAGAAAAAAAAAAAAATTATTACAATAACATTTTTATTATTTATCTTTGTTCCAATAATTTTTTTTTATATATTATTATCAATTAGTTCTAGTTTTTTTTTTTTTTTGAATTTTGGACAGGTTTGAAATATGTAATAATAATATGCTTAGAAATAACATTACAGTGATTGACACTTTTATACGATACTACAGTAAAATTTTGGTGACTCCAATTTTTTACAGAAAAGCAAAAGAATATAAAGGATTTTTTTGTATAATTATAATTAATTTCTATAATTACGAATTTCCACTTTGGGACTTTGCGTTTTAAATATACGGTAATTCAGAAAAGTACGATCAATTGGTGCAAACAAAATTTAAATACATACATAAATGAATTTTAATACGTTCTAATACTGGATTCATTGTTGCTCCAAATGGGAGGATGCAGTTTCCATTATTTTAAAAGTTTGGTTGGTTCTTTGAATATGTATGTACATATATGAAAAAAATTTAAGGATTTTTGAGCTATACGGTTATAAAATCAGGATTATATACCTTTTTTTTCACAATATGTATAATGTATATTATAAGACAGGTTCAGAATTAGAAGGGAAATTAGCTGGATTATTTTTTTGGATTTATGTAAATTAATTTTTATTTTTTTTGGATTTTTGTATTCAACCCATCAAATTGTTTATAACTTAAGTATTAAATAACATTAAGTGAACAAAGTAAGTATAATTAACAAATTTTAAAACTTAATAAGATTTAAATTATTATATGAACCACTGTATTTATTGTAAAATTATAAAGGGTATTACGTATAGGTATTGAATAAAAAAAAATGTTTTTTATTCAATACTTTCAGTACTTTAGTAAATATAAACAAACAAAGATAAAATTGTATTTTCATAAGGAAAAATCTTTAGATTTGGCCTAATTGTGTAAATAAATTTTCATGATAGAATTCACCTTCGAATATATATTATATGTGTATATATTCATTTTATGTATATTAAATATATAGATATAAGTATATAAATTTTTGGAAAAAAGAGCGCGTATTTTTGATTTGTTTTTACTTAAGTTAAAAATTATTAGTATAAAATAATATGACCGTATAATAAAGATGTACCATAATTATATATATATCATATATTTATATACATATGTATATAAGGTAATTCTTAATAGGTATATATATATATATATATATATATATATATATATATGTGTACATTGAATTAAACAAACACAAACTGGTATTCGTACATTAAATGCATTCAAATAAAAAACAAAGCAAAAGTCAAATGTAGAAAAAAGCGATCAATATAAAAAGAGAAGTAAAAATGTAATCCTACACATAGTTTGGCCCTATAGGCAAAGTATTTCAATGCAAAAAAAAAAAGCAAAAAATAAAAAAATTAAAATAAAATTATTCTTCCCTGAAAAAAAAAACACTGTTTTTTATTTTTTTTTTATTTAACATTAATATAATAATGTAAGTAATGTAATATAAGATTATTCAGTTATATCGGATGTGGATTTGCTATATAAATATATACCTATTATATATGTACAATATACGTATACCATATACATATATGTAATGTATATGTACATATATCAATATATGTAATATATAAATACACACAAAATATATGTAATGCATATAAAAGACTTGACACGACACGGTGGTTCCATTGTGACCCAGTCCTCTTAACTTTGGTTTATTCTTTATTTTAAGAAATTTAATACATATTTTGATTCTATTTTATTGTTAGTGACTTTGTTCTTGCTGAACCTATGTATATCATTTTCTATTTTTATGAGGTGTTTGTTTGTTGTCTTAATGTAAAGTGTTATCTTCTTAATGGACCCACATATTGAAAGGAAATACTTTTTAAGTTCTATTAAAATGTATGAATGTATATTGTATAGTATATATACAGTGAAGTCATGATAATATAAACCAATTTTAACATTGAAATTTTTAAAACCTATGATGCATGCAGGGTCTTTCACGAGCAAACTGAAAAATTTCAGGAAGGGAAGGCGAAAGTAACGAAACAGCAAACTATATAGAGATATAGTTTAAACCGTTACTGAGATAACGGAGCTTTAAGATTTTCTGTTTTGTAAAAGAAGTTATTTAGTTTCTTTATTTTGGATTTTTGGAACTATTTTACCATTTTTTGAAGCTTAATAAATTATCTTTCTAATGCAACTTCATGTAAGTTTGTGTAATGCAAAAACAGAAATTAATTAATGTATATTTAAATGATTTAACAGATTATTTTAGTGCAAGTTAAAGCATTTTTACAATTTAAAAAAAAAAAAATCCATATGTAAATTTTTAGAGAGAAATAATAAGATGGATCTTCAAAACTAGCATTAGCAATTAGCTTCAATTGAAAATTTATTTAGAAATTAGAATAGTTTTTTGGTTTTAATTATAGTGATATTACTGTATATATGTATATACTAAATTATATACATATAATATTATCTGGTATTATTGAAGTATACTTATATTTTTTTTTCTTTTTGAAATACTTACTTCGTCGTGAGATTTCTTGACCATTGGCTATTGCTGCTGTTGTTTTAAAAAAATTTGTTGTTGTTGTTGTAATTGAAGATGATGATGACGATAGAAACCAAAGTAAAAATACAATAAAAAATTTTTTCAATGATATTCGAAAATGATATTTATTTATTTCGAAATTCATTCTATTAAAATATTTTTTTTTTTGGTTTTTTCGTTTTAATGGGTTTTTTTTTTTTTTTTTGTTAAATTCTAAACTTAAATATCGTTTTTAAGAATTATTTTTAAAATAACAGAATTGTAACAAAATATTCTTTACATTAAGTATGTATAAAAACTATTCATATAAAAAAAAATTTTATATTTTTAATGCACTTGCATAAATTAAAGGCACTGTAATTTATTGTATGTATGTATATGCATTTATATTTTTACATGATATATTTTATATTCATCCCTTATTAGTAAATACATATATAGCTATACTTATTTATATATAAGTATGCAATAAGAAAAAGGGAATATTTTTACATTTTTTTTAATATGAACACATATATATATAAAATTGTATATACAGGTACATAATATTATATAATTAATTATACATATTTATATTATATAAATCAAATAAACCAAATAAACAAATTTATGAATCAAATCGATTAAACAAATCAATTAGATATTTCGTATTTCATATCAAAATAATAAAATTCATCCTAATATGTTTTTTTTTTTTTGTTAAAATGTTGACTGTTATGTTAAAATGTTATAACAGATAACATTATTTTTGATCACATTTTTATTGTTATAATATCAATAATAATATCAAAATTTAACGTTAATATTTTTCTAAAAATAAAAAATTAAATAATTTAATTTTATTTTACATATATGTATAGGTATGTATATTAAAAGCCTACATATTTTCCAAAAATGGATATTTGAAAAATTTTTGTTGTGTAAAATTACATTTAAATTGTGTTCTACAATTTAAATACAAGGTAAGTAAATATTGTTACAGGTGATAAATGTTATATTATAAATAATTTGTTCTAATCTTTCCGCATATTATTTTTTTTTTTAATATCACTGTTTTATTGATGTTTTTTTTTTTTGTTTTTCGTTTTAGTTTGGTGTTACGGTCTGCAAATTTTTATTTTTTTTTTTTAAATATATTTACAACTTATTAAAAAAAAAAATTTCTTTGTTTTCTTCTTTTTTTTTTTAAAAGCATAACGAATGAATTCAATATTTAATTTACTTTTGATGTTTCATAACATTTTTAAAATCATTAAAACAAAATAAAAAAAAAAACGCTAACTGCAGAAATACCAATTTCTACTTTTAAATCGCGTCCAATTTCCCCAAACAATTAATTCATACTGACTGGAGGTCTGAAAATTTTACATTTATTTTTTTTTTTATTTTGCTTTATATTTTGAACTTGTTTTACTACAACGCCACAAACAATAATAAAATAAAATATTATATTAGCTGTTTAGTTGAAAATTGTTTTGTATGAAAGTTTTTTTCAGTATAATATTTTTTTAATATACGATATACCTACATATACATATTTGTACGAGAATCGTTGTTCCACTATAGGGTAATCCATAACAAAAATCGTTATTGAGCACCTATATAAAATCAAATACAAGAAATATAATAGTATGAGTACTAAAAACTAAAAAAAAAAAAAATATATATATAGAAAGAAGAAATGTAGTAAAGTACTAAAGTAAGTACCTAAACTAAACTACTTATACTAAAACTGCGTTCAAAATTGTAGAGCTTTTTTTGTTGCTCGATTTAAAGTGTAGTTAAGGTGAATTGAACAAACAAATAAATAAATATGTACTTAAAAATTTAAAATACGTAGAACTGAAAAAGAACTTTAAGTACGTCTTTCACGAAAAATTCATAAAAAAAAAAAAAAACAATATGTATGTATGTACCTAAGTAGTAAAAAACAACAGAAAAAAAAATTAAAGAATAAAAGAAAAATATAAACAACAACATAATAAAGAAGGAGAAAGAAAATAATAGTAAGTTAGAAGAAAAATGTAAATAAAATGAAAAGCGAAATTAATTTCTTTTCTATAATAATGATGATAAATATATAATAATAATAATAAAAAAAAAAAAAAACAAAAGTTCAGCGGCATAATATCAGATTGTATACAATTATCACAAATAAAGTAAAGTATATATACAAGATACTTTATATATATATGTATAGTATATGTACATAATATATAAGTTGCCATAACATTATTAAATTTATGCTGGTGGAAAATGTGGAACACCGCTGAGTCTGATTTGATGGACAAAATAATTATGTATTATTTTATCACTCAGAAAATTTTTAAAGTAAAATTTTTGTTTTAAATTCTTTAAAACTTGTGAAATAAATGTTATATAGAGATGTTATTTATTTTTACCATATAGTAAATGTTTAAAATTAAAAATTTTGATGAAATAAATATAGAACAAGTAAATGTAACAGTAAGTCGATGAAACCGACTTATTAATTATATCCTACACCTGAATAATTCGAATTAAATTAAAAATTCATAAGTTTTTTGACAATTGCTTGAACAGCCTTCCTCCTTCACCTGGAATTTCAAGAAAGTAAAAGAAGAATGCTTTAATACCCTTGTACAAAATTTCAAGTTTCTATCTTTATTAATTTCAAAGATATGCTTGTTACGGCTTGGAAGGCGTGTATCAGCTACCTGAATCGTCACTCCAATTCATCTCAAATTTCAGCGACATAGAGGAAACATTACAGAACACTCTTGTACCAATTTTGAAGATTCTATCTTTGTTGATTTTGGAGATATACTCGTTTGCTCTGGGGCTCGTTCGAAAGCTTTCAAAATTCGAACCAATGGACCAAATCTTCTCAAGTATCAGAGATATAAAGAAAACATGAAAGAACATCATTGTACCAGATTCAAAGTTTGTATGTTTATTGGTTTTGGAGATAATCTCGTTTTCTATGTGGCTCGTTCGAAAGCTTCTAAAATTCCATAGACCAAATCTTCTCAAATTTCAGAGACATAAAGAAAACATGAAAGAACATCTATTCAGCTCTTATAATTCGTTTTGATTAGTTAATTTTAGAATTACCTATGCATAATAGGTATACTTAAAAAAATTATAGATTTAAATTAAAATAAAAATTTAAAATATATGCAGAAATTAGGCAAAAAGAAAATCATTATCCTTTTCAAAAATTTAACTCTTTCCATCTTTTTTTTGAAAATGCTCTTAATCCTATAATGCCTTTTTAAACTTTTCTCTCACATTTTTCAAGATTCAGAAACATTTAAAAAAAAAAAAAAATTGGAAAAAGGAAGAAACTTTATTCAAATATGTTATATTAATTAAATGCTTTTTGCAAAAAAAGAATTCTTATAGTTTTGTCTTTGTAATGTGTAAAAAAGACTCTCAATTACGAAATTGTCGCTTCAAAAAGTTATAAAAGAATTTTTTTTTTTTAAGACTCAATAACAGAAGTATAAAGTCGAAAAAAAATACAAGCACATACCAAAAAAGTGAAGATGAGTGTAATATATGGATCGTATTCTGAAATGAGCGAAAACTAAGCTTGAACTCAAATTTAATTTTTCCAAACAAAATCTACGAGTTCAAAAGTAGTTTTGGTTTGAAAAAGTGTCATTTGAGTTCCAGCTCAGTATTATAAGTTCGATCCAATGTCGAAATCCGAGTTACAATAAATAAAGATAAAATTAAAAGTTAAAATTTAAATCAAGAGAACTTCAAAAGGAGAAACTGAAAAAAGTTTGAGACTATAAAAGATACTTATAATAAATAAAGTCGAGTGAATGATAGTGAAGTATAAATAAATCGAGTCAAGTATCTAAAATGTATGTTTTTGCAAAAATCGTTAGAAACTCTTTCACTTTAACAAACAATTTCTAAAAAATAACGGTAAAAACTAACTAAATAATTCGACTGAATGAGAAACTTTTAAAAAAAATATTAAAGGGAATCAGTCATAAAGTAATCTAAATCTAACCATTCAAAAACTTCGTAAGTTATGAATTTCAATAAATAGATAAAAACCGAAATACAAAATAACATCATAATACAATGTTGCGAAACCTAATGCCCAATGGTTAGTTAAACTTTAAAAAAAAAAAAAATATATAAAACATTTTTATTTCTTTATTATTTATTCATTATTTTGAAAATAATTTTTAATCTTATTTTGATAGTCACTTTTTATAGTATTATTAAAGCTATATAATATGACAAAACGTATACATATATGAATACGAATTTTGTTTTTATGTTCAAATAAAATTATGTAAATTAAAACATTTCTTTTATAATAATATTATGTGTTAATTTACATTAAGAACTTAAGAAGATATAATAAAAAAAAGTGTGAATATTTTTTTTAAATTTTGAAAATGTTTTTAACATAATATTAAAAATGTCTAATAAAAATATCATAATAATCACTTTAGAAATACGCATTTAAATGCATAAAATGTCGGATACATATAGAGATTATTATGTATTTTAAAAAATTTTCATTCAATCGCGTTCCCCTATTTTTATTTATTTGGAATCTATGTGGTATCTAAAAATTTATATGTAGGTACATATGTTTGATATTGAGATTGGAAAAATTGATCAAAGATTTTAAATTTTAAAAGGCACTTTGTGAAATATTTTGTTACTGTCACATTAATGTTTTATTCATATATTATAATTTCTGATAATGGAGCAATCAAAAGTTTTACTTTTCAAAATAAAGTTATTTTTGATAAACATTACATTATACATATAATATTTTTTTAAGTTTCCGATCCATTCGTTTGTATACAAGAATTTTTGTTAAAAAATTTATTTGTTTTTAATTATTAAAATTTATTTTTGTCCGCTTATATTTCCAAAACTTTGTATTAATTGATCCCTTTTTTACAAAATCCCTTTAGGAATCTATTGAATTTCATTATTGAAAGTTTTATAATAAGTCGGTCGGTATAAGATGACTTTAATTAAATCTGATATTTTGATTGCATTTCGGTTTTAAAAGTTTTAAAAAGTTTTGAAATGACGGTGACGGTGATGTATTTGGGACACTAAAATGAATAAAAAAATATTCTGTAAAGGGGTGGAAATGTATATTTCGATCTAAATCGATTCTTCAGATAATGAATCCAAAACTTCCTACTTAAGTACTAACTTGCTTATTAACTATCATACACCGTCAGAAAGCATTGTTATTCGGTTTTCGAAACAATGCCTTTCCATTTCCATATTTCAGATACCTTATCGTTTAAAAGTTAGTTATATATAATAATTTTAAATAATTATTTTTTAGGGGACCTCGGTGACCTAGTGGGTAAGAGCGTATAAAATACGCTGTAAACACCGAGGGAGATGTGGGTTCGAATCCCACACACGTCGTAAGAGTTATTCCCCTTGCGACAATTACAGCCATGTCTGAACAGGAAAGGCTGTGTAAAATAATTTTTGTATAAGATAATAGATGGCGCACAAAAACAAAACAATGTATGGTATAGTATAACAGGTACATGATACAGCCAATTAATAACCGACTTAGTGAAACTAATAATTTTAGAAACTGAAATTTAGTCAAATAAAAATAATAAATAACTTTATACTTATATAGATAATAATTTTAAGACATTTTTAAATTTCAAAATATGCTTTTTGAAAACTGTTCTAAGTTACGCCTGTTCAAAGAAGTAAATTAAAAGAACGAAACTGTATATTATTTCGTACAATTTTTTTTTAAAAAGACTTCTAATTTTATACTGCGGTTATTTTTAAACAAAAATATTCAAATATCTCAATTACATAAACTAATTAATTTTATTAGAAAATGTTTACGTGCAATTTAAACTATTAAATAAGTATAGATATGTATATAAAATGTGTAACTAAAGATAAACGATTGAATTGTTTAAATAAATGATATGATGAGATAAGATTTTTTTTTTTTCCGTATAAAAATTGTATAAATTTTATTCTATTTAATTTAATTGTTTTTTATTTTAATTATCTAAAATATATATTATTTTTCTTTTATTTTGATAATATTAAAATAAATTTAAATTAACTTATAAACATTTATTTTATTATAATGTATGCATTTGTATAAGTATAAATATAATTGTATTTTATTTTTTTACCCTATCATCATTGCTATCATTTTAAACAATGTAATCAATTAACGACAATCATTAAATCAATTAAGACTTATTAAACTTCGTTGTTAACAATTTAATTGGAAATTAAAAGAAAGGGTTTTTAATGATTGGGTTAATAGATCCCTATATACATAAAAGTTATGACTTATAAAATGAAAATTTTCCCATAATCATATAAATTATATAAAATATAATAAATTATATAAAAAAAGAAAAATAATAAGAATAAAACATCAAGTTCAGATTTTGTAATTTTCTGATTTCTTTTCTTCATTTTTATCAAATTTTTTTATTATCAACTAATTATCAATTAAAATAAAATAAGGCTAAAAAAAATGTGCAATTTGTTTTGTCTATGCTAACCTGATAATTTAAAAGTAATATTTTTCAGTAATTATATTTTCATCGCAATTATCGTTTTTTTTTATATTTGTTTATGTCCCTGCCACATAAATGTGACAAGGAAATTACACTGCGATGGCTGTAAATGTCGTAAACGGGAATTATTAACATGTGTGAGATTCGAACCCACATTCCCTTAGTGTTTGCAGCCTTGGTATTTTATACGCTCTTACCCAATATAGGCCTCCAAGAACTTTTCATATTGTTTTATTGTTTACATTCTTATCATATTAGACTTGTGATATGTAACACCAAAATTTTACATTGAACTAACATTCTCATCAGGGAACTTTTAATTTTATTTGGATATAAAAAGTTAAATAACTTGTGATATGTAACACCAAAATTTTACATTGAACTAACATTCTCATCAGGGAACTTTTAATTTTATTTGGATATAAAAAGTTAAATAACAGTGCTAAATGACCTATTGTACCGAAATAGAATTAAAGTAAGCAGGTTTTAATTGGGTGACAAATTTCAGTGACACATATATCATAAGTCTAACGTTTTGTAGATAATAATTCGGTATAGCTTAAATTGTATTACACCTATCATTGATATATTTGTTCAACTTATATCCACATGATAATTTGTAAGTATCTATAATTATTTAGGATTAATTTTGAAATTTTTTAAAAATTAATTTAATTTAATTCAAAAATTGCTTTATAAAATGATTCGATCAGTATACGTCAAGATTTTATCTAAATATTTGCATTTATTTATGCGATTCTTAGCGATTTTTTTTTTGCAATTTCTGTCCAAGATACAATTCTGGATATACCAAATCTGGTATACAATTTTTTTCTGATTTTTCTAGTACTTATGCTTTAAAACAAACTTTTGATTTTCATTATTAAAAAGATTAATTAAAATATAATATATATTATTATATATGTATAGGTATATTCTCTATTTTTCTAATTTGAATATTATCTTATAAATCACAGAAGAATAAATTATCAAATGATTTAAAAATGAATGAAATTTGTTTATGTTTTTAACAATACGGAAGATGGCATATGCTTTTAGTTAACTTTAAATAAAAAATAAATTGATTTGATTATTTTTTATCGTTTTTTTAAATTATTGTAAACTTAATTAATTAAATATTTAATTTTTTGGCCCACATCCGTGAGGAAAAGGGCATTTATGCCCTTGTGAAAATGCCCACATTTATTTATGCCCACATCCGTGAGGAAAATGGCATTTATGCCCATGTGAAATTGTAATAAAATAAAATAAATATTCAAATAATTCACTTTATCTGAAAATAATGTTTAACTTAAAAATTGTTTGTTCTTAAATGTAATTTATTATAATAAACAGACCACACATACCTAATCTGTTCATTGGCGCAGTGCATAAGTTGCTGGTCTTTCAGGCGAAAGATTTCAGTTCCAAACATCAGACAGGTTAAAATATCATGTAAAATATAATAAAATAATGTAAAACAGAATAAATACATAATATAATTATAATTTAATATTTGTTAATTTAATAACGAAGTTAACGTTATTTAAGTTAACGTTAATTTATTTTCTTGTCACAATGTATGTGGTTGGAGTAACCAAAATAAATAAATAAATAAACCTATTATTTTAACTAAGCTTTTGTTTCTATTTGTAATCATTGAACTTTTAATTTTATTCATCTGTTAAAAAATACAAAAAAACCAAAAATAAAACAGACTTGAATCTATAAATTTCAAGTTAATTAAATTTAATTAAAACTTCAAATCAAAACACTATTATGTATTTTTAAAATAACTTAATAATAATCTTATCAATATTTGAGCTTTTTTAAAATAATTTACGATATTAAAAATATGTATATGTATATACATAATAATTTACATAATAAAATATGTAAAAGTAAGTATATTCGAATATTTGTAATGTATTGTTGAATGAATATATACGGTTAACCCTCAAGTTTAACCGTATTAATCTGAACCTGATTACGGCTAGATATATAAATTTAACTTACAACACATTTATTTCTATTTTTATTATTTTTGATACATTTATTATGTTTTAAATCGAAATCTTGCCAAATTATTTAAACAAAGAATGTTGTAATCATTAATCGATTCTTTAAATCTTATGTTTATAAAATTGATATATGTATACTAATTTTATATTCTACATAATTTTCCAATTCGACTAATTTAATTTTGATATCTTATTTGTACATTTTTAGAATGCATACACCTACTCTTCATATATAAACTATCGCAATAAGTGTTAAAAAATTAAGTTTTCAAAGTCAATGAATGGTATTAAATAGTGCAAATATTTAAGAATCGATATACAGTTTTAAAACATTAAAAAAACTGAAAATTTAAAGTGTTTATGTTCCTTTTGCACGCAGTAGTTGAGGGTACTTTGGAATTGGAACATATAGTGGAAAATGGAACGCTATCATCTACTCTTTGGAGTAGTTGGTAAATGGAATCCATATCATCTACACTTATCCATATCACAGATTTATGCAATTTGTGGTAGAAATGAGTAGTTTACTCGCAAAAGGAACGCGAACAGTATTGAATCATTTTGCATCCAATCAATAATTTCGCTTAATATGAAGAGTTATTATAACAGACTAATGCAGTTTGCGGTAGAAAAGAGTAGTTTACTCGCAAAAGGAACGCGAACAGTATTGAATCATTTTGCATCCAATCAATAATTTCGCTTAATATGAAGAGTTATTATAAAACTGTCATTAACAAATGCTTTTACATTAAAAAGTTTATTCTTTTACATTAAGAGTCATAACAAAAATGTCATATACAAATGCTTTTCCAATAATAAATTATTATTGTTTACGTTTCTTATACAAAGTAAATTACTTTTTTCTATTCCCAACTAAACCAGCCTTTGGGAAAGAGTAGATAGATATTAAGTTTACGTTTCAATTACCAACTACTCGCAACTATAATCTCAATTCTCAACTACTATTTTCGTCTAAAAGTAACGCAAACAGAAAAAAGCATTCTTTAATAGGATAATGATAGTATAGTACGTATGTATATTTATTATTTTATTACAAAGTAATAGGAACACAAAGGTTAAATAATTTTTTATATTTCAGTTTTTATTAGATATACGTGTTCAGTATATGTATATACTCGTATGTATGTATTATGTAATTTTTTTTTATAATTTAATTATGATATCAAATAAATCTTTATATTTAATATAAAAGAAATAAAATATAAAAATCAAAAATTTATTTAATGTTTCAAATTAATTTAATTATTTATTTTTTTATAATATTAATGTTGTATTGTTTAGAGAATTTTATTTTTGTTTTTTTTTGAGTGTAAATTATTCTATACTTACTCTGATTTATTGTAATTTTATTATAAGCATAAATATCGATAGTAAAACATTATATATAAGTATATTATATATGTATATGTATTTCTTTGTTGTTGTTATCTATGTAAAAACATCTGTTTATATTTTATATATATTATGTATTTTTATATTAGTTGTTATGGTGAAAAAAAAAATTAATTCGCCATTATATGAAGAAAAGCTTAAAGAAAAGAAACATTAACAAACCATAAAAAAAAAATGAACTCGGGATATTTGAAATAAAAACAAAATTTTAAAAATTTACCTTCAATTTTTTTTTTATTTCCATTTACAGTTTTATTTTATTTTTTTTATTATTATTAGTATTATTGTTGTTTCCTATTACAGGTATACATAGATATATATTATTGGTATCTAGATACATACTTTGATAGATCATAAAAAAATGAAATATAAAACTTTTGTAATATCACGCAATGACCTAACTTTGAAAAAATATAAATCTAAATCCATACAGACATTTATGTCATATAAAAGCTTAATAAAATTGTATAGAGTATAATTCACGTCATAGCTTTCGTCATATCATTAATATAATAATACAAAAATTTAAAAAATAAAAAAAAAATTAAATAGGTATATGCTACAAAATGAAAAATTGTCTAGCAACTTTTTATGTACGTTATCATTTGATCTTTCGCAAAAATATTTACAACATTTTTTTTAACAAAATTTAACTGTAATTTATTTGGAAAATGACTTTTAATTTATTTGAAAATTGTTGAGAATATTTAAACTTACCCCAAAGAATTTAATCAGAGAATAAGATAAAATAAAACTCTTATATTTTTAGTCTACTAAATAGGGTTACAATAAGTTTAGTTGAAACTTAATTGTGAGGTTACGTTTTGTTACATTGCTTTGTTACATTGTCATCAATTGCAACTGCATCCCTAACGGCTAACGCAGTATATTGATTAGACCGTAGGGATAGGAGAAGATAGATCAAGGATCCGGAAACATTGAATTGGGATGTGGAAGTGTAAGGAAACAATGAATTCATGTATTATTATTACTATTTTCCTATCCGTGATGAAGCCATCAACAGTTAGAACATATAGTAGTATATAACAGTTTCCTGCGAGGGGTAATAATTGAAGACAATATTTCACTGTCATTGTAGCAGCTATATGAAATATTATATTATTATAAATATTTACTGATAACTATTAGAAAGCTTTTTTCTCTATAATTGTAATGTGTACTCCAGGACTCTTTCAATAATGTATAGATAACAATAAATTTTAATTACAATTATAGGGCAATTCTATTAACAATATAAATTCTTATGTTATATTTTTTTTGCTCTTTTAATGAATTTTAATAGCCTTTTCTGCACTTAAAGCGTTAAAAAATTAAAAATGACTGACTGACACAGTGAAAATAATAATAAATAACAAAAGAAATTAGAAACAAAAAAAAAAACATTTTTTTTTTTTTGACAACAAAAGAGAAAAAAGATGTTTTTTTTTTTTTTGTAAATTAGATTTTTCATACTTATTTTTTGAGGCCCAGTTAACCTTTTTTATAACTTTGATGCAATTAGATATTTTATATTTATAGGAAAAATAATATTTTCTTTTTACAGTAAATTCCATATATTTTCTACAAAATTAGAATTGTAAAAAAAAAAAACTATTAAACGTTTGGGTTTTATATTTAAAGCAATGTTTAAATTTAAAGTTCTAAAAGTATTTTGATGTTGTAGAGATTTTGATTGAAGGATTTGTGATACTTTTTAAATTTAAAAAAATTATTAAATGAATCAGAGACTGCTAAATAAAAGACAAAGGAAAGAATATTGGTAACATTGATAGGAAAGAACGTTGGTAATGTTAATCATATTGTACAGGTACTTACTATTATACTATATAATTCAACTAATAAAATCTTTGAATTATTATGAAAATTAAATATTTATTCTATAACATAAAACATTATAAATATATATTCTGTAACATTATTCGCCTTCAACTGAATTTAGAGACAATCATTCCACTAGTAACTAGGATGATATACATTTAACATAAAATAAGATTAAAAATGTATACAACTGAGTTAATTTCAGAACTGATAACTGATGAATATACTGAAAATTACCATTTTAATATATGTAATATAATATGTATATATAGCACATAATTCGAAACAAAATTTTTTAATTAAAGGATTGATTGTCAGCAATCAGTATATACCTTCAATTAAATTACCTATAACTAAATTTGGTTATTAAAGATATTTGAATAAAATTTACGAGAATTTACTGTAAAACAAAAAAAAAAAACAATGTAGATTTTGTAATTAATATTTATTTTTTTTTTAATTTTTGTACATACTTAATTACAAAAACAACGTCTATATATACATATGTATACATATAAGTTATACACAGGTTTTTTAATAACATTTTAGAAAACTTTCTTTTAAAGCTACTGAAGCTACTTGAGTAGTTGTTTTTTTTTTTCTTTTTATTATTATTATTTTAAATCAATATATGATTTATTATCATTGTGTTGGTGTAAAGATAATTATCAGACCTAGAAAATAAATTTGGATCGTAATTCAAAAATAAAAAAAAAATTTATTTAAAATGAAAAATTAAGATAAACGGAAAAAAAAAATTCCTACAATTATAGGTACATAGTTGAAAATCAATCAAAGTACCTAGGTATACACACACTGATACATAGTATCAACGGGAAATGTAAATTTCATGAATATCCATAACATTATTATATTATTATGTATTAAAAGAATAAATATATATAGATAGGTATAATTAGTTATGTATATACATGTAAATACTATATACTATTATGTATATATATATATATATATACATAATATTTATATATATACAAAATATATATATATTCATCTTTAACAAAATATATATATATTTCATCTTGAAATTCTATCTTTAACGGATAAGAAACCATACAATTTGTATTTTTATAATATTATTATTGTGCGGGTTATATTTTATATAGAGAATCATTTAATCTTAAACTTGTGAACCATTCTATAAATTAAAGCTATGTACATATTTTATGAAATTTAAGCTATTTGTGTAATTCAAGTTATTTTTAATTATTTATCTAAGTATGTATGGCTGTGTTAGTTTTTTGTTTTTCATTTAAAATAAAAAAAAAAATTTTTACAGATGGAATCATCTAAAAAATTCCAAAGTATCTATATAAAATTTTTTTTTCAAATATTTTTTTTAATTTTAATTATGTATTTTATCCATTATCCGTTATTTTTTTTTTTGTAATGAGCTTTCAACAATTGTAATGTTTGTTTGTTTAAAATTATCTTTAGATTGATACATATGTGTTAATAATTTTTTTTTTTTTTTTTAGATTTAAATTAACTCTTAGTTTAATTTTATTTTTCATTTGTTTCTGTAAAGAATGCAAAATTAATATTATAACTGATACTATACTATTTAAAATATCATCATAACGTAAACCAAAATTATAGAATTATGTAATAGTCTAGAGACCAGACATTTAAAATATTATATTATATTATATGAAAATATATGAATATATACAACAACAATGTTACATCAGATATTACATATTATTATAACTATTATAAGTATATAAATATCTTTCAGAAAAATCAATTAAGGTTAGAAAAAAAAATAATAGATAATATTCTTAAACTAAATTAACGCCATATATGAATTAATAAATTATGAAAGAAAATACATTTTACAATAAAATTCATATAGTCTATCTATACGATGTTTTTAAAGTTAAAAAACTCAAGTCTAGCAAAAAAAAAAGTTTAATTAATAAAAAAAAGCGAATACATCATTGAAATTTGTAAACATATTTATTATTACGATTTCTACTCTGCATTGGTGCAATAAACTAATTCAGAATTTCATTTGTTAATTTTAAAATGTTAAAACAAATTACACTTATAAATTCTAATGTCTTAAAATTGAATTTTCTTAGAATATTAAAATACATCCTACAATAGATTCGAAAAGTTTTCGAAGGGGTCTCGGTGGCCAGTCGCCTAGTAAATTTAACTAATATATAAATAGTGGAAATAGTGTTTGTTTGGTTGTTTAATCACCAGATTCAAGTCAATACTACCGGTTAAAACCAAACCAAACAAAATTTTTCAATCAAATTTTGCAGAAACATTTTAAGGAGCCTTAAAGGATCTTCGTGTTCCGATTCATTAACCTAGTTCAACCGATTGAGTTTAAAATTTGCCCTGCTTTTACCAAATAAGTTTGGTTAAGTTGGGAGCGTAACGAAAACCGGTCTACCGTAATTCGGTTTTATCAAAATCCAGTTTTTTAAAATCCAGTTTATGCTAAAAATTCAGTTTTTCTTTAAAAATCCGATTTTTTCTTTTGTTTTCAACTATGTTGTCAACTATGAAAGAACTATGTTGTCAACTATGAAAGAAGTACTAGGTATTTATTTCTTTTTTATTGAATATTTGGGTATCCCCTCAATCCCAGAAAGAACAATTATATGCAGGATTTTGAATTTGAAAGAATTTTACTTTTGGTTACAAAAGTCTGGGTTGCGGCGTTTTGCCGTGCCGCTGGGTTGCCGTGCAGTTTTTCTTGGTGACTTTCGAGTTTTCCACCAACCCTCTTAAAAAAAAAGTTAAAATATATATATAAGAAAATATTAGGATGAATTTTATTGATTACAAAATCATCAGAAACATTTAGGATTTTAAGGAAACATAAGGATGAATTTTATTGATTACAAAATCAGAGAATTCGCCTTTTTCTAAAAATTTAACAGGATTTCAAAAAGCTGGATTTTAAAAAGCTGTATTTTAAAAAATCGGATTTTGATGATAGTGGATTTTGGTAAACCGGCTTTCATAGTAGATCTGGTTAAGTTCCGGTAACCCATTTGGGGACGAGCGCCAAATGAAATTTTTTTAATTTTTTGTTGTTCTGCTTAAATGGTTGTTGATGAAATTGAGTTGATAATTTGCAAAAGTTCATTCGATTAATTCAGCAGCTACGATACATTAAGTCACTTGGACACAATTCTTTGCCAAAAACAAAATTCTTTCCGATTTGTATTCAATTTTGTAGGATTAATATTTAAGAATTTGAAGTAAACTATAAATTTTTATTAAATTAAACGTTAACCCGTTTCAGCACGTATATGTAATAATAAAGTCGAAAGAAAAAAAAATTTTCATCGATTTGTCTCTAAATTTCAAGGTGGAATTAATTAAACTGGTGTAATTTTAAACTAGGTATAATAAGAAGGTGTAATTTTAAACTGTTTGTTTTTATGGCTAAATCATTCAATCGATTAAATTAAAACTATGTAAAAGTGTTATTCTTTATACTGCATTTAGTCAGTTCAGATCTCTAAATCCTTTGCGATTGTATAGTGTGTTAAATAAATTTCGTTTATCGTTGTTTATTCTAAATTTTTTAATCGATTAATTTTAACCATTGCAGCAAAATTGTTTCTTATTATAATAAAGACCACAGAATCATTTCGATTATGATCTGTTGAACTGTCCTGACGGCAGAATCCGTTAAAAGTTTTTAGTTATCTAGCCTTTTCGTTGTTCTGAACAGTGCCACAATTTGTTTAGGATTTAATTTCCAGTTCTGTCACGGCTATTTCTAAAGAAATTTCCAGAATCGATTTACCATTAGATTCTTCAACCTATTTGCTTTTGTTAAAGTTTTTTTGTTGTGCTTAAAATGAATGTCAAATTTCTAATATTTATAAACAATCTAAATAATCTAATTAAGAATCTTAGTAATTGTTTTTAAATTTCAATAACAAAATATTTTGAACAATTAACGCGTATTTTGTGTTTTTGTGTGTTTCAAACTTTATCCCATCCCTGCTAGTATAATTTAATAATAGTATATGAACTATAACGGGGCTTAGTAAGTAGTAGATGTCAGACGATGATTTAGTAGACGAGTAATATTTTATTGTCCTATGTGATTTGTAATATTAATATTTAATATAAATAAATAAAATTGTAAAAACACAAAATTTTTATATACACACACACACTATAAGTTGTACTGGCTGGTTGTAGTCTTAAAAAAATTATTACTTTATTTAAATGATTTATTAAAAGTTATTTTTGTTTGAATAGTTATTTATTTATTTATTATTCTTTTCTAATTAAACATCAGTTATTTATTCATAAAAAAATATGTTGTAATAAATATGGTTTATTTGATAAAAAAAAAATAATGTGAAAAATATGCAAACTGATTTAATCTAAAAAACGTTTTTGGCTTAAAGTACAAGTTATTAATATTAATACATTTATTATTCTGCGTTTTAATACTTTTTTTTTTATTTGTAGTTAAATAAAAATAACTTATTTTATTAATTGGATTTAATTGTATATAATATTATAATGATCAATAAAATAGATTTAGACATTTATTGATTGATGTGCATTGCCTATAATTTTATATAGGTTATAAAATTATTAAATATTAATCATATATTACTATTAATCATATATAAAATTTATTTAGATTATATTATGATATAATTAGTAGTAAATTAAAAAGAAAAAATTATGAATTTTTGGTAATATTAAAAACTTATACATATATTTGATTTAATTTGTTTACTGTTAATACATCGTATCTAGAAGAAGTGTGTATGAAACTTAAAAAAAAGCACCTCATTTATAATTAAAAATGTAATAATAATTAATGTGAAAAAGTATTATCCTTTTTATTATGAATTTTAATATTAAATTTCAGAAATATATTATGTATTTATTTTTCAATATATTATTTGCTCATATTTAACTTAATTTTGATAATCTTTTAGATAAGTCATTCCCCCCATATAAAAAGCTTAACATTTTTTTGTTAGCTTTGTTGATTAAAAATATACCCCTAAAATCCTTATTTTAAAATTTTACTAATCGATTTAGTTTTTGAACAGTTTTAATAAATATATAAGACATTAAACTTAAATAATTGTCTTAGATAAATTTGAATTGAATTACCAATTAATTTTTAAATTAGCCATAACAGATGAACGGCGAATAATATTACCCTTTATTTTCACCTTAGCTAACAGACGGACGCATTATTAAAAATAATGTTCTAAAATAACTTTTTCTTCTAGCCCTAATTATTAGAAAACTAATAGCTTCGTAAAGTTGGAAAAGTTCTATTTTTAAATAAATTTTAGTTTATAATTCTACTCCTCAATATTTTTCGAATCTTAAAATATTGCACAATAGATAATAGTTAGATAGTTAGATAGATAGTTAGTTAGTGTTAGATAATATGAAACCGAATCCATAAGTTACAATAACAGGTTAAAGGCAAAAAATTGCGAAAAATTATTTTATTTTTTTTAGCTTTTTATTCTGAAAAAATTAAAAAAATTGTTCAAAAAATTATTTTTATTAAGGGTAGGCGCGTATGGCGTATTAACCGAAGGAGTGTGGGTTCGATTCCTGCACAGGTCGTAAGTGTTTTTTTCTTTACATACCCACCTTACGACCAAATATAGTGTAAATATATAGTATATAATATAAACAAAATAAATAATATTAGTATGTAATTTAATAATAGTATAAAAACCTATACTGGGCTTAGTAGCCGATGGTTCAATAATATTGCACTACATTAATGTATTTAATATTAATATAAATAAATAAATAAATAAGAATGACAGCGAAATATAGAAATATTTTTCCTTATACTTAGTTCCTATTACGCGATATTTTAATTAATCGAACACTTATTAGAGGAATTGGTTGTTGTGTTTGTTTTTTTTAGTTCATTTTAAAACAATATGTATTCTAGAAAAATTAACCATCAAATAATTAACCGATTATATAAACTTTAGTGTTTTTATAAATCAAACAAAATAGACAAAAAAAAAAACAAAAAATAAAACCAAAAAAAATAAAGTGGGTAAAAGAATGGTTAGAGAATAAAACTAAATATTCCAGTTAAAAACTTTTAAAAAAAAAATTAAAGAAGCAGACCCACATTGCTTAAGAATGATATTAAAATGGAAGGAAATACTTTTCAAGACCCTATTATAAAAAGTTAATTAGATCATTTAACCCAAAAAAAGAATACTTTTATGTGAGAGTCGATTGCTTTTCTACACTTTTTCGATTACACTTTCTATAACTCTAAGCAACAAATTTTGAGCAAATTTTCTTATTATATTTTCTTATACTGATGTTTGTAGGTATATTACAATCATATTCCTAACTGTTACATATTTTTAACTATACTTTTATAGCGCTTACAATTAATTTATCATATGTACTTGGTGTTTTTTTTTAAATTAAAAATTACATTAATCAGCTGATTTTTCTAACATAAGTTTATAAACTTCCCCATACACTTTACAGTTTTTTACAAACGTTTCGAAAAAGTCAAAATATTTTTAAAAAACGGTTTCGAAACCACCACATACACTATTTATTAGAGCTAATTTATAAACCAGTTTTTGAAACAAATTTAATTGTTTATAAGGCTTACGCCACTACTTACACATATACAATTAAATATACAATATACAGGTTATATATAGGCAATCGCGTAGAGAAGAGAATTTAAAAAATAAGATCCAAATTTTGGCAATTTAGTATAAAAAAATAGAATTTTTCAACTTAAATTTGAAGGATCTTATTGTTCTGCAGTAGAAAATAACAAATGATATTATTTTTATAAAATTTGGAATATTTTCTATTAACTGTGTTAATAGATTAAAATCATTTTAAAAAATTTAATCATTTGCGTGCTCAAAATTGAGTTTTTAAAAAAACTCTACTGAAACTGAAAAATTCACACACACTTCGATTAAAATGCTTAAGCGCAATAAACTAAAAATTAAAATAGCGAAGTCATATTTTTAATTTTTATATGAACTGAATAAAAACAAAAGAAAAGGAATGCTAGAAAATAGAAAAATATTATTTTACGAACATTATTATCGGGTGTACTTCGTTCAAACTTCGATTAAAATTTACTACACTACCAGATTGCCTGCAGTACCTGGTATAGTAGTATATAATAATAACCAACAGTACCTACGCCTATTAAAGGTTTATTTAAAAATTTCAAAATACACCAGAGCCTCAAGTTGCGTCTGTAATGCGTTCCAGAGAAAGGTGACGCATGTCGAAAATGACGCAACTCGAAATTTATTTTTTTAATACTGTTTTCGCATTCAAAGCTATTTTAAATAAAACCAATATAAAATAAATAATTTTGATAATATGTATGTATTTATTAAACCAATACATTCATTATTGTATGTATATGTTCATATTAATATATGCACAAATAAATAGAATGTTAAAAAAATTCTGAATGTTGAACAAATGCAAAAATTTCATTACAAAATTCTTTTATTTTTTAAATTTATCTATTCCTTATAATCAGGAGATTTCCTTTTTCTATAATTTTGTGTTACATAAATTGTACATAGGTAGATATGTATTTTACTATATGTATACAAATGAAGACAAAAAGAAGATAAATTTATTTGTCTCAATTTTTGTCATAATCATCGATTTTATTTCAAGTTGACAAATTTTGAGTTGCGTCCAAAATATGACACAATTCAAAATTATGTAGTGTTTTAAAATTTTTAGCGACGCAAGTTGAAACGACGCAACTCAAGGCTCTAGTGTACATACATACATATATCAATAATTTGATTGTAGATGTTGTTTGATATATTGTTAGGTATACTTTTTTTTTATGATCTGGAATAAATAAAATTTAAAATTATTTTTGTTTTAATTCAAAATAGAACATTTATTTAAAATTTTTATATAACATTATTAATTATAATAACTATATATATATATAAATGTAATATATTCAATAGAATAAATTTTTATTTTTATTTAATTTGGTCTAATTTATTTAATTATTAACATGTACATAATATTTTACATAATTTAGCTAAATATATAATATGACATTTTTTTTTTTTTTTTATTTTTCTCTAATATTTTGATTATTTTAAACATTTTGTTAATTATTTTATAATTTTATTTAATTTATTTTTTAAAAATTTTCAATAAGAATTTTTATAATATTTTTATATTATTGATGAGAAGAAAACACATTAATTAAATAATTAGTAAAACGAATAAATGGTTGATTTTCTTTATTATTTTGTATTCTTACGTCAAATATTTTCAAAAATAAATTTTTTTATTTTTTTTTTTTTATTTTTATTATATTACAATTTATTGAACCGTAATGTATATATTTAGATATAATATATGTACATATATAGATACTTAAGCGTTAATTAAATTTAATTGTTAAATCATTTTATTATTAATCAGTCTTATCTAAAAAAAAATTTTTCTTTTTCTAAAATTTCAATGAATGCTTTAAAATCTGAAAAAAAAAAAAAATATATTCTTCTTCAAGTTCATTTTAATTACATATTTCAAATTTTTTATGTACATATTATGTACATAATATATCTATGTATATATATATTTATTTTTTGTATTGAATTTAAATTTTTAATTGAATTTCAATAATTTTTTAGTTTTATTTTATTTTTTTCATTTTTTAACACATCATCTTTTTATTACATTACATTTATTGTCTTATAATAAATTTGTATCTTTGTGTGTTTGTGTGTGTGGTAGATGAAAAATGAAATTTTATTTTTTTTTTTTTTCATTTCTTAATCTGTATCTTTATTAATATTTTCAATACAATTTAATTTAATATTATTTTTATTATATGTATATTGATTTTGTACTTGATTTGGATGATATCTTGATTCAGAACCACCTATTATATTATTTGAACGTCTCCATTTGGCACGTCTATTTTGAAACCATGTCTTTACTTGCCTATCACTTAAATTTAATTTTATAGCCAACTGTTTTCTATCATGTGCTGATAAATATTGATTATTATTGAATTGAGTTTCTAGACTTTTTGTCTGTTGTGTTGTAAAACGTATTTGACCACCTTTTCTTTTTGTATTACCAAAACTTGATGTTGGTATAAAAAATGGATGAAATGGTGATGATGTTGTATATGGATTTGGTAATGTTAGAGGATAACCTAAAAATATATAGGAAAAAATTAATGTAACAAAAAAGCAAAAAAAAACAAAAAAATAATTATTTCAAGTTGATTTTATTGTCAGTCGTGAAATGAATTTGATTTAATCGTGAAAAATGAAAAAAAAAAACATTTTTCTTTTATTTATTGTAGTTTTGTTTGTGTGTTTATGTGTTGTTGTTTTTTTTTTGTTCTTGAAGATTTCCGTTTTTGAATAAAATTAATAGAAATAATATTGTTTTTTAAGTTATTTTTTCTATTGTTTTAACATTTTATATGGAGAAATTTATGGGAAAAAAAAAAATAAAAATTATGAAATATGCAGGTTTAGTACACAAAATAAAAACAAAAAAAAAAATTTGAATTAATCGATTTATGTATTTATAAAATAAAAAAATTTTTAACTATTCTAAAAATTTGAATTTTAACGATACATATTTAATAAGGCAAAGAAACATGAAACATGATTTGTAAATAAATAACCAAAAATTGAAATAAATGATTGTCATAATTTTAAGCTCGATCATTTTTTAACGCTTTTTTTTTAGTAGAACATTTTCATGAATTGGATTGATAATTGGACTGATGGTTTAAAAATTATAACACCACTATTGCCATTAATATTATTATGTACTTCAAAAATTCTTTTATTTATTTATTATTTATTTGGATTTATTATTCATTTTATATTTTGATGAATTGATGATATAAACGCGAAAATTACGAGTATAATATAGTTATAAAATAAAATGAAGTGCAAACATTATTATTATAGAGATTAATTATAAAGTTGTTGATTTGTTATATTTAACAACTACAACATATCTTTTAATTAATGCTCTGATAAGATTTTCTCTTCGACCACATTTTTTTTAGGATTTTCCACATTAATTGTATTTAAAATTTTATATTTTAATTTTTAAATGATTTTTGTCATTTCATTCGGGAAATTTATGTACTAAAATTTATTTTATTTTATATTATTAATATATAATTAATTATTTTCACATATTCAAAATACTCAACATTGATTACATTCAATTTTAGATATAGATATACATATATTTTAATTGATCCTGAGATTTTCAAACAATATTAAAACCACGCCGAGATCAAGACGAGATTAGGGTTCGGTAAGTCCGTTAGTTTAGATATACAATATTTTGTAATAATGTGCAGATATCGACAATAGTCATTGATAATTTCATTTTGTATAAAAAAAAATATAATATATTTTTTTTGTATTAAAATTTTCCCCAAAATAGATTTATAATTTATATGAGAAATATTATAGAAATGAAAGAATGACTGCCTAAGGTTAGAGACCTCTAGTTTAAAATTGTTATGAAATCAATTTATTTATTATTAAGATATGAAATGAAAAGTACAGTTAAATTTAAATACAGAAAAAATATTTTAAATTTCCATTTGGAAAAAGAAATTATAATATTAATACATATATCCATTTTTAATTCTGATTTTATTTTCAACTATATTAATAAAATAGTTTCAAGTGTTAAATTTTTAAATAACTTTTCCAGTCAACAACTATTAATATAAATAAATACTTAATATAAAAAAAAATTAATGGACTATTTTACATACTTTAAAACTTTATTTTAAAAATTTCATTTTCTTCTGGTTGTATACTAATTAATATAATCAAAGAATACAATCAAATATTATTCAATCCAATCAAAGAATAATAATCAAAGAAATTAATCCATAATTCTTATCAAAGAATCTGGTAAAATTTTGTAAATGAGTTGCGACGGCTTCTAACAATGGATTATAACAATGGACAGTAATTCCAATTTATATTATGCTTTTTTTGTATTTTTATTAATTTGAAGTTTAAAAGATAATATTAATTAATTTTGAAATATTTTCCTTGGATTTGATAAATTTGAAAGTGTATATTATTATAACGGTATGGTTATTCCGATATTCCGTCGGTTCTATCAAAAAATCTAAATATAATGTGTTAATAAGAAATATGTTTATAGGCATAATATATAAGTAATTGTATAAAAAAAAATTATAATTTAGTCTCTAATAACTAATAATTATCTAATAACAAATTATATAAGTGAAATAATTTAATAACCACAGATTATAGATATAAATTCATTGACCGCAAGTCTGAATTTTGAATGTTTTGAATGTTATGTAGTACATTTTCAATATTTTGGTCTACATTATACCTTCATTTTATAAAGATATTAAATAATTTTTTTAATTTAGAGTATATATGTATATATATGCTAAAATATTAAAATTTCTTTAACATTCTTTATTTAAAAGTTAAACGAAAAAAAAATTTAAAAAGAAGTTTAGCTGAAAAATTTTTAAGAGAATGAAATCAATAGAGCATTCATTTAAATGAATACGTAGTCTGTAACTCTGTATATGGTATCATACTTTAATCAAAAGTTACAAAAATTTAGAAAAAAATTAAATATCACTTATTTTGTATACATATATATTTTAAAATCGCGCACAATTGTTTTTAAAAATCAATGAAAAATTATTAGAAAAATTTTGACAATTGGTAGGAAAATTTTGATTTTTATATACCTATGCACATTTGACAATATTATAACATTTGAAGTTTTTATTGTAAACAAAGTTATAGGAAATATTAAAATAAAAATATATCTATTCCATAAAATAAATACAAAATGAATAAAGATAGTTTTATTAATAATTCTTCGGAATCATCCTTTAACAAACAATTTAAATGTTAGATTAATTTTAGTTTTTAGTCCTCTAGTGGACAAAATAAAAAACAATTTTTTTTGTCAAATTTTTCTCTATAACAGCGTATTACAAATACATAATAAAATCGGAAAAAATTTTTCCATATCTGTTTTTTAACACAATTTTTATAAAAAATTTTAATTTTTTTCACAGTGTACTAATAGCGTACCTTGCGAAATAAGTAAAAGCTGTCTTATAAGTTAAGTATGTAATATTTTGAATATACAAAAAATTTTATAACATTTTTAAAATTTTACACAAAATATAAATGAAAGAAAAAATTTTCATTTATGAGCGAATGCGTTTCAATATTATATTCATGCCATCATTAACATTCTTATTTTTCTTTTTAATGATATTCATACATTATTTTTTAACTTCAAAATGAAGTTAATTTTGGAGTACTTCGTCCATCCAAACACTACTGGATAGTGAATTCCTCAGTAGGTAACTTGTAATGTTGGGCTACCTTACCTAGACAACTGCAGTCTCCAACTAAAATTTTTATCCACTGCAGTCCTTTATATAAAATTTTAATAAAATTAACTGCGAGATGTAAATACAGATTAAAAATTAAAATTTTACTTTTAGTATCTGGAAGATGTAAAATAGAATAGAAATTTAGAAAAAAAATTCAAATTACTCAAATTGGTTTTGTGATCATTGGTTTGATAGCATGAATATCATTTTGAAACGCATTCGCTCATTTTCTTTCATTTCATTTTGTGTGAAAAGTTTTCTTTCATTTATATTTTGTGCGAAATCTTAAAGGTGTTCTAAAATTTTTTCAATCGCCATCTTTTTCGAAATGAAAAACGATGAAGAATTCAGTTGCCTTTGTCAACTCTTAATATACTCTTAGATAATTGCCAATATACAATAGTAATAATAATAATAATAATAATAATAATAATTAATATACATAAAATATGAATGTATAAAATTGATAATTTCTTTATATTCTTTTACTTAATTTTACTTAAAAGAAAATAAGGTAATAAATTCTATAGGTACAATTAATTACTTGTTTTTTTTTTTTATAATCGATTATTATTGTTATGATTATAGAATTTAACCAATATTCAATACTGAATAGTTATCACTTAAATTAAGTTTTGGATTAATTGTCGTCTAATGCGGTCTACATCAATCAAATATTTTAAAATAATCCAAATTATCAAAAAAAAAAAAAAGTTTATTCGTTTTTTGTTTTTTTTTTGTCAATATAAAAATTTATTGATTTTAATTTTTTTGTTTTTATTTATTAATTTTTAACATCTATTAATAATGCATTTTATTTATTTAATTTTATATACAAATAAATAATATTTAAATATTTAAATAAATATAGGTGCTGCTGATAAGAAAAACTTTTCGTAGTTTAAATTTTTTATGTAATAGAAATATTAAAAGACAAAAAAAATATGTATGTATTTTTAATTGGCGCCATAATAATCCTTTCAATTTTCATTTTTTTTTTTAACTGAATTTATATTCTATGTATGTACTATATTTAGGTATAGTAGAGTTAATCAAACAATTCCAATTATTTACTAATTGCATTCATCAAATATAAATGATTTGGTGCCACCGGTATTACTCTTACCTTTTATTTTCATTTTAATCGATTAAAAAATATACACCAAAAAAAAAAAAAAAAGATCAATTTTACATTAAATAAACAAAATGTTACATTATCTTTAATGCAAGTCTTTATGAACATTTTATTTATTTATTTATTTTTTTTTTTTGAATGTTTGTTAAAGGAAATGATGTTTGTATTGATTCCAGTAGTTAAGGGGGGGATTTATTTTTAAATCTATATTTTTGAAAGATTATTGATTTATATTTAAAATAAATTTTATAAAATGATTATTCGTATTCGATATAAAATATATATACATATACATATAAGTAACACACCAAATATTTATTTATGTATGAATTTTCTGAATGTTACATTTTCCCGTCGGTTATTATAACTCTAAAATATAAAAAAAAAAAAAACTTACTAAGAAAATGAATAAATTAAATGTCATATTAGTTTGAAATTAAGATAAATAATCTGGAAAGAATGAATAATTATTATAATTGATAAAGGATAATATTTAAGGGATACATTAATTATAATATAATGTCTTTTCGTTTAACTGTCAGAATAACGCAATCACTTTAATAAGATCAAATGTCATTTAAAAAATCTATCCAAGTCTATCTCTGCTTATTAGTTTCATTCTTTTCCGTTACACAGTTCGTTTTTTTGTCCTCCTGTTTACAAAATTTTAACACTGTGATGGACCAATGAAATTTTAAACATATATATATATAGATCTTATAAAAAAATTAATGTTGTGGAAAAATTTTTTTATGTAAAACCCACCCATTACGGTGTTTAAAGTCAGTCGAAGTTGGAAAAAGATTTGTTTTCAAATATTTATACCTCAAATTATATTTAAGATATTTTCAATTTAAAAAAAAAAACAACAGATCAACTTTTTTTTAATGTAGGTATTTCTCTGCCACATAAAATGTGGACAGCAAATTACACAGCCTTTCCTGTTCAGGTGTGGCTGTAAATGTCGTAAGGGGAAATAACTCTTACGATGTGTGTGGGATTCGAACCCACACTCTCTCTGTGTTTACAGCGTATTTTATACGCTTTTACCCAATAGGCCACCGTGGCCCCAAAAGAAAATTTAAACTTTATAAATCTTATAACTCTTTTGCATTTGGTGTTTAAATTTACCGTTATAGTGATTTTACAAAATTTTGTTTCATCTATATTTCCGATACGCTTCTAATCAGAATTTTGAAATTAGAAGAGAGGAAGAAGATCTGTGCGAATTAGTATAAGATACCATAAAGAAAATCTTTAAAAATATTTCCTCCTGTTAGAAGAGCTATTAGAGATCAAAAATTGAAAATGGCTATTTTTAGACTGCTCCAATTTGGACATAATATATACTAATTTGTCTTAAATACGACATTAGAAGAGATTAAAATTATAGTCAATATAATATTTTTAAATGTGTTAATCACTAAGGTTTTCTTGAAATTATAGAAATGATCCTTTAATTTTCACAATATTTTATTACATTAAAAATGCTATGAAAAATTTCAAGTTTTGATACAAAAAAAATCACAATACATATAGGCTTTTTATTGCTTTTTTTGAAAAATTGCGTTTTTTAAAACCTTTGGTTTTACATACTGTTTTGTTTGGTAATTAAAATATGTACAATAATATTATAGCCTTTTTGGAAAATAATGAACGGAACCTATACTTACATATATATTAATAATTTTTATATTTTTCAATGAAACGATCAGAATAGGTAAATTGCGCTAAGATAACACACAAAGAAGCTGAAAAATAAATTAATGGAATGAAATGTGTTCTTTTATCTATTTTATCTACCGTTAAACTTCATTAGAATGTCGGTTTTGATATAACATTGGTTATTAAAATGCAAAAAATTATTAAAAAATTCAGATACAATGAATGAATTAATAATTTTTGGAAATGTTATATGAAAGTCCATTTCACATAGTTCCGTTTACTTATTTGTTGTAAGTAGAATAAAACTTTTCTGTGAGTACAGGTGAGTACAGATGATTTCAATAATTTGGTTAGCAAGAGTTTACGAGCGGTAGCTAGTTCCGTGTCACTGTATAAATTTTGTCTAGAAACAATACCAAGAACTCGGTAGATGACGCTTAACTATATAGTTAACTATAATTAATGTATTTATTAGCACTCGGCTTTCGGTTTTTTTTCTGTACTAAAGGATATTTTGTTTTTTTGCTTTTTTCAAAAGTTGTTTTCTGTACTAAAGGATATTTTTTTTTTGCTTGTTCTAAAAGTTTTACAAAATAAAATAAGATTCATTTTGTAAAACTTTTAGAAAAATCGTATATTTTCTCCGTTTTTAAGTTTAAAAAAAAAATATGTGATTTTGAATTAATTGCAGATTATTTGGATTTTATTTGATTATTTTTCACCTTTTAATAATTGAATAAGGATTATTTGATCAATTTTTTTTACTATTACTATTTTTTACTATTTAAAATAAAATTAAATACCTCTGACCTAACTAAGTTATATATTTATGTATATAAAATATGTATATATGTTTCAAAAAAAAAAAAATTATTCACTATAAGAATAATTTGTATAATGTTGTTTTTTTTTTTTTTTTTTTTTTAGTGCATTTTTCTGCCACATAAAAGTGAATAGGAAATTACACAGCCTTTCCTTTTTAGGCGAGGCTGTAAATGTCATAAGGGGGAATAACTCTTACGATATAATGTTTTTTGATTTTATAAAAATAAAATAAATAAAATTCGAATTATGAAAATATTATAAAAAAAAATATAATGTTGTATACATAAAATAGTATAAATTTAATATTATTTGTACCTGCATTAATTGGATTACCACATTTATCTACATAAATTGGTAACATACCATTTGAACTTAATACTGTTGGTGTATCAATAAATGATGGTGAATGTTGAGAATGAGAAGGATGATGATGATGATAATAATATGCAACTTGAGGATAAAAATTTTCATTAATTAAATTCATTTCATTAAAATTTTTCATATTCATTCCATTATCATTTAAATATTTTTCATAATTTTCATAAAAATTTTCACTATTTATTTCACTATCAAAATTATTATTATTTAAAATTTGATTTTTTTCTGAATCAATAATTGTTGATTCTTCATTTAAAATTTCATTTATTGAAAATCCTAGTTTTTTTAATGAACCATTAATTTCCATTTTTCAACAAAAAAACAAAAAAAAAAAAAAAATTAAATAATTCAATTAAATTTATATAAAATAATTATTAAAAATATATAAATATATGTATATAAATAAAGGATACAATAAATATATTTTGTATGTTTTCTATAAAAGAGTTACAATTCAACTAAATATTAAATTTGAAATTATTATCAATTTAAAGTAGACATTATGGTAAGATTATGATTGGTAATAAGAATTTTTTTTTTTTTATTAGGTATATACATATGTATATATATAAATATTATTAATAAAAATTAAAAAAAAAAATACATATATGTATATATATAAATTATATTGATAATACAAATTATTATTATACCATCCATTTAATAATATTTATCAAATAGTTAACGTTCTATTAAAAAGATAAACTGAAATATAAGTCAAAAAAAAAAAAATATATAACAATTAAATTTAACTGATAAAATAGTTTTTCAGTATTAAAAGGTGTATCTTTCATTCTATAGATATTTTTTTTTTTTTTTTTTTGTGATATAGGTATGAAGAGTTATAATATTATATTGTAGAATTATAGATTGAAATCAATGATCGATCATCAATGTTAGTAATTGCGGTAAATATCAATCAATTCATTATCAAAAAGCAATTCAATATTTTGTTATTGTAATAATCTAATCAATCGAAAACGATTAAAGCATATATATATGTATATACTATTCATTTTTTTAATGCTCTTATACCTCAAAAGGTAAGTAATAATAATTATACTATATATATATTTTTTTTTTATATACTTATGTTTTTAAATATTTAAAGTGTTTGTTTTGGTTTTATTCTTTAAAAAATAAAAAAAAAATATATCAACTTATCAAAAATATCATAATATATACCTACTTAATATTATATTATTTAAGTTTCTGCCAAAAATATAATTTATTAAATGGCCGATTTTACCGCAATTTTTTTTTAGCAACAAAAATTAAATAATAAAAAATTAATTTATAAATAAATTTTGTTATATTTTATATAATTTGGATATTTAAAGGAAAAGGTTATATATATAATATATTATATAGAAAATTTTATATTTTTTATTTTCTTAAATACATATTTAAAGAACAAAAAAAAATAAAAGATAATTTCGGTAAAAAATTTTACATTATTTATTTTTAAATATGCATATACATACATACATAATATATGGGAGTTGTACGTTTACAGGTTCTGAACGCTTTTGTGGCATTGATAAACATGAAATAATAAAAACATTAAAAATTGAAAAGGGAAAAACTGTATAGGAGCAAAGAAACTATGAAGTGAAAAATACGGACTCAGACAATCTAAGAAACTTCTAAAAAACTATAATCGAAAATTATATGAAAAAATCATAGGATTCAGTAAAAATAAACAGAGAATTCAAACAGGTTTTCTATCGGGACACTGACGGCTAAAGGTGCACTTAAAGAAAATTGGAATACAGAATGATGGTACAGATTCTGTCAGTCTCCAGGTCAGATAATCAGAAGCTGCCGACCTTTATTTTCAGCAAAATAAGTGCGCTTCGAGGAGCATATTACTTTACCAAATAAAAACTGCTAGCAATTAAGTGTTTACAGATCTTTACTTTCTTAGAGGCAATAGGACTAGTTAAAGTAGTATAAGTGGAGGCAAAAACCAGAACACGTTGTAATAAGAGAAGAACAATAGATCTGCATCAAAAGTTGTCATAGTGACACTTACATCCCTTAATAATAATCTAGAAAAATTAGGCACACAAATTGAAATATTTAAAATTAAAAATTTGCTACTTTTTTATAAATCGAAAAAAAAAAAGTGAAAAATGAAGATTTGCACAACTTAAGTATTTGAAAACACTATACGAATACATTAAAATTTAATGTTGTTATATCGAACTTTTGTTTCGGTATTTGGCATTTTTTTTATAATGTAATCACTTTTTCATTACAATTTACTGATTTTTTCAATTTTATAAAAAAAAATATCTATAATATTCTTTTTCGCAATTTTATAAAAAGATTTTTGAAAGATATTTGAACATTTCATTATCTTATATATTATATATCTTATTATATTTATTATCATTACTTATATTTTGTTAGTTATCAAATTGAAATAATAACCGTTTAATTATATTATATAGATAATCATTATTATTAAATAATATTAATTTAACAATTCTATAAAATTATATTAATTAACATTATTAATATTTTAATAGGCAAAGAGTCATAAATTGTGTGCATATATTGCATGTTTTTTTTCCCTTGCCAATCCTATGAGGAGTATAGGGCGCTTCCACTAAGTCATTTATTATTCATATTTGATTAAGTTTCAGTTTCTGGAATCATTAATTTCACTAAGCCGTTGATTACTCAGCTGCAGCTATTGTACAAGAAAGACGTTTCTTTTTTATTTCTACGCCATCTATTATCTTATACAAGAATTATGCTTTAATTATTATTTTATTATATAGCTATTACAATATGATATTAATTATAATTTATAGGACATATATACTTATTTTTAATTTAATTATATTCTACTAATTATATTTAATTTAATTATATATTATAAGAAAAATGTCTATTTTTTATTTTTATTAATTTATATGACCTAACCGGGGTTTGAACCCGAGACCTTTCATATGAAAGGCCGGTGTCTTAACCACTACACCATTAGCTGGATATTGCATATATGCACACAATAAAAACATATTATATAAAATAAATAAATAATTTTTTAGTTCGATTAATTAACACTTGCAATAATTAGTTTATACTTAATACGATATTATAAATATAAGTAAATATTAAAAAAGAATTTAAAATTAAAATAACTAAATCCAATTTCTATAATATATCAATTAATTTAGCAAGCTTGCAAAAGAAAGATTATTATAATCAAGATAAATAGCACAATTCCATCTGTAATTGAAAATAACCAACTTAATAGAAAATTTATAGTATAGCTTTGCATTCCCAGGTAGATTTTTCAGTATAGGAGGCCATATTAAATATAGGGTAATCAAAATAAATGGCCTAAATACAAATTTTGAAGAATTTAACAAAACCAAAGCAATAAAATTAAAGATTTACAATATGGGTATGCCCAATAAGCCTTGCTATACTCCTATAATAAATATGAAAATGTTCAAATCTTTGAAAAAAAAAATATTTTCTTATATTATATATAATATTTTCTTGTAATATATATTAGTAAATAAAAAATTAGTATTATATATCCTATAATTAACATCACATAGCATAATATATAATAAAAAAAAAAAAAAAATAATTCTTGTGTAAGATTATAGATGGCGCACAAATAAAAATAATTGTGTTTCATAATCTTTTACAATATATAGTTACAACCAAGTAATCAACGACTTATTGAAACTGATTTCAGAAATGAATTTCTTTTAATGTTATATGGATAAAAAACATGAATAATAAATGGCTTAATGGATACAAATACGATTCTAATAGGAGTAAAAAGAAAAACATTATTTTAATAATATAAAAGTTTGAAAAAACATTTTTTACAACATACGATATATAATCATAAAAAAATGGAAGTATAGATTGGATAAACAATGTACTAAGATTGTCTGTAAGCATAATAATTAAACAAGCACTATAGTCTAAAATTTTCAAATTGAACAGATTTAAAAATACGCCATAATAAGAGTAAAAAAATAATAGAAGGTGTAGATAAAATTTACTTATAAAAACAATATTAAAAGATTGCAACAGACTATTCGTAGAAGCTCCATACTGTCTTTGTAGAAAATCTATATCGAAAGTAAAGAAACAAAAAAAAAATTTTACTGATTATGATCATGATGACAAAAACATATGACATGTATAACAAAAATGTTGCATGTATATTTCGTAGGACTGACAAGAAGCCTTGTTATAGATATACTTACTTATAAACGAGTATCACAATTCACAATAGCTATTTTGTTTTCCACTTAATTATATACTAGGTATATATGTACATAGCATTTAATAAAATATAAAAAAAATTTGTAAATTTTTAAATATGTTATAAATTTTTCAAAATTAAACTAACATAAAAAATGTCCATTGAGTTGAAACTGTTTATTGGCTTCATTGAGTGCGCAAAATACTTATTATACTAAAATAGTTTATTTTTTAAAAAAGAAAAATAAGTTGCTGTAATATTTAATAAATAAAATATTATAATTAAATAAAAAATTATATATTTAAATGTAATATAAATTGTTAAGTATTGTTTTATAGCGTATATATCATTGGTAATCTTTTGTACAAAATTGACGTGTTGAACATACTTAGTTATTACGCCTAAATTTCAATGAACATATACATACGTATGTATATAAAATAATATTTTAAAAATTTAATCGTATTAATTTTGAAGCTTAATAATACCAATATTAATTAATTACACATTTTCAAAGCAATAAAATAATACCAATATTAATTAATAACATATTTTCAAAGCAATAAATAATAAAATATTTAATTTTTATCATTTATAAGCGATATTTGGGAATTTCCTTGTTATATTAAATTATTATAAGCAATATATTTAAAATATATATTTCGTAATATATATATATATTAAAAAATTAATTAAATATATACTTAATATATTAATTATTTTAAATTATAATACAAAATCAATACATAAATATTATACAAGGCAATTTAAAGTAATAAATGTGAAAGGTAAAAATTAATAATGAGATATTATTATATATATAATATTACCATCTTTTGGTAACACATGTGGGGCGGCATAAGTTTTAAAAAACGCAACGTGGACATGATTTCCTAATACTGTGAAACGTTTCCTAATACAAATTTCCTATAATATTGTGTTATGCCATCTTGACAGTTCGACAGTGGAAAAGAGTGGGCATCTGTCACATTTTTAGAACTTAAAATATATTTTTCAAATTGATTTTGTTCGGATGAATTAAAACGAAAATGGATTTAAATTTGTTTTTTTATTACTGATATGGATCTACAAAATGTAGGCAATAATCATAAAAGTAAAATATAAATAAATTATTTTTGTTATGTCAAAGTTCATATTATGCAGTTTTTATAATTTTATCTAAATTTTTGTTTAAATTCTTAAAAGTAATTATAACTAAATAAGAATTTTTAAAAAACTGCAAATTACAAAGTATTTAATATAAATTTAGTTGTATATGATTTGTGACATTAAAAAATGAAATTATCAAAATAATTTGTGTTTAGCAAAAAAAATTTGAAATAAAATCTTCAATTTAATATTGCGTAAACCGCTGCTTTTTCAGGTGAAAGGTATCGGTTTCAAATTTCGGTATATGTATAATATAGTAATATAATGTAAAAAAAAAACAATAATATATATAATCATAATTTAATACTTATACCGCAACCACACCTCAAAAAGGAAAGATTGAATTGTATACAGTGGGAGAACCAAAATAATTAAATATATAAAAAAATTAAAGTACCTAACAAAATATGATTTCTTAATTTACATTAAAGTTATGACAGTTTGTTGACAGTACGTATTCTGCAGCGTAGAAAAAGGAAATGTCAGTGTATAAATTGTAAAGTAAAATATGATGGTTAAAAGAATTTTTTAACTAAAAAATGCAGTTCTAAATTTTAATATTTTAAGCTGGGTTTATACTCTCAGTTAAATTGCACAAATTCATCTGAATCGACAAGATTGTCAGATAAGTTTGAAAGTGTAAATAAAGAGATTGAGGTTTGTGCACTTCAAAAAAAAAAATGGTCTGTGCGAGTTCTGTTCCATTTTTAAATTTAATCGGTGATCGTTGAAGATATACGATTAATTTGAGAATGTAAACGGTATGCAAACTTATCGTTGCAAATTTTTTTATGAAATCAAAGCAAATAAAATCAGTTGATTCGTTTGTATATGATATTATTTATTTTATTCGTTTTATAAAATTCGAAAGGTATGCATGTTATGTTAATTATTAAATATTTTAAATATTATGAAATATTACTATGATTTATTCATTGTAAATTTAATAAATGTTTCAATGTTGACTCATTCATACGCAAATAATTTCGAAAATTATTTGGTTCGTTATGAAGCTTCTTTAATAAATTTAAAAAGGATTCACTTTTTAGTAACCAGGCTTTTAGATTTCTAGGTTTACGTTTTAATTTTTATTTTTTAATTATACACATTGTTGAGGACATTAATAAAAACTCATCTCCACTTTCCATTCATATTAATTAAAGTGAAAGTTTGCACAAATAAAACTGAAAATGTAAATAACAGATCAAATTGATGTAAATTCGTACAACTTATCTGAGTGATAAGTTTGCTTTAAATTCACTTTTTAATAGAATATTATTTACAATTTATTATAAATATATATATATTTTTTTTTTTTTTAATTAAACTTTATTTTTCTTCATAATAATCTTATAAATAACATAATATTAAAAGTTTAACAGCTTTTTCTTGGTTATCACCTTGAATATAGCCGTTTTTATCTAAAAAGATAAAATGTTCAGGAGCTATGAAGCCGGTGCGCATTGTCTTCTTAATGTATTTCTCATTATGGTAGAATATGTAGAATATGTAGATATGTGATTGACTCATTTTCTGGAGTGTTTTGTGCTCTATCATAATGATTTTGGATTATATTTATTATAAAATTATCTATTCTTATAATTTGTGCTTCGTTATATAAATATTTGCTGGAATAGTAATATTTGTAGTCGGATTCGGTTTTTCTATAAATGTTAGTATAAGCTCTTATGCACTATCTTTCAAATTTTCGCAGTGTTTCCATTAGACTTGCCTTGATGTTATACCATATACAATTATTTTAACTCTTTTACTTATGTTTTTATTGTAAAACAGTTTTTTTGCTGCCATAAACGCTTTCTTACCATTTGATATAATACACTTTGTGTGATCTATGTAATGTAAGTTTCGATGTAGTTGGACTCTCAGATACTTAACTGTTTTTTTGTTTATCAAGAGTGACCGGTTTGGAGCTCTAATTGCGAAACTCTTTCAGTTGCTTCTAATATAGCTGTTGGTTTTATCTACAGTGTTGCGAAATAAAATAGTTTCTATTTGTTAAAGTTTATTTTAAGCTTCCATATTTTGCAGTAGTCGATTATAATATTAAAAATTTCTTGTACATTTCCATGTTGTTTTCAACACTTTCATTGGCGGAATATACAATAATATTATCGGCAAAAGCTATAGAATCAGTAAAAGCTATGTTAGCTTTTACTGATTCTAGCAGATTCAGTAATTGAAAAAGGTACAATGAAAATAATACGGGTGCATTAACGGTATCTTGCAAGAGACGATTATCAATAGAAAAGGTTTTATGTACTGAATCTATTATGTGCAAAAAACTACTTTTTGTATATCATGTGCATATGGTAATCGAAACCAAGTGTTTCGGAAACTTATACTTTATCTTTATAAGCGTAAATATTAACCCATCTAACTAGAGTGAATTGAAGGCTTTTTCCATATCAACCAGACATGCATCGATGCCAAAGTTTTTGTTTATGAACCAGCAGATATCTGAGCTTAATTTCGTAGTTGTATGGATTGCTCCATGCTTATGTCTGAATCCAAACTGATCCTCTGGTATTAACTTTTAAGATGTTGTGATTTCTGTAATTTTGTCGTTTACGAGCGTTTCGAAAACTTTAGCTTATATTTGTCGTTAAACCTATGGGTCTGTAATTAACTGGGTTAGTTCGGTCTTTATCTCGTTTTTTGAATACTAATATTTTCGCATTTTTTGATATTTTAGTGAAATAAAACCGGTTAAGACAGGTTTAAAAAAGGTTTAGTTCATTAAAGTTGTAAAAATAGTTGTTGTTTGGATTTATATTGGAAGTTCTGTAATGTTATTATTAAAAATTACTATAGTGTTATCTTATTTAATCGATTGTTTTTAATTTGCTCTTCAAACAGGTGAGTTTTATTTGTAACATGGACATGAAAATTATTTTGATTAGAATCGGTTTTAACAGTTTTTTCGAAGTATGAACCCAACTATCTAAAAAATGCAGTTATAAATTTTAACATTTTAAATTCAATTTTTAATAGAATATAATTTTCAATTTTTTAAATTTAACATCGTAATTCATATTTCTGAATAAGTGGAGTAGTAATTCATTAAAATTAAACAAAATTATCCTACTGAAATAATATGTTTTATTCCTTTATTTCACAGATTGAACCTGTCAGAAAAAAAAATTTTACGTTTTCAAATTACGAATGGTTTTATTACAAGTTTGAGCGCTTTATTTTAGCTTTCATTAAATAAAATTCCAACCATATACTTTATAAAGTTTAATAAATTGTCATTAAATTGTAATTAAATGTATTAAGTTAACATCAGTTGTACATATGTGGTTGAGAAACAAACAAAAAAATCAAAATCTGTAACAACTTCTAATTTATTTACTTTGTCTATGGGTACCAGCGTATTATTTAATTATAATATCTATAGTCATTTAATTAAAAGATAATTATTATTAATTTAAATGTTTTATTTCGTATAGAAAACAAATTAAATCAATTTTATTTACTATATAAATATTATTTAATAACAATTATTAATGTCATCTTTTTGATTTCTTTATTTTGTATATTTAACTGATGGTGTGGTATTGTATAAAAAAAAGTTCAAGCAAATCACTGTCACTATAGATATATATAACAATAATCTAATCTATATTAACAATCGTTACTGTAATTAATCTTATTTCAAAATTATTAAATTAATATACTAACAAAACAAAAGAAAAAAACAAAATTTCATTTGATCATTAAAAATTGTTAATTATATTATTAAAAATATTTAATTTAATCAAAATAGAACTAAATTTAGAACCAATTTTAATTGATAAAACGAACACAGTTCAAAAATGGAAATATAAACAGGGTGCAGATGTTATTCAATTATTATAGACTTTTGTATCAGCTGCTGAAATTTATAGAATTAAAATTTGTCAAAATATTAAAAAAAAATAACGATATTAAACAATTTGAAAAGGACTAATTAGGACACGTTAACTAGGAAGTGCAATACCGCGATCACAGTTGATATTTTCCCGTGTTATAAACCAATAATACTTCAGTATTAATTTCTTGTTTATTTTTAACTATATTTCTTTATACCCTACACATTAAGTATAGGGTATATTAACTTTGGTATGGTGTTTGTAACCACCAAAAGGAAGCGAGTTAGGTATAGACATGTATATATATTCTGAATCAGGATCACCGCCTGAGTCGATTTAGCGATGCCCGTGCGTCCGTCCGTACGCACGATAACTCAAAAAATAATGATGCTATCTTGATGAAATTTATACTGTAGATTAACAATGACTAAGGTAAGGCGGGGATTGTAAATGGGCGAAATCGGACCATATGTTCGAGTACCTCCCATACAACTCCCAAAACCGAATACGCATATCTTCGAAATTAATAAAGATAGAAACTTAACATTTTGTACGAGGGTGTGTTTTTCTGAATCCCTGATATCCCTAAAATTTGAGATGAATTGGAGTGGTTGTTCGGGTACCTCCCATACAAATCCCAAAACCGAACAAGCATATATTCGAAATTAATAAAGATAGAAACTTCAAATTTGGTACTAGGGTGTTGTGTCCTCAATACCTGATTTGTCCAAAATTTGAGATGAATTGGAGAAGCTGTTCGGGTACCTCCCATACAACTCCCAAAATCGAACAAGTATATCTTCGAAATTAATAAAGATAGGAACTTCAAATTTGATACGAGGGTGCTGTTTCTTAAATCCCTGATTTGCCTAAAATTTGAGATGAATTGGAATGGTCGTTCGGGTACCTCCCATACAACTCCCAAAACCGAACAAGCATATCTTCGAAATTAATAAAGATAGAAACTTCAAGTTTGGTACTAGGGTGTTGTTTCCTGAATCCCTGATTTATCCAAAATTTAAGATGAATTAGAATGGTTGTTCGGGTATCTGCCACACAACTCCTAAGACCAAACAAGCATATCTTCGAAATTAATAAATATATAAACTTGAAATTTGATATAAGAATGTTCTATCCTGTTGATGTCTCTAAAATTTGAGATGAATTGGGGTGGTAGTCCGCTTGCCTCCACACACTTCCCAAGACCTAACAAGCATATTTTCGAATTTAATAAAGATAAAAATCTAAAATTTTGTACAAAGGTTGTAAAAGCATTTATTTTTTTAGCTTAGTTATATTAAATACCTAACTAAAATAACTTATGGATTTTTAATTTAATTTGAAGTTTTTAGGTGTAGGATATAAATAAGTCGATTGCATCGACTTACTGTTACTTTTACTTGTTATTAACTTACTACGGCGTATTGACAGAGTATGATTCCTAGTGACAATTATGCATAATTTTGATATAATTATTCTAATACATAAGTATACAGGAAAAGTTAACATAATTTACAAAATTAACTATTTCTATTAAAACATTACAGAATTAATCTTACAGACATTTTTACAGAAAAGAATAAAATTACTAAACTAAAGACCTATGATTAAAACACCTATATTATTGAAAGGAACTGATCCGATTAGTATGATTAATATTTTGTTTATAGATTATACATAAAATTTTAACAAAACTTTAAAATTTATTTATACTTTATGACATGGGGCCTCAGTGGCCTAGTGGGTAAGAGCGTATAAAATACGCTGTAAACACCGAAGGAGTGTGGGTTCGAATCTCAAACGCGTCGTAAGAGTTACCCTTTACGATATTTCCTGTCCACATTTATATGACAGAAAAATGTATTAGAAAAAAAAAATTGATGGCGTTTACCGTTTAGAAGATATGGGATTATATAACATAAAATTTAGCGTTTCCAGAAAAAGAACTTTGTTACCCTCTGCTGAGAAATGTTACGAAAAATTTTCTTTTATTTTATTATATTTCGAAAATATGAAATATTTCTAATTTTTTATATGCTTTTTATTAAAAACCTTTATATAACACATAGTTTCTGGAAAAAGTGCAAATATATTAGAAGTATGCATAACATATTTATTGTATCAATCGTATGTTATTATTTAAAGATGAGGGTACGAGGAAAGTACTAGGAGAATATATCTTCAACAAATTTATGATATTTTTCTTATAATTTGTCTCAAAAGCGTAAAATCGGAACTAGCCTTTTGTTGCAGGAGAAATTTATGATTTTTAAGACCATACTTCCAATCTTTGGTTATCATTTTGTTTTTACTTTTATTGAAAATTTAAAAAATTTCACATTTTTATTTTAAATAAATATTATATTAATATTTTAAAGAATAAAAACTTTCTTAGATAAAAATAAAAATGATTTTTTTCACAATAATTTTTTGGCCCTGCGAAATAACCCATAATGAAATAAATTTTTTCATACAAAGTTTGGAGTTATTTCATAATAAAGTTATACCTAAATTGTTTGGAATTATTTCATTAAATTAGGAGTTATTTCGTTTTTTTAATTGTTTGGATTTCATTTCAATTGCTAAGATTTATTTTAATAAAATGTTAAGAGTTATTTCATTTAGTGTTTTAGGAATTATTGCATTTTTATTAAAACTTTAATTCATAAAAATATCGTTAATATACTTTGAGATTAGGTGCATCATTTGTAGATCATTTGATTTTCTGTGTCATAAAATATTTTATTTCTCCTATGTAAACATTTTCAAAAATTTGTAATACATAATTGCCTTTTACAAATGCAGAAGAAAAAAATAGGATCAGAAAAACTAAAATGTTTATTCTGCAGAGAAGAAGCGAATACCTTTATTGAAAATATTTTCAATTAAATAAAAAATTTCAATTTTGTAATTATTAAGACATATAATATTATATAAAATGAATATCTACATATTCCACAAAAAAGGGAAAAAGCGTACAACCTTAATTTTGCAAACCGACTATAAAATACGAATTATAAAACCGGAATTGCAAACCGACTATAAAACCGGCGTCTGATGGCTACGCACGGTGCACGCATTTATATCCAGTCGCGTAAGCGCGATTGGCCAGCAAATAAGAAAAATAAATTTAACCGGTGAACATATTACCAAAGTCCAGAAGTCCAAAATAAGCCTGAACTTATGGAAAATAAATAAATGTGGTATTATCACTACGCCGACATGCATATTTCAACAGCAAAACATTTAAAAAAAAGTGGGAGTTGACGCCTCCAAACTACTACTAAACAAATTATTCAAACCCTGATTGGATACAAAAGCAGGGTTATACGATTTTTCCAGAATATTTATATATGTATACATATGTATGTATATGCGAATTCTGAAATAAAAGGGATTTTTTAATTCACCCAACCATTTTCAACAGGTACATTAACATGTTAGAGATTATTTCATTTTAAAATTACGAACTAATTCATTTAGTTAAACGTTATTTCATTTAGGAATTATTTGATTTTTAGTTTAGGTATTATTTCATTAAACATTTTAGGTTTTATTTCATTAGGTGCTATTTCGCAGGGCCTAATTTTTTGTTTAATTTTTGATCGCGGGATTTAATTTTTCATTACCGAAAAACCGATATTGAATTTTCGTTCCGATATTGTACTCGCTAACTCTAACAATAATAAAATGATAATGATATGTATTTTGTTAACTTTATTTTAAATTTGATAAAGTTAACTCTTAACTCTTTTTAGATTAGGTTTAATTAAGAGGTATATAAATGACACAGGGACCTTGTCAGTCCTATTGCCTATAAAAAAGTAAAGATTTGTATAAAGTTTATTGCTGGCAGTTCATCTTCAACAAAGTAATATGCTCCTAGGTGCTCATATCCTGCCCGGAGTAAAGCTCCGCAGTTTTTGAGTATGTGACCTGGAGTTTCTTCTTCTTCTTGACAGAATCTACATGTACCGTCATTTTCACCGTCATTTTTCTGTTAAAATGCTCAGTTTATTTTTTGAATCCTATTATTTAGCATATCTTTTCCAGTTATAGTTTCCCAAAAGCTCCTTAGATTGTCTGAGTCCAGATTTTTCATTACTTGCTTTTAGTGCTTAAGTTGCTCGCCTTCTTTTTGAAAAGTCTGGGCTTCAAAGTCTAATCAAATCATATACAAATAAATAATTAACAACTACGTATATAAAAATAATAATAATATTAGGTCTTGAAAAGAATAATACGTACTTATAAAACGAAAATATATACAATGAAGTGAGCTATAATCATTTAAAAAAAACCTTTAAAGTTTTTAGATGGTATAAACAAATGTAACAATAGGCACTCAACCAATATTATTTAATGAAAATGCACTTGTATTAAAAATATTTTTCCGTAATCGTCGTTAAATGACAGGAGTAAAATAAATTATATTTGTCTTCTTTGATTTTTTTGACTTTTTATTGTGAATTTAAGGAAAATATTTGAGCCGTAAATTTTTATAAAATTTACAATTATTCTAAACTGTAATCGGTATGATTTGTCTCTGATCAATTTTACCAATATTTGAAAAATATATGTAATTAATAAAAAATTAGGTAGAAGTGCTGAGCATAAAGCTAAGACCTAACTAAAATTAAATATGTTTTGTAAATTATATATATATTATAATATAAGTAATAACAATAAGAAAAGAAACAATTGGAAATATGCGTACTCTCTAATTTGATTTTAAAAAATTAAAGCGGGATACAGCTTTATGTTATTGTAATATATGTTACAAGGTGATATTTAAATATGAAATGAGTTTACAGTGGCGAAATAAATTACATGAATACTGAGGGAAAACAAAAAGTCAAGTAACAAGCTCGTTAAAATATATAAGACTATTAAATATATAACAAAGGATTATCATATAAGTATTAGAATTTATTTAAATGTTAAAAATATAATGTTTTTATAAGTACCTTTAAAAATTGTATAAACACGATGAATATTATAACTTCGTTACCGAATTTAAATTTTGATAAAAAAAAAACATCAGTTAATAAACAATAATAACATCATTGACACTCAGTATACGCCTTTTATACAATTATACAACATCTTTTATTTCTTTGACACTCTTATGTCGTTTTCGTTTCTGAAAAAAGTTTTGATCTGGGGTTGCACTTTTTTTTCAGGTCATTTTTTTCCGTTCTTTTCTGAAAAAAAAAATGGAAAACTGAAAAAAATGTTAGTGTTCTTTTCTGACTAAAATTTAGGGCTAAACTAGCACAAGGCAACATTTTTTTTAAAAACTTGACCTGAAAATATTGACGGGGCAATAAAATGAGTTTTGCACTCTCCAGAATGACAACATTAAAAAAATATGTGTATATAATTGTCACTGTCAGTCAAATAGTAAATAGTAATTAATGACAATATAAAAATACATTATTTTCATTTATTTGGTTGAATTTTGACGAGTATCTAGTTTACAAAAAAAAAAAAAAATTTATATTTGATTAGAAACATAAGTTTAAAAATTTTTAAATAAGTAAAATATAATTTGTACATATAGAAAATGGATGAAAACGCAATAATTTTGCATGCATCAATTTGACTTTTGTTTGAATTATAAAAAGAAAATCAGTGCAGCAAACTGAAAAAAAAAGTGCAAAACTAGAAAAAATAGGTTTTACTTTTTTCAGTTTTGCACTTTTTCATGTCAAACTTTTTTTTTTTCAGAAAAGAAAACGGCATTAGTAAAACAGTATTAATTACACATATTATAATTCAATCTTACACAAAGAATATAATATAAATTTACATAAAACTTAACTGCATAAATGACTTTTAAAATACGAGATACATAATTTATTGAATTTGCATTTAAGTTTTTTGATGTATTATTATAATATTAAGCATAACAATAATTTTCATTATTAATCACCCTGTCTTTTAAATGAATAATTATATAAAATTAATACATTTTTCATTATTATACTACAATTTATTTCTAATAATATAGTTTTTAATACAGTAGAGTAGGAATAACAAAAAAAAAAAAACGCGAACCCTTTAATTTTTCAGTTATCAAAATGCAAATTTCAAAAAAAAAAAAAATAAATAAATAAATTAATAACTTATACTATAACCCCTATTATCTTAATACTTATAAACAAAAGGGGTTGGCGGCGACGATTTCATAAAAATAAATACATTTTTACTATTATGAATTATTATTTCAAGATAAAAAAAAAAACATAAATATACATCCACTCTTCATTTGATCTACTATAATTTTATTTTAATAAATATTTTTTTTTTCTATTCTATTAGTTTCTATTATCAACCTCTTAAAAAAAAAATAAAAATAAAACAGAAAAAAAGTAATATAAAAAATATATAAGGTGGAGTTTTCAGTTTAATCAATTTCTTATCAGTATAGAAACTAAAAAAAAAAAATTAATGATAAGAATTTGGATACGCAATTAAGGGAACCTATCAGATTTCTTAATAATTCAATTTTTCCAATTGTAATATAAATATAAAATCATTGTAAATATGTATTAGTGTATGTAAATATTATCCGCCATTAAATAATATTATTGATTTTTATAAAATAAAATGAAAGTTTTTAATAATATTGCCATATTATGTAAAAATTATTTCTTTTGTTAATCAAAAAAAAAAAAAAAAAAAAAATTGCTAATAATTATTTAGATTATAGGTATATATTATATATATGTACCCACTGATTCTAATATTTATTTAATACAATATAAAATTTATATTAAGATAAAAAAAAAAACAATTTTTTTATACTTATCATTTAACATTGTTGCATTTAATTGCATGATAATAAATTGTATATTACTTTTATTACATTATGTATTTATATGATAAAGCACAGTTCTAATAAATTCAATAAATATGTAATTTAATTATAAAATAAATAAAATAAATAAAATAAATTGTATAAAATATATGAAAGACTTACATTTATTGCAGAAATTAAATGGTATTTCAGAGCTTATTGACATATTAATAGAAAATAATTTAAATTGAATTATAGGCTGCAATTGTATATAGGCTGCAATTGTATATACATATAATATCCTTCAAGTAGATTCATTGAAATTTTTATTTTAAATTTTTTTTTTGCAGCATAGTCATATAAAATTTAATGTCGTTAAATATTTAATTTTAATCTTTTTAGCATATTTCCAAGAAAATTTTGAAAAAATGTCGCTATTAGTTTCACTCTGTCCGTTCGTTCGTCCATCCGTTTACACCGTTAAAAATAGAGCAATGAAATGAATCATATGGGTATAGATCTCATAAAAAAATTAATGTTGTAGAACAGCTTTTTCATGTAGCGCCATCCATTACAGAACCATACAGCCCCTCAAACTTTGAAAAAGTCTTATTTTTAAATATCTATATCTCCAGTTCTACCTAACATTTTTTCAATTTAAAACCGCCATTTGACATTTGACTATTTTTTTTTTTAAATTTAAAAAAATTAAAATAAATCAATAAATAAATCAATATCAAAACTATACATTTTTTTCTTAATTTAGTATTTAAATTTACCGTTACGTTACCGTTATTTAAATTTACCGTTAAAGGCTAATTTTGCATTATATTTCTTCTTTATATTTCAACTTTATAATTTTACATGGTGTTAATTTAGGTTTTAGGTTTTTAGGTTAGGTTTTTCTTAGTGTTGTTTTTTCTTAAAGACTGTAAAGTGTCTCTTTATTTTTAACCTTTTTTCTTATCATATGAAATTCTAAGAAAATTTCCAAATTTTGATGCAAATCACAATTCTAAACAGTTTACATATATTGCCTTTTGGAAAATGTACGCCTTTAAAAACAGTTGGTTTACATTCTGCCTTGTTTTTAAAATTAATTTAATAATTTTTCAGATTAGTAATTATTTTCCTGAACAGCTGATCAATGAAATATGTATCAGTCCATCTCATTTTTGTCTGTAATTGAAAAAAATTATGATGAAATCTAACCACAAAATAACTTTTATTTTGATTTGACACTTAATTTTACTAAAACATTTTCTTGCTCCACCCTTACGAAAGAAAAATGTTGTCATTGAAACGAATTTCAATGGTGAATTTCAAAATGATACCTACAATTACAGTCATAAGTAAGAAATTCTATTTATTATTACAATAATTTGAATTTACGAACATTGTAATAGAAAATATTAATAATAATCATATAATATAATATATAATATTAAATATTATTAAAAATATTATTTTTTTATTTATTTATTTATTACATACATAAATGTAATGCAATATTATTGAACTATCGGCTACCAAGGCTATTATAGGTTTTTATACTATTATTAAATTATATACTAATATTATTTATTTTGTTTATATTATATATACTATATATTTACATAATATTTGGTCGTAAGGGGGTATGTAAAGAAAAAAAACACTTACCACCTGGGCAGGGATCGAACCCACACTCCTTCGGTTAATACGCCACACGCCTACCCACTAAGCTACCGAAGCCCCTATTATTTTTTAATTTATTATTTTATATAAAAGAATATATTAACCGATTAATTATTACGATGTTATTGACAGTTATACTTTAGAACTTTCTATTAATATGTAGCAATTAACTTTAAAAATTCTTAAGTACCTATTTACTTACATATAAATAGTTTAATTTTCAAAACAATTTTAGTTTTTAATTTTAAATAAGATAAGATTATTATAAGTTATTTGAATTACATTAAGCATGTTTTTAATAATATAATAATATAATTTATATTTTTATGGAATTAATTAAATTACGTGGGTATGGGTTAAAATCTATAATAAAATCAGTAAATTAACAAATAAAATAATCAAAATGTTTAAAAAAAAATAAATTAAACTTGGTGTTTTAGGTTATGTTTACATTTGTAAACGAACGGTAATTAATAACAGTTTACTTATGACAATTTAAATTTATTTTATTTTATTTATTTATTAAATTGATTGACTCATTTTATAATTTTTGTTATTTTACATAGTAATATATATCATTACAACTTTTTCTCTTTATTACTTTTTCTTATATTTTTTTCTTTTTTTATGTTACATTTTTTACTTCAGCAAGAGAAAAAGCCGAGTGGAAAACAATTCATCGTGTTTCCGGGTGCTTAATTTTGACTCATTTTCCAACATGTCAAGATGAGTCAAAATGATCTAAAATTATCTAGTTTATTTATTCTCTTAATAAATCTTCCAACTTGTCAAGACCTATGAAGGGCATTTACGATACAGTTTAATTCGACGTAGTAATACATTCGTCATAAAAAACCCTTTAATTTTTTTAATTCACAATTTACAATTTAAATTTTAAAATACATAGCAATACAATCCTATAAATTTGGCATAGAGAAAAAAAAAATGTTGAAGGTAGATCACATAGATGTCGCTCAGTAGCTCAGGCATATCCACCAAACAGCTGATGCTGGTATTAGATGGTAGTGCTTGGATTCTCAGTTTTCTGGTCATCTATTAAATTGACCAATTTCATAAAACTATTACTCAATTAGTACTTTACAAGTAAACCGTAAAAAATTAAAATCTAATTAAAAAACAAAAATTAAAATTAAACTTGAAAAAAAAAGAAATTAAAATTAGACTGAAACTTTTTTTTTCGTTCTTTTACTCCCTTGGGGAGCACAGGGCTTCCACATAGATTCTCCATCGTACTTTATTTTGGGCCATTTGTTTTACTTCTGCCCATCTTTTACTGTTTTCTTCTATATCTTTCGATATTGTTCTCCTCCATGTCATGCGTGGTTTTCCTATTTTTCTTTTGCCCTGTGGGTTCCAGTCTAATGTCTGGCGAGCTATAGTGTTTGGTGCTTTTCTGAGTGTGTGTCTTATCCACTTCCATTTCTTATTTGAAATTTATTATTTGAAGTGCTATTGGTTCTTGTTTTGTGAGAGACGACAGATTTGTGTTGGGAATTCGCCTAGGCCAATAGATTTTAAATATGGTTCTTAAGCATTTATTCACGAATGTTTATTACCATCTATCTTGAATTATTGGCTATTTGTGGAATTTATCCGCAATGATTTGATTTTTCTTATGTTTATTTTCAGTCCAACTTCTTTCGCCTTGATGTGCAGAAGTTGAAGTTTTTCTTGCATATCCCTTTATGTATGAGCGAGTAGAACTATGTCGTCTGCATAATCTAGATCTTCTAGGTAACTGGTTATGCTCCCTTTTATTCCTTTTGGAGCTGAGGATGCTTCTTCCATTACGTCGTCAATTACGGAGTTGAAGAATATTGAAGAGAGCGGGCAACCTAGTTTTAGTCCCGCCTTCATTATTAGTGGTTCGCTTAGTTTGCCGCTGTGTAGAACTTTTGTTTTCGCATTGTCGTACATGTTTTCAATCAGGCGGGTTATTTTGCTTGATATTACTCTTTTTCTTAATGCATTCCATATTGCGCTACGTTTGATGGTGTCAAATGCCATTTGGAAGTCTACAAATGTTATGTATAGTGGAGACTTCTATTCCGCTGATTGTTCTACTATCAGTCTTAGGGTATTTGATTGATCGATGCATCCGCATTTGTTTCTAAAGCCAGCTTGTTCTTCTCGTAAATTATTTTCAATTCTCCCTTTAATTCTGGATAATATTATTAATGAAAATATTTTATTAACTGTGATGCCCCGCCAGTTGTGACATTCCTTACGGTCACCTTTCTTTGGAAGTTTAATTATGATACCTGTCTTCCAAGAGGGTGGTAATTTTTCGCTATTCCACATTTCCTCCAGGATAGGGTTAAGAGTTTCTGCTATGTATCCTAGATTTGTTTTTAGCAGTTCTGCTGGAATGCCATCCATACCTTCGGCTTTATTATCTCTTAACCTTGCCAACACTTCTATAATTTCTTTAATCGATGGCGGGTTATCATTTATTCGGCTACGGGATCTGATTTCAATTTGTTCTTGATCCTCATGTTTCTTCTGATCTTCGTTAATTTCATTGAAATGCTCTCTCCATCTTGTTATTTGTTCTGAAGAGCAGGTTAGTAGTTGTCCTTGCTTATCTTTGATCGGCTGATTGCATCGCATGTTTTTATTTGACAGGGCTCTTATTTTGTTTTATAGGAAAAGCATTTTGTTTAATCTGGCTACTTTATCCACTTCTATCGCTGTATTGTTGTAGAATATTCTCTTATCTTTTCTCACCGTTGTTGTTGTATTCCGTTTTTTTTATTAGTTTAATACTTTATTCTCCTTCAAAATTATACATAAGATATTTCTTAAGACTAAATTATATAATTTAATTAATTTCGTTTTCATTTGTATTTCTTTTTTTTTTTTTTATTTATTATTAAATATGCAATAGTTTAGGACATTTTATTTAACTAAGTTATAGTAGTAAGTGCCACATAGCTACATTAAATCAAAAATCCTTTTAAAATTAATTAATTAGGGGTGACTATAGTTTGAATAACATTTCATAAATTAATTATTAAAACAAAAAGAACAAAAAGTTTGAATTTAATAGTATAAAAAATTTTAGGTTTTAAGATAAGTTATAAGTTTTGAATGTATGTAATTATTAAATTTAAATTATGAAAACATAAAAAATAAACAAAAAAATTCTTTTATAGAATGTAGGAAAAAAGGTAATAAGCGTATTATATACATTAAATCATCATAAAATAAACAACAGAAAATTATAACAAAAACAAGTAAATGTAACAGTAAATCTTGGGATATGCTTGACACCTTTGTAAAAAATTTTAAGTTTCTAGCTTTATTAATTTCGAAGATTATTAGTCCTTGGGAGGTGTGTGTCAGGTACCCGAATTGCCACTCCAATTCATCGAATCCATCTCAGGAACATAAAGAAAACATGCCAGAACACCATTGTACTAAATTTAAAGGTTCTACTTTTGTTGGTTTTGGAGATATGCTCGTTATGTTCGTCCGGAAGTTTCCAAAATACGAACCCATGGTTCAAATTCTTTCAAATGTCAGATTCCAATTTTACAGAAAAGGAAACATAACAGAACACCTTTGTACTAAAAATAAAAGTTTTATCTTTGTTGGTTGTGGAGATATACTCGTTTGCTCTGGGGCTTGTCCGGAAGCTTCCAAGATTTGAACCCATGGAACAAATCCTCACAAATTTCAGAAATATAAATCAAACATGAAGGAACACCATTCTGCCCAATTTAAAGGTTATATCTTTGTTGCTTTTGGAGATAATATCATTTGCTCTGAGGCTCGTTCGGAAGCTTCCAAAATCCGAACCCAAGGACCAAATTCTCACAAATTTCAGAGACCTAAATCAAACATGAAACACCATTCTGCCAAATTTAAAGGTTATATCTTTGTTGTTTTTGGAGATAATCTCGTTTGCTCTGGGGCTCGTTCGAAAGCTTCCAAAATATGAATCCATGGTTCAAATTCTTTCAAATGTCAGTTTTCAATTTTAAGGAAAAAGGAAACATAACAGCACACTCTTGTACTAAAAATAAAGGTTCTATCTTTGTTGGTTGTGGAGATATACTCTTTTGCTCTGGGGCTCGTTCGGAAGCTTCCAAGATAAGAACCCATGAATCAAATCCTCTCAAATTTCAGAGACTTAAATAAAACATAAAAGAACACCACTTTGCCAAATTTAAAGATTATATCTTAGTTGGTTTTGGAGATAATCTCATTTGCTCTAGTGCTCGTTCGGAAGCTTCCAAAATCCAAACCCATGGACCAAATCCTCTTAAATTTCAGAGACATAAATCGAACGGGAAAGAACATCATTGTACAAAATTTAAAGGTTCTATCTTTATTGATTTTGGAGATAATCTCATTTGCTCTGGTGCTCGTTCGGAACCTTCCAAAATCCAAACCCATGGACTAAATCCTCTTAAATTTCAGAGACATAAATCGAACGAGAAGGAACATCATTGTACAAAATTTAAAGGTTCTATCTTTGTTGGTTTTGGAGATAATCTTGTTTGCTTCGGAATCATTCGGAAGCTTTCAGAATCCGAACCCATGGACCGATTTTGTCCAGATTCGAACTTAGTAAGCTACTATATAAATTTCATCAAGATAGCTTTATTAGTTTTTGAGTTATCGTGCGAACGGACAGACGGAAGGACGGACATCGTTAAATCGACTCAGGAGGTGATCCTGATTCAGAATATATATACATGCCCATATCTAACTCGCTTCCTTTTGGTGGTTACAAACACTATACCAAAGTAATATACCCTATACTTTAGGTGTAGGATATAATAAGTGTAAGTATGTACACAGAAGACTTAGGTTAAAGCTCTTAACAAAATCTCAATTTCATCATGCCCCATATTTATTAACCATAGTTTTGTTTAGTAACATCTTTTGATTTCGGATATTTTTAATTGAAAGCGGAACATTGTTTTTAATCTTCCTGATTGTTCTGCTATAGTAGTTTGGATGCTAGTATTTTCCTTTCTTTGATTGAGTTCCACGTGACGTCTGAGGCATCTTTTCCAATTTGTCGAAGGGTTGTTTGAATATTTTCTTTGTCAATATGCTGCTCTGTGGTCTGAATTTTTGATTCAAATTCATTCTTTGTAACTGCGTATTTTAAATTCATAGTATTAATTCTTCTTTTCCTTGATTTTATAATGTTATGAGTTGCAGCAAGCCTTAATATTATGTTTCCTGTGAGTAGAATATGGTCTTTATTAACGTCCGCACCTCTCCAGGTTCTCACATCTAGGAGGGATTGTCTAAATTTGTTGCTAATACCAGGTCTTGCCAGGTATATATTTATGAATGTTTGTGTGTGCGAAGAGGGTTCCACCAATTATCATGTTGTGTTCTAGACATATCTCTATTAGATGGACTTAAACTTAACATATAAGGTTAAAATTAAAATTAAAAATTGAATTTGGGAAAAATGTAGCTGCTAGGGATTATCATGACCCTTTAAAATAATGTGCATGACAATATATTAACACTGAACATTTAATAAGAATTCTAGGCTAAACTATAAGTTGAATAAATTTCTCTGTTATATTACGACTAAATTATGTTGAGTGATGCCTTCTGTTTACAATGTAGGTTATTTTTTAAGTTCCTTTTTAAATTTTTTCAGCTTTTGCATGTTCTTTACGTTGACAGGTTTTCTGTTGTAGACTACATAATCTTTTTAGCACATTTCCAAAAAAAATTTGAAAAAATGTGCTTATTAGTTTCACTCTGTCCCTCCGTCCGTTTGTCTGTTTACAAAACTTCTACACCGTTAAAAATAGAGAAAAAAAGTTTTAACCATGGGTAGGTCTCATAAAAAAAATAAATTTGTGGAACAACTTTTTCATGTAGCCCCATCCATTACGGAGCTACAGCCCCTCACACTTTGAAAAAGCCCTATTTTTAAATGCATATATCTTATGTTCTGCTTAACATTTATTAACCTACTAGGCCAGCGAGGCCTCTTATTGTAATGTTTTAAAAAAAAATTAATGTTTTTTATGCCGTATGAAAATTGATGTACTTTTTTCTTATTAAATGATTTCACAAGGTTTTTTCTCTTAGCAATATTTTAGTATTACATATTTTTGTAAACTGGCTGTAACTATCTCTAATAAATAAATAAATAGAACCCCTGAATTAAAGGAAATGTGCCAGGAAAAAAAAAATTATTTATTTATTTATTTATTTATATTAATATTACAAATCACATAGGATATTGCAATATTACAAAACTATTGGCTACTAAGGCCATTACAGGTCGAATATTATTATTAAATTATACACTAATATTATTTATTTGGTTTCTAGATGAGTGCTCTATATAGTATAGTTTCTTTATGATAATATACAATATCATAAAGAAACTATACTATATAGAGCACTCATCTAGAACAAAATTTTTTGACCACATTTTCAATTTCACTTTATCTAAATTTACTACACTCACCAATGCATACTGTAATATGCACACGTATAATGTAGTACACATAAGTACATATACATAGGTACATACTTGAAAAATGAAAATATGTAAATGTGATATACCTATGCTTCGAAAATATTTTTGATTTGAAAGCGTTTTATTTGAAAGAGATGAATGTAGTATAAAAATGTCGCACTTGAGAACACAGTGTAAAATTTAATATGTATTTAGTTAAAATTTAGTAAGCAATAGTGTTAAATTTAAGTTTTTTGATTTGATTTTCATCAAATCAATTGATTTTTAGTATTTTAATAGATTCTAGAAAAGAATATATATAAAAAAAAAAAAAAAAGTTAGAACAGAAAAGAATAAAGTTAAAAGTTTTTAAAGTTTTAAGTTTTTAAAAATTAAAAGCTAAAACAATACAAAATAATAAATACGTATAAAATAAAATTACATTAGTTGAATTAATTAACATAATATTAATATTACAAAACATATAACAAAAACATTAAACAAAAAAATATACTAAATAACTAAATTCAATTATCCAAGACAATTCATATTTTCTACAAAATTCAAGTAGCTGGACCATTGATAATGCATAATTTTTATTTTTTATGTATATGTGCCTATTTGCACTATTTGCCTATGCATTTCTATTTCTACTTCTTTTCTCTGTTGTATTGTTACACAAAATATTCCAGCTAACGTATAATACTATGTATAAGCAAATTTGGATGTTTCGTGCGATTGTATTTATTATTTAAATATATACTAAAAATATCAACACAATCCCACGAAACATCCCATTGGGATTCGTAGATCGTAGAAAATCGTAGAAAAATACTTAATATTTTTGTTTTATGTGAGTTCTCTATATAGTATAGTTTGTTTATGATATTATATATTTAAACAATATTTGGTAACAAGAGGGATTTGTTTTCAATTAATAAAACTTGCCACCTGTGCAGGATTTGAACCCGCACTCCCTCCGTCAATAAGTCACGTGCTTGACCACTAGGCCACCGGAGCCCTAAAGAGGGATATATTATTTACTTATTTATTTATTTATATTGATATTACAAACCACATAGAATATTGCAATATTACAAAACCATCGGCTACTAAGGCCATTATAGGTCGAATACTATTACATATTAAATTATACACTAATATTATTAAATTATACACTAATATTATTATTTTGTTTATATTATGTACTATATATTTACACTACATTTGGTAGCAAGGGGGATTAATATTTCTATAAAATACTATTTTGTATCAATATAAATTGCATCCTTTTAGGGGTTAATTTTTTTTTTATTTATTAATACGTGCAAATCTAATTTTACTGATTTTTGATTTAAAGATATTTTTACGCATATTACCGTATATTATCGTGTTATGTAATATATTCACAGTATATTATTGTTTTTAGGTTATTATAAAAATATATCAACACTTAAAAGATTTTATTGAATTTTTTCATTTTATAGGAGAAGTAAATATAACTTCCTTTGAAATTTACATGTCAGTAAATATTATTTTACTATTTTGTCTGTTATTTTCTAGCATTAAAAGTTCTTCTTTCTTTTCTTTTTACAGTTCGATATTTTCCTTAGTGACAAACATCATTCATATGAAAACTCTTAAAAGATTAGGACGCAGTTTTTTATTCATTTTACCTTTGATAAAATGACCCAAACTGTTTCATTATACATATACGCAATGCGCTTTCTATTGCCTAATAGAAGAAGATGTATAGATTATAGAGTATTGTTTATATTAGATAATTCTATATATTTAACACATTTAACATATATTTATAGATATTTATATTTTTAAATGTTAATACGTAAGTATATATTAGTTTATTATTTGCCATTATTTTGAAGTAAAAGTAAAGTATTTCACTTTTATCGAGAATTTAACCTGAAATGCTAATACAACTGTTATATACATACCGTGATAACTTTACAAATATATACATTTCTCTGCTATTATACAAAATATTCATATTCATACAATATTTGAACGAATGTTTAAATAGATTATCTATCGTATAAATAAAAAAAAAATAATAATTTATTTCATATTTAATGGATCACCTACAAAAATTTTAAGCCCAAAATGGGTCGCGAATGTTTAAAGTTTAAGAAGCCCTGATTTAACATTTTATGAAATAAATAAATAAATTTGTGGGTGATTTTTATTTTTAACTTATTTAAATTTTTATAAACAAATTTAACACATTTAAATGTCAATAAAATATCTCTGGTATAATAAAATTAGATGAGAACTTGATTGATATTATTATAGCCATAGAGAACATGTTTTTTTTTTTTTTTTTTTTTTTTTTTTTCAATTTTATTAAACATTCGTTGAATTTCTTAATAAATATGTATTCAAAATTGTTTATAAACAAATAAAAATACAATGTTGGTTAAATAAAAATTTTTAAAACCACGTTCATTTATTTTTAAACATGATTTTGGCATCTACGAGTATTAATTTATTAATTTTTATTTTACCACAAAATACGTTTTAGTTCTTTAGAGGAATTCTTTTCATATTAAAAAAAAAATAACTGGAGAAATTTTTTTTATATGAATGTGATGATGATGTATTGAGGTTTTTTAAGTAATAAATTTTAATAAATATTAGAATGAATATACTTATATATAGACTAGAGTAGAAAAATAAAAAAAAAAATGAATTAATAGTTAATAAAGAATTTGTAAATGATTTTTGTGTGGTTTTATTTTTGTTTTACTTTATAAATGAAACCGAATCAATCTGAACAAAAATAAAATATTTTTTCGTAATTCAAACAAAAAAAAACAAGGTAGAATGTAAACCAACGGTTTTTAAAAGCGCACATTTCCAAAACTCAATACAAACTGTTTAGAAGTCTGACTTACACAAAAATTTGAAAATTTCATGTAATAAGAAAAAATGTGAAAATAGGACATTTTTGAAATTTTGAGGGGCCGTAAGTCCGGAATCCTATATAACTAAGAAAAGCCGTTAACACACGTAAAAATATATTATTGAACCTTTAATTTTCATGTCTTGCCGAAGAAAAATTTGTACAGGTGCCTAAGTTACAGGTGTCTAAAAATATCAAATCAAAATTGTTTCAAAATTTCAGGTTCCTATCTAAAGGGGTGCCGGAGTTATGAAAAAAGAAATTTCATGCAAAATGTGGTTTTCACATAACGGTAAATTTAAATAGTAAATTACAAAATATTACATAATTTTGATATTGTTTTATATAGATAATAAAATTTTCTATCTTCTGGCGGTTTTAGATTGCAAAATTATTACGCAGAGTCCGAGATATATACATCTGAAAATGGGGTTTTTTCGCAATTTTGTAGAGATGCAACTTTGGAACCCTTTACAATTAAAATAAACCTTTAACACACGTAAAAATATATTATTGTAGCTTTAATTTTTATATCTTGCAGAAGTAAAATATGTACAGGTTCCTAAGTTACAGGTGTTTAAAAATAGCAAATTTTCAATTTTTAAGCCCTAATAGCTCATAAACAGGGGGTAGTCCGAAAAAATTTTCTGAGCAAACTTATACTAATTCTAAAAGTTCTTTCTTGCCTCAAAATTTCAAGCTTCTATCTAGAAGCGTGACGGAGTTATGAAAGTAGAAAAATCATGCAAAATTTGGTTTTCACATAACGGTAAATTTAAATACTAAATTTAAAAAAATTGTATAATTTTGATATTAATTTACAAAGATAAAAGAAATACCTGTCGAATGACGTTTTCAGATTGAAAAAATCTTAAGCAGAACATAAGATATTTGCATTTAAAAATAGGGCTTTTTCAAAGTTTGAGGGGCTGTAGCTCCGTAATGGGGGGGCTACATGAAAAAGTTGTTCCACAAAATTATTTTTTTTATGAGACCTACCCATGGTTAAAATATTTTTTCTCTATCTTTACCGGTGTAGAAGTTTTGTAAACAGACGGACGGACAGAGTGAAACTAATAAGCACATTTTTTCAAAATTTTTTTGGAAATGTGCTAAAAATGAATATAATGAAAATTTTACAAAAAATTTTTCAAACATTTTTTTAATTGATAGAGACTCAAAATTTTTTTTTGATTTTTAGAAAATTTTTTAAAAAACAATGTAGAAGGCTTAATAAACACAAAGTGTATGAAAATAATGAAAATAAATATAACGAATCAAACTCCGGTATTCATTGGAAATACCCAAATTGAGGAGTTAGCAGAATACGAATATAATGGAAGCATATTATGAATAAATGAAACCCTTACCAACATTCAAAAATTACATTGTCTTCACCAATATGTGACTAAGAATAATATGTAGAATCTTCTGGTTAAGGAAAATACACAAAGAAAATTATATCCAGTGAAGAACAGATCAAAACTCAAATAAGAAGTAAGAACTCCAACAACATCAGTGGTATGTCAAGCATTAAACTGAAATCCTCCAGAGCAGAAGGAATGTGGGAAGACCTATAGCGACTTAAAAAAGAAGTGATCAAAAAGAGATATAGTGGAAATATTGTAAAAGACAAAAGAGAATAGTGAATAATGTTGGGCGGAAGTGAGAAAATTGGCGCAAAAAAATTAGCGCAAATTGGAGAGATTTTATCAAAGCCCTATGTTCCCTAAAAGAATGAGAAAGGAGAAAAAAAATATACGAAAATAAACGCAAAGTGTAAACTTTTATAAACATTATGTAATTGCTATAGTTATATATATAGTTAAATTTCATTTCGGGTGAGGGTTTAGGTTATATATTATATTCTAGATTTTATTCATTTTTAATGTAATAATACTTATAATTTTATTAACAAAACATTTAGATTTATTATTTTGCTTTTTTAAACAATTATTATTATAAAATAAAAATAATATAAGTTTAAGTACTCTGTTTTTAAGTTTAAAAATAAATTGTACACTTCAGCAAAAGTAATTTTGGAAACAAAAAACAAATAAATTGTCGACTAAAGTTTACAAAATAAAATGTCAGAGTTGAAATTCCATTATATATTTTATTCAATGACAATTTTTTTTTCTCTTCTTCGCAGTCCAATGCTCCTTGGACATCCACTAAGTCATTTATTATTCATATTTTTTTATTTATTTATTTATTTAGTTCAACTCAAACCAACTACAATGTAAAAAATATATAAAAGAAAATTTTAAATATAAAAATTATAATAATATATAAATTAACACAGTTTAATATGTAGGACTTTCTACAAGAACAGAGTTAAAAAATAAATTTGCAAAAATGAAATTTTTTGAGTTATTTGTCGCTTGTGTTCTTGTATAAAAAAAGAATTATTTAATTTTATTTAAATATATTAATATTTAATTAATTTTTTTTTAGATTTGTGCAATCGCAGCAGAATTTTTTCCAAATCCACATCTTTTTCAATTTATTATAAATCAATGTTTTCAAGATGAAGCATATCCAGTTAACATCAATGACTCCAAAAACTTCATGGCTATATACAACATGTACGAGTACATATCCATATTATACCTTGCCCTATTCAACATCTCTACATAGCTTCAATATCGTGGACACCTTATTCAGGTTATTTTATTTTAAATATAAATCAAAATTAACGTAATTTAATAATTTAATATAATGCAAAAATTAGCTATATTATTCAAAACACAAAAATTCGACATAATTTATCATGAAAAAGTTAAAAATTATATATGTAGTAATAAAAAGCTATTGCTCTACGAACATAAATTATGTATAAATTACAATTAAGAATTGGTAGAGTAACAATAGGTTTAGTAAGGAATGTTATTGAATAATTTTGAATAAAGATTGTTTAAGTTGCGTTTTACTCATATTTAAATCGACAAAATTCTTGTACCGATTAACTAGCATAAGCATTCTACTAATGGGCTGATTTTTCCCATAATTTGTTCGATGAAAAGGCACATAGAAAAAATTTTCATTACGAAAGCGATTACTAGTATTATTATGATTAATAACCATACTTTTTATAAACGAGATGGATGAAATTCAATGATGAAATGATGGTATAAATTCAATACCATCATTTATAATTTGAAAAATAAACACAATATCAGCAACTACCCTTCTAGAACTGATAGAGCTTAAGTTTATTAACTTAAGTCTATCAAGATATGGAGGCAAATTAAGTGGATCAGACCAATTCAAATTTCGAAAAGCAAATCTTAGAAAATTTTTTTTGGACAGCTTCAATTCTATTAATATGTGAATTATATACCGGGGACCAAACCGGACTAGCATGCTCTAGATTAGGACGTACTAAAGAAGTAAATAGAGATTTAAGAATGTACGGATCATTGAATTCTTTAGACCATCTATGAAATCCAACATAGAATTTGCTTTATTAATAATTTTGTTATAATGGTTGATAAACGAAAGTTTATTATCAAAGAGAACGCCCTATAATAAACTTTCGACTAAGCTTCAGTTTCGGGAATCATTAATTTCACTAAGCCATTGATTACTTGGCTGTAATTAACAATAACAATAACATATAAAAAATATATATTTAAAAAATAGATATAAAAATTGATATTTAATTATAATTTATTCCTGTTAGGAAGTGGACCAATTTTAATAAAGCAGAAATTCTGTTTGTTTGTTTAAGGCATCATCACATAAAAACCACCAGTCCGATTACAACCACATTTTGCAGGAACATTCTTAGGAGCCTGAAAGGAGTTGTAGGCTACATCGCGTTGCGGTTCATTAAACCATGGCGGCCCGAGAGTCTTTTAAAGCTCTTTGGCTTTTTCATTGTCCTGCCTAAACAACGCTTTGAACGATTTAGTTTAAAATCTTCACAAATGTTCTTCTTAGCTTTAGGGCTGTACCTAAGAATTTTAGTTGGAATATATTAACCGGATTTTGTATAAGATAATAGATGGCATAGAAATAAAAGAAATGTCTCTGTAGTCTTGTACAATAGCTACAACCGAGTAATCAACGGCTTAGTGAAATTAATGATTTCAGAAATTGATACTTAGTTAAATATGAATAATAAATGACTTAGTGGATGCCCTATGCTCCTTCGAGGATTGTCAAGCAAAAAAAAAATATTAATCAGATTGGGCCGGCGGGCTTGCAACAAATTTTTTGCTTCCGATTTATGTCCAATTTTGTATGGTGGTTTTATGGTCTGAAAAAAAAGCCTGAAACAAATTTTTATTAAGTTCTGACAACCCGTTTAGGCGCGAGGTTTTTTAATTTCTGTTAGCTTCTTAAAAGGTTTAAGCAATTAATTTGAAAATTTTGCAAAAATATTGGTCTTTAACACAGAAGCTCATTCAATTAATTTTGTCGTGATACATTAACCCAATTCGGCATGATAAACTGCAAAGAAAAAATTTTGTTTCCGATTTGTGTCCACTTTTGCAGGATGTATTTATGGTTCTAAATAAAGCTTATGGCAAGTTTTTGTTAATGTCCGTTAATCCATTTTACCTATTAAACCCAGCTGCACGAGTACCTACCTACTAAAAATATTCTGCCCAATTTTTTGTATTATTTCAATTATAATAAGTAAAAGATATTTCCAAAATTCTTTACTTTTCCATCATAAAGAGCTTTCAATACAAATTTCTAATATCATATTATAATAAAAGCAAAGCAGAATATAAACCAACGGTTTTTGCAGACGCACATTTACAAAAGACAATACAAACTGTTTGAAACTGTGATTTGCACCAAAATTTAAAAATTTTCTTAGAATTTCACATAATAAGAAAAAATGTTAAAAATAAAGAGACATTTTCATCAATTTCAAGAAAACTTCAAATATAACTATAAGAAACAATGTAATATTATAAAGTTGACGCCTTAATTTTTGCCTTATACATAAAAATAAACTTAAAACAAATTATTCTTGTATTATTTTTTTCATCATTTGGATTTTTATTTGTTGAAAAATATCGGATAACGCGAAATAAATACAAGAGATTTTAAATCGCGAGATCGTATAACGTTTAATTTAAAAACAAGAGATCTTCGCATCGTAAGAATATTCAATAGAATATATTATAATTTATATCAAAATAACTTCTATATATTATAACTTATATTATAACTTCTATAATAGCTTTTATCACGATTGTTTCATCAAACATAAAATTTTTATATTAAGAATTTAATTTAGCAGTTTCTAATCGATATATGATATTTAAATATTAAATTAGGTATAAATATCTGCAAACATATGGGTATACGATTCTTTTATTTATCATTCGATTACATTAGCAAAATATCATATCCGTTCTATATAAATTTAAAAATAAAATATAATGAAATTTATGGGAAAACCATAATTGAAATCAAATTTTAATTTAATTAAGATTTTAATATGCCAAAAAGTCTATAAATTATATGGTATATTTTTAAAATAGTTCGAATAAGTTTTATATTTACCATTCAATATAAATATTAATTTTATTTTACCTTAATTTTTGATTACGTCTTAATTCAAATAATATTTAACCTTTAAAAAAATAATTTTTATTGATTTAATAATTATTTTATTATATTCATATATATATATATTATTTATACTGTTTTATTTTTTTTTTAATTAAAAGTTAAAAATAACAGATAAATAAATATAATATTCCAACTGTTCAAATTATTTTTTTTTTTCTCATTTTTCTAATAATTAGATATATGTGGAAAAAGTAATATAAATTCGAAAAGAATTTGAATAAATTATGCTATTTGATTTTTAACTTTCTACAAGAATAGAGTTAAAAAATAAATTTGCAAAAATGAAATTTTTGGAGTTATTTGTCGCTTGTGTTCTTGTATGAAAAAACAATTATTTAATTTTATTTAAATATATTAATATTTAATTAATTTTTTTTTTTTAGATTTGTGCAATCGCAGCAGAACCTTTTCCAGATCCACATCTTTTTCAATTTATTGTAAATCAATGTTGCCAAGATGAAGCATATCCAGTAACATCAACGACTCCAACAACTTCATGGCCATATACAACATGTACGAGTACATATCCATATTATACCTTGCCCTACTCAACATCTCCAGCTTCAACATATTCAGGTTCAGGTTATACTCCATATTCAACTTCATGGCCCTATTCAATATCGCCAACATATTCAACATCACCAACATATTCAACATCACCAACATATTCAACTTCATGGCCCTATTCAATATCGCCAACATATTCAACATCACCAACATATTCAACTACATGGCCCTATTCAACATCTCCAACATATTCAACATCACCAACATATTCAACTACATGGCCCTATTCAATATCGCCAACATATTCAACATCACCAACATATTCAACATCACCAACATATTCAACATCACCAACATATTCAACTTCATGGCCCTATTCAATATCGCCAACATATTCAACATATTCAACATCACCAACATATTCAACTACATGGCCCTATTCAACATCTCCAACATATTCAACATCACCAACATATTCAACTACATGGCCCTATTCAACATCTCCAACATATTCAACATCACCAACATATTCAACTACATGGCCCTATTCGATATCGCCAACATATTCAACATCACCAACATATTCATCTTCATGGCCCTATTATACAACTTCGACATCTTATTCATGGCCATCAACATACAATTCTGGTTCAACATATTCACCTTGGATACCAAGCTCATCATACTATTTGTCATATCCATCTTATTCAGGATATACAGTGGACACAAATTATGTAACAGAAACTACATTACTTGAAGATAAATAAAACCAAAATTTTAATTGAATTGTAATTTAATATTCAATAAAAATATTCAAAATATACGTAGGTAAATAAAGTTTGTCATTCACATTTTTAACTTAATTTTTTTTAAAATGTCTTGAACATTATTTGAATTTATGTATTTTGTTTAGTTTATTTCATTTTGTACTTTAAAAATATTTCTAACATCTCAAATGAAACCATTTATTAACCTGAATTTTTTTTTTTTTGTTCACTTTGAGAAGGAAATTAGGGAATATTTGAAAAGGGACGGTGGAAAATATCAAATGTCACTCAAAGGAACTGCACGAGGTTCCTCTTAATAGTGTTGGACTCTGACCAACCAAAACCACCCCCGTTAAAACCAAACTTTAGGATGGGTTCTTTAATACATAATAATATAATGAACAGCTTGGTTTTGGGGAAAAGGATGAGGGAAGGATTTCTTGGGAAATTGAATTTAGGATAATTAGAATTATGGAGGATGAAGGGAAAAATTTGGATAGTTATTTTGAAGAAGGATGTTAATGTTCTTCTTGAATTTCGTTATATCGTACACAAATGAATTACTAACTTTTGGGAACACATGTGCATTGTTAACGAATTTCCCAATGCTGTGTTGCGCCATTTTGACAGTTCGACAGTGGAAAACTTTGAGTGAAGGCATCAATTGTTTTATTTCTTTGGAACAGGTGTTCACCCCTACAAGGTATCTAGTACGGCGATGGCAAAGTGGAGTGAGCGTTCAGGTAACATTGGGGTTGCCAATAAGGCGAATAGCTCTGTTTTGCACTGTGTCGAGATAACGCAGCGCTGTTTTGGGAACTCCAGCCCAAATATATGCGTTATACTTCATTTTCGGCCATTTTCGGCCTAATGTACATTTTATAGATATTGAAATCGGAAGGACAAAAGTAAGCTTTACAGCGATACAAGAAACCCAGACATTTAGCAGCATCTTTAGCTATACTAAAAATATGACTTGACCAAGTCAATTTTTGATTTAACTCGATGTCCAGAATGTTTAAATCTGTTGAGTGCTGCAAAGCTTCACTCTGAAATGTCAAGTTGTCAGGGTGCTGTCATGGGTTGGATTGAGGTTATTGAGGTTATGGAGGGTGCGAAGCTATGGATTGGATTGGAGGTTATTAAAAGTAGGTCATTGATAAATATTAAGAAAAGAGTGGGAGACAAAACCGGTCCCTGAGGGACACAAGCATTAATTATAAAATTGTCAGATGAATAACCATCGACAAGTACTCGAATCATGCGATTCGAAAGGAAATCTTCAATCCATTTTAAAAAGACTCTACCTTATCCTAATGCTTTGCATTTTGCTAATAAAGCATCGTGCCAAACTCGGTAAAGCTTTATGCTATACCTATATAATAAAGCATCATGCTAAACTCGGCTAATAAAGCTTTAAAATATCCAGAGCCGCTACATCAGAATCTCCAGAATGATGAAGGCTGATATTCAACTTTTCGCAAAGGTAAGTCATGAGATCACCGGTTGAACGAGGGGGTATGATCCCGTATTGTCGATCATGTAGCAAACCTTTACGATCCAGATATTTCCAAAGCTTCTGGTTTACTATTTTCTCCATTACTTTGGAAAGAATCGAGGTTATAACAATAGGACGGTAGTTAGAGGGATCACTTTTATTACCTTTTTTTGGAATTGGGAAAACATGCGCAACCTTCCATTGGGTAGGATGAATACCCGAAGTAAAGGAGAGATAGAAAAGATTGCGTAGAGGTTTTGAAATACTTGAATAAGTATTTTGAAGAACCATGGTAGTGATACCATCTGAATCGGCTGATTTTTTTGTATCAAGATTCTTCAAGATTTTTATCACTGCTCTCGTTCCAAAGTAAAAGAATTAATTCGGATTTGGATGTTCGGATCTCATGACCTGTTATAGCTTAAAATGCAAGGGATAATTACAGAAATAATTTGGAAATTTAAAATATAGTAGTTAATAGCGTAAATTTTTGTTTTATGTATGAAATTTATAAATTTTACTTTTAAGTCATGCTTACTTCAAAACTAAAATGATAGTGGGCTATAAAGATAATTTAATAAGGTTTAAATTCCTTTTAAATTTTTTCAATATCTTCAGTAATTCTAATTCTGTAGATATAACTCCAAAATAACATATTTTAAAAGTTATAAGTCTTGAAAGCCTCATAATTCCTTAGGAGTTCAAGATAGACCCCCTCCTCCAATAGATTTTTTTGGTCGTTGTGATGGTCCCGATCACCCCCTGCTCTAAATAAAAATTAACGCGCAACACCCTGTATTATAATATATTTATAAAGGAAGTGTATCGAAATCTGCGAATCAAAATCTGGTGCTTTTATAAATCTCGCGTGTCAAAATCGATATATTTTTAAAAAACTCGCGGAAAAGTACAAATGGAAAAATACAGTATTAGGAGGTAAGTACAGTACAAAAGTACAGTGGAGTTAGGAGGTATTTTATAGTTGGTTACAAAATCAGGCTTTCAATAATTTGTTTAACGGGATTTGAGAGCTACAGTCCCCACTATTTTAAAATGTTTTTTAATGTTTTAATATTGAAATATATATGCAAAAACATAATTAGAAAAGAAGAAGCGACATTCTTCACTATTTTAAAATATTTTTTAATGTTTTAATATTGAAATATATATCCAAAGAAATTATATAAATTATTAAGACAAGGCTCAATGGAAAAATTAAAAATTCATGATCAGTAGAAAACTATATTTTCTTTTTTAATTTCAAATATCTATTTCGAAAACTTTATAAGGTGGGATGGTAAAATTAAAAAATCCAAATTAAATAACCTTTTTTTTACCACATTTCCAAAAAAGTTTTGAAAAAATGAGCCTATTATTTCACTTTGTCCGTCCGTCCGTCCGTCTGCTTACAAAACTTCTACACCGTTAAAGATAAATAAATTTTAACCATGGACAGATCTCATAAAAAAATTAATATTTGAGAACAACTTTTCATGTAACCCCTTCCATTACAGAGTTACAGCCCCTCAAACTTTGAAAAAGCTCTATTTTTAAATGCATATATCTATTTATTTTTTATTTAACATTTTTTCAATCTGAAAACGCCATTCGACAAGAATTTTTTTACCTTTCTAAATCAATAACAAAATTGTAGAATACTTTTAAATTTAGCATTTAAATTTACCGTTATGTGAAAACCATTTTTTGTATGATTTTTCTATCTTCATAACTCCGGCACGCGTTTAGATATAGAATTGAAATTTTGAGGAAAGAAAGAACTTTTAGAATTAATATAGAATTTTTTGGGACTACCCCATGTTTATGAGGTATTAGGGCTTAAAAATTGAAAATTTGCTATTTTTAAACACTTGTAACTTAAGCAACTGTACACATTTTTCTTAGGCAAGACATAAAAATTAAGGCCCCAGTAATATATTTTTGTGTGAGTTAACGGTTTATTTTAGTTGTATGGGGTTACGAAGTTAACTCAAAATTGCAAAAAAGCCTTATTTTCAAATGCATATATCTCAGGTTCTGCGTAATAGTTTTACAATCTAATACCCCTAGAAAACCGAACATTTTCTTACCTCTATAAAACCATATCAAAATTGTGCAATATTTTGTAATTTACTAAATATTATTTACTGTTATGTAAAAACAAAATTTTTCATAACTCCGGCAGGTTTTTAGATAGGAACTTGAGATTTTGAAACAAAAAGAGCTTCTAGAATTAGTATAAGTTTCCTCAGAAAGTTTTTTTGCCCCGCCCCCTGTTTAAGAGCTATTAGGGATCAAAAATTGAAAATTTGCTATTTTTAGACACCTGTACACATTTTTCTTCAGCAAGACATAAAAATGAATCTTCAGTATACATATTTTTACATGTGCTACCGATTTTCTTAGTTGTATAGAGTTCCAGAATTACTAAAAAAAAGTACTATTTTCACATATTTTGTTATTTTGTTACAATTAAGTCACAATTCTAAGCAGTTTGCATTATCTTTTGGAAATGTGCGCTTTTAAAAATCGTTGGTTTACATCCTGCTTCCAGTAGTTTTCAATTGAACCAAATGTGTGACTGTACATTAAGAGCTTTGTGGCTGTCATTGTTATTGCTCTTTTGAGGCAATAAATGCCCAGCAAAACCCAAGAGGTATTGTTTGAAATTCTGGCAACTTACCTCTACGCAAATATACTACGTATGGTAAGCTCAACCAGATTTGAATAAAGCTCCTAGAATTGTTCTCGAAAAAAATCTAGCTTAACGTATGGTATAACAGTTTTATTCCAATTCTAAAAATTCGATATGAATAAATTTTTCTTTTACATTTGTAAGTTTAAAATTTTTTCATTTTTATTGTGAAAACCTCAGCCTCAACCTCAAACCTCACTAACTAAGCTCAAACTTTCGGGGGAGTTTAATGTTGTGGCATTAAATATTTCCAAGGCTTTTGACCTTGACTATTTTGACTATTTCTGATTTTTATCAACGATTTACTCTCTAACTTTCCATTCCAATCCCAACCAGAGTTTTGCAAAGGATAATTTCTTGTTGTTACTTATTAATTCAATAAAAGATTTAAAGTCAATCATCTAGTGAATATAGCTTCAAAAATTCCACTATACGTGAACTAAGCAATGATTTAGCAAAAATTTCATATTAGGATAAAATCAATAGAGTTGATTACACCTCCAAAATAAAGTACTAATCTAATCTCACATAAATTAAATACTCCAATACCTAACCTCACATTACAAAATGAGACCTTGCAGCATACTGAAAATCTGGCAATGTTTTTGGGATAGCTAAGGAAGCAGCAAAATGTTTAGGATTCTTGTATTGCTGTAAGACCTTCTTTTCGCCTTTAGATTTACTAACTATCTACAAATTCTTTATCAGGCGTATGAAGTACATTGCACACATTTTGCAGAAGTTCCACTAACAACATTTGGATATGTACATCGTCTGGGTAAACAAAGTGCAAAACAAAGCAATTTGTTTAATAAACGGTCCAATTGTTAGCTTAATTCTAACTACACTAGGTCGTTGACGTGTCATTGCACACACTTTATTTTATAGACATTTTGTTAGTTTAAGAACCTGTTCAGAAAAAATAAAAATCTTAATTACTCTTCTTAATAATTTCAATCGAGATTCAAGAAAGGCTTCACAGGCTAATCCCTATAAATAAAAGATCCCCAGATAGCAGCGCGTACAGTGCGAATAGCTTGTCGGCGGAAGTGGTCGTAAAAATTGACAACCAACGGGTACGATATCACGAGGCCAAAAATTTTTCAGACATAATATTCTACTATAATCAAACAAAACCTGGTGTCAACATACTTGACACAGTCGACAAAAATATCGCAGCCCACAGATGCAATGGTTCTTTACACCAATATTATCAACATTTCAGCTTCGAATGCATTCATTATAAATTAGGAGAAATAGTTTTTCTTCAATTTATTGAAATTTCTATTTCAAAACGATGACCTAAACTGTCTAGAAGGATACTAGAAGATGAAAACTTCTTTAAAATGTTCTGTCACGGAGACATAAAAAATTATCTATAGAATGTTTCTTAAGGACATTAAACGTCTTGAAAAATTGGATTTAACGATGCGGTTAAAAAAAAATTCTAAAGAATTAACAGGTTAACAGATTTTAAAAATATTTGTTTCGATCCTGTAAACGCAAATTGTATTCAGTATGAGTTATCGAAGTTTTAACGAACTATCATGAGTTCTGATTATAAGAGTAACGCATTGTAAGAAAAAGTACTGAACGACTCTTTCTGCGTTCATGAAAACCTTCTTGAAAAATGTGGTTAAAATTGGGTACACTGTATAAAGTTGCATAGTGAATAAATAAATATACAAACAAACAAATAGACAATTTTTTTGCTTTATATATTTACATTAATAGATCATAAATATATGATAGTGTTACGTGTTATTTTCAATAATATTTAATTTTATATTAAGTGAATAAATTCAAGTTTTGATGTTTTAATTGTTTTAATTATTTATTTTTTATTTATTTTTCATTGTATTTTTTTTCTATTAACTGAAAAAAAAAAATAAATAATAATATATCAACTGTACAAATTTTTTAATTTTTGTTAAGAAATATAACAATATAAATTTGAAAGCAATTTTAAAAAATGATGCTATTTAGTATTTAACCTCCCAAAAGAACAGAGTAAAAAAATTTAAAAAAAAATGGTTTTTTTCGGATTATTTGTCATTTTTGCACTTGTATGAATAAACGAATTATTTAATTTTATTAAACTATATTAACATTTTTTTAATATTGCAGATTTGCACAAGCGCAACAGTACCTATTCCAGATCCACATCTTTTTCAATTTATTGTAAATCAATGTTGTCAAGATGAAGCATATCCAGTAACATCAACGACTCCAACAACTTCATGGCCATATACAACATGTACGAGTACATATCCATATTATACCTTGCCCTACTCAACATCTCCAGCTTCAACATATTCAGGTTCAGGTTATACATGGCCCTATTCAACATCATCAACATCTTCAACAACATCAACAACTTCAACAACATCATCTTCAGATTCCACATGGTCAGCATCGTGGACACCTAATACACCTTATTCATATTATACGGGACCATATTCTCCATGTTCACCACCACATACTCCACATTCAACTTCATCTACTACATCTACTTCATATGTAACTTCATGGCCCTATTCAATATCGCCAACATATTCAACATTGTCATCGCCAACATATTCAATATCGCCAACATATTCAACATCACCAACATATTCACCTTCATTGCCCTATTCAATATCGCCAACATATTCAACATCGCCAACATATTCAACTTCGCCAACATATTCAATATCGCCAACATATTCAACATCACCAACATATTCAACTACATGGCCCTATTCAATATCACCAACATATTCAACATCACCAACATATTCAACATCACCAACATATTCAACATCACCAACATATTCAACTACATGGCCCTATTCAACATCTCCAACATATTCAACATCACCAACATATTCAACAACATGGCCCTATTCAATATCGCCAACATATTCAACATCACCAACATATTCAACATCACCAACATATTCAACATCACCAACATATTCATCTTCATGGCCCTATTATACAACTTCGACATCTTATTCATGGCCATCAACATACAATTCTGGTTCAACATATTCACCTTGGATACCAAGCTCATCATACTATTTGTCATATCCATCTTATTCAGGATATACAGTGGACACAAATTATGTAACAGAAACTACATTACTTGAAGATAAATAAAACCAAAATTTTAATTGAATTGTAATTTAATATTCAATAAAAATATTCAAAATATACGTAGGTAAATAAAGTTTGTCATTCACACTTTTAAATTAATTTTTTTTAAAATGTCTTGAACATTATTTGAATTTATTTTGTTTAGTTTATTTCATTTTGTACTTTAAAAATATTTCCAACATCTCAAATGAAACCATTTATTAACCTGAATTTCTTTTTTGTTCACTTTGAGAAGGAAATTATGGAGTATTTGAAAAGCAAATGAATATTATATTGTAAATATTGTTTCCCATAATGAGTGACATACAAAATACAAAAAAGAAAAGAGTTAAATCAGATACCTTATCAAATATAAATAGCAAATATCCAAAAGTTTAAGGTATGGTCCAAAACATTATTGAATGTTTTGGATCATACATTTTCGATACTTGATTTTTTATAGTATCGAAGAACCTTTCATAAAATATTACAAAATCAAAAACGATTATTTTATAGCATTTTAAAAGTAAAAAAAAGATGTTCCCAATAAAATTGTCATTATTGCTCCAGGTATTATTTAGCAACAATATTTTTGTTTTCTAAGTGCAATTTATTTCTTTTTTAAGTTCAATTTTTGACTACAAAAATATGAAATGCTTTTAAATTTTATAAAATAAAAATTTCAATAATTACAGAAAATCTAGAAAATTTTTTATGGTTATAATTAATATGCTAATATAAAAGCGGTATTTAAACTGTAAAAAAAACAAGTAAAAATAACAGTAAGTCGATGCAACCGACTTATTTATACCCTACACCTAAAACATTCAAATTAAATTAAAAATCCATAAGTTATTTTAGTTAGGTATTTAATACAAGCTAAAAAAAATAAATGCTGTTACAACCTTTGTACAAAATTTCAGGTTTCTATCTTTATTAAATTCGAAAATATGATTGTTAGGTCTTGGGAAGTGTGTGAAGGCACGCGGACCACCACCCCAATTCATCTCAAATTTTAGAGACATCAACAGGGTAGAACATTCTTATATCAAATTTCAAGTTTATATATTTATTAATTTCGAAGATATGCTTGTTTGGTCTTAGGAGTTGTGTGGCAGATACCCGAACAACCATTCTAATTCAACTTAAATTTTGGACAAATCAGGGATTCAGGAAACAACACCCTTGTACCAAATTTGAAGTTTCTGTCTTTATTAATTTCGAAGATATGCTTGTTCGGTTTTGGGAGTTGTATGGGAGGTACCCGAACAACCACTCCAATTCATATCAAATTTTAGGCAAATCAGGGATTTAGGAAACAGCACCCTCGTATCAAATTTGAAGTTCCTATCTTTATTAATTTCGAAGATATGCATGTTCGGTTTTGGGAGTTGTATGGGAGGTACCCGAACAGCTCCACCAATTCATCTCAAATTTTGGACAAATCAGGGATTCAGGAAACAACACCCTAGTACCAAATTTGAAGTTTCTGTCTTTATTAATTTCGAAGATATGCATGTTCGGTTTTGGGAGTTGTATGGGAGGTACCCGAACAACCACTCCACTTCATCTCAAATTTTGGGGATATCAGGGATTCAGAAAAACACACCCCCGTACAAAGTTTTAAGTTTCTATCTTTATTAATTTCGAAAATATGCGTATTAGGTTTTGGAAGTTGTATGGGAGGTACTCGAACGCATGGTCCGATTTCGCCCATTTACAATCCCCGCCTTACCTTAGTCATTGTTAACCTACAGTATAAATTTCATCAAGATAGCATCATTATTTTTTGAGTTATCGTGCGTACGGACGGACGGACGGACGAACATCGCTAAATCGACTCCGGCGATGATCCTGATTCAGAATATATATACATGTCTATACCTAACTCGCTTCCTTTTGGTGGTTACAAACACGATACCAAAGTTAATATACCCTATACTTAATGTGTAGGGTATAAAAACAATTAACATCATAATACTTTGCAAATATGCTTTAGTTATTAAGATCATATCATCATATTATAGTACTTTGTGTTGCATGTTATTTCGTTTTAGATCACACAAATGTCAATACACACATTATTATCCTTTAATTCATTTTATTTAATTACACCTACTTAAGGTATTATATTATTGTTAATTATTACAAGAATTAAGTTAAGTGTTAACAAAGTTAATATCACTTATTTGCAATTTAACATTATTTTTTTCTGAGTCAAGTCACTGAAAAAAACAAATGGTATTTGAACAATTTGACAATAGAACTCGGTAATTAATTGTTATCCTTAATAAATAAATACTTATTTGGCAAAATTGATCCAGTGGACTCAAACGACAATAAACACGAACTTTTAAGTAAATAAATTGGGAGGACGTCATTTTCCTGAAGAAAAAATCTTGACTAAAAAAAATCTTGAAAAAAAAAACTTGAATATTCATTCATATGTATGTGCGAGATTCTCAATTAGGAGGGATTTTAGAGTTGATTTAAAAATTAAGATATTTGCTTTTTCTATATTAATGTATATGCGCGATTTTAAAAGTCGGGATTTCGTTACAGATTATCATATTACGTTTAATGAATTTTAGTGACGTGTTTAAATACTTGATATGTACACTCTCAAAAGAATACGTTTTGATAATTTCATTAAAACTATATTTATATACAGGGTGACCCGCGTTACCTTTTACATAGAGAAGGAGATGATAGGGAGCATCACTACGAACAAAAAATTCTATGGAAGGAGGGGGTCTATCTCGAACTCCTAAGGAGTTATGAGGCTTTAAAAGCTTATAACTTTAAAAATATGTTATTTTGGAGTTATATCTACAGAATTAGAATTACTGAAGACATTCGAAAAATTAAAAAGGGAATTTAAAGCTTATTAAATTAACTTTTATAGTTCACTATCATTTTAGTTTGTAGGCTTTTTAGTTTTGAAGTAAGCATGACTTAAAAGTAAAATTTATAAATTTTTTTTAAGAAAAAAATTGGTTAAATATTCATAAAACAAAAAATAACTATATAGGTATTAACTACTACATTTTAAAACTTTAAATTATTTCTGTAATTGTCCCCTGCATTTTAAGCCTATAACAGGCCATGAGATCCGAATACCAAAAAAGTTATGATAAAAAATCAAACTTTTAGCGAAACAAAATCTCGTGCTTTTATAAATTTCGCGTGTCAAAATCGATACATTTTAAAATATCTCGCGAAAAAGTAGAAATTGAAAAATACAATATTAGGAGGTAAGTACAGTACAAAAGTACAAGTACTGTGGAATTAGGAGGTATTTTATAGTTGGTTACAAAATCAGGCTTTCAATAATTTGTTTAACGGGATTTGAGGGCTACAGTCCCCACTATTTTAAAATGTTTTTTAATGTTTTAATAATGTAATATATATGCAAAAACATAATTAGAATGGATTTTTTGGTTACAAAATCAGGGTTCCAGTAATTTGTTTAGCGGGAGTTTGCGGCAGCCACCCTTTTTAGCACATTTCCAAAAAATTTTAAAAAAATGTGCCTATTAGTTTCACCGTTCAGTCTACACGGTTAAAGATAGAGAAAAAAAATTTTAACCATGGGTAGGTCTCATAGAAAAATTAATTTTGTGAAATAACTTTTTCATGTAGCCCCATCCATTAGGGAACTACAGCCCCTCAAACTTTGAAAAAGCCCAATTTTTAAACGCGTATATTTCATGTTCCGCTTAACATTTTTTCAATCTGAAAACGCCATTCGACAGGATTTTTTTACCTTTATAAATCAATATCAAAATTATATATAAATTTTAAATTTAGTATTTAAATTTACCGTTATGTGAAAACCAAATTTTGCATGATTTTTCTACCTTCATAACTCCGACACGCTTTTATATAAGGGCTTAAAATTTTGAGACAAGAAAGAACTTTTAGAATTAGTATAAGTTTCTTCAGAAAATGTTTTTGTACCACCCCCTGTTTAGGAGCTATTAGGGCTCAAAAATTGAAATTTTACTATTTTTAAACACCTGTAACGTAGACACCTGTACACATTTTTTTTCAGCAACACAAAAAAATTAAAGCTCCAATAATATATTTTTATGTGTGTTAATGGTTTTTTTTTAATTGTATAGGGTTCCAAAGTTACAGGTCCCCAAAATTGCAAAAAACGCCCTATTTTCAGATGTATATATCTCAAGCTCTGCGTAGTAGTTTTACAATCCAAAAACAGTAGAAGATCGGAAATTGTTTTACCTCTATAAAACCATATCAAAACTATGCAATATTTTGTAATTTACTATTTAAATATACCGTTATAGTAAAACCAATTTTGCATGATATTTCTTTTTTCATAGCTCATTTTCATTTTGAGATAGGAACCTGAAATTTTGACGAAAAAGAACTTTTAGAATTAGTATAAGATTCCTCAGAAAACTTTTTGGTACAACCCCCTGTTTAAGAGTTATTACGCCTCAAAATTGAAAATTTGCTATTTTTAGACACCTGTAACTTAGGTATCTATAAAATTTTTCTTCAGCAAGATATTAAAATTAATGGTTCAATAATATATTTTTGCGTGTGTTTAACGGTTTTTCTTAGTTATATAGGGTTCCGGACTTACAGCCCCTCAAAATTCCAGAAAAGTTCTATTTTCACGTTTTTTCTTATTACATGAAATTTTCAAATTTTTGTGCAAGACACAATTCTAAACGTTTGCATATTGTCTTTTGGAAATGTGCACTTTTAAAAACCGTTGGTTTACATTCTACCTTGTTTTCTTTTCAAATCATCATTTCAAAAGTAAATAATTTTAGTTTAATATTTTATTTTCAAGATTTTTTTTTGTTCAAGATTTATTTTTCAGGTTCTTGTTTTTCAAGAATTTCAAAATCTTGTTTTTCAAAAAATTCAAGATTTTTTTTTCAGGATATCGATGAGTATCTAAAGAAATTATATAAATTATTAAGACGGCTTAATGGAAAAATTAAAAATCCATGATCAGTAGAAAACTATATTTTCTTTTTTATTTTCAAATATGTATTTCGAAAACTTAATAAGGTGGGATGGTAAAAATAAAAACTCCAGATTAAATAACCTTTTTTACCACATTTCCAAAAAATATTTGAAAAAATGTGCTTATTAGTTTCACTCTGTCCGTCCGTCTGTTTACAAAACTCTTACATCGTTAAAGATAGAGAAAATAAATTTTAACCATGGACAGGTCTCATAAAAAAATTAATATTTTAGAACAACTTTTCCATGTAGCCCCCTCCATTACAGAGTTACATCCCCTCAAACTTTGAAAAAGCCCTATTTTTAAATTCATATATCTATTTATTTTTTATTTAACATTTTTTCAATCTGAAAATGCTATTCGACAAGAATTTTTTTTACCTTTCTAATTCAATAACAAAATTGTAGAATACTTTTAAATTTAGTATTTAAATTTACCGTTATGTGAAAATCATTTTTTGTATGATTTTTCTATCTTCATAACTCCTGCACGTGTTTAGTTATAGAATTGAAATTTTTAGGAAAGAAAGAACTTTTAGAATTAGTATAAGTTTCCTCAAAAAATTTTTTGGGGCCACCCCCTATTTATGAGGTATTAAGGATTAAAAATTTAAAATTTGCTATTTTTAAACACATGTAACTTAAGCATTCGTACACATTTTTCTTCGGCAAGACCTAAAAATTAAAGCTCCAGTAATATATATTTATGTGAGTTAACGGTTTCTTTTAGTTTTATGGGGTTACGAAGTTACAACTTCTCAAAATTGTTAAAAAGCCCTATTTTCAGATGCATATACCTCAGGTTCTGCGTAAGAGTTTTGCAATCTAATACCGCTAGAAAATCGAAAATTTTCATATCAAAATAACCATATCAAAATTATGCAATATTTTGAAATTTACTGTAATTAAATTTACTGTTATGTAAAAACCAAATTTTTCAAAAAACAACTTCTACAATTAGTATAATTTCCTCAGAAAAAACTGTATAATATTTCCTCAGAAAATTATTTTGCACCGCCCCCTGTTTAAGAGCTATTAGGGCTAAAAAATTTAAAATTTGCTATTTTTAGATACCTGTACAAATTATTCATCGGCAAGACATAAAAAATAATCCGTCGTTGGAAGTTGGAAGCCTTCGCTTACATTAATATACATATTTAATTTGATATATAAAAAGGCTTTCATTTGAAAAAAAAACAAACTACTTGCAGTTGAAAAAAAACTACTTGCATTTAAAAAAAAATACTTATACTAGAAAAAACAAGTAAATGTAACAGTAAGTCGATGCAACCGACTTATTAATACCCTACACCTGAATAATTCGAATTAAATTAAAAATCCATAAGTTTTTTTGGCAGCTGCTTGAACTTCTTCCCTTTTCTGTCTTATTCAACTCGAATTTCAGGAACGTAAAAGAGGCATCCTCTTGGGATATGCTTGACACCCTTGTAAAAAATTTCAAGTTTCTATCTTTACTAATTTCGAAGATTGTTAGTCCTTGGGAGCGTGTGGCAGGTGCCCGAATTGCCACTCCAATTCATCGAATCCATCTCAGGAACATAAAGAAAACATGCCAGAACACCATTGTATTAAATTTAAAGGTTCTACTTTTGTTGGTTTTGGAGATATGCTCGTTTGCTCTTGTGCTCGTCCGGAAGTTTCCAAAATACGAACCCATGGTTCAAATGTCAGTTTCCAATTTTACAGAAAAGGAAACATAACAGAACACCCTTGTACTAAAAATAAAGGTTCTATCTTTGTTGGTTGTAGAGATATACTCGTTTGCTCTGGGGCTCGTTCGGAAGCTTCCAAGATTTGAACCCATGGACCAAATCCTCACAAATTTCAGAAACATAAATCAAACATGAAGGAACACATTCTGCCTAATTTAAAGGTTATAACTTTGTTGTTTTTGGAGATAATCTCATTTGCTCTGGAGATCGTTCGAAAGCTTCCAAAATCAAAACCCATGGACCAAATCCTCTTAAATTTCAGAGACATAAATCGAACGGGAAGGAACATTTTTTACATTGTACAAAATTTAAAGGTTCTATCTTTGTTGGTTTTGGAGATAATCTCATTTGCTCTGGTGCTCGTTCGGAAGCTTCCAAAATCCAAACCCATGGACCAAATCCTCTTAAATTTTAGAGACATAAATCGAACAGGAAGGAACATCATTGTACAAAATTTAAAGGTTCTATCTTTGTTGGTTTTGGAGATAATCTCGTTTGCTCCGGAATCATTCGAAAGCTTCCAGAATCTGAACCCATCGAGGGATTTTGTCCAGATTCGAACTTAGCCTTCCTTTCGTAATTAGTAACCTACTATATAAATTTCATCAAGATAGCTTTATTAGTTTTTGAGTTATCGTGCGAACGGAAGGACGAACGGACATCGTTAAATCGACTCAGGAGGTGATCCTGATTCAGAATATATATACATGTCCATATCTAACTCGCTTCCTTTTGGTGGTTACAAACACCATACCAAAGTTAATATACCCTATACTTTAGGTGTAGGGAATAAAAATACTTGCATTTGAAGACGAAATACTTTTTGTTGAAGTAAAAATGGTATATATTTACATGTGCTAACAATTTTTCTTAGTTGAATAGAGTTCCAGACTTAAAGCGCTTCAAAATTGCAAAAAAGTCCTATTTTAACATATTTTGTTATTATATGAAATTATAAAATTTTGGGTGCAATTAAGTCACAATTCTAAGCAGTTTGCATTATCTTTTGGAAATGTGCGCTTTTAAAAACCGATGGTTTACATTCTGCTTCCAGTGATTTTCTATTGAACCAAATGTGTGATTGTAGATTAAGAGCTTTGTGGCATTGTTATTGCTCTTTTGAGGCAATAAATGCCCAGCAAACCCAAGAGGTATTGTTTGAAATTGTGGCAACTTGTCTGTACGCAAATATACTACGTATGGTACGCTCAACCAGATTTGGATAAAGGTCCTAGAATTGTTCTCGAAAAAATCAAGCTTAACGTATGGTATTACAGTTTTATTCCAATTCTAAAAGTTCGATATGAATAAATTTTTCGCAAGTTTGCAAGTTTGCAAGTTTAAAATGTTGTCCTTTTCATTGCGAAAACCTCAGCACTAACCTCAAACTTTCGGAGGAGTTTAATGTTGTGGCACTAAATATTTCCAAGGCTTTTGACCTTGACTATTTTGACTATTTCTGATTTTTATCAACGATCTACTCTCTAACTTTCCATCCCAATCCCAACCATAGTTTTGCAAAGGATAGTCTCTTGTTTTTACTTATTAATTCAATAAAAGATTTAAAGTCAATCATCTAGTGAATATAGCTTCAAAAATTCCACTATACGTGAACTAAGAAATGATTTAGCAAAAATTTCATATTAGGATAAAATCAACAGAGTTGACAACACCTACAAAATAAAGTACTAATCTAATCTCACAAAATTAAATACTCCAATACCTAACCTTGAAATGTTTAAGATTCTTGTATTGCTGTAAGACCTTCCTTTCGCCTAACTATCTACAAATTCTTTATCAGGCGTATGAAGTACATTGCACACATTTAGCAGAAGTTCCACTAACAGCATTTGGATAGGTACATCGTCTAGGTAGACAAAGTGCAAAATAAAGCAATTTGTTTAATAAACGATCCAATTACTATTTTAATTCTGACTACACTAGATCATTGACGTGTCATTGGAGTACTCATTCTATTTTATAGACATTTTAATAGTTGGTTTAGGAACCTGTTCAGAAAAAATAAAAACCTTAATTACTCTTCTTATAAATTTCAAACGAGATACAAGAAGGACTGTACAGGCTAATCTCTATAAATTAAAGATCCGCAGATAGCGCAGTACAGCGCGAATGTGGAATAGCTTGTCGCCGGAAGTGGTCGTAAAAATTGATAACCGTGTACGATATCACGATGGCAAAAATTTTTCAGACATAATATATTACTATAATCGAACAAAACCTGGTGTCAACATACTCGACACAGTCGACAAAAATATCACAGCCCACAGATGCAATGGTTCTTTACACCAATATTATCAACATTTCAGCTTCGAATGCATTCATTGTAAATTAGGAGAAGTAGTTTTTCTTCAATTTATTGAAATTTCTATTTCAAAACGATGACCTAAACTGTCTAGAAGGATACTAGAAGATGAGAACTTCTTTAAAATGTTCTGTCACGGAGACATAAAAAATTATCTATAGAATGTTTCTTAAGGACATTAAACGTCTTGAAAAATTGGATTTAACGATGCGGTTAAAAAAAAATCTAAATGGATTAATAGGTTAACAGATTTTAAAAATATTTGTCTCGATCCTGTGAACGCAAATTGTATTCAGCATGAGTTAACGAAGTGTTAACGAACTATCATTAGTTCTGATTATAAGAGTAACGCATTGTAAGAAAAAGTACTGAACAACTCTTTCTGCGTTCATGAAAACCTTCTTGAAAAATGATTTATGGTTAAAATTGGGTACACTGTATAAAGTTGCATAGTGAATAAATAAATATACAAACAAACAAATAGACAATTTTTTTGCTTTATATATTTACATTAATAGATTATAAATATATGATAGTGTTACGTGTTATTTTGAATAATATTTAATTTTATATTAAGTGAATAAATTCAAGTTTTGATGTTTTAATTGTTTTAAGTATTTATTTTTTATTTATTTTTCATCGTATTTATTTCTATTAAATAAAAATAAATAATAATATATCAACTGTACAAATTTTTTAATTTTTGTTAAGAAATACAACAATATAAATTTTAAAGCAATTTTAAAAAATTATGCTATTTGGTATTTAACCTTCCAAAAGAACAGAGTAAAAATATTTAAAAAAAAATGGTTTTTTTCGGATTATTTGTCATTTTTGCACTTGTATGAATAAACGAATTATTTAATTTTATTAAACTATATTAACATTTTTTTAATATTGCAGATTTGCACAAGCGCAACAGTACCTATTCCAGATCCACATCTTTTTCAATTTATTGTAAATCAATGTTGTCAAGATGAAGCATATTCAGTAACATCAACGACTCCAACAACTTCATGGCCATATACAACATGTACGAGTACATATCCATATTATACCTTGCCCTACTCAACATCTCCAGCTTCAACATATTCAGGTTCAGGTTATACATGGCCCTATTCAACATCATCAACATCTTCGACATCATCAACATCTCCAAGATCATCAACATCTTTAACATCATCAACATCTTCAACAACATCAACAACTTCAACAACATCATCTTCAGATTCCACAGGGTCAGCATCGTGGACACCTAATACACCTTATTCATATTATACGGGACCATATTCTCCATGTTCACCACCACATACTCCACATTCAACTTCATCTACTACATCTACTTCATATGTAACTTCATGGCCCTATTCAATATCGCCAACATATTCAACATTGTCATCGCCAACATATTCAATATCGCCAACATATTCAACATCACCAACATATTCACCTTCATTGCCCTATTCAATATCGCCAACATATTCAACATCGCCAACATATTCAACTTCGCCAACATATTCAACATTTTCATCGCCAACATATTCAATATCGCCAACATATTCAACATCACCAACATATTCAACATCACCAACATATTCAACATCACCAACATATTCAACATCACCAACATATTCAACTACATGGCCCTATTCAATATCACCAACATATTCAACTACATGGCCCTATTCAACATCTCCAACATATTCAACATCACCAACATATTCAACTACATGGCCCTATTCAATATCGCCAACATATTCAACATCACCAACATATTCAACTTCATGGCCCTATTCAACATCTTCGACATCTTATTCATGGCCATCAACATACAATTCTGGTTCAACATATTCACCTTGGATACCAAGCTCATCATACTATTTGTCATATCCATCTTATTCGGGGTATGCAGTAGATACAAATTATGTAACTGAAACAACATTGCTTGAACCATTGCTGAAACCATTGATTAATCTTTTAGGTTAAGTTTAACCTTTTGATTAATCTTTTAAAATTATAAAAATATTAAAATGTACTTAAATAAAGTTTTCTAACTGGTCGATATTTTATACTTGTCGCTAAAAATTTTTTTTATTTTGTTTCAATTTTGGAGTATGTTTATGTTTCTTTAAATATTTGAAGTCATTTTACCCGTACGATAGGATCGGGTATAATAAAATTTCTCCTCCGTTTGTAACACCTCGAAATAAGCGAGCTAGATATACCTTCAAAGGTATGGATCGGATCAGAAAAAAATTCTAAGACTTTTGAGCCATGTCCGTCCGTCCGTCCGTCCGTCCGTCAGCACGCTAACTCAAAAACTAAGAAAGCTAGAATCTTGAAATTTACACAAAATATTTTGGGAGTAATTTGTAGGTTCCCTATTTTTTTTGGTTGAATTTGGACCAAGCCTTAGGGTAGCTCTCGAACACCTAACTTTTAGATCCCCACATTTTTTTTGCAATAGAGCTATGAAATTTTAACTGCTGATAGATCTCACAAAAATATTAATTTTATTTTTAATAACTTTTTTTTGTAGCCCCACCCGTTACGGAGCTACAGCTTCCCAAAGGTTCAAAAAAGCTCTATATTTAAATTGTTATAGCACAAGTTGTATAAGGTATATCTTCATTTTGAAAACGCCAAACAATTTCTATTTTCATTAGCTTTAAAAGTATATATACAATAAATATATATTTGTGGCATACAGTGTCTTAATTTACCGTTATGTGAAACTCAAATTTTGCAAAATCCTTCAACCCTTCTATCTTCTAAACTGTTTAAGTTGGAAACTTGAAATTTTGACAAAAGTTAGAACTTTGAAAATAAGTATGAGTCATTTTAGAAATTTTTTTTGTATCACTCCCCGTTTAGGAGCTGTAAGGGGTCAAAAACTGAAAATTTCCTATTTTTAAACACCTGTAACTTGAACACCTGTTAAAATTTTTTTGAAGTAATACACAAAAATTAAAGCTCCAACATTATACTCTTATTTCTGTTAACAACTTTTTTTAATAATATAGGGTTACTTTATAATTGACGAAAGTGTTACTTGATTTTTTCAAATTTTCTAACAAATTTCTTTAACGAATTTTTTCCATTTTATTTTACTCGATAATTTGAAATTGTTGAGGATATAATGCGTAGTACATAAAAATGTAAATAAATAAACAACATAACGGTTGCTTGAACAATTTTTATTTATATGATATTAATATATATACATACTTATATAATATCATGTTTATTTACATATCGTATATGTCACTAGTGAATGAATGATAAGAGTATAGATGTATATTATATAGCGCCGTATTTACATACATATATGTATTTTATTGTACTTATAAGAAATTATTCTGTCAATGGAATATTTAAATATAATATAATATTTAAAATTATATTTACTATTTTGTACTAAGTAAATTTAATATACATTTACCGCTTAGTATTAAATGGTACTATAGAATATTTGAAAAAGTTTTGAATTGATAATCGTTATGTGAAAGGTTAGAATCTGCTTTTGAAGAATGTACATATAAACATATAGTTTGAATATATGTACAACCCATAGTTCTAGAAATTATAAAATTCACCCAAATTATTTTAAAATACTAAAATATTAAAAAAATAATATTGTGAGCAGAGTGACAGGCTGTGAACATACTAACGGTTCGTACGGGTATCTAAGAGTTGACAAAGGCAACTGTATTCTTCCTCGTTTTTCGATTGTCTTTGCTTTGTGTCTTTGCTATGATATTTTGTATAGTTTAGCAGATATATTGAGTTAAATAAATTGCAACAAAATATTTTCAAAGGGCTAAATAAGGCCTTTAAGGGTGTCATCGCCAAATAGAAGACGCACCACAGTAATTTGTTTTTAATGTAGTTTTAGCTCTAAAAGTTACAAGGCAAGCCCGCGGTTAATCTTTTTGGAATTTCAACCCGAATGATAAAACTGACCTACAACTCAAATCTCACATTTTCAAACAAAAACTACGACTTTAGTAAAATGTAAGATTTAAGTTCATGCTCTTAGTTTTATACATTCGGTCTTTTGTTTTATACTTTTGTGATCATACAAAAATGTTTGCTTTTCCATCGATTTTTTTCTTTTTGGTTTTTCTTCTAAATTATACGGATTCTGCAATGTAATAGTTATAGATTTATAGTGATTTGAAGCAATTATATTAATTTACATATACATACATACTTTTTGTTTGAACCGAGTCTAGGTACTATAAAATTATATGAATGTGTTGCTCTAGAAGTATTATATTGGGCGGATGACAATTAACTTATTTTTTGGATATAAAATGCATGCAATTTAAATATAGTAATAAAAAGTATATGCAGGTTGTTTCACATAAAAGGGCAAATATTTCATAAGGTTCTCGTGGTTAAATTTTTTTTTTTTTTGCATTTCTCTGCCACATAAACGTGGACAGCAAATTATACAGCCTATCCTGTTCAGGCGTGGCTGTAAGTGTCGTAAGAGGGAATAACTCTTACGACGTGTGTGGGATTTGAACCCACACTCCCTCGGTGTTCACAGCGTATTTGAAACGCTCTTACCCACTAGGCCACCGAGGCCCCTTTTTATATTGTTTTAAAATAAAGGATTTTCTTTCAAAAATTTCTTATTAAGTTATAGTTAGTTTTCTGTTCATTTCCTATTAATTCAGATAAATTATACCATATATTAAAATAACTTATAATAACGCCCTTCGACGTAAATAGACGTTAATAATCAAAAGAAATTTTTGTCTCAGAAATCACCCCATGATGAAATATTTTTATTCTTATCCGAAACCCTCAATCACTCAAATCACTCAATCACAATCACAAAACATTTATTCGAAAAATTTGCACTCTTATCTGACTCATGGCGTAGTGGTTAAGTCGCCAGCTTTTCAATAAATAAATAATATAAATATCATATAAATAAAAAAATATGTATTTATTTTTATGTAATAATAATTTTGTATATCGTATGATTAATTATAATAACAATAGTAATAATAATAATAATAATAATAACTGCTACAGTGCAGCTATCTTCGGTTATATCATGCAGGAAGGTGTTATATACTACTGCATAGTGCATGTTGTCATCCACTGATGGCCCTGACTCTGTAGTGAATAATAATAATATTAATAAGTGTTATATACTATTGCATGTTGTAACTGTTGTAACGACTATTGTCACTGTTAGCAAAATAGTAATAATAATAGACGGATTCATTGTTTCCTTACAATCCCACTGCCAATCCAATATTTTCGCATCCTATTGTCCTATTCTTTCCTATCGCTATTCCCTAGCTAATGTACTGCATTACCAGGTAGGGGTTTCATCCCCCCATTATATTGGCTAAAGGGAAAGGTGGGTTTAGTCAGTAAGAATCTGACACTACCAAGGTGAAATTCTTGGTGTCTTTGGAAGATTCTCAACTCCCTTAGGACAAAAAAAAATATAATATGTATGTATATAAAATATTGAAAAACCGATCTAATAATAAAAAAAACGAGGAAGAGTGCAGTAGAGTAGACTGTGTCAACTGTGGGATACCCGTATGAACGTAATATACCTGTTTCTATAAAACTTGACCATCTTTTAAAAACTTTCAGATATTTTAGTAGCGATGTTAACTACAGAGATATATTTATGTAAATTGTGGAGTTGTATGACAGCTACCCGAATCTATTGCACAAGCACAACCAAATTTTACAGAAGTTGTTGCCATAAAACTTGATCATCATTTATAAGATTTTAGACGCTTAGCTTTATTAAGTTCCAAGAGGTGCAAGAAGTCTGAACCGGCTGCTTTAGACCAATCAAGTTTTACACAAGTTTTTGGCATGTAACTCGACATGTCTTCACTAAATTTCTAATACCTAGCGTCTACTGAGTTATTTTCATTTAAAAGGAGAAATTGTATGGCAGCTACCCGAACACGTTGCTGCAGCAGAACCAATTTTTACAGAAGTTGTTGCCATAAAATTTGATCCTCATTTGTAAGATTTCAGGGGCCTAGCTTCATTAAGTTGGAAGATGTGCAAGAAGCATGAACCGGCTGCTTTAGACCAACCAAGTTTTACAAAAGTTGTTGGCAAGTAACTCGACACCTTTTTACTAAATTTCAGATTCCTAGCTTCAGTAAACACTGAGTTATTTTTATTTAAAAAGAGAAGTTGTATGACAGCTACCCGAACACGTTGCTCCAGCAGAACTAAATTTTACAGAAGTCATAAAACTTGATAATCATTTGCAAAATTTCAGATACCTAGCTTGAATAGATACTGAGTTATTTCCATTTAAAGAAAGAAGTTGTATGTCAGCTATTCGAACTCGTCGACCGAAAATGCTGGATTTAAATAGCAAAACTAAAAATTTTGCAAAAGTGACATAAAACAAAATTCAGCCTAGCTCCTTTAGTTTTTAAGTTATCGTGCGGACGGACAGACAAAGCTTAATTGACTCAGAATTCGATTCTGAGCCGATCCATACCTTTGACACCATATCTAGCTCGACTCCTTTAAGGTGTCACAAACATAATGGAAAATTTATTATACCCTTGAACATAGTTCATACGGGTATAATAAGTTGGAATACATACTTTGAATTTTTTATTTAAATTTGGTACATAAATTTCCTCAATATTCCTAAAAATGCTTTTAATGTTGTGTTGTGTCTTCAACGGAAAATTGTCCAAGTGTAATTCTACTATAAGAAAATTATTTACATCCTAGTTTTTTCATTACATGTAGCCGTACGATAACTATCGGGGATAATAAAATTACTGCCCCGTTTGTAACACCTCGAAATAAGCAAATTAGATATACTTTCAAAGGTATGCATCGGATCAGAATCAAATCCTGAGTCAATTAAGCTTTGTCCGTCCGTCCGCACGTTAACTCAAGAACTAAGAAAGCTAGAAATTGACACAAAATATTTTTGGATCAATTTGTAGATTTTTTATGATTTACTCTATTTTTTGTGGTTGAGATCCCATCAAAACTTCGGATAGCTCTCGAACAACTAACTTTTTGATCTCCACATTTTTCATACAAAATTTTCAAAAGTTCTACATTGTTTGAAGTAGAGCTGTTATAACACAAGTTCTATAAGCCCGATAAAGGATATTTTCAATCTGTCAATGTCAAACGACAGCTACAGTTATGAGCTTTACAAATATGCATATAACAAATATATTCTTGTTCCATACAGTGTCTTAATTTACCGTTATGTGAAACCGAATTATTGCAAAATTCTTTAACCCGTCTATCTTCTAAACTTGGAATTTTGACAAAGTTAGATCTTTGAAAATAAGTGTGAGTCGTTTCAGACAATATTTTTGTGTCGCCCCCCGTTTAAGAAGTCTTTGACTCCTTACAGCCCCCGGAAGCTGTAAGGAGTCAAAAACTGGAAATTAAATATTTTTAAACATCTGTTCAAATTTTTTTGAAGTAATACAAAAGAATTATATACTTTTATTTTTGTTAGCAACTGTTCTTAATAATTTAGGGTTACCTTAAAATTGACGAAAGTGTGACTTGATTTTCTCAAATTTTCTAACAATTTTCTTCTAATTTCAAATTGATGAGGGTGATGACGCCGAGTACAAAAATATTTGAATAAATATTAACGGTTGCTTGAAGAATTTATATTTACATATGATATTGGTATACATACTTATATATCATGTTTATTTACATATCGTATCACTGATGAATGAACGTATAATAAGAGCACATACATATAAATATATACATATATAGCGGCGTATTTATACGTACTTTATTGTAGTTATAAGAAATTATTCTATAAATAAAATATTTTTAAAGAAATATTACAATTTATGGCGATATAAAATAATATTATATAATATGTATGTATGAATATGCATATTAATATACAGGGTGACCAAAACTCAAAGGTCATAAAGAATAGAAGTTATAGAGAAGTTCATAACAAACAAAAAATTGTTCGGAGGGTACTGGGTCTACTTCTAACGGTTTCTGATAACGCCCTTCAAAATGATTTCGTTTACTTTTTAAAGAAATAACAACATCCTTGCCCGTGTATAACATAGAAGATTCGTTTAATTGTCGGTTAGCTAGCTAAAGTTATGGGCTTTCACACTAATATTGTAAACCCACTTTTAGATAAATATCCTTCATAGTTGAAGAGTTACAAGGTTTTAAACACGAAAAATATTGATATTTTTCAGTGTTTTTATAAAATAACTGTAATTTTTGCATAAAAAACCGTTATTAATGTGTCAATTTTATTTCACTTTCAAAATCATCAATTCCTCAGCTTCAATTTAAGTTAATACATTTTTCTCTTATCTTTTCCCGTTTTCGAGATAATTATCGTACCGTTCTTCGTGACCTTTAAGTTTCGAACACCCTGTATATTTGCTATTTTGTAGTAAGTTTAATATAAATTAATATACATTTGCCGCTTAATAGTAATAAATGGTAATAGCATATTTACAAAAGTTTTGGATTGATAATCGTTAGATGAAAGGTTAAAACTGCTTTTGAAGAATGTTTAAATATATAGTTTGAATATATGTACAAAATATAGTTCTAGAAATTATAAAATACACCCATAAATATTATAAAATTAAATTATTTTAAAATACCGAAAAATTAAAAAAAAAACAGTATAAGCAGAGTGACACACTATGAACATACTAACGGGTTCGTACGGGTATCTAAGAGTTGACAAAGGCAACTGTGTTCTTCCTCGTTTTTAATATAAAACTGAATATAAGATCCTAAATACAGTATTTCATTGATTATTTTATTTGTTATAATATAAATACATCCATTTACATATTTTCTACACACAATATTATTTACATTTTTTTCGTTCAATATACATACATATAATCCATTAGCAAATGTCAAAATTTTGAGTTTTAAGAAAAAATGAAAATAATCAAAAGAAATTTTAAAAGAATATTAAAACATGACATGATTGAATCATATTTGAAAAAAAAAACCAAAACTCAAGAAAATTTTCTTTTTCATTTTAACTTTGATGTTTATTAATCAAAAACAATGTTGCGTAAAATTTAACAACAAAAAAGTACATACATACATACATACATATATCCATAAAAATTGATTTAAAAGAATTTAAACACAAAATAGACATAGCAATAACTTTTATCCAAAGCAACTATAGGAAAATTTAATAATATCTAATTTCTTAAATTACATTTAGATTAATATTACCATAAGTTAGAGTTAAAACGATCAAGAAAACATGAAAAGATTTAAGAAATCTAGTGAGAATTTTTTTAAATTTTAAAACGATAAAGGTGCTAATAAGAGAAAAATAAGATCTTTAGAAGAAGCAGATTAATAAAAACAAGGTAGAATGTAAACTAACGGTTTTTAAAGCGTACATTTCCAAAAGACAATACAAATTATTTAGAATTGTGACTTTGCACCAAAATTTAAAAATTTCAAATAAGAACAAATGTGAAAATAGGACTTTTTTAAAATTTTGAGGGGCTGTAAGTTCGGAACCCTACATAATTAAGAAAACCTGTTAACACACATAAAAATATATTACTAAACCTTTAATTTTTATGTCTTGCCGAAGAAAATTTGTACAGGATCTTAAGTTATAGGTGTCTAAAAATAGCAAATTTTCAATTTTTGAGCCCTAATAGATCTTAAACAGGGGGCGCTACAAAAAAATTTATAATAATTCTAAAGGTTCTTTATTGCCTCAAATTTTAAAGCGTTCCGAAGTTATGAGGATAGAAAAATAACGGTAAATTTAAATGCTAAATTTAAAAACATTGTATAATTTTGATATTAATTTACAAAGGTAAAAACATACCTGTCGAATTGAAAAAATGTTAAACAGAACATGAGACATACGCATTTAAAATATGGCTTTTTCAAAGTTTGAGGGGCTGTAGCTCCGTAATGGAGGGGGGTATATGAAAAAGTTGTTCTACAACATTAATTTTTTTATGTAAACAGACGGACAGACGGACGGACAGGCGGGCAGACAGACAGACGGAAAGACGGACAGACGGACGTACAGATGGATAGACGGACGGACAGAGTGAAACTAATAGGCACATTATTTCAAAATTTTTTGGAAATGTGCTAAAAAATGATTTCTAGGATATTAGTTTTTTGATTATTCTTTAGGATTTTAATTACTTGAATGTATAATATTGATAAAAACAAATTTAATGAATAAACGACATTATCTGGCAATATTTTCCAATGAAATAAACATAAAAGATAGCAAAAGTACCTTGTTTTTACCTATAATCTTGATATGAACGCCTGCTTAAAAAGCTTGAAAAAATTTACGCAGATCGGCAGATAAAAAAAATTAAGTTATTAAAAAATGTTTTTTTTCTAAAAAAACAATGTAAACAAGTAATGGAAAATATCAAGGGTTTTCAAAAAAGCACATTTCCAAAATTAAAAAATATACTATAATAAGCCTAAAGTTAAGAGTAGATAAAATAAAAAATAATTTTATAATAATATAAATTACTTATTTTATTAATACAAATTATGAATAATAATGAAAGCAATAAGAAAACAAGGTAGAATGTAAACAAACAATTTTTGAAAGCGCACATTTCCAACATAAAAATATATTACCGAAGCTTGAATTTTTATATCTTGCCGAAGTAAAATCTATACAGGTGCCCAAGTTACAGGTGTTTAAAAATAGTTCAGTTTTTGACGCCTTACAGTTCCTAAAACAAAATACCGTACACAAAAATATTTCCTGAAATGACTCATACTTCCAAAGATCGAACTCCTCTCAAAATTTCTTCTAAGTTAATCCGTTTGAAAGATAGATAGGGTCCAAATTTTAGCAAAAATTGAGTTCCACATAACGGTATACCGCATGGCAAAGCCACATATTTATTTTGTATAAATTTATAAAGTTTATAAAACTAGCTATCGTTTGGCATTTCCAGATTAAAAACATGCCTTGTAGAACCTGTGTTATTTTTGGCGATACCTTTCCGTAGTTAAAATTTCATTGTTTATTTCCAACATGTGTAGAAGTTTTATAAACACCCAGACGAACGGAATGACGGACAGAGTGAAACTAATAAGCAAATGTGTTAAAATGTGTTAAAAAAAAGGTGAACTGACTAATCAGATCACATATGTATTTAGGTATTATAAACGAAAAAATAACCTAATAAAATCAAATTAAAACGAATTAGAAAAAACATGCAAAGAATGAATTAAGCTTAAAAGATAACAAAAAAAAAGAAAACTAAAATCTTTTTTGATAAACAAACAACGAATCAGAAATCTATCAATAAAGAAAGAAGTTTTATCGACAAATTTCTAAAAGGAATAAAAAAAATTTTTGGCGCCAGTTTTACAAAGCTTTTGATCTTATTTGTAATGGTAATTAATATATCGGTTAACAAAACAAGATATGCATTTATATACCTAAATATAAGTAAATATATATTATGTACACATAAGGAGCGCAATGGATTTTTGATTATTTTATGTAAAGAAAAAAATCAAAAAATATTTTTTTTAAACAAAACTAATAAACATAAATATAATAGGTACACAAATTTAGATTAGAAGCGCCACAAAATATTTTTTATGACACTTTGACATCGCAACAAAATGAAAAATTAATTTTTTGTTTTTCTTACAATAAAATATTTTTTATTTTTTTTTTTTATAATTCATTGGTTTTTCTTAAGTGGTCATTTTTTTATTGTTATTGTTGGTAATGTTTAAAAAAATAAAATTTAATATAAAAGTTTTTTTGTTTAATAACAAATTTATAATGGAGGAGCACATCTTTTTAACATTGAAATATGTACATATGTACATATTTAAAAAATATCATTATAAATATGAAAATAATTCTGCAATTAATTCCATAAAACGTTACGGCTATAATAGTAAAATTTTTCCTAAATGTTATGCAAATGTCACCAACTGGTCTAATCATGATGACTTTTAAAACTAAAAAAAAAAGAAAATTTTAATGAACGATCCTAGAACAATAATTTCCATTTCGGTTATTAAAATACGAATAAGAAATGTACAATGTAATTATCTGACTCATGGCGCAGTGGTTAAGTCGCCAACCTTTCAATCGAAGGGTCTTGGGTTCAAACCTCGATCAGGTCATAAATAAAAAATATGTAGTACTTTTATATCGTAATAATGTATATCGTATAATTAATATTAGTAATAATAACAATAATAATATTAATAATAATAATAATAATAGTAATAATAATAACAATAACAATAATTATAATAATAATAATAATAATAATAGTTGCTACAGTGGAGCCATCTTTGATTATATCATGCACGTAAGGTGCTATATACTGCTGCACGTTGTAATCCACTGATGGCACTGACTCTGTAGTAAAATAATAATAATATTAATACCAATAATAACAGCCGCTACAGTGACAGTGGGGGTTGTCTTCAATAATTACCTCATGTAGTAATATATATACACTACTACTACATGTTGTAACAGTTGTGACGGCTTTAGTTACTGTTAGCAAAATAATAATAATAGGCGGATTCATTGTTTCCTTACAGTCCCACTCCCAATTCAATGTTTCCGTATCCATTTTCCTATCCTTTCCTATCCCTACTCCCTAGCCAATATACTGCTTTCGCAGGTAAGGGTTTCATCCCACTATATTGGCTAAAGGGAGAGGTGGGTTTAGTCAGTAAGAATCTGACACTACCAAGGGGTAATTCTTGGTGTCTTTGGAAGATTCCCACCTCCCTTAGGAAAAAAAAAAAAAAAAAAAACATAATAAGTCTTATCGATAAAACACATGCTGTTTTATGTTTAACTAGAGAATGAAAAAAAATTTCCCCCAGGAATTCAATCTTTACGATTGGTAGCGAAAGCTCATAAAAAGCGTATTTGGCAAACAAAACTATTGTTGAAAATTGAAATACAGATGTTCTTTTTTTTAATTTCGACTCAAATTGAAGATGTTTTTAAACAATGTTTTGATTACAACAAATTAAAATATAAAAATCGAAATAAAATAAAGTTTGCAGAATAATTCAAAAAATATTGACAGTCAAATTATAATAATAGCACAGACTAAATAAACTATACAGACGATCAGTTTCATATAAAAATTTTTGGTTTTTTTTTTTGGAGCCAGACTAAGCAGTTTATGGAGCTAGAATAAGTATTTTACAATATTTAAATTACAAAAATAGAAAATACAAAAGAATATTCTATAAATTTTTGTTTTTGCTATTTAAATATCTAAAATACTTAGTCTGGCTCCAAAAAAATTTTTCTGATGGCTCCTAAAAAAGACTTAAAATTTTTATATGAAAACTGTTCGTCTGTATAATATATTTAGTATGTGGTAATAGTTACCATAATATTAAAAAATATCTAATAAAAGTTTGAAGTGTTAAAAATGAAAATACCACCTGATAAGTTAGAAAAATTTTATTGTTATTTTAATGAAATAATTTTATGTATATATACTTTTTACCGTTACCATGTAAATTTATTTAAAATAAATAGTTGATTTGAATCTTAACTTAATATTCCTATTATTTTCAAGTAGATAATTTTATATGAATTAAATGGATTATATTTAAAAAGTTCATTTTTAATTAATTTTTTTTTTTTTTTCAATAATTTCAATAATTAAAATAGGTTTAATTTTGTGGAATTTACAATAATTTCTTATCATTTTGAAAATTTATTTGTTTTCAATAAATATATGCGTAATTTTAAATTATTTTCTTTACAACTGAAAATAAAATTAAATTAACAATTGCTATGAGAATAATACAAGGTTTTTCTGTGATAATTGATACAAATATATATAAATACATATGTGTACTATAAATAAAATGTATATACATAATACATATGTAAATTAGTTATTATACACTTTATTTTTTAATATAAAATAGTTTTAAATTAGATACTAAGTAAAATATCAAATCATAATATTAAGAATAATGCATAGAGAAGAGGCTTTGGTGGCCTAGTGGTTAAGCACGCGACTTACTAAATGAGGGAGTTGAGTGGGCGTTCCAATACTGTACAGATAACAAATGTAGCAATTTTAATTGTAAGCAAAATTATTGAAAAAGTAATTTTATTGACCTACCGATTTTATCTTATATACAAAAAAATAAAGAAATATATAAATATTAGAGAAATTATTAGGAATATATTATTTTTCTTAATTTTGATAATTTATACCTATAGGTTTCATTTGGCTTCAATTGGCTTAAGTCTATATTTTAATTAAATTGGCTAATCTAAATATGTATAATAATTTTTTTTTCCTATTAGGAGCATAGGGGACAGCGCCGGCTCAAGAGTTGTAGCGTCTTATGAACATTTAAATTTTTGCGCTCCCCTTCCCATCATGGCAACAGGATATTTTTTTGTTTTGATTTTTTTAAGACTTTCTTTTAAATTTAAAAAGAAGGTCTTGATTGAATATTGAAATTTAAAATAAAATATTTAGTTCATTATCTAAAATAATTAACGCATTGCCCATATGGAATTCTGATTCAATTTTTTTAAATTAAAAATTTTGAATGAAAATGTTAATATTTTTTAATAAAATTTTCAGAGAAAGTAGATAATGTGGTTGCGTTCAAGTTTACAGTTTAACTTTATAACTAGAAGTTAAATAGGAATTTTCTGATGCATATATAGATATGTATAAATGAGAACGACTAGTTGCATTTAATTTTTTTAAAAACTCCCATGAGACTTTTATACAAAAACAAATAAGATCCAATTTGAAAGCTTCTCTTTGACCCTTATTATCTATGGACTGGGTTGTAATATAAGATATACTGCATAGAAAAATGAGAATAATTATATAGAGTTAAAGATAATATATTCTATAGGTATATTACTATAGTTGAGTTTGGGTGCTTGTTGAAAAAAATAAAAAAATTAATAAAAAATGTATATAGAACATTGATGTGTAATGACATAGAGTGTAATGTACATGACATAAAGACTATACAGCGTACTTATTATGTAAACTGGTAGATAAGATATCTAGCCTTATGTATATTTTGTATACAAATTTATATTAAAATTACTCCAAATTATTAATATAAATTCTATATTTTATAAAGATGTATACTTATAGGTAAAATAAATTTGCACAAAATATTTTATATGTATAGGTATAATAAGTACATATAATTTAAAAAAACATTAAAAGGAAATTTGATCACTCCTAAGCCGGTCCTGATAGGGGATCCAATAAATCATTTATTATTACAAATAATAACAAAATGCTTGACTAAGCTTTAGTTTTTGAAATCATTAATTTCACTAAGCCGTTGATTACTCAGATGTAGTTATAATACGAGACATAATGTACGAGACTATTCTATGAGCCGTAAATATTTCCATATATTATCTTATAAAAGAATTATATTATTATTATTTTATTATTATATTACAATATGTTATTCATTATATTATAGTAATTAAATTTCATATGTATATTATAAGAAGAATATATATTAATTTTTATTATTCTATATGACCGTAGCCAGGGTTTGAATCCGAGACTTTTCGAATGAGAAGTCGTGTCTTAATCATTCCACCATTGATTGGATATTTATATTGATATAATACCAGATATATTATGTACTTTGTAAAAATAAAATAGTTTATTTCTGTGATTGTTGTAAATTTTCAAAATAAGTTCGAGAAATCAAATAAAATTTTACAACAATTAACTTGATAATTTCCATGAGTTTTAAAATTAATTTATAATTCGACCCACCGAAACAATTAATTTTGTATGTCATAGTTCAATTTAAGTTGTAATTTAATTTCATTTATTCCGTTATTCCGTTACAAAAAAATTTTAAGAAAAATTGTTTTATTAAATTAACAACTTTTGACTTTATTAAAATATCGTTCTGAAAAACGATGAAAAATAACAATGAATTCTAATTTATTAGCTTATATTAAAAGTTTTTTTTTTTACATTTTCTTAGTCGGCGCGGCGCCATCAATGTTGCAAGACTGTTGTTCAACTATAACTTTCCAAAATTTAGATAGTTTTTTGTTATCATTTGGATTCTCTTCTTATAATATAATAAACTTAAGTTAATCTGATCTTAAGTAATATCTGATATTTCAATTTAATTATATATTTAATATAAATTGTGATGCAAGAATTAAAATTCAACTCTTTTACTTAAGATACTTTAAGATTTAATTTTATACTTTGATTATAAATCAAAATAATACAAATTCGTAATAATATACTTTATAGTTAAAAACTATCAATTAATTACAATATAAAAAGTACAAAAATTTAAAAATAAATTACATTTTATAATATATATATGTATGTTTATACACATATGTAATGCCAAAATAGTATTAAATATTTATATGTTTCAAAATGTCTGCAATTTATCAAATACAAAAAAAAAATACAAAAAAATAAAATTTCTTACAAAATAAATTTAAAATATTTTCAATACAGTAACATTTTTTTCGGAAACAAAAAAAAAAACAAAAAAAGTGAAAATTGCTAAATTAATTTTCATAATCAAATTTTATAAACGGTAGGAGGTACGACGAATCTTTAATCAAAAGAAAGAAAAAAAAAAAAATACATAAAGAATTTTCCGCATCCAATGGAAACTCAACGTATCAAAATATTTTTTAACATACACAAATATACCCGCCCAATACAATATTAAATAAAAAAATACCTACTTATTTTGTTATATATATGTCTCAAAAAAAAAAAAACACATTATATGATGAAAAAAAAAAAAATGAAACACTTGAAACACTGTGAAAAAAATGTGTATCCTTGTTTCAGCATCCATATTCATCTAAATAATAATTCGTTATAATTTACGAAATATGCGTAATACCATGAAAATATAATGGTGTTACAATATATTTTTTGTAGATGTATCTTTAGATACAAATGTATTTGATTTAACTTTTTTTTTTTTCCTTTTGTAATTTAAAAGATGGAAAATTTCAAAGGAAGCTATTTTTAAAAAGATAAAAAAGAAAAATAAAAACTTTTCTTAATTCTGTGTGGTGTTGTCCGGTACGAGATTGCGTGTTTCAAAATACTTTTTTTTTTATATTATTTTGTATCAGAATAATATGAAGAATATTATGAAGTTGATTTAATATTTATTATATTTTTTAATGAAAGAATTTTTAAACTGAAAAATGAATTGAGAAATTTAATTTTTTTTCTTAGTATATAAATATATCATTTAATAGAAATTCATGGAACTCTTTTTTTCTTATTTCACTCTTAATACAAGAAAATAATTTTAATTAAATTTATGTTTTATTAAAATGAATATAATATAGAAAAAAATTATAACGCTATTTAAAAATAGATAAATTTTTAAATTAGACTTTTCATTACGTTAATGTAATTTTCTAATGAAATTTATATCACACAAGGTCATGTTGATCATAAAACAAGTTTATTAAATTTTATAAAATTAAATCAAATATTTTTTTGATAACTATGGCATTTTTTGATAATTATTTAATATAGAATTGGTTGTTCAACAACATGCTCCTTAAAAACTTAAAAAGCAATACATTTTTTTACACAAAATATATTCAATTACATTGCCCCAGTTTATAGTTTTCTCTAGGTAACTTCTTTGTGGAACTCAGAAAGGAAGCAGAAGATGCCGGCGTCCATGTAACACCTGGAGACGCACCGTATTAAACGAACTCAGCCAGTGTAACTTCGCATGGGACAATGCAAAAACTTCAGCAGGAAAACGTAGTGTGAGATGGAGATGCCAAATGGAAGCCCTATAAAATGGACAAAAAAAAAAAAAGTTGTCTTCTTTAAATACATTATCGAAAATATACTCCAAAATATGTATATATTTTTTTTCGAATATATGTATCTAAAATTTTGAAATTTGTAAAAATCTTAAGATTTAAATTTTTTGTTGATAGCAATTCTTTTTCTTATAAATAAAAACTATTGAATACAAAAATTCTAAAAGATACCGACGCTATCAAAGTAAAATAAACTTCGGTTCAAAATCCGTAAACATTTTTTTTTTTTTATTAACTAAACTAAGTTAACTTAACTAACTATTAACTAAAAAAATAAAAATGCTTAATTTAAAAACACTTTAACAAAAAATATTTTAAGCTTTTTGTAATGTAAAAGAAAATTTATATTCATGTAAAAGAGAATTTATCCCATAATACTGTAATACAACTGGAATTTTTCTTAGTTTCGTTTTAAATAAACAATAAAACAGAAAAAAAAAAATTTTTTTTTTTTTGTTTCTAAAAGATTTTTCAAAATTTTTTGTTACACAAAAAAAAAAACAATTTTTTTTTCAATCCCAGAGAAAAATTTTCATTTCAGTTTTCACTCAGTACATTTTTGTTTCATTTCGAATTTTCTCTTTCTCAAATTGACAGGATTTAATTGAAAGAACAATAGAAAAAAGTGATCAGTGTATTTTGTTTTTGTTTTTGGTTTTTTTTTTTGTGAAAATTGTTAGAATATCTTCTTTTTTTTCTTCAATTTTGTTGCTTCTTTTTTCATTCTAAAAAAAATATATATATATATTAAAAAATTTATGTTATTTAATTTTAATTAAATAAATAAAAAAATAAATATATTTAATTTAAATTATATTTTATTTAAAAGAATACAAATATATTAAATAAAAATAATAAAAAAAAAAAATGAATGAATCGCGAAGTTGTCGTGAAAATAATCCTAATCAATCATCACAAACAAATCAAATTTTAACAACACAAACTTCAACAACAACATCAGTAAAAGGATCAAAATTAAAAAATGGATTTAATGAATTAAAAAATTTTGATAATAAATTATTAAGTCCTAGAATACCAAAATGTGCTAGATGTAGAAATCATGGTATAATATCAGGATTAAGAGGACATAAAAAAAATTGTGCTTATAGAACATGCAGATGTCCTAAATGTGAATTAATACATGAACGTCAAAGAATAATGGCAGCTCAGGTAAAAATTATTATTTTATTTTTTAAAAATATTTAAAAGTTTTTTTTTTTTCTTTTTTATTTTAAAAAAATTAACAAAATTTACTTATTTTTTAATTAGTGAATTTAATTTTTCATTTTAAAAAAATAATTTTAAAATTATTTAAGAGAAAACTGAAGTTTACACTACCCTAAATATTGACGTTTATTTAATATGACGTTTCATTAATTGTATAAAAAGCATTAAAATTTTTTTTAAATAATCAGAGCAAAACAAAATGAGCATTTATAATTCAGTGGCAAAATATTATAAAACTGTTCTTAACTGTTAAAATTTTAATATATATTAATAAATTTAATATATTTTAATAATGTTATTTTGGTGGAAGGTAGATGGAACAATCAGAACAATATCGTGAGACTCAAAAATACTTATACATATTTTGTCAGTTTCTTTTAAAAACAAAATTTTTTAATTGGCATTTTTGTTATGGAAACTTATTTATTATGAGAACTGCTAAAATGTGGTAAATGCATTACATACAATGTATTCCCGTCTAATAGATTTTTTAATAGGTTCATTATATAATTTGTAACTTTTCAAAAATAAAGTGTATAGGTTCGCTTCCGATTTATCTTTCAACTCTTATTTATTATACTATTTCCCTTCAAATTCTCTCCTTACAACATAAATCCACAATAATTTTGTATATAAAGGAATCGTTACCTATAAGGTTTAGGTAGCGTGTAAAAAAAATAAAGAAAAAAAAACATGAAGCATAACTTATATTACAAGATTTGACTTAAGCATTTCTGACTTTTAATTGTAGAAATTATGGAAAATCTTGTTTTAAAACCTAAACAAATTAAAATAAATTTTAATGTCAATTTTCATATATAACTACAAAAATTATTTTAAATTAAAACTAGAAAATCCCCTGTGCAATTGCACAATTTCTATAGATTCAAAAACATTTACGTTATCATACTGACTCCCTTACTACCTGTATTAAGGGAGGGATTATTACATGTATTTTTTTAGCTTAGGTATATTAAGTACCTAACTAAAATAACTTATGGATTTTTAATTTAATTTCAATTTTTTAGGTGTAGGATATAAATAAGTCTGTTGCATCGACTTACTGTTACTTTTACTTGTTTTTTTTTTGCTTGAAAAAAATTTGCTGAATTTATTTTATTTAAATGTACTTTGGAAGAGGTCTTTGGTATATTTAATAAAAGATTCATGTCTCTGATAATGAAATTTCATAAATTTTTGGGGGCTTTTTTTTGTGAGGGTCGTTTTCGACAGCATTTTAATTTAATGGTCTAATAATAAATTAGTACAAAATTATGAATCTATTGTGAGAGAAGGCTTCTAAAATGATATTTTCTATGTTATTTTTTCTTTTTTTTAAGAAAAATATCCATTTCTATAATATTTAGTAAGTTTCTGATTTCTGTTATGAAATATAATTAGCTAAGTCTGCCGAATTTTATATTAATAAAAAAATTCGAATATTTTATGTTATCAAATGTTATCAAATTATAATATCAAAAATGCAGCTTAAAAAATCAAAATTCCAACCTAAATAAACAAAACTACTTTAAAGTTTGCTGCGAAGCTTTCACCAGCTTTTATAATAGTGAAAACAAAATCAAGAATAAAATCGGCCTATTATTTGTTTCTTATAAATATAAGGTTTACTATAAACTTTGATCTTTTCACTTTCAAGTCTTTTAATTTTATTAAGAGTATTTTTATTTTTTTCAAAACAAAGAGTCATTTGAAAACTGCCAACAGGAGATTAATAATTTATTTTTAATTTACCGCTGCGACCAGTTCATAATGGATGTGGCAGTCAAATTTAAAAATTAAATTTTGTGTCGAAAGTACTTTTTAAAAAGTAAAAGTTTGTGTCTCTGATAAGACTTTTAGTCGAAGATTTGTGTCTCTGATAATAAAATTTTAAATTATTAAATAAAAATATACAGAAATATCATCATTGCCAGTTCAGTTTACATTCAGTGTGAGTGGTTTATTATAGATCTGGCCAACATCTTGTGTGTATAATATTGTGTATATTATCAGAAATTCAATCATTAATTCCTGGTATTATATTATCTGATCTGATTAATAAATCTTAATTTTTTCCACGGCTAACAATATTATTAATGGTCTAATAATAAATTAGTACAAAATTATGAATCTTTTGTAGAGAAGGTTTCTAAAATGATATTTTCTATGTTAGTTTTTTTTTTTTTAAGAAAAATATCCATTTCTATAATATTTGGTAAGTTCCAGACTTCTGTTATGAAATATAAATATTTAGGTCTGCCGAATTTTATATTAATAAAAAAATTTCGAATATTTTATGTTATGTTTTATGTTAAAAATCTAAATTTCAACCTAAATAAACAAAACTATTTTAAAGTCTGTTACGAAGTTTTCACCAGCTTTTATACTAATGAAAACAAAATCAAGAATAAAATCGGCCTATAATTTTTTTCTTATAAATATGAGACTTACTATAAACTTTGCTCTTTTCATTTTCAGGTGTTTTAATTTTATTTTTTTCAAAACAAAGATTGAAAACGCCAACAGAAGATTAATAATTTATTTTTAATTTACCGCTGCGACCAGTTCATAATGGATGTGGCGGTCAAATTTAAAAATTAAAAATTTGCTGAATTTATTTTTATTGAAAATGTGTTTTTTATGTATGTACTTCACCTTTTTTGACTGTACTCACTTTTAATGAACGGTTTGTGTTTCTGATAATACTTCTAGTGGAAAATTTGGTCTCTGGTAATAATATTTACTAAATTTATTTATATTTTTAATTAACGGTTTGTGTCTCTTGATAATACTTTAAGTCAAAGATTTGTGTCTCTGGTAATCAAATTTTAAATTATTAAATAAATATACAGAAATATCATCATTGCCAGTTTAGTTTACATTCAGTGTGAGTGTTTTATTATAGATATAAAATATATTTTTTTACATGTTGGCAAGGTCTCGCCAACATCTTGTGTATTGGTATTATGTATTATATTATAGATATTTCTCATAAACCATCTCTTGAAAATAATATTATAAGTGAATTTTTTTTTTTTACATTTGAGCCAACTTGTAATAATTCTTTGTAATTATTTGTATTTATATAATATTTTATGAAGGATACGGGCATAGGGCATATTTTGGAACTTTTATAGATCAATCATAGCATTCTAAAAGGCCAATAATTCTTATGTTATAATTAAGTGAAAAATTATGATTTAATCCTAATTCTACTCTTACTCTATTCATACTCTATCTTCCTCCGTATTATTATCCTATTGTTTTAACTTTTATCTATGATGCAGACAAAACTTATATGAACCTTGCGGTTGAACAATTTAGCAATAAAAAAAAAAACATAATGTGAAAAAAATCAATTTCGAAAATAATTGTAAATTTTTTTATTAAAAAATCAAACAATTAAAAAAAAATTAATTGTTTTTATTTTTATATAATTTTTAATTCCATATTTATTATGAACAACTAAATATTTAAATTTAAAATAATTCAGTCATTATATACTTGAGATAAATTAACATTTTAATCACATTAAAAGGGTTTTAAACAAACATATTTTATTTCGTTATAATTATATATACCTACTTTAGATAAATTGATTGGCATTATAATAAAAAAAAAAAAAAAAACAAATTAAACAACTTTATCTGTAATTATTTGTTTTTAATCAAATGATTGTGAATATAAATAATAATGGATGCCGCTGAAAAATCTTGACTAGACTGAAATATTATTAGATTAAATTTACAAAAATATAAAGTAAAAATAAATAAATGACTCTGTAGTAAATTATAACAATATTAATAACTAATACAAATCTCAATAATAATAGTTGCTACAGTGACAGTGGGGTTGCCTTCAATTATTACCTCGTGCTATATGTGATATATGTATATACCGAAAGGAAAAGGGTTTTCCACTTTTCTGCATCATACAGATGCAGGCAAGTAATATAAAGAAATAAACAAACAAATAAAAAGATTTAAATAAAAAATATATAATAGTTTACCTTCGATATCGCTTAACGGACTTCCAGAATAAGAAAATAAAATGTTCATTAAATTATTCTTTTTTAATCTAAACAAGTAAATGTAACAGTAAGTCGATGCAACCGACTTATTAATACGCTACACCTGAATAATTCGAATTAAATTAAAAATCCATAAGTGTTTTTGGCAGCTGCTTGAACTTCTTCCCTTTTCTGTCTTATTCAACTCGAATTTAAAGAACGTAAAAGAGGCATCCGCTTGGGATATGCTTGACACCCTTGTATAAAATTTTAAGTTTCTATCTTAATTATTTTCGAAGATTGGTAGTCCTTGGGAGGTTTGTGTCAACTACCCGAATTGCCACTCCAATTCATCGAATCCATCTCAGGAACATAAAGAAAATTTGCCAGAACACCATTCTATTAAATTTAAAGGTTCTACTTTTGTTGGTTTTGGAGATATGCTCGTTGCTCTTGTGCTCGTCCGGAAGTTTCCAAAATACGAACCCATGGTTCAAATTCTTTCAAATGTCAGTTTCCAATTTTACAGAAAAGGAAACATAACAGAACACCTTTGTACTAAAAATAAAAGTTCTATCTTTGTTGGTTTTGGAGATAATCTCATTTGCTCTGGTGCTCGTTCGGAAGCTTCCAAAACCCAAACCCATGGACCAAATCCTCTTAAATTTCAGAGACATAAATCGAACGGGAAGAAACATCATTGTACAAAGTTTGAAGGTTCTATCTTTGTTGCTTTTGGAGATAATCTCGTTTGCTCCGGAATCATTCGGAAGCTTCCAGAATCCGAACCCATGGACGGATTTTGTCCAGATTCGAACTTAGCCTTTCTTTCATAATTAGTAACCTACTATATAAATTTCATCAAGATAGCATCATTATTTTTTGAGTTATCGTGCGTACGGACGGACGGACCGACGGACAGACATCGCTAAATCGACTCCGGCGGTGATCCTGATTCAGAATATATATACATGTCTATACCTAACTCGCTTCCTTTTGGTGGTTACAAACACCATACCAAAGTTAATATACCCTATACTTTAGGTGTAGAGTATAAAAATGTCGAATTTTATAATGTTGAACATATGTACGTACAAGTTATATAATATCTTCTCTGAAATTCTCCTTAATTAAAGTTTTCTTACACACACATATACATACATATAAATTTATCTTCTTGTAAAAAAAACAAATGTATACCTATAACATAATTTTAATACCTACTTTTTAATTTGCAACTTTATTTAATGGAGCTAAGTATTTTAATTACATTCCATCCATGTATTTACTTTCTCCTGCAATAATTGAAACTTGGCGCCAATTAGGTACCTTTTTTTTCAAATTTTTTTAATTATTGAATTTTTTTTTTTTAAACTGTTATTTAATACAAAGGTAAATAATTGTGCTACGCTTTTTTTTTTTTTTAAATTACGATAAAAGCAAAATTATTTTCGTGGTTTAATTACTTTATTATTTTTATATACACAACACAACCTATATGCAATATATGCATGAACTTATAAGATATGTCTGCACTCTGTTTTTAAAACTAATGTTCTGGTACCAAAATAAAATACCTACTATGAATGGCATAATAAATATAGAATTATTAATATTAAAAAAAAAATAAATAAATATTGAAATATAAAAATCCATTATGATTTGTTATTGACATTTAAGTTTTTTTCGTTTATCTTCTTTTAGTTTTTTTCCCCCCAATGCCGACATGATACGTACCATATTGCATTTTGATTTTTGACTATAAAAAAAAAAACCTAAAAATTCTATAAAAAGCAACAAAATAAAATTAAAATAAAAAAAAGAATTACAAAATTATAAAAAAAAAAAAAAATAAAACAAATAAATACAAAAATTTTCTAGGACAAATAACAAAACGAACATTTTAAAAGAACAAAAATGATTTTATGAAATTTGATATAATATTGAAAATTAAAATTGTCAAAATGTTAAAATATTTGACAGTTTTCTCGTCATTTTTTAATGGCTAATGTAATGTGTTAAACAGATACATTAAATAATTAGCTAAAAACCACTAAAACTAAATTGAAAGAATAGGTGGTAGCCACATTTTACTGATTTTTATTTTATTTTTTAAATAATTCATCACATACGGATAATACAAAGGCGTAAAATAACAATAAATGATTTAAAAATTTAGTGTGAAATAGTAACAAAGTCAAAAGGCTTTTAAAAATTTGTAGGTCTGCGTACGTAAAATTTTTTTTTTTTTTTAATTGTCAATTGATTTAAGAAAACAAAAGAAACTTATTATGAAATTTAAATAAGTATTAACCGCAATTATTTGTAATCAAATTATTTTAAAATTATAAAAGTTTAAGGCGGATTTAAGTTACCTACATATACATATATGTATATCCCAAAATTGAGGAGATAAATTAGTATGTATTTACTTAAGATTTTCTTAGTTCAAAACGTTTTTATAAAAGTTTTGTTTTTAACGTAGCAGATGAACCATATTCTATTGGGAAAGGTGCCTAAATTTTGCCCATTTATTTATAGCTATACTTATATGGAGAAAATAAAAAGTAAATAAATGTTAAATTATTGTAAATAATTAGCAGAATAATTTTCGTTTTCGAAAAAAATAGAACATTTTTCAATTTGTTAATGTGTTAATCGTGACTAACTTTTTTGAATGGGCTTCTGCGCTAAATAACAACACTTGTACAAATTTTTAACTCTATTGTACCGTTTAAGCAAGACAACAAAAAAATTAAAAAAATTCATTGGAGCTCTCGTGCTGAAATGGGTTTATGGATCGATTCGTAACCAAATTAGTGAGCTTTTAGGCTAAATAGCAGCACTTTTGGAAATTTTCACACAATTGATCAAACCATCAGGAAAACAAAAAAATTAAAAAAACTTCATTGTGCTCTCGTAACCAAACGGGTTACCGCATTTACAAAAATTGATTTCAGGATTTCGTCGGGCAACATACAGCAACCAAATTTGTTCAATAAACATCTAAAGCTAAGAAGAACATCTATACAAATATTGAACACAATCGGCCGAACCGTTTAGGTACGACAAGAAAATAAATCGGAACGCCTCATATAGTCTGTAACATCTTCAAGGCTCCTAAAACTGTTCTTGCAAATTTGATTGCAATTGGGCCAGTGGGTTTCACGCGAATCTGCGGCAAACAAACACACTAACTGCTTTATATATTAAATAAAATGATTATGAAAATAATTGCTTCCCTGCACTTTAAAAAAAGAACCCTCCCTCAATAAAGATGAATGCTAACTTTTCGGGTAGTTTTATTTACTAACTAACAAATCATCCGAAAATTTAATAAGGAAATTAGACAGCCCTGTAAATATCGTAAGGGGGAAAAACTCTTACGAAGTGTTTGGCATTCGAACACACACTATTTCTGTGTTTACAGGGTATTTTATACGGTCTTACCAACTAGGCCACCGAGTCCCCTGTTTAGATATAAAATATAGATTTTAATAATTTATTGGGGGGGAAATTAAATGAAGGCAACCTCCAACTATTTTAAATATCTATTTTGTTGTTGGAATATGTATATGTAAAAATAATATTTGAAATATTTTTTTATAGTTGGTTACAAAATTAGGATTTGAAATGGCTCATCATCATCATGAACATACCATCAAACATTATCATATAACCAAAATCACAAAAATCATCTACTAAAAATTTACTCCAAATTTCATATTTTACAAAAAAATATTTCGCCTAAAGAAATTTTTTAAAAAATATATGAAATATCTTTCTTTTGATTATTTTGCTAAAATTATTTTTTATTAATGTTAACTTATAGCATAAATCTAGCCAAATGTCTTTTTAAGAAATGGTTTTATCCAAATTGTCATAAAATCGCGATTTATAACATCAGATACACAATTATTTTTCTTCCAGTACATTGAACCTTCTTGAACTTTTAATACAAATGTAAAATTTGGTTTATAAGACGAAGGAAGGATTCTTGGAAAAAGGCCATTTTCAGAATATGTAGGATAAGTAAGAATATTTGAGGGGACATAAGGGGACTATAAGAAATTTCGAAAGGCTTTACTTTTGTATTTGTTCTTATATTTGATCAATATTTTTTTATATTTTTTGATCACTGAATATCACAACCAGTTATATATCAAAATGGAATACATTTTTTATATTACCAAAAATATTTACGTGGGAGAATCAATAATTTCCACTACTATTTTAAGAGGCAACTTATTTTTTCTTAATTGTGTTCGTCTTAAAATTTGACACAGATTGTAAAATTTTTATTTTTATGATTTAAAAAAAGACAATTCTTTTGACTAATAGCTGAGCACACCTTATATCGTTTCTTACATGCAGTTAAAAAAATATAAATCCAAGATACACATGATATTATTCGAATTTCTAATTTGGTCGGTAGTTTTTCATTTTCTCCATCTCCATTTCATTATTACAAGGTTTCATTTTTAATCAACTCTGAGCAATATAATCCTTCTAAGTCATTCATCGATCGTACTCGACTCAACGACATTCCTATATGCTTGTTCTTTTTCAAAGAACAAACTATACTTCTTACCGAATTTCAAAATAAACATAATTGCTTTTAATTCTCAAGGTATATATTATTTAGGTGAGTCAAGAAATTGTATTGTATCACCTTTTAAATTTTTTTTCAAATTCATGTATTGTGAAGTGATCGAGAAACTGTTCTTTATACAAAATTCCTGCAACAGAAGTGAGTTAAAAATGTCTTTTTAATTTTGAAATATTTAAGAAAAAAACAAAATAATAAAAACTGAGTTTTTACACCCAAGAAATTATTTTATGAATATATCTAATATATTTTTTATATATTAAATATATTTTTTTGTTAACGAATTCAAACACCGATCAGTTTAAAATATTACATAAAATATAATAATGTAATGTAAACAAAATAATAAATAATGTAATTATAATTTAATATTTACATCGCTACTACACCTGAAAAGGAAAAGTTAATTTATTTCCTCAGCACATTGTATGTGGCGGTGAAACAAAAGAAAAATAATTTTCATTAAGATATTTTAACTAATTCATATTAGAAATTTCTTTTTTTTTTATTTCAAACTATAGCCTTATATTTCAGAATGATATGTGAAATAAAGTAAGTGTGATAATTATTATTAAATGTCTCATTCTGTAATTTGCACATATTTTGCTTTTAATTTTCTTTTATATAGGTTCGTTGATTCTAAAAATATATTTAAATAATGTATTAATACTATGTATATATATATATTGTTTACGTTCCTTTTACAGAGTAAACTACTCTTTTCTACTCCCAACTACTCCCAACTACACCAACCTTTGAGAAAGAGTAGATAGGAGTAAATACGATTATCATAAGTTAACGTTATCATTTACCAACTACTCTCAACTACTCTCAACTACTCTTTTCGCCTAAGAGGAACGCAAACATTATTAAATATTGCATTTATGGTTTTTATAATTTTTACTTTTTATAAAGCTGACAGTAAAACTTTTTTTTTTAAAACACGTATAACAATTTCATCTTTAAAAGCTTCAAAAATTGAATAGGTATGTACTTAATTGTAAAACTGGAAATTTTTCTAAACTGAACATGTCTTTTAAAATTTTACTAATAATTCACTTCTTTAGCTTCAAATGGATTATTATCACAAGACTGTACATTTAATTTGACTATGTATATCAGTTAACTGTATATGTCACTTCCATGTATTATCATTTGACTGGATTTCATTTGTAACCAACTCAAAAATAACAACAAAACATTTAAAAGAGTGCCGTTCTCAACATCTGGCTATAAAAAATTAAATGATTAAAACCCTGATTTTGTAACTAACTTTAAAACGACCCCTAATTATATGTTTTACACATATATTTTAACAACAAATTGGAGGTTGTTGGTTGTTAAAATATATGTTGAACTAAACCTGACTGAACTTACAAAAAAATACAGTAAAATTAGACATCAACTTACAGTAAAATTAGACATTAGGCATATGACACGCTTCCACTTCAAATCTTCCCCCCCCCAAATTATTATATGGTTTTATACTGGTTTAAGCTGTTATATGGTGTCTATAATCATATCAATCTGACTAAGATAAAGATTAGCACTTTCCTATAAGTAAAACAAACTCATATTAATTAAAAAAAACTATTTAATTAAAAATCAATTTAAATAAGTTTGTGAAAAGTTTCCCAAAATTTTCTTTTCTGCTAAAAAAAATAACAAATCTCAAGAAATCCAAAAATAATTAGAAAGAATAATAAAAATCTTTAAAAACAATTACAATAGAATAACAAAAAATATTTGAAGCTAAAATATATTTAAAATCAACCAACCTTCTCAAAATTAAAAATACGCTACCTACCAATCAAAGGGATGTACAAAAAAAGCAAATTCTATTCCAAGTGAAATTCTATTTATATTAAATCATATGATGGACGCAGATCGATATGTTAAATGGAAGTTTATAGAGTTAAGATGGTAATTTTTACTTTAATAATTGAATAAGGATCGTTGTTTTTTTTTTTTTGATGTGGATTGTGGATGTGTAAATGTGGATTATTTAATTTAATATATTATTTATATTTTACTTTTAAAATGATCATGTCTCAGATTATAAATAAAAGTTCTCCGAAATTTGTTATATGAAAATATTTAAAAAAAAAATCAATATACGAGCCCTAACCACTATTAATACGTACCCCTATATTTTTTTTATCCCAATTTTCAATACATTATTTTTACTAGTAAATATTATTGTATTTTAATAATATAATATATTTTAGAAAGCTTATTTATTAAGCAACAAAATGTGGTGATAAAAATAAATTATATTAACAACAACAAAATATACAGTAATTTTATTCAATCAAAGCAAGAAACAAGAAAAATAAAAAAGAATTACTCTCAACTACTCTTTTCGCCTAAGAGGAACGCAAACATTATTAAATATTGCATTTATGGTTTTTATAATTTTTACTTTTTATAAAGCTGACAGTAAAACTTTTTTTTTTAAAACACGTATAACAATTTCATCTTTAAAAGCTTCAAAAATTAAATAGGTATGTACTTAATTGGAAAACTGGAAATTTTTCTAAACTGAACATGTCTTTTAAAATTTTACTAATAATTCACTTCTTTAGCTTCAAATGGATTATTATCACAAGACTATATATTTAATTTGACTATGTATATCAGTTAACTGTATGTCACTTGCATGTATTATCATTTGACTGGATTTCATTTGTAACCAACTCGAAAATAACAACAAAACATTTAAAAAAGTGCCGTTCTCAACATCTGGCTATAAAAAATTAAATGATTAAAACCCTGATTTTGTAACTAACTTTAAAACGACCCCTAATTATATGTTTTACACATATATTTTAACAACAAATTGGAGGTTGTTAAAATATATGTTGAACTAAACCTGACTGAACTTACAAAAAAATACAGTAAAATTAGACATTAGGCATATAATACGCTTCAACTTCAAATCTCTCCCCTCCAAATTATTATATGGTTTTATACTGGTTTAAGCTGTTATATGGTGTCTATAATCATATCAATCTGACTAAGATGAAGATTAGCACTTTCCTATAAGTAAAACAAACTCATATTAATTTAAAAAAAACTATTTAATTAAAAATCAATTTAAATAAGTTTGTGAAAAGTTTCCCAAAATTTTCTTTTCTGCTAAAAAAAATAACAAATCTCAAGAAATCCAAAAATAATTAGAAAGAATAATAAAAATCTTTAAAAACAATTACAATAGAATAACAAAAAATATTTGAAGCTAAAATATATTTAAAATCAACCAACCTTCTCAAAATTAAAAATACGCTACCTACCAATCAAAGGGATGTACAAAAAAAGCAAATTCTATTCCAAGTGAAATTCTATTTATATTAAATCATATGATGGACGCAGATCGATATGTTAAATGGAAGTTTATAGAGTTAAGATGGTAATTTTTACTTTAATAATTGAATAAGGATCGTTTTTTTTTTTTTTTTTGATGTGGATTGTGGATGTGTAATTGTGGATTATTTAATTTAATATATTATTTATATTTTACTTTTAAAATGATCATGTCTCAGATTATAAATAAAAGTACTCCGAAATTTGTTATATGAAAATATTTAAAAAAAAAAATCAATATATACATATATATTTTTTTAATTATATACATACATATATAGTAAGCATAAATCAATTTTACCATTAATATAATTATAACATATACTCTTTGCATTCATTTTTATTCATCATCATTTTGAAAATGTGAAAAACAATTACACAAGAACAAACTACATATGTAATCTTTGTCTTCATCACCATCATTATTATATTGTATATGTCTATATTTAAACATTAGAAATTCGAAACTTTCTAAATATGTATATAATTATTATAACATTCTTATAAACGTATCTATATGTATATATAATTTAAAACATTATATCTAATTTAAAAAGCGAATTTAATAGATTTATTCAATTTCCGAATAATTTATTATAAAATGTATGTTGATTGTTGAGTTTTCTTACAAGTATGAAGTATAAACAAAAAACAAAAACAAAAAAAAAATAAAAATTCATATTAAATAAATATCGGAATTCGGAACTGAAATATAGATAAGTTAAATATTTGAAAAAAAAAAAATTATGTCGTAAAATAGATTGCCAATTATTATAGGTTCAAGCATTTTTAAAATTAAGAATTCAGTATAAATTATTAATTTCACCTTATTATTAATATATATTCACCTTATATAGAAATTCACCTTTTTTTTTTATGATCAAAATAAAAGTGAGTGACACTTTTTTCTCCGAAATTTTTTTTATTTTGCATACCCTTCAGAAAAATTTGAAATAAATTTTTAAAATGTAATTTTTAGACCAAAACAAGGGCTAAGCGAAATAACGCTCAACGAAATAAAACCTCAAAACAAATTTAAAAAAAAAACCTCAAGAAAAAAATGAAATTAAACAGCAAAGTTTGGGGTACGTTCTTTCAAAAATTTGGCGTTTCATATATGAACCTAGACTTTCTTTAATTAATTTTAACTTCCTCCAGTTACGCCGTCTAGTGGCGGATATCGCATTTGTTCAGCAGGTTGTTCGCGGTTATATCAACTTCTATTCTCTATTAACTCGCTATTAACTCCCCTTCTATTTGCTAAGAAATGAGGTATAGAGAAAATCCGAATAATTTGATATCGGTAGATCTTTTTAATGTGTTACACCACTCTACAGACTACGGTAATTAAATTTGAACCTATTTCGCAAATATTTAGAGAAACTAACTCAAGGTCAGAGCTCTTCGATATTAACATTAACAAATTGACACTGAGAGCCAGACTTTACGTGAGTATGATAAATACTCGGTGTCTGCATGATTAATCTCTCACTGCAATTTAACTTGCATGTTTGCATGTTTGTTTTTTTTATTACACTAAATTAATTAATAATATCATTAACATTAATAAGTAGTTACTAACAGTGGTAATAACTGATAACTATTAAGTTTTTCTAACATTTTTTTTCTTTTCCATCCTTTAAGGAGCATGAAGAATCAACTTATAGTGACCTATTATTCAAATTAGACTAAACTTCAGTTTCCATTATTTATTCAGTACATCATTATCTTTACTCCTTTAATTAAACTCTTTAATTATTGTATATATGTGCAACTAATTTACAAATCATAAAATCCAAATAATATCCGTGGTTTAAATCTAAAACTTTTGGATTAAAAATCTAGTGACTTGACCACTAAACGGGCAAATATTGAAATACTTTCTTCATATTAATAAAATTTTTTTTTTTTCATGCCAGCATAACACGATTTAATGTGTTAATGTTTTATAAAAGCGATTTAAGGACCATAAAGGATATAGATCCAAAACAGTCATTACATTTTTTTTTATAAAAAAAAAAATTGTTTTGTATAAATTATGGCTATTTAAGGTTAAAAAAAGGAAAGGTTTTTAAGGTTACAAAGAAAAATGGACGGTTTAAACAATCACTAAAACTATTTATAAAAGATATATCAATATTCTTTCTATTTTATAAGCTAAATTATCTTTAGACTTGTATTACCTGACATACCATACTTTATTACATACATATCCTGCAATTCTTTTCATCTTTTTACAAGACAGCGCACTCTGTATAATTAAATTTAGTTTATTCATCACTTTATATAATTTGACTACATATGTTTTTTTTTTTTTTATTGAGAATGTATTCATTGTAAGTTATTGAAAATCTATTAACGTTTATAACATAGTGAAAAAAGATGTATAAAATTTCTTTAATAATGACAACAAAAATAGACAGACAAATAAAGTTACATCAATATTGTATAACAAAAAACCAAAAATAAAACATAACAATATTTGAAAAACATTAACATTCATGTCAATGAATTCCCATGATATTTAACTAGTATGAAATTTCATTTCAAATGATTAACACTTGCGCAAATAAAGGATTTGATTTGATTAGCCAACTATCCGTATACCCAAAACAATAACCACAATGGAAACAAAAGGAAACTGATGCAAACTAAAAAAAATAAGAAAGTGAAAAAGAGATAGAAAATAACAAAAAAAAAAACAAAAACATTTTGTTTCAGTTAAAAAAAAATATAGGTATACCCAGAAAATAAAAAAAAATAAAAAACAGTGAATTTAATGTTTGTGTTGGTCTTCTTTTTGAATTTGATTTTGAATAAAAAAAAAAAAATAAAAAAAATTTGTCTTAAATCAAAACAAAAAACAATAAAAAAAAGATCACGAAATTTTTATCCTTTAAGCTGTTGACATTACAAATTTAGTTTTTAGAGAAAATAAAACATGATAAAAAAAAAAAGTTGAAAATCTGTTATATATATATGTTACGGTTTAAGTAATGAATTGGTTATTATTAATAATAACCGGACATTATTAATAATAACCAATATAGGAAGGTCAAAGTGATTATTTTGGACAGAATTTATTAAATTTATCACATAAGCCGGTAATTATTAATAATTCCCACCCGTCTTAAGTAAATGTAATATTTTAATATATCTAAATAAAAATATTTAATTAAGAAAATATTTTTCTTTCCTAAATTAAATATATTATTGAAGAATTAAAAAAATAATTCATATAAACAAAATGGAAAATCCCGCTTTAGTCATAGCATTTGTCTGTGTATACCAAGAAAAGAAATAGTATTTATTACATTTACCAATCCATACAGGTAATTATTAATACTTACCGGTAAATATAATAATTTCTACTTATTATTCATATTTACCAAAATACTAGGATATTATTAATAATGACCGGTTATTATTAATAATATCCGGATTTATTATATTTACCGTAACATATACATACATACGCATACATATGTATTGTACTTGACTTCCGTAAAATATTTTTCTAAATTATCTATACAAATATCTTAAGGCATTGATTGTTATTTTTCTTTAATTTTATTGCAAAATTCTTAGGTTTATTTTCTTTTTGCGGTTGAATTTACTGATTAATTGCGAAAAGAAAAACAAACCATTGGTACACAACAGAATTAAAATTCAGTTGGGGAAACTGAAACTATTTAAAAAACATATATGTAAGTATAGATATAACAGATTTTCTGTAACTTTTTTCTTCATACATATTATTATCATTAACATTTATTTAAATATTAGTATTCATATACGTATATGAACATTTATATGATTTAAATTATTTGTTTTCTCATATGGTGTATATTTATATAACACTTTAAAAAAAAAAAAAAAACTATAAAAAAATATTGTGATTTAATTATAAAATATGTAGAAGTTTACGACAATTGAATTTTTTAATGTCTTTATTAATAATAATAATAATAACAGCTGTTACAGTGGAGTTCCTTTCAATTATTACCTAATGCAAAAATTAGGTTTTATATACTATTGCATGTTTAAACTGTTGATGGCTTTATCACTGATAACAAAATAGTAATAATATTAGGAGGATTCAATGTTTCCTTACAGTCCCACACCCTAATTTAATAGGATTTAATGTTTTTGGATCTTTGTCTTATTCTCTTCTATATCTACGCTATAGCCATTATATTATGTTAGCATCAAAAGGTTTCATCCCATTTAATGACTAAAGGGTTTATTCAGTAAGAATTTGACACTATACCAAGGTGGCATATGGTCACCACCAAGGTGGAAGCAAATTTTATTATGTAACATAACATTTATAGTCTTGTTTCCGATTATCAAAATTCATCATTTTGGTAAATTTTAAATATGTACATAATAACTTTATTATAATCAATCTGTTAATATTATTTGATTGTTGCTTTTTTATCCTCTAAACAATGCATATAGTCTAATTCTTTTATTAACATTCTGTTTATTATTTCTTTAGTACTGATTAAATTGCTATTTGGACATGGATAAAGACAAAAGAATTAGAGTGAAGAGGGAAGGCATTTTTTTTTTTCAGCCAGGACCAAATATGAGGGTTTGATTGATGATGATCTGGTTAGGGATAAGAAAACTTATTAGTTATTAGCCTTATTAAAAAGGTAATTATGGTTGGCTTTTGAAATTTAACCTTTTCCAAATACAAAACCAAACCAAAATCAAAAACACAAATGTTTTTCATGGATTATATTATTTTAAATGAGAAATTAAATCGAACCCCTTACTAAACCCCTTATTTTTTTTATTCCATTGTATTAACAATATCAGAATTAGTGAACTCGGTTAGGTTGGTTACCGTCGATCTTTCTCTTTAAAAACCTTTAAAAATTTGTTTAATAAAGGGCGCTTGTGGAACGAGCTCTGAAAAAAAGACCATTTTAAAAAAATTATTACAGATTATATTTTCAAAGACGATCAATCAAATGTTGGGTATATTATAAATTAACTGGTGGAATTCCATCAAAACCAAATATTATGTTAAATTGCCTTTGAGAAAAAGAAGTTCAAGCATTCAGTCGAATAGAAATATCAAAATTACAAGATTAAGTGTAACTAATTTCTCTAAATATGATTCATCTTGGATGAAATTACAATTTTGATAAGTTTTTGAAGAAAAAATTTTAAAATAGTCTGCAAGTTATAAGAGATGTTGCTACATAATAAGAAATAAATGATAATGTTCATTTAAATTAGATTCGCGTACAGAATTAAGTTCGTACGTTTTGGCTGACAATGGTTTAGAAAAATTTTTAATGGGACTTAATTTATGTCTATTTTTGATTGCTAAACGGAAAAAATTTTTTAATTCTTTATAAAAAATAGAGAGGCGTGGATTTTTCGAACACCGCATTTCGAACACCTTAATTAGGATTTCTGGTATTGCAATTTAATATAAACTGTATTAAATTGTTAGAAATACCTATTTCTACATTATTGTATAGAAATTTAACTCATTATCTTTATAGAAACTTAAACCAGAAATAAAAATAATTTGAATTTTATTTTCTAAATTGTTCACATATTTTTAAAAAAATTAATATTGAAATTTTATTAGGTGGCATTAAAACGACAACAAGCAGTAGAAGATGCAATTGCTTTACGTTTGGCATCAAATGAAAAAGGTGTACCATTAGAAAGTTTACCACCTGGAAAAATATTCGGTATGACTGTAACAAATCCTTGTAATAGTCCACCCCCATTATCAGCTTCTCCAACAATTTCTGATAAAGATTCTGTAAAATCAAGTAAGTATTTTTTTTCGTAAAAAATAACAAAAAATAAAATAAAACATTTGAAAAATATCCCAACTTATATAATAATTAATATTTTCTGAATAATATTCTTAAATAAATAAATAGTAATTTGGAAAATTAAAATTGAATATTAATATTTATTTTTACAGCTTCTTCAAATTCATCAAATCCAACCGTATCACAAAGTGCTATCGATATGTTGGCACAATTGTTTCCACATAGAAAAAGATCAGTTTTAGAATTGGTATTGAAAAGATGCGATTTAGATTTGTTAAGAGCTATTGAACAATGTTCACCAACACAATCAGTGAGTGCATTTAGACCACCATCATCGAAGGTAAAGAATATTTACTTTTTATAAATGACAAGTTTTTTTGTATGTATTTAGAATAAATAAAGCGGATCCCTTTATTGTTTGTCTTGTCGCCCTTAATCTAAATTAAATTTTATTTTATGAATACAAAATACATAGCTATTATTGTATGAAATCGATATTTTTTTTTTTCAAGCATAGGAAAAATTAAATCTTGACTCTATTGAATATTTTGTTATTGCCATTCTTAAATTTAAAAATGTGGCAAAATGTTATGTTTTTTTTACAGATAGTTAAAAATAATAAATAAAATCCAGTTTTTTAAATAATCTCGAATATTTTAAAAATTCAACAGAGCTTCGGTTTATTTATTACCGAAAAAAAAAAAACAAATTTCATATATTTTATATAAAATGTTCGTTCTTTTCCTTATGGTTCCTATTTTTCAGCGTTAATATTATAAGCGTTTTTGATATTGTATATTTGCCAAATTTAGGTATATATAAATAAAATTTCGCTTTATTCCAACTCCGAAAAAATTTTCAAAAATTTATAGGCTTATGTTCAAATAAAAAAAGAAGACTAAAAGAATTCTAAATAGAACTCAAATAACATATATGTACCTATTTCTTTTTACTTTTAGAACTCAAATAACGTATACCTAATTAAAATTAATTTATTTTATTGAATTGTAGGCATCTGCTACAGTTACATCATCAATAACATTATCAACACCATCAGTATCATCACCAATGACAGCGACAACTCCAATAACACCAATAACTCCATTACAAATGTCATTAACCCAAACAAGTTCAACATTACCACCTCAATCACATTATGCACCATTAATCGCTTATCCAAAATGGTTATTACCAATGAGTATTCCAGTTACAATGGGACATTTACCAAATTTAGCACCCCGTTGTACTCTACCAAATTGTCCTTGTATGGATTCATTTCATATAAATTAAATGTAAATTGAAATACCAATATAATATGAAAAAATTCAGAAGTTATTTAGTTTTTATTTAAAAATTATGTTATTTAAATAACAGAGATTATAACAAGCATACACATATTTACATATACTACATATACTATTAATATGAAATTGTTCTACAGTATAATATTAGTAATCTACATAATAAATATTTATTTTATTTTTAATAAATAATTTCCATTTGTTTATGTTTAAAAAAAAAATGTTTTATATTAATTATTTAACCATAATATTTACAGAAAAATGTATAAAAATCAATAAATAAATTTCAAAAATTTACTTGTTTACTATAAAATATTTTTAATTCGAGTATCGATTTTTTAAAAATGTTTTTTTTTTTGCTTGAAAAATTAACAAAATTCTTATACCTACAAAAAAAAATAATAAATGAAAATTAATGAAAAAATCAAAATGTTTTATTTCAATTTATTTTATTTATTTTATTTATTAAATAAACATAAACAAAATAAATAAAATAAATCGATGTACATTTAATTAACATTTTATTATATTTTATTTGATTTTATTTCTCATTTTTTAATTTTAACAGATCGCCTAATTGTATGCAAAAATACGTATGCTTTATTGAAACATGTTTATCGAGAGTCACACTTTAGACGTTTACAAATTTTCTTCGCCAAATCATATACTAATGTGACAATGTTGACATTTTCAATTTCGAGAATTGTATAACAAATAATTTCAATCCTCGAAATTGAATAAAAATGTCAGATTACTTTGTATAACACTTTATAAGAAAATAATAGAGAAGAGTAGAGCTTTTTTCATATTACAAAAAGATTATACCATATTATAAATATCTCTTATTCTTATTATAAAAACATTATTATAATAAGATAAATATTAATGTCGATATTGATCGAGTTTAATTGGTTTAATAAATTTTAACTTTATTTAATTGAATGAAAGTATTCAATATATTAGACAAGTGCATAATATAAAGATAGTTTATATTTTATACACATATGTATATATGTATATGTACATGCATATGCCCATATTCATATAATTATGATTCAAACCGAGACTCACATCAATTATCAGGCCATGAAGTGCAGAGAGTAAAAGCTTAATAAGGGGCCAGCTTTTAACAAATTTACACGTAGTCTTATGGAAAAAAATAGGGGGCCGACTATAAATCTTGAAATAATACAAAAACCATTTACTTCATTCAATTTGGTCCAAAGAGAAAATTAAAGTCGCATCTTTTTTACATAATTCATTAAAGAAAAATTTTTTAAAATATAATATTTTCATTCATAAATATGCATTTAAAAAATTGTCTTCCTTTAAATTTTTTATTTTAAAAGCTTCTTAAGATAAATTACCTTAATATCGTTCATACTTTAAAAATTCGTACACGCTTATATGGCTATAATCGAGACTCACATCAATTATTAAATTATTCATACGCGCAATACGTGAGAATCGATTGCAATTCTCTCACAACTACATTCATGTGTTTTCAGTTCTTGGCCTGTTTACTTAGGTCTTGCCTAATATATAAAATTAGACCAAATACCGTTCTATATATGCATATGAAATGAGATTAAATATCTACTACATGATTCTGTAATCTTTATATAATATAATATTTCTTTTTATTTTGTTAACTTTTCTCATTTTTTTTCTTTGTCCTTAGTTTGTCCTTTCTTTACCGTTATTTATTGCCCATAGTTCTTAAATTTCCTAATTAATTACCTATTACGCCTATTTCTTTAATATTACGACTGACTGCACTAAAAGCACTATTTTCTTATTTCTTAGTTCTTTCTTTCAAGATGGCTAATTAGAATAACAATTTTTGGAGGTTGCGCTTGCATATATTATATATATATACATATATATATATATATATTAGCCGTTCTTCTTTTAGCTTTCATTTTACAATCTTGACTAATTTAAAATTCAGCCTTTAATAATCATTTAATGAATCATTGTAAAAATCTATAACATGTAGCTGTTGTTGATGTCGATATCACTTGTTTGTACCTCATCTTTTTGATTATTTCCTTAAAATGTAAATCTTATAAAATTTGACTTTCAAGTGTATTTTAATATTAAGCATTTTTTTTATACATATATGTACATACATTAAATTATTTCCTATTACCTTACACGTAATTTTTTAAAAACTTATGATAAACTACATACATATGGGGCCTCGGTGGCCTATTGGGTAAGATAGTATAAAATACACAGTAAACACCGAGGGAGTGTGGGTTCGAATCCCACACACGTCGTAAGAGTTATTACCCCTTACGACACTTACAGCCATGCCTGAATAGGAAAGGCTGTGTAATTTGCTGTCCACATTTATGTGACAGAGAAATGCATTTAAAAAAAAAAAAAAACTACATAGGTACATATACATTATATGTACATATATATGTACATATGTGTGTACCTATATGTACTTCTAAAATTAGCGATTTCCATTACCTATTCTTATTTTGGCCTTTTCTTTTAAAATTCCTTTTCCTAATTTATTTTTAAAACGTATTGGAAACAAAATGTTTTAATTCCATTTTTGTTTTAAATCAAAATAAAATCGTTTAATTTTTTTGTAAGTATCTTTCAAATTCAATGCACTTTAATCCCTTGCACTTTAATAGTTCTTTTGTTCAAAGAAACGAACAGTTTATTTCAATTGTATTTCGGATTCAACGCGATGCAAAAAAACAAAAAAACCTTTTCAAGTAAGTTTATTGTCCTTAAGATTCTCTTTAAGGATAGTTATCTTCTTCTCATATTTCCTTTTCTTACCTTTTCTTTTCCTGATTTTTTTTTTAACCAGTTTTAAATAATATTAATAATTTTTTTTTATTTCTTTAGAGCAAAAACTAGAAATTAAAATCCATGACCCCAATTTTAACATCAAATTTGTTTATAAAAAAAAAAAAAACAAAAATAAGAACAAGGATTTTACTATCAATGTTATTGTTCATCTTTTTAAATTTTAAAGAAATTCATTGAACCCCTGTTAAAATATATTACAAACGTAATTATATACATATACTTAAGTACATGTACAAATCCTCTTACATATCTATTTACCGGTTTTTATACAAAATGCTCATATCTTTAGAATTTCTTAATTATTTAATAAATAAAAAACAAAAAAACAAATAATCGTTAAATGCACCTTCCATTCGTCATATTTACCGGTATTAAATTACATTGTCATCAATAAAAAATGCATACATAGGTACATTATAAACATTCTTATGCATTTAAAATACATATATACTTTCACATTTTTAAACTGATCTGATGATTATGATTGTTTATTAAAGGAAACTCTTCCGAATAGAGGTAGTTTTCATTATCCACATTTACTTTTAGTTCTGAATTTCCCTCTAATACCTATAGATTTAGCCGATAAATCAATTTTTAATGAAATATATTTTCGTTCAAGTTGTCCCGTTTACATTAAACAGGATTTTTTTTTTCTTATATATATAATTAGGTATGTACATAATTTCAAAGTGAGCTTGGTGGCCTAATCTTACCCATTACCCATCGAATAAAATAATCTTGCCCATCGAATAAAATACGCTGTAAATACCGAGCGAGTGTGGATTTAAATCCTACATACGTCGCAAGAATTATTTACCCTTACGACATATACAACCACGCCTGAAAAGGAAAGGCAGTGTAATTTCCGTGTCACATTTATGTGGCAAGCAAATAAACTAAAAAAACTAATTTCAACTCAATTTATATTTTTCATATAAGTCATAATAAATCTTCACTTTTCAAAATACATACAAATAAGTATAATTAATATTATTCGTTGTTCGTAATATTATTCGTTGGCAGAATATCCTTAACTATATAGTCATTAGCTATCATATGAAATTTCAATAAGTTTCCGATATGATTGTATGTATGTATTACAGTCTAATATGCCACAGCTCAGTCTAGGCAAAGTATCAATTTCCCATTTTTTTTCCTTACATATTTAAATATGACTCATTATACTGAAGTAGTCAAACTGCCATTCGGAAGATCAACCTTTTTTTCTTATCTTTTTTATAACCAATTTTTTATATGTATTAATATAAGGATAATTCCTGTTATGTAGTAGATATACGTATGTATAAACTGTAGTAATTTTAAAAACTTCACATACATAATATGTATATACCTATGTACATTTCATAAATAGGGATGTATATATTATACGTATTTTACAAAATATATGTACATACATATGTTGTATGTTATATTCTTGCCTTTTGGTTTTTTCTTTGCTTTATTTTAACCTACATTTCTTTTTTTTTTAGAATTAATAACATAATAATAGAAGATACATATATACATATGTATTTCAAAAACAAAGAACAAAGCAAAACAACAAAATACATTGGGTAACTATGAAACCAACTTTTACAGTAAATAATCCAACAAATCTAAAATAAAGCGGCGTTATTTTATTTAGTGTGTGTGCATATGTATTACATAAATATACACATATGTACATACATATGTATGTAGTTATGTATGTATGTATATAACTTTTGGTTTTTATTTTTCTTAAATTTAAGAATTCCGATGAAATATTTTAAATTTAAAAAAGTATTACGTGACATTTGCAATGTCAGTATAACAAATTTTGGAAACTCTCCAAAAAATGTCCTTGCGCACTCATCCCGTAGAGAATTAAATATGAAAATAAAACAAAAACAAATATTTAACTTTTATTTTTGTTTTGCTACCGATTTTTCATTTATTTTATTGTTTTTTTTTTGTTATGGTTGTTGTTGTTGTTGAACTTGGTTTTTGTTTACTATCAAAAATACGACGTAGTTATTTTACAGTAGAAAAAAATAAATCAAAAAAAAAACTTTTAAAATACATAAATATAAAATATAGTGTGTTATACATACCTATTGTAAATTTTATTAAATTTTTTTTTTTTATGAATGTTATTGGTATGAATGAATGAAAACTTTTTTTTACATGCTGCTACTGCTGCTCTTATATTTTTAGAGTAAAGGCGAAATATTTTTTTTTATGTAAAATACTACATTTTTTAGGGACAGATTTTATGTATGTACATACCATACTTATTATACATACATATGTTATATGTACATATATAAATTTGAATATATTTATATACCTATACATAGATATTAGAAATTTTATTTAAGTCAATAGTTAATGTGTACATTTATAAGAAATAAGTCCTTAAAGTTCTAGATTATTATAAAAGGAAATAACAGTTTTGAAAAATAAAAATTGCGTGTCCTTGTTTTAAATTTCAAAAATATTTTGTAATAGAAATACATACATACCATATGTTATGTATGTACATACATACAAGATAAACTTGAAATAATATTCTAAGTCTAAAGTTAATAGCGAGGTGGATGGTTTTCTACATTCTACAAGCATCCCTTAACTTGATCTGATGTTTTTGCCTTAACTAAGTTATCACGTTTTTATACCCTGCACATTAAGTATAGGGTATATTAACTTTGGTATGGTGTTTGTAACCACCAAAAGAAAGCGAGTTAGGTATAGACATGTATATATATTCTGAATCAGGATCACCGCCTGAGTCGATTTAAGCGATGTCCGTCCGTCCGTCCGTACGCACGATAACTCAAAAAATAATGATGCTATCTTGATGAAATTTATACTGAAGGTTAACAATGACTAAGGTAAGGCGGGGATTGTAAATGGGCGAAATCGGACCATGCGTTCGAGTACCTCCCATACAACTCCCAAAACCTAATACGCATATTTTCAAAATTAATAAAGATAGAAACTTAAAATTTTGTACGAGGGTGTGTTTTTCTGAATCCCTGATATCCCCAAAATTTGAGATGAGTTGGAGTGGTTGTTCGGGTACCTTCCATACAAATCCCAAAACCGAACAAGCATATATTCGAAATTAATAAAGATAGAAACTTAAAATTTTGTACGAGGGTGTGTTTTTCTGAATCCCTGATATCCCCAAAATTTGAGATGAGTTGGAGTGGTTGTTCGGGTACCTTCCATACAAATCCCAAAACCGAACAAGCATATATTCGAAATTAATAAAGATAGAAACTTCAAATTTGGTACTAGGGTGTTGTTTTCTGAATCCCTGATTTGTCCAAAATTTGAGACGAATTGGAGTGGTCGTTCGGGTATCTCCCATACAACTCCCAAAACCGAACAAGCATATCTTCGAAATTAATAAAGATAGAAACTTCAAATTTGATACTAGGGTGTTGTTTCCTGAATCTTTGATTTGTCCAAAATTTAAGATGAATTAGAATGGTTGTTCGGGTATCTGCCACACAACTCCTAAGACCAAACAAGCATATCTTCGAAATTAATAAACATATAAATTTGATATAAGAATGTTCTACCCTGTTGATGTTTCTAAAATTTGAGATGAATTGGGGTGGTGGTCCGCGTGCCTTCACACACTTTCCAAGACCTAACAAGCATATTTTCGAATTTAATAAAGATAGAAATCTGAAATTTTGTACAAAGGTTGTAAAAGCATTAATTTTATTAGCTTAGTTATATTAAATACCTAACTAAAATAACTTATGGATTTTTAATTTAATTTGAATTTTTTAGGTGTAGGGTATAAATAAGTCGGTTGCATCGACTTACTGTTACTTTTACTTGTTTTAGAACAATTCAACCATTTGAGACAAAGTTTTCCATAAGTATTTTTAAAAATGGGACTTCTCCTGACGTTTAAAAATTTAAAAAAATATCAAAAAAAATGTTTTTTTTTCAGAGATTTTCTATAAAATATATCTACATACATATGTATAAATATATACATATGTACCTATATACCTAAATCTATTTAAAAGTTGAAATATATAGAAACTTATGTACATATGTATGTTTGCAAATATGTCTGGATGCATTTATAAGAAAAAAAAGTCCTTAAAAGTTCTATATAAAAGGGAAAGAACAGTTTTGAAAAATAAAAATTGAGTGTCCTTGTATGAAAATTTTTAAATTTTTTGTCATGATCTTATAAACTAGTGCCGAAACTAAATTGCGACGTACGACGTATGTCAAATGCTTTCATGTTCATATATTTTATATAGAAATGACGAAATACCCGACGTACGTACGTTAAGAATGCAAATTTCCAATTTTGACACGTCGTATTTTTTTTGTTGTTGTCTTTTTGTTCTTATTTTTTAAATGCAACAACTTATTTGCTTTTATTTTTTTCAATGACAGACGCGACGATTTATTTGTGTGTACATCAGCGTTGAGCGTATTAATTCACCAATAATTATTCAATTTAGATTCGGCACTAAAACTAATGAATTAATTTACATATAAAATTCAAGGTAATTAATTGTATTTATAAAATACAAGATTTTTCTAATATTACCTATACATACATAATATGTATGTCGTATAATATGTATATTAATCTACAATTTCAACTCCTATTTAGTGGAAATTTTCGAATACAGAACTTCATATTTTGTACTAAGAGTCACCTTAAAGAATTAATTTTTACATAATTTCGGTATAAGGTATATTAATTCTTCTTTTTTACTTTTACGTACTACAAATTATACACACATACATATGTGTATACATACCTAACCTATATATTATATGTTGTATATAAATGTACACATTTATTATTTTAACAATTGTCTTGTCCACAAAATTATGTCTAGCACTGCTATAAATTAGCGAAATGGCATTGAAAATGAAATGTAATAAACTTATATGACTCTTATACGTATGAATAATTATATAAATGTAGTTGTAAAAAGTTTTTCTTTTTCTCTTTCTATTATTAATTATTTTCGAGTGCTGTAACTTTTTTGATTAATTTTAATATGAATGTATGTACATATATTATATAATAAAGATTTATGTACATACATAAATATATATGTACATGCAGATAATTTATATGCATACATAGAATATATTTATCTAAATACATATGTATATATATAAGACAGAACAGATTGTAATAGAATTATTACATATGTATGGATTTAAATCACGCGATTCACTAGAATGAATCCGTGATAACACATTAGTCACAACAATAAACAGAAATAAACGAGGTGTAACAAATAAGATATGTCAATAAAAAAGACTAAAAGTCTATGGGTAAAAATGAAAAGTAAAGTAGGTATATCTAGTATTACAATAAATAGTTACACTTAACACGTGACCATAAAATTTTCTTGCTTATCAAACATAACATATGTATGAATGTACGTACATGTGGTATGTACATAAATTTACCAAATTGTAAGAAGTGAAGATAGAATAAGAATTTTTGTTGTTGTTGAAAGAAAGACAAAAAATAAAATTAAATGATTTGGTAGTGAAACTCAATATTTCACTGGGCGAGGCTATATAAAATCTATTATAAAAAAACTGATTGCAATACCACATATTCCTATTCGATTATATTGATAACTAATCCATAAACAATTTCACTGGCCGGCTATATTAAAAAGCATTGTACAAATGTAACAATGTTTTTGTACTCTTTCTTATACATAGTTTTTTTTATACAATATTGGAAATGAAATAAAGGCAAGTAGTTTCTACCTGTTTTTAGAAATTATAGTTTTTGTTGTAAGAAAATGAATTAGGTTGAGAAAGAGAATGGAACACTGTCACTACTTATTGTTAGATATACTTTGATTAAATGACATACAATCATACATATATATTTCAAATAAGGATAAAAAAAGGAGTAAGGATTTCTAGAACAAATAGATAAGTATAGGTACATATGTATATAAGTACATATAGGTATATGTTTGTACATTCATAAGTCAAATTTTAGTAATATTTTATACATATATCTCTATAGCAATACATGTATGTAAGTATGTACCTTAGCTATAATATCAACAAAAAAATGCACATCCGTGTACGATTTATGTTCATAATTAAGATTTTTTAGCATTTTAATTTTTTAATATTCGTACAAATATCATTTAAAGAATATTTGAGAAGAAACAATTTTGTTTAATTGAATCTTCAGGGGTTTTCAACAGCAAATCTATGGTACCCTGCTCTTTTTATACTTTCTTACTAAATTGTTATTCAACGATAAACTATTTAAGAAATCTAAATTTTATATCTTTTATAATATTCTAACAACATTTGCGATGACATCAGCTTTTCTTTTTTTTTTAGATCTTATTTCTTCAAATCAAAAAGAAAATTAAATATGAGCGTTAGTGCGTGCACAGTCTGTAATTTTTATAAATTACCAAAACCAAGAATTCGTATTTGTTTAATTTTGAATCTTATTTGGAAAAAAAAATTTAACTTCTACTAACTACATATGTATGTATATGTATATAAATGTACAAACATATAAACGAGGTATATATACATACATATATGCATATTTTTTTTGGCCCGTCAAAATATAAATGGCTATAATATGGCATTATGGCACCTCAGAAGATAAATTATTTATCAATATAAGTAGCAATCAAATCTATGATTATTTTTGTTTTGTGTAAGTAAGAGAGGTGAGAATCTTTTAAAGGCACCCAGAATACCCCTTTGGTAGTGTCAGATTTTTACTGACTGTACCCATCTCCCCTTTTAACCAATGTATAATGGGATGAAATTCTAAATTCCGCTACAATAGAATATTTTTTAGGTAGTACGGAAGTACGGATAGAATAAGACCCTCAAATTAAAAGGACTAGTGATAACTTAACCACTACACTATCAGTCGGATATTGATATTTAATAAGTCAACATTTTAAATTATAATTTCTTTTATATAAAATAAATAAAAATAATACCTACCTAAATAGGTTTAAATAAAATTAATTTATTCCTTAAAATCAAATTTAAAACATTTAAACTTTTTTATATGTAGGTACCTACAAAAACATGATATTATTTTTTCTGAATTATCACAAAATTTTGCAATAATTTTCGATTAGGCATTGTACCTACCATGTGGGTCCTATAGAATATAAAATATAGAAAGTTTATAATACATTTAAACATTCATTCTACATACATATGTATACCTATATGTAATATGTAATGTATGTATGTATAAATATTATATGTATTTATATAAGAATGTAAGGTAGGCATTCATTTTTGGTTAGGTATATACATTTTTGTACTTAGAATCATTCTACCATCAGATACTACTATAGAATAATAATATTTTTATATGTAGGTTCATATTCTTTCTAGAGTTTGGGGTATAACAAAAATTATCTCTTTTTTTTTTTTTTGCGTTGAATTTTATTTGTTGTTATTTTATTTTTGTTTTTTCTGAAAAACTTTCCACATTTCCAATTTTAGTAGAAAATGTACATTTTATTTCAATATGTTTTTTGTTTTTTTATTCTATAGTCAAATGAAAATCTTTTAGTCTACGAAATGTAGGGTGTATGCACAGATGGATAAAGTGGAACTGTCGCGAATAAATACTCAATTTTTAATTATATTTAAAATTAATATTTATCATTTTTATTTTTTATTATTATATTTTTTCTTTATTAAACTCTTCCGAAAAAGCAATAATAATTATTACAGTAAAATAAATAATTGTTGTAAAAGTAATTTTATATATAATGTGCCCATAACAATACTAAAAATATTAGCGTAATTTAAACAAAAAAAAAAAAAAATAAAAAGCCTAATTCGAAAAGTTAAAAATTAAAGTTAAAAAAAATTTTAAATAAACTGAATTAATTGTTTTTATACTTAATAATTTAAATTTTTATATCAGTTTAATATCCACACATACATATGCATACATATATATTCTAAATGGGCTAAAAGAAAAATAAAGAAAATCAATAAACGAAAGTAAAAGTGGAAACATTTATTTTTCTACAATTCACCGCCTTACAATATTAATTATTTTTCTATATGTAGGTAGTTGTTTAATTTTTTTTTTTCCTGTTATTATTTGTAACGGTTTTTAAGAAAAGGACACTTTTTTAAATTGCTTTTTTTTTTTTTTGTAAATTGATGTAATCTTACAAATAAATTCTAAAAAACTAAGCGAAATATAAAAAAAAAAAAACAATGAAATTAAATTTGCAATGTAATAGAGGTAAGTAAAAAACGAAATCATAAAATTTGTATTTACGTTTTAAAATTTGAAAAATAATAGTGTAGAATGTATGTATGTATGTATGTATTTATGTAGGTATCTTAAAAATATTTTATATATCTACCTATTATGCTCCTTAATATATGTACACACATGCAGATTAACATCTATCTAAAAAGGAATATATATGCATGTGTATTCATAAGGATAACTATGTATACATATATATAGGCACCTATAGCTATACATATATACATACATATAAATAGGTAATATAAAATTTCCAATTTGATTTTTTTTTGCATTCAAAAGAATAAAAACCAGGTCAAAAATAAAATTCTCGAAGAAAATTCGATTTCATAGTAGGTACATACATATATGTATGTGTGTTTTGTGTTTTATTTTCATAATATTATTTTGTATTCGTAAATTTATTATAAGACCTTGACCCTAGATTATTCGAATATATATATATATATATATACATATATATAAGTATTCTGAATACGTACAAGTCCATTTTATTATGAATGATGCAATTTTTAAAATGAATGAATTAAGAAATTCACATAGTAAAATTAAATTTAATTATAAATTGACTAATTAAATGAATACCTAAAATAATGGGGTGTATATAATCCAAAAATTATTTTACATTTAAAATAAAGAAACAAAAACAAAAAGAACAAAACATTATCAAAAATATTTAATCAATTTAATTATAATTAAAAATATACATAATACATTACATACATATATGTATGTAGTATGTACCTATATAGATAATATAAAAGCAAAAATATTAAATTTCAAAATATTTATTTAAATTATTCATAATTAGTTACGTAAGAAATTGTGTACCTATGTGTATATACATACATAAATTAAATTTTATTATGATTCTTTCATTCTGTCTGGACATACATACATATTTTACTATTTTACATCGTACATTTTCTTTTCACTATTATATGTATATATGTATATAGATATGTATGTATGTACAATATACATAATATAGGTAAAATTTAAACTACTTACCATTTACTTTAAGATCCACTTTTCTTTTATTCACTTTATTCTAAATATAAAACATATAATCCATTTGTTATTGATGAAGGCTGAGCTAACGCATCAGTAATCACTATGGGCTCTAGATCCGTAGTGTAACATTAAAACTAAGGGTCACCCATTTGGTCAAAGTTATAGTGTTAAGTTTTCACTAAATTTATGCTCCGAGGTATCATTTTTACAGAAGAAGCTTTGAAAGCTTCTAACATGCATTTGAAAAAAAGTTCATCTAAATCTTGGAAAAGAAACTTATTGGATATTTCCGTTTTTTTTCTTTCATAGACTAAGATAGATGCAGAAAAAGTACACCATTTTCCATACCTCATCAATTCTTCTTTAAAATCTACAGATACCCATATATGTACATACCTACAGATACTCAGACCCATATACCTTATCTTCTAGCATGTATAATTAATCTTATATAAAGTATTTCTATATAATCTTTTATTTAAATTAATATAGAAAATAAAAGATGCCTTATATCAGCTTAAAAAAGAAGACGATGTAATGCACTGTTCTATAAGCTTTCCAGTAATCTCTTCTCTTTGCAATTTTTAGAATTTTTCTATTATAATATTTTCTTTTCCCTAAAAACTATAATAGATTTTAAATAAATTTTTTTTTTTTTTTATTTCTAATAAATAAATACATATTTAATAAAATAAAAATTGAATTTACCTTAATCGGTCGAATGCATAAAACTGAGATTGAACTCAAATCGCATTTTTTATTTTTGAAGCTTGAACTTGTAGTTTTTGTTTAAAAAACTGCGATTTAAGTTCAAGCTCAATTTAATGCATTCGATCGAATATTGTATTCTTATCATTGATTTGTTATATGAATAAATTACAATGTTAATAATTTATACGTAGGTAGATACATACAATTATACATACATATTTAAAAAAAAAAAAACAAGCAATGGAAAAAAGCCAAGGGTTTTTAAAAAAGCGAATTGTCAAAATTAAAAAATATGCCATAATAAGCCTAGAGTAAAGAATAGATATCTATATTAAAAAAGAAATTTATAATAATATAAATTATGTATTTTATTAATTATTAAAATACATAATTTATATTATTATAATAAATTATGATTAATAATGAAATCAATAAGAAAAAATTTAAATCATACTTTCGTCAGTTATAAGTTAACCCTATATTATTAAGAAAAATTATTAACACAAATTTCTAAAATGACTCATACTTATTTCCAAAGATCTAACTCTTCTCATTTTTCCTCTCAAATTTCATAATAATTTGTCAATGCTTATTGAAAGCATTGCTTTTAAGTTAAACCGTTTGAAAGATAGAAAAGGTCCAAATTTTTGAAAAATTTAAGTTCCACATAACGGTGTATTAAAATACCGTATAACAAAGCCACATATTTATTTTATATATATATATATATATTTATTTATAAAGTTTATAAAACCAGCTATCGTTTGACGTTTCCAGATTAAAAATATGAGTTATAGAACCTGTGTTATAAAAATTTAAAGGCTTTTACGAACTTTGTAGGACTGCAGCTCCGTAACGGGTGAGGCTACAGAAAAAAGTTGTTCCATAAAATTAGTTTTTGGCGATGCCTATCCGCAATAAAAAATTTAATTTCAAGCTTTATTTCAAACAGTGTAGAAATTTTATAAACAGCCAGACAGGCGGAGAGACAGACGAACAGAGAAAAAAACATTTTTTCAAAAACACATTAATATGCTTAGGTATGATTTTTTTGAAGAACTAAAAATAGAAAGCTCATATTATCAATCACATAGCTACATACTTACATATGTGTTCTTTACAATACAACCTGAAATAACATCATGATATTACATTGTATATTAATTACAATTTGTTAAGAATTAAACTATATGTTATATTATTAATGCAATTGAAATGTACATAACGTCAATAATATTTAAAAAAAGAAAAAAAAAAAAACCGAATTATTAATAGATAACGAATGTTTTATTGTTTACACAAAGTATCTTATGATTTTATGAAAAATATTTAGATCAACCGCCTAATCGGTCAAATGTTATCAATATTATAACATATAACACGGTGATGAATCAATTAGAAGAAAAACAAAAATTCAAACGATTAATTCTTTTTTTTTTTTTATGTTTTAATTTAATTGTAATAAAAAAAAAGATTAAAAATGGAAATTTATAAATATATAGTTGTAACTTGACGTAGATCATAAAATAATTTTAATTTCTTGTGCACAAACATCACCGTCATATTTTTACTATAGTTAAAATAAAAGTGCATGCGACGTTATATAATATTTTGTACATTCGTGCATATTTATTTAGTTTATAACAAAATTATACAACCTGGTAATATTATAAAGCAAGACCTAAGTCAGACCAAGAACTGAAAACACATGAATGTAGTTGTGAGAGAATTGCAATCGATTCTCACGTATTGCGCGTATGAATAATTTAATAATTGATGTGAGTCTCGATTATAGCCATATAAGCGTGTACGAATTTTTAAAGTATGAACGATATTGAGGCAATTTATCTTAAGAAGCTTTTAAAATAAAAAATTTAAAGGAAGACAATTTTTTAAATGCATATTTATGAATGAAAATATTATATTTTAAAATATCTTTCTTTAATGAATTATGTAAAAAATATGCGACTTTAATTTTCTCTTTGGACCAAATTGAATAAAGTAAATGGTTTTTGTGTTATTTCAGGATTTATAGTCGGCCCCCTATTTTTTTCCATAAGACTGCGTGTAAATTTATTAAAAGCTGTCCCCTTATTAAGCTTTTACTCTCTGCACTTCATGGCCTGATAATTGATGTGAGTCTCGTTATAAAGTATCTACTATTTGAATATTTTATTATAGGTATCTATATTTATGTATATGTAAGTAACGGGTGTTTTTTTTTTAGAATGATAGAACTTTAAATTAAAATAAAACACATTTAATTAAGATTGAAGCCAAAAAATTTTTTATTTGATTTCAGTAAGCATTGACAAATTATTATGGAAAGCTTCACGCCGCAACAACGTTTACAAATGGTTGAAATTTATTTTCAAAATCAGTGTTCTATTCGCCAAATTTATAGAGCACTTCGTGAAATTTATGGTTTACATAATCGTCCATCAGACCAGATTATTTGTCGAATTATAGATAGATTTCGGACAACATTTTCTCTACTCGCTGCAACAACAACAAGACAAAGAACCGTACGTACAGAAGAAAATATCAATTGATTTATTAAAAGAAAAATTTGGTGATAACATTATTTCGAGAAATGGTCCAATTAATTGGCATCCAAGATTATGCGACATAACGCCACTGGATTATTTTCTTTAAGATTATGTGAAGTCATTGGTTTATGCTGATGAAACCATGAAACAATAGCCACTTTGGAAACCAACTTAACCCGTGATATTGATAAAATAAGGCCGGAGTTACTAGAAAAAGTGGTTCCAAAATTGGTCTGATGGAATGCGGTTGCTCAGAGCTAGTCGTAGTGTACATATGCCGGAAATTATTTTTAAAACCTAAATGTCATAAAATTATCTTTCAAATAAAAAAAAATTTAGCTTCAATCTTAATTTAAATGTGTTTTATTTCAATTTAAAGTTCTATCATTCTAAAAAAAGCGTCCGTTATGTATAGGTTAGTCACGTCGAAATATTTAGAGCTAATTATTTCGAAAAACTTTAACTTATGTAATATGTCTCCATTGTAATAGGATTCTAGCGCACAAAAACTAAATAATCCCACATTTTAAGTATGTGATTAAGTATGCAAATAAAAACAACTTTAACCCTCGGGCAGTATTTTTTTCATAGATACTCGCTCTGGGTCATGTTGACCTAAACTTAGAAATGCATAAATCTTGCGTTAATAATAATAAGATGTATCTAATCTGAATATTTTTTTTTTCAGTTAATATAAATTTTTTTACAAATAATAAAACATTTACTTATTATATTTAATTAAATTTATTTAACAAAAACGAAAAATTCAAAAAATGTGTCAAAATAAAAACATTTATAAAATATTTTGCACTTATATTTTGCATTTTTGATCCTTTTCCGAATGTTTACACTGCTTGCATTATTCAGTTGCAACTTTTTCTTTTCCACTTCCTCCGTTCTCATTTCTCCCAAAAAAACAATTTAAAAACGAAAAAAAAACGACGAAAATGCGTAAAATTCCGAAAATCTTTATTCATTTTTGTTAACCAAAACTTAGCTGCTTTAGCTGTTACACTAGCAAGTCACCAATACATGTAAAACAACAACAAAAAATTTTATCAGGTCAAAAAAATTGATATAATATTAACGCAAACATATAAAGTTGCAACAGCAAAATACAACTTAATGGAAACGCGAGAATTTTGCAGCACATTTTAAATACAAGAATGAATACGTCATTGCATACAGAATGAATGTCAAGTGTACAATGAATGAATGTACAAAGTTATGAAGGTTCAAAATGATTTAAAATGAAAAAATTATGTTTCAAACTCAATTTTCTTTTGAAACACCCGGTATTTGGGGTACTTTTTATAGCATATTTCGAGACAGCTTTTCAAGCCCTATAATTAGTACCCAATAACTTTTTCTCTATCTCTAACCATTTTTGAGATATGAAGAATGGAAAAGTGTGTTATAACACAGAACATGAGTTAACACACCTTTGAAAATATCACACTTTTCTATTGTGATTGAAAATAACACAGAGATTGAAAATATCACACTAACTAACACACTAATAACTTTGTAACTTGGGTATATGTGGATCGTCAGTATACAACAATTACAGCTGACAATTTACTCTACAAAATGTATTTTATTTATCTCTCTACAGTAAGCCGTTCAAAAGTTATAGATTTTTTTATGAAAAGTCTCTAAAAAATCTTTAATCCCTCATATCTCGAAAAGGGTCCACAATAGACCCCCCTCCAGTACAATTTTTTTTTGTTTTAATGCCCCCAATCACTGAGTGCAGTGCGCGTACTTGAGTCTCGGACACCCTGTATACATACTGTATTTAAATCGTTCTGACTGAAAATATTTCGGGCTAATTGATACTAATTTATATATATATGTAAGTACAATAAGGTATGTACCTATATAACAGTTTAATATTTAATTTTACCGTTATGTAAAAATATAATTGTACCTAAACTTACCTGAACATATTTTTTCAAAGTAAAACGTAAATAGGCATTAAAACTCCAACATTTATATTTTTTCTTGTGATATGATAACACAACATTATTTTTATTATCTTTTGAAAAATGAAAGCTTTTAAAAATTGAACGCATTGTTATTTAAGTTTTTTATCTCTATGTATGTACATTCATACAAACATATACATACATATATATATGTATAAGTATAGTTTATCTTTATACAAAAAACAAAAGTACCTATCTACCTACCTATTAATTAATTTAAATATTAAACGTATTAAAAACTAAAAAAAATAAATGGTTATGAAAATATCGTAACTAGTGTAAACTTTAAGTAACTATACCAGTATCTAATGTCTATAATACCTAAGGCATTTAAAAAAAATATGTATTTATTATCAATAATTATAAATAATAATTTAAATATTAAACAAATAAAAATCTACTAATTAATTTGTTGTAATGATTTTATAATATTTAACTTACAATTTCTTTTTTTGTTAAATCAACTTACCTATTAAAAAGTTCAAATTTAAAAATTTTTAATATTTAAATTTTATAATAACTTTAAAAGTAAAAAGTAAATAGATACATACAGTCATACATATTCTAATAATAATACTCAAAACAATAATACATATATAAATCCATATAAATGTGTATATGTATTAAATGCCTAAACTTAAATTAATGGTTTACATTTTTGATTGTTGCATAACAAAACAGCACACCAAATTAAAATAAAATGAGTGAATAGAACTGAAAATAAAAGCAATAAAGAAAATACATACATACATACATACTATAGATATATGCCTATACTATAATTATACAACAAAAATTTAATAAACAAAAATAAAAAACAAAATAACAACGCTAGATTTAAACCGGCCGGTCTAACTACGCAGTTTTTTGACTTTTGTTATTCTGACTGTTCCACCTTAGTAAAGTTTAGACAAAACATTTTTTTTTTTTTTTTTGCTGTTTTTTTCAATTAAAAAAAAAAATAAAATAGCAATAAAAATTTTGCGAAATATTTACAAGTTCATATGTATGCATAAAAATTTTATATTGTTATGTTATATACATATACACATAAATATACCAGGAGAGGGTAAACTCTGAATGGAGTACCAATTAAAATTAATTAAAATATATAATATAAATATGTATGTACATACATAATATGTTAAATTTAAAAGTATGTACCTATCTATATTATATTTTTTAAATTACCATATGTTTAGAACAGTTTAAAAAAAAAATTTTTTAAGTTGTTTCATTTTCTCAAAAATTAGTTTTATAAACTTTTTAAAACTTTGTAGAAAAAAAAATTTTGGTTGGAATTAGCTAATTTTATCGGTTTTCATATTTACATAGAAAATTAGTTTCACGATTAGATAGTCCAGTTTTAAGCTATACAAAATGTCTATTCCTATTATTAATTACTAGTAGCATTATAATAGTACAAAATGCCCAATTTTATATTTGAATACACCTAGGTAGTAGGTACCCAATTCAAACTTCAACTAAAAATAAATAAACGGTTCGCCAGAAACAATTTGTTAACCCATAAATATATAATATGCATGTAATAAAAATAATAATCACTTATATTATTTATTTTCTAAAGTCATGTGTATGTAAGTATGTATTTAAGTAAGTAAATATATGTAGATCTGTACATATAGAACAAATAAAAAATGTGACATTGTTAATATAATAAAATTACACTAAATAAATAAATTAACATAAAAATAGTTTTATTGAAAGTGTATTATATGTATGTATTTACTTATGTAATGTATGTTTGTATGCATTATATACAGAATGTTTTAATTTTATTTTGTTTTATTTTTATTCAAAAGTTTGCCATTTGCATCAGCCAAAAAAGAAATTTCATTTTCATTTTCTAAATACCTACATACATATTTTTTTTTTTAATTTTCATATTTTATTTTGATATTTTTTTTTGTTCTTTTTATTTTTCATTCTAGGATTTTACGCAGTTAAGAAAAAATCAAGTTATAAGAAAGAACAAAAATAGGTAGTTTTGTTTTTACATACTTACATTCATATATACATGCTTACATATAATGTACTTAACTATACTTATGCATATACATATATACATACATAGACTATACACACAAGTTTTATACGCTAAAATTTTTTTTAAGTTTAGATACATTTGTACATAATGTATATTTTTTATATGCTTATGTATATATAGAGGTATTTACGTTGTATAAATATGAATTTAATATAATAAGTAGTAGTACTTAAGTAGTTACCTAAATAACTAAGAATAATATTATAATAAAATGGTACAAAGTTAATTTTATTTTATACAAGGATAAGGTATACATTGTACAAATAAATGTACCTACTTATTTTTCTATTTTGGAATCTTACACCTAATCTATGGCCGGGATATTATTCATATGATGTTTCACTGTTTCCTGTTGTATGTAGATTCTAAATGATGTAAACTATTAGGTATGAACTATGTATGTATGAATACTCTTATTATTCTGTATGTACAAACACTGTAAATATATGCACACATATTAATAGGGATATATTATTTATACATTCATATATGTACATATATAATGTACTACATATTGTAATCTTATATAATATTATTTAGATAATGAATTCTTCGAAACTTTGGTAGAGAACTTAACGTAATAGAATTCTGGTTCATCGTTTTTATATACGTAAATAAAACAAACTTCTACCACTTCTACATACTATAGGTATGTATATAAATATACATATTAAGTTTATTAAATATTAGCAATATTAGCTAATGCGTAAATGTAGCTATTTATACAGGGTGGACCAATTTGGACTGACTTATATTTTTTTTATTTTTAAAGTTTTTTATTTTATTTTTTTTTAAATACAAGTATAAATTATTAAATTTTTTTTAAGTTAAGTATGAAAAATTACATCCTTTAAATGGCTTCCATTTTCCTGTTGGCAGTTAAGATTTTTTAAGACATTTTGCATTACGTTGCGCAATTTCTGTGCGAATATTCTGCTTTAGTTTCTGAATATTTTGTGGTTTGTTGACGCAAATCCGTTCCTTCAAGAAACCACACAAAAAAAAACGGGGGGCCGTCAAAGAATCGTTATTTTGAAGTTCTCGGATAATAGTTATTGTCTCTCTCAGCTGGAACCAAAAGAAAATATTTTTGACATTTTTTAAAAGTAGTCTTATTAAATGAAAAATGCCGGTAAGGTAGGTCTAAATATTACATAAAGCATATAACATAAACAAAATAAATGTTTTAAATATTAAGTAGCATATAGTACATAGGAATACATATATACATAATTATTGAATGCTTGTCGCAAATCAAAGTGCAACTACATAGGTATGTATGTACATTTAAAAAGGAAAAGTTGAATTATTTTCTAATAATATTACACGAGGTGGAGCCGTGGAGGAATCAAAATTAATAAGTATGCAGTAAAATTAAATAGTTAGAGTTAAGGTGATGGCCGAATGCTTACTTTGCTTCCTTCGAAAACTTTGACAGCTAAAAAGAATTACCTACATTATTTCTTTTGGTACTTATGACCAAATGCACAAAGTATTCAAAGTAAGCAAACAAAGCAAAGTACAGAATTGACGAATTTTGCGCGTTGAATACCTTTACTTTACTTTTTTTTAATTTTTCTACATAAACATTAAAAAATTTTGAATAAGTGGGAATGTGATTTTGTACAATCCATGAATTGGAAGTTTTCTATATCTCGAACCCAAAATCTTCTCGTATTTGTATGCAGGGAGTACAGTTTAGAAAACCTATACCTATTATTAAGTCTAACATAAAATTTTATATTTAAAAATATTTTAATAAAATAAATCAAAGTAGTGTAACCACCTATGTAAGTCAAAACTTTTACTTTCATTTTATTTTCATTACATACATACATACATATATACATACATTCATGATTAGATACTATTTAACTCTTAGTTTTAAATATATGTAAATACAATTGACAAACATAACCTAAGTTTAGTACAAATTTACCTTAACCTTTTAAGCGTAGAAAACTAATGTTAAATTTTTTTATTATTTTATAATAAATATAATATAACATACATACATATATATGCATAGATAATAATTAACTATATAGGTACCTAATCATAAATTATTAATATACTTATGCATATGTACGTTTACATATGTATGTACAAATCAAATTTAATTGTTATAAACACTAAACAGTAAACACACATGGTGCGTGATGATCTTACACGCTTCTTTATTTAAATATGTATGTATGAATATGTATGGCATACATTATCAAGAATAAGTATCTACAAGAAAATTCAAGATGTATATTCAATTTAATTTCTTTATTATTTTTTTTAATAAAAATTTGGAAAATAAAAACTAGAGAGCAGCAGCATTCAGCAAGTCATACCAAATTTAAAAATTTATGTATGGATATACATATGTATATACATATCTGCTAACTAAACTATAGGGACTTGGTTTACTCTACTGATGTACATATTATTATTACATATTACCAATGATATTTATATATAAATGCATATACCTATGCGTTTATACCAAATACCAATAACTATATAATAAGTATACATAATATGTATGTATATGCATACGTATGCTATATACTTATCATTCTTTTAAATTTCATATCAAATTTATATTTACTACGTACTTATCTATTGGAGCATATGTACTGGCAAATATCATATGGAATTTTAAATAATTTCATGTATGTACATATAATTATTACTCTTTTCTATCTTTAGATAATATATACCTATGTTTTATATATATAAATAAGCATGAATGTATTTATTTGATTTGTATATAAACTAAATTTTTTAAATAAAAAAATTCTATAATTTCTATAAATTCTATAATTTTCATAAATTAAATGCATATATATAATAAAATGTAATAAATATAAGTTAGAATTGCTTAGAATTTTGTTAAAACAATTTTTTTTATTCTACAGAATTTTATCTTAAAATTTATCGGTGTACGTTCTTACATTACATACATATATACATATATTATGTCAAAATTACATTACAGAACAAAATACTGTGCTCAATCAATGTTTATACTTAATATAATATAATATATGTACATACATATGTATGTTTGTACATACGTGTATATGCCCTTTATAGAATTACTAATTAATTATAAACAGTAGATAGCAAACTAAATAATCATTTGTCATAAATATATTAAAGTTTTTAATTGTATATATGCAAATGTAATTTTTTGTTTGACTAAATTGTACTTATGTACATATATAAGTACTATTTATAACTTCCATTCCATGCAAAAGCAGAATCCATCCATATTCGAATGTGCATATGAATGTAAAAATTGAACAATAATTGAACAACACAAGTGTGATGTGATGTCACTGACAGTCGACTCGAGTACTCGACTAATGGTTTATTGGGTTTGTTTTTAATTTTTATTGTGTTATATACAGCCTATCTCATTTATTTGAATTCGCCGTGAACACTAATCATATGAATAATGGAAGCATATTGAGTTTCTATATACATTGTATATAAATATGTATATATAAACATGCAAACATATTTTTATAAAACTTGTTTTATATTTTTTTTAAATATGAATATTTAAATTTAAGTATGTGTGCGTTTGAAACCAGAATCCAACGCAAACTATTATATAGTATTATATATTATATACTATATATATACTACTATATAGTATATACCCTTTACCAAATGTATTTTAAATAAATGCTTTCATACATACATACATATGTGCATGAATGATTCTGTTGTTCTAGAATTAAGTAGATTATCATGCATACATGTACTGTGTGTAAGTATGTATTAATTAATAAATTAAGAATTCTTTTTTGTTTTAAATTTAACGTCCATAACCTACAAATTACATTCTGTACTCTGTAGCAATGATCAAAATAAATAAAAGAAAAGTATGTATATAGAAATATAAGTATATAACAAATAACAATAATATTTTGATTAAAAAAAATTGTACGAGGAATATTATGAAAATTTGTGTTAAAAATAAATTTCAATTTTGTTCCTAAATAAAATAATGCTTACATGTATGTATGTACATAAGTAAATATACATTCCATACATATGTATAAATAAATATGTAATAAAAACATAAGGTCGATCTTTTAGAGTTCAACTATGGTCTATGGATGTTCAGCCAGCCTTAAAAAACTTTTTAATCAAATTAAAAATTAGATCATTTGAGACTTGAGTCAGAGTGTATCTATTACGTACTATGGTTAATATGATCAAACCACGCTCTGAGTAGAGAAGATTATCAGATTAAGAATGCACTGTGTCAACTCTGAGATCCCCGTATGAACGTAATATACCTATTCTGTTTCTATAATACTTGATCATCTTTTAAAAAATTTCGGATCTTATGACAGCTACCCGAATCTGTTGCACAAACACAACCAAATTTTACAGATATTGTTGGCCTGTCCCTCGACACCATTATCTACAATTTCAATACCTGAAATTGAACCAGACAGCCGAAAATGCTAGATTTAACTAGCGAAACTAACAATTTTGCAAGTGCCGTAAAAATATTTCAGTCTCGTAGCTCCTTTATTTTTTGAGTTATCGTGCGGACGGATAGGTGGACGGGCGTACATGGCTTAATCGAATGAGTTCTGAGCCGATCCATCCCTTTGACACTGTATCTAGCTCGACTCTTTTAAGGTGGCACAAACGTAATGGCAAATTTATTATAACCTTGAACATAGTTCATACGGGTAACAACAAGATTTGAATTAACTGTCATTTTTATTAAGAGACAATATAAATTTAAAAAAAATTAAATTATGAAGGTACTTATAAGTAACCGATCATATATTTAGAAATTGTTTATGTATTTATATTAAAATACTTGTTTTATTACAAACTACCACCATGCTTTTAATTAACTATTTAGCATTAGTCATGCAGGCTACGATTGTTGATTAAAGTTATTTATGGTTGAACTACTGTTTGTTAGTGTTTGTGCACGTGTAAAGTCTGGCTTTAAGTTTAGTTTGTTAAAAAAATTTCTTAGACAATGAGTTGATCACTCTTAGTATTGGCAAAATTCTTTTAAATTTGACGAACGGTTAACTGAAATATTAAAAAGTTCGAATCTTATTGTTTGAATATTCTCAAAATCTTATTTGTTCGTTAATAAACATAAGGAGACATAATATGGCAACGAATATCGTACCTACATAAGTACCTAATTGTAGGGGGCTCGGTGGCCTAGTGCGCACGCACTTTTAAGTTTTACTTTTACTTTAAATTTCCATACTATATGTAACGATAAGACATCTATTGTTTGTAATTATAAATTAACAAATTGTAACTAAAAGTGCATACCAAATTATTATGTGCATAACATACATATTATAAATATTTTATGAAATTCCCAAAATGTTTTTAATGTATGTAGTTCTAATAATTTGGTTGGTATGCGGTTTAAGTTAGAATTTTTTTTACGTAAAGTTACAAGTTTCATATATTTCTATTTATTTTTGTTTGAATTTTTAATATTTTTATTTTTGTTTTGACTGAAGAATTTTATTTATTTTTTTCTATAGGTAAATTACTTAGGTACTTATAAAAAAAATTTTAAAACAGTATTTTTTTTCAAATATTTCTAAATTTTTTGTTTTTTCAAAATCGCTACTAATAACTAGTAGTTACAAAAGAAATTCCGGGATTTCACATGCGATCTGAAATTTGGGATTATGATTTCCGAGACATTTTTCAATCCGGGATTATGCTACTTCAGAATTTTGATACTAACCCTATTTTTTAACTACATATATAGGTACATACATACATACATACATATGCAGTTAACTTCCTGTATAGTTGAATATTTAATTTTCATAAATCATAAACCATCTTTTTAAGTAGAATATGTACATTATGTATGTATGTGTATTAATTATTAAATTAACTTTTAAATAAAATAGAACTTGTACATATGTACATATGATTTGATAATTTCAACATAACTTATAAAAAATTTCACAATAAAAAAAAAATGATTTTCTCCATCAACAAAAAAAATAAAAAAAATTATGATTCATTTTTTTAAAATACCTCGTACTTTTCTATTTTATTATTTATATATTTGTCATATTAAATTCAGGTACAACATTTGATTTTTATATAGCAAATCCATTCCATGTGCTTATGCAGTGTTGCCTTTCTTTTATTTACTTTTTATTAATATTTATATATAAGTATGTATGTGATAAAATTTCAACTAACCAAATAAAAACAAAAAAAAATTTAAATCTTCTGAATTGTTACTAAACTAAAGTGCATAGGATTAGGGATAGATAGGAATATGTGTCGACTTACGAGTTACGAACGAACACTCAATTTAAATTTCACATTATAAAGACAAAAACAAAAAACAAGATGAAAAAGAATATCATTCAAGTTGAAGTTTTATAATAAATATTGTACATACATAATATTGTATATGTACATATTATACGAGTCTAAATACAAACTATTCGTTTGCAAATAATAATTGAATTTTCTTTTTTTACTTTATTTATGTATGTAAGTAGTTGTGATATAAAATGCATATACATACATATGTATATATGTATAAACATTTTTTGGCCAAGAGCATTAAATAAATGTAGCTATAAAAAACAAATATACTTATGGTTTGTGTTCCTTTTACAGACTATCTAAACAATTCTTTTCTACTCCAAAAAACTACATAATTGACCATCCTTTTATAAAGAGTAGAAAGGAGTAAATACGGTTATGTTAAATTAGCATCCCACCAATCACCATTTGGCATTTACCAATGCCATATACATAAATATTACATACTCCCAAATACTTTCACAACACTTTTCGTAAAAAGAGGAAAGGAACGCAAAACTATATTGAACATTTTTCGACCAACTATAGTGTGTGCAAATTACTTTGCCCAAACAAAACTTGTAATTTGAAAATTATAAAGGTAGTAATATTTTCACGATTTTTTATTAGAAAAATATAATATTCATGTTATAACTTTTATATCTAGTTGATCGACTTATAATTTTCATAATGCATATGTACATACTTATGTATGTCAGTGACTATATGTAATATGTAATATTAGCTCGGTATTTGACTCTTTGTTTCACGTCGTAACTCGAAAGTATGTATATGGGCCTAAAGAAATCTTATATTAATTATGAATAAAATTATTTTGTCTAAATCTAATAGTGTGTATTTATGTAAATATATAATATATAATATGTAAAATTTGTATATAAATAGATAAGTATGCATACATATTAGGAAACAGGATTCAGGATATTGCAATGCCTTTAAGAGTAAGCATATAAGAATTAAAATAGAATAATGTAATATGATAACATTAAGATTAAAAATGATGTAAAAAAAAATCGACATAAAATTAATCACTACTTCTTGTTTTTACAAAAACTTAAATGAATTTAATAATTTCGGACTCGTACAATATGGATTTATCAAATCATCACAAATCACTATCTAAAATTTTTAAATTCGCTTTATACTGAGTTTCGTTGTCATTTCATTTCTCATTCATTACTCATTCTTTAACTTTATTTCGCCGCATTTAAAATGGCAGTTTTCTTTACATAGCTTTACGTATACATATGTATATGTAAATTTTATTTGGTATAATCAGTTGAAATAAAAAAAAAAATATAATCAACTTCTGTATATATAATACATAATATATAATTTTTATATATTTGCTAGCATATACATACATATTCGTATTTATAAAACGAAAAGAAAATAAAAAACATGAATAGGTATAAATGATAATATATTATATGGATGTATTATATATTTATATAGGCATCGATATTTTAAATGATTATAAATCAAGATATATAATATGTATATACATTTTGTATATATATTATATATGTATTAATATTATGTATGAAAAACAAAAATAGGAAAGAAAATTAAAGAATTAAGAATTTCAAGTGATTTTTTTTTTTTTTGTTGTTTTGTTTTTTTAGAAATCACTTTAAAAAATTTTAATTTTCATTTTTCAGTCGGAATTTTAACATCGAGTGGTTTGTACGGCAAATAATGGAGCGGTAGCTAAGTTAATTAATCCTTTTTTTTTTTGTTAAGGAAAATAAAATTTTTAAACAAAAAAATAAAAAGTTATTTTTATTTTATTTTGTTTCAATTTCGTTAGTTTTCAAAGTTTTCACAAAAAAAAAAAAGAAATTTTTTTTCGGCATTTTTATTTTTTATTTTACAACGCAATATTTAAAATATCCGCTGTCCACAATAAAAAAAAAAAAAAAAATTGTTTCGTAAATTTATTTTAAAAGTTTTTTTTTTTTTTGCAATTTTTAACCGTTTTCTTGTTATTAATTCAAAAAAAAAAAAAAAATAATAATAATAAGTACATATGTACATGTGTACACATATTATATTCTACAAGTAATAAGAAAAAGTATTTTCAATGTTCCACAATGTAAATTAAAATAATCTTACAAAAAAGTGAAAAAAGTATAAAATAAAAATATTATTTAAAAAGTAAAAAAAAAAAAAAAACAAAAGAGTTTAATAAAAATTTAAAAAAATTAATAAAAAAAACTCTTTAAAATAAAATATGAATAAAAACATCAACAACAATAGCAACCAATATTAACTTATAAAATAACAAAGCAAACCGTACCATCAACAGATAAGAGAAGGAAGATACAGAGAAAGTATTACAAAAGGGGAACAATAATTCTTAAATATTGTAATTGTATAAAAAAAAAACAAAAAAAATTAGTTAGGTTAGCAGTTGGAAATTATAAAAAATTTGCAAGAAAATTAAAAAAAAAAAAATAAAATATTTTTTATAAAATATCCATCGATTTCTCAATAATTTTTCATCCACGTTACAAACAGTAAAAAAAATATATATTTCTTTAAATCCAGAATATAAAATTTTTTTTTTTTTTTTTAAATATACAACCTAATTCCTAATACTTTATTCTTTTTCGCTTTAAAATATACTCTGACTAAAAATTTATTAAAAGGTGAAATAAAAGAATAAAAAAATATTTAAGAATAAAAAAAAACATTCTAATACGCAAAAATCTTGTAATAATTCAAATAAAGTGTTGAAAAAAAAAAAACAACACTAAATAAATAAATAAAAAAAAACAAAGCCTATAAAAAAATAAATAATCAAGTACGTGTATATTATAATAATATTAGAACAATATCAAAAAAAAGTAAATAACAACAGAATTTAAAAAAAAAAAATCATCCCATACTTTATTTACCAACACAATCATACACAAATAAAAATAAAGAAAAAAGAAAATTATTAACTATCAAAACTCAAAAGTTAGGCAAATTTTTATTTTTACTTTAAAATTTTTAATTTTCTTCTCTGTTTTTTTGTAAGAAATTAAAAAAAAAAAAAATTTATATAACTATACCTATGTATAAAGTAAAAATATGATAATAAATATCTGATATTATTAATATATGATATTATAAAAAAAAAAAAACAAGAATTTTTTTGTTAAGAAAAAAAAAAAAAAATAACAAACATAAGTTATAAAGTGAGAAAAGAAAATAAATAACTTTTCACTGAAAAAAAAAACAAAAAAATACCTACCTACATTCTACACATATTATAAACGTACATGCATACATAGGTAATAAAAACATAAAATAAAAAAGTGATATCCTATTCAATAGAAAATATATGCAATTTTTAAGTAATTTTTTTTTTTTTTTTAAATTAAATTTAAAATAATAAAATTGTTGCCACCTATCGGTCATATTATTTTTATAAAGTCAGATTTCACTTAATGGTTTAGTTGTTTTTGACAATAGAAAAAAAAACATTTTTTTTTTTTTTTGTTTTGTTTTTAATACTACAAAGAAAATAAATATATTATAATTTATTCTCTTTTTTAAAAGTATATTAAATATACATTATAAATATATATAAAAAAAAAAAAAACAAAAAAACAAAAAATAAAACCTACAACATCCCTTTATTTTGTTTGTTTTGAATATTGTGTTTAAAACTTTAAAAAAAGAACATTGTTGCAATTTAAATATAACAACGCAACATTTATAAAGTATAACATCAAATTCAAAAGAGAAAAATATATATGTATATAATCAAAAACAAAAACAATAACAAAAAAAGCCTAAAAAAAGTAGGAAAGTTAACCAGTAACAAAGTATAGTCTACAAAAAGCAAAGCCATATTATTAAACATTTAATTTTAATCATACTTTAGGATTACTTGTTTTTTTTTTTTTTTTTATTTTTTTATTTAATAACAATTTATTATTGAAAATTCAAAACTGTTATATTGTTATTTATATATGTGTGTTTATGCATACATACTTAATATCATCAACAATATCGTCATTTAAAAGATATAGATATTTTTTTTTTTTTGGTTAAAATAAAAACTTAAAGAATACTTTTTTTTTTTAATACCTTAATAAAAAAAATATTTATACAACAAAATGGTTGAAAGAATTACTGAAGAGAATACAGCTGACGAGAATACAGGTAAGAATCTATAGATTTTTATTTATATTATAAATATAGTTATATATGAATGTGATGCATACTTATATTGGGCATACTGGTTATACTGTACGATTTGCCTAAAATTCCTTATTTTTAATAATTTTATTAATGATTGTATATGTATAGTATAGCATCAGTAATCACTATATTAAACAAATCTGTTATGAGTTATTATAAGTTTTATAAATTATAAGTAACTAATAATGTGTATATTCCGTTGCCGTATTATGGCTGTATGATATGAAATGAAATATATTTTATGCATTCGAAAAAATTTTATGAATGTGTTTGTAGGTGAATTTCTAAAATAAATTCTTCCATCTATTTGAGAATAAAATTAGTATATATATATGTATATACATATATATGAACATAATAAATATGATTTAATTAAATAAATATTTTATAAACTTATAAAAAAATAAAAATAAATAAAACTCTGGTAGATACCTAAAAACAAAAAATCAATTTTAACTAACCTAAATACCCAAATATCCAGTATGTACTTATTTTACAATGTTAAATTGACTTAAAATAAAAAAAAAATATGTAATGCAATTTATTAAACTACATATAGGGTATGTTATGTTATACCGACGTACATTACTACATTTGACATATTATAAAAGAAAATGTCAGGCAAATACGTTGCAAATACATATTATAAAATGTCATGTCATGTAATCAAGAACAAAAAAAACTTAACTAAAATTATACAAAGATTAAAAGTTCTGATTAAAATTAGTTGTTAGGTTTTCTAGATAATTACATACATATCTACTTATTTGATATTCATATATTTCAATTTATAATATTATAAAATTAATTACTTTTCTCCACACAAAATTATTTTAAATTACATGTATGTATGTACTTACTTATAGTTATGTATGAAGAATTTTTATTCTGTCATAATATGTATGTATGTATTTAATTTATATTAAGATATAATAACTAATTCTGTTCTGAGCCTCGGTGGCCTAGTGGGTAAGAGCGTATAAAATACGCTGTAAACACCGAGGAAGTGTGGGTTCGAATTCACAAGACTTATTCCCCCTTACGATATTTAACAGGAAAGACTTTGTAATATCCTGTTCACAGGCAGAGTTCACAGGCAGTTTATGTGGCAGAGAAATGCATTAAAAAAAAATAAAAATTCTGTTTTAAGTACATAGTTTATGATTATGTGTAAAACCGTAAGTTCTGCTAATCTAATAAGGATAATACAAAAATAAAGAAAAATACTTAATTTAATATTTTATATTTTTTAATTAAAATAAAAAAAAAAAAACAGAAAAAAGTATTTATCTGTTTTTTTTTTTGCTTTATAAAAAAGTATAAAAAGAAATAAACTAATACATATATACAAACTTCAAATAGAGAATAATTAAAAAAAAAGGAAAATTCTAATTAAAGTTAATTGAACTCAAAATTTGTTTTGTTTTTAATTTTTGATTCTTTTTCTTAATTTTTTTTTTTTTTTTGAAATATATATTAAATTATTTAAAAAAAAATATATAAGTATATAATATAATAAGTGTATGTATTTAATAATATTAATACGTACATACGTATTAAAATATTATATTTTATTAAATAAATCAATTCTTTTGTCATTCCATTCCATTTATTAGAGATTAACTGCGGGTGATGAAAAAAATTTTTCCTAAAAACAAAAAACAATTTGTATTAGCATTTCCATTTATTAAATTCTGATATTAATTTAATTTTTATTTTGGTTCAAAATATTTATGTATTTTAGTTAAAAATAAGTTAATTATAAAATTTTGTACAGATAAAAATTAAAATCAAAGATTATCTATTACAATGAGATGAGTCATTCTCACCACGTGACCAAATTTTTCTATGCTAAGTTTTTTTTTTTATTAAATTATGAATTCTGACTCTAATATACTTTTTTCACTTAAAATTTGTACTTTGTACCATTAACTATATTTGTCTTTTTTCAAAATCAATTACGTTCAAATTCAAAAATTTGAAGTGAAGAGTAAACGTATACCTACATAGTTTTATAAAATAAAATTTGTTACATTTATTACAACAGTCATAATTAAAATCATTTTTTAAACGTTCATATAATTTATATTCTAAATCTTTTTCTCTACTAATTTTACTTACTAAAATATTTATAAATTTAGTTTCTAAGCTATCTAAATAATATCTACATAAGATTTTCAATTAAAATACATTTTTCATATTCAAATTTCAATAAACAATTTAAAACACTTTCGATTATTACTTTTTTATTTAATTTCAAAAAATATCAATTAACAATTTAAAATACTTTCGATTATTACTTTTTTGCTACTACGTACTTAAATGAATAAAATTAAACAAAGTTGCGCCTTTAAAAATACATTGCGATTCAATTTTAAATATTTCTATACTTTGTATTATAACAATACACAGTAACAAAGTCGCGTCTTTAAAAAAGCATTATAAAAATACTACCTAAACAATATTTTGTTCATTTTCTCTCTTACAGTAATTTCAATAACAGAATCGTTTTGAAACGAAGTAACATATATATATTTTACCTATACTTTTACTAATGGTTTTTTTTTTGTTTAGGTAGTTTTAAAAAATACAAAAATATGTGTAAAAAAAGAGTGGCCAATCCTTACTGTAAAAGATAATCTTTGATTAAAATTTTCCAAGATTTATTAGGTACGTATGTAATGAATCTAGCCATATCATAACTATTCGTCTGAAAGCGTTATACGTATATATACCTATTATAAAAGATGTAGGATTTCTTTCTTAGTTATCTAGATGCTTTTTGATTAATTTTTATTAGGATTAAATATTCAATTATGTACTTTGGAAAAATATTAGGTATAATATTTTACTATGTATAAATTCAATAGGTATAGGAGAACCTAAGTATTTTTATTTAACAACAGAAAACAATTTCTAAATAGAACTATATAAAAAATTAAAATAAATTATATAATATGTACATACTTACCTACATACATATTCTTTAAAAGAAATTTGTGTGCTTTATACTGACACGTATTTTTATAAAAAAATATTTACGTTAAATTTTCAAAAAAATCATTTTTTTTTTCACTTTTTTGATAATAAAAAATGTTTGTTCCAGAATTATCGAATTTCATGAACTATGTACGTGTTTACAAACAGCTCATGAAAATTTCCAAAAATTTTCCATTCTTTTGAAGAATTTTAAAGAGAATTTTAATTTTTTTTTTTATTTTTTTATTTTTTTTTTTCGAAATGTAAAGGATATTCTATTTTTATATTATATATTATGTTTTGTTAATATACTTACACAAAAGTATGCATCTGTGATTCTTCAGGATGTCGTAATTTTTATGTATGTATATTTTTTTAAATGGAAACTTCTAGTTTAACAGAAATTTATTTTATTTTCATTCTTTAATTACGTATAAAATGTGTATACTACCGGCAATATTTAAAAAAAAAAAAAAAAAGATATAAAAAAAAAAGAAAAACTAATCACACCACTCTGCCATAATGTTGACATTTGTCCTACCAAAAAATATTATGTTATTTTTTTTATTCATGAAATATTAAAGAATCTATGTACATTATTATATATAAGTATACATGTATATATATATGTATATATACTTATATTATATATAAGTATATATGTATGTATACTTATATTATATATGTACATACAAATACAAGTATATAACTACATTATGCATATATATATTTTTTTTTTTTATGTTTCAATGAATTCATGTTTTACATAATAACTGTATTATGTGTAACAAAAAAAAAATTTTTTTTTTTTGGTTTACTTAATAAAAAAGATATCCACGTATTTATTAAAAAATAAGAGCATGCGTTCAAATTTTTCTATATTCATATCATAAATTTATATATTATAGTTATACGTATATATCTATAAATATAATGTAATATGTACGCACATAGATTATGTTATATTATGTATATTGCCTACATAATATATCTTTTGAATTTATTTATTTCGTTTATGTAAAAAAAAAAAAAAAAATTTATTAAATTACAAAAAAAAATGAAAAATTTATGTGGCCGAGTAAAATCCACATGGTATGATATACATACTTAAGTTTTATAAATATTTATTTAATTTAAAAATGTCTAATAGACAGAAAGGAAAAATTTTGAAAATACTTAATAGACAAAATTACATATAAAAAAAAAAATATCGTAACATAGTTAAGAAACCTTTAAAAAAAAAAACTTTGAATTAAAGATTTTAATATTAAGTATAAGAACAATTTAATAATTTGTAATGAAACTTCTTTAATTATATCAAATATCTTAAAAATATGTACCATATACGAGTACTTTGTACTTATCGAGATATATATGGTTACCTAACTATATGTTTGTGCTGTACCTTTTACAGAATAAACCTATTCTCAACTAAGTACACTAATCTTTGAGAAATACTAGATAGATAGGGAGTACATACGAAATAAATTTTCCTGCAGGTTGCTTTAAATAAATTTTTAACATTTCATTTACCGTTTCAGCGCTGCTCCCATCTACTTTCAAGTTGAGGAGAGTCTTAACTGGTGTTTTCATACAAAATGAACGCAAAATTTATATATATATATAAGTATATATATATTTTATTACCTAAGTATTTACCTATGTATTTATAATTTTATTTTTAGATCGGAATTCAATGTAATACAATAAGGTAAACCATAAATAGTGTATTTTCTTTTGTTCTCATAACAATTGACTTAAAAAATTAAATTTCTTTTTTAAATACTTTATTAAAATTTTTATTTAAGGCTTTATATAAGTATACAAAATTTATCTTAATAACTGTAAAATTTTATCAAAAAAAAAACAAAAAGTAATGCAGAAATCTACTTTAAAAACAATTAAAAATATACCTAAATGTTGATTAAATTATTATTGTTTTGCAATTCTTATTTTTTTATCTTAAGAATTTAAAAATTTAAAACACAAAAGAATATTAAAAATTTATATATACGTCTAAAGTAAAAACAATTAAAATAAATAACAATAAAGAAATTTCTTACAATTCATTCAATTATTAAAACCCTATAATACTTGTAATAAAAAAAAAATGTAAAGTACCATACATACGTAAAAACGTAGGTATAAGCTATAGTTATCAGATTAGAAAAATTCCAAACAAAAATACTCTATTATTGTCATATTATATGGATATTCAAGAGTCAAATACTTTCATAACAAAAAAAAAAGAATATTAATTTCCACATTGTTCTCAAAAAAAATGAAATTTAGGGGCCTCGGTGGCCTAGTGGGTAAGAGCGTATAAAATACGCTGTAAACACCGAGGGAGTCCCACACACGTCGTAAGAGACAAGAGTTATTTCCTCTTACGACATTTACAGCTACGCCTGAACAGGAAAGACTGTGTAATTTCCTGTCCACATTTATGTGGCAGAGAAACGCATTAAAAAAAAAGGAAAAAAATGAAATATAATAAAATATTTATTATAGACTTTAAGTTTCTTTAACTCTAAAAAGCATAAGATATTTACTAACGTTTACCACGAACAGTGACTGCTAGTCTTGTGACTGCCAATATCTCTTAGTATGTTAGTATGTATTTAACTGAAATATTTATTGTCACTCAATAAATTTAAGAAAAGAAATATGTATTTTTTTTTTTTGATTATTATAATTGAAAGACCTCAAATCTACAAACTCTATAAATTTAAATAAAATCAATAACTACTTAAATAATAAAAATATTAGCTTTTTTAATATGAAATAGAGACTGATAGTCTATATATTGTGCTTTTTATGATTAATTCTACATTTTCTACATTTAGTAACCTACTTATCTACCTATTTAGAAAAGTTTTTATAAATTTTCAAATTGTTTTTATATATACGTATGTATGTATATATTTAATAGATACATGACGTATGTATTTACTTCTATACATTTTAAATATGTACCTATAACTTCAAATTCAAGAAGTTAATTGAATTTTTTCAAGGGTAAAGAATTTAGTAACTTAATAAAAAATTTTTCAAAATTCAAATTATAAGTATTGTGAACTTGAAATAATTTTGATGTTTTGCATAGATATGTATGTACAGTGTTCCCGATATTCTTAAAATAGTTCTAACTTCTGATATGATTATATAATACTTATACATATTATGTATGTATATGTTTTTAAAGAAAGAAAAAAAACAACCATATGATAATTTTTATGGTCATAATTCCCTATATACATATTATATAAATACCATATTGTTTGAGAACCCCTTTTTTTCAATGATTTTTGTCTTTTTCGTATTTTTTTTTTTTTTTTTTTTGTTTTCAAATTTTATAAACTTTAATTTAAAATTTTAGAAAATAATTGAAAATAAATTAATCTAATTCTTATTTCTTAGACAAATAAATAAGTAGTAACTATATGTTTATGCAAGTATGTACATATAATATATAAATATATTATGTAGTTATATATAAAAATACATTTTGGAATACATTTTTTATTATTTGTAACGATATAAAATATATATATACTTAATATGTAGGTACATACCGTGTTATATACATAGATATACATAATGTTATATTTATAGATAGATATACAGTTAGATAGACAAAGATAAAGCGATAACGTATAAAAATTAAAATTAACAATTAAAAAAGTTTTAATGTGAAATTTACAACAGAAATATTTTTTTAATTGTACCCTCTAAAAAAAATGATTATTCCTTTAATTTTATGTTCAAAGTGCAAATCAGGAATTTTAGTAATCAATCTAAGAAAATTAGAATAAAAATTTGATAAAAATAGTTATACATACATAACTATTTCATTATTTAATATGTTAATTATTAATATCTTAATTTTTTTTCTTCAATTTCACTTCACAAGGAAATAGAAGACTTTTATTTGACATTTCCTACTTTGACATAATCTACTTTTTGAATTCTCCCATGTCAGGTTGTATTGCTTGAGTTCGGCTATTATGTTGTGTTTTCAAATGTTGTTTGGACGTCCAAGTCTTCTACTTTCTTCGGAGATCCATTTCAAGGCCATATGGTTGTATATTTTTGTGATTTTTGCTTAGTGTTCGGTCATCTTCATTTTTTCTTTCTTTTTTCAATATAAATTCCTCTCCTGTGAGTTTTAACAAATCTTTGTTGTTTATTCTGTTATCTTAATAATTTGGTCTAATAATTTTGGTTTTATTGTTGTAAATAATATACTTAATATTGTAGAAATTTCTTAAAACTTTAATCCATTGGTACATATATAATTCATTTCTAAACAAAAAATAAAAATATATGATCTTATAATACAATTATGAGACCGCATAAAAGTACCTTATTATGTCTCGAATAATTTAATCAATAAATGAATAATTTAATCAATAAACTAAGTACAATCTAAATTAAGTAATAGAATTTTGTTACATATTTCTCAAAATATAAAATTCAATTCGACCTGCATCCAATTTAAATATATATTACTTCATACTTTCATGAAAGTATATATATATATACCCCCATATCATATTAGACTTGTTTACGTATCATCAAAATTTGACATTGAATGGAGATTCGATCCATATCAAGCTTAAATTTTTTCTTTTTTTTTTTACTTATTATGCGTAGTTCATCGCTTCGACCTATTTCTTCTGAACTATTCAAAAAAAAAAATGAGAATCCTCTCAACAACGATTCACCAATCATCGCTTCAGAATAATTTTTTTTTGCAGGAAAAAAAATTTAGATAACTGAAATTTGAAAAAGACATTTAAATTATTTTGAATTTTTGTTTATTTGATGAAATGAAAAAGAGTTCCGCACAAAAAGTTAAAGTTACAAAAGTGGTTTTTTTCCGCGAACTAAATTTGAAAAATGAGAGAATTCAAATTTTTATATACAAAAAAATGCACACTCACCAGTGCAATTAAAAATATGTATCTGAATCGAATCGGTGAATCCAGCATTATATTGGCCAAAATAGATTTAAAAGTTGTTCAGACTTTAATTTGATGACACATTTTGCTGATACGTACTTGTCACTAGTCTAACGTGATAAGTATATGGGGTAATAGTCGTACTGAAAAAAAAAAACAGTAAAATATTACATATGTATGTATATCAAGCTGACATTTAAGTAATAAAATAATAGTGGATCCTATATATGCGGGTTTTATAATATACCACATATATTCTTATATACTTGTATAAATAATAAATCTTTTAGTATGTATATAGAAAATTAATTATAAAAATTAATGTTTATTTTGATAAATTAGAACATTTTGTTATTCATAAAGAGGAACAAAATATATATACATATATACACATATATGTACGAATACTTATGTTTTTTTGAAATTATAATTAATCAATAATCACTTTTTGATATTGTAAACTTAATAAACATAAGAAGAATCTTTATTTCTATTGATTTTAATATGCACTCAAAATATTTTTATTATAGTATTTGTATATACATATACATATACTTATACATAAAACCAAAAAAAATATAATAAATCGAAAATTATGTATTTATTTTAGTTAAATAGTAAGAAAAAATTACAAAAACAAAATATGGTATCTATTTGTGGAACATTTAAGATAATATGAAACACATGGTCAAAATTAAAAAGATTTAAAGAAAATTCATTTTAATATCATGTGCGTATACAAAAAAAAAAAATATTTTTTATATTTTTGTTTTTTGTTAATTTACAATATTATAGAATTAGGCTTTTATTGTTTTATTGTTTTTTTTTTTTATATTTAAAACTTATTTTCATATGAAGAAATTAAACAAAAAAAAAAAAAATATTTTTTTAACAATAAGTAGATATTAAAAATTTTAATTGAAATAAATCTTTATTTGTTAAGTATTAATTTAAATAAAATGAAATGAATTAAGGACACATGTGCTGTTATTTTAAGAATTTTATTAATTTTTTTTTATACGCTTATGATACGTACACGTGTTCTATTTAACTAAAAATAACTAAAATAATTTTGAAGGTCCCATACTTCTAATAAAATGTTATTTATATGTATTCTTCTTTTTCTATTTCGTAAGATTTTTGGTGTTCAAATTTTCTATATTTTTAATAAAAATTTTGTTCTTCTTTTGCTAGATAATAAATGAGCGTATTTTAAATTTTCCATCATCATATTTTTTTTAACAGAATAGTACTTATTTACTTATTCTTTGTTCCTACTCAAGAAAAAATATCATAAATTTTGTCATAAATTTAAAATATCTTCTTTTTAGTTCTGATTATTCTATAATAGTTCCCTATTCAATTACATTCATCAAACTAAATGCTGTATGATCAATGATGAAGAGCTTTGGAAAGATTTTTAGTTCAAACCGTGTCTGGGTCATATATGCATTTTTCTTATACATAATGTATTTAATTATTAATAAGTACCTATACATAATTTAATTAAATATAAAATAAGTTTTGTTTTATAATCAGTGTTGCCGGAACAGTATAATCAGTGTTCCAGTACTACAGAAAAAAAAAAGTCGCTGTAGCTCATTACTTGAAATTCTCTAAATTCGAATAAATCAATATGAGAAAAATCCGCTAAAAATCGCTAAAAAATTAAATGTGATAAAACACTACTAATTACATACAAAAAAAAAATCATAAAATATCAAAATCTTATGTATAGATTATTTATTTAAACAAAAACCAATAAAAAAATAAATAAAATAAAAAATGAAATTAAAATAAAATTACTCAAATTAAATTTTTTTTTAACAGTTCAAATAAATAATAAAAAGAAACACTTTAATAACTAACAAATTACATTTTTTCAATTTTAAAATTCCATTTCTTGAAAAATGTAATCCTTTGACTCCTCTACTTCTTCATCAGATAGTTCTATTGTAAAAAATACAGAAAAGTCTCTAGAAAATTGCTCACTTTCTTTCTGTCGTAATTTTAAATTGTATTTTATGTCGCTAAGTTTTTGAAAATTCCCTTAAATATAGTGACAAAGTCTTTATAATAGTCTTTATAATCTCTAAAACGACAACACTCTTTATAATGGATGGCGCAAAAAAAAAAATATTTGCTACAAGTCATATGCTTATAAAATAACTACATCAAGGGCTTAGTATGTAATTAATGATTTTCAAAACTAAAATTTAATCAAATATAAATAATAATACATTTAATGGATTCCCTATTATAGTCCTTATAGGAGCGAGTTCAATATTGTATATTTTGAAATTAAAAATATAAAAAAAAAAACAATAATTTAATAATTATTTTATTGCATATAAAAAGTAAAAGTATCATTTGTTCTTAATACAAAGTACACAAGGATCAAAAAAATTAAAATTAAGTAAGTACATATAAGACAAATTATGCTTTGAACTGATGATAATAGGTACTTACGGGTTGGCTACGAAATTCCAAAAAAAAAATTCCATTTCCAAAATACCATTTTCGTAATTCCATAAAAAAAAAATTCCTAAAATTTAAATTAAAATAAAGAAAAAAACCCTGATTTTGAAACCAACTACATAGAAAATCTCTCCCAATTTAGAATTTCACATATCATATAAAAATATTCTGTAAAAAGGGTATAACGCTGATTTTTGAATTCAACTTTAAAATTCCTCCTAATTCAGAATCTCACATATTTAAGTACATTTATACATATTCTGTAAAAGGCGTGTAGTCCTGATTTTGTAATTAACTTTAAAATTCTTCCTAATTATTTTTTTACCAACATATTTTAATACCAAAGTATTAAAAATAATTGCGGCTATCGCCACCAAATTCCCGCTTTTATTTTCGCACAGTAGAGAATCATGCTCTCACTAATCAAAATTTAAAAGTTTGAAGCTTGAAAGCTTGCTAAAAAACATTGCCGTCAATCACAAAGAATATATTTCATTTTGTCGGCCTTTTTTCAATATTTTGGAATTTTGTAGCTTTGGAATTATGACACCATCCCGTACTAACACTTTAATTTGATTAAAAATAAGAATAATTTTCTTCTTCTTCTTTAGCTGCCAATCCTGCCAATTGGATGTTGGCGAATCACATTTAGACATTACTGCAAATTTATGATAATTGTGTTGTATTCTTCTCTGTTGGATGCTGTTTGTAATAGTTCGGCGATTGTTCTCAACCCTGTCCAGTTTCTGATATTACGAAGCCAAGATATTTCTTTTCTACCTACACCACGTTTGCCTTCAATTTTACCTTGGATTATTAGTTGTAAGATTTCATATTTATTGTTGCGCATGGTGTGTCCAAGGTATGCAAATTTACGACGCTTAATATTTTGTAGCAGCTCGCGTTCAGTTTGTAATCTGTGCAGAACTTTGGTATTACTTAATACCGAAAATAATAATAATTTTAATTTTCAACTTTAATTAAAATTTCCAAATATTATAATTTATATTTATTTATTTCAATTTTTTATCTATTAAAATATAAAAAAAAAATAGTTTTTTTTTGTTTTTTAATTTTAAATAAATTCCGCAACGATGTGTAAAAAATTATTATTTATGTAATTACATAAGAGAAAAAATGTTGCATAATTCAGAACAAAAAAAAAACAAAAATTATATTTTAATGTTATATATTTATTAAAGAAACGTGTAACATTTTTTGTAATTATCATTGTATAACTAACTAATAATTCTTTTTTTACTATTTTTTTTTTTTTTTTATTATTAATAATTTTAAAGATAAGAAGAAAAAATTTTTGACTAATATATATAATTATTTTAAATTACGTTGTTGTAGTTAGCTAATTATTTAAAATTGTCATTCAATTGTACCTTCTTTTTAATCATTAACTATTTAACACTTAAGTATTTGTTATAATGTGTACTTATTTAACTAAGTATTAAATTAATTTACATTGTGCTGTGATTTTAACTATAAATGTAAGAATATAAGTATTATAAAAAAAAAATTAATCGATTCTTAATTCCTTATTTGATGTGTATTAATTATTATTTGAATATTCGAAGTATATCAAGATCTCTTCTATCTTTTAATTAATTCTTATGTTAATATATATTATAAATATCTTATATAAAATTACTAAATAATTAACATTTTAACAAACATTGCGGGTTTTTACACAAGTATTCTGTTTCTGCTGTATTCTTTTTTTTTTTAAAAAAAACTCTCATTTACAATAGCTTTGCTGTTACACGGGTATTCTTTTGAATACAAAATTTTGAGTGTGTGTTAGACTATATATCATTTTTATTAATTTTTTTTAACCAAAAACATCGCGGAAGTGAAAATATTGCAATTAAAATGCGTATTCAAACAGAAAAAATTTTTACCCAAAACAAAATTTATCAATATATTGGTTTTACAACAGCGAGAATCACCTATAGTTTGCGCTGAAAAATAAGTCTACAAAACAATACAAGTGTAGAGTTACCAGCATTTTGATGATGTTGAGATTGATGTGGTGTTTGTTGTTGACTAACCTGAACGCTCATATCCGCAGACAGACTTTTTCTTGATACCAAACTAACAGGAGTTGTAGATCGTGATTCACCTGCTATTAAATTTGGTGGTTTAGGTTTATTGTTAAGCATAAATAAACCAGGTGCCATATTATTAGTTTTTTCTTTACGTCTTCTACCTCTTTCCTAAAAGCAAAAAGAATACTCGTGTAAAAACCCGCATTAATGATGGATATATTTAAAAGTTGAGTGCTTTTGTCATAATGTTGCAGAAACTTTGTGAATCATCATCATTTCAGAAAAAAGGCAAATAAGCATTTCTTTATAGTTAAATAATTTTTACTACTTATACGATTTTTATTTACGATACATTAATTTAGTTAGTTTTCACAGGCCTTATGTAATTTATGTTATTTCGTGTGTGAATGAAACTTTAAACAGATCTTAGCTTGCAAGTTTTTAAACTTAGATCATTTGAAGTAATACTAAAGCTAGTATTTTTATCGACCGGCACACTTTTTAAAAGATTTATTGACACATGTAATGTAATGTAAATCGATCAATTTTATGGTCAACATAAAATAATTAAAGGGATAAATAAATTATTTTTACCCTTTTATAATACTATAATATTATGTTTTCTTTCATAATTTTTTCGAACATTAAATACATTAAATATTATATCTTTTAAATGATAATTTAATTTTTTTTTTGCCTTCATAAATTATTCAGTTTTTTTTTCAGAGCTGTCTAAAAATTTCGTAAGCCTTAAACACAATGTATTTGGCGTTAATGCGACAAGATAACCCTGATTATCAGCAATATTAAAAATTAAAAGTTTTGAAAAATCTTTTCTTTTTAGATATTAATTATTTAATATTATATAATAAGAATAAATATTAAATTATATATATATATACATAAATATATAATTATATTATTAATGTAATAAGATCCTATTGCGTGTATTTTGGACGCTGTTGTTTATTTACATAAATAATTATATAGATACTTTTGTGCTTAATAATTAATTACTTTACTATTATATTTAATAATATAGTTATTACTTATTAAAATATTTATTTATAAATATTAAAAATTAATGTTCGGTTGTGTTTATTTGAAAGTGAAGGTAAATTTACTGAATTACAACTTAATGTGTTATTTATTTACCCAATCAATCTTATTTACATACAATGGCAACTATTAATAGTAAATAAAAATATTTTTTTTTTTTTTTAATTTTTTATAATAACAATAACAAAAAAAATAATACAATATTAGTTTTCTTTGTGGTATTTAGCACAATTTTATAATAAATATTAAATTTCATTACTTACGGTTTTTTTTTTTTTTGCAATGAACTCTAATTTTAAGTTCATTGTTTCTTTTTTAATTTAACATATTCTTGTAAATTGGAAAAATAAAACAAAAAAATTTTTTTTTTTTTTATTTACAATATAATGATAATTAAAATGAATCATTGTTTTGCATTTTTAAATTAATAAAATGAAAAAAAAAAAATAAATAGTTATAACTAGAAATATGTAAACCTTTCTTACATTTCTCTAATATAAAATTTTTTTTTTCAATAAAAAATTTCTTTACGTAATTTTATTATTTTTGAAAAATTAAATATTATGTATTAAAAAAATAAATTAATATTTTAATTAATAGGTACAAATTAAATTATTTACTTTTTATTAAAAATTCTGAATAAAAATATTTATTTTATTTTTCTTTTAATTGATCATCCATATTCTCTTTGACTCAGTCATCACTGAGATGATGAAAAAATGTACAACGTGATACACACGTGATACATTAAAAATGCATTTTTCGAAAGTTCCAAAATATAGACATTTCGAGAAGGTTGAAAACAAATAAAAAAAAACTATATAATTAAAAAGACTAGAAATAAAGATGTGTATTTCATAATTAATATTATAAATGTTTGTAAAAAAATAATAATAAGGGTATTCACGAGTTCATGCAAAGTGGAAGACCGCTGAGTGTAACATTTTGCACCGTAGCATATTCCAATTTGTTGTCAGTTTGTTGTTGTTTTCATGTATAAAAAAGTACTAAAATTTTGTAAGACTATCCAAGACCTAAACTCTATTGCATATTTGATCAAGACCATTGTAAAGTTTGTTTATATATTTTTTGTAAGCGCTATAAAATTAGATAAAAATTGAAAAAAATGCCTAAAAAAAGTGGAAAAAAAAATATTTCTGATTAGTTATTAATGCAAGTGTATGAAGATATACAAATATGTGAAATTTTTGGTAGGCATATCATAATTGGTGTTTAACATTTAACCATAAAAGTTATGATGAAGCTGTTGATAAAAATAATAATAAATTTTATATTGGGATCATCAGGCGAAAGTGAAATGGAAGTGAAGATAGTTCTTTAAATAATGAAAACCATCAAGAAATACATTAACTGTTTCTATTTCCTCCGCTGACCACTTTTAATTTATTATTTTAATTATTTTTTTTCATTTTTGTTGCCTGCATTTTCTTTGTTCCTTTGAAATTAAATTATTAAATTTTTATGTAAACAAAACAAGCACATAAACGCATTATAAACGATATTTGACAATTCAATAAAAATTCATGCTAGGGATTTCACATGACATTTCTCCCGTTTATAGAACATAATTTTTCGTGCAGTTGTTGACATTTTTATTGGTTATTGTGGCTATGTTCATATATTTATTATTTACATGTTGAGTTTAGTAGAATTTTTACTTGTCTCGTTACGTCCCGTTTCGTCTATTTTAAGCTATACTTATGACACGTGAACATTTTTTTTGTAATGTTGGTAGTATGTACTTGTTACTGATTTTTTTAATTATATTTAAATATAAACTATTTAAATCTCGGGGCCTCGATGACCTAGTGAGTAAAAGCGTATAAAATACTCTGTAAACATCGACTGTGAGTTCGAATCCCACACACATCGTAAGAGTTATTCTGTCTTACGACATTTACAGTCACGTCTGAAAAGGAAAGGCTATATTTAATTTCCTGTTCACATTTATGTGGCATAGAAATTCACTAAAAAAAATTTTAATATAAACTATTAAACCTACTGGTAAAATCAAAAGTGATATTTATGAAAAAAAAAAATCTAGGTGATTGTTTACGGCTATCGCTTTGTATGGAAACTCTTGCAGAAATACCAAACTCAATGCTTTTGACAGTTAACATCGCGTCAATTTAAAAGGATCATTTTTTCTTTTAAAAGTATAACAAATCATTGCGTCAATGATATTTCCAGTATTATGCGTCTTGAAGAATATGGGTGGATATTTCTTTTCTTATATAGTTAATATACAAAATTTACAGTTTAATTTTTGCACATGTGATCAATCAATTAAGGTAAAACTTTTACTTAAGTATATATATATTTACTTTTATATACGCTAAAAATTTTCTATATATAATTTCGTTAAAACTTTAAAAATAAATGTTATAAGGGTTTTTATTACTTAATCCAAACAACAAATAATTAAAAATTCAACATTAATTTTTGAAAGGGATATTTAAATATATACAATTTTATAACAATATAGTTTTTATTTTTGGTAATTAAATTATTTATTACTTATTAATGTTTTTATATTTAAAAGATAACAATTTCAAATGAATCTGTACAATATATACGAGTACTTATTCGAAACTTACACATTTATAGTGTGTATTATTCAATAAAAATACAATTAATTAATTAGTTATTTATTTTTTGTTTCTTTTTTTTTTAATAACTATACTAAAGAATATTATAACAAAGAAGAAATTTATTTATATTTAATCAATTTTCAGATAACTTTTTTTTTTTTATTGTCAGAAAACTTCGACCCCAGTTAATGTATATGTATGTATATTGTATATATATATATATATATATATATATAATAAATATTATTACATTGTATATAATTATATTGTGGAATTGCATGTATAAAATATCATTTAGTAATTAAATTTATTGCTTAGAGTTAAATTTTCTTAGTTTTTATTAATTTTATTTTGATACGAAGACATTAAGTATAGGTACCTCTCTGACTGTTTACATGGTATAGTTTATATCCGTTCCAAATAAATTATGTACAAAGTAGATCTGTTTGGCATGCAAAAACTTTTTAGTTTTTGACAGATGAAAAGAGAAAAATGTCACGTCATAACTTATACATTTTCCTTTATTTCAAAGATTTTAAAAGTAAAATTTCTTTACTTACTTACTCTTTAAAAAAAAAATTTAAAAGTGTCAAAAATTGTTGGTTGTCAAAAAATTTTTATTGTTTGAGGTTAGAAAGAAACTTGTTTAAGGTTAAAAAAAAAATCTTAAAGGACGCTTTGAATTTTTGAAGGTTAATTTGTTTCTTTTTTTATGAACTGTCAAAAAACAAAATACAGAAATTTTTTTTGCAAGAAAAGTACTTGGTGTCACATTTTTCTTTTTTTTAAAGTTTTTTGCAAATTACAAGTTTTATACCAAACAGACTAGTATAATCCAATACTAAAATTGTTTATATTTAGGATCTTTTATAAAATTACAGCAGAATATCATGTAAAATAAAATGCAGATTATAAATAAAAAAAATGAGGATATTTACAACAAAAATGTTTGCCGTCTACATTTTTGTGTTATTTCTTTTAGAAGTTTTTAACTTATCATATAACTGTAATGATTTTTACATTTTGTTACATACATTAATATCAAAACATCATAAAGTACAAATTAAAATTAAAACGACAATTACACTTATATTTGATAATTTTTTAATTGTTTTTATATTTTTTATTTTATCAATTAAAAATACATATATATGTACTTTCATTTTACGTCTCGACATTACATCATTTAATTAAAAACAAAATTATAAAGAGAAAAAAATAAATATTTTATGAAACTACACAATATACAGTAACATTTAATCAAATAAACTTATCATAATATTATTCTTTTGCGCAGCTAAAATTGGGAGCGTTACTTATCTACTTACATTTGAGTATCTACAGATATGGTTATAAATTATTGTATATGTAAAACTATAAAAAAAAAAAAAAAAAAAAAAAACTTGAAAAAAAAAATAAAAGTTTTTTAATTTTATAAATAAGAATTTAGAATAGAAAATTTAACTACAATAAAAAAATAAAATTCTAGAATGGCGTATAAATAAACAGCATTGCTATCAAATGTCACACAACTAAAGCAAAATTACTTTTTTTTTTTGTTGCCATTTTTATTTTTTTATTAGTCCGATCACTATTTTGTTTACCTTTTCTTATCAAAATTTACATATTTAGGTATTTAAAAAAAAAAAATTTAAGTAAAAAAAAATAAACAAGTTTTTCCATTTTGTTTTCTTTTTTTATTTTTTTTTTTTTTTTTTAAAAATAAAATCATTAGTGTGACTGTGAAACGCAAAGTATGAGATGAGAACATTTAATTTTTTTTTTTGAAATAAATAAGTATTATATAAGTAGAACGTATTTAAAAGGAAAGATAAATAAAAATTTTAAAAACCAAACCATATTATAAAATAAAAATAATGTTCATATACAAGTACTTACTGTATAACAGCGCTATGACTAACCCGCAAAACAAAAATGAACTAACTCCGAATATTTTTTGCTAAAATTTAACTTGGGGATTTCTTAGTAAATTTTATTTGTAGGATTATTTCTTTTTTTTTGGGAATTAATTAACATTTTATTTGGGAGTTAATAATTAATAGTGGAGGTTAGTTTATAATGAACAAAAACCCAAAAAATATTGATGATTAATTCATTTTTGTTTTTGGGGGTTAGTAAATTAAAAATTAGTTCGTAGCACCTTTTATAACTTATAATTTGTTCAGACATGAGTCAAAATTTAAAATTGAAATTCAATTATTTTGTAGATTCACCGGTTAAATAAACATGTTTTCAATTATTTAGCACTTATGATTTAAGTACTCAGTACTCAATAAAGTTTTTAACTTATTTATATTTTATATTATTACTTATGTACTTACATACGTTTAAAAACTTTTGTATTGTGATCCTAGAATTAAGCAGATATTATTATCTATAAATAATATTTTGTTCTTTTTAATATATGTATGTTTTAAAGTTGCTAAGAAATTATGAAAGTAATTATTTAATTAGAATGGATCAGAGACTTTTTATTGAAATCAGCACAGGCCATCTGATGCTAAGAGCTCAAATCGAAAGAATAGGCATAATGGAAACGAATCTAGGCAGGGAATACGGGCAAAAGGCAGAAACAGTAGTCGACATTCTATGCCAATGCCCTTACTTGAAATCTCAAAGGCGAAGAAATTTGGGTAAAGAACAATTGGAAAGCGTTTCTGAAGTGAGAATGCTCAATCAGGAAGAAATAATACGTTTCAAAAAGGGTATAGAGTGACACAATGAGACGAGCGAATTGTTGAGTAGGAGAGCACAACTGGTCGTACGATCTAGGTATAAGGTGCTATAAGACCCCCCTTCGTAGAAAAACAATTATTTAATTGCGCCGATATAAATTAATTAAATATTTTTATCAAAAATGTCTATTAAAAATTTAAAAGAAAAAAATAATAAACCAGCTTTAACTAATTCTAAACAAGCATTAATATTTATGGTAGGGATTCAGTTTTATTACTTTTTATGGTGTGACCCACAGTTAGTATAGGTCATAAAACTAATAGAAAATTTTAAAAAATAATTTTTTTTTTTTATTAGTTTTTGTGTTGTCATCAATAGAATTAAAATGTTTGGATCTCGATTTCGATTAGCCTCTTTTTTTTCTCCCTCTTTTTTAAAATTCCGGCTTTAATTTTAATGTATTTATGTACATAATATTTAAATTTGATTAAGTCAATTTAAAAAAAAAACGGTAAAGACGTTTGCAAAATTTAAAAATTAAAAAAAAATTTTTTTTTTTTCCTTAAAGAATTTTTCAGTTTATTATATCAAGAACCGGTTTGACAAATTATCACTTCCGGAAACTGGAAATATTCTAGAATTCTTAATTTTAATGCGCGGGACAAAAATACGTTGTATTGGTAGAACAAATAATTTTTTAATAATAAAATATGATCGAATAAAATAATTTGAATACAAATAAATTGATTTATGCATATACATATGTATGTACATATGTACTTGTATGTTAGTTATTTAAATTATAAAGAATATATATGTACATATTTAAATATACTTAATGAATAAATAAATGAATAAAATATTAAAAACAAGCTATTAAATTTTAACAATTCTTTTTTAACTGGTTTTAAGAAAAACAAAAAAAAAGAATTTAAACGATATCATAAAAAAATTATAATTAAAATAAAAAAACAAAAAAAAAAAAAAAACAGTTTATTTTATATACTTTATTTCCATTATAAAATTTTTAATTAGAGGAGTAAATAATTAGATAGTGGAAGTGACCTTCTACTAATTTTTAAATATTATAATATTAAATATTTTTTTTGATTTTTTCTTTTTTTTTTAATCGTTATTTCTTCTAGCAATAAATAAAAACAAAAAATTATTGTACCAATAATAATAAATATTAGTTATTAATTTAAGTATTAAATTTTTTTTTTTTTTTTAGATTAAATTTACACTACAATTTTTACTTTCTAAAATTTATTAAATAAACTTTTTCAGTTCATCATAATTTTAATAAATGAAAATCCTTTAAACAAAATATTAGTTATGTAAGTATAAGTGTATATAATAGTTAAAAGCATTTCAAAATTTGAGAATTCAACCTACAGTTATTACATTTGTTAAATTAAAGTGTTATAAGGTACTTGGAACAAAATTGCACTTATATGAGAAAAAAAGACAATTACATAAAAATGTTTATTTATGTACACATTATGTTATATTTAAATTGTAATCACTTAAAAAATTGTATTCAATATTTAAATAAATTTGAAAGTAAGTAAATAATGTCGAATTTAATATTAAAAATTGATTTTGTTTTTTATTTAAAGTGATAAGCATAAGTTTTCAAAGTTTCATTTATTGTCCGTGCGTAAAGTTTGTTTATTTCGAAAAAGCACTATTATAGGTGAATAAAAAAAAGAATTTATAATATGTGAACACATTTGTACAGGATGAGCCAACTTGGACTGACTGATTTGAAATGCTTATAATTTTTTTATTTTATTTTTTTTTTCTAAATGAAAGTATAAATTATTCAAATTATTTTATTTTAAATATGAAAAATTACATCTTTTACATGACTTCATTTTTTTGTTGGCAGAAAATGACTGTTGACAGTAAGACATTTTGCAATACATTGTGCCATTTCTGTGCGAATATTCTGCTTTAGTTCCTGAATGTTTTGTGGTTTGTAATCGTAAACCCGTTCCTTCAAGAAACCCCACAAAAAAAAAAAAAAATCAGCGGCCGTCAAATTTGGATAAGGAAGTGGCTACGCGAAATCGGCATTTTTTTAAATGGTCATCAAAAAGCCATTGTCTAAGCTATGGTATGAGCTAAAACCATATGTCATAATTATTGATAACTACGGGAAGTAAAAAAATTTTCAACACGGTCGGTATACCGAGACGGTTTCTGGATGCTCAGTTTCATTTTCGAAAAAATATGGACGATGACTCTATCAGCCATAATTCCACACCAAACAGTGTATCGAATAGGCTGTAATTGTCGCTGATGCACTAATCTCGGCTTCTCCGTACTCTAAAATTCGACAGTTATGTTTATTGACATATCTATTTAATGAAAATGTGCTTCATCGCTCATAATGAGATTGTTCAAAAAATTGATCATCCGAAAACATAATAAAATTCAAGAATTTTTACACTTGCACTGAGTATGATGACATTATAAAATTTTACTTTAAAAATAAAAAATTATAAGCATTGTTGACCCACCCTATATATGTATATATATATATATATATAAATTTTGAGTGAATGAGACAATTTGCAATTTATAAAATTGACTAAAAAATTTTGAATTATAGTAATTAAACTATAAACTCTACTCATGTATATTATAGTATATATACATATAAATAGACATATTATTTTTGATGTTATATGTGTTTGTTAGTTTAAAACGTTTTTAAACTGTTTTAAAAAGTTTTAAATTTTGCTTGTTAGAAAAAAGTTTAAAAAGTTTTACCATTTTTATCTTTAAAAAAATTCTTTTACCATTTTTATCTTTTTTTTGTTTTTTATATTGACAGGTGTATTGTCAATTAAATACGCAAATAAATTATTATAGTAAAACGAAGAGAACAGATAAATGCTAAGCAGGAAAATTGTGTACATTAAAGATTTTTTATTAAAATAAAAGTTTTTAAATTAAACAAGTTGTAGGTACTGAATTAAAAAAGTACTGAAAAATGTCTCTGTTCTATTTTAGTGCTGTGTTTGACATTTTAAACTTCATTAAAACCAATTAAACTCTTCCTAAACTAAACTTTTAACAAACAAACCTAATTATATTTGTTTAATAGTCAAAAAGTTTAAAATCTTTTCAGTTTGTAAATTTTAAAGCTATGAAGTTCATTAGAAAAAAATCAAACTCTGTCAAACTGCTGTCAAACTCTGTTCTCAAAATTAATTTTTTTTTATACGAAAATTTATCAAGAACTCTTGAAAATGTTTTAAAAAGTTTTAAGAATTAACTTTTTTAAGAAACGTTTTTTTTTTTTAGACTTAAAAAAATATTTAAATGGTGAAAAAATTCAAATTTTTAAATTTTGATAATATTTAAGAGGTACAAAAACATATTTCTGTTCTCCTAGTCCTGTGTTTGACGTCATTAAACCAAACGTCATTAAACCAAATCAAAATTAAATCTATTAAATACACCTACTGTACCAAAATATACCTATTAATAATTGTATGTACCTACCCATCTATCAAACTTCATATTTGAATTAGGTATATATATACCTATATTATATATATTATGTATGCATATTCGAATTAATTGAAGCCTAATTTTTACGCTTAAAATTAACAGCTAATTTTCAAAAGTTCTAAGGTATAATAAAGAAATAATTTATTATGTACCTATATATATAATATGTATAAGATAAAAATTATGTCTGATAATATGGATACATTGAAAAATTACATAATTTAATAAAATAAATATGTAGATACTAAACTCTTAATAAAGAATAAAAATTACATAAAGGTTAGGTATCATTTTAACAGATGTTTTTTATCATTAACAGTAAATTTGTTTATATTAAATGACCTTGTTTTAATTCAGATACATAATACATATTTAACAATTTGTATTTAGATCATTTTTCCAAAAAAAAAAAAAAAAAAAGTAGGTAAATAACAAATAAATTAATTTATAAAAGCTATTTGAATTTTTTATTTTTTAGAATACTTACCACCCCAATATAAAATTATCTTTAAAAAAAAAGAAAAAAATCATAATAATAATAATTGGGGGGAAAAAAAATTATAATACGAGTAATAGAATAAATAAATAATAATCTAAGATAAGTTAAAGTTATAAATATATTAAATTTGTTTTTTGATTTTGTTTTTGTGTTTTTTTTTTTTTGGTCTCAAGGTCTATTTTGAGTAAAAAAAAATAATTAATTTTGTTATTTTTTTCTATTTGCTAATTGTTTACTTTGTTTTTTTTTTGTCTTTTTTTTTTATAAAAGTCAGATCAAAGTTATGTAAATAGATTAAACAAGCATTTTATTAACATAAAATAAAACTATAATACCGGCCGGCTCTTAAAAAACAAAACAAAAAGAAAATAACTGAAAAAAAAATTTTTTTTTAATTATTAAACTAATACACTTTAGCTGTACCTTACCTATATACATACATATAATTATAATATTGTATATGATAGCAAAAACGAATATGCATAGCCATAGAGAATCAAAAAAGTGTTCGTACACCTTCTAATTTTTCATTTTAAATACATTATTTAGTACTTTTTTCACAAATATTTGCAAGTACAATTTATGTTTCGTTTAATTGATATGTTGGTAACAATTTTTAGCAATATTAAAAATGTAAGTACAGAAATTGGTATTTTCCCGAGTAAAATAAGTTTTGAAGCATAAAATTTTCATCAAAAATGTTTTCGTACAGTTGATACTTTCATATTACATAATTGATTGCAACTTTCAGAGTGTCAGTGTTTAAGATTTTTTTTGTAAATTTCGCTTAAAACATAGTAAATTTAAAATTGTTTTTAAAATTTATTATTTTTTTTTCAAAAAAAGAAAAATAATAAAGATTTAATTTTTAAAATAATCAAAAAATATGGGAAAAAGTATAGAAGTTACCTTAGAAGTTCGAAAAATTATATTTAGAAAACAAATTCTTACGAGAAATTGGTGCTGCTGTAGGTAAAAGTCATTTAACCGTTCAATATATTAAAAGCTATGGAAACACGGGAACACTCACAACTAAGTCACGAGTCGGACGGCCAAAGAGTTTTTCAGTGAGAGAGAAGCGAGATATTCTTAAAATAATCAAAAACGAACCTATAAAAAAGTAGTTGTCATGGACGCTCACCACGGAAAAAAACCTTTCATTTCAAAAGTAAATAAAAAAAAGCGCTTAAAATTTACTAAAAAGCACGTGGAGAAGCCAGATGACTTCCGGAAGGATGTAGTTTTCTGTGATCAAAGTAAATTCAATTTACTCGGTTCTGACGGCCACACAAAAGTTTGGCGAAAACCAAATGCGAAGTATAATAAAGAAAATATTATACCAACCATTAAACATGGTGGTGGAAATGTAATGGTGTAGGGGTGCATGAGTGCTGCTGGAATGGGTAGCTTGTCCGTCATTGACAGCGTTATTTACGAATTTTAAAAGAAAATTTGACTTATAGTGTAGAAATAATGGGTCTTAATAAAACAACATTCAAATTTTAGTAAGATAACTACCTAAAACATTCAGCAAAAATTGTTAAGCAGTTGAATCCACCCCCTCAATCGCTTGATCTAAATCTAATTGAGAATCTATAGGATTTATTAGATCGCCGAATATGAACATATGAAATAACTTCTGTACGAACATTAAAATCAGCTTTACTAGACTAGTTGGAAAAAATATCGCGGCAAGTTACATCAAAATTAGTTTTTAATATGAAAAAACCGATTAGAAACGATTATAAAGCCAAAAGGCTACCAAACGAAATATTAAATTTTTTTTTTTTTTAAATATGTATTTTTTTTTAAGTAATTTAAATTAAAGGCAAAAAACTTTTTTGAATATTATTTTGTTGTTATGTGTTTGTTTTTTTTATTTTAATTTTGCTTTAAAAATGAATTTTTGATTTTTTTTTTTTGTTATTTGTGTTTAAAAAAAGTTAAAAAAAATTTTTGAAAAAATATAATAGTATTTATTTTATAAAATAAGGAATATACGAAAAAATTAAGTGTAGGTACGAAAACTTTTTTGATTCTCTCTATATTATAGGTATATGATATTATTATAGGTATATGAATATGATTGTATACAAAATCTTTTTTGTTTTTTTTGGCAACATTTTATTTTTCAATATCATGATTTATCTTTGATATGGTGTTTCTGTTAAATTTTTAAAAATTGTTTTCCACATTTAATTTATTTTTAATTATTGATAAAAAAAACAACAAACAAAATTAAATACGATAAGAATATTTTTGATTTTATTTTCTAATTTAAAAATACATATGTACCTATGTATGTGTAAGTATAATTAGTTTCCTAAACCTTGAAACTATAAATTGTTGATTCACAATTATTATTGTTATAATTAAAAATAATTAAAGTGCGTAGAATATTCTTTCTGTCTAGCTAAATCAATCAATATTAATTATATTGATTATAATCTAATCATATATTTTAATTAAATCTAATTGATTTTATAAATAAAATTTTCCAAAAATTAAAAATTAAAAAGTTTTTTTTTATCTATACTTAAGTTTTTATCTATATGTACTTAAATAAATGTTTAGATATGTACAATTTATCGTATTTAAAAAAAAAAAAACAATTTTTTTTTTATATAGTTAGGTAGGTACATACAAATAATGTTGATTGGAAATAATTTCTAGGAATAAAAATTAATAAACATTAAGATTAATTCCTCAAAAAAAAAAAAAACATGTTAAGAGTTTTTCAATATACTACCTGTGTATGTTGACAATAACTCCTAAAATATCTTCTAAATATTTTGTTTAAAACTGCTCTTAACCGGTTCGGTAATCAAAATGACATAGTTCGATATTTGCAAATGTCACTTAACGACACATTTCAGTTTCAATTATGGAAACTTAATGTTACATTGCCCATAATTAGTCATAAAATGTTAGATTCAGCTTTTAACAAATTTACACGCAGTCTTATGGAAAAAAAATAGGGGGCCGACTATAAATCTTGAAATAACAGAAAAACCATTTACTGTATTCAATTTGGTCCAAAGAGAAAATTAAAGTCGCATATTTTTTACATAATTCATTAAACAAAAATATTTTTAAATATATTTTCATTCATAACTATGCATTTAAAAAATTGTCTTCCTTTTAAAAGCTTCTTAAGATAAATTGCCTCAATATCGTAAAAGTATACGTCGAGACTACTTTCATACTTTTAAAATTTTGTACACGCTTATATGGCTATAATCGAGACTCACATCAATTATGAAATTATTCATACGGGCGATGCGTGAGAATCGATTGCAATTCTCTCACAACTACATTCATGTGTTTTCAGTTCTTGGCCTGTTTACTTAGGTCTTGGGTTTATTTATTTCGTCTAAATTTATCTTTCATCCATTAGAATTTATCTTTAGTTTTTTTTTTTTTTTGTTTTGTGAATGAAATGTAAATATTTTTATTTCATTTTTGTACATTTAAAAAAAAAAATACTTACTTACTTATTGGTTTTACTTTTTTTAATGTTACTTTAAGGATTATTCTTAAAATGCAATAAACGTTACCATCACGCAAAATATTACTATGAAAATTGAACATATTATAACATTTATGATGAATGACTATCAATTTAAACAGCCAAAATTAAAGTAATCTTAAAGTGGTTATCGCAGCCATTACAGACAAATTGAAACAACTTTTAATTTTAACTCAAATTTCTATTTTGACAGCTGGTTATTTTATGTAAGTTGCTGTTCCTTAATCCTTATATATATTTGAATCCACTTAAAAACGAATGCATGTATGTATCTATAACAGCGGTTGATACAATTTGTATACGTCAAAATTTGTATTTAAAGAAATATGTGATAAATACGTTTTTGACATTTTATAATTTGATAGTTGATGGTAACATTCATTATGTTATGATTCTGAATTATTCTGAATTGAAAAGAAAGGAAGACCAATGCCTTAAAAAAATGTAAATATTAGCTAAAAAATAAATTTTTATAACACGTGCTATAAATTTTTTTTTTTTTGACACATTATAATTTAATAAATTTTTCACAGTACAATAATAATTCTTTAATTAACATTATTAGAACAGTCGAATATAGTTTTTTTTTTTTTTAAATATAAAAATGATCAACAAATTCTTTTTAAACAAAAATATTTATTTATTAAATTAAATACATATTTATATTTTTTGAATTAAAAAAAAATCTTTCTAATATAAAGTAATCAAAACAAAAAAAAAAAATATTCATCTTAATTTTTTTAAATTTGAAATATTTAATATGTTTTCTAGACATAGGTAGTACCTATCTTAATTTTTTTCATTTGTATTAGTTTGTTTTTTTTTTTTTTTTTTTTTTTTAAATTTTTTTTAATCATGAAAGTCAAAAAGTATAACAAGGTCAAAACTATTTAGTTAGATACCAAAACAACATCATTTACACTATTTATGTTTTTTTTTCTGTTTTATATATGTAAGTATATACATTTATTCATACAATGTAATAGATCTACAATAATACAATACATAATATTATATGTATATGTATATTTATGTATATATATATATGGATATGTAGAAAGATTAATTTATTTTACCTGTTGATTTTTGTTTAAAAAATAAAATGAATATAAGGTACATATTAGGTTTCTTACATTTGTTTAGTTTCAGTTTTTTTTTTTCTTACTATAAGTATTTTTTATCTTTTGATTTTTATTTGTTTTCATTTTTTTTATTTATTTTTTATTTATACTGAAGATTTTGTTTTGCTAGACAGTTCTTTCAATTATCACTACAATATTAACAATTTGTTAAAGTTGATAATTAGATTTTTTTTTTTTTTTAAATAAACGTAATTCTTTTTAAAGAACGATTTGTTTTTTTGGTCATGACAAAACATTAGAATTTAGAGAATTTTAATTTTTAATATTATTATTTTAAAAGATATCTTTAGACATTTCGGTTTGAATTCGTTTTTTTTTTTTGTTTTTTTTTCTAAAAAGTTATTTTCGATATTTTAAGATTTTTGAAATTTTACATATTAAAATAAAAGAACTTATATAAGAAAATCTATAAATTTTAAATAATTTAAATTGATTTTTAATTGATTGGAATTCAAAAAAAAGGGTAAATTGAAAGTAATTTTTATTTTAAAAATTGTAAGTATTTAAAATATGTACTTATTTTGATAAATATATAAGATTACTACAGTAATAAACACAATTCTAACCATTGACGAATGGTCGACAATTCTGACCATCGACCATCGCGACTAAAAAAACATTAAAACCTATCTATTCATTCTTATGTATTTTTATTTACAAATTAAAATTGTGATTTGTGAACATCGACGTCCAACTAAAAATTAATCGTCGATGAGATGAATTTTCATCTATATTTTAATTTTTTTTTTCCGCTGATAATCATGGAGTTTGACATTTTTTAAATATATATACTTACTTAATATGTAATACATAATATTATGTACTTATTTTGAAAACAAGTATATTTTTTTTTCTACTATACAATTATGTTTCATGTGATGAAAATTTGTTGGACGAAGCGAATTTCGCCTGTCGTCGATAATCGTAATTGTGTTTATTATTTAGTTTAGGTACCTACTTAAATCATTTTTTCGCATTTTTGAATTAGTTCCTTTACTTTAACAATAATACATAACCAATTCTTATAAATATAATTGAATATTATAATATAAAATTAATAGTATATAATAATATAAGTATATAAATGTAAAAAATTAAAGTTTTTAGAAATAAGTACAAAATACTCTAAAATACTCAAAAAATTATAATCTTACTTATTAAAAAGTAAAATCTTGAAACTGAATTATTTATTTTTCCACAATTTGGGAATAAGTAAGATCTAATCTTTGCAAAGATGCATTTTTATTTCAAAAAAAAAAAATAATTAGATATTTATAACTCATAAAGATTGATTAAAAACAAAATTTAAAATTAAATTTAAAAATAAAATAGTTTTCAATCAAATAAATTCATTAATTTATTAAAGATTTAATCTTTAACATATATGTTTACAAACAAGAATTTTTTTTTTTTTATTACTTTTAAATGAAAATTGAAAAAACAATTTAGAATTTTTTGTTATTATTGTTCAATCATATAATAAGCTGTATAAATTTAAATTTAAACCTACAATAATTCTTATTGTTTTTAAATATTTAATTCTCCTTCACTAATTGGCTATCATTTGCATATTGATATAATGAATAAAATTTTTTTTTTAATCTATCTACCACTATAATTAATTTTTGTAATAAATAAACAGTATTTTTTTAATAATAATATAAAAATAATTTATTTTTTTTTTTTATTTTTTGAATAATAAAAATGTTACCATATATAAATTACATTTACCACAAACAAAATACAATAAAGTTTTATTCTTTATTTTTTTTTTTTTTGTTTTTTTTTTTATTAGACCTAAATAAAATTTTTATTAGATTTTATATTGAATTAATTAATTATAAAATAAATTTCCATAAAATATACATAGAATACATAATTTCTAATAATATTATTCCACAAAAGTTACCATTAATAACAAAATTTATAATTAATATCTGCAATATACATAAATACATGTTGACAATTTAAAAAAACATAAAAATTTAATATATGAACAGTAAATTCTAAATTATATGAACATATAAGCATAAAGAAACTATACTGTATAGAGTAATCATCCCGAACAAAATTTGTTAGCTAATTCTGTACAAAATGAAGTACCTTGAAAATCTGCATATTATTAAAATGTTTACAGAAATATATATTTTTATACAGAATTCTCAATTATAATGCAGAAATCATAATATATGTACCTACATAAACTATCTCTACAGCTTATAAAAAAAATATTATTAATTTTGTTATTATCAGAATTCTATTTTTTTTAATGTAATTTTTACAGATGTGTGAGTGTCTATAAGAATTTGAATAGAATCATTTTAATATGTAGTAATAGTATAGTTTCTTTATGATATAAGGTAGAGACGTCTATTACCGGCATAATTTTTTCAAATGTTCAAAATAAGAAAACGGACCGGTTCAATTTGCTGTTGAATTTTTTATTTAGTTTTTTATTATTAAGCATTATTTGGCATTATATGTACAAATAATGCCGAAAGTAACATTATAAGTCAAAAATTCAATAAAATATATTTACATAATGTAGTTAGTGAAGATCTTAAAATTAGAAAAAAGGGCCGTTTTTTTTTAGCTTATGAGTTAAAAATTTTATATATTTTCTTAAGGATTTTATTTAAATAGCAAAATTTAAATTTTTTTTTATAAAATATAATATTTTTATTATTTTTTCTATTCAAAAACATATTTTTTTTTAAATAAAATCATTTAGAATCCTTTTAAAAAAATGATTTATTTAGTGCCGGTAATAGGATTATCACAAATTATAGCAATGTATATTACCGGCATATATACAAATGAGTTATCCGTTTAACTAAAAAAAAGGTATTTCTATAAATTTATTTAATAAATATACAAAACTAAATAAATTAATATTAACATTTTTCATATTTTTGTTTAAAAAAAAATTTAAAAGTCTAATTAAGGACTAAGGACTAAGAATAATAATAATAAAAAAAAAAATTAAATAACTACTTATATAAGTAATCTTTTCTAATTTTAAATAAATCATATATGTCGGTTACTAGGAATGGTAGTGCCGGTATTCAGATTTTAGAAAATTTCTTGTGCCGGTAATAGGATCAATTGTTAAAATATGCAAAACTTCCAAAAGTATTTTATTTACACATAAAATTTGTATTACAAATGTGATTGTAAAACTTCAATATTTAATAAAATCCATTTTTTATTATAATTATAATTTCAAATAAAATTTTATAGACAAAATTCGAAAAAAATCTGAATATATACAGATAATACCTTAATAGAATAAAGAAGATGGTACAGGTGTTTAGACAGTATGCAAAACAATAACTAATAGTGTTTTTTTGTGTTATGGAAAGTATAATCGATCGCTTGTAATTGAATATATAATATGTTTCTAGTTTGATTTTAAATTTCTAATTTTTATCAAACTGGAGCTTTGTGGAGATTCAATTTTCAATAAAAAACGTCCCTTTTCTTCCTAAATACAAATTTACATTATATTTATAACACTAAGCACTCGGTAATTAAAACTTTTATTAATTGCATTTATTCACATTAAAGGAAGTTTTTGTACAAAACATATTCTTAATCACTGGTCTGAGTGGTAATTTTTACATAATTACAAAACTGGCCATTAGTATTTATCAAACTAATTTAGATTAAATTCAAATTTAGAATAATATAATGATTCAAAATTTAGAATTTAAATGGATTAAGTAAGTTTGATTTTATATAAAACATTTTGAATTATTAATAAGCAATCCTATGTAAATAATAAATTGAAATTATTAGATATAAATTAAAAATAATAATTCGATTTTATTCGCTTTCTAACATGAACTTTTGTTTTTGTTTAAAAAAATATAAATTCAATAAAAACAAATAGAATTTTTTAATTTTTAATTATACTCTTCTTCTTTTTGTGGCTCTGCAGTTCGATGTGAGCTTTGTTGGCCTTCTTCACAACATCTCTTCATGCATCACGATCTTGAGCTATATTTTTCCAATTTTACATTTTGCTACACTCGAACGTCGTTTTCAATATTATTGAGCCATCTCATACGTGGCCTGCCTCTAGTTTTTCTTAGATCAGGTTTGATATTGAAAGCTCTGTTTTGTGCCCGACTTTCATTAATTCGTATCATAAACTCGGCACATTGTAGTCTTTGTGCATTGGTAAATCTGACGACACCTTGTTTAATAAATTCATCCAGTTCGGAATAACTTCTTATATATTCACCATTTTCTGGCTCCAATAATTTATGTATATATATTCTTCTGGCGTCAAAAATTTCGCACCCATATGTTACTACTGGTCGGATTATAGTTTTGTATATTATGACCTTTGACAAAAATTTGGACTGTAACAACTTTTTATTTGCAAAGTAGCTTCTGTTACCAGCCTGTATTCTCCCACATATGGAGAGAAGCATACTGTTGCGCTTAGATACGCGAAACTTGAAACGCCTACAAAATTGTACTCGCCAATTGTTATGTTTTGGGGACTTCTTCTGTGTTTTTTTCTTGCCGTTTTTAAGTATTTTGCCTTTGTTTCGTTTATTTCCAAGACAATTTTTTCTTTTTTTTTTTTAATTATACAAAATTTAAAAATTTTTGATTTTCTAACAATCCCTCAAACAATTATTTTTTATTAATATTTTATCTCGAGTTTATCCCGACTTCACTGTATTTTTCTTATTTTTAAACTTGTTAAATTATTCAAAAATTCCAATAAAAAAAAATATATTAACTATAATAGCATATATATAGAATTTTTATATTTCGCAAAATGATGTTAATTTAATGCTGATATTCCATATTTAATTATTAAAAACATTTTAAAAATGCATAATAGAACATAGAATATTTTGATATTTTCTTTAGCAACTAGAAAAAAAAAAAAAAAACAAACAAATAAAAGCAACCGTAAAAAATATAGGAACTAAATATGTATTTAACAAATTAACAGAACAATGACACGATACGATACATAGATGACGTGGTAGTACATTATATATTTTGTATAGTATACATACATTTATTATAAATTCATATACAATAATATATAATATAAAAGTATAGTATATGTATACCTATATACATTAAATATTCAATGATGTTGTGCTATTTTAGTAGAAATTAGAAAGTGCAACGATCAAAAAAGGTGTATAATCAAACAAAAAAAAAAACCAAAACAAAACAAAAAGGTTTAAAAGAAAAGTTTCTAACAAGTACAAAAAAAAATATGAATTTTTTGATTTTTAGAATGAATAAAAATTGAAAAAGTAAATTAAGAAAAATATTGGCAAACATTGTTCAAGATATTGAAAATATGTCACATAAATCACGGAAAGAAAAATTTAAGACAAAATTAATTAAAAAAAAAAAAAAATTATAGATCAGTAGATGAATTTAGGAATAATAGGAATATTACATTTAATGAAAATAGGAATATTATCTTGTTATTTCAATTATTAAATTAATTTCTCACAATAATATTTAAAATGGCGATAATCTAAATTGTTAACTATTGTAACCATTTAAACGATTTGCTTCTATTAACATAATATTATTTATTTTTTATGTACCTATATAGATTCTTAAAGTCGCTTTAGAGTCTAGACTATGTACCTACATAGTTGTATATATGTATATGTATTTAATCTACATACATACTTGTACTTGTTCATACATAATTACATCTGACATGGCTGAGTAAAAAACAAAAGAAAAACAGCTGATTAGACAAAATGTAAATTTTTCCATACCTAACCTAGAGGCCACACGACACAGTACTAGCAAGATAGTGCACAAATACATGAACATTTTTGATAATACTATTACATTTTTTCAACTATTTTCTTCACTGTCTTTACATCTCTCTAGCTAGTAATTGGTAATTTGACACTTCGAACAATTAAAAATGGCGACAAATGGAAAACAACATTCATGTCAAATAAATTTTTTGCGGTTGTTTTATTTTTAATTTGATATTTTGGTTGTGTTTATTTTAAATGTCAAATATTTCGAAAAAATATAAAATAAATTTGAAAAATTTTGATAAAATATAAAATAAAATAATAAACTTCAAAAATTTTTGATAACAAATTAAATTTCTTGATAGTAAAATGCCAAATATCTCACACAGACAGTAATTTGACATTTCATATTACACACTCGTAAGATAGTAATACTGTCTCGTCTGGCTACCGGGTAACATGTCAAAAATTCGTTTTTATTACATTCACACATTTTGTTTTTACACTGAATTCAGCATCTCAGATGTAAAATACATATAGCCTAAAGTGATCTTTACACATAACATAATAAGAAATAAAACTACGTACCTATAATGCTGTCCATACAAGGCGGACTAGGTTGTAAGCTTGGTACGCGGGCTTGATAAGTTGTATCGTGTATGGGTAAGTTATAAAACGATTTTCATGGTTGAAAAGTTGGTTGGATGAATATCAAAAAATTTTGAGTTTTGTGGGCGGAGTCTTTGGTTTGTAGTTGAGTTGTATCGTGTATGGGCAAGTTACACAACTTAAATGTCATTTTAACATTGAGATTTTTTGATTTGAGAAAATAATAAAAATATAAAGTACATAATATTACAATGGTTGGACGATAGATTGGATAAGTGTGTGGTATGGTTCTACCTGTCCGCATACCAAGTTTGCAACTTAATCCGCCGTGTATGGGCAACATAAGAGTTTACAAAGGATAATCCTTTAAAAAAATATTACTGCACAATTTACAAACTACACAGTACGCATTATTTATTGGTGTCAACATGTAATATACAATTATTGTTAATAATATAATATTCTTTTAGTAAAATATCCTCTATTTTTAATACATATATTGCGATTATGATTATTTGATTACTTTTAATTTATTCATTTAGGAAATTGTGTATTTAATTTTATAAAAAAAAAAAAAAAGTTAAATGTAAACAAAAACAATGCAAAAATCGAGAATTTTTTTTTTTATTTAAAGTGTCGAGTAACAATTATATTAAATATCGAGTATATATATATAATATGTATTTATTTATGTACAATAAATGTACTTATAATATTATTATGTACATATATATTAAATTTCCGCATTAACCACTTCAAAATATACAAAATGACCATACCTACAATATATTTTATTACATATTGTTTGTGTATTATACCAAATTGTATATAAATAAATAATTATGTGCGATATTCTCGATAGCTGAAGCTGAGTTGAATATAGTAGTTGCAAGGAACATGTTTATGATTATTTTATGCTATTATATTTTTTTTTTGTTTTGTTTTATGTATCATTCTTTTTTATACACAAAGTCTGTATACATTTTATATATTTGACCCTGATCGAAAATTTGCTTTTTTATAAATAAATTTTATATAAAAAAAATTCACATATTGTATTAATATACATACATATGTATATATATATATATGTTTCTCTAATCATATATATATATACAATAAAAATATAACTGTGTTATAATATATAAGTACATAAGCATATGAATATATTAAAAAAAGGCAAGATTACACTCTGCTGGTGTTAAATTGCAATTTATTGCAAGTTTTCACAATAAAAAATTAAATTTAAATGTTTTTTACTTAATATTTACTTTTTAGGTAGGTACCTACTTTGTTTTTTAAATGGATGCACCTTAAATTTTTATTACATATATGAATTTTTTTTTGTTTTTTTTTTTTCTGAATGTGTGTGCGCATATTAAATAAAAAAAATGTGCTGAGTTAGAAGTGCCTTGCATTTGCATTAAGTATAGTTTTTTTTTAATTTAATTAAATATTATTATTATAATTTGTATACATATAAGTATGTAAATTATTTTCTTCAAATGTTTTTACTGTTTTTTTGTTTTATTTTTGTCACTCTTTTAACTGCTTCAGCTACATGTATAAAATTGCAGTAGATACATTATTAATTGCTGCATTTCATCATTTCAAAAAATATTTCTTATTAGATTAACTAATTTAAAAAAAAACAAAGCAATTAATATTAGTCAATAACCAATAAGGAAGTTTTTCATCTAAAAAAAAAAAAAATCATTTATAGCGTTAATATTTCGAAAAGAATACAGGAAGTTTAAAATATATTCCTACCTACATATTATTTATATTATATTATTAAAAGTGAATTTTTAATTAGATTTCAATATTTATTGAAACAATGAGAAAAAAAAATATGCAACGGGAAATACATATGTATATACTTTTATGTATTATACATACATATGTACAGTCGGACCCGTTTAATTGCACACACTAAAAATACAGCCATTTGATGCTCATATCCGGGTTTTGCATTAATCCGATGCCCTGATAATTGCATAAATTTGTGCACTTAGAAAAACAATTGATAAAAGCACAAATATGTGCTTATATGCGTGTTTTCTAAAATTAATTTGTTGTGGTTTTAATAATGCAAACCTATTTTCAGATCGTTACTTAAAATTCAAAAACTAATGTTAAAATATTTGACAGTATACATATGTGTTGGCCAATTCCATACGAGTAGTGTCCTCTTTCGTTTCATGACTACTTTCCTCTTTTTTTTTATTTCCATACTGTTCCTTTCGATTGTCGTTACTTTTATATGTGTGTATAAATATTTAATTTTAAAACAAAAACACATAAAATTTTTTTGACCCTAAAAAAACTTTTATTTGAGGTTTTGTTTGTGTTAGTCGACTAAATTTTTAAACTCTAAAATTTTGGTTTAAAAAATTACTCCTAAAAATTCCCACCACAAATTTGAAACGAAGGTGAAAGTAAAAAGTAACGAAACAGGACTGGCCCATGTATATGTATGTATATTTATGTGGAATGGCCCATTGTATATGTATGTAATTTAAAAATATGTCAATGTCATATAATTTAACAGGTTTGTTCGTAAAATTTCAAAGGGTTTGTTCATAAAATAAATTTCTAAATGTAATTTTTTTTTAATGAATGTGCATTTAACAGACTTTTTTTCTATGGATGATGACTAATACCTCAGAGATTTTTGCATTTAAACTAGTTGCGAAAATCCGAGTAAAACAGTTAGAAAATAATGTTTAAATTTATGGTGCAAAATTTTTGCGCTCTTTTAAACGGGTTATGTATTTAATCGGATTGCATTTACACGAGTCCGACTGTACATATATATATATATATATGAATTTATATGTAAAAAAAAAATAGATAAAATTTTATTTATAAATTACATATTGTTGAACGGAAATGAATGAAATCTTTTAAGTAGGGTTAAAACTTAAGAGAAAAAATAAAATCATAGTCTATTTAAAATTTCGCAAATTTTTATTTGTTATACAAAAATTTCGAAATATTTTTACAGTATTTTACCTACAGGCTACAACATGGCTATAATTTTCAGAATATTTTTTTGTTCCATTTTGAAAATAAAATTTTAAAAACTTTTTTAAATATTATTTTTGCTTTATACCTAAAAAATAAAAAAATGAAAAACCCAACAAATTTCAAAATAAAAAAATATAATAAAATTTGCAATTTTAATTATAAACAATAGAATTTTATTTGATGAATGTATATAGGCTTAAAAACAGTTGTATAAATAAAAATTTTTAAAATATTTTAATTCTAAAATGTTAATTTGTTTATTTTAAAAAAGAATTGAATTTTGTAAATATTTACAATATATTTTTATTTTACTTTATAAAAATGGAATTCTAATTAGTGATGTTATATCCATATTATTATTATTATTATATTTTATATCCATAAGATTTATTATATTATGGATATAAAAAGTTTTTTACAATGTGGATTTATAACATCTATTAATAGAGGTAACGGGGCAGATCGTAAATAAAATGGCTCATTTAAATATTGAGTATAATTTACAAATTAAAATCAAATTTAAGTAAATAAGTACATTATGTATCTTTAGAAAATTTAATGGTGAAATGTCTATCATCATTATAAGCTAATGTTTTTTTTTTTTTATACTTTTAACCTAACTGTCGTGATTATAACCTAACTTATGATTTAACCTAACTTATGATTTAACCTAACTTATGATTTAAAACGCAGAGAAAACACATATGCTACCGAAATGGTAAATTAACTATTATTGTGTAATTGAAAACGCGCTGTAAACATTTTGTTTTCAAAGTTATTTATATGGTTGAAAACGTACGGCGTTAGTTTTTTTTCTTTATAATGCTGCCCATACACGGCGGACTAGGTTGTAAACTTGGTACGCGGACAGGTTTAAAACCATACCACACACTTATCCAACCTATCATCCAACCGTTGTAGTTATGTACTTTATATTTTTTATTATTTTCTCAAATCAAAAAATCTCAATGTTAAAATGACATTTAAGTTGTACAACTTTCCCATACACGATACAACTCAACTACAAACCAAAGACTCCGCCCACAAAAATCAAAATTTTTTGATATTCTTCCAACCAACTTTTCAACCATCAAAATGGTTTTACAACTTGCCCATTCACGATACAACTTATCAAGTCCGCGTACCAAGTTTTCAACCTAGTCCGCCGTGTATGGGCAGCATAAGTGAAACGCGTGAATGTGTTAGCGTTTTAAAAAAATTATTTTTAATTTTAAAAGCCAAATCAAAAAATTTTAAATTTTATAAAAAAAAATATTTTTATTTACTTAGTTTATAACATGACGTTTATATAATATTATGTACATATACTAAAAACTCTTTGACAACTGTCATTTAATTTCGAATAAAAATTTAACCATGTGTTTTCAATCATATCACAAGCACGATACTTACTTAAGTGTTTTTTTTTTTCTTAAGTGCAATATTCTTTCCAATCATTAATAAATAGGTGGTACTTTTTTCTACATACCTAGTTAATTGTTAAAAATTCTATATTTAAGCCAGTTCAGTTACCAATTTTTAGACATTATTTAAAATTAAAATTTAATGATTCATAAAAATAAAATTTTTTAAATAATTTTAACAAAATTGTCATATTTATTTATAAATGGCTAATAGAAAATTTATTTTCTTATATTTAAAAACGATTAATGAAAAATTTATACTATTTATACGTTTATGCTTCTAATATCTATAATTTCTTTTTAAAGTGGTCACAGTTTGAATTCATTTTCAGTTTAATATAAATTTCTCATTGATAAAATAAGAAAAAAAAAAACGTATTTTTAAAGTTCCATAAAAATGACAATTTCCTAAAAAAAAAAAACCAAAAAAAAAAAAAAATCGTATCACATGTTTATTTGTCCTAATTTCAAACATTTAAACAATTTTCATTTATTTTTAAGAAACTTTACTACTTATAAGTATTTTATATTATACTAAATTAAATTAATTGCTTTTTTTTTTTATTTTTATATCTCAAATTTTAATTTATTTAACAAGCAAAGAAAAAAAACAAAAAAAAATACAAGTAGATACCTACTTTAGCACAAAAAAAAAATTAAAAAAATAAAAAACACAAGAGAAAAAAAATCAACATTTATACGTTCTATTGGTTCGATATAGGTATATATAAGTTATTTTGTATATAATAGATATTATATATACATTATTATAGATAAAGTGTATATATATATACTACATATACCAATCGATCGACCGGCTATTTTTAAATACAAAATAAGAACTTTAAAAATTTTCATTACATACTATCAAAGTAAAATAATAAAATATTTGTTTATTTATATTATGTAGGTACATAATTTATATACTTTACCTATTTATTTATTAAACATTCAAACGAGTATCTAAAGTAGTAGTAGCTTAAGATACATATTGCAGATAAGCACAATGTATTTAACCAATATTTATTTGTAAAATATTCGTGGTATACTTTTTAGATGATCGTACTATATATGATCGTCTAACAGTCTGTTTAAAAAACTTTAAATCATAATTTATAAGTTATAGACTGTACCTATGTTAATTTTGGAAAACTTCTAATGTTCAAAAGATCTTAACAACAATCTTTGCTGTTTTAAAACACAGTTTTTTATTTTTAAAAAAAAGGAATTTTTAAAAGTATTTAAATAATTTTACTCGTCAAAGAAATTCTTTAATACTAAATACATATTTAATAGTTTTGCAAATGTTAAACTTTGAAAATGTTTGATTGTTTTACTGACTTATTTTCTGTTTGTATTTGTTAACGATTTTAATGAGATTTGTCTTTTTTTTTGTTTTCACACAAAATCATGATTATTTAAAATTCTATAAAGATTAGTAGTTAAAGGTTTAACCAGTTTTACCTTTGAATAAATAAAATACTATGTTGTATATAATATTTATTCCTATTACCCTTTAATTGAATTTTTCTATTTTATTTTAATATACGATATATGTAGGTACATAAGTTAAAATATAATGGGGTATCAAAAAGCTTTGTTTTGTTTCTTCTAATTAAAAAAAGTTGTTCGTTTTACATACTTATGTTCATTTTTAATGTCTGCATCATAATAATAATATTATGTATTTACATAAATATGCAGACAGGCGTTGTATTGAATATTTCATATGCAAAATATCAAAAATTATAAATTTTTTCTCATTTAAATTATTTTTTTTTTTTTTTGTTGTTTTTGACAAAAGTAAAATCTATAAATTCATAGAATTTGAGAATACGTGGGCATACCATCTAACATATTATATTAATTTGAAACACTAATAGAAAATCTAAATTCAACAAACAAATTGAAAATGACAAGAATTATATTTTATATGCATATACATATGTAATATTTTTTTCTTTCAATTAAATATGTTAAATAAAATTATAAATTATATTAGACTTCATAGAATAAAAAGAATTAGATAATTGTTGTATGTACATATACATAACATATATATTTTTTAAAGCTTGCCAACTTTCTTTTAATTTTTACTAAGTAACTGTAATAATAAATGGCTCATTCCATACGGATTTTCATGAATCAAATTCTTAACAGCTGTTTATTTTCATATTATGATGATGCTTTACGAAGTGAATTCATTATTATATGTATTGACCAGACAATAAATGAGTATTAAAGGTCGTATAACCTATTGTTTGGTCAAAAAAGGGAGGTGATGATTAGAGAGTTAAACTCTTACAAATTCATAGGGAACTCGTGTTCGTTTTACTTCTCTATTGTGTCTTTCGATGATTCCCACCTACCCTCGCAAAAACAGAAGAAATCTATGTATGTATATCTATTTGAAAATAGATTTTGAACGAAAAGTATGTACATATGTAATTATTTTTGTTATTTTTTTGCGCAGATAGTTACATAACATTTTTCTGACCCTAATAAAAAAAATTTTATTTCATTTTTTCTTTATAATTGTATCATAAAATTCTGGATTCAAAAAAGAAAATTAAAATCCCTACCGTACCACAAAATTAGTTTTTAGAAAAGAGGAAATGAAACGAAAGTACAAAGTGGATTCGAGAAGAATCGAACCGTGTGAAAATAAGTAATAAATGCTTATGGTTGATTTTTTTTTTCATTTTTTTTAATTTAAATACTCCTCTTTAATTTAAATACTAATAAAAATAATAAGGTAAAAAAGGCATAGAGCCATATTATGTCCTCGGGTTAAGAATTTTCTCAGTTATGACTTATCTGTTTAAAGAATTTTACGTGCCTACTGCAGTTGACAACTTATAATCGATAATCGGTATTAAATAAAATGTTTTTGAACATAAATTTGTGCTTATTAATAAGTGCCACGATTTGATTGGAGCTTCCTCATTATATGCTATTTTTTTTGTTCTATTTTATATTTTTAAGATACGTATTTCCAATCCACATGAAATATATACAAAATAACTTCAATCCACATGAAATATATACAAAATATAACCAACCATACATAGTCTGTTCTTGTTGAGCTTATTATTAAAAATTGGTACCTACATAATACAAAAAAAAAAGAATATATATATAATTATAAATTCAAATATATATATGTACATATACATACATAGTACATATACATTGTATATATACAAGTTTAAAGACAAAAATTGTCTAAAAAAGATACCAGTTTTAAAATATAGTTATATTTTCTAATATGAATGTTATTTATATGGATGTACCAATATTGAATGCCCGGACAGAAAATAACAAAATAACAATGTAAACCTGATTTTCTTTTTTTTTTTTTTTTTTAAATGCCGCTGGTTGCCGTCGCTCGCTATTATTATTGAAAATAAATATACACAATTTATATTATTTTTTCAATGCGTTACAACAGAAAAAAAAATAAATAGAAATAGGCGAATATAATTTTGTTATATTTCTAAATATCTACAAAAATAATTTATTTTTACCAACATTTCCATAATAACAAACATCCATTAATATATATGTACATATATAATACTTATGTTTATATATTGATTTTTTTTTTCAGTTTTTCCTTTTGATTTTCTGTTTTCTTGTTACACCATTTTTATAGATGCATTTTTCAATCTAAAATATTTATTTTTTTTGTTCCAGTGGTTTTAAACATTTTTTTTTTTGTATGTGAATATGATTAAAACAATAAAAAAAACAATATTTTAAGTTAAGTTTAAGTTTATTTTAAGTTAGTAAAGTAAAGTTTAGTAAAAAATTAAAATTTAAGTACATTTAAATGTCATTTTTTGTAATAATTAAAAGTATATATTACGTAAAATGACGCTTTTGATAGCATAGAGCTCAAACTGAATAAAAGCGTACGGCGTATATTTTCTGCCAAAATATTTTTATATATGTATGCACCTACATGTATTAAAATGAGAGCATAAGAAATACACGACGTACTGTAAGTCATGCTTTTAAGATTTTAAAGTTAACAAAACGTATAAAAATGTTGTTTTTTGTGGCATTTTATGCTTTTTAAAAATGAAAAAAAAAAAAAAAAATAGATAAATTTAAAAATGAGAGTACAAATGAAAAATTGTATGCGCGAATCAATTTCGGGATACATCGACGTAGCGTCATACTGGCGTATAAAAATTGTGTATATCGTACGCTTTTTTTTAGGTCAAATCCATAAATGTCACTGAAGTAACAAAAGGATATTAAGAAAGGATTTTTCCTATTATGTATATGTGTTTATATTGTATGCAACAATTTGACAATCAAAAAAGAAATTAGTATGCACTTAAATTATGGTTTTTTTTCTTATCACAAAAAAAGAAAAAAAGAAGAAAATACCAATTTCATGAATTCAAAAATAAATCGAAGGAAATTTATTTAAATAAAATTTTGTACATGCATTTTAAACAAAAAGTTTTTATATTTTAAATTAAGAAATTGAGTATGGTTCTTAGTAACTAAGAAATTCTACTTAACATTTCAAAAAATTTAATGTTTTCTCGAAATTTATACCAACATTATCTAAAGTACTATATCGTGATAAAATTTCGTATATATGACAAGAGAATATCAGATTGAAAATCTCTGTTTATTTTTGTTATTCGAGTTTTGGAGATAATCAGTTTTTGGTTTTTTTTTTTTTTTTGTATCTATTTGATTAAAATTGCTTAGTTTTACGCAATCTTGTTATTTTTTTTTTCATTTTTAATTTTTTGTTTTCTGTTTAATGTATTTTTTTTTTTTTTCAATTTTCTAAAAAAAAAAAAAAAAAAAAAAAGAAAAGCATTGAACTCCCTTGACCGAAGTAGTTGTTTTGCATGTTATTTTAATATCATTTGATTTTTTTTTTTTTTTTTATTGTATTTATACAGTTTAAAGATTTCAATACATTATCAGATACAGATTGATATAAATGCATAAAATAATAATATCATATATTATGTATATGTAGTATGTATAAGTATGTATATATGTGACCATTTTATGTTTTTCTATTGCATTCTATTTATCTATTCCATAATCTCTATATATTATATACTTATTGTTATTACAAACAAATTATATATCAGTATATGTATAATGGTATACGCGCATAATATATGTACATATTTATAATACATACTTATGTATCTTAATACATACTTGTATATTAGAACGATAATAGATTATAATATCTAAAGAACAATAGGTGTTATTCGGGTGATGATTTATTTATACAAACTGAAAATAATTTAATGAACAATAAAAAAAAAAAAAAAAAATAAATTGATTAAATATTTTGTTGTCTGCACTTAAAGCATACAGTACACCAACGAAAATGTCACCCTACATTTGTCTGTTCTATGATAATGGATTTATTTATTTTTTTTTTTTTTGCAACATTTTTTTTTGCTTTCCATTTTACATTATAAATTTTGTTTTTGAATTATTTTAAAGGCGTTTTTTTTCTTCCTTTTTGTTTTTTTTTTTTTTTTTTTTGTTTTAAATTTAAATTTTTTATTTTATTATTTATTAGTTATTTTTATATTTAAAATTTAGATAAAAATTGACTTTTTAATCAATTTAGTTTTTTAGTTTGAATCAGAAATTTTTGCAAAAATTTAAGAATTTTACTTTTGATGGAAATTAAAATTTTATTATTTTATTTTTTGCGTGACCGGAAATATTATGAAACAATTTTTATCAAAATAATTTTGAAATATTTTACGTTTTATTTATTTCTGTTTTTTTTTTTTTTTTTAAATTAAAACTGATATTTAATATTATTTCACATAAAATTTTGGTTTAATTAAAAAGAAAAAAAAAAAAAAACTTCAATATTATATACAAATAACATAACAACTTTTGGTAAATGGATAAAACAAATTTCAAGGATTTCAACCTTTGACATCAAACATTTAAAAATATAAAGTTAATGTTCTTCTTAAAATTTATTAGTTAAAAAAAAGATTTAAAATAAAACTCGGAAATAAAACAAGAAAAAAAGTAATTTTTTTTTTTTTTTTTGGCAAAATTTTGAAATTTTAAAGTTTTTTTTTTTGTTGAGTTTGTCATGAGTTCATTTTCCATTTTTGAATTTTTGAAACAAAAAAAAAAAATTTTTAAGTACTAAAAAATTACTAAATGATAGAGAAAATTGTTGTTGACGAAATTAAGAAAAATAAAGAAATAAAATATTATGATATTTTAATTTGTGATAGTCAGTGACAGTATACATATATGTATATATAATACCCCTTCTGAGAAATACAACATAAGTGTACAACATAAATACAATATATAGATATACATATACATACCATATTTCTTTGCAAAACTAAACTAAAAAATAAAGAAAATATAAATTGCTTTTATAGATTTGTTTTTTTTTTTTTTTTTTTTTGTTTTAATAAATTTTAAATTTGGATGTGTTCTTTAAAAAAATTTTTTTTTATTTTTCGAAATTAATAGTCAAAAAGTTGCCTTATAGTCTATTCTATGATGTTTTTCATTTTTTATTTTTTTTTTTTATTTTGGGGGTACTTTCTTTGTTTTGGCACAAAGATAAATTTAGAATTAATGATGATGAAAATGTTGGATTTATAATTCTATTTGGTAAAAAAAAAAAAAAAAAAAAAAAAAAAAACATTAAATCACATGTTTCAAAGAAATTACAAGAAATAGTTACATATACATAATAGATAATAATATATAAATATTATGTGATACATAAAAAAGAACAAAAAAAAAAAAATGTTTCTGGTAATTTTCCTTTTTTTTTTTTACGTTGGCGGAAAAGAAAATCGAATATTACTTTAAATTATATTAAATTTAATTTCTATGGAAAATGAGTTTTCAAATTAAGTTTAAAACATGACTAGTATATTGATAGAAAATATTTTTAGAATCAGCTGTAGGTATAAATTATTTTTTTTTTTATTAAAAAATAACAGTTCTAAGAGTTCTAAATTAAAATGAAATATTTAAATAAGATTTATAAGATGTAAAGTAGAGTCAGTCATTAATTATAATAGGTATGTAATATGTAATATAAATTGCCAAAAGTTTTTTCATCAATAAGAGTATCTCCATCAGCTGTACAATACAGTACTTTAGAACCACTTTAAAGTTAACGTCAAAATAGACGTAATAAAACGAGTAAAAATTCTACTATTACATGTAATTATATGGACATGGCCAAAAAATTGACGATAAAAATGTCAAAAAAAAAAAAAAAAAAAAAAACTGTGTGAAAAATTATATGTCATATAAACGGGAGAAATGTCACATAAAGTTTCCGTAAAAAGATTGAAATACGCTACATTTAACCTAAAAATTTATTTACCTAAAAAGTTGTTTATTTGAGAAGTCGGAATTTTTTAAAATTATATTAATGCAAATATATTTATATATTCTGATTATATACTGTATTATTTATTTGTCTTCAACCTTCTATTTTTTTTTAATTACTTTTAAACACTTTAACGTAACTAAAGTTATGATAAGCTGTTATGATTTTATCCATTCTAACAAAAATTAAAAACAGGTAAATTTAAAATTAAATTTGTACTAATTTCACACAAAACTTGTAAACAAAAGCATATGATTTTATCGTCATTATGTTTTCATTTTGGCTATAGTTACACGTTTACATATCACGAACAAAACGGTACGAAATTTACTGTGTTTTTCTATCGTCTTGTCACGTCTATTTTTGGGCTATACTTAAATTTTTTGTAATTTAATTTTCTGTTTGTGTTTAAAGCCAAATAAAAACGTTCATCTTTATCTCATATTCTATTCATTTTGATTCTTTGTTTTCTTTATGACTCATGTTTTGTCGCCATAATGTAGAACTATTATTATAGTAGTTACTAATAATTAGAATCTTAAAATAAAATTAACTCTAAAACTTGTCTTCACTTCTCTAATTCTTTGTCAATTGATAATAAATTTATTGTTACTTTAGATATTTGAATTTTACTATTTTTATGTTGCTTTGTTAAAACTTTCGAATGCTGTTTAGATAAAATGATTAAAAAAATTAAGTCTAATTATTAATAAAACATGACTCTATTAATAAAAAATGACTTATGTTCTAAAACAAAAAAAAATTTTAAATTCTGACTAGACTTTTTAAATTATTTCGATAAAAGTTATTATGTTTCTTTCAAAATTTTAATTCGTAAGAAAATTTAATCAGAAATATGGCACTTATATATAAAATTATATTAGTAATAATTCTATGAAAATAAATCAAACATTATCTTTTAGAATTTTTTTAAATAAAATAGAAAACTATAGAAGATATAAAAATTAGATAAAGTATGAAAAATGATAATAATCAAATAAAAAAAAATATATTACTATACATACATACAAATACATATTATAACAAAATTAAAAAAAAATTCTTTTTTATTTTTTTTTATAGACCAACTAATGGTTCAACCATCATCTGTGGTTACACCAGTTATTACAACAAAACCACAACCAACAACTGATATGGGTAGATATAGTAGTGAAGAAGTATCTGGTAATGAATCAACTGAGGCACCAAGAATGACGGAAATTGAACGTCAAGCTGAAGCAAATCGTCATAAAGAAGAAATGAAAAAGAAAAGACGTAAGAAGAAGAGAACCAGTTCATCATTACATTCGTCTACATTTCAAGGTTAGCTTTTTATTTATTTATTTTTTTTTTTTTTCTTTCTTTTATATACAAGTACATAAATACTTAAATGGTTCTATATATTATTTATTTACATGCATATCTACTTGTACATTATAAATATACTTATGTATGTGTGTGTGTTTATATTTAAAATGAAATTTTTTTATATAATGTATTATGTATTTAATAAATTTTATCGGTTGTCTTTCATTTACTAAAAAAATATTTACATATAGGAAAACTTTTAAATTTATTATTTACATAATTTAAATTTTATTATATATGTATGTATGTATTTATTTTGTATTTCATATGATTAAAGGTGGTATAGATACGTTTTACATACAATAAAAGAAAATGACAGATTCAACTCTAAATTCGTAATTTAAAAAATCATGACATAATGTAAATCTGGTTCTGAATGTAACTTTGTAATTATGTACAGTTATTGATTTAAAAATTTAGAATTTAACTACCTATAGTTTTAAATAATTTAATAAATAAAATAGATAAAAAAAAAAAACTACTATCTGCTTATTATAAAATCTATGTTTTCATATAGGACTTACAAAAATTGACTGATTTTGTTGAGTAAAAATTGACTGAGTTTGACAAAAACTTAGATTGATATTATATCAATTTCATTTACTTTCATTTAATTTAAGCAAGAAAAAACAAACACAGATATTTAAAATGATTTTTATGATGAAATTTTATTTTTTTTTATTATTTAATTTTTTATTACATATTAAGCCCCCTGTTTTGTCACACATTTTTATTGTATGTTCGATTCGAACTTGAGAGAAATGTTTTTTACTTTTAGCTAAGTTTTAGCTAAGCTTAACTATAAAACTTGCCTTTACTTCCATTCGATTCTCGAATATTAATTTATACTCGCCTGTAAATTAAATAAAAATAATAACAACAACATATGAGATGAACATAATGAAAGATGCCATATATATACATTATGCAAATGAAAAGTGCTACAAAAGTCACGTACACTTTACCCTAATTAATTTCTATACATAATAATATGTGAGGGGGTGTATAGAATATATTTTTCGTTTAGAATTTTGTTTTTTTTTTTTTGTTTTTTTTTTTTTAAAGGGATACAAAAATTAACATGGTTATATTAAAAAAATTTTGTCTAATGAAAATTTAATAATGAAAGATTTTTATCAAAAACGACAAGACTACATTTATACCATTTGCGAAGAAAAATTTTTTAATTTTTTTTTTTGTAATTGTTAAAAACTATTGTAGACAGAAATGTTGCCTCAAAAAGTTGATATGAATGTGTTAATATAGTACTATTGAGCAAAAAAAAAAGGACGTTTCTTTAGAATGTAACAAATTCTTATAGTTCAGAATGATCGCGATTTTGCTATAAATTCGAAAGTAAATATTTTTATATCAGTCTATAATTTTTATTTAAAAAGAAATCTCATTGAGTATCTCATTTCATTTCAGTAAAATATATGTTTTTCAAACCAACAAGAAGAATTATATTTTTTTTTGTATTCTTGCTTATGTTAATCGATATACATACATAGTTTGTGTATACCAATCGATCCAGACAATTTTTTTAAAACTAAATATAATTTTAAACATTAAAAAAGCTAAAAATGAAAATGCTTTTAAGCACTTACATAATATATCCTTAATTTAAGTATGAATCTTTCATTTGATTTCAGAGTAAAGTTAAATTTAATCTTTTTGTATAGCATCTATAGCTTAATATTCATTGTGCATTTCCAATTTATTGTGTAATTATTAAAAAATGATCATTTTAATCCAATATGAATGACGAAAACAAAATCTATATATAGGCGTGTTTTGCATAATTACAATTAAAGTGTTTTTTTTTTGAATTTTCATTAAGTATACCTACATTTAGTTTTTTCAAGATTTTAGTAGTTAATTAAAATCTATTTGTTTTATATTCCCATTTCTGTTAAACAGATCAGAAAATATCAAAATTTTGCTATTTGTTTAGCAAAAAGGCAGCATTATTTAATTTTATATTATCTAATTTACTATATAATTTTATGTTATCACGACTGACCCACATCCGAAAAGAAGAAGGTCCATCTTTCTCTCACTAAATTTATATATATCTATACATATATATGTAGTTAATAAAAGAATTTCTCAATCAAAATCGAAAGATGTTACTGGGGATTTTTTTTAAGGCTTTAACTTTTAACTTTTTGTAATTCTAATTTAAAAACAAATATACCTATCTAACAAAATATCTTAATATTTTTGGGACAACCCATTTGTATTTAATTCTTTTGTGATTGTTTTTAAGAACCCACCGCTTTAAAAAATAAAAGAAAAAAAGTTGATAAAAAATTTATCAAGTTTCATCATATTTGTAGCATTGAATGAATATGACGTTTCAAAATGACATTTTGTGAAAATAATTATTGAAATTTTTTTTGTTAATTTGTTTAATTATTTTAATATTTTTTTTTTTTTTTTTGACCGTAATAATTAAAAAGCTCTAAAAATGGAAACTTTAAAGTTCATACAAAAAATAAGATACATATTTTTTTTTATTTTCATTTTTTTTTTTTTTATTTAAGGGAATATAACATAACATAATTAACAACAATAATAAAAAAAAATAACATCACAACAACAACACCACCACCCAATAAAAGTGTGGAGATTTTTTTATTTAATTTAATTTTCAATTTTTGGGATCATTGACTTATGAGTTATGAATGATGAATGGATTCGTGTTATTGTTATAGTACTGTGGTGTGTTGTGTATAGTACTTAGTGTTCGTAGAAAAAATATTTCATAAAAATTTCATATATCTTTAAAAAAAAATTACCTGTATGTAAACATAAATAAATTATTAAGTGTATAGACACAAAATTTATATACATAATATGTATTATGTATGTAGAGTATTTTATATAAAATATGTATGTACTAAATTTAAACGAATGATATAAATGACAAAAAAAAAAATTATTAGTAACAGGAAAAAAGTTATAAAAATACTATAAAATTAAGGTAATGAATGATTTAATAGATAAATAAATTAGTATACTTTAAGCTAATTAAATTTTAAATTAAAAGAAATTATATTTTCGAAAAATGTTATAATAATTTTCGACAAAAAAAAACTTAAATTGAATATAGTACTTATGCGAGTATATCCCAATATGCGAATTGTAGACCTATAATTACCAAAGAGTTATCTTATAGAACAGAATTCCGTTCACCAAAAGCGAACGACACCACTATTAAAAAAACTGTATATATATAGAAACAAAAAAGTACGTATAAAATATATATACGTACTGTGTCTACGTGAGTTACGTGACTGTTTCCATATACTTAAGTAACATAAGTAACGTAAAAAATAAAAAATGTTGTTTATGTATAAGGGATTCAAGTATTTTTATTAAATAACCTAATATTAAAAATATTTTATTTGAAAGAATCGAATATATAGAAAATATCGAATGATATTTGAACATAATCATGTTAAATTTGTGATACGGAGCATCAAAATTTATCACTGAATTAAAGCTCGAACTATAAAACTTTTAATTCTATTTTCGAATTATAAGCATTTTAAGATATAATTAGTTTAGTTTTTTATATCCAAACAAAATTAAAAGCTCCATAGTTGGAACCTTAATTCAATGATAAATTTTTGTGATACATATCAAAAGCCTAACATGATATGGGTTATTATGTCATACTCTTTTCCATGTTAATTGGCACAGAAATGTATATGACTATGGTATTGAAACGGTGTTCCTATGAAAACGGTATTCCTATTGTTTTCTGTGTTTATTCACATACCCAGATATATATAGAAATGCAAAAAAAAATGTATAGTGTGCGACATTTCAGGCATATTCTTTGCAGCAAAGGTGTTGTCGTGTTGTATAATATATAGAATTAAATTCTGTGTGAATCGTTCGATTTTTGAGCTGTAAAGTGACACGTTTTTCGTGCGAAATGCTTGTTGGAATTTTATTATGTGGTATTGATGTTTGGCGTAAATCTAAATTTAAAAATTTCAATTTAATTTATTTTAGTTTATTTCGAAATAGAATTTGTTTACAGAGATTTACTTAAAATTTATATTAAAAGAGAGACAGAGAGAGACTACATTTAAATTTATATTAAAAGTTTTAACATTTTTTTTTACAACAAAACAAAACCTAAATAAAACATAAGCTAAAACCCTAATTACACATTTTCGTCACCTATATTAATGGAACTATGATTATCGAATAGAAAAATTATTTTGTTCAGGTTCAATTTAGAAAAAATTTGTTATTTATTTATTACATAATGTATATATATGATATTCGATTTTTGTCTTGAAATTCCATTAAATCATTTGTTGTTCCTTAGACTAGAGTGTCTTTTTATTTATTATTGTGCAATATTTCAAAATGAACAAAATATTCCCTTATGAACAACGATACTTTTTACTTTTTAGAAGAGGTTCTACAATATAACCTTCGATTTTTCCAGACATTTTTCCCGGGAATTTTGCATATAATGAATTAAACAGACCCCCGTGTAGCTTGATGTTGTTTCATGTTGCATTGAAAAATTTCATTTCAAAAAATTTTTCATTTATTCAATAAAAAAGAATAAAATCATATATACATATATGCAATATGATGTATCATTTTTACTTAAATCAATTTACTTTATAATGTAGATCAATCAATTTCCAATTAATGAATTTTTGAGTTTCATGAAAAAAATATCTGAAAATCGTTCCGAAAAGTAAAAAAAAATTTTAAAATTATGGATTTAAAAGTAAAATATTTAAATGTCCAAATGTTTGTTTTTTTTTTGTTAAATAGAAACAAATAAAAAGCTAATAATTTCTAAAACTATCGTTTATTATTTAAGTAATTAAATAAAAGTCAACTTAACCTATATTAATTATTAATGTTTCAAATCGTTGAATCTAGAAGTGAAATTAAAGTATATACGTTTACCTTAATATTTAAAACAGGTAATATTTAACAAAGTAAAGGTAAACATTTTGAAAATATGTATATACTCTTCTGTACTTGGAAAATAATAAGTGCAAGGTCATTTTAAATAATATTAATTATAGTTAGTTCTAAAAATTTTTGAGGAAAATATTAAATATTATATATATTTTTTTTTTTTTTTTGTAAAATTTGTTACGTCTAGAATGACCTTAAATCATCAGTATACTTATAGATTTTTCTTCTTTTTTTTTTTTGTTGAAATTTAATACATATAAGATGTAATGTAAATGTAATATGTATTGTGTATTCATAAATCAAAAAACAAAAAAAAAAGACATGAAAAACAAATCAATATATTAATGGGTAAATACTATATTTATTTTTATTTTCATATACAGTCAAAATCGTTTATAAATGACCTATCGTTTTTTAAGACCAATTGTAAAAATCCCGGTTTTAAGTTCATATAATTTCAAACAAATTGGTATCGGATATAACTACATCGCTTTTTAACGACATATTGTTTATAACGACATATATTTTTACTTAAAAAAAATTCTGTTTCTTATTGTCACCTAATTGTCGCTTGGCTGTTGTGAAAGTTTAATATTTCTAATATTTTTATTTATATATGTATGTATGTATGTTAACATTAAGTTAGTTGTTTTAAAACACACGACAAGTATAAAATTATACAAAAAAGTACAGATATGAATGAAACTTTTAGTATGAATAAAAAAATGTGGAGTTAGCTTTGGAGAAAAGGCTCTTATTGTTTAGCGATCAGAGTCTGGTTCTATGGTAAATAAAACAATAAACACATATTTTCATATTCTTAATAATTTTGTGTTATGTGATGGAAAGTAGGTATCTACATATTATTAAATTTTTTTTTCTTTTTGTTAAAAAACTGTTTAATAAAGACTCAAATAAATAAATAAATAATACCTACTTCTTATTTATAAAAAAAATTCTAAATTGTTTATAACGACCTATCGGATATAACGACCAAATTTGATGGTCTGCTCAATGTCGTTATAACTGATATTGACTGTAGTATTGGTAAAAAATTTAAAAAAAAAAAAAAATAATATATTTTTTTTTCTTTATAAATTCTAAAATATTAGCAATCACATAAATAATATTATAATAGTCTAATTATTATGAAGGTTAGTCGATTGACTTATATTATTTGAATTTTGGTTATACTTAACCTTAAGTTAATTTTAATTAAATATAAACAAAAATAAAAAATAAATAAATAAAAAAAGAATACATACATATTGTACATATAGTAGAATTTTTTTTTAATTTCCAGGTGTTAACGTTGTAAAAAAATTAACTTGTTATAATATATGTATTACATGTATTTTCTTCTTTTCATTCCTACAAGAGCATAGAGCATCCAATAAGTCAATTAATATTTATATTTAATTAAGATAGTTAGATCAATTTCTCTTAACTAAGTAGTGTTTTAAGCTGTCTCTAAAACATTGGTATTTCAGAGCACCTATAAATATAAATAAGTCATTAGCTTATTTAAGTCGTTGATTAATTGGCTGTAGCTATTGTACAAGACTATGAAAGGCATTTTAGTTTTATTTAATTATATATGAATTTTACTATATGATAATAATTATATAATATATTATATATATTTATTTTTTAATTTATATTATATTAATTATGTACTATAAGAAAAAATCAATATTATTTATAATTAATCTATACGCATGATGGCGGGATTTAAATTGAAAGTTTTTCGAATGAAAGATCGTTGTCTTAACTATACTCTAATAAAAAATTTAGTTTGAAACAACTTGCATTATTATCTTGTTATAGCTTTCGAAAACTTTTTAAAATTCCAGAAGATTAGGTAAAATTGCAATTAATCGCGAATTAATTGCATATTTAGATCTTTTCCGAATTTATAGCGTTTATAACTATAGACAATCGATATTTCTTTTCTTACATGTATTTCTTTTTTAGTGCTAATATCTACATAGTGTAGTCGCGAAGTACACGAAAACACAAGCACTTATAATATTAGACATTTGACATTTAGTGTAATCGAGACTATATTAAAAATTTGACAGTAAATCAAGGTGCGATCAGTTAATTTTAGTGTGTGAATGTACAAACATTTTTCGGAGTTTTTCGGAATTAATTAAGTAAAATTATCTAGAATTTAGTGCGATAGATTTGGAAACACTCTTACCAGAGTGTATCATATTTAAGTTTTCAATACATTAAAATTAATAAAAGTAATAATATTATACTCAAAAATAAAATGAAAACTTTATTTAATTTTAAATTCTTTTCATAAATATTTTACTTTATTTATTAATTTTTTTTTTTTTTCAAAAACTTAATAACTAAATCAAAAATATCTACATGATATATTTATTATTTTCAGAACTTTATAAATTAACTGGTGAAATTCTTGGTGAAGGTGCATACGCTTCAGTTCAAACTTGTGTTAATATTTATACAGATTTAGAATATGCTGTGAAAGTAATTGATAAAATACCTGGTCATGCTAGAGCTCGTGTATTTCGTGAAGTTGAAACATTTCATCATTGTCAAGGTCATCCTGGTATTCTACAATTAATAGAATTCTTTGAGGATGATGAAAAATTTTATTTAGTATTCGAAAAGGTAAAATAATAAATTAAGTTATATATATATTACATATATCTATATAAGTATTTTTTATATGTATAAAAAAAAGTAAATGCAAAAAATTCTAATGTAATTTTTTTTATCAATTTTTTTTTTTTGTTTATGTGATTAGATTAATGGTGGTCCATTATTGGCTAGAATTCAAGAACATGTATGTTTTTCAGAACATGAAGCAGCACAAATTATTAAAGAAATTGCTTCAGGTTTAGATTTTCTACATAAAAAAGGTATTGCACATCGTGATTTAAAACCTGAAAATATTTTATGTATATATCCAGATAAATTATGTCCAATTAAAATATGTGATTTTGATCTTGGATCTGGTATTAAATTTAATACAGATGTTGCATCACCAGCAGCTACACCATTACTTTTGACTCCGGTAAGTCTATAATAATTTTGAAAAAAAATATATATGTGTATATAAACATAATATATATGTATCTATATATAAAATTAAAAGTGGATCTGTTTGTTGTTGTTTGTTTTTTAATATATAAAAAAAAAAAAACAATTTTTATTATTTTTTTTATCATTTAATTGAAGATTGCATCATTATAAAATTTAAAAAAAAAACGTGAAAAATAAAATAATAATTAAGGCTATAAATATCTTTAAGTATTACTTCAAATAAAAACCTAATACTTTTATTATTATATCTTATCAAAAACAGATAAAAAAAATTTTTTGTTAACATACAAATTGAAAAAAAGGAGGGGGTTAGAAAATTGATTAATAATCAGGTGAATTAAACTTCCGATTAAAAAAAAAAAAATGAAAAATATTTTATTTTTGTTTTTAATTCAAAAAGTTATTAACTTTATTTTTTTTTTTTTATCTAAGGATTAAGATAAAGATTAGAAAATCATATAAAATGATACGACGACTGATTAATTTAATTGGTAAAGTTCAATTTGACAAATTTTTTTAAAATAATTTCGAAATTTCGAAAAATATTTGAATTAAAAGGAAATTAAAAAATTGATAGTTGCTTCTAAAATTATTTTTGAATTTATATGTATAGTATTTATTACTAATTAGTATTGGAATTTAAAAATATACTTAGAAACGTCAATAATTGACATCAATTTATAATATGTCGATAATTTATAGTCAAGTGCATTATATTTTGATCATTATTTTCTTTAAAAATACAAATAAATTTTCTTTATTTTGACAAATTTTATAACTAAAAACTATCAATATTTTCTTTATGATTTATTTTTTTTATTTAAATAAAATTTAATATTAATATATCTTTTGACATGCATATCAAAAAAGTTTTTTTTTTCGACCGAAATTTTGTTTAGTTTAGAATGTGTTTTTTTTTTTTTTTTTTTACAAAAAGATAAATTTTTTTATCATCTTTATAATTAAGGTTTCCAATATTTTGTTAGTAGATATTATTGTTAAAAATTTAACATTCCCCATATTGTCGTTGTTTACGAATAATAACTATAGGTAATATATTTACGTCATTTCGACTTGTTTTACTGAAAATTTTAATATATGTATGTATGTACCATAATTTTGAATTGCGTTTTATTTCGGACACAAATCGAAATTTATCAAATTCAAATTAAATTCACTTTTATGTAACATTAAAATATAAAATGGTGGTGGATTTCCCGTTTATAAAGAATAAATTTAATAAAATGTTTGTTTTTTTTTTTAATGCATTTTTCTGCCACATAAAATTATACAGCCTTTCCTGTTCAGGCGTGGCTGTAAATGTCGTAAGGGGGAATAACTCTTACGACGTGTGTTGAATTCGAACTCACACTCTTACCATCGACTCTTACCCACTAGGCCTCCGAGGCCCTTTTTTTTTTTTTTTGGAACACATTTCGAAAGAAGAATCTGTAGCACGTGGCTTCAAAACATGATTAACATTAATTTTTTTGAAGTTAATGCTAATGGTGATTCTAAACTTAAGCTATTATTAGTTTATCATACTTAAAATTTTTAAATCTTTAAAGGGCATCAATAAAAAAAACTATCATTGATGCGCAAATAAAAAACCTTAGGCGCCTGGCGTTTTGTTTCCAGATGGCTTGATCAACTATGTGTAGCGCAATTTAAAAAATACAGAAATTGAAAATTTGACTTTCAAAATATTGATATTGTTCTTAGATAATGCACCAGGACACTTAATCATATATCCTAAGCTCGATAAAGCATCAAGACATCCAAAATATTTAAACGATATACCTAAGCGAAAATGTGAAATTTTTATTTATGCCTACAAACATTATACATATCTATTAACCAACGAATTAAGGGGGATCAAAGGGTCATTTTAAATTTCAAAACGCATTACCTTTAAACAAATTTATACATTTTCAATTAATTAAAATATTATGTTTTAAGTCAATTACATATTTTATATTCATTTTATTTAAAATAACTTTATATTTCGAGTTGAATCGTTTTCGCATTGCGTCGCAATTTTCTGCGATTTAAAATTCAAAATTAACGTTTTAGAAGAAGTAAAAGTTCAATAGCTTTTAGAGGAAATTCATAAATTGCAAAAAAATAATCATTTTTTGAAATTTTGAATTAAAAAACAAAAAAAAAAAATTATTTAAAATCCATAAGCGCAATGTTAAATATTTAAAATAATATTTATAATAAAATAAAATATCAGAAAAGTTAAAATTTAATTGACATCTATTCATTATTTGTGCCAAAAAATAGAACTGAAAATTATTAAATTATAGCCAGCCTAACGTCAATTAAAATATTATTTCTTATTTAATATAAATTTTTAACTTTTTTAATTATACTGACTGGTAAGGTGACCATTAATACTCATTTCATAATCAAAATACTCCCCAAAATATAAATATGTACCCGTTAAATATCCCTTTGATATAAATATACTCCAGACATACTCCTTTAGTATTTTGAGATGTTTTCCTTTTAATTTTTATTCTTTACTAACTCTTAAAATTTTACATTATGTTTTTCAGTGTAAATACCATTTATTTTCGATTTTCATATCGAATTTTTTGAATGTTATAGCGATTTGATTAGTATGTACTAATTTGACTATAACTGAATTTTTCTATATGAATTGAGAAAAACTTTAAAATTATTTTTAGGTACTACGAAAAGTCTGACTACGAAAGCGAAACAAGAAAAAAAATTTTTAAGTGAAAAATTAATATAAAAAAAAAATTCATTAAGTAAAAAATAAAAAAATGATTTCTCCATATTGTATCGCAAAACAATGTTTCTCAAAAACATCTTGTTTGAAAGAAGAACAGGTATAATGAAAAATACAATGATTTTAAATCGCATAAATTTGCATTAAGTATAGAGCAACAAAATGTAGCGATTATATTTAGATTGATGAGAGGCTAAAGAAGTAAATTATAAGGTTATTGTCCAAGTTCTTTTTGCATATCATACAAACCAACATTATCACAGTTTGTGACACTTGGATTAGACAACAACAACCATTCAAAATTTGTTTGATATTTAATAGATACTTCTCAGAAAAAAAATAAATAAATAAATAAATGGTCACCTTACAAATAGGTGAAAATAAAGTATTTTATTTATACTAAAATTTTTATCAAATTTTTCGAATTATTTAGAAAGTTTACGTCATTTTCTTATGAAATTGGGAAAATTTGAATAAATAAAAATTAGTCGCAAAAAAAAAAATTAAAAATATAAACTTACATTATGTAGGTATAGTGATGTCCATAATGCAATTTTTTTTTTTGTGTTTTTAGTTAGTCATGGAGTGTTTTTTTTTTTCGATAATATTTTTTGATTTACCTGCATGCCTAAAATATTTAAACTTGCAAACTGGCACTGTATAATTTCTACTTAAAATCGCAGAATTGCTACGGATTGATCTCATTTGCACAATAGATAAGACCGCTTTGAGTTTTGGAAGTGTTGAAATGTTTAAGGTTTGTTTAAGATACCCCAGTCAGGTATTTTTAATGACTCTGTTTAAAGTAACCCCAATCATGTATTTCCCCTAGATCGTAGTCCTAGACCTTAATAGCTATAATCTATTTACCGTTTTAAATTGATTACAGTTGAAGTGATATTAGATTTCTTTATAAAATCGTAAGATGTCAACAGAGCGCTGTGGTCAACAAAATTATAGATTAAAATGATGAATTATGTATTTTTTTTGTTTTAATGCATTTCTCTGCCACATAAATGTGAACAGGAAATTACAAGCCTTTCCTATTTCGGTGTGGCTGTAAATGTCATAAGAGGGAATAACTCTTACGACGTGTGTGGGATTCGAATCCACACTGCCTCGGTGTTTACATCGTACTATATATGCTCTTACTCACTAGGCCACCGAGGCCCTTTGAGTTTAATGTATATAAATAAATCTAATTATTGATTCTTGCATTAACTTATTATCAAGTAGATGGTACATCAATTAAATGTCATAAATGCTTTCTCGATGAATTTGAAAATTTTTTATCCCTTTAAATAAAACTTCAAATTAAAAACTATAAAAGCAAAAAATATAAGAGTATGTCTAAATTTCGGCCAAAAATGTAAAACTTTAATGATTTCAAATACAGTGACTAATTTTTAATTCACATATACAATTTTTTCAATACCGGAAAATGAACAGTTTTAGTTAAAATTTAATTATTCATTTCGTGACAAGAATTTTAAATAATAATTCATTCATTACTTTTTTTTTTTTTTTGTTTTTGTACTGGTTGTAAATTTTATAAGCGCTCAAAACAAAAAAAAAATGTGATTTTCATGTGATTTTTATTAAAAATTGTTTAATTTATAATTTGGTTATGTCATTTAGGAACACTCTGTTATTTACAAAATATTATAAAAAATTTTATTAGAAAAACTGAAAATATGATTCAGAATAATAAAAAAAAAAAAAAAAAAAAAAGTTCATTTATATATCAGAAAGTTTATTTAGTAGGAAACCATTACCACCTCTTGTCGATTCTATTCTGTTTGAAATAAGTTCCGTGTGACAAGTGATGCGCAATTTTTTTTTTTTTTTTTGTAAAGAAATTTTGTTTTTTTTTGTTTTTATTATTATTATTTTCATTTCTATATAATATATAAATAATATTAAATAAACTTAAATATATAATATAAATGTATATAAAAAAAAAGAAAAAGAAAATCTAAAATTAAACCATTATAAATTCATTGAATGATGAGAGGTTTTTCTTAGAAATTTGCGTATAAAATTTAGGAGCCAAAAAAAAAAAAAAAAACAACAGATACTTAAAATACAAAAAAAAAAAAAAACTAAACATAATATAAATATCATAAAAATAAATAAATTAAATAATAAAAATTAGGCCAAATTTTTAAAAGAAAAATATTTTTATTATTATTTTATTTTATTTATTTACTTAAATTTCATTAAATTCAAACTATAATTTCAAAATAATATAATATGTATTATATACATACATATAGAATAAATGTTAGGGTAGACCAAGGGATAGGAAAAAAAAAATGATAAATTAGAAATTATGTAGGTGTTTATTTGCTATAATGACGTAGATCATAAAGTAGATTTTAGTTAAATCACTGAATAATCATTGATGTGATAGTAATTATAAGTAATTTATTATAATTATAAGAGTAAAAATAACTTAGAGGTATTAAGTAGTCATAAAAAAATCTGGATTCTTATAAAATTATAATTATATATTAAATTCTTTTAAGAGTTGTTTCAATTTTTGTAATTTACGTATCACATTCTTTTTCAAACGTTTTGAAAAATTTGTTTAAAGCAATAGTTTTCATTGTCAATTTTCTTAAATAGATCAATTTCACATATAGGATCTATTTAAGAAAAATGTTAGCTTTACGCATTACGGAACGGTAATCTCCTGTAAATGCTACGGAGCTGTAACCTCCCAAAATTCTTGCAAGATGTGTTTTTAAAAAAGGTTATATAAATAAAATTATACAAAGTTAATTAAAATTTGAAAACACGAAACGAAAGAAATTTTTTGTTTAAGTTTTTATAAGTCATAAATAAAGTTTTGCAAAATTTTGGAACTCCGTATTTTCAAAAGTTTCGAATTTGTAAATCTTGTAAGGAGGAAAATCAAATCTTTGAAAATATTGTATTACCTTAGTAAGATTTGAAAATAAGTTACCCCATAGCAGAATTTTTTTTGTATTACATTCAGTTTATGGGTTAAAGTATTCAAGATTTACAAATTTGTTTTTAGAGAACAGCTGTAATTCGAACAGCTGGTGCAAATTTCTTAATGGTAGATGTAAATATTTCTTATTCCTTATTTATTTAATTTAATTTTTCCTAAAATTGTTTTTACAATTATTACGCAAAATATTTTATTTATTTTTATGACAGCTAATCATTCCAGTCAGTCCATTGTTTGACTGGTGTCGGAATGACGTTTATTTGTAAATTTGATATGTGTCCTAGACACATTTGTTTCTTTAATCTTTAGCTATGTTTCGCATTTGTTTCTTTAGCTATGTTTTGAAGTAAGCTGCGGTTCATATTGGTGAATGCTAATGAAAGAGTTTCCGCTGATGATGTACCTCTGTAGCTATAGTAGAGTTAAACTGGTTAAACTATTTTGAATGTAGTTTTTAGCCTTAGCAATGAATGTTTTTATATTGCTAGCATTTTGAACGCCCTGTGGCAATCTGTTATATATTTTTATAGTTGATGATAATAGACTGTTTAGGTGTTTCTGCTTTTTACTTTTATTTTTATAGTTGATGGTAATGACTGTTTAGGTGTTTCTGCTTTCTACTGAAAGGGATGTTTATCATTAAAAATCAAACATTGCTATATGTTAAAGCTTAAACATTATAATTTTATAAAACTTTCACGGTTTTCCTTAATCTAGATGGAGTTTTTAAATAAAATCATATTTTTTATGTAAAATTTCAACTGTGTTACCATTACATAAAGTAAAAATTAGGAGATGTTTTGTTCATTAACATTCAACACTACTGGCCTCATCAGTAGAGATCAAGTGTTGATTTGCCTAGACAAACTCCATAAAATTTTTAGTTTTTTAACTATAGTTCCATATGTAAAAATTTAAAGAAAACTTCTTTGAATTAATAGAACTACATAGTTGAAAATTTCCATAAAACCATTAGAATCCATTATGTTATTATTTTATTACCAAATTTTAAAGATATTTCATACATTATTGAATGAAATCATATCAAATATCCTACTAGAGAATTATTACATAAAAAACAAATTTTTAAAATATATATTTTTTTATTAAATATCATTCTCAAAGAAATTAATTCAGTTTTTAGCTTGTTAAAGTTCAGTTTCTGTTTTTGGGCATTTAAAAAGTTTTATAAAAAGACGTTGAGCAATACAATATAGTACATGATTTGAAGGTTTGTATGTAAGAGACTTGTATCTAAAAAAAAAAAATAAAAATAAAATTTATTTGAACATATAAAGTTTATTCAACTTTATTTCAAAAGAATTTTTATTTAATTTTCCAACTAATTAAGAATTCTATGTTTTTTTTTTTTTTGTAGTAAATTTCCTGCGTAGGTTATATTGCTCTAATTATATTTTACTTTTTTGGTTTTTTGTTTTAGAACAATTTGTTGCACACCTCTTTTCTTTATTTTATTCTAAAAACCCCCAAAAAAGAAAAAGAAAAAAAAAACAAAAACACAAATAATAAATCATTTTTATAAAATAAAAGGAAACCTAAACATAAAAACCTAATTTAATTTATCATCCTACTCAGTATAACGATTTATTTAAAAAAAAAATAAATAAAAAATAAGATAACATTTCCGTATAACCCAAAAAAAAAATCCATATGATAAATTTGGAAAAATTATAAAAAGCACATGGTGTGAAAATATTTAAAATATTTTGTTTTTTTTTTTTGTAGCGCTCTCCCACCGAAAATTTTTCGAAAAAATTCTTTAGAAAATACGGAAATATGTGGTTTGTTACGCATGTTCAATTCAATTATATTTTCAGACATCAGGTGCCTAATTTGTTAAAATTATTACAATTTAAAAACAAAAAATGTTTTTAAATTTCAAAAATAATTAAATAATTAAATTAAAGTAAAAAATATTTTCTGCGTTCATATATTTTCATATTCGTAATTTAATTTAATTTAAACATTAAACATTATGTCGCATTTCTATTTCGAATTTAACTACTAGGAACAAAAACATCGAAATAAACATCGTGGAAGTGTGGGTTCCTATCTAAGACACGTCGTAAGAATAATTTTCTCTTAAGACATTTACAGCCACGTCTGAAAAGGAAAGGCTGTGTAATTCATTTATGTGACAGGGGAATATACTAAAAAAAAAAAAAAAAAACTATTAGAAATATAAAAAAAAAATAAGTGTCGAAAATAATTTAGAATGGTCGTTTTTTATTTTAATAATTAAAACTATACGAATCTTAAAATGAAAAGTATTCTAAATATAAATGTTGCCAAAATACTTAAATATAATAAATTCTTACTTGTAAGTTATAATTTATTATTCAATAAGACAATCTAAGGTCACCTTTAAACTGATATACATATATATATATATATGTATAGATATAAACTAATCTGTATATATTTCTGATCTATTTTATTATTTTTAATATTCAAAAGAAAAATATAAAATTGTATTAAATAAATTTCATATAATTGCCAAACTTATTCTTTTAAACTTTAAAAATTTTTGAGATTTTTTAACATCAAAAATTTTATTTCAAAACATCGTAAAATAAAAACCAAACATAAACCCTTTATTCAGGGTTTTCGTTTTTTTTTTTTTTGATAAAGCAATAATTTCCTGTAAAATATCTATGCATTCATATATAATGAAAAGAAAACGTAAAATATGTATGCATTCACATATATATGCATATTATGTATATACGTATATCATTTTAACTTTAATATCTTTAAAACTATTTTCTAAATTAAAATTATTTAGTTTTTTTTTTTTTTTTTCATTTTCATTTTCATTTTTATTTTTTTAGTAGTTACTTCCTCAATAAAAATAAAAAAGAAAAAAAAAAAAAACAAAGTTATTAACCCTCAAATTATTCTTTTCTTTTAGTAATTTTCTTATTCTCAATGTAAAATTATTTTTTTTTTTTTACTATTTTTCCCTCAATTTTTTTTTTTAATTTGTTTTTTTTTTTTTTTTTTTTTAATTTTCTACGGTCTAGTAGAAAAATTTTAAGTACAATATGAAAATATTTTTACGCAAATTTTCATATACAAAACAAAACAAAAAAAAAAAAAGAAAAAACTAGGTCAATAGTGTATGAATAGTCACAGTATATTTAATATGTATATATGTATATCTATACACATTTGTATATATGTATGTATAATGTTTGTAAATTTGATATTCATTTAAATATTTTGAATACTATACATAATTTTGTATTTAAATTTTAACAGACACGAATCATTAAATGTTTTAACGTATATATATATATATATATATATATACTTTATTTTTTTATTTTTTAATAATATGTAATATGTTAAATATTATATTAAACGTCCAACTATCTGTCAAAACTAAAAAAAAAAAATTTTCAAAATTACATTTATATTGTTTTTACATTAAGGGTGTTTTTCTTTTTTAATTCAGAAGTGTTAAAAAAAAATTTTTTGTGTTTCTTTTTTCACTCTGAATGATCAGAGTTTATCTTTTGTGTTTCTTTTTTCATTCAGAGTGCGCTCAGAATCTAAATGTTCGATTTTCATTTACAGATATCGTCGTAGATCATTTGAATTGAAATGTCAAAATTTTTTTTTTTTTTTTTTTTATATGATTTGACACTTTTGACAGGTTAAAGCTTTATTGTGTTTCAAAATTATTTCGGAGCGTTTAGAGATAAAATATTTTTAATCTGTTTAGAATGTGTTCTATGTACTCGATATCTGTTCAGAGCACAAATCTAAACTAAAAAAAAAATATAAACACCAATATTTATTAATTAGATGCCTAAAAGTAAGCAATTGTGTGATATAATAACGGAAAGTGTATTTAGGTAGTTAGGTAGTTCCGTTTCCGTGTATGTCTAATATTAAGCATAGGTAAGGTGTATTTGTAATTTTTTTCTTATCTCAAGCAATTTTAACTTTTCGTAGCAGTATAAAGAAAAACCGAAGACAGTTTGAATGATTTAAAAATAACTACAGAAAGTAAAAATTAAAAAGAAAAAAAAAAAAAAAAAACAAATACTTAAAGTTTAAATGAATTCGAATAGTAAATCAATGGACAATAATGTGGATTAATTTGAAATACAATGTTACTTTAAAAAGACAAAATCATGAAACGGTATTTTTTAACGGTAATTCATATTTGAAAGAGTTTAGAGTAATAACGATAAAAATGTTTTTATGTTTATTTCTTTTATTTAATATGGATGTAATAAAGTAAAAAAGTTCAAAATACTCCAATTTAAGTAGTTTTTTTCTTTTTTTAATTAATAAAATTTCCGAAAGAATAAAAAAGTTAAATGCAAAAACTTTTTAGAAAAAAAAAAAAAAAATTTTTTTTTTTTATACAACTGTTAAAAAATAATGTCTGTGATCATACGTTTTCACCAGACATTAATGACATATTGTTTTTAATGCCAAGTTAATTGTTTATTTTCGTTTAAAATTATTATTTATTTATTTGTGTTTATTTTTTTTTTATTAAATTTTTTTATTAAAATTTATTTATTAATTTTTAGTTTTATTTTTTCTACTATAAGAATTTTTTGTATTATATTTTAATTTTAAAATATTTTTATTAATTTTGTAAAATAATTTTAATAAATTTTACAATTTAATTTTTTTTTTAAATTATAGTTAGTAGGAGGCTTTAAAATTAATTTACAAACTTCTTCAATCAATTATTTTTTAGATGAAGGAGATAGGGTTTTTTTTTTTTTTAGGTATCTAAAAAAAAATTAAAATTAAAACGATAACTATATTTTATATTTTTTTTCTTTTCATTAAATTGATATTCTGTACAACATAATTATGTTGTCTTTTTTTTTCTTAACTTTTAATATTCATTTACAACTTGTATACTATAAATATAAACAAATCATTAAGTCATTACATGTTGATGACATTGAAATTAATTTTAAAATAAATACAAAACAAAATTAGAGGTAATCTGAAATACCTTGCCATACATAATTTTATTAATAAATAAATATATATGATTTATATATTCTTTTATATATTTTTTCATATATTAAAATAAAAATTTACGAAATGAAGAATTCAATTTTCAATTATTGTCTTATAAAAAAAATAATTAATTTAGTTATTCTTATATATTTACATGTACTTTATTCAGTTGAAACAAATTTGAAAATTCATTTAAACCTTTCAATATAAGTCTTTTTTAATTTATCCTTTCGAAGTTGGCCATTTTCACACGACATCAAAAAAACCGCCACATTTAGATGTTAAACAAAAGATATTTTCAAAATGATTTTTTAAATTTTTATATGGACTTTTGTTTTTTTTTTTTTTTTTATTTTTAACGCCAGTGAAACTCTAGAAAAGGATTCTTTTATTCAAAATTATTGTAGGTTTAAGTTATGACAAAAGGAATTGGAGGGAAATAGTATAACAAAGGAAAGTTGAAAGATAAATTGAAGACAAATATGTACGAATTCTTTTTGAAAAGTTACAAATTATATAATGAATCATATCTATCAGACGGGAAAACATTGGATGTGAAGTATGTTCCATATTTTAGAGATACATATTTACATTTTTTTTTTTTTATATATGTATATGTTTTCACTGTACCCCATATAATGTATTAACATTTGATTAATTCTTAACTTTTACATTTACTTTTTAACAATTTTTCCCAAATAATTAATTTCAGAAAAAAACTTTTTTTTTTTTTTTTAAATGATTACATTAAAATATAACAAAATGTTAAATAGGAAAAATAAAACGTAAAAAAGAAATCCCTTGACGTCGATTATAAAAACGTTTGTACATATATGTACCGATGTACGTAAGTAGATTCTATATTATATTATTTATAAACATTTCTTCCGCTCGTTTTGTTTTTAATATAAAATAGCGTAGCGTAATATTGATTTTTATATATATATACATACATACCTATCTACATATATATGTATGTATATTAATCATATTGATGTTTTTTTGTCCAAATTTTCTATTTTGAAAAAAAAAAAAAAATTGTTACAGTTTATATTTAAAATATTAACTTGACTTTTTTTTTTTCCTGTAATATTGAAAAAAAAAAAACTAAAATTCGAAGAAATTTCGAATATATAAAGGAAAATATTTTATATTAAGAGAATTATTTATGAAAATGACTGGAGACATGACATTATTGTGTTTATTAAAAAAACATTATATGTAATAATGTCATATGTATGTAACAAGTCAAGGTTTTAAAATTTTCTATACTAAAAGTACTTAAAATACAAAACGCTATCGATTCGATATTAAATTTTATTCTAAAAATAAAAGATCAAAAAAAAAAATAATTAAATCAAAAATAATTTCTAAAATAGAATACTTATTAATTTTCTTTTCTTTCTTTTTGGTTTTTATTTTTTAAATATATGAAAAATAAGGAAAAAAAAACATACAAATTATGTGGTCCAACCAATATTATTTTTGATTTTTAATTTATTTCATTTTTATGCGTTTTTTTCTTTTTTAATTTAGAATTTTTTTTTTCAAATAATACGCCACAAATTTTTTTTGTTTTTTTTTTTTTAATCAATCATAAAATCTTTTTTAGATTTTTCTTAGCTGTCTTTAACACTAGAGTTATATATGTTAAACGGTAAACAGTTAATTCAGTTTCACTAAACCAATCAATATATGTATTTGGTCATCTGTAATTTTTAGCACATATCCAAAAAAATTTCTGAAAAAATATGCTTATTAGTTTCATTCTGTCCGTCCGTCCGCCTGTTTACAAAACTTCTACAACATTAAAGATAAAGAAAAAACATTTTAACCATTGGTAGGTCTCATAAAAAAAATAATTTTGTGGAAGAATTTTTTCATGTAGCCCCATCCATAAGGGAAGTTCCTTCAAACAGCCCCTCAAACTATGAAAAAGGCCTATTTTTAAACGCGTACATTTCATGTTCCGCTTAACATTTTTTCAATCTGAAAACGCCTTTATAAATCAATATCAAAATTATATATAGTTTTTTAATTTAGTATTTAAATTTACCGTTATATGGAAACCAAATGTATGATTTTTCTACCTTCATAACTCCGGCACGCTTTTAGATAGGGGTTGCAATTTTGAGACAAGAAAGAAATTTTAGAATTAGTATAAGTTTTCTTAGAAAACTTTTTGGTAGCAACCCCTGTTTAAGAGTTATTCCACCTCAAAAATTGAAAATTTGCTATTTTTAGACACCTGTAACTTAGGCACCTGTAAACATTTTTCTTCGGCAAAACATACAAATTAAAGGTTCGATAATATATTTTTATGCGTGTTAACGGTTTTTCTTAGTTATATAGGGTTCCGGACTTACAGCCCCTTAAAATTCCAGGAATGTCCTATTTTCACATTTTTTCTTATTACATGAAATTTTCAAATTTTTGTGCAAGTGACAATTCTAAACAGTTTGTATTGTCTTTTGAAAATTGGCGCTTTTAAAAATCGTTCATTTACATTCTACCTTGTTTACTTTACATTACATTTATATTTTGCATCGAGTCGTTCACGTAAAGTAGGAAATTTTTTCTTTCGATACAATTTTACGTGAAGACCTCTATAGTATTTTTGTTTTAAAGAGCACATTAATAGTCTAAAAAAATAAAATATCTTAGTTTAACTTAAACAATATCGACCAACAAAAAAAAAATGGCGGGAATCTATTTACTATGTAATAATGAGGTATATTTAACGCACTTGAAATAATAATTTTATATTGAAAGACGGTAATCGCCGTTATATTAAATATAATTAAGCCTTGAACTGTTTTTGTTTTTTTTATACATACATATATACATAAGTATGTACATATATATGTAGATAAATGAGAAGAATTAAAAACTATAAAAAGAGCTATTTTTAAATCAAGTTCAGCTATTTAATGATTAAACTTACATATCCTTTTTAATTGAACATTTTATTTCTTATTATCGAAATTAAAATATGTCTTCAAATTTTTCTTTAATTAACAATTTTTGTAAAAGTTTAAAATTGTTTTTTCATAATCAATTTTCTAGTTCAGTTTCTAGTTTTTAGTTTTAAATTTTAATACCTATTTTTTGTTCAAATAACAGTTAAATAAGTTAGTTTTAGATTTAATTTTCCCTTTCTAATTTTTCCCTTCTTCCCTGTAACAACACAACAACTAGTGGTAATTAATATAAAAATATATTACATATTATAATGTAGGTACATAATTATTAACCACAATATAATCTAAAATAAATTAAAATCTTTTTGTTTTAAGTTCTAATAAAACAATAATAAAGAACAAAAAAAAAAGTTAAATTTATCTCGAACAAAATTAAATAAACAGTATACGAACCCATACATACATTAATTCGTATCAATAAGGAAAGGGGAAAATTTACCCATTATTTTTTTTAGCTAAAAACAAAATCCAAAACAAAAATCAAAATAATAAATTCAACCAAAAAAAAAAAAATAAAAATTTTTAATTTACGTTTTAGTTTAGTTCTTTCGTACTTTGTAATAAATTTCACAAATACTTTTTCAAGGTTAAATTGATAAAAAAAAAAACAAAAAAAACATGGTGGTTGTTTTTTTTCCTTTTCCTTTTCTATTTTTTTATTTTTGATTTTATTTTATTTTACATATAAATATTTTGGTAAAAGCAAAATAAACACATAAAATATAATATGTATATATGTATGTACATATATGCATATTATTTACATAGATTTTGTATACAGAATTTAAGAACATACGATCAAAAATTGATTTTTATACTTTAGTTTAGACTTTAAAGCGCTTATGTATTATTGAATTATGTGTGCTGTTGTATGTTTGTTATGATGATCGCGGTTAAAAATGATGAAAACGAAAATTTTATTTGTTCAATGGTCAATTTTGACGTCGTTTGTGATTTTTTATTCTTTTTCTTTTTTATCTCCTTTTATTATTTACTTTTTTTTTTTTTTTTTTTTTTTGTATATTTTGAATTAATTAAATTAAATTACCATTATAAATACAAGTACACATATACTATATAAATAATATAAAAATAGTACATAAACATTTTATATAATGGAGATGATTTTGCAAAAAGAAAAAAAGAAATATATACATATATATTTTTTTTTTGTTTATTTTATTAGAAAAAAAAAAAAAAAGAAATTTTTTGTTAATTAATTCAATATAAATTTTTGACAAATGGATGTCGTCAGCAATGCGCGATAATAAAAGAAAGTGCTATAAGCAGAATATAATATGAATTTTAATTGAAATTCTTTTTAAATACAGTGAAATCTATTTATTTATAAACCTTTTTTTTTTTTTTTTGTTTTTGTATTTAACTCAAAAAACCTATAGAGTCGAAGCTAAAAGAATAGAAAAAATATTTTTGGGTAACCTACTGAGTAAAAGCGTATAAAATTAGCTGTAAACATCGAGATAGTGTGAGTTCGAATTCGACACACGTTGTAAGAATAATTCCCATTTACGATATTTACAGCTACACCTATTATAAAGGAAAGGTTCCCTAGTCGTTAACATATTATGTAAAAACATAATATTGGAGATTTAATTTTTATGTCTTACTTTCAATAATTGTCTTTATGTCTTACTTCCATTTGCCTAGGCTGATTCGATTTTAAATACCTCTTAAACATGAGGAAGTACAAACAATTTTTTTCTGAAGTAACTTAAGCTTATTTAAAGATAATCATCAAATGAAAAAAAAAAATCGTTTTAACATAATATATAATAAAAACTTAAAATCGTTTCCAATCGTTTGATGTTTTTAAATTGCAAAAATATATGAGCAGAACTTGATATATAAATATTTGAAAACAGAACTTTTTAAAACTTTTATTATGAGTTGTAACCCCGTAACCGGTGGGATTTAAAAAAAAAAAAAAGTTGTCGCAAAACTCAACATTAATTTTTGAATGAGACCATATTTAAAATTTCATTGTTTTAATCCTTAAATTGTATAGAAGTTATTTAACAAACAGCGGGAGAAAAGCTTTTTGAAAAATGTATCAAAATAACTACACTAAATACATATGTACATAGATATACATATATGAGATAGATATGTATATATAGTATTTTATATATAGATATGAGTATTTTAAAAAAAATTTATTCAAAAAATATGATAGAAATTTAACTAAATTAGATATAAATCAAAGTTCAATAAGTTAAATACAATGAAAATGAAAGTTAAATAACAATATTTATAAATATTATATCTATCTTTTAAGTATTAATAATTAGATTTTATTACATTTTATTATATTAATAATAGAATTAATTTAATTAACTTCAGTTTAATAGCTTTAGATAGCTTTGTTGAATTTCAATATGATATAATCAATATCATATCTACCATATCGTAATATATTATATAATAAAAAAAAGATTCTTGTATAAGATAATAGATGGCGTATAAATAAAAATATGAATTTGATTTTCATAGACTTGTACAATAGTTAAAAGTTTAGAAACTGAAGCTTAGTTAAATATGAATAATAAATAACTTAGTGGATGGCCTTTTCCAATCCTATTAAATAGGATTGGAAAGCAGAAAAAAAAAATTTATAATTGCTTACTTGTCAAATATTTTTATGCGCTTCATTCAATTAAACATAATCAAGAAAATAAAAGTATCTTAAAAACTATTTTATATAATAAGAATGTTAAAATGACTAATTAATCCTAGTATAGTGTAAAAATTCTTTTAAATTTAAAATAAATTTCTATATACATACGTATACCATTATTATACGTACATCCCTGATATGTTAATAAAATAAAAATTTTTTTAAAATTGTTGTCATTTTTCCAAACTATACACATACATACATACATTATATAAATATAGTTGATTTATTTTTTGTCAACAAATTCTTTTTTACATTTTCTGTTTACAATAAATATTTAATTTTAGATTAATGTTATAAATAATCATACTGAATTTAATTCAAATATTTATACTGACATTTAAAATTTGCTCTGTTTATTTTTTTTTATTTTTAAAAAACTATTTCGTCTTAGAATTTTTATTTTTTCTTTTCAATTTTATTATCAATTAATTACATTTTATTTAATTAAAAAAAAAAAAAAAAAACAGGTGAAATATTTCTAGTATTGAAGACAAATTACTTTAATCTATTTAAAAAACAAATGGTCTATAAATAGAGTTATAAACATATTCTGATTTTTTCTATACATAGCTATTCAAAAACTTTAATGATACTCAAATCTGTTTTATGACTTATATTATATCTACGGTGACCATACATACTTTATTATAAAGGACAGTCCTTTATTTGGAAACACTGACCATTGGATTTATTTAATTCGTAAAAACTTTTCCATTAAATATAATGAAACCTAGCGTTGAGTGTATTAATTGAAAGATTTAACTATTTTACGCTAAATAACAGTGGAGTATAAGTTATCTAAAAGCGAATAGGTTAGATATATTAAAATCTGTTGTTTTTGATTAGATGACATTTCTGATGACATACACATACAAATAATATAACTTTTATAATGTAAAAATATAATAAATAAATACGAATTTAAATAATTTGTTGTGAATTCAATAATTTTATTAATTTTTTTTATATTTTATAATGAAATTATTTATTTTAATATTTTTCTGTAAGAAAACAAAACTTATTTTTTATTTATGTTATTTTAAATGTTTTTATTTTATTTTTGTCTTATGAATTGCAATTTTTTTGGAATATATTAAAAACAAATATATGATTTATTTTAGTCATTAAATTTTATGTCTATTTATTTGCCCTTTATAATAATAAGGGCATACACGAGTTGGTGCAAAGTGGTCTTGCACAGTAGCATATTTCAATTTTTTGACAGTTAAAGTGCACAATTTGTTGTTGTTTTCATGTATAAAACTTTGCAAGACCTAAACCCTATTGCATATGTGTCCAAGACCATTGCAAAGTTTGTTTATCTATTTTTTGTAAGCGCTATATTAGATAAAAATTTAAAAAATGCCTAAAAAAAGAAAAAAAATTATTTCTGATTATTTATTAAGTCAAGCATATGAAATTATTCAAATATCTGAAATTTTTGGTAAGCATATTAAATTTTTATGTAAACAAAACGTTATTTGACAGTTCAATAAAAAGTCATGCTAGGGTTGTTCACGAGTTGGTGCAAATATGTGCTACGGTGCAAAAAAAATTTGCACTTTTGCATCAACTCGTGAATACCCTTAATGTAATTTTGTTAAATTTTTCTTTAGATGTTTACATAGTTATTTATTTGAAACATTAAAAACCTATATAATAGTTATAATGTTTAAATTAATTGATCATAATCAATGATTTCGACACAGTTTTTAATTGATTTTTCATTAAGGAATTGTAAGGGTAAACACAACTTTATGTGACGTCCCAATTATCAGAAAACCGTTACTAATGGCTTATACTAGATATCTTCTTCTTTCTTTAAAATAATGGAAAACAAATATTTTTGTATTGAATTTTCTTAAAAATGTTAAGTGATTTAACAAAATCATTTCCAACATTGCATATTCCTAAAGTTTAGATTTAAAAATTTTTTTAAAATATAAACAAAATTTTGAATACAGTTAACAATTACAGTTAACAATTATAAAAACAATTTAATATTTTGCAAAGAAATAGTGTTTTAATATTACTATCATATGTATTTTTTTATTATACTACTTTAAAACTTATTCAACTAGAGTTAAATATAGACAGAGAGTAAATATTTATACTAAAATGAACACTAACGTTTTCACTTAACCTACTTTAACACTCTATATGACTATTTACCTCGGAAACTGCTTACTGAATGCCTTTAATATTTACGTTATGTAAAAAACACGCTTTTAACATAGCGTATGTGGCATAATCAACATTTTGAAAAAATTGTACTTTGCGTAAGTATGCACTAAGCTAAGGGACTAAATCTTCGATATATTTCTGTAATGAGAGTGATAATATCCTGTATGTATTACTCATGATATCCTTTGTTAGAACTAGTAAAGATATACAAATAAAAACTAGGTACATTATTTATTTGAGATAAGAATTGAAAGCAATTAAATAGAAGTTAATATAATGAAAAAAGTATATACAAAACACACTATACAGCTTAAATATTTTTTTTTCTGGTTATAAATGTCGTAAGGAGGAATAACTCTTACGATGTGTGTGGGATTTAAACCCACACTCCCTCGGTGTTTGCAGCGTATTTTATACGCTCTTACGCACTAGGCCACCGAGACCCCTAGCTTAAATATATAGTAAACTTCGATATATTTCAAATAAAAATAGTATTTCATAGATTTTTCTTCTAATGTTTTTTTTTTTGCCCTTCTCCACTCCTATAAAAAACCAATTGCATCCTCCAATTCATTTATCATTCATATTTGACTATAAGCTTCAGTTTCTGGAATCATTAATTTTACTAAGCCGTTGATATTTTATTAACTCGGCTGTAGCTATTGTATACAACAAAGACTTATGAGATGAAAATATTTCTTTTTCTACGCCATCATGGGTTTAACTTAAAATAATTTAAAATGCATAAATACAAATGCGGTAATTTTTAATTTTGACTCTAAATAATATTATAGTAAATTAAAAAAAAAATAATTTGCAAAATATTTATTCTTTTTTAAAAAGTTATATTTTCTGTTTTTTAATTTATTGTTTACTTTTTTTTTCATTTTTTTACTGATAACAAAACAAAAAAAAAAAATGGTTTTCTAAAATTACTTCCTATTTACATATAATTAAACAGTATAGTATCGCGTAGGGTACCTACTCTTAATTTTTCTTTTTTTAGTTCATTAAAAATAATGTAAAAATTATTCCAACTGTTAAAACATACTTTTATTTTTTCGTAATAAACATTTTTATTTTTTTTTATTTTTTTTTTCTCTTTTGTTTTTCTTATCGTAAATATTATGATGACCTAAATTTTATTTAATGTTTACAAAATTTAACAAAAAAAAAAAATCTATAAATTTCTAAAAATAATAATTTTCTAGTTCATTGACGTTTTAAAATCACTGTCAATTATGAAACATCATTTCTTTTTCTTTTTTTCTCAAAAATTATAATTTTAATTATAACAATTTAAAATGAATTAATTTGATTAGATTTTTTTTTTTTTTTTTTTTTTAAGAAATTATAATTGATTATAATTTTTTTTAAATACATGCATATTATTCTATTTTCTTAGTTTTTTTTTTTATTGTCAATCTATTAGTATACGCCACGGTATGTATGTACACTAATTAATTCAGTAAAACGTCAAAACGCTATTATAATTATACACTTTATTTATGTACATAGATAGAGTTAGTTTCAATGTCAGTCATTATTTTGTTTTATTTTATGGTTGCAGCATCAGCTGTCAAACTACTCAAAATAAAAATTTTCCGGGAATTTTAAAAGCATTTCGGTAGCGTAGAGCCGCGCCCCAAAACGCGAATCAAAAGAAAATTAAAGCAACAAAAAAAAAACAAATATAACAAAAAAATTTTTTATTACGATCAAAATCACGTTTTATTTTGGCAAGATATTCAATAGTTGTTTCATTTAATTGAAAAAAAAAAAAATTAAAATTAAAATGACGAATACGTTCCAATTCAATCCATAACAGCACATAATACAATTTAGTTAGTAGTGAGGATAGTGACATCTTTGTTTAAAAATATGACAACGAAGAAAATTGTGTAGGTTGAAATTATTATCATTTGTTTTCTGTTTAAAAACAAAAAAGAAGAAAAATAAGAAAAGTGGATGCATAAAATTGTCTTTTGTATCTAAAATATATTATAATTGAATAAAAAATATAAAAAATAAAAACGTGCCGCAGATTTTGACTCCTTCAATTTTTTTTTCATTTTTTTTTTTTATATTTTTCATCATTTAAAATAAAAAAAAAAAAAAAAAAAAACAAAATATTATTGAAAAATAATTAAAAATTAAATCTGAATAAAATTTATTGCAGTTATCAATATAATCGAATATATTTTGTTTAAATCTTTTAAATACGCATACATTAAATATAAGTAAAAAAAAAAACAAATTAAATGTTTTTTTTTGTTTCATTAAATTTCTTTTTAAATTTTTTTTTTTCAATATGAAAATTTTCTTTGTCTGGACTCTTTGTTTATAACAAAAAAAAAAAAAAATTTTTTTTTTTGCATAAAACAAAAATATGTTATAAGATTTTAATTGTATATTAATTTATATTTATCGTCTGTTTTTTAAATTTTTTTTTTATTTTTATTTTTGCTTTTAAACAGTGTGGTTTATTAATGAAAGGCAATTTGACGATAAAAGTGTTAGTATGTAGTAAGATTCTAATAATTTTGCTACAAATCTAAAAAAAAAAAAACTTTTTTTTGGCATTTCAAATATACCTAATTAATTTGATTGAATTTTTTTTTTTTTTTGGAAAAATTTTAGTATACATATAATATATCTACATAAATTTTCCTAACACAAAAAAAATTTTTAAAATAATTATGAATATGCTTTGAATGTTTCGGGTTTTGAATTTGGGATTTTGATATTTTGTTCATTTCTGATAATTATACAGAGGGGGGTGAATATTTTATTTGTAATTGCGCTTATTTGTAGTATATCTTAAATCGAGGAAATTCATTTTTAATAAATTTTTCCTTTAATTAAATTTATTTTTAATAAATTTTATTTATATTATAGAATTATGTACATGTAAAATTAGAACCCCCTGTACTATATTTATTAAAATTTCTTTATTATTATGTATACATACATTACTATATATACCTTATATGAATTATTTTTCTGGAAATTTTTTTTGGTAATATTTCTTTTTAAAATTATGTATATATTATTATTTTTTCACTTTGTTTACTAGGAATTTTCAATTTTATTCTTAAATAATAAAAAAAAAAAAAACAATATTTTAAAAAACTGTTATACAATAAATCTTATTTGTTAGTGAAAAATATTTTTGTTTTATTTATGTTTTTTTTTATTTTTATTTTTCAACCATAACCATTAGTAAATATATATATTTTTTTAATTTTTTGTGTTGTTATTTAAAATTTTATGAATAATTTTTTTTATGAAGTAAATCACATACTATATAATAAATTCACAGAAAACAGAAGATTCGTAATTTAATTAAGAACAAAGAAATTTTTAACTAAATTGTTCAGATCAAATTGGTTAATTAATTTATAAAAAGGTTTTTGTTTGTTTTTTTTTTTTTTATGTTTGTTATCCATTTGGAGCCCAAATTTGTTATTTTTAAGATAGCGATTAATTATAATAATATTTCAAATAAGATTTCTAATTAGTCGGCTTTACTAATAATATTTGCTTAAAAATTGATTTAAAAATATTCCACTAACGATAAATTTAAAGTTGTCTTTAAAATAAAAGTAACAGTTTCTTATATGAATTAATAGATAGCGCTTTTTACAATAACTTTAAATGATTTTTATGAAGGGAAATAATTATGTTTGCGTTTTTTTTTTTTTTGTACAACATAAACCACTGTTTTCTACTTCCAACGATACTTTCCTTTAAGAAAAAGTAGATAGGAGTAAATACGAATATGTTTAATCCATTTACCAACTACTCTCAACTATTCTTTTCGTGTAAAATGAAACTATATAAAAGAATTACTCACACTGACAATGCATATTATAATGCATTCATTACTACGAAGTACAAAGTAATGAAATAATAAGACTTTTACTTAATTCATACAATTTTTTACAAATATAATAAATAATAAATTTAAAAAAAATTCCATTTTAAATAAAGACTTCAATTCTACCTACAACTCAAGATAAAATTTCAGTTTCTCCTAAAATAAAATCAACTTTAAAGAGTGTCATGTGTCATCATTAGTAAACAAATTTTGTAAGCAAAATACTAAACTGTTAATAACGATTTAGTGAAAGATCATTAGTAAGGTCTATTGAAGATATACACAAAATATATATACATATACAGCTATCATTTTATTTAAGCACATATTTTTTTACATAATGGAGAAGATTTTAATAGATTAAAATCAAAGATTATGTAATGTATAATGTGTTGTATAATTTTTTTATGTATCTATATTGTATAATAATGTTTTTTTTTTTTCATTATCAATCTAAGAGGAAGCATAGGGCTTCCATTTGATACCTCCATTTCATACAGTTTCCTACTGCTATTTTTGTATTCTCCAATATTTCGTTGCATTAGTTCCCCAATTAAATTGTCCGTCTCCATGTGTTGTTTGGACGCTCGCTGTTTATATTTTTTTGTACGTTTCACTTCAAAGTGTAATCACTTCAAAGAGTTTTCAAAGTGTAATCTATCTAACAATAAAGTATGTATAGTAAAAAAATTTTTTAAATAAAAATTTAAATATGAAAATATATTTATTATTATTTTTCAATCTCGAAAGAAAAAAAAAATATAATATTAGACCTTCTTTTTTTAATAGCAAGGATAATAAAAAAAATCAATTTTATTTATATTAAACCAATTTAAAATCCATAATTCAAACGGATATACTCTCAAATTGATTCAATTTTTTTTTTCCTTTTAAATTATACATAGATAAAAATGAAAAAAATCATTTATAATTTAATTTTAAATTACGTATCCTAAATATTTTTTGAAGGATAAAAAAAAATTGCTAATAAGATTTATTTTATTTATTTTAAATACAAATCTAAATATTATTAATAAATATTTAGAAATTCATAAGGAATAAGGATTTTCCCTTATGGAGAAATTTTTTTTTTTATTTTTTTGTATTTTATATTAAAAATAAATATATAAAATCTATAAAATCTTTGTTGAGTTATTAAATTGTGAAGTTTTCGGGCAATATAAATATTTATTTGACAAATTCTTATATAAAAACCATAATACGTATAGAAAAAAAATTTAAAAAAACGAAAGAATATTACTTTTAATGTAAAAGTACAGTTATTAATAGAATCCAAGGAGATATTCTTGATGTTTTTGGTTGTGAAGACTCTCACATCCCCAAAAAAAAAAAAAACAAAACTTAACTGTTGGTAGGTTATCTAAGAAGCATATATGGTTCAATTTATGTCTTTTTTTTATCATTCAACCAAAAAAGTTAATGGTAAGGACACCGGGTTTTCATTTGAAAGGTGTTGTTAGATTCAAATATTAGTGGAATTATAAAAGATTAATAACGAAATAATATGGATTTTTTTTTTTTATAATATAATGTACATATTAAATAAAAAAAAATAAATATATAGATATACCTATATCATATTACAATATTAATATCATATCGTAATATGATAATATATATTACATAATTCTTGTACAAGATAATAGATGGCGCACAAATATATAAAAAAAAATATATGTCTGCGTTTCATAGTCTTGTACAATAGCTGAAAGTGTAATGAAATGAAAGCTTAGTCAATTATGGATAATAAATGATTTAGTGAATGCAATATAGTCCTTATAGGAGTGAAAAGCGGATTTGAAAGATTTCCATTTTCATTTTATCATTCATTATTTTTTTTTTTTTTTTACTTTCAATGATTTTATACTGATATTGTCAAAGATTTTATTTTGTCAAAAATTTTTTATATACACATACATATGTAAACAAACTTAGCTACACTTATACTACCTATTTATTATTTTAAATTAAAATATAGTTTGAAATTATCGACACTATTATATTTATAGAATCTGTATCTACTAAAATAATTATACTATCTAATAAATTATTAATTATTACATATATAATTTCAAGGTTTTTTGTTTTTTTTTTTTCAAATTATATCATGACACCAACTGTCTACAAAAAATTTAAAATTATAAGAGTAGATACCTCTAACTTTTTTCATTAAAATAATTTTAATTTTGAATTGGACTCTTTAAAAAAGATTAGTTGAAAATTTTTAAAATAGATTTAAAAAAATTTCTTAAATAGCAAAAAAAAAAAAAAATTTTTAATATTATAAAATATGTACTTTTAATTTAACAAAAAGTTTTTTTTTTTTTTTATATTAATTTGTAGATTAATTAGAACCTAAATAACCATTTAAAAATTTCAATCTGTCATACTTTTAAAAACAAACAAAAAAAAAGTTTAACTAATTTAATAATGTATATATACTTATATTTAATATGTATATGTATATGTGTATATACTTATTTCTAGTATAAACTAAATTAATCTTTTTAGAAAGCAAAATTGTTTATTTTTTTTTTTACTTCTCTAGTTTAATTTAAATTAAAAAAAAAAAAAAATATTTATTTTCTTTTTTATTTTTCTGTTTTTATGTTTTGTTTGTTTTTTTTTTTTTTTTTTTTTTTTTATTTAAAGTTATCACATTTTTATTCTAATCGTAAAATTTATATTTGTATATGACCTTGTCCTTAATTTATTTGGTAAACTTTTACACATTTAAACGTAAATATGTATTTGTATATATATGTATATATGTATATAAGTTTATTAGTTTTGTTAAATTAAGAATATGCAATTTTAATAGTTTTTATATTTTAATTTCAAATAAAATTTTTAAAATTTTTATTTTTTTTATTAACAATAACCCGTAGGACCAAAATTTCACTGAAAAATTTTTCGTCAAGGCTGAATTTAGAAAAAAAAAAAAAAATTCTTTCAATTTTTTTTTTTTTGTTTTTTATTATATAGAAGAAAATAGAATATTGTGATAAATGTTAATCAATTATCTTTAATTAATTGAACAATAAAATGTAAATGAAAGTTTTTAAAAATATAATTTAAAATTGTTATTAAAATGATATGAAAAAAAAAATTTATGTTTCAGAATATATTGAGAAATATTTATAGACTATAGTTAGTATTATAAATGTGGTATAGATAGCAGATGTTTGTACATACAGAAAAATAACTATTTGAAGTTCTTTGTGTTAAAGACAATTAGAAAATGATATAATTCAAACTGGAGATTGATTTAATAATATTATTTTTTATAAATCACAATATTTATTTTATTTATATTGTATATTGTACATTATATTTGCCGTTAGCAAGAGGGATTTGAACACACACTTCCTCGATTAAATATATCATATATTTAATTACTCGATCAGTGACATTCTATCTTTTTTTTTTTTTATAGAAATTTTTATTTGCTCTAATTTTTCTACCCTTTACCTGTAAAAGTTTACAAAAATCCAGGTTTATCTCTTAAAATTTAAAAAGTTTAAGGGGTCAATTATGAAAGTTTTGCGAGTTAAGATTTTTTTCTTCTCTGAAAAATTTTTGAAAAAAAAGTCACGCATGAATTGAAAAGAAAAGCTATGTTTTGTATGGTGTAATTTTTGGTGTCAAAAACATAAACTGCATTATCTTATTGAAAATAAAGACAATTTTTTGAATGAAATTTTGTGGATTGAAAATAATAAAAAATAAAATTGGAGAAACGAGTTTTATTTGGAGTTTCATTTTGGATGAAGAGATTGAAGAAATGGAAAGGGAAGTAAATACCATTTTGTATCGTGAAAGAAGATGCCTAAGAGACATTTCAAATTTTTGGATTCAAATAAAAACAAATTAGACTTTGAAAAAAAATTATAGTAGAATTATAATATATGTTGGTATTTTCATATCTATGACTATGCAATAGCGTACGTTAAAAGAAGCCGCCATATTTTGGCAATCAGAAGCCGGACTGACATGATTTAAAAAAGGTACTCACCGATTTTGAAATAGAATTTAAATTAGTAAACAGAAATAAAAAAATTCGCCCGCCCCAAAAAACGGAGCTCAAAAACTAAGTGCCACTTTCTAGAACTTTTTTTAAATTTTTTTTTTTCATTTTTAGTTTCTATTACAGTATCGGGGACTAGGTTTTTTTTAAATCAGATCGGTCCGACTTCTGGTTCCTAAGATATTGATGTTTATTGTTCAAAGTTCACAGCTAAAATGCGTGGGACTGAAATTATGAAAAAAGTCATACAAATAAACATTCATCATAACGAAAAATAATGACTTTTTTCTTAAAAAAAAAAAAAATTCTTTTCCTTTGAGACTTTTGTGATTGAGTTTTTTCTAAAAAAGAAAAAAAGTCTTAACTCACAAGACTTTCATGATTGACCCCTAAAAAAATTTTAATTTTTTTTTTTGTTAATAATTTTATTATATTTGATTAAATTATTTTTATTACCAAAGTTTATTTTTTTATTATTTTATTTTTAAAACCAATGCTCTACGAAAAGTGCTTACACATACTATGACACCAAAAATCATGCCTAATATTGCATATTTTTAGGAGATTTTGTTTTATATATAATATTGCAATATTAATAGGCTAAATAGAAAATGTTCTGAAAATAACGGTGATCATAATATCTCTTCTTTAAAATTAAATTTATTTTGGTAATTTTATTTACAAACCATTGTTTACAATTTGCAAAATTTAAGAATAAAAAGAAAATGTATATATATTTTTTGTAATTTTTTAAAACTATTATAAAAGAAAATAAATGTTATGTTACATATTATGCGACGTACATATGACGTATTTCACTAATAATAATATGTTCTCGGTACGTTTTTTTTTTTTTTTTTTTACTATATTTAAGTATTTTTTACTTTTGTTTTTCTATTCTGATTTTTCTGATTTAAAAAATATAATTTTTTTTTCAACAAAAAGTAAAAACAAAAAAAAATTAGATAGAGTAAAGTTGTTTTTGATAAATTTCCGTAAAACTTTTAATTTCCTATATTAAAAAAAAAAATCTTCAATTAAATTTGCACTTTGTTTAATCTTATATATATATATATATATATATATATATATATTTTTTTTTTTTTTGATGATAATTTATACAAATTTCTAATTATTTTTCTTTTCTTTTTTATTTCAGGTTGGAAGTGCTGAGGTAAACAAAAACTCTTTTCAAAGAAAAACAAATTTTTCTTTTTTAAATTAATTTTAAATTATTAATTTTTTACTATCATTAAAAAAAAAATTTTACTCATAGAATATAACATATATATTTTATATTTAATTTATTTTGAATTGTTGAAAAAACATTAAGAATCGATATAGGTATAGAATGTATAAATCAAAAATGTATAAAAAAAAAATCAATTTATCAAAAGATACACAAAAAACTAAAGAATTTAGTCGTTTACATAAGGAAAAAATTGAAATCGGGAAAATAACAATTTTTTTTTTTTCGATTAATAAAAATCATGAGAATTTCAAAGTTTAGAACTTACACGGAACTTAGAAAATCATTTTCGAAAACATTTCGATTGGTCTTTTTCATAATATTGCTTTGTGACAACATTTGTTTTGTCAGAAAATCTTAGTTTTCTCTTTTCCTTTTTTGAAAGGCAGATCTACCGATAAAGATATAAAAAAAAAAAGTGTAATATTACAGATATCAAAGTTTTACCAGGTTTTACTATACTAAATTTGAAATTTTTTTTACAAAAATTTTTGTTTATGTTATACTGTTGTTGTAATTTTTTGAAGTGACTCTTGAATTCAAAACAATTCTTTTGTCAACTACAATTAATAATTGTTAAATAAAACGTTTTTTTTTTTTTTTTTGATCTTTTTCATTTTAATCAAAAGGAAAATTTCATTTTAACCAAAATAATTAAAAATCGAAGTCCTGTTTTTTTGATTCTAAAATTAATTGTAAAATTAAAGTTAAAAATTTTATTAAATAATAATTTTCCAGTCGTTCATAATTTTATTTTTTATATACATATATATATATTTTTATTTTTGTTTTTAGTTTATGGCACCAGAAGTTGTTGATTTATTTGTTGGGGAAGCTAATTGTTATGATAAACGTTGTGATTTATGGTCATTAGGAGTGATTGCGTATATTTTATTATGTGGTTATCCACCATTTTCAGGAAATTGTGAACAAGATTGTGGTTGGAATCGTGGTGAAAATTGTAGAACATGTCAAGAATTATTATTTGAATCAATTCAAGGAGGTAAAATATATATTCAATATATGTATTCAAATTAAAAAAAAAAATAAAAAATAAAATAAAATAAAAAATTTAATTAACAAATTAATAATAATATATAATATATATTATATATAAATATTTTTAGGACATTTTAATTTTCCGGATCCAGATTGGACTGACATTAGTGAAGAGGCTAAAGACTTGATTAAAGGACTGTTAGTTAAGGAAGCACCAAAACGTTTAAGTGCTGAAGCTGTATTATATCATCCATGGATTAAAATGGCTGAATTAGAACCAGCTGATAGTTTAAAAATGGAAAATCGTCGTAAAGCATTAAAAACACCTGGTGTTATAAGACGGTAAATATTTACAATTAATATTTCATTTTTTTTTTATCATTTATTATTTATTAATTGGATTGGATATTGATTAGACAATAGACTTGTTTTTTGTTTCTTTTGTTTTAAAAGCAAATGTTTTTTTTTTTTTTTTAAATGGAAATTATTAGATTAAAAAAAAAATTTTTTTTTTTTAATTAAGAAGATATCAGATAGTATTTATATGGTATTAAAAACGTGATCATAACAGAAAAATTTTAAAAACAGAATAAAATTTGTTCTATTGTTAAATTTACAAAAAAAAAGACAAAAAAAAATAAACGAAACTTAAAAAAAAAAAAAAAAGGTCTGTTATTTGACAATATGTAGGTAATTCTTTTGCTTTGAATAAAAAAAATTAAGTCAGTAATTAATACCGGATTGTTTTTCATAAATAATTAATAAAATTTTAAAAATTTTTCGAAATTAGTTACTATTTAATTAAAATTAAGCTTTGTTTCAATTAAATATGCTAATCAAAATTAATTATAATATTAATAAAATTAATTTTTTTTTTTTTTGTTATTAAAGTTTATTTTTTGAACAGTAAATAAAATTTGTTAATCCTTTTACATTTTTTGATTATTTAATTAAAGTTTAATTTCGATTGACTTTTATTAATTACGTAAATTTCTTGTTTTAACATTAGGTCCTTGTTTAAAAATTTTTATTGGATAATTATTTTACTTATCCCTTTATTTCTTTACTTTTATTGAATTTTGTAGAACCAATCTAAACGCTAATGTATTAAAAAAAAAAATAAATAAAAAATACAGAGGTTGTGAATAAAATGATTTACTAGTTTTATTCAAATGCACTCCATTATGCCTGTAAAATGACGCTTATTTCCGTCTTATTTAAGTACATAAATAATAATGTAGCTAATAAATAAATCATTTTAAATATCATTCAGTCACTTAAAATAAAAATAAAAAATAATCTGATTTTCTTAATTAAAATAAAATCAATCATATTAGAATGAAATATTAAAAAAATATTTTGATCAAGTAATTGATCGTGATGGTTAAATTATATATATGGTAGTTATTATTTATTACAATACCAATTTTTAACTTATTATACAATTTCAATTATTTAAAAATAATTTATTTTTTATAGGCACTTCATTATAAAACTACGTATTTTTTATAGTGCATATTATTGTTTTATTTTTTATTTTTTTTTGCCTTAATAAATTTAAATTCCTTAATTAAATATCATGTCACGATTTATACTTATTAGTAAAATTATATTACATAATTTTAGATAAAATTACTAAATTTAATTACAATTTGTTTTTTTCTTTTCAAATAAATGATAAATTACTTAAAAAAATTATACAATATACAAAAAAAAAAAAAACGAAATAACTATAAAAGTTGTAAGAAATAAAATGTTCTTAAAATGTTGTTAAATGTTTTTAAAATTATATAAATAATTTTGTTAAAAAAAAAAGAATTTAAGTTTAAAACAAACTACATTATATTATTTAATATAATTTATTATTGTTCAAAAAAAAACAAAAAAATAAAATAATATTTACTTAATATTTTTATTATTTTCTTATATTTGTAGAAATCAATCAGCACGTGAATTATCACGTTTTGCTGAATCTGCAATGGCTGTAAAACGTGTCATTTTACAACATTTTTCAATGCGTAGTGATTACATGGCCAAAGAACGTGCTAATATTTATGAGCCATCATGTCAAGATATAACACAATTAAATACAATTAAAAATGATGATACAGTACTTTCAACAGATACTAAAAATTATATATTACATGATTCAAATAATATGGTTACAAATCGAAAGGTGCAATTTACAATGGGTGATGATATTATATGCAATAATGAAGACAATTTCGAATTTTATAATGGTCTTAAAGACAAAAATCAAACAAATATTCCTGAAAATATTAATCATAATAATGATTATATTTTGAATGAATGTGATGATGTTATTAATGCTAAGATGATACAAAATATTGACAATTTTTCTAAAACAGAAAAAAATTTTAAAACAGAAGAGAATGATAAAAACAACGAAAAAAATACATTGGAAAATATAAATAAAAAATTATTAAATATTGAAAATAATATGAAAATTAATAATTCTATATCATCTTCTTCTTCTTCTTCTACTATTATTAATCCTAATTCTAATCTTAATTTATCATCAAATATAATAAATAAAATTTCAAATGATTTAATTACAAATTCAAATGATAATAATGATTTATTAAAAATTCGTTCAAATCATAATCGTAATAATAGTCAATATCGTTCTATATTAACTACCGCTACTAATTTACAAAATCATCGTAATTATTTACCACGTTATTATGGTATGAGTGAAAGAATAACAAATCGTTTATATGTATGTCCAGAAGAGCGTATTAGTACACCAACAGATTCATCTAGTAGTAAAAGTAGTAGTAATAGCAGTCAAAAATCAACATCAACAACAACTGAAACTGTAACTGCAAAAACATTTAGTACTTCAAAAATATCAGGTGATGAAACATCATCAGATACAACAACAAAAAAAACAACACCACAAATTATTACAAATGATGATAAAATTGAAAAATGGCGTAAACAATGTATTTATACGACAGCACCACGTTATTGTGGTTTATCAGCATCATTAAATGTACCTGTTACTGGTAATCTATATCATCATAATCATACAACATTAAATAATTTAAATTATATTAATGGTATATTATTAAATCAAAATTCTTCAAATAATATTATTAATGATGATACAAAAACCTCTAATAAAAATAATGTGATTCCATTTATGAACTTCCGTCAACTAAATATCAACAATAGTAGTAATAGTGTTGAAGATGCAAATAATATATTATTAGATAATAATTCTGTACAAAGTTGTACAATGGGCATTGGACTATCACCACCAAGTGAAAGTTTATTAATGCAACGTCGTTTACGTATCGCAAATCGTAGTTCGGAAATTGATTTGTTAAGTCCTTCAGCAACAGCAAATGGTTAATGGTTTTTTTTTGTTTTTTTTTGTTTTTGTATGTGACAAAAAATTTTGCAAAAAAAAACAAAAACATTCAAAAAAAAAAAAAAACAAATTCGTTTTTTTTTTTTTATTTTTTTTCTTTTATTATAAATAAATAAAAGTTTCATTTTTAATTTTCATTTAAAATTAACCTCTATTAAAAAACTATATTAATTATAATATTATAAATTAAAATACAAATTATAATCAAAAATAATGGAAAAAAAAAAATATAAATAAATTATACATATTTATACATATTATTATATTATATAGTATAAGGGTTTATTCATTTCAGTTTAAAAAAAAAAAAAAATTTATTTAAAAAAAAAATAAATGATGGTTTTTATGAGTAGTTAAATTTGATAATCAATTTTAAAACATTCTTCTATTCAGAATTTTTTTTTTTTTATATTTAATTATTTAGAAAGAAACACACACACAAATATGTACAATCAAAATATATAAAAAAAATTTTTATTATTTTATTATTGAAATATATATTTTAGATTACTCATATTTTTAATTATTAAATATTTAAAATTTCGATTTAAAAAAAAAAAAAAAAAAAAAAACCAAGATTATCCATTAAATATAAAACGGGGGAGCATTTAATTAAATTTTGTTAACAAAATTTAAAATTAATGTTAAAACGGTATATGTAATATAATGTAAAGGTATTTTTTAAAAGTAAATATTATAAAACACGGTATGTTTTTTATGAGAAAATTTTTGAAAAAAAAAAAAAAAAAAAAACAAATATCAAAAATTTAAAAAATTTTTACATCACTCAAAAACCGTACAAAATATTTTTAAAAATATGAAATGAATTTGCCTTTGAGTTAATAATAATATTATATTATTTGTAGTTGATAATAAGGTTAAGTAACATTTACTTTTGTTTTTTTTTTTTTTAAATAAAAAAAAAAACTAAATAAATATAAAATCCGACGTACATACATGTTTTTAATGTGTTTAAAGTACGAAAAAAAAAAAAAAAATTTAAATAACGGTTGAAATTACACGTAAAATAAAATTTTAATGGTGTAATTATAACATTAATTTTAAATAAACAAAAATAAGATACAATTAATAAATATTTATATCCATTTTTGAAGGTTTGAGAAAAAAAAAGAAAACGAATTTACTTTTTATTTCTTATTTATTAGATTTTTTATTCAAAAACTTATGAAATTACTAGCAATTCTTTATTTATCAATTCTAAAAAAAAATCTACAGAATCTATTTTAAAAAAAAAAAAATTACTTTTAATTAGTAATTTGCATGTGGAATAAAACAAAAAAAAAAATAAATAAATAAATAAATTATTTAAAAAGATGGTTGCCAATTAATTTAATTTGTTGACATGATTCAAAACTAACTTTTTTAAATCATAAAAAATACAATTTGATAGCAAATTGCATTTAAATGAAATTTTTTTAAATGAATATAACTTTAAAATAAAATATAGCTAAAATCGGAAACGTTATTTGCACATTGGATACAAAAGTGATCAAGCATACGTACAGAATAAGCCTTTATACTTTATTATAGGTTGTCTGCGTTTTAAATTATACTGCAAAAGAAACTGATTCGTAAATGATGTTTCCGATTTCAGTTTATGATTTTGATGAAATATATATATATATTTTTTTTTATGTTGATTTATAATAACTGTTCTATCAAAAACTATCACAAAAATTCTTTGTATTAGAGTGAGGATCCTTTTTAAATAATGTAATTTTTAAATTGTTTAGTAATTTCATCATATTTTGATTAATTTTTTTATGAAGAAAAGAAAAAAAAGATAATAAAACCATAATATATAAAAAGTCATTACAGAAAAATATGTTGCTTAAGGATAAACAAATATATATATATATTTTTTTTTTTAATTATTTTTTTTATTTTATATATGCAATATGTATATTTTTTTTTTTTTTTAATAAAATTTAAATTACGACTACGTGTTTTTCTATCATAGGTGAAAAATATATGAAATTTTTACTTATGATTTATTATTAATTGATTAATTATTATTATTAATATTATATATATATATAAAAAAAAACAAAAAAAAAAAAAAAAAAGAAGTAAAGTATAATTATATGATATTTTTTATTACTTTTTATTAATTTTGTAATTTTTTTTTTATTTTATTTTAATTTTTTTGTTCAAAAAAGGAAAAAATAATTTTTAAAATGTTTAAAATTAAGCAGAAGAAATATTAAAGAAAAAAAAAAATTGTATTTTTTTTGAATTTTTAAAATCATTGTTTTTTGTTTTTTTTTTTTTTTTTTTTTTTTTTAAATAAAAAATTACAAATTTATTTTGTTACAATAAAAAAAAAAAAAAAATTGAAACTAAAAAGAAAACAATAAATAAAATATGTAATGTAAAAAAAAAAAAAAAAGATATGAAATGATTGTAAAGCATTTTTTTTTTTTTTTTTTTCTAAAACAAAAGAGAAAAAAGAAAGGAATAAAGGAAATTTTTATATTTGTGTAAAATTTAAATAAAAATATTATATATATATATACAAAAAAAAATTAAAAACAAAATCAAATAAATAAATAACTATTATATGAAATTATGAATAAAAACAAAAAACAAAAAGATTGAAAATAAACAATTATTAAAAACAAAAAAAAAATAAAAAAAAATTGTAATAACGTTCCCAGTTTGAAAATTTTTAAATATAAGTTTTGTAATGAAAACAAATTTAAAAAAATAATATTTTATCTTTTATTTAACAATTTACTCGATTAACACAAACAAAAACGTTTGCATTTAAAAGCAAGAAAATCTCATTAATTTTATTAATTATTTTTAATTTTTTTTTTTTTAAATACAATTTTAGTTAGAGTTTTATGTGGTGGTTTTATGTAATATACATAATCATAACGTAACGAATTTATCATTTAAAAGTAAGAGTTGATATTTATAATATTATTAAAATCTAAACTTTTTTGGAAATTCAAACTTATAAGTATGTAGGAAAATTGAAAAAATAAAGAATAGAATCTGTTAATTTAAATAGTCTCAATAGTAACAAAATCCAAATAAATTATTTTAATTAACGTTATACATCTATGTTCAATCTATGTTCTCCAATAAATTCTGTCATATTTTTATCTTGCAAAGAAAAAAATTTATTTTTTCTAAAATATATATTTGTTTTGTTTTCAATATTTTTTTTGTCTAAAATATACATTTTTTTTGTTTTGGGTCCCAACAATGTTATTTATTTTCCTTCATTGTTCAGATGCTTTGGGAAAACAAAAAAAAAAAAAATTGTGTAATGTCTTTCTGTCCTTAAGGTGGTAAAAATATTCTGATTTTTTTTTTTTTTTTTGTAACAAAATGTAAAAATTTGTTAACAAGAAAGGGTTGAAAAAATTTTTTGATAATTAACTCAGAATAGTTATTCGATTTTATAGCTCTTTTTTTTTAGTTGCAAAATAAAAATGAATTAAAAAAAAAAATTTATTTTATTTATATTAATATTACCTGATATTTTACATACATAAATGTAATGCAACATTATTGAACTATCGGCTACTAAAGCTATTATAGGTTTATTCTATTATTAACTTATATACTAATATTATTTATTTTGTTTATATTATATACTATATATTTTATATTTGGTCGTAAGGGGGGTGTAAGTAAAGAAAAAAATACGACACTTTTTAAATTAAACTTTATTTATACCTTTTGTTTCAATTTTACATTAGTTGCTTAGCCTAGAAAAGTTTTAACAAAACGAGGAAGAATACAGTTGCCTTTGTCAACTCTTAGATACCCGTACGAACCGTTAGTATGTTCACAGCCTGTCACTCTGCTTACAATATTATTTTTTTAATATTTTAGTATTTTAAAATAATTTGGGTGAATTTTATAATTTCGAAAACTATGGGTTGTACATATATTCAAACTATATGTTTATATGTACATTCTTCAAAAGCAGATTCTAACCTTCCACATAACGATTATCAATCCAAAACTTTTTTCAAATATTCTATAGTACCATTTAATACTAAGCGGTAAATTTATATTAAATTTACTTAGTACAAAATAGTAAATATAATTTTAAATATTATATTATATGTATTATATTTAAATATTCCATTGACAGAATAATTTCTTATAAGTACAATAAAATACATATATGTATGTAAATACGGCGCTATATAATATACATCTATACTCTTATCATTCATTCATCAGTGACATATACGATATGTAAATAAACATGATATTATATAAGTATGTATGTATAACAATATCATATAAATAAAAATTCTTCAAGCAACCGTTATGTTGTTTATTTCTTTACATTTTTTTGTACTACGCATTATATCCTCAACAATTTCAAATTATCGAGTAAAACAATATGCAAAAAAAATTCGTTAAAGAAATTTGTTAGAAAATTTGAAAAAACCAAGTAACACTTTCGTCAATTATAAAGTAACCCTATATTATTAAAAAAAGTTGTTAACAGAAATAAAGGTATAATGTTGAAGCTTTGATTTTTGTGTATTACTTCAAAAAAATTTTAACAGGTGTTCAAGTTACAGGTGTTTAAAAATAGGAAATTTTCAGTTTTTGACCCCTTACAGCTCCTAAACGGGGGGTGATACAAAAAAAATTTCTGAAATGACTCATATTTTATTTTGAAAGATCTAACTTTTGTCAAAATTTCAAGTTTCCAACTTAAACCGTTTAAAAGATAGAGGGGTTGAACGATTTTACAAAATTTTAGTTTCGCATAACGGTAAATTAAGACACCGTATGCCACAAATATATATTTATTATATATACTTTTAAAGCTAATAAAAGTGGTAATCGTTTGGCGTTTTCAAAATGATGATATACCTTATACAACTTGTGCTATAACAATTTAAATATAGAGCTTTTTTGAACCTTTGGGGAGCTGTAGCTCCTTAATGGGTGGGGCTACAAAAAAAAGTTATTAAAAATAAAATTAATATTTTTATGAGATCTATCAGCAGCTAAAATTTCATAGCTCTATTTCAAAAAAAATGTGAGGATCTAAAAGTTAGGTGTTCGAGAGCTACCCTAAGTTTTGGTCCAAACTCAACCAAAAAAAATAGGGAACCTACAAATTATTCCCAGAATATTTTATGTAAATTGCAACATTCTAGCTTTCTTAGTTTTTGAGTTAGCGTGCTGACGGACGGACGGACGGAGATCCTATCGTACGGGTATAAACAGCTTTGTATTATTGTTTTTTCTTACTAAAATTTAAATTAATTTTTAAAATTTTTATGTTAGTTTTTTTTTCTGCGTTATTATTAAATTTATTGAGATATAACATTTTCAGATATTGATAAAAAAAATTAAGGTTATTAAAAAATCAATTGTACATTTTATTGTTTAAGATAAAAACTTAACCTATCCTATAACCTGCTTAAAATTACTTACTCTAGTTAAAACAAATGTGTATATTATACTTAATTCTGATTCTGACTATTCTCCAACCACCAATAAATCTTTATTTATAAATTTATCTCTGTGAGATATTGACATGTCATATTTCAAGTTTATTCCGTTTATATCGCCCGGATTATATTCTATGGCTTTGCATGTTGCCCGTCTATTATAGTGATATAATAGAGGGATATGATTATGGCCTTGAGTATAACCATTTTTATCTAAAAAGATGAAGTGCTCAGGGGTTATAAAGCCCGTGAGCAAAGTCTTTTCAATGTACTCCTCATTGTGAAAAAAATTTTTTTTTTTTTTTATTTTTTTTTTATTTTTACTTTTTATTTATTTATTCTATTTCTGTTTACATCCTTAAAAAGTTTACAAAATTAGATTAACTTAATGTTTAAATTGATTTACATGTAAAAATAATAATTTTTTATTTTGTAAATTTTGATTTCTTTTCTTAATTTATTCTTCTGTATTTAACAAGACAGAGAATTAAGAACAACAACATTTAATAAAAAATTTTTCACGAAATTTTTTTTTGCATATGTTTAGGCGGAAGTATTTCATCATATTAAAAACTAAATAATTAGGTACTTTAAATTTTGTTTGTATTAGAGAGTTACTAATAATAAGTAATATAATAACTAATTAATAAAAAAAAGCAATATTTAAATTTTTTGAAGTATCGATATTAGTTTTTATCTTCTTATAAATAACAAGAACGATCTTTATTCTTACTTGTGTTTATGGAATTTTTCTGACTAAAAAGCAATTTATATGCATGTGCCTCTTTCCGCATATTAACAATTTTAGTTGTACATCATAACACAATCATAACATGGAATTTACCGCTATCGTTAACCTACTTACATAAAATAGAATCGTAGGTTTTGATCTAACACTAAACTAATTTAAATTTTAAGGTAGTGCTATATGAGCTGTACCATACATTATACTGCTATTTGACAGTAACATTTTATGTTAAAAGTAAATACCTATGTACATACAATGTACATAATATGTATTTAATACATATTTAAATATGGTCAATAGTCATTGGTCATATGGATTTACATGTACATACATGCATCCATCCATACATATTTATAGTATAATATAACGGGTTAGGTTAGGTACTAAATACTGAAATGACAAGAATTTTAAATTAATTGATATGATGAAATACCTAATAAATAATGTATGAAAAACGATTTCAATCAAAATATAATTATGTACATTGTATTACAATACAATATACGCAGTATCTACCTATATACATACATACATACATATTATACATTCTAATTTTTCTTCCAGAACTTATTTTAAAAATGAACTTGCGAAGGTAAATTGGAAACGAACCTGAAAAGGTTCGTTTTGAAAAGTTGCAAATTGTAAGATGGAACATTATCGACAGAGAGTAACACATTAGATGGAAGCATGTTCCACATTTTAGCAGTTTCCATAACCAGTTTTAAACTACCTAGGAATTTCCACGGTATAGAAATGAGCACTTGCAGCCTCTCTTGTACTTCGTTGGAATTGTTTGAGAGGTAGCATTATTGAATTTATTTCAATAGAACAAGTGTCATTACCTACAAGATATCTATAAAAGAGAGCTAAAGCACCAATATTTCTACGAAGAGAAAAAGGTGTAAGAGTTACTTGTACGACAGGATCGCCTATTAGGCGTAAGGCGTGGTTTTGGATTTTGTCGAGGTAACTCAGTGAAATTTGTGGAGCGCCAGCCCAAATATGAGAATTGTATTTCATCTTAGGTCGAATATACGCTTTATAGATATTGGCCAGATCTCTGGGAGAAAAATAAGCTTTACAACGAGAAAGAAAACCCAAACATTTAGCAGCATTCTTAGTTACATCAAAAATATGCTCATTTGACAACATTTTTTGATTAAGCTTCATGCGTAAAATATTTAAGTTTTCCGACCGTTGAAGAGTTTCTCCTTGAAACTGCAGAACCGGATACAACTCTGTTGACATCGCAACTCTGTTTGCTAAACTCCAGTCAGCAATTTTAGAAATATCGTGGTTGACTAGGCTAACCATCACGTCTCTATTTAAGCTGATTGCGGTTGGTGTGGCATTAGATTTTCCTAAAAAGTCGTAGGATGCCACTAGAGTGATGTCACCTGCGAAGCTATAAATCGGATTGAAGGTAGAAGAAAGTAGATCATTAATAAAGATCACGAAAAAAGTTAGTTATAGGGCAAACCCTTGTGGAACGCCAGCATTAATTTTAAAAGTGGACATGAAACTGTCAACAAGAACACGAATACTACGATTCGAGAGAAAATCCTCAATCCAATTATAGAAAAGATTACCGATACCAATAACCCGGCATTTGCTCAGAAGAGCAGGATCCCATACTCGGTCGATGCTTTAGAGATATCAAGAGCTGCAATATTAGACTCACCAGAACAGTGAATACTGATATTCAATTTCTTGCTGAGGTATGTTAAAAGATCTCCTGTTGAGCGTTGGCTTCTAAGACCATATTGCCAATCGTTTAAAATACCTCTACTATCAACATATCTCATTAATCTTTTGTTGACTAGGATTTTCATAACCTTAGAAAGGATCGAAGTGATGGCAATTGGTCGGTAGTTGGAGGGGTCGCTTTTGTCACCCCTTTTTGGAATTGGAGAAACATGGACAATCTTTCATTGACTGGGATATTTTCCGGTCAAAATAGTGAGAAAAGATTGCGCGGAGGTATGTTTGTATGTATGTAATGTGTAAAAGGTGAGGAAATAAAAAAATGTAATGTAAATTTAATTTATACGTTTATTTACAGGTCCATACTTCCATTCATTTGTGGCTATATGTACATACTTACATACACACATAGATACATATGTATGTACCTACGTAGGTCATGGATATTGACTTATTATTCAATAAATTTATTGTAACTATATACTTAGACTTTTTACCTTACCGACATAGGTACATTACATAGTATACATAAGTAGGTACTTAACTTACTGAAGTTAAACCCGATTAATCTTTCCTAAATATGTACATATATACATATCTAAAAATGTATGGACCATAGTATGTTTGTACATAGACAAGTATGTACCAAAGTAGGAATTTTTTAAATTACATATTGTATATCAATCATTATATATCAATTATTTTTGATTTCGACACAACATTAAAATTTAAAGTACAGAATAAACACTAACAAAGTCTTAATTTAAGTAACAAGTAAATGTAACAATAAGTCGATGCAACCGACTTATTTATACCCTACACCTAAAAAATTCAAATGGGGCCTCGGTGGTCTAGTGGGTAAGAGCGTATAAAAATACGCTGTAAACACCGAGAGAGTGTGGGTTCGAATCCCGCACCCGTCGTAAGCCCCTTGACATTTACAGCCACGCCTGAAAAGGAAAGGCTGTGTAATTTCCTGTTCACATTTATGTGGCAGAGAAATGCACTAAAAAAAAAAAAAATTCAAATTAAATTAAAAATCCATAAGTTATTTTAGTTAGGTACCTATTTAATATAAGCTAAAAAAATAAATGCTTTTACAACCTTTTTACAAAATTCTATTATTTCAAATTCAGATTTCTTCAGATTCAGGTTTCTATCTTTATTAAATTCGAAGTTATGCTTGTTAGGTCTTGGGAAGTTTGTGAAGGTACCCGGACCACCACTCCAATTCATCTCAAATTTTAGAGAGATCATCAGAACAGGGTAGAACACTCTTATATCAAAGTTCAATTGTGGGAGATACCCGAACAGCCATTCCAATTCATCTGAAATTTTAGGCAAATCAGGGATTCAGGAAACAACATCCTCGTATCAAATTTGCAGTTTCTATCTTTATTAATTTCGAAGATATGCTTATTCGGTTTTGGGAGTTGTGTGGGAGGTACCCGAATTACTGCTCTAATTTATCTCAAATTTTGGACAAATCAGGGATTAAGGAAACAACACCCTAGTACCAAATTTTACTACCTAGTAGTGTTCGAGTTTGGGAGTTGTATGGGAGGTACCCGAACCCATGGTCCGATTTCGCCCATTTACAATCCCCACCTTTCTTTGGTCATTGTTAATCTACAGTATAAATTTCATCAAGATAGCATCATTATTTTTTGAGTTATCGTGCGTACGGACGGATGGACGAACATCGCTAAATTGACTCAGGAGGTGATCCTGATTCAGAATATATATACATGTCCATATCTAATTCGCTTCCTTTTGGTGCTTACAAACACCATACCAAAGTTAATATACCCTATACTTTAGGTGTAGGGTATAATAATAATAAATATTAATATACATACATATGTATATATACTTATCTAATTATCTAAAAAAATTATCATATACAATGCCCATCACAATTTTAACTTTCAAATCACCCTACTACCGGAAAAAAATGCCAAATTTTCGCTTCAATATATTTAAAAAAAACAAACAGTTAAAAAATTAAAAGTATACACATTCACAGCTCTACTTAGAAATAAAAATATCACGTGTTCATTATATATTTTATTATAAACAGAAATGCATATATAAAATGTAAATAATGCGAAAATTTTTGCTATAATTAAATGTATACTAACAAAACAAAGCCATACATTACAAATTACAATATTCATATTTAGATATACATACATGTATGAATGTTATATACCAAAATATCCAATGGCCAATACAATATCCATATGATATTATTATATTATATTATCTATGGATGTATGTATATGTGGATAAAATTACTTTATATGTAATATTAAAAAAATTAAGGCCTGCGCTTAATATCCATTCATTCAATCAGCAACAATCAACAATAAAAATAAAAAAAAAATAAAAACCTTCGACACACATTTGTTTTTTTGACTGTTTTTTGTTACATGTTAACTATCAGAAGCGAACATCGTATGTTTATGTCAAAAAGAGATAAAAAATATACAATAAGAAAACTTTTAAATTTAGAAAGAGAAAAAAAATATATCAGCTTATATTTTTAAATTTTTTTATAAAAATATAAACAAAAAATAAAAATTCGCCACGTTCATGTTCACATTTAATTGGATGCTACTGTTCTGTTATATCCAAATTCAATATGAATTAATGAACTTTAGAATTAGAATTTATATATGTATGTATGTAGATATATAAAGCGTTCTTTGCTCTCCTTCAAAGGCAATTTCATAATAAAAATTTTGAAGGGTATAATAAAAAATAAAAAACTGTTCTCAAAAAAATGTGTTCTTTAATTTATATTATTTTGTTTATGAATTTAACATGCAACATTTTAACATTAATTAATAAATGCACAAATGTATAAATTGTTATGTATAAATAATTTCGTATGAATGAGTCTTATGTATGCGTGGCGCAACTGTAGTGCGGTGTCTGCCTCTGTTAACTATTGTTTAAGTGGATGATTTGTGAATCGGCGGACGTTAATAAATACATATACATACATACATATATTACATTTCATGTACAATACAATATAAATGACTAAATAAGTAATAATTAAAAAAAATGTTATGAAATGCAAAAAAAAAAGGGGTAATGAATGAATGAATGAGTTTTGTTATTTTTCAGAGAAAACATATCATTTTGACATAATGTTATGAAATGAATTAATTATTACAGATACAGAAAAATTTAAAAGCTGTTATTTTTTTAAAAAATGTTCTCATTAAATACAGAAAAATTTAAAAGCTGTTATTTTTTTAAAAAATGTTCTCATTATATGTAAACTCTCTCATTTTAAATGTTTTGAATGGGGGTGTGGTACTGTGGTGTGGTGAATAACTGTTTGAGATTTTTACTTTATTTTTTTTTGTAGTTTTGCAAAAACAATTTCTTGTTTATATAAAATACACGTGTTAAAAGAATGCAAAAAAAAAAAAACTTAACTGAATAACTTTTTTTTTTTTTGCAAATCTGAAAGCTTTTTTTGTTGGAAAATGAAAAAATCTATATTCTCTATAATTAATACCTAGGTAGCTTATATTTTATACTTACGTTTATATTTACTTATATATGTATGTACATACATACATTTATATATACATACTTACATACATATGTACTTACTTTATTTTTGTGTCGTAGTCGATATTTTTCGTTTTTATTATAGAAAAAACAAAAAAAGTACCCTACATATGTAGTTGATTTGGTACCATATCGCATTCGCAATTTAATTTGCATACTTATTTAAAAGGTATGTATCATTTTATAGGTACCTATATTTTTTTTTTTCAAAAATTTGTACTTACATACCATACATGCATACTTACATACATTCGAATATAATGTGTTGTACTTGTATATTGTGTACACTGTAGTCAGTACTGTAGCTTGAATTTTCTATTACATGACTATAAGCATCTACTACAAAGTAAGAGTAGACAGACCAATCACCTAACCTAACCAAAAAGACAAAAACCAACAATAGAAATGGTCCGATATTAATTACATATATAAAGTACATACATATGTATATACACAAATGTACATAATATAGCTGATGTTCATGTTTTAATTTAAATTACATTTTTTTTTAATAATTCACAGTTCAGTTTCAGCAGTCAGTCAGAGATATTTGGATAAAGCAGTTTTATCGTGTTAATTTTGATTTTTATGCTATACTATTTAAGATACTTTGATATTTTAAATTTGAAATTATTGCTGTCATAATTTTCTTTTTTTATTAAAAAAAAGTGAATAAAAAACAAAAAGTTATAAATTAAATTTAAAAAAAAATAGTTCTTTATTTTTTTTTTTTTTATTAGAAAATAAATTGTAGATACATACCTACTTAGGTAGAATTTTCTTTTTTTTTTAATTATACCTAACTACTAAATTAATATTTGTAGATACATTTGTGTATTATAATAATATAAGTATTTAAAGTACATATGTAAGTATATCAGAAATATTGATTATCATCTGCATACTTAACAATAATTTATTGTGAAAAATAAGAAAAATTAAAAAAAAAAAAAAAAATTACTTGGTTAAAATTATTAATGATTAAATGACGTTCCAGAATTAAACGTAAATAAATAAATGTTTGCATCAATTTAAATTTTGCTTTAATAATATAAAAAAATAATAAAATTGAATTGACTAGAGATAGACGAAGACAATGCATTAATTTTTCATGTATCTATCGCACAAATTTACATATTAATGGTGACAGATCATATGTAAGTATATAATATGTATGTATATAAATATATGTTTGGGTGATTATGTTTTAAAAAATATTTTTTATACCATATTTATATTATTTAATAAATTAATAATAATTATAAAAAATTAATTAGGTAAGTTATAATTACTTACATGTATATTTTAAGAAATATTTAGATTTATATACATATGTAGGCACATACCCAATTAAATAGGATTAAGTTTAGCTGTAAATACTGTTTGTAGTAGGGTGCCTATAAAAAATAAAATTATTTCGTATTAAAAAATTTGCATAATCCAACGGCAATATTATCTGTTAGTAATGGGATTTAATAACATATTTTTAAATCTGTTATAAATTTAAGTAGTAAGTAGTTAAGTATCTATTATTTAGTTTTTTTTATCATAGAAAAATGTATTATAGATGTAAATATTTCTACAATATATAGGTACATATGTACATACATACAATTACATGTTATATTATATTAATTTTGATTATTATTATTATTTATTGACGGATGATACTTAGATAAGGTAAAAGTAGGTATAGTTGAGGGGTGCTGGTATAGTGGAGAATCTGCAGTTTTTTTTTTTTTAAATAAAATAAAGATAATTTAAATTTTTTAAACTTTCAATTTTTTTTTAAATTAAAGGTTGAATATTAAAGCAGATAAATAAGTACACAAAAAATATCTATCATAATTTTATTAATATAAAAAAATAGGTAGTTAGTTTTTATTTGTTCGTGATTTCAAATTTTTTAGCAATATTGTTTTGTTATGAAAATCATTAAGAGAACTCACCAAATTTTTTCCTTATTTTTTATGTTTGAAATTTAACTACATAATTGATTATAATAAATAAATAATTTGTTATTAAAAAATCTAATTTTTGTTATTTTAAATATAATATGTACATTTAATTTGTATCTATATTTCCACTATACAAACACATAAATTACTTGAAATGGGTTTAATGGATACAATAGCCACGAAACATGAAATTTGGAGTTTTAGTTTTTATTAAATAATTAAATAAATAATTTAACAATTAAAATCAAAATAAAAAATTAATTAATTTTGTTAAAATTATTGAATGGACACACTATATTTGTTACAAGAAAGCTTTTAATATGCAATAAAATTATGAATAATGAAGCAGTCATATTATCTCCACAATGCATGCATAGAATTAAAGAAAAATACTGCAACTAACTATTAATTATGATTTTTTTTTATGTTATAAAAATAATTATTAAAAATAATATTTTTCATTTTTCTAATAAATATTTTTCAAGGAAAATTCATCTGCACTAAACTCTTGTTTTATATCTCCACAATGCTACTTAATGAATATTAATAATGAGTCCATAAAAACCTAATTTTGCATAGCCACTTTTTGTCTATATCCACTAAATCAGCATCATACAGTAATGTTTAAAATTTAATTAAAAACTAATAAGTGTAAGTAAAAAAAAGTAAAACAAAACTGTATTTAAAATAATTTAATCTATTAGTTATTAAAAAAAATAAAAACTTTATGTTTGAGAAATTATAAAAAAATATATCGGCTTGTTAAAAATTTATATCGCCACTTATATACCCATTTTTAACTTAAGTAGTTTAAATTTTAAAATGTCCTAATAAATAGATTAAACCGAGGATTAAACATTTAATAGAATACCTATAGGTACATACCGAGACTCACATCAATTATCAGGCCATGAAGTGCAGAGAGTAAAAGTTTAATATTGTGCCAGCTTTTAACAAATTTATATGTAGTCTTATGTAAAAAAAATTGTAGGCTGACTATAAATCTTGAAATAACACAAAAACCATTTACTTTATTCAATTTGGTCCAAAAAGAAAATTAAAGTCGTATCTTTTTTACTTAATTCATTAAAGAAAAATATTTTAAAATATAAAGTTTTCATTCATAAATATGCATTTAAAAAATTATCTTTCTTTAAATTTTTTATTATAAAAGCTTCTTAAGATAAGTTGCCTCAATATCTCAATAGTATACGTCGAGACTACTTTCACACTTTAAAATTTACAAACGCTTATATGGCTATAATCGAGACTCACATCAATTATGAAATTATTCATACGGGCGATACGTGAGAATCGATTGCAATTCTCTCATAATTACATTCATGTGTTTCCAATTCTTGGCCTGTTTACTTAGGTCTTGGTACATACAATTTTTTTATTTTTTTCGGATTGATATTCATTTTACTAAATTATAGCTAACTGATAATTCTTTAAAATCAAATAAATTTATTTACACTGAAATTATATTTCATTATTTATTTATTTATTTATTTATATTAATATTACATACATAAATGTAATGCAATATTATTGAACCATCGGCTACTAAGGCCATTATAGGTTTTTATATTATTATTAAATTATATACTAATATTATTTATTTTGTTTATATTATATACTATATATTTACATTATATTTGGTCGTAAGGGGGGTATGTAAAGAAAAAACACTTACGACCTGTGCAGGGATCGAACCCACACTCCTCCGGTTAATACGCCACACGCCTACCCACTAGGCTACCGAAGCCCCTTCATTATTTTTCTGTTCGATTTGCACCAGAGTAGTATTCAGATAGTTAACATATATTTTTTGGTATTTATGTTAATTTATAAGTAAATAATCGAAAGTTCTCTTAACTTCTATTCAAAATAGAAAAATAATTTCAGTCAAAAACAAAAAAAAAATTAATAAAGTTCATTAAAAATCGGCTAAAACTAGAGAGAATGGCACTCGGAAGACTTTGGAGCATATGCAATCTCATATAGTCAGAGGTACAAAACTAAGAATATATGAGATTTGCATAAAATTTGTACTTCTATATGGTAGCGTAACATGGCTGGTAAAGAAATCATACATCATACATAATTAAAATACAGGTCGTCACTAATAACTGTCTACGAATAATATGGAGAATATTTTGGTCCAGAAGAATTAGAAATACAGAGCTCTGGGAAATATAGCGAAACAAGAACCCGTCAACATCCAAATAAAAAAAAGAAAATGGAGATGGTTAGAAAACACTCTCAGAAGGCCAGCAAACAACATCGTGCGGCAAACTGTGAAATGAAATCCGCAAGGTAAAAAAAAAAAAAAGACAGACCATGTGAAACGTAATGTAGATCGGGCCAAAAACAATTAAAAAACAGTAGAAAAACATGGTCAGAAATTAAACAACAGGCTCAAAACAGAATCAGATTCAGAAGCTTTGTGGATGTCCTATGCTGCTAGCAAGTGGAGTAGAATAAGGTTAAGACAAAAAATTCATTGATAAAATTTAGCTTTAGTAAGTAAATTACCAATAACTAAGTTCTTTTGACAATCTCAAGCGAACTTAAGAGTTTTAAAAATATTAACTGGCAAAAGTTAGATTTTCGCCACCATTTATTATTCGCTGAACGATTTCAATATGATTTCCTGAGTCAAAACTGTCCCCTTTTTGAAAATATTTGCTGCTTACGTCGTTGCTGTTAGGATTTCCTTTCATAAAATATCGTATCAATGTTTTCTTTGGCCATTCATTTTTGAATGATATTTTTCTTTTAGGCTTCGGAATTATGTTCGGTTCGGTTTTCTTTCAAGCGATTCTGTAATGTATAACCCATATTTAACATCTTTTCTCATTCTCAAATGATTAATTCGTTCAAATATTTAGAAAAATAAACATTATTTTCCCTCAGCAGTTAACGTTATTACTTATCGTACATTAGTTAGGAACAAAATAGTGTTGTTCGAAAACTAAAACGTATTTTTCAATATCCTAACACACGAGTTCATAGTAAAACTGAAAAGTAAAGTTATGCAAGTAAAATCTGTCCAAATTTTGAAACTTTGTAGGCGTAATACAATTCTCTATCTTTAAATTACGTATTTAAAATGAATTTATGTACATATGTACTTATCATGTAAGAGTGTTCAAATTAGACTTTGATATTTTTGAAAATTTGGTTTCGATAATCGAACATCAAATTTTTTTGCTTAAAATAACTGTTCGTCTTTTAGTATAAACTTGTTTTACGTTATTTTCTTAAGAAAATTTCCTATTATTTTTAAATAAAGAAAATGATGTTCGTATAGGTACTAAAAATGTCCCGTTACTTACTTATATCTCATCTATATGCAATTTATAAATCGCTATATATGTATGTATAATTTCAACCTTATTCTAAAAATCGTGTTCTTTTATTTACTGATTATTATGTCATAGTAAAAAAGGAGAATGTATTTAAAAAAAAAGACGACGTATTTCTATTACTTATGTTCTTTTTTATAGATAATTTTTCAAAAGTTTACGACTTCAATTCTTGTTGTCTTTAATTTTATGAGAAAAAAAAAGGTTTGTCAAATATATACATACATAAATAGCTATAGAAATATGTTATTGTTTAAGCATAAATCATATAATTTTATAAACAACAAAAACATGTGATTTTCAAATAACTGAAGACAATAGTCGCTAGGATGCCGAAGCCTCATTTAGAGGTCCAAATTTTGCTGATTTAAGTAATTCTTCATGTTATAAGGTCTATTATAAACCTATATATACTTATATTATCACAAGTAATAATTAAGTGTAAAAATCAATTATAATAATAAGAATATATTGTCAATTCCCCTTATCCTTAATCCATAATATAAATTCACCCATTTTCTATCATATATACTTACGGTACAAACAGACTAATTAGTTGAACTGTTGAACAATTAGAAAACAAAAAATTATAATTACACCTGTAAAATTACATAAATTACTTTTATAATTTATGTAATTATAAATAAAATATGCAATGAATTAATTATTAATCGATTGTGAAAAAAATAATATCAAAACTTGTTAGTATTAGTAAAATTTGTTAGACATTGCCAAAGGTTTAGGTTTAACCCTAAATCAAAGTCTAATTTCTTATATTTAATAATGTATTAATTTTTATAAGTAAAAATGCAATTTTAAAAATTAATTAATACAAATTTATTTTAAAGTTGTACACATAATATTATGATTTGCATCTTTTTACCATCTGTGTAAATAATAAAAAATAATTAATTTTCAATTCTTTCCATTAATTATTTTTTTTTTTTTTTAAGGTGTAGTTATTATATTTTGCTAATTTTTAATTCTATCTAAGTAATCAATTAATGGTCATAATTCAAGAGAGAACTTATAATATTAGAATGGACAGATGATTTGATGTTTTATACTTAATATTTTATTAGTTTCTTTCATGTTTTGTTACACTTTATTTGAATTTCATTTCAATTCGCTTTATTTTCTTGTATTTTTGTTTAACATATAGTGTATTTTGTATTCTGATTTCTATGGGTTTTTATGAGCATGTAAATCACCTTATTTGCGATACATTTTCATCTATTAAAATTTGACGGTCTTAAAAGTCTGAGATCGTTTCACACAAGTAACTGAATTTATACTAACCTAAGTATATGTTAATTTCAAAAACGGTTTTTTTTTAAATATTACAATCACATATAGGATAATTTATTTATTTATTTATATACAGATACCGTGGTACATAAATGTGCCAGGTAGCTATAACCCCAGTTTCCTGGTAGGAATGTGGGGTGTACGAGATATTATGTGATATATTAAGTATTTATATATTTCGATATATGAATTTTTTTTTTTTTTATATTATAATTATTGTACCCAGCCCGGTATCGAACCCGAGACCTCTCATTCCCTTATGAATGAGAAGCGGTGCGTCAACCACTGCACCAATGGCTGGATTATAGGATAATGCAATGTTACTAAGCAATATAGTCTAGTAAGAACATTGTAAATTTTATATAAAAATTAAATTAAATTTAATTATTATTCTTGTTATTATTTTATTTAACCAAACAATAGAATTGCTAAGTTAAATTTTTATAAAAGTAGCGTTAGCAATGATCCCTTTGACTAAGAATACTATTTTTAATTAAACAGTAATATAAAATTTATTTTATATTATATATTTACATTATATTTCGTAGCAAGGGAGGTATGTGTTCAATTAATAAAATTTGCTGCCAGTACAGGGTTTGAAAGCGCAGCTTCTTCTGTTTAATAAGCAACGAACTTAAACACTAAGCCACCGAGACCCCCATTTATAATATTTATTACTTGTATGTTTCCAATAGTTATATTTGGTAGAAAGGGTTATTCGTTATTCATTATGTTGTTAATTTCTTTAATTAAAGATTAAACACCCACACTCCTTTGGTTAATTAGCCATATGCTTAATAACTCGGCCTTCAAGAGCCTTTTTCTATACTTATTTGTTTCGAATTAAAACATCAAATCCGAATTTATACAATTAGCCTAAATATATGCAAATTAAAGTAAAAAGGGCAAATTTTTTTTTTAGGTAAAATAAAATAAACCAATTAGGTATTTACATTTCTATTCTAATAAATATACTTACAAGCAAGCTAAAGTCTACCGTATCGATCATCTTTATTATCATTCTTATTAGAAAACATTTAACAATTTCATTAATAATCTTATTAGAAAACATTTCAATAGGTCACAGCTAGTTGAAGAAAATAGTTTAATTTCAAGAATATATTATCACAAACAATGAATATATTCAAAAAACTCAGGGTTCATCGCACTGGAACATTTTATATTCATTTTAGAAATAATTTTTTTCTTGTTGGTTTTTCTCGAATATCTAACAGTTGGGAAAAAGTCTATAAAGAAAAAGGGGTGGGTAAGAGCCGCAAGGCCGGCCCGAGGGCGATGTTAATGGTGCGACCACACAGGATCCCGCACTGTAAAGACCCCGCGTCGAACTTTTCCTCTTTTTTATCAAATTTTATGATTGTCGTGAATCAGGATTCAAATCTTCTTTAATAACTGATGAACGAAATAGCTGAAGAATTAAAAGTGACACCCGAATTTAAGAACCAATGAATGGAAGAAAAACAAAACAATTTTGTTAAGAAGGAACCGATCAGTCGATTTCATTTGGTGAAGAATTATTCAGAATTCAATATTTTCTATTTTTAAAAAATGATTTGAAATTTATAATGGCCATAAGACCATGATCATGGTTTTTATATAATTCGGTTAAAATTCAAAAAACTAACTGAAGACAATCTCCTTAAATGTTGCAAAGACTTAAATGGGACCTTGAATTGCATTGATTTATTTAATGAAATCAAAATTTGTCGTAGAGTTTGACCCTCCAGGATTATACGACATTACAAATTTAACAATATTTATTTAAAAATAATTTATTTGAATTGTATCAAAATTTTGCCACTGTCCTTAAAAATGTATTAACTTTACATATTACAATCGCATCTGCAGAAAGGTCTTTCTCCAGATTGAAAAAAATAAAAAATTATTTGAGATCTAGTATTAGTCAAGAACGATTTACTTCCTTAGCCATTTTATCAATCCAATCTGAATTAGCCAACTAAAACTAATTTGTGTTAATATAATAAATAGTAGATTACAATAAATTATTTTGTTTTTTTGTATGAAATTTCTTTGCAAGACCTCGCACGATAATATTGCAACGAGCCCTGCTTTTGTGCAGGCCGGACCTGGTAAGGGGGATTAGGTTAAGTTTGTTTTATTTAGATTAAGTTTTAACTATACTCAAAAATTTTTTGAAAAAGCCTTGGTTTTTATATGACTTTAGAAGACCAAAAAAGGAAAAACCAAAAAAAAACTTCTATTGCTAAATAAATATTCAAAAAATACTTACTTTTAAATAATTTCATTTAATACACTATATTATAGATTAAGATTAGCCAAAAAAAATTTTTTTTGTTATTTTTAAAGCTAATAATTAATTTGAGAAATATAACCATTTTTTTTTGTAATCTTTTTTTTAGGTTTAGTTATAATTGAATAAATAAATAAATAAACAAATAAACAAAATAAATAAAATAAAACAAAACAACATTATCGGGAATTTTCATTGTATTAATTGATTAAACGTTCCCATATGCCACTGATTTTGTTATTTTGGAATCTGTCATACATAATACATATTTTTTAAAATCTATATTTTTAATAAACGGGACTGGTTCCTTCTAATTACGTACGCATCCGACAGATTTTCTAATTCTAAATTTTTCTTTTAATTTGGCCAATGAAATTTGAGAACTATAAAAACTACCAAAGTTTATTAATTACTGTTGTTTGAAAGGCTGTCAATATTAAAGTGACAGTTTTGAATTATACAATGAATGACAAAAATTTAATTATGAATATGATGATTAAATGATCAAAATTCTTATTATCTAATCTGTTTGAATATAATTGAATTAAATAGTTATAAAAAATATAGCTATCATAATATTAGAATAACTAAACTATTAAGTTTCAAATAACATATAAATATTAGGTTAAAAATTTTCATTGAATAATTAAAAAAATTTATTTTATACATAATTTTTTTCAATGTCAAGCATATGGACTTTGATTTAAAGGAATTTATTATAATATTTGAATAAAATTAAGTATACAAATTAATATTTCATTAATATTAATAATTTTTAAATATACCCTATATTAATATTAATTATAAGTAAAATTCCAAGTTATTTCTCACTTTTTTATAAATAAGTTTTTCTATAATACTTACTTATTAAGTTTTTTTTTTTTGTGTTTTAGGAAAAACTGATTAATTTTCATATTCGTACGAAAAGTTTTTATATTTTCTTTGTTTTAGTCGAACTTTTTGGACAAATACTAAGTAATAAAAAAACTTTGCAACCAAAATATCTTAAAAATAATTATTTATTTGTTGTAATTTTCGATCTTATTAAGTTAGTATCTTTTTTATATCATTTTTCGATTAAATTAAACCTTTTTCAAATTAAACCAAATCTTTTTCAAAGTAAATGAAACTATTTTCAGAGTAAATATAATTATTTTTTAAATTAAATTAAACAATTTTTTTTTTAAATGAAGTTTTTTTCAAATATAATGAAACCTAAAGCAAAACTTATACGTATTACGAGAGAAACTATTCTATTTATTTTTATAATATTTACTATATTAAATGATCCTAAAAAAGCTGCATTTCAAACAATAAATAATAAATAATTGCTGACCGTTTTATTTTATTCTTATGAGAGGTTTTTCAAAAATTTTTAAACAACCAGCTTGAGAATGCATTTTGGACAAGTAATGGACAATTATAAAATTCACAAAATATAAAAAGTTATATAACAAGCAATAATTCGGGACAGTGATTTTAATTTAAAATTTTTGCCACCTTATTCTCCAATGTTCAACCCCATTAAAAAAAACATTTTCAAAAATTAAAGGATATGCACGATCTATATTAAACCTTTCGACTGATCATAATATTACCATTATGTGAATGATCAAAGTATCCGGGAATTAACTTAAAGTTATTGTTCCAATTATGTTATGGATATGATATTCCATATTGCCGCATGCTGCTGAACGTCAACCGCTGCATTAAGAAAATTAAGAAAAAAAGAACTAAATGATAATATTTTATTATTTGTTATTTTTGAAATTTTATTTTATTGTTAAAAAATGAAAATGTTTTATTTAAAAAAAAAAATGGTTTAATATGAAAAAAACAAATAATTTATTTTGAACGAAAAAAGGTTGTATGTATTTGACTATAAAAAAGTGGTTTCATTCTATTTGAAAAAAGTTTCATTTACTTTGAAAATAATTTCATTTACCTTGAAAGTAGTATCATTTACTTTGAAAAAGGTTTCTTTTAATTTGAAAATCGTTTCATTTTAACGAAAAATGCTAGCTATATATATGTGTATATGTGCTGCTATGTAGTTTTTTGTTTGGATTATATCAATGAGCCTTTGTTTTTATATAATTAATAATAATTAATCGTGGTTTTGTCAATTAAAAATTATTTTAATGTTGAATAATTCAATAAAATATATGATGAATAGTGTAATGCATAAGTCGCGAACCTTTTTAGATGAAGGGTTTCGGCTTCAAACATTAGTCAGGTCATATTCAAAGAAATAAAACAGCTTCGACTATAGTATATTTGTATCAAATTGGTATAATTTAAACAAAAAAAGATTAAAATTCAATAAAGTTGAAGTGAAACGGTGATTCATGTAATCCTTGCTATGTGTTCCTTCACAGCTTTTTTACTTTTTTTATTAATTTTCATCATTTAATTAAATTTAAATTGCATTCTAGTGACCGTCTTGATTCTCTTTTTAGCACATTTTCAAAAAAAATTTGAAAAAATGTGCCTATTAGTTTTACTCTATCCGTTCGTCCGTCCGTCTGTTTACAAAACTTCTACACCGTTAATGATAGAGAATAAAAATTTTAACCATGGGTAGTTCTCATAAAAAAAATAATGTTGTAGAACAGCTTTTTCATGTAGCCCCCTCCATTACGGAGCTAGAGCCCCTCAAACTTTGTAAAAGCCCCATTTTCAAATTTGTATATCTCATGTTCTGTTTAATTTTTTTTTCAATCTGAAAACACCATCTGACTGAAATTTTTTTTACCTTTATAAATCAATATCAAAATTGTATAGATTTTTTAAATTTAGTATTTAAATTTACTGTTATGTGAAAACCAAATTTTGCATGATTTTTCTATCTTCATAATTCCGGCACGCTTTTAGATAGGGACTTGAAATTTTAAGATAAGAAAGAACTTTTAGGATTAGTAAGTTTCCTCATAAAATTTTTTTCTGGACCACGCCCTGTTTATGAGTTATTAGGGGTCAAAAATTGAAAATTTGCTTGTTTTAAACATCTGTAACTTAGTCACCAGTACACATTTTTCTTTGGTAAGACAAAAAACAATTAAAGCTCCTGTAATTTATTTTTACGTACTTCAAAATTGCAAAAAACCCCTATTTTCAGAAGAACATATCTCAGGCTCTGCGTAGTAGTTTTACAATCTAAAAACGCTATAAGACCGGAAATATTTTTAGCTCTATAAAACCATATCAAAATATGCAATATTTTGTAATTTACTATATAAATTTACCGTTATGTAAAAACCAAATTTTGTATGATATTTGTTTTTTCATAACTCCGGCAGGCTTTCAGATAGGAACTTGAGGTTTTGAGACGAGAAATTTTAATTAAATTTAATTTTAATTAAATTTGTTTGTACCGCCCCCTATTTATGAGTTATTAGGGCTCAAAAATTGACAATTTGCTTGTTTTAAACACCTGTAACTTACGCATCTGTATAAATTTCTCTTCGGCAAGACATAAAAATTAATCTTCAGTATATATATTTTTACTTGTGCTAACGATTTTCTTAGTTGCATAGGGTTCCGGACTTACAGCCTCTCAAAATTGCAAAAAAGTTCTATTTTCACATATTTTGTTTTTATATGTAATTTTAAAATTTTCGTGCAATTAAGTTACAATTCTAAACAGTTTGCATTATCTTTTGGAAATGTGCGTTTTTAAAAACCGTTACTTTACATTCTGCCTTGTTTTTTAATTAGAAGCCGGCTGCTCTTTCAAGTTGTCTGCAACTAAGTAAATTTATTAATCAAGGGCATTATCAATTAATAATAAAGTGTTTTATTTATTACAGCCTATCAAAATAAAATAAATTATTTAGTTACATATAAAAGTATTCAAATTTTTATATTAACAATTACAGAGAATTAAAAATTAATTTATTTTTAAGGAGGTAAATATTATAAAAATCACTTTAACTGTTTTAATTTTATTCTTAACTTTAGATTTTAATAGTATTATATACATAAATTTTTACATATTTTTTTTTATTCGCGTCGAACCGAATAATGGCATTCACAATTTTTATAAACTTGCATGTGGCGTTACTTGCTTTATTTAATATTCCGACTAATGATATCTCTTTCTTAAATTTTTAAATAATTTCTTTATTACTCATTAATGCAATCTTAATCTCTTTATAAATCTCTTTATTACAATGCAATCAGATGATAACACATTGAATATGCATGACAGTTTAAAGATCGATTATTTTTTTAGGGGTACTTACTGAATACCTTACTGAAAGATATAATACCTTACTGAAAGATATAGGTACGGAAAAAGTTAAAGATGGTTTAAATATAGTATATTTGAATATAAGGAGTTTACGTAATAAACTACTAAATCTAGAACTATTAATAAAATCCTGCAGCTGTGACATACACATAATTGTTTTGACTGAGATATGGATAGGTGAATCAGAAAATAAATTTTCAATCTACAGGGTTATACATCCCACTTTTCAAATAGGAAAAGTTTATATGATGGAGCAGCAATTTATGTCAATAATATGATAAGTAGTGATTTAATCTTTAAAGAAGACTTTTATGAGTCCAGTTTTTTGGTAGTTAAGTTACTTAGGCACAAAATTAATATAATAGCTATATATAGATCTCATAAAACAAATATGAATCAATTTATAGATGAATATCAAAATAGATGAAATATGTTTTAATTATAATAAATCTTTAATACTTGGAAACATTAATTTAAACCTTTTAGATTTACAAAATCGAGATGTTATGTATTATCAAGAGGTCTTACAGAGTAACAGTTATCTTATATACAATAAACTGGCTACTCATTTTGCTGCAAGAATCGAAAAAACGCGTTCCTCTATAATAAATCACTTCATCACTGGCTTGGTTAGAAATAAATATTTATTTTATGTGTTTGATACGGCACTGTCTGATCATAGAATGTTTTTTATTAATGTGAATTCGAAACCACTGAAGGAAAAAAAAAGAAGTTTTTAAAACTATTTTAAACTATAACAATATAGAAAGAGAAGCAATCTAACCTTAATTTATATTCTAACACAGATGACTTAGAGTAAATAGATTTGAGTAAAACAATATCACGAAATACTCAAATTCTCCCAATTAAGACAGAAAGAAAAAAACAAGAATGGATTACTGTCTACTGATGAGATAATTGAGAAAATGAAAATTAGAGACTCGTATTATAAATACTCCAAAAGATATTAAGAAAATTCAAGAATTTTAAATTTGTATTTTAAATATAGAAAAGATTTTAATACGTAGGGCAAGAAAAGAATACTATTCGAGAGACCCAAGAATGGGAGGAAACTCTGGAGTATTTCCAAAAAAATATGTTTAATAAGGACCCAAATGAAAGTAAAAGTATTATTGAAGTTTTGAAAAATGGCGATATTACTTTTCAAGACCAAAATGATATATAAATGAATGTATGAACACTCATTTTATAAATGTTATAGAGAAATTAAAGATCTCTGTCAATCAAACAAGCACTAACAATGTTAATTCATTAGCTATAACAATTCATAACAGGTTTGATTTAAGCCCTACTAATACTGAAGAAGTTATTGAAGTAATTAATTCACTAAAATCTGCTGCTAATATAGGCTATGATAATATCTCGACAAAATTTATTAAAAAGTACTGTAATAAATTAGCTCCAATTATCTCGAAATTAATAAATTCCTCTTTTCAAGCAGGAATTTTTCCAAATTCTCTTAAAATGGCTATAGTGACTCCAATCTTTCAGAGAGGTAGTTTGACTGATCAAACAAACTATCGTCCAATTTCAGTTCTAAATTCTGTGTCGAAAATCTTTGAAACCATACAGGTTAGATTATTTTATTAGAACCAATAATATATTGCATCGTGACTCGTGAGCAATATGGTTTCGAAAAATTCTCTAATACTACCGCAGCTTGTCTAGTTAATTTTATAACTAAGCATTTGGAAGAAGGAAAATATGTGGCATGTGTGTTTTTGCACTTGCAGAAGGCATTTGATTGTGTAAACCACGGCGTGTTATTGAGAAAACTACATGACATGAATATCAACAACAATCAAATATCAATTTTTGAGTCTTATTTAACAAATCGGTCGCAAAAAGTTCAAATTGGAAATACACTGACAACTGAGAAAATTATTAAAAAAGCCGTTCCCTATGGTTCGTTTTTGGGACCGGATCTTTTTAAACTCTATCTAAATGAAATATCTACTCTTGAATGTGTAAAAAAAAACGAAAATTTTACTATTTGGCAGTAAAGATTATATAAGTCATTCTTTTAATTTTTAATAATACTCCATTAAAGATAGTAAAAAATTTCAACTATCTGGGGTTGTGAATTGACAATAAATTGATATGGGTTGATTATATTGATTATTTAATAAAAAAAATGACTCCATACGTGTTTCCGGCGATTTCGAAATTACTTACCAAGAAAAGTATTAAATATTATTTTCAATTTATACATAATAACAAATATTACTTACCTCAATCCTATTTGGAATAGGGTTGACCGGTCAGTGATCAATATATTAAATATAATACACAAAAAAGCTATTAAGTTAATTCATTTATCCACCCACTTATCCTACTGCGTCACTATATTCAGAATAATACTTAAGCTTAGAAAATATTTCTAGAAAAGTAATGTATATGACAGCTTTCAAAATAACAAATAACCTAAAAAAACATAATTTTATTCTAAATAGAATGTTGGATATCCACAATTATAACATACGCAATAAAACCAATTTCTATCTAACACTATTTAGAACAAATAACCAAAAAAATAATTGGCTACATACATACATGTTTAAAAATGTTTAATGAGGTTACCTTATAATATAAAGGAATTATTAAGTATATCGCAATTTAAGAGAGAAATACTACAGTTTATCTTAAATTAATGCAAGTTAGAAAAACATTTACTTAATAGTGGTTAACTTTAACAAAAAAAAAATGAACGAACAAAAATAAAATGAAAAAAAAGGAAATAAAATGTATGTAAAAATGAAAATTTTACTATCTTGCAATTTTTATTTATTTATTTATTTTTGTTTTTTCATTTTTTCTTTTTTATATTATTATTATTAATATAAATATTTGTCCAGAAAAATTATGTGTAACGCATTCAATTTAAAGTGTTGTGTTGGATGTGTTTCTATTATACAAAACAAAATAAAATGTACATAGCTATAATATAATGTATACAGTATAGATATAATTTTTAATTGGAAATAATTTTATTTTTTAAAACTATGATACATTACAAAAGGGTAAAGGGAAAGGAAAAAATAATAAAAAATCAAAAAAAAAATTATTTTTCATTCATTAATTGATTGATTGATTGATTTTCATTCGAATTGATTTTTTTTTTAATTAATTTTATTTGACATATACATACATACCCATATATGCATAAATACAAACAAAATGTTTTTAATAATTTTAAAATGTCATTTTATAAATTTAAATAAAGAAAGCCAAACAAATATTTTATTATAGGAAGCAGGAATATTTTATAATTGTTTATGAATTGTAAATTGTAATGGGTAATCTTTAATTTGTTTCGAATTTTTTGTTTTGTTAAAAAGAAATTTTTTCTAAATTTTTTTAAATTTTGTTATAATCTTCTATATATCCCATGGAACTTCTGACTTTTTCAAATGAGTCAAAAGTCCCAATTTTCCTTTTGTAATGATAATATTTTTTTTCTCTCCTTGCCACTCCAATAAGTAGCATTGGACATCCACTAAGTCATTTATTTATTCATATTTGATTAAGTTTCAGTTTCTGGAATCATTAATTTCACAAAGCCGTTGATTACTCGGCTGTAGCTATTGTACAAGACTATGAGAAGTTTCTTTTATTTCTACGCTATCTATTATCTTTATTACAAGAATTATAATTTATTATTATTTTATTATATAGCTGTTAACAATATGATATTAAATAATAATTTATAGAACATACATACATACATATAGATACTTATTTTTAATTTAATTATATTCTATTAATTATATATTATAAGAAAAATGTTTAATATTTTTTATTTATCTATATGACCCAGCCGAGGTTTAAATCCGAGACCTTACGTATGAAAGGCCGATGTCTTAACAACTACACTATTGGCTGGATAATAATAATAATTAATAATGTAATAATATCGTTTAGAGTAAACTTTTAGACTAAAGTTCAATTTATGCCCCGGACAACTATAAAAATTAGATACAGTTATTTTCTAAATTCCGGCCAGCCAGGATGTATACATATACATTTAAGTATATATAACAATTTTGAAAAAATTTTATAGAAGGTTGCGAAATCAGATTTGCCCCTTATTCCAGAATAAGTACATACAAATATGTATGTCTGAAAATCTGAATTAGGAGTGAATTTGAAATGATTCAAAAATACCAATGGAACTTCTGACACGTCACCATCAAAGTATAGTTATACGAAGTAGTTTTACTAAACCTTTACTAAACTTTTTACGAAACCTAATGCATTTTTCACACAGCAAAAAAGTCTATTTTCAAGAGTAGGCGCAATATATTTTTCTATTATGCACTGTTCTAAAATAAAAAAAATAGCACTATATATTTTTAGATAGTAATTTTATTACGATTATTATTATTATTTTTTATTACCCAAATAAATTTGTTGGTGTGCGGGTATAATGTATTAGTACAGGGATAACTGTAATTGGAATTGTGTGTATAATGTATATGGGTAGTAGGTACCCAAATGAGTATTTTATTATTTTTGGTTTCAATTTCAAATCGTTTTTTTTATTCTGTCTTTTTCGTGCATAATAATTTTTTATAACTATACACTTTTTACATTAAGTTAGTTTAATTTAGTTACAAAATATTTTTATAGTATTTTTTCATTTCTTATTAGTATATGTACATATTTAGTGTGCCTGACTCTGACACGGTAGTGTGCAGCTACGATTCCGGATGGAAACATAATATTTTTTTTTGTAGGTATATAAATTACAAATATAACTTTTTTTTTATTTACTGCATTATTTGACACAGTACAAATTATACATTATTCCGAAATTGCAAAAACAAATACCTACATATGAATATAAAAATAAAATCTACCATAATTAACTCCGTCATTCTATGACGCTAGGAGCAACAGCTAGTTTTACATATTTACATATGTTAATTAAAATTTATTAATATTGAATTGATTCAAATTTTAAGCCATTGATAAAATCACAACAACAGATTATTCAATACAAATAAATTATAAAATCAGACAGCTTTAAGCTAAGATCGCAAAAAATTATTTTTAACATTGTATTAACAAATTTATTTTTACCGACCGCATACAATTATATATTAGGTAGGTATTGTTTTCATACTAAAAATTTGTACCCGAGATTTTGGCAAAAATGCACTACTCCGGTGTGGAGAAGGCTGTAAAAAATGTTTTAGCATGATATCCGTCTGTGTGTGTGTGGATATGCCTGTGGGCACGTGTACAGCTTAAACGACTGAGCGGAATTTTTTGTAATTTTATATTTAAGGTTCTGACGTAAATATCTCAGATTTTGGAGCATATCGGACAACCGCAAGTGGTGGTTTACTAGTGTACTTTTTAAGTTTTTTACGAATATTTCGTAACAGAAAAATTTGATGAGAAAAATTATTAATAAATAACAATTATAGTGCAATTGCAATTGTAAAGTAAAGAACAACAACTTAATTGCCATATAACATTTTTTGATCCGACCAACTTTAGCTTTTATTTAATTATTTTTCTAAGTCCAAATTTCATACATATAACACGCCATATGAATTTATATGAACAAATTTTTTTGTTTTTTTTTTGTCTAAAAATTTATATGCGTACATACTTACATCTAGCATATTATTCTTTTGTTGATGACGTAAAATTTAAACGGTAAAATTTTTGTTAGCATATTCAATATTAATCTTATGTTTGTTTTGTATTTGCTTACAGTTTTTATTATTTTTACTTCTAATATTTTTGAATAAGAAACAAATCATGTAAGTAGGTATTAAACATTGTTTAACGTCTGTAGTAAGGTTTACAACAGGTATTCAACTTGGTTTAAGATATCAAAATCGTTTTATATTTTGTGGATGTGGCATCAAGTATACAACTATGTTTAATTGTGTATAGTGAAGTTTTAAACATCATTTAAAATATTTTTTCTGTCGAGTGCGGTTGAAAATTAAGAATTTAAAATTTAATTATAATAAAAAAAATAATTGTATCTATTAACTATAACGAGTTTTGGCAAGATTTTTTTAAGATGTATAAAAATCCCCCAGCACTTTGGAAAGTAAAATCCGAAATTTATAAAAATAAAAATCAAGAAAGTAAAGCCTGGGATGTACTTTTACGCAAATACAAAGAAATCGATGCTAATGCTAATATTTAGACCGTAAAAAAAAAAATAACAAACGTAAGAATATGCTATAGAAGGGAGTTGGAAAAGGTTGAAAAAAGTGAAAAATCGGGAGCTGGTGCAGAAGAATATATTCCCAGTCTATGGTATTTTGATCTTCTTGAATTTTTAAAAGATCAAGAAACTCAACTTCATGGAAGATCAACAATGCAATCAGATGACGACGATATTGAAACTGGAATTGTAAGAAATTTCTGAACTTAAATTGTAAGTTAAAAAAATAATAATATTTTTTCATATTATTTTCAGGAAGTCACAGAAGACAGTATACACAAAAAGAGGAAAACTGTACGTGAATGTATGGTAGAAAAAAATGATATATTGAAAAAAGCATTAGTTACATACTGTTGCAATGCCATCAGTTCCCTCAGTATATTCAGCTGTGCAATATGAAAGGAATAATTATCATTTGCAGCCATTACGAGTGTCGATACCGTCTACATCAAGGATATTAATCCCATTAACATCTTCATCCACATCAACCCCGTTAACATTTTCATCCTCGTCAACCCCATTAACATCTTCATTCGACGACAGGAATCAAATATTACAACCACTAAATTCAAGAACTAGTCAAAACGTGAATATTAATGAAAATGTTTCACAGGTAAACGCAATATATAGTTCTTTTCATGAATTTCTGAAAGATGTTCAATTTATCTAAAAATAATATATAGTTAAGACTAGGTACTAGGTACTAGGACTAGATACTTTTATATTATTTTTCTTTATTTTTATATTTTGAATTTATAACATTTATGTGTAAACAATAAACATAATATGTCAACAAAGAGTAATCAAAATTATGAAAAACAGTAAAACTAATGTCATGAATGTAAAAACAATAATGAATATAAAAATATGTTAAAATAGTAGAAAAAAATAATGAATATAAAAATAAAAAGATATAAATAAAAATTTGCATTATTTGATATAAATGATTGAATTTAAAAAACAGTGTAGTTATATGAAATATTTATACATGCGAAAACTGCAAAGGTTCAGCCCCTGTCGTTTTAAAATATTCACAAAATTGAGTCCGAATTTCTTTTGCAATGTCTGAAGAATTTCTTGTTTGTGTTGGCTCCAAATCTAACAACTGTGACTTTTCCGCTCTCCAAGAAGCTTTTTTTATTTCACCTGTTTCAATGCTCTCAATATCTACACTTACACGTAAATAAACTGATGGGTTTGTTTTTTTTCGAAAAATTATGTAAATAACAACATGCAAGAGTAATTGTTGTAGTTTTTTTCAGGGTGTAAATTTATTGTTGTTAACAATAAATTAAAAACTCGAAATCTATTAGCTAAAATACCAAACGGATTTTCTACAACTCGTCCTGCTCGAGTTAAACGATAATTAAATATTCTTTCTTCAGTACTTAACTTGCTACGACTATACGGTTTCATAATATTTCTTTGCAAAGGAAATGCATCATCTGCAAGATGAACGAAAGGCATATCTAAATTGAAATTATGATGTTTTTGCTTGTCGGGAATTTTCAATTTGTTATCATTTAATTTTTCGCAAAGTTTGCTATTGGAAAATATTCCACCATCTGATACTCTTCCATTAGAACCTGCTTCGACCATCAAAAATTCATAATTAGTATTTACAACAGCAAAAAGTACAATGCTAAAAGTTTTCTTGTAATTAAAATAGTATGACCCAGTCCCAGCCGGTTTTTTTATATTTATGTGCTTGCCATCCATAGTTCCAATACAGTTGGGAAAGTTCCACTTTTCTTCAAACTCTAGAGCAGTTTTTATCCATTCTTTTTCCGTTTTAGGAACCCAACATTAAGGGAAACATTTAACATTATTAGATTATAAATATACCTATAGGTTTTGGTTAATAGAATATTTATTGCTTTACGTATTATAGCCTTTTAATAATCTCGAATTTAACTTTACAAAGTATTTTTACCTTAATATAATCTTTAAAGCTACTTATAATTGCTTCACATGTTTCAATTATAATATATCCCAGACTTTGAGGTGAAATTGCAGTTAAAAATTTCAAATCTTCAAATGAATTTCCTGACGCTAAGAATCGAAGAGTAGCTGTTAAACGTTCATTCACGGACATTTTTTTTCTTAATTTCAGGCTCAAGTTTTTCTAACAAAATATTGTATGCTTCTACACCCATTCGCAAGAAATTCTTCAAATCTTTTGGCGCAGTAATTTTTCACTCTTTCAATAAATTCATATGGGAATATTCTTGTCTTTTTAAAAGCCACTTCTTTGTCCAAATTCGTTTCTTTTTTTTTTAATTATTTCATCCTCTAAACATTCATTTAATATAAGAAACTTTAAAATATTTTTGTTTTCTTCTATATTTTTTTTATACCTCCTGCTTCGAAAACGTTTTTTTAAATGATGTTTAAAACAAAGTATACTACAATGTATTTATGTCTCTAGAGAATGTTAAACGTGGTTTAATACTAAGTTTAATACAAAGTTTTATCGTCTGTACTATGCTGCCCGTGTTCACACTATAGTGCAATTGCAATTGTAAGATGTAATTGCAAAAGCTCTCCGCGTTCATACTATGTTGTCAGTTGCAATTTTATATGTGTGCGTCAATATTATCACTTCAATATGAATGATTTTGTGTATATCATAAAATTTTTTTTTGACCTGATAACATTTTTTATTGCTCTTTTGCATGTATTGGTGACTTGCAATTGGTTCAACGTCAACCGCTAAATTTTGGTTGAAAAGTTGCAACTACTTTTTGGTCGTTTTTTTTCGCATAAATTTTTTTTAAAGCTTTTTTAGGAGAAACGAGGAAGTTACAACTGCAGAGATACACCTAAGAGAATGAAGAAGTTACAACTGCAGAATACACCTAAGTGTGAACAGAGGGTATTATTGTTATTGAATAAAACAAAATGTTGTTAAATTATTAGAAGTTATTTTGCTTTGATATAAATTATTATGTAAAAAGTCTATAAATTTTGGCAATATACTTTTTGTGTAGTGGCGGTTCGGTCCTGTGGTGGAGGCAGCTGATTTTTCTTATGCTATATGAATTTCATAAAGAAAAAAAAAAAGTACCTATTAATAGTAAATTTATCATTTATTATACCTATTAAAAAATGACCTACCCTATAGTACTAACAACTGTAAAATTTATTAATAATGTATTTTACATATTTTATACTTGCGCACTTGTAACAATGTGTGCACAAATATTTTGTACTTATAACTATATACACATCACATACCTATTATATACCTATATATGAATAATATTTCACCCACTCAATTACTTTTTGCATATAAATAACTCTACTGAATACTGATCTGATATTATGTACTCATAAGTATAAGAAATTATGCACGTGTATAAAATAATAATAATATAATCAGTAAAGTGTAAATTATTTTATTTTCTTTACCCACTTTCTATATATTTTTATTTTATTTTATTATAATTTTTTTTTTTTTTATCTTGACATTGAAAAAAGTACTAAAAAACATTTTTTTTTTTATGTTTAAAAAAAAGAAAAAAAGAAAACAAATTCAACTTATTATCTAATTTGTGTGTCACTTACTTTTTTGTTTTGTTTTGTTTATATCGGCGGGCGGCGACGACAGCAACGATCAACAAATCATACACTTTGTATGTGATACATTTAAATTTCAATGTCATTTGAAGAAGACCATCTACATATTAAATTTAGTATATTTTGTGATAAACCATAGAATGCAATGATTTTATCTTTTATTTTTTCAATTTTTTTTCACATTTATTAATTTGCAATGTAGAAAATATCTCAACGAATGTGTACATACATATATAGTGTATACATATACATTATTCTCAATATTTATAAGTAGGGTGTCCATATGTTCCAATTTAAATGGAAAATGCTTCGACTTTGATTATACCAGTACTGTACCATTTTTGAAAAAAAAGTATTATATTATTATTTCATCGATTGGAAAAAATTATTTCGAAGTAGGTAGAATAGTAGTCGAACTAATAATTTTAGAATTAAATATTAGTCATCAAAATTTATTTATTACTTTTACTGTTGATTAAGTGAAGGGTTAAAGGAGTTTCTCAGTAGATTGTAATAATATAAATTTTCTCACACCAAGCCACCACCATAGCTTGTCTTTCTTACACCAAGCCACCACCATAAGTCAAGCTATTATAATCTGTCCTGTCACTGAAAGAATTTTATATACCTACAGACCTTTGAATCATAATCATGTAATCGTTTTTTTCTTGAAGAAGTAAAGCGCAAAGGTTTTTCTTTTGAGAAATGTTTTAAAAATCTTTCAGGAGAAATTTATATGTAGATAGATGCCCATTTCTTTTCAGTCTTTATGGGTAAACAAATATTAAAGGTTGAAAAAACGGATTTCACTTTATATCAAAAGAAATTATTAATAAAACAATACTGAAAGAATAGAATAGAGTTTTAATTAACTGATGCCTTTAAACCATTGACGTGATAGTGATTTTTAAAAAATCTGATATTAAAACCTATAAGAAATTTCTAATTTTACAAAAACTGCAAGTAATTTTTGCAAATAGGTAGGACTTCTTAATTTGGTTGGTTTTTAAAAAGGGGTATTCAAATGTGGGACAAAACTGTGAATTATTTATTTGTACTTTAAGATAAAAAAAAAATAATTTAATGACAAATTTTTATTTTTTTATTGAAAAATTCAAAAAAGTGCAAAGCACTTGTTGATCCTATTAAACAATCCTATTAATATCCTATTAAACAATCAGTTTACATTTAAAAAAAAAAAAAAAAAAATTAGGTACATACATGCATATCTATGTACTGAAATAACCGATAAAAATTGGCAATCAATGAATTGGGAACAGAAGGTGATATACATAAGTATTAAAAAAAATAACTTAATTTGAACAAAAGAGTGAGGTAATTAAAATATGTTCAGCCTGATTTGTTTGCAATGCCTGCCTTCAACACTCACTGAGAACATGCTTTTAAAGAAAAAAAAAAATAGAACAATGAATGAATAAATGTAAATAATGAGACACACAATACCTATAGTCTGTGAGTCTAAGTCTATACTAAAATCTCTTATTAATTTAAACTATAAGAGAAAAAACTATAAAGGGAATTAAAAATTTTTTAAAAGCTGCTCAGAGCTTCTTGAAATACATATTATGTAGATTGTAGTCACATATATATTTAGTTTTGATTAAGATTTATGTGTAACATACATATTATAATATGTATGTATGTATGTATTTAGTTCTTATTCTTAGTCAATTTTAACTTGCTAATGAATTATGTATTTTTGTTTCTCTTTTTTTTGTAGTTGATATTATATTTTTATTAATTTTAGATAGTATGTATATACAGGGTGGGGCAACTTGGACTGACTGATTTGAAATGCTTATAATTTTTTTATTTGTAAAGTTTTAAAGTGACCCTGTCTATTATATTTTTTTTTGGTTTTTATTGGTACATACATAAGTACATACATAAATAATTTTATATTAGTAAATAAAATCTTTTTTCAATTTTTTCTTAATGTTCTATTCGACGCCATTGAAAATATGTGTGCACCCTATCCATAATAATCAGATATCTTCAATGTTATAATTGATATTATTGTCCATGACATTATCTATTGATTTAAAATTTCACCCAGTAAACTAAGAAAAGTTTATTGAACCCAAAAAAAAAATTTTTTTTTTTGTTATTTATGTATTTATTATTAAGGACTTTTTTTGTTGTATTTAATGATTAATTATTTGATTTTTTATGTTAAATAATAGGTTAATGTTGTGTTAGGCACCTACAATTCGATTTCACTTTAATAAACAGATACTTACATTTTTTTTAACGTTTTATTTCTCTTTTTGTTGTGTTTCCCTCTCTCTATGTACGATACTATATATTATTTATTGTTGTGTTAATCTTATGTGTATGGATATTGATGGGATACAATATATTCTATCCATATTATCTACATACAACAGGTGCAAAAACTTAATTTTAATGTTCTTTTCTTATACCTATGTATGTTTTTTAGGCATACCTTATAAATACGTTAGTATTTGAGTATATAGAATTTAGTTAGATATGCGCATTATAATTCTTATATTGTATTGTATGTATTACGATATTATATATATGGACTTATGTACATAGGTGGGTATTTTTGGTTTTCTATATTTTACATAAACATTTTCACCAAATATATTTCTATGCATATTTATATATGTAATTATAAACTGGTCTATAAGATATTAGAGAAAAACAAATTGTAAGCTAAACACTAAATTATTAAAAAAAAATTTCATTATAGGTTTGATTATAAGATACGATCGTTAATAGTTTATTAATTTTGAAATATACATATTAGATTAAATATGATTTTTATTCGATTAATTATTTTTTTCAAATAGGTAGATATCTACCTATTTTCGTTACTTTTAAATTTGAGGGCGTATTTTACGCACTTTGCACAAGGAGGATAAATAGTACGCGGCGGCACTAAGAATTATAATAGATATAGATAATATGTATATTATTATTTGTATAATATTGAATATTAATTTTAAATAAAAATATTAATAAATATAAGATTATGCATATATCTATATAAGTATCTTATCTATAATTAACGTTCGCTTTTCGCTCTCTATACGCAGTTTTTACTTGCGCAGCTTATCTTATACGTTTATTGTAAATACTTTCATAAAATTTAATACATTTTAACTTTACTTTGACAGCTCGCGGCGTATAGAAAGCGAACAAGAGAGGTAATTGTAGTTGTTGTCACATTAATCTTTCAAAAAAATTAAACATATGAAAATTTTATATTTTAATAATATTTTAAATGTTTTATTATATTTATTATATAAAATGAAAAATTAATTTCAGAAATATAAATAAAAAGAATTACATTAATTTGGTTGTGCTAATGTAACAGGTTCGCATAGCTGCCATAGAACTTCAATTTTTAAATTAAAATAACTCCTCCGTATCTGTTGGAGTTCGGTATCTGCAATTTTGAGAAAAGGTGTCACGTTCCATGCTAAGAACTTCTATAAAATTTGGTTGTGCTAGAGCAGCAGGTTCAGATAGCTTATCATACAAATCCTTGAACCTTAATGAAGCTAGCCATCTGAAATCTTACAAAAGATGATAAGTTTAACGGCAATAACTTCTGTAAAATGTGGTTGATTCGAGGCAACAGGTTCTAGTAGTTGTCATACAACTCCAAAATTTATATAAATATGTACATATATCTCGATACTTAATTAAGTCAGCCAACTAAAATTTTGTAAAAGATAATCAAGTTTTATAGAAACAGTATAAGTATATTATATGTTCATACAGGGTATCCCAAAGTTGACACAGTTTACTTTATTGCACTCTTCCTTGTTTTTTTTTTTTAATCTATTTCACTAGGCTGCCGAGGGAGGTCCCTCTAATAATTTATAAAAAATTTTAAATTTTCTGTAATATTAATATGTACCTATCTATTATGTATTTAGCTATTTCAAAATACATACCCAATAATAAACAATAAAAATAACAAACGACAACTATCATTTTTGTAAAAATTGTAATAAAAACTCAAAAGTGATACCTGTAAAAATTGCTGTTTATTTTATACTAGACTTTTTTTCCACTAAAATATTATCAAAAAAAAATTATATGTACTACACAAACATTTTTGTGGTGATAGTTCAGCAATTTGAGCTATTGGTTGAGCTGATGGAGAAATATCAAAATATTGCTACGCCTACAGGATTTTGAGCGACCTATCTGATGATCTCTTATGCACCTTCTAAAGGGTCTTTCAAATTTAGTTTGAAAACGTCGGGAAATTGACATGGTGGGGTCATCTGTAACACTATCACTCACAGCACCAATATTTTCTTGTGAACGACCGGCACGAGCATACTGATGTCGATCTTGTACTGCACCAGTTTCTTGAAATTTCCGCACAATATTACCAATTTGTTGCTCAGTTGGACGAATATGTCGACCATAAACATTGCGTAATATGCGAAATACATTTCTTACAGAACGACCATTTTCATAAAATAATTCAATGATTTCAACATGTAATGTATACGACTCCATTTTTATAAATGGCAGACCTTTAACTGTCAAAATGACATATAATATGGATGCGTTCAATGTTTAAAGTGTGTTACACAGGCGCCTACTTTTCAAAAGTCATTTTGAAAGATTCTTTACATACATACTGAAGTTCTTTATTCGTATTTCAATCTGAATCCAAATAAAATACAAATGAACTCAATTTTTTTTTTTTAAAAATTTAAAATATAAAATATTTTCAAAATAAAAACTTTCTCTTTACATTTAATATGTAAGTACTTTTCAAAACTGAAATGAGTAAATAAAATAATATTTTCTTTCGATACACATAATCTATAAAAATGCAAATCTATTTATTGAGATTTACAAAAACTAAAAATTTCCCTATCGGTAAAATTTGTAAACTCAAAATTGTAATTTCGATTTACAAGTCTAAAGTAATAAAAAAAAAGTGATCCCTATCATTTTTCATGTCTCTAATAATATTATAATATTAATCATGCTCAAAAAATTATCGTTTCATAATTCATTTCAATTCTGAAAATTAAGAAAAAAGGACTATTTTCTAATTGCTATTAAGTAAAGGAAATAATGCAAAATACAGGTCCTCCATCTTACGAAAAATGAAAACATCTAGAATTTGGTTACTTGTCACATATTCAGCTTCTATAATAGTATATTGTATAACAAAAAGTTTTTTGCATTGTTGAAACAAATTTAATTCAAAGAAAATAAAATAAAATTTTATTTATAAATGTTGTTTTCTATAGATACATACGATGTACATATTTGATTCGATTATCTAATAATTTTTGTTTATCTAATTATTATAATTTCGAAATTATCTAATAATTTCGATTATCTAATAATTTCTGTTTCAATTCTGTTTTGTTTCATACCGTACACAAAAATTAAAAATGCCCGAATCAATTAACTATACTTGCTATAAAAGTATTTGCATATAAGTATGTACATATTTTTAAAAAATTAAAAAAATTTTATTCTTTAAGGTGATGACCCAATACTCGCGTCGCTTCTAGCGTCACGTTCTACAGACCAAATGCTAGCGTCGCTTTATGACCAACAACCAATGTAAAATAAAAAAAAATATTGTCAACGCGAGTAAAAGTAGAAAGTTGCTCTACTCTAACGTCGCTTTTCTATTTGGTCAAATTCCATATAAAACATTGTATTCTACTTAAACGTCAAAGCAACGCTAGAAGCGACGCGAGCATTGGATCATTATTTTTATTTACAATTTATCTCTAAATGTGCTAGTTTACTGTTTACAACTCGTATTCTTGACAAACATAATTAGAATACGTTATATGTATTAAATCCTCTCACCTACAAAATAATTTGGTTTAGATTTTTTTTTTTTCATCAAAATGGTAAATGGATAGATAGATTTAAATATAATATGTTTTAGTTTTGATATAATATATTAAAGGAACAAATACAACAAAATAGTAAATCTAAAGATTTTTAAAAGTTTGCGTTTTCAAAGTTGTACTGTAAAGTGTTCTAGAATTTTTTTCTATAAAAAAAAGTTAAATTTGTTAATATTGAAGGAAATATTGTATTGCATGTTATAATATCTGGTAATAGGTACATTTACATATACATATTTAAGAGCGATTTGGCTAACTTGAGATAATAAATAAAAGATTAACCTAAAAGAAGACTATTAAAAAAAACTTATACCTAAATCTAAGAAAAGTTCAAAATACATACAAATGTAAATAAAACCAGCTTTTTTTTTAGAAGGTTGCACAGGAATCTACAAAAAAAAAATATCAAATTGTTTTAATTTTAAACTTCTCATATTTATCATATTATCATAGCTCTTAAAATTATTCATGATCTGAATCACATACTTACATATATCTACTTATTTTCAAAAATATCTTACTTTTTCCTGCTTCTTCCTAAAATAGCGAATTATATAATACATACTAAGTTTAAAAGTTTAAGAGATGAGGTGAGTTAACCGAAAAATTATATTACTTTTCTCTGGATTAATAAAGCTTTTTTTTGTCCGTGTTTTACCTGCCTGATATCTCTGTTCATTTGGATATTTTCCGATCCCATTAAAAATATCTAGTAGAAATTGAATATATGTAGGCATGTAATACCAGAATACATAATATTATTTAAATATGTGTGTATGTATGTGTAAGATTTTTGGAAATTTTTGACTACTTTTATACTGATGGTAGTTAGTTACTATTTCGAATTTTTTTTTAATCAGATGTGTTGAGTTAAGATGATCTACAGTTTTTTTTTAGAATTCGATAGCTTTATCTTAAACGATATAAAAGTTTTATAAACAGACAAAGAGGCGAATAAATCAAAAACTAATACATAGCAACAAATCAACAATATGTATTTCGTTTTTTTTTATTTTTACAGCTCTAACGTCAGATTAAATTCAAATACATTTAGGTATACATAATTATTTTTGTTTATTTATTTATTTAAAAGTAATTTTTATGTATGGTATATTGGGTAGGTATATTATAATTTATAAGTTATTATTACTTTAAATTTATTGTTTATTGATAATTATGTTGGAATAAAATGTATGCAATGAAAAAATATTAGCCCTATATAACTAATTGTTTTATTATTCGCTTTTATTATAGGTACATATACACATATACAGGTTGTTTATGACATTTTTTGAGTAAAAAATTCAATAATATTTGAATTAAAAGTTTCATAACTTTTTATTAAAAAAGTTTGTTATCTGTATATACATACATACATGCGTGATATATGTAGATAATTTTAATGCATGAGAAGGATAATTTATTGGAGCTTCAAAAAAGGTAGGTACTAGGTACTAAATTTTTTTCTATGTTTCTATTTTCAAAATTATAAATAAAAAAAAAAAATAGGAAGCAAATTTTAAAAAAGAGGAAATATTTAGATCCCATTATCTCAGTAACGGTTGGAAATAGACCGCCAAGGTATTTTTTGCTTGTTTTGACCTCCTTGACCTTGTGCTGTCTATTTCTCAAACACCCTGTATTATAATTTATATAATGTGTTTTCTAAAATATTATCATAATTATAAATTAAACATTTTAATAAAAAAAATTAAAAATGTACCTATATTATTTTATTATTTAAAAAACCATATAAAAAAAAAAATTTTTATTGTATTTTTATTAAAGTAAAATTTCTTGATACCAATCACATTTATTTTTTATTTCCAAACTGCTCCTATAATATTTTAAAAATTATAAAAAATGGTACCTATAGAATTAAAATGTTTTTAATTATGCATTTACGTATGTAGGTACATATTATTATCTATCATATATATAATATGTCTATACATAATATTTAATATGTACATAATATTATATATATAATATGTACATAATATTTATTCTTAAAATAAATAAGCAATAATAAATGTCATTATTCTTTTCTTTGTTAACATAATTTTCCCTATACCAACTATTAATCGGAAACTAAAACAAATTTATAACAAGAAAAATAATAACAAAAAAAAAATAACTCGTCAATCGTCATAGATTTTCTACATCACGCCACTTTCTCAGAAACAAAAAAAAAAAAACAAAAATCAGAAAAGTAAAAGAAATTGAAGTAGACAAGAAAGGTAATTTTTGTTAATCGTTTCATACTGAAATATTAACAAAAAATCATAAAAAATCATGAAATTAAATTATAACCGGTAGGTAACAGCATGGGCTAACATTATTAATTTTTTATATACATACATATATATTTTTTTTTTAATTTCCCCTTAAAATCAATTCTTAATCGAACCGAACTGATTGTTTGACTCATTCGCCTCGCAAACATATAAATAAAATAAAATAAAATTCTCGCATGTTTCTTGTTTATATACTCATTCTGTATGAAAAAATCAGCTGATCAAATTGTTTTTTAATAGATACCGGCTAAAAAAAAAAAAACGAAAATCAGAAAAATAAATTGTTTTGTTTATTTTTTTTATTTTCAAAGTATATCTGTATATGTATGTGTTTGTATGGATTAAATTTTATTTAATATTTTTGATCAAAATGTATGTACATATGTTTATTAGTGTATGTATATACAGTCAGAGTTTCTGTATTCAATTGTTTTGTATCGATGCAGTATACATAGTTACATTTTATATAGTACTAAAATATAATGCTGATGGTTCTAGAATGAAAATCTTTTTTTTGTTTTGCTATAATTTTATGTTATTAATTAACATTTTTACAATACATAATGTTTTTCATTATACTCTAGTAAAAGTACTTAATTTAAGTTAACCTAATTTAATATAATAATAATTAAAAAATAAATAATTAAAAATGATTTTCTTTTAATGTTTTAAATTGGTTACATTTTTAATATGTACATACATATGTATGTATGTATGTATATTATCTAAGAAAAAATAGGCTCATATGTACATATATCGCATTTAAGGAAATGCGCAATGTGTAATCAATTTTGGGTAACCAAAAATAGGTGTACTATACGGTATACCTAGTAAAAAAACGTTTTAAGCATTTATAGGTAGATATCTTATATGGCTCCAAAAATTGAAAATATGCACCTAAAATTTGTCCTCAAAAATATGCCATGAACAAATCCAAGAATATATTCCTATATAGGTACACCTATAAATTTAAATTAAAAGAGACTTTATATGTAAGTCAAAAATTAGATATAAAAGTTGGTTTAAGCCAAAAATAAAAAAATTGTAGAAAAATCAGATAAAATGAATAGGTATGGCTAATAGCTTTTTAATTTAAGTGTATAACCTAGGTACATAGGTACCTACTTATTTATATTTTTGTACTTCAATCATAGGTATTATACCTAACTGTAATAAAAACCGTAACTAACATAAAAATAATACATAATATAATGTACATATTATGGAAGTCACATAAAAATTAAAATTTCAGAATCTATTCATTTTTCTAAAAAGGTATTCAGAATGGATGAACACGAAGTTTACTTCTGAATAACATTTAAAGAATAAAACATGCTCGGGTATGTTTTTTTTTTTTTTATAGTAATCCCAAATATGAGTAATCTTAGTTTAAGAAAATCATCTTTTGTTAACTTTATAATTTACTTTTTGACAATAATCATACATAAAATAGTTACTTATTAGTTAGATGTAAAAGTACTAGGTACTAACCAAAATACTGCAGTTTTGCTTTTTCTACACAAAATAGATTAAAACTTTGATAATTTTATAAATAATAATTATCAATAATAAAATAGATAATAACTAAATTTTAAGTTTTACCAAAACTTAAAATTTTGAAATATTGCAGTTTTTCATTTTTCACAGGTGTAAGTGCTAGTGCTTATTAACTGACTGACTTAAACTGACACAACACATGATATTTCTTCTATTTTTTCCCTATATCTACTTACATACTTATGTACCTATGTAGGTATATTAACTTAATAATGTCAAATATAAAAGGCCTTGGACACTAACAAAAATAAAGCTGTGTAGTAGGCAGATTTTTCATAAAAATACACGTAGTCTTATGGGGAAAAATAGGAGACAAATTATAAATCGTGAAATAACTCGAAAACTATGATTTTGTTTTTTAATTTAAGGGTTCATCTTTTTTACATCATTTGGTAAAAAGAAATTTTAATAAATTTAAATTTTTCATTCATAAATAAAATAAAATAAAAGTTAGTTTATGACGTTATACAAATAATTATTACTTAACATTAACTAATTATAAATAAATATTAATACTGCCATAAAATTTATATATAATAATTCTTGGTTCCACACCACCGAGATAAGGAAGGTAGGTAAATAATATAGCGCGTTTTTTTAATTGGTAACTCAGTATGCTCTAAAAATATATCACAAAACACACAATTCTTTCCATTAAATTTAATTTAATTTTAAAAGTTTAAAATTAAATCATCATCGCATGCTCTTTCAGTTTTTTTTTTTAATAAACAAATGGGTAATTGACGAAAATACGTGGAATTGCATTTGGCATCAAACTAATCCTTTTAAGAATAATTTACTCCAGAGAACTATGCACATGCACCGTCGGTTGCTAATTCGATCTTGATATGGCCTTTATTATTCATAAATGTTCTCAAAGGCTCTTTGTTTGGAAATTGAAAATTTCAAGCAGATATCGTATTAGTACTTCAAATTGGATTTATATCGAGAAAATTGAACATTTGCTAACCATTTTATTTAAAAAAGCAAAATAAGATACTAAGAATTTGAAATAATTCTTCAAATATAAAAACCCTTCCTATATTCTTTATGACAAATAAATGTAGGTACCTATGCCTTTAAAATTTTGAGTTGAAAGCTGATAACGAAAATTCCAAATTTGAAAGCTGTATTTTAAATAAAAGCTCGACATTTTTGGGCGACCATTGAGACATTTCATAATGAAAAGTTAATGTGCATTTGTGAAAAATTATATTTTTAGGTAAAAAAAATGTACAAAGAAAAGTAATTTTGAACTTTCTCGCTCATTTTTTTTTGTTTGTATTTCACTAACCTAAACAAATATTTCATTTTTTACTTTTCAGTGTACACCAGTCCACTGCCCAGGCGTTTATAATTATTATAGGTCGTCAATCGTTTATATATTTCATTATAATGAATATTATATTTGTATAAAATAAACATACAATTAAAAAAATTACAACAGCTTTTACTGTTATTTAAATATGTACAGTTTACAGTAATTTGTATGTGAAGCTCTTTACATAAAGTACATATAGAATTATTAATTAAATTACATAATGCATACATACATATTAATTTATGTAGGTATATATTCCTAGGTGTAGATGAATAAAATAACATACCTACCTACACGTTGAATTGTAAAAGCTTTTTTTGTTTTATTTTATTTGTGTTAATTATTGTTATAAATTATAATAGTGTTTCTGAATGAGAAAAAAAATGGTGCACTGTTAATAACCTACTACAAAACATTGAGCTTGATATTGTGTATGGTGTAATTTAATTTGATTGTCATGGTCAAATTGTAATTTGTTTTTCTTTTTAAACAATAGGTTTTATTTTAGTTTTTGTTGATATTTGTTTTAAAAATATTATTAATTAATATTGTTTTATTGTTTATAATTTACATAATATATGCACATTAACAAATACAATGTATTTAAAGACCCTTGATAACATATGTACATACAAACATATGTATGTATGCATATTATTATTGTAGTAGAAATTTGCAATGTTTTATAATAAATAAAATTTAATTCGAAAATCAATATTACATGATTTGCGGACTTTTTTAAAATTAAAAGATGCTCATGTCACATGTGATATTTTTACTATTTATACATACACACATGATATTTATGTATGAACATTGTAAATTGTAATTGTAATACAAATTTTAAATGTAACAGGATTGCCAACTTTATTAAAAGAACCTGATGAAAATGAATATTGGCCAAAACTAATTTTGAATAATAAATAAGTTAAGTTACATACATAATAATAAAAAATGTAAATGTATTATACATATATTATGTATCTTTATATTATATAAAATTATTAAGTTCAATAATTATATTATTCTTGCTTAATATACTTCGAATTTGGTCGATTTAATAATAAGAAATTTAGATATCTACTGCGAGCCGACAATTTTCCTCATTGGAATTAATGCCATATATGGTATTATTGACCTTTCAAAATGTCTATTAATGCCACAATTGACATGTCAACTTATTAGACATTCCAAAGTTTAACAGTACCGAATGATATTATTAGATTAGATTTGATTTTTATTTACAAGGGATATTAGTAACACTGTAATCTTTTGATGTCGATCTATTATGCTCCCCCTATTACTACGCGTTGTAGGGTTTATTTTACTTATAATACTTTTGTAAGTCCTGTTGCCTCTAAGAAACTAAAGATCTGTAGAATGTTTATTACCAGTAGTTCAAATGAGAACTCTGGAGTATATAATTTATTGAATTCTAAATTAGGAGAGATTTTGAAGTTGATTACGAAATTATGGTTTCCCCTTTCCAGAATATTTATAGCATTTGCTTTGTTTATATAGTCAAATGGTAAATACTAAGAGGTATTTTAAAGTTAGTTATACAAAATCAGCATTATTCATTCAACATTTTTTTAGAATATGGATATATATACATGAATGTATATGCGAATTTCCGAATTAGGAATGTTTTAAAATAATCAACATTCAAATTCATAATGCATTCAAATATTATTGTGACGTTTTTAGACTTTAAAATATTTAAAAATGTCATATGTTAATTTATAGCATAGTCATTTTATGACATTACTGGCATTATTTATTGTATATAGAATTTTACCGATTAAAAAGATTAATGTTATTATTAAGTCTAGTCTATATAGTATTAGTTCATTCAGGTTATTTTGATAGATGTTTTAATTTTTTAAATATTTTCGTACACGCTAAATGTTTTATTTGTAGTAAATATGACAGCTTGACATATGTATACATATTTTTCAAGACATATTCAAAAAACTATTTTGTTTGTAAAAGATTGCATTTACATACATACTCAATGTTGTTTCACATAAAGCTGAAAACTAAATGTGCACTTGCTTGCCTTTAACAGTTTTATTCTTTTTTGTTTTTTTATATATTATATACTTTTTATACAATTTGCTCTTTCAATACTTTTGAAATGTAATGAACGCTTTGACCGCTAATCGTTAATTGTAAACAAAGAGAAATTGTTTTTTTTTTTAAAGGTATGGGCTATGTAAAATTCTATGTACATTCTAATTCTAATTATGTACATAGATATATAGAATAAAAATTAAAAATTGATATATTAGAGCTAATCGATGTTATTTTGGTGATTTTGTTGTTGCTAAAAATTTGTCTGATTTTAATAATTTAATATTTAATAAGTACATGAAATCATTTTTAAAGTTTTTAAAGATTGAAAAAGTAAATTTGCCGTTACGAGAACAATTGTGAATTGATAAAAATTCTTGTGAATCAAAGACGACTGGCAATCAAAATATGCATATATATAATATTATGTACTTGTATATGTATTAAACATATTGCACGTTTTAATTTAAAACAAAAATTTTAAATTATTTTTATTATAGAATTGAAACAAAAACGTAATAAGTAAAATCTTTGAACTCTAAACACATACAAATTGTATTATTAAATTTTTAAAATAAAACACATGCCTATAAAAATAAATCTTTTATATTTTAAATAGTTTTTTTTATAATAAATCCTAAATCTGTTTGGGTAATTTTAAGTAATCTGTTAAACGTAATTTTAAGTGCTGTAATTTTTAGCGTTTTAATTTTAACAATATTAATTGGTTGAATATATAATAATTTTTAATTATATTTAATTTCATTTATTTTAATTGTAATAGAATTTAAGAAAATTTTATAATTATATGTATGTACATATGTACTTAGGATTAGAAAGTTTAAACACAATGCTCTTGAATTTAGATTAATTAACATAACGTATCAAGTATTTTTTATTCGTTTTTTTTTAATACTCCATGCATAATGTATGTATGTTTTTGTACCTAAAAACCAATTTCTGTGACAAGAACTTTTTCGACCAAACAATAGGTTATACCACCTTTAGTACTCATGTACTGCCTGGTCAGAGCAAGTTGTATTAGGGAATAAATAAATTGATGTCAAATTGGCAGGCATATTGTGAACAAAGTTGTTAAATACAAATAAGGATACAGCTTTTGGATAAATAAAAGTTTAACTTATCATTGGAATTACTTAATATTTAAAAATCATAAAGAAAATAATTATATACGGAAAAGGCTAAGTTTTTACTTTGCTAATTTATCCTTATAATCTAATTACATATATAACATATGTACATATAACATTTGAAATTCTGATTTTTTGGATAAATTGTCTTCTGAAAAATAAAAATAGGAGATCTATGTCATAGAGATTAAGCTGCCGGTATTTTAATCGAAAGATATAGAATTTAAACCCCGTTTAACCAATATTAGTACATAATTCATATCATAATATAGTTTATATCGCAATGGGGTGTATGTAACATAAAAATAATTAATAAATAAATAATTGTTGTACAGTAATCTCTCCATCTTGCGCGGTAGTTACGTTCTATAAAAACCCCGCGCAGAACGAAATCAAGTACTGGAAAGCTAATATAAATGTAAATTTTAAAAAATTCTTTTGGCCATCAATTTTTTTTATCAAGTTGATGGCCAAAAGAAGATCAATATTTTCAGATGAATATTTGATACACGATTTTGAAAAATGTTTTTTAACGTTTGTTATCGTTTTTAAAAGTTTAAAATGTTTATTAAAAAAACGAAAATTACAAAAAAAAAAAAAAAAACGTGCAGCTACGAATTTTTAACAAAATTTGGTATTAAAAACTTGGCCGTGCAATTGAGAAATTTCTTTGGAAATTGAAAACTGCACAGAAAAAGGGATTACTGTATAATAAGATAATAATTGCCGTCAAATATAAGATTTGGGTAATATAACCTTGTACAATAGTTCCTACTGAGTAATCAACGAATTAATGAAAATATTTTAACAGAAGTAATATTTTAATAGAAGTAAAAATAATAGAAGTAAAATATTTGAATAATAAGTGACTTTGTAGAAGAGCTATGCTTTTTATAAGAGCCAAATAGACAAAAAATAAATTATATGTACTTGCAAGTTGTACACAATAAATTCAAGATTTTTTTGAAATCCAAAAATAATATTTTTCAAATTTTTTATGTTTTCTTTTATGAGTGGGTCTGTAAGTATGATATGTTACATGGTAAATGGTATAGACGACTTAGATTTAATCCTTGCGACCCGTTGTTTTACTACATATTACAGATATATACTTATTTTTAATTGAAAAATTAAATTTTCTAGCAAAATATATGTTTAGTTCATTCACTTGTAAGTTAGTCATAACTGAAAGTAGAAAATATTTTAAATCGCCTAAGAAAATTGTATATTTAAAACATTTTAAAATCAGAAATAGGTATTTATTAGGTATTCAATAACTAAATTGTTTTAACAATTCCAAAGTTTGTATTTTTCATTTAATTATTAATATACAAAGAATTTCAGAGGAAAAAAAAAAAGAAGAATATATGTACTTCTTTTGTTTATTCATTTCATTTATTTTGGACATTATGAACTTTAACCTTTTGATTTGAAAAGAAATAGTTTGTTTGATAATTTAAATTTCATTAATTTTTATTTTATTTTAAATTTAATGTTATGTTAATATTTTAAAGTTTAATTTTATTTATACATTAATATTTAATTATTTATTTATTTTTTTTTTTTAACCTTTAGATTATAAACAGATTTATCACTTTAAATTTACCTATTTATATTTTGTCTAGTCTAAAGTCAAATTAAAATCATTACCATTACTCATCATTGTTTTATTCATATTATTATACATATGTATATATATGTGTGTATGTATGTAAAACTTTAACTGTAATAATGACAAATGTCAATGACAATTATTATTATTTCATAAATTTTAAATCATTTGTTTATAAGATAATATTAAGTATATGTATTAAGTATTTAAAATAATAAATTTTAGCAGACTAAATAAAATATTAGATTACTACCTGTAACCAGTCAAAAAAAATTATAATTTACTAGTTTTTACCAGTTTAAACACCATAATTAACCAAAAACAATAAATAATGATTATTTGATTATCATAAACGATTTTAATCTAAGTCCAAAATTATTCAAAAAACTGAAGAATAAGTGATTCAGTTTCTATGGATTGAATTATGAAAGCTAAAGGATTGATAAGGAGGAATTGTTGTACTAGTATTTACCAGTTTGAATACAATAATTTCATAAAAAAAAAAAAATCTAATAGTTATATATTTTTTTTATCATAAATTATTTATTATAACCAAAGTCCAAATTATTAATATAAGTGATTCAATTTGGGTTTCTATGGATCATTTTGATGTAATTTTTTTTCTTGAATTTTAAATTGAAGTGATTGATTATCAGGTATGGTTTATAAGTTCAAAGTTTTTAAATTACATTTATTAATAAAGTGATATTTAATAATTTAATCTTGTTAGATAAAAGGTTAACGTTCGAAATTTCTCTAACATAATGTAATTAATCTTGGTAGGTAATATTAAACTTTGCATTTTTATACAATATTAATAATAAATTTATATATTATTTAATTAATAAAACTGTAAATAATCTTTGAGTGCTTATGGAGTATGGAAGTATAATGAGGGCCGAAAATGGAGTATAATGCGCATATATGTGGGCTAGAGCCCCCCCAAAACAGTGCTGGATTATCTTGACAAAATGCAATATGGAACTGTTCATTTTATTGGTGAATACAGCTTTGAAACTCACTCCACTCTTTAATCGTTATACAATCGAATAAGTTTTATAGATATTTTTTAGGAACAAACATATGTTCTGAAGAAATAATAAATGCCTGATTTTTCCAACTTGAAACAAGTAATGCGATAGTTGCCTATCTCTACATTATCGAGCTGTCAACACAGCATTCGAAAATTCGTTTGTCATGTCCACATCACTTTTATGAAACCTTATGTGCTGCCAAAAGTTGGTAATTCATATGTGTACGATATAACTAAAAAAGAACATTTATACATCTTTCTTGAAAATAAATCTTCAAAGTTTTCCCTTCACTCGTCCTAATCCTAATCATTCCAAACAATCTTCCCATATTCTTATCCTCAAAATCATCCTAAAGTTTGGTTTTAAAGGGGGTGGTTTTGGTTTGTTAAAACTCAACACTACCCAGAGAAACTTCGTGCAGTTCCTTCGAGTGACTTTAGATAAAAATAAAAAGCACTAAATAAAAGTCCCTTGTAAAATAAAAACAAGTAAATGTAAAAGTAAGTCAATGCAATCGACTTATTAATACCCTACACCTGAATAATTCCAATTAAATTAAAAATCCATAAGTTTTTGGCAGCTGTTTGAACCACTTGCCTTTTCTCCCTTATTCAACTCGAATTTCAGGAACGTGAAAGAGGCATCCTTTAACACCCTTTAACAAAATTTCAAGTTTCTATTTTTATTAATATCGAAGATATGCTTATTAACCCTTCGGAGGCGTGGTTTGATGAATTGCTACTCCAATTCATCAAATCCATCTCAGAGACATAAAGGAAATATTACAGAAAACTTTTATACCAATTTTAAAGCTGCTGTCTTTTTGGTTTTGGAGGTATACTCGTTTGCTTTTCGGCTAATTTGAAAGTATCCAAAATCCGAACACATGGTCCAAATCACATCAAATGTCAGCTTTAAATTTAAAAAAAAAAGAATATGGGCCATTTATTCGTGAAACACTTTGTATATAGAACATTAATAGGTTGTATTCTAAAAAACACATATATAGTTCTTAAATATGTATAGAATAAAAGTTTAGAATTAGTCAAAATTTAAATTGATATTATTAAATGTTATATATTATTACTTATTTCTCAAATTTCAGACATAAGTAAAACATGAAAGAACACCAGTGTACCAAATTTAAAGGTTCTATCTTTGTTGGTTTTGGAGATATACTCGTTTACTCTTGGGCTCGTTCGGAAGCTTCCAAAATCTGAATCCATGGTCCAAATCCTTTCAAATTTGAACCCATGAACCAAATCCTCTCAAATTTCAGAGACTTTGTAACTTTAAAAATGCTGGTAAAAGAATGAACATTTAGAGAAAACAAACACCGTTACAAATTTTCCACAAGCAAACATGATTATTTACATTGCAACATATAAAACGTATTTTTTAAATTTTTCTTAAACAATAACAGCAAACAAAGTATGTATAGATGAAAATTAATCAACTTTTAAAAATTTATGTCAAATATCTAATGCAAGTAGAAGATTTTTAGCTGAGTAATAATACATGTTTTGTTCTAATATTTAAACTTACTACATATGTACATATATGCAAATCTTAAAACTTCAAAAAATAGATTATTGAGTACTCGATTAACGATCTTGATATGGTATTAATAAATATTTAAAAAAAAACATTAAAAGAAATACTTCATCTTAAAACACAACAACAACAAAAATATTTTATATTATACAAATCTGCATTATACTTTTTTATCATTTCTATAAAATACACTTTGTATCAATAAACAAAAAAAGCTTCCGTTTAATTTAAAAAAAATAAATACATTTTTTTTGCGCATAATACTTTACTAACTTTATCAGAGTCGTACGACAATTTTTTTGTTTTGCACGAATCATAACATTCATTGGCCCAGATAGAAATCACGTTTTGGCTGTCGGTATTACTGCGATTTTAAAATTAAACAATGTTTAATTTTTTTGCTCGTTTTACTGATAAGCGGAACAAAAAGAAAAAAACAACAAATCAACAACAATTGGAAGATCATTAGTCTGTTAGTGCTTAATAAAATATATTATTATTAGTAAATATTAATTTTTTTTGGTTTTGTTTTTTGTTATCTCTAATGAATTGGTTAATCACTTATAAATTTATATTTAATAAAAAAAATTTCAATATAACATTTGATTATATAGCGCATGCCAGCTATTAAAAAGTCCTATCAAAGTTGAATAGGGACAAAAAGCCTTTTACCTTAAACAATTTTGTCAAAACATCTTTGTTAAATTTTTCTATATGTATATGTATGTATATTGTATTGTATGTGATATATATATGATATAAATATGTATTTGCAAACGGAAGAAAAGGTGGATTTTTTTTTTTTTAATTCTTTACAAATAAGTATAAAGTTATTGATTTTATTGTAATTTTGTTATTCTGATGACATTCTAACACTGTTTTCACGAATCATGACACTAGTCTGTTTAATGTGTTTTGTTTTTTTGATTTTGAAGTTTTATTTAATAATATCAATTTAAATTTTGACTAATTCTAAACGTTTATTCTATACATATTTAAGAACTATATATGTGTTTTTTAGAATACAACTTATTAATGTTCTATATACAGAGTGTTTCACGAATAAACGGCATCCTTGTAAGGGGTGATAGGGGAGATAAAAACAACCAAAAAACTTAGTATTAAGTGACGTTTATTCCGTGACGGTTTCCGAGATAACGGGACATAGATTTTATCTTCTCTAAAATTTTTTAATTTAGTTTTTTTTAACATTTCCAAAAAAATTTTGAAAAAATGTGCTTATTAGTTTCACTCTGTCCGTCCGTCCGTCTGTTTACAAAACTTCTACACCGTTAAAGATAGAGAAAAAAAATTTTAACCATGGGTAGATCTTATAAAAAAAATAATTTTGTGGAAAAACTTTTTTATGTAGCCTCATCCATTATGGAGCTACAGCCCCTCAAACTTTGAAAAAGCCCTATTTTTAAAAGCATATATCTTATGTTCTGCTTAAGATTTTTTCAATCTGAAAACGTCATTTGACAGGTATTTTTTTTAACTTTTTAAATTAATATCAAAATTATACATTTTTTTAAAATTTAGTATTTAAATTTACCGTTATGTGAAAACCAAATTTTGCATGATTTTTCTACTTTCATAACTCCGGCACGCTTTTAGATAGAGGCTTGAAATTTTGAGGCAAGAAAGAACTTTTAGAATTAGTATACGTTTGCTCAGAAAATTTTTTTGGACCACCTCCTGTTTATGAGCTATTAGGGCTCAAAAATTGAAAATTTATTATTTTTAAACAACTGTAACTTAGGAACCTGTACACATTTTACTTCTGCAAGATATAAAAATTAAAGCTACAGTAATATATTTTTACATGTGTTAAAGGTTTACTTTGGTTGTAAAGGGTTCCAAAGTTGCAACTCTTCAAAATTGCGAAAAAGCTCCACTTTCAGAAGTATATATCTCAGGCTCTGCGTAATAGTTTTGCAATCTAAAACCGCCAGAAGATCTAAAATTTTATTATCTATATAAAACAATGTCAAAATTATGTAATATTTTGCAATTTACTATTTAAATTTACCGTTAATTGAAAACCACATTTTGCATGAAATTTCTTTTTTCATAACTCCGGCACGCCTTTAGATAGAAACCTGAAATTTTGAGGCAAGAAAGAACTTTTAGAATTAGTATAAGTTTGCTCGGAAAATTTAACAGCACCTGTAAAAAATTTTTCTTCGGCAAGATATGAAAATTAAAGTTATAATATATTTTTACGTGTGTTCACCGTTTTTCTTAGTTATATGGGATTCCGGACTTACAGCCCCTCAAAATTTCAAAAATCTCCTATTTTCACGTTTTTTCTTATTACATGAAATTTTCAAATTTTTGTGCAAGTCACAATTCTAAACAGTTTGTATTGAGTTTTGAAAATGTGAGCTTTTAAAAACCGATGGTTTACATTCTACCTTGTTTGTTTATAATTTAGGAACTAACAAACTATTTATTAATACTATTTTCTGAAACTGTTACTCGTGAAACATCCTGTATACTTGCAGATACGCTAATATTCGAAAAAACCAGGAGTAAAAGCACATAACTTATTTCAAACCTTAAAATGGTAGCACGTAATATTGAAATGTTCTTTTTCAGTTACGTTTCGTTTTTTTTTTTTTTTTTTTTATGGTAGCACGTATCCTTTGAAACGCCATTTTTTAGCGATTGAAACAAACGAAATTTAGTGGTAGTAAAGTAGTTGTCGCCGAGTTTTCTTTTGAAAGATAAATGAACATTTATATTTAAATTTGAATATAGCGATTGTATTAAAATAATAAAACTAAATGTAAAAAATAAAAATAAATGTCGTCAGAATATATGTAACTAAAAAATTAAAGTTTTATATACATAAATTAAAATAAATAAATATAAATAATGTATGAAAATAAAACAATATATAACTTTCAAACTAGATAACTTGACAAAATTCGGTTTTATAGAATCGGGTTTAATTTTAAATATTAAAAATATAAATAATCACTTTTCATAGTTTAAAAATAAAAAAAAAAAAAATAATCAAAACAAAAATCTTTCTTTGTGGAAACCTGGAAACAAAATAATTATAACTGGGAATTATTAAGTCATCAATGCTGCCATTGACATTTGTTTGACATTTAACTAAAGTGTTTATGTATCAGTAAATAAGTAAGAAAAGCTAAAAAAGTCAAGGAAAAAAAAAACAATATTTTTTATTTTCAAATATAATATTCTTATCATTTTTTGTTTCCATATATAGTATGATCTCTAATAGAATTTAATTTTGCTTGGAAGATGCAAAATTTTCCGACTGAATTTGTTTTGTTTTTATAATTTTCATTTTTGTATGATTAAAAAGTACAAAGTTAAGTTTAAGAGATCGCATGTGCTTTTATAATATATTTTAAATTGAACTTAACATTTCATTAATATTATTCGATTATTGTAAGTATAAAATTATCATTTTAATACAATTGATTTAATGTTATGTACAAGTTTGTTATCTTATGTGTGAACATGATATTTTCTCATATTAAATACAATGGACGTATATTTATTAAGTAATTTCTAAGAACGTGTTTTGTATTAGGTATATTATGTATTCAGTTTTATTATAAGTAACTTTAATTTAATTTCTTTTTTTTCTTTAATTTCATTTTCTTAAGAAATCAACTTTATATTTTCTACTGGATTTAAATTAATGATAAAAATCTATAGGCAACATATTCTATAAATAAATAAATCAGAAATAAATGAAGAATATCAACAAATCTTCATAATAATTATTATTTTATTTGATATTTAAACGCCATTTGTATCGCCTTATTTACGTATTTGAATTCACCATAAACGTATTTGAAAGTAAATCCATTACCTAAAAAAATGATTTTTTGGATCGGCAAACATTTTATTGTTGTTTGGTATATGGGGGACAAACACCTATTCTTACACGCATTGTGTATTTCAATTCTATGAGACATCATAGCGGCTCATATCGAATAAGTTAATGCTCATAAAGAATCGGACGATAGTTTCCTGGTCAAGTACTCTACCCTCACTTCGGAGGGTATAGAGTTTTTTTCAGTATTGATAAAAAAAAATAATTTTAAAAATATTTTACAGTGTTATATAAAATCTGTTAATCAAGTTTAATCTATTAGGGCTAAAAAAAAAATATTTGTTTTTCTAATTTAAGTTTTTCCTAACTTTTTTATTTTTAGTTTAGAATATAAGTTCTTGAGTTAAGTTCAGTTAAGTCTTGTGTCTTTATACTTGTGTTCTGATGCAGTTTCTGACGAAAAATACATATAACTATATTAAATTGATATACGATTACAACAATTAGCATAAAAATTTAAATCGCGTTGAGAGTTACATTAAATTGTTAATATACAATTTTTTTTTTTTTTAGTGCATTTCCCTGCCGCACATAAATGTAACATGGAAATTACATAGCTTTTCTTTTTTGGCTGAGAAGGAGAGGGAGGGAGAATTACTCTTTCGACGTGTGTGGGATTCGAACCCACACTCCCTCGGTGTTTACCGCGTATTTTATACACTCTTACCCACTAGGCCACCGATGCCTCATATACAATATAGTTTACAATTTTTGATTTGGGAGCGTAATTGCAAATTTTTTGAAATAATTTGAAACTTTGAAAAGTTAACAAAATAACTGTATTTATATCTGTCGTTCTAATCCAATGCAATAAATATACGCACACCTTACGGATACGGATAATTTTTATGCTTTAATATTGTTTCAAAGTTTTTTTTTACTTGGGTTTTCTCTTCGGATGAAAATGATATTTCTCTTACAGAGATCTGATTAATATCTATAAAATTTTTATACGCGTGCATTAAATAAATAAATACATAAGTCATTTATTTCTCTTTGAGATATTTTGACATCTGTCATCATCTGACATCTGTAATAATATCTTTCCGGTTATTTATTGAATTTTTTTGTTTTTTTTTTTTAGATAGATATTGGGTAGGTAATAAATAAGAGACTTGCACAATTGAGATAAAACATAAGAATTCAACTCCTCTATCCTATATCTTATATATGGGGATTTAAATACTCTATCTTCTATCCTAATTACCCAAGTGGTAATATACAGGATATAGCATTTATTTTGTTTGCAGTACTGCATCTGGAATGAACTACCGTCTAATGTGTTATCAAAAGTTAATGATTTTTCGATCTAAAATTCGACAAAATTCAAAATTAATCTTAATAGTGAGGTTCACTATGTATTTACCTTTAAACTCTTCTTCCTTCTTATCTTTTTTATCATAAGTTCACCTTCTTATACACTTTTACCCATGATGAATAAAAATAAATAAATATATAGTATAGAGTTATTAATTGAAATCTCTAATTTATTTAAATTTTTGTTACATATACTTTATAATAAATCACTTTATTTTATTTGAAAAAAAAATAAAACATTTACTTTTAAAAAAATATATTAAATTAAATGAATTCTTTATTATAAATATAATTTTTCATAATTAATTAAAACGTATTGAGGATAATTAAAATACCACAACAATATTATTATCTATAGTATTATTTAACTATTTTTAAAACTGTCTTTATTTACTTTATACTTACGTATATGTAATTGATCTCTTACGCTAGCGGTTTTAATTTTAAATCACTAAATAAATACATACTTATATACCTAAATATAAAACGAGGAAGATTGTAGAGTTGATTGTGTCAACTCTAGGGTATCCTAACGAATATAATATATGCTTTTTAAATAAAATTTATGTAATCATTAAACTTTAACATATTATATTTAAATTAATTAAGTACGAAAATATATTTACGAGTATGTAAATTTCGGAATTGTGTGAAAGCTACTCGGCGAAAATTTCATGTAAAAGACTTTTTAAGTGTCAAGATAAGAGCATGTATATTTTATATTCGCATGTACCCGAATCTGTTCTGTTAGATTGCAAAAATTTTGCAGTTGTCGCTTGTCGCTGGCACAAAACTTAACATTTACAACATTTTAAATACCCAGATTATATAGACACTGAGTTAGGCTCATATAAAAAAAATTCTATGGCAGTTATTCGAACCCGTCGGTCAAATTTGTTTAATTTTAACAGCGAAATTAACATTTACCCAAAATTTCAGAGTGTAGCTCCATTATTTTTGAATTATTGTGCGAATGATTGAATGCACTCAGCTAAATTAACTCAGAATTCTATCCTTCTTATGGGTTCGTACTAGAGTTTGCAATCCCGGGATTTAATGTAATTTTGGCTAATTAAAATCCCGGAATCCCGCAATAATATCCCCGCGGGATTTCATGATTTCAAAGTAATTATTTTTATTCATTCAATACTAACGATTTTTTTCAATTTTTTAAAATTTTTTTTTATTTTTATACATTTTTTCTAACGATTTTTTTGAATTTTTGGAAAAAATTTAGCAGACGAGATTTAATTAATCTTATGGGTTCGTAGAAAAAAAAATCATAAGAAAAACAAAACAAAAACATTTCATTATCTTTTTCCATTATCATTATCTTTTTGTTTTGTATTGATAAGTTTATTAATATGTAAATCCGGAGTCGGCTTAACGATGTTACTCTGGATAATTTATGTTTCTTAAGGTCATATTTTCAAAATGTACATTTTGATTTTTTTAAAGTAAAATAAATTAACTTTATTATTTCTATAAAATAAATAAATAATTAAACCCACCTCTCCCTCTTTATTTTTTTAATTCTTTAGTTATAGCAATACAACTTTCAATCGTTTCTTTGTATAATCTGAGGTTTGGTGCGTATTTTATGTTGTCGGAACACTAAATATAATATTTATTTTATCCTTTTAAATTTTGGGTGCTTCTAATTGATAATGTTCCGCACTTCTTGTGTGTTATAAATGTGAATTGTACACAAAGCATTTGCTTGTAATCTTAAGTTGTGTAAATTGTGATCAGAATACAATAATGCAGTTGGAAAGTCGTTTGATAGTTTGTACAGAATTTTAATAGTTTTGGTAAACACCCTTTTTATTATTGAATAAGCTATTAGCGAATTAATAGCGAATTTGAAATCTTGACTCTAGACTGCAATTAAATATCATATTTTAAATTGAATGTGGGAGTAAAAAATTAATGTAGCTTGTTTGCTTAATCTAGAGACCATCTTCCAATTGCAACAGTTAATTACATTATGGAGTTTTTTCTAATTTATATATATATTCCAAGATAGTATCAAGTGTTTCGACATTTTCACTCTTCTAATTTGTTTTTAGTTAGTAGTTAACGGATAGATAATTAATTTTTATATTTTTTTGCTTTTTATATGGATATATGATAAATACAGGATATGGAAAAGTTTTGCTAAATTGTAATTGATTAATATTTTTCTACTTTAAAAAAGCTTGATTTATTCCTTAGCATTGCTCCTCTTTCATCATTATATCACATTTTTATAGTGTCATCAGACAATAAACGCAAATTTTATAATAATTTGGTTTTGTTATATTATTCTAGTGAAGCTATAGTTTAGTTAAGTTGTGTCAAATAAAAAAAAAACCGAAATTTGTTAGTTATAAAATGGTAAAATAAAAAGTTTGGTGTTGCGACTTTTATAGATTACCATTCAGATTCTTATTCTTCCGAAAATAATAATGACGTAGGAATTTTTAAAAAAAACAAAAGTTTATAGAAAATTATTCACAATTAAGTTAGAGTTATTGTTATCTAGTAATAGTACTATAAAAAAAATTGATAAATAAATAATTCTTGTATAATATAATAGATGGCGTTCAAATATAATATATGTGTTCTATAATCTTCTACAATAGCTACTGTCGACGAATCCTTAGTGCAAATAATGATTTAAAAAGTTGAAGCTAAATTTAATATGAATAATAAGGGACTTAGTTGAGTCAATGGATACTCTATGTTCCAATTATAGGTTTGCAACGGACACAAAAATTTTAAAATACAAGTATTCATAAGTACAATAAAAATAAAATAAAATACAAGTATTCACCCCTCTAAGGGAGGTGGGAATCTTTCAAAGACACTAAGAATTCCCTCTGGGTATAGTGTCAGCTTCTTTCTAACTAACCTCACCCCTCTCTTTAGCTAATATAATGGGATGAGCTCCCTACCTGCTAACGCAGTATATTGGCTAGAGAGTAAGGATAGGAAAGGTTAGGATAATAGAATTGCGAATGGGATTGAAAGGAAAGAATGAATCCGCCTATTATTATTACTATTTTGCTAACAGTGACAATAGCCGTTACAACAGTTACAACATGCTGTTTCTTGCATGAGGTAACTTTTGAAGGCAACCCCCAGTTCATTATAGCAGCTATTATTATTATTATAGTTATTATTATTATTATTATTCGTATTAATATTACTTATTAATTTTATTATTATTTACTACAGAGCCAAGGCCATCAGTAGATTACAATGTGCAGTAGTAACCTTCCTGCATATAACTAAAGATAGCTGCACTATAGCAGTTATTATTATTACTATTATTATTATTGCTACTATTAGTATTACTATTATTATTATTATTAATTATACGATATACATTATTACGATATAAAATAACTACATATTTTTTTATTTAGATGACTTGACAGGGGTTTGAACCCCAGACCCTTCGATTGAAAGGCTGGCAACTTAACCACTACGGCATGAGTCAAATAATTGCATTTTAAAACTGTTTGTGTCCGTTGAACACCTATAAAAGTTCGTTGCAAAACTTTAAGAAATTTTGTATTTATTTGGTATGACAAAAATATTTTTCCTATACTTTTATTTGACAATATAATATACCATTCGCCTTTTTATATATTTTATACATAATATAATGTAATTTTAATATCTTTTTATAAACTAAGTATATACTCATTCATATCCATAACACACAAAATCATTTTTTAAAGATTACATTGTGTTAAGTACAAATAAAAAGTAATTTATACATAATTCTAGTAACTAAATAATAATTTTACATTAAATATAATAATCGCAATATTCAAATAATAGAATAGTACTAATAATAATAAATGATGACACGTGACTTAAATAAAAGCTTTGAAAATCACGTTTTATTTTTTTTTACCCATTCAAAAAGTGCAATCTTTTTTTTTATATGAAACTTTTTATTCTCATTTTACTACTTCTTACTTTTAGGAAATTCAAATCGTAATGAATCGGTGGTTTTAAAAGTGAGATATAAATAAGTACTTATTTTTTTTAACTTAGGTTTTAGTAGAAGCACATTTCCTTCCCAATACAATGAATTAAAATAAAAAATAAATAAAAACAAAATTAGAAAAAAAAATAATAGTATATTATATGCCTATATAATTTATTTTTTTTTTAGTTTATTCCCCTGTCACATAAATAGAACAAGTAAATTTCACAGCCTTCTTATTCTTACGTACAAGGCTACCGATACCACCCCTACATATTTTAAAGTGTCAAAATAGTAAAACAGTGTAGATATTAAATTAATCTTTTTTAGAAATTTATTATTGTTATTTATTTTATATAATATGTTAATAAGATGTATAATAAAAATTAATTGATTAAAACAATAAATTGCGAAATAAATTAATACTGAGCAATCTTAAATATAAATCAAACTTTAATTATATTATATTTCTAAACGCACATCGTAATATCAAAACTATGTGTCATAAATAAAATTTTTCTTTTAATTAAAAGGTTTAAGCATCAGTTTTATAACTTTAAAGTTTGCAAAATTGATAATCAACTAGTTTTATTTTATTAGTTCATAGTATATTGCGATAAAAGTATAACATTTATTTACAGTTTCACTATATCTTAATATATAATATTGTTGATGCGTTTGTGTGAAACCGCATCACGTCTAAACCAATCCTCATATTAAAGTTATATTAACAAAGTATGTTTATTTGGTGCTCTGGATAGTTTTTCTTTTCTTATCTTTTTGTAGGTGTCGCTGAAGTCATAGCTGCCATACAACTTCAAGTGTTTTTTATACCAAAAACTATTTTCTGATCCTCTAATCACAACAAAACACACCAAGCTAACTGGCCATGACTACCCTATTGACTACCCTATTGATTCTGTATATAAGTATTTTCAAAAGGTTTACGCAGGTACATTGAAATTAACAAAAAATATGCGCGTTCAAATACAAAATGATCCAACAGCAGAAGAGTTTTCAAAACAATTACTCGAAATTGGTGATGGAAAAATAACAATAAATCCAATCACTCAAAATATTAAATTACCACACAATTTTTGTATCTACACAAAATGAACTCATACAAAAAGTGTTTCCATAAATATTGAGTCAATTAGCAGAAAAAAATATTGACATTGATGTCATTAATCTTACTAGATGTACAAAATATGATTAATACACAATAATTGTTTACATTTAAATCAATTGAAGTATTCGATTAAAATGAAGGAGTTAATTATCCAACTGAATTTTTAAATTCATTGGACGTACCAGGTACACCACCACATCATTTAGGATTAAAAATTGGATCTCCAATAATCAATCTCAAACCACCAATGCTATGTAATGGTACTAGATTAGTTAAAAATTTTGGGAAAATTTTGAGAAAATGTGTTATTACCAAGGATTCCAATGATAGCATCTGATTCACCAATGCAATTTAAACGTTTGCAATTTCTCATTCGGTTAGCCTTTGCAATGACAATTAATAAAGTTCAAGAGCAAACTATGACTATATGTGGATTGAATCTTGAAAATTCATGCTTCTCCCATGGGCAATTTACAACTGTATGTTGCATGTTCATGTGTCGGTAAACCACAAAATTTATTTATACACACAGAAAATGGAGAAACAGGAAATATCGTCCACAACTTAGCATTACTATACTAAAATTAATTACAAATTAATAAATTTTATAAAATTGAATTCATTTCAAACAAAAAAATAAGTAATTGTTACACGTTCCAAAAATTAAAACATGTCTAAAATATTAAAAAATGATAAAAAACAAATATTTGTGTATCATTTACGGCGATATTTTTAATTATTTAATTTTTAAAATTTCAGCAAATATTAAAAAATTTAGCTAAATATGAAAATATTAGTTAAAAATAAATAGGGCAAAGTTTATGTGGCAAAATAACCGGGTCAGCTAGTATATATATATAAGTAGTACGGGAATTCTCGGTTAATCAAATGGTTTATCAAATAAAGAAATGCAGGTTTAAATTGGACATATCATGTCGGAACAATTTTATTAGGAAAGAAATTTTCTAAAATTTACTGAAGTATAATAGTTTTAGTATAAATAAATAAATATAAAATTTCTTCTAGACAAATAGTTCTTGAAGTTGAAAAGAAAATATAGTTAATAAAACATTTAAAATACTAACTTTCATGTGTTTATTGTAAATAAAATGATAATGATAAAAAAATAGAATTGATCAATTAATAAAACCTAAGCATATAAAATATCACTAATTTACGTAGAAGAAGAACCAGTTATCTTAAACAGAATCCCAAGAGAGGAGATACCATGTTAGAGTCCGAAAAAGACATCCCATCCCAAAGAGACAAAAAATCTACGTTAAAAAAAATTTTATACCAGTACCAACGTAATTCTCAGCGTAAACAATTATGTTTGTGACACTCTAAATAAAACGAAATAGATATGGACAAGTATATACATATTGTATATATATAGTGAAAAGTATATATGATAATGTATATACTATGAAAAGTATATAGGTATGTATATTCTTTCTCAACATCGAATTCGGAATTAATGAAATTATATTGTCTAAAACAATATAAAGTCAATTGACCTTGTGTCGCTATAGGAAAAAGTGACATAAAATCAATTTTAAAAGCGACATAATATCAATAGATTTTATATCGTTTTACTCAAAAAATGCAAATGGTCATAATTGCAAAATTGACTTTATGTCACTTTAATGCACATAAAAGTGACTTAAAGTCAAGATGTTTTTAACATTTAACATCACATTAAATAAAGGAGTTAGGATTCTAACGGTTTTTGCCATTTTACCTTTGTAAAATTGTTATAATTTGTTAGAAATTTTGTAAAAAGATGATCAAGTTTTATATGGTCACAGCATCTGTAAAATTTGGATGATTCGTGACAGCGGATTCGAATAGCTGTCATACAACTCCAAAATTCACATAAAGATTTTCTCGACACTTAATTAAATCAGATATCGTAAATTTTCTAAAAGATGATAAAATAGCATAATACAATTATGTTCGTGTGGATATCCTAGAGTTGACACAGTCTACTAATACACTATGCCTCGTTTTTTTTTTTCTTTTTTTTTTTTTTTTTTTTGATAAATGCATATTTTTATTTGTTAATTTTGCAAATTTCATGGGTTTAAAAAGCGTGAAATCAATTTAAGTTTATATAATGAAATAGAATGAACTAGAATAACCTATAATAATATAATCTTTAACTTGACAATTGGCTGTTCTTAATTTTTTTATAATAAAGAGAAAAAAAAAAAAAACACAAAATGATAATAATAAAATTTTATATTTTATTTAAGTTTAAATTCTTAGAAAAAAAAAAAAAAAAATTAATAAAAAACCAAATAAAATGTGAAAAAGGCATTTAATAAAAGTTATTGTATTGTTGAAATGAAAGCGCCCTGGAAATCCTTATTTTACTATTTTCTTTATACAATTTATACAATTTGTATAATTTAAGATCTTCCTTTGCATTGTTGAAATTCAAATAAAAATACATAACCTTGAATTAAACATATAATAAATATGTGACATTAAACTCAATTATAAAATATAGGATTAAAATCAATTTATCATTTTTAATATATGTTCATATATAAATACATATAATATGTATGTATGTGTGTATGTATGAATTTTTTTTATAAATACCTATATGTATGTATGTACCTAAATTTAATTTTGAAAGAATTTAATTAAATTATATTATGATAATAATAATAATAACAATAATAAGAAAATGAAAAAAAAAAACTGCATTGTTATTTAAATGATTATTTAATAATATTAAATTTATTTAAAATATTTATTGTTAAAAAGTATATTATAATCATATTACCTATATTATTTTCATTATTTTAAATTAAAGTGATTATTCAATTTTTTTTTTAAATTTTTTTTAAAGAAACATTAGTATTTAGCAAATAATAATAATAAATATTTTACTAAATATAAATAAGGAAGTTATGAATTTAGTAATAGTAAGAAATTTTGTAATAGTGATTCTTGAAAGAAGTGTTCATCTATATTTGATAGAAGTGTTTTCCTACACAGATAAATAGACAAACTTTATCACCACCATCAGTTTACAAGTTTTATAAATTTCTTTTAGTTTACAACATTAACTTTTCTATTTTTAAATTTTCAGATTCCCCCATCATCATATCCATCTTGCAAGTAGATATTTAACTGATTGATTGATTATTCTTCTTTATTATATTATATACCTATATTATGTGCAGGGTTATCACAAGAAAAAAAAAAAATTGTAGCATAAATCTGAAAAAAAAAGTAGCATAGTAGCAAAACTGTAAAAATTTCAAGTAGCACAAAAGTAGCAACAAAATATTGACAATAAAGCAAGAAAAATATTATAAAATTTTTATTATTAGATAGGCATAATATGATAGACCTTGCTTTATTAAATAATTCACAATCTTAAAAATTTAAAATAAATATAAAAATGAAAAACAAAAAAAAACCATTCAATAACAATTTTTTCTTCTTAAGAAATCGAGTAGTTTCGTTTTAATTTTACTAAATTTGCTTATCTTAACAGATACGTGTATTTCGTCTAAAACTTGCAGATTTATTTATGTTTGAACTTCGAGTAGAAAAAAAAAATTCATTATTTTAGAGAATTTTTAAAAAAGTAACTTTATCGCTAAATTTGGAAAAAGAAGTAGTAAAGTAGCATTTTTATAATTCACAAAAAATAAGTAGCACTTTTGCTACTATGGTAGCAAAGTGACAACCCTACATACGTATATAAATAAATATTTTTTTATTGTGAATTTTTTTTGTCATCATTCTTTGATTTCACAAATTAAAATAAATTTTGCAGTAATTATGATTTATTTTCATCTATACAATGGAAAAAAAAATTAATTTATATTTTTAAGTAGGTACATTTAATAACGGATTAAACTTTAAAGCGATAACCAAAATGACATATGTATGTATTTCAAAATATGTAAATGTCACTTAGCGACATATGATCAGTTTCGCATATGGAAACATAATGTTATTGCCCATAATAGGCATATGTTGGTTGAGTTACGTTTCGTTAAATATATAGTTCTTCTTATGTTAATTCGATCATAATAGAATTTGAGATAATAAATTTGACATTTCTTTGTCGATCATTTATTTTCTCATCGTCTATTAGCCGAGGTTTTTTTTAGCTATTTGTTTTTAGCAACTTATTTTTAGCAATTTTTTTTTATCTTGACTGTACAATGAAAAAATGATTGATTATTTGTGAAATTTATAAGACTATAGAGTATAGATAGTGGTTCAGCGTATGAGATATAAAAACATATATGTTTTTATGTAATGCGAATTTTTGACATGCAGAAGACATTATACAAATTTATATTTTATTTTAGAACCGCTTCTAATTCTATCTGATATTTTATATATATTTTTCATACAATCGTATAAAGTAGAAGTATTTGATTGCAGACATTTTTTTCACTATTGTATAATTATTATACATTAACCCATCTATTTCTTCATTAAATCTAAAATAAGTTTTGTTAAGTATAAATTTTTTAATTTTAAAAATCATAAGCCATAACTGGATCAAGGTTTTTGTTTTTTAAATTTTGATTTAAATATCCATATTTTTATTTTCAATGATAAGTTTGTTTATAATTTTAACATCATCTATTGCTAAAGAAAAGGAAATGATTGTTGTTGAGAAAATGAATTATAAAATCAATTATAATTTTTGAACTTGAATTTATGAAATATTTAACCGAAATATATACATTATATGTAACTATATGTATTATTTTTTATAAGTAAAAATATTGCACAATCTGTAATTATTTTTTTTTTTTAACCTTCCAGCCCTCGCATTCGGGTCTTCATGACCCAAATCTATTTTTTCTTTAGCATAATGCTCTTCATTCGCCCAGTAGCTGAGTTTTAATACGCCCAGTAGCTGAGTTTTAATATTTTCTAAAATAACAACTGTCATTTTATGGTTGATTTTTTCAAAACTTTATTCAGATTTGCAATGGGAAAAACAGTCTAAAATCTTTATTTGTTTTTATTTTGAATTTTTTGTTCTAAACACTACTAAACTTTGTGTTGAAAAAGTGTTTATCATCAAATTTTACATAAAACTGTAAAGTTTCATTAATTTTGGGGTAGGTCTACAGCAGCTACAATGAAAAATATTAAAAATATAAAATATAAGTGCAAAATATTTTATAAATATTTATTTTATTTTGACACTTTTTTTTAATTTTTTCTTTTTTTATTAAATAAATTTAATTAAATATTTAAATATATTAAATAAATGTTTTATTATTTGTAAAAGAATTTGTATTATTTGAAAAAAAAAAAACTTAATCATATATTCGTCCGTCCGTTCGCACGATAACTCAAAAACTAATGAAGCTATCTTGATTAAATTTATATAGTAGGTTACTAATTACGAAAGGAAGGCTAAGTTCGAATCTGAACAAAATCGGACCATGAGTTCGAATTCTGCAAGCTTCCGAATGACTCCGAGATTATCTCCAAACGAGATTATCTCCAAAACCAACAAACATAGAACCTTTAAGTTTGGTACAATGATGTTCCTTCCTGTTTGTTTAATGTCTCTGAAATTTGAGAGGATTTGGTCCATGGGTTCGGATTTTGGAAGTTACCGAACGAGCCGAAGCAAACGAGATTGTTTCCAAAACCAACAAAAGTATACAAATTTGGTACAAGAGTGTTCTGTCATGTTTTCTTTATGTGTCTGAAATTTGAGAGGATTTGGGTCATGGGTTCAAATTTGAAATAATTTGGACCATGGGTTCGGATTTTGGAAGCTTCCGAACGAGCGTCAGAGCAAACCAGTATACCTCCAAGACCAACAAAGATAGAACCTATAAATTTGGTACACTGGTGTTCTTTTGTGTTTTATTTATATTTCTGAAATTTGGGAGGATTTGGTCCATGGCTTCGGATCTTAGAAGCTTCCGAACGAGCCCCAGAGTAAACGCAGTATATCTCTATAACCAACAAAGATAGAACCTTTATTTTTAGTACAAGGGTGTTCTGTTATGTTTCCTTTTCTGGCATGTTTTCTTTATGTCCCTGAAATGGATTTGACGACTTGGAGTGGCAATTGGGGAACCTGACACACGCCTCCCAAGGACTAACAAGCATATTTTCGAAATTAATCAATTATCTTCGAAAATGTTAAGGGATGCCTCTTTTACGTTCCTAAAATTCGAGTTGAATAAGGAAGAAAAGGGAAGAAGTTCAAGCACCTGCCAAAAAACATAGCTTTTTAATTTAATTGGAATTATTCAGGTGTAGGATATGAATAAGTCGGTTGCATTGACTTACTGTTACATTTACTTGTTTATTTTTAAGTTTGGATTAATATGACCCAGCGCTAGTACTTATGAAAAAAATATTGCGCGACTACCGTAGGATTAATTAGAAAAAAGAAATAAGACTTTTTAAGAAGACTAAAAAAGAAAATTTAATAAAAATTCTATTTGTATGTATAGTATATGTAACTATAATATAAAAATAAATTGTACTTTCAACTAAATATTAATAATGTTATTATCAATATGAAATTTAATAATATATAATATAAATATTATTAATAAAATGCATTTATTAATATGGTTTTTAATAATATGTAATATGGTTGTATAAATTAATGGTCAACGTTCAGTTTTTTACTTTTTAATAACATATTAATATATACATTTTGACTTTGAAATTTATTTTGAAAATAGGTACATAAATTTTTAATATTTAGTTGAAAGTACTAAGTAAATTTAAAAACAAAAAACAAAAAAATAAAATGAATACCAAAATATTATTTTACGAAAAGTATATAAATAAAATATATTTATTCTATATATTAACTATATAATAAAACTATATATATTAAATAAATATATAGTTTTCTAAAAAAAAAAATTAATATTTAGCTAAAAAAATTATTATTGTATGGCATATCTTTGATTTTTATTAACTATACATTTTTTTTGACATCAAGGCTATCAAATTATTTATGGTATCTTTTGTTATGCTTTGCCAAGCTCGTTTTATTTGTATTAAAACCAAGAACTCTGATTGAAAGGCTGTTGACTTAATCACTATGCCATTAGTATATAGATAAATTGCTTGCTATTGAGTTTTAAAATGTATTACTATAGTTCATTACTATACACATCCTAAGTCTAATGATATTATGGTATATAATATGGAATAAACCATGCATGTAAGTTGAATAATTAAAATTATAATTTAACTGGACAAATGCCCAGATTTACACAGTGGAAATTCCTATGTGATTTAAAACTGTTTATGAAAACTCATTTGTTGTGAGAACTGCTAAAATGTGGAACATACTGTCATCAAATACTTAATTTTACAATTTGTTATACTTATTCAAAAAGAATCTATTCAAGTTCATATTTAATTCTCCTTTCAATTCCTTCCTTTTTGTGCTATTTTCCACCTTCACTTCCTCCCATGGTGATTATTTGACATGCCGCAATGCGATAAAAATTGACTAATTTTGATTTTTAATGCAAACAAAGATTACTTTTATAAAATAAACTAAACTGACTGTTTTTAGCAGAGATGTTTTGTTTTTTTTTTTTTTTTTTTTATAGTTTTAAAATATCATTCGATATTTTATAATGGATTAATCCCCTTAAAAAAAAACAACCACTTATAATAAGGTATGATTGTTATTACGAATAATAAGTGTATTACGTTTTAAAGAAAGTTTTTTTTTTTTACAATTATTAGTTAGTATATTGTAATTAAATTGTATTAATAAATAAAAATATAATAAACATATATATGTGTATATAAATATTTATTGGCCTAATACTAAACCAAAATTTTGTTTTTAATTATTTTATTATAGAATCAAATAATAATATATGATAAATCCAAATTTTCGATTTTGTCATAATGTATATATAGTATTTATTTCAACTATGGTAATAGCATGAATTGCAAAAAAAAAAAGAAAAAAAAAAAATCATATTTGTTTAGGTACTCTAACAATCAAAAATATTATATAGGTATATATTTAAAGTCAAAGGTATTTCGTTGATTAGATTTTATATTGTTATGCAATCTAAATTTTCTGATATATGTGTGTATTTATAAAAGATTTTACATCGTAAGTTTTTTTTTTTTCATTTATTTTCTGTTTCCAGATAATTATCACAATTCTTATTTTATTTTGTTTAGTTATTAAAATTTTACTACTCAAAAATTATGTTTAATTGAACTTTCACGGAATCAACTTATATAATGTGGTTTACCATTATTATTATGTCTAATGTCCACTACTACCACTCGATATATTATAATTGTTCCTATAACTTTTCATAACTGAACTACTACTATACATAAATCTTATACAAGATGTTCGCCTATGCCTAATTATATTTTTCTGATTTAGTCGATTATTTAAAAAAAATATTTATGCTAAATTCGGCTTTCAAAAAATTTTTTTTATCTCTCTTTATCTTTTACAAGTTACAAGCCTTTAATTTTTTCGGGAATCAGTCATCAGTCGAGAATCAATATTAAAAATAATACTCTAACTATAATCTAATGTAATTCTAAAAACAATATTAAATAGAATCTATAAGCATTGCAAACATGCAAGTATAAATTTACAATGTGTGATTTATTATTCAGACGACGAGAGTTAAACAAAGTCTATAGCTTAAGTCACAATGTTAAATTGCCTCTCTCAAGATACGCCAAAGTGGTTTCAATTTGCCGTATAGTGAGTATTGTGGTGTGTCATTAAAACACCACTCCATTGACTATATATGTTTGTTACTTAAAGTTTGACCGATCCCAAATTGTTCGAATTTACTTTATATCTATCATTTATTAAAGTGAAATTCATATGACTCCAAATAACTTGCTGAACAAATATTATATATTTGTTCAGCAAGTTATTTGGAGTAGACGGCGAGTAGACGGCGTAACTAAAAGAAATTTAAATTTACTAAAGAAAGTCAAGTTTCATAAGGAAGAAGATATATCGGAAAAGTCCATTGCATAAAACGAAACGAAGAAATTGTTTTTGGCCTATATGAAATGTTTATATCACGATGGGAGTACTATACTTGACTTGAATATTCGAGGATAGGTTTGACATAAGTAATGAGAAGTTGTTTTGTGATATAGGAATCAGATAATTCTGCCATTGCATATAATAAATCCAAGAATTTAGTTAACTGTATTTAACCTATTATCATATTATCGTATAATACAAATTTCAAATCAGAATTACGATCAGTCCTTTTAAACTTGATACGCTCATAATTAATATTTAATTCAAAATTGTATTTCCTGCATCATGAACCAAATTGATTGAGATCATATTTCTATAAATCACTTCTCATATAATTTCAATGTTACAGATTTTGGTATCATCAGCAAAACTATAAGAAAATCTTAATGCGATAGATATAGGGAAAATGTTCATTTCAAATTATAAAAATTACACCTTAAATACAAGTAAAAACTAAGATATTTCATTAATGTTCTATTTCAAATTGAATTTTGAACTCATTTTTAGTACATTTTTCAAATACTTAGTTTCATTTTGTCCGTCCGTCCGTCCGTTTACCCCGTTTACAACCGTTAAAGATAAATCTCATAAAATTAATGTTGTAGAATAACTTTTTATGTAGCCGCACCCATTACAGAGCTTACGGTCTCTCAAACTTTGAAAAAGTCTTATTTTAAAATGTATATGTATATCTCAAGTTCTGCTTGATATTTTTTCAATTTATAAACCCCATACGACAGGTCTTTAGTTTTACTTTTATAATATTAAAATTACCTATACAGTTTTTTTTAAATTTTCCGTTATGTGAAAACAAAATTTTTGAAGATTTTTCTTCTTTCATAACTGCGACACTCTTTAAGGTAGAGATCTGAAATTTGAAAATTTGCTATTTTTAGACACCAGTAACTTAGGCACCTGAACACATTTTACTTCTGCAAAACATAAAAATTAAAGCTGCAGTAATATAGTTTTACGTGTGTTAACGGTTTCTCTTAGTTGTATAATAGAGTAACGGAGTGACAGCCCCCCTCAAAATTGCAAAGAAAGTCTATTTTTAAATGCATGTAGTTTTTTTTGTTAATGCGCAGTAGTTTTTTCAATCTAGAAACGCTAGAAGACTAAAACTTTTTTTTATCTTTATAAAAAACAAATATCAAAATTATGCAATATTTTGCAATTTACTATTTAAATTTACCGTTATGGGAAAACAACATTTTGCAAGATTTTTCTTCCTTCATAACTCCGGTACGCTTTTAATTAAAAGTTTCAAATTTTATTACAAAATAATAAACTTAATTTATATATCATACCGTTTAGGTTCATTAATAATAGATTTTAAAAGTTCTAAGTGTATTTTAAAGACTCATGATGACTTTTTTTTTTGTTTTTGTTTTATTTTAAAAATAACATACCTTCCCGACTAATAAAATTTTCTTTATAATTAGTCAATTTACTAAATTAATATTTTTTTTTTTTTTAATTATTAACATAAGGTCAAAAAAATTTGTAATTGATTTGAAATATTTATAGGTTATTTCAAATCAATTACAAATTTTTTTAAATGTCCTATTATAATATTATGTAAATTAATTTTATGTAATAATACATATGTAAAAACATAAAAAAAAAAAAAAATCTGACTTAAATAATTTGTTGTACCTATATTAAATAAATTTTTTAATAAATAATTATTAAAAGACTGGAAAGAATAATATTAAGTTTTTTTTTTTTTTTGTTTTATTTGACTTTTTAGTCTTAGGAATGTTTACTTTGTGTTTACTTTGTATATTATGTAAACAACTTCTGGTATTACAAAATTATACCATTTTATTTTAATATTAATAATATTAAAAATTAATATTATTAATATTAAATACTTAATATTTTTTTGTATTATAAAAGAATAGGTATATTTTATAATATAGTTTAGTTTTAGAATAAAGTTTAATAAAAGCGTTGACAAATTAAAAGTGTTGAAAATGTGTTAATTAAAAATTATTTAATATTTTTATTAACTTATTTTTATTAAGACACTTAACAGTAATTGTAAAAATAACTATTTTTAAGTTACATATACTTCAATTTTTTTTTTTTTTTGTTCAAAGCACAGTGTATGTTTAACACTATTTGAGATAATTTTAAACATATCTACTAAAATATGATCGTACAGTTAATTTATATTGTATTATCTTAAAAATGGTAAGATTTATATAAAAAAAAACATTATAAAATAAATAAAATCAATGAAAAAATAACATTTAATATGAATGGTATCTTTTGGCGCTAAATCAATATCAAAATTATACAATTTATTTTTTTACAATTTATTATTAAAATTTATTGTTTTATCTGCAGAAGATCATATTTTGCTTCCTTCATAACTTCAGTGCAGTTTTTTTTTAATTATAACCTTGAAATTTTGACAGAATAAAAATAATTTTGCTTAATATTTTTCTCAATCTCAAAAGGGAACGAAATCTCGCGTTTTAAAACCAAATAATTTTTTTCATTAATTAAATAGGTTGGGTGGGGTGGGTATAAAAATCCAAAAATTAAAATTTATACAAAAAAATTCCATAAAAAATTTAAATACTCTAAAAAGCCCCTCCTAATTCAGAATCTCACATATCATATAAATATTATGGAAAAAGCGAATAACCTGATTTAGAATCTTAACTCTGTAATTTAACTAATTTTATTTTTTGCATACATATTTTAAAAAGAAACTTTTAAAATAATGAGGGCTGCCACCCGCAAATCCCTGCTAAACAAATTATTGAAATAATGATTCTGTATTCAATTCTAAAATTCCCAGTAATTATATTTTTTACATACATATTTCATGATTAATAAGAGCTGATTTTATAATCTGGTTTTTAACAATAGAAATTCTACATTTTTTGTTCAATAATTTTCTTTCGACATTTTATTATTGGCTATTCGACCTTTTTTATTTTTTCAAAAAAAAAAAAGATTTGCTCCCAATAATTCTTCTATTTATTCTATTTCTACTATTTCGCGAGATTTGTTTAAAAATAAAATGCGAGATTTTCAGACACATGATTTTGACAAGCGACATTTAAAAAACACGAGATTTTAATTTGCGAGATTTCAATACGGTCCCACTCAAAACTCTAAAAGACAGGACATTTTATAACAATGGTGTCCTTTATAAACCAATATCAAATTTATACATTTTTGTTTGCAATTTATTATTTAAATTTACTGTTGTGTGAAGAGAAAATTATTAAAGATTTTGTTTCTTTTATCTTATCTTTTACTCTATCATCAACTTTCTTTGTAAGGTTCAACAGTATTCTTTGTAAGGATGAACTAGTATTCGCTCGCTTTTCGAAATTCGATGTGTTTTAATAAGCAATTGCAATTAATGCAATCAATAACAAATATTCGGTATTTTTTGAATTTACTCTATCAAATGTATATGATAATTCTCAAAAAGATTTTTATATTATTATAGTTTTTTTTTCTATTTATACGTTGAACTCGAAATTTGAGGTTGTTTGATATATAACTGTAGTTAATCACAATTATCCGTAGCCAATATTTATAATTTTTTTTATTTACTCTAACTAATAAGGATTTGGTAGCCCTCAAAACAGTTTTATTTATATTGATTTTAATTCATATGTCCATTTTGAGTTAAAAAACGAAATAAACAATTTTCTTTTTGATTTTATCATAAAGAAACTACATACAGTATATATTTTTTTTATAATTTTGTTTAAAACGTAAAAATACAATTTTCAATACTTAATGCCTTTATGAATTTAAAATTTTTTTGCTAACGACATTTTTTGTAAAAACACGGTTATTATTATCTTTTAGAAAATGCCTCTGATTTATTGAGTATTGAAAACTCAATATATACCGATTATTTATATTATAAGATGCATTTTATAAGATGCCCCTGATTTATGTAATATTGAAAATTTTATTAAATTTTATATGTTTCATTTCATATTTATTCAAATAAAAAATTATAAAATGACAAACTATCATTTCAAAAGTTTGTTTATGTATCTAGAACAAAAAGCAAAGAAAAAAAAGAGGAAAATTTAAAATTTAACGGAAACAAAAGAACAAAAAAAGAGCGTCTTATTTGAATATATTATAGATATAGATTATACTATATGATACATATGCATACGTATATTCTTTATATGGGTTTTTTTTTTTTATAATGGAAAATTAATGAAAAATGGAAAATTAATAATAAAAATCGAAAAATTTTGGAAAAGTATTGGTATTGTAAGATAGCTGTACTGAATATTTATCATTTAAAAACAAAAAATGAAAGTCGGTTGGTAAATCATTGAGTAAAATGATTTTAAATGTCTATAATTTACAGATTAAATATTATGATTAAAACTGAATAAACTTTATAGGTCTATTCACTCGCAAACATAGAGTTTTGACAGATATGTATACTGTCATTGTTTGCAATATTATATTGATTGTTACCAATATTTTCTTCACCGATTTTTCAATCGCATTATAATGTAACTGTAATCTGTTATTAGACACATCCCAAAATTTGTTTTTTTTTTTTTAATTTTATTTTAATTTTACATTTAATAAAATTTTACATCCAATAAACCTTTTACATCCAATAAATATTTTACATCCAATTTTACATCCAATTTTACATTTTACATCCAATAAAATTAATTTTAAATTTGGTCATTCAAATTTATTGAATTTTTTTATCTTGTTAAACTTGAACTTTGTTTATACGTAAAAAACTTTATTTAAATTTAATGCGAAATAAACAAAAAAAAAAAAAACAAATTTAATACATAGATACTTTTAAGTTATCTGCAATTATTAATTTTTATTGGTTACATGACAAGTCAAAGTGCGTTTATTTTAAATCAAAAAAAAAAAAAAATCTTGATTCACCAAAGTAAAAAAAAAAATTATTTATAGAAAATTAGGTAGGTACCTATATATTATACCTATAATATAGTATATTATTTTCATATAATGATCTGGTATGTTCCTTATCAAATACTAAATTATTAAATATATACTTAACAAACATACGAGAGACATAATTATAACAAATTATATATGTATATAAAATCACATGCACAGATTGTGTGATAGATAAAGAAATATATATTGTATTATATCTATTTATTTATTATATATAGCTAAATTCTTGTTTATATGTATGTAAATATTATTTAAAAATTAATTTCCATTCAAAAAATTGAAAGTAAAAAAAAAAAAAAAAAAAATATATATTAGATACTAATAATTTTTTTTATTACCGTTATTACGTTATTATAAGGTGTGTTGTAATATTTAAAAAAAAAAATTATTTTTTTGTTCATTTCCTTTCAGTTTTATATAAGTAATTTGTAAAAAAGAAAAATCTAAGAAAAAAATATAAAAGTCGAAAAATGGAAAACTTTTAAACAAACCAACAATAAATAAATTATTTAAAAAGAAAATTTTATTTTTCATACTCTATAAGTCAATACCTAACTGAAAATGAGAAAAATTTTTAATTTAATAGCTATAGGTACAAAAACTTATTTATTATTAATAATTTTTAGTTGTTCTAACTTATTTTAAGGCACTTATATTACAATCCATGTACATTTTTAATAATATAGTATGCCTTTCTGTTTTTTTTTGTTAAATTTCCAAAAGAATATGAAAAAATCTAATCCTTATTATTGTCCTTATAATTTGTTACACACAAATTTCCCCCATTATTATTTATAACCAGAATAATTATATGGAGAACTAAGTATGTATTTTTAATTTTGTAGTAAAAAAAAAAAAAGGTTTTTCATTTGATGTTTTATTAAATGGAAAAAGATGTAATTAAGTGATGGATAGCAGATCAAATAAATAAGAATTTTTGAAAACGGAAATATTGAATTTTTTCATAAAATTTTTCAGTTTATATGAATCGCAATTAAATCACATTTTATGTTTAAACTATATAAGAAAATAAATAATAATATAAAAATAATATTGCAACAAAGAAAATTTATTTTAAAAAAAACAATGAAAAAAAAAAAAAAACAAATAAGATATTAAATATTTTATTTTATTAACATCTATTTTTTTTTTTTGTACTTCTTTACTTTTTTGAATTAAACAGTCATATTGTTGTTCTAGAATTTAAATGATTGTATCTCGATAGGAATATAATATTTATGTTAATATATTTAAAGTACATTAATAAGTAATGTACAAAATATAACAAATAAATCAAATAAATAAAACATTTATTTATTTTCTCCAAATTTTATTGAATAATATTGATCAACTTTCTAAATATTGGTAGAAAAACAAAAAAAAAAAAGAAGATATTTAAATGAATCAAAATTGATATGTAAATAAATGCAATATTCAATATTATAATATGTATTTTTATTCTATTATTATTATTATTATTAAAATAAACAAATTTGATTTTATTTTTTTTTTTTTTAACCTTTTTTTCAATACTTTTATCATTGAAATAATTTTAATAAATCCAAATATTAATATTTCCTAATTGATTTTAAATAATAATAAAATTTTTTGTAAAGTCAATTCTTAATAAGTCTTAAAAATATTAAAACAGAAAATAGTCATTTAAAAATGAAACTAAAATGCTAAAATGTAAGAATTGTAAAGAATTTTTAATAACACATAAATTGTAATATTTATTTTTGTTTTCAATTAAATTAACGCGCTCGCTGCTATCTTAATTTTGTTCTGTGTACGCTCTACGCCAAGACTGATTTTTCATGAAATCCAGATGAATCAGGATATACAGGTTTCAGGAAAAGATAAGTACATAATACATATATTATATATGCCACCTAAACGAGTATATACGCATATGGATTTTTTTTTTTTTTTATAGTTCTTCTCATATGCCAAATAAAAAATTAACGTGTAACTTCTTAAGCTAAAAATTTTATATATTTTACAAAATATATTATCAGTTACTTCTTAAAATAAAATTTCCCAAGTAAAGTGCAATATAAATGTTAATACTTTTGAGTTAAAGTTTTCCCTCATTAACAAATCGAAATAATACAAAATAAAAAATAAACTTTACAAAAGGATAAAAAATATATTCTGAAAGGCTCTCCATACATACAAATAAACAGAAACAAAAAATTAAGTAAAAATGGTCGAAAAATTATTTTTTTTTAAAATTATTAAAAAAATATGTGTAACAGTTAATTGAATTGTCTTATAATAAGATTTTTAATATCCTTTTTCATTTTAATCAAACATCCTTTTTCATAATAAAAAAATGTTAATATATCAATTTGTAATGTCCTTGACTTTGGATGAAGAAATATGATTGCAATTTTGACTACAAATTATTTAATATATATATGTACTTATTATAATGTACTTATTCATATTTCGATTTATATATATATATTTTTTAAATAAATATAGATTTAAAGATTGTTTAATAATTTCAAATAAGTACATTATTGTTAAAGATGGTGATCTTTTCAATTTCTGAAGTCTCCTACCATAATCAAACATATATTTTCAATCAAACAGGACATAAAATAAAATTATGCTGAATGTTGACGTTTAAATTCATTCTATTTTAATTTGAAGTTAACATTTTTTTTTTTTAACTTTTTGACATATTATATGTATATATGGAAAGTAAAATAAGATTTTTGACGAAAAACTATGTATACTTTTTTGTTATTTTATATACAATATTTATTTTTATCATTTACCATCAAAAAAATAAACGAAGAAATAGAAATAACAAAAAATCAATTTTTCTCACTTTAGATATTATAGAAACACAAGTCACAACAGTTAATTTTATCGTTATTGTATTGTAGGTACATACATAGATGTAATTTATAGATGCCTATAATAGGTTTAATTATACATATTTATAAAACCTGTTTTTAAGTATGTTTAACATTAAGCCAAACATTTTGATATTATTTTTAAATAAAAATTTAACTGAAACTGTTTCGAAACAATCACCACAAAGTGATAAAATTTAACAAATTTATAAACAAGTTATTAAACAGTGTTACTTACGATCACTTTAAACATTTTACAATTTGTCGTTTGTTAATTTTTAATTTTTTTAGAAAATTATATTTAATGAACACAAATTAAACAGAGATTAATATTAAAGTAACTACAAATTATTCCATTTAAATATTATTAAATTTTGAATTTAAAATAAATGACATTATAAATCAAGCTATAAAAAATTTTGTTTTCTAAAAAATTCTGTCACTTTATTGTTTTTACCTGAAAACCTGTTTTAATGTATGTTTCTTTAATTAATTTCTGTTCACATTCAAAAAACTCACTGGAGCCAGACTACAGACTAAGTACCCTATGTATATTAAAAAATAAAATAGTTCAATCTTATATAATGTGTTCAATATGTTTCGGGTAATGAAAAACTAAAAAAAAAAATTTCTAATCTTGCTAGAAAATACGATACGATTTTTCGTATTAATTGATACATATTGAAATTGCATAATGCATTACAATATGTATCCTACTCTGCCGATATCTCCGAAGAGAAAAGGAAAATTATTTGATAAAAATATATAAATCAATTTATAGTATAGATTACGTTTATTTATATATTATAAACAACTATTTATGTATCTAATACAAATGTTGTTATAAACGAAAATTCATATGTATATTTACAAATGAACATTTTTTTTTTTTCTTTTTTTTTGCATAAATAAAATATTAGAAATTTACAATACAATAAACAATACAAAAAGAATGAAAGAAAGTATAAAACAGAATGAAAAGAAAAAGCTTTATTTTTTTTTTTTTTTTTTGCAAAAAAAAAAAAACAAGAAAAAAAGAATATAACAAAAAAATAAAAAAAAACCCCAATAAAAAAAAAAGAGTAATTTTCATCGGGTGATGGTACAAAAATTGACATACGATACGATACGATACGATAACGATTACTCGACATATTCCATTATTAATAGTGTTTGAGAATGGTTTTAAGTTTCAGTTAGTATTTAAACTGCGATCGGTTCACAACTTTATTTTAAGAATAGAATTTAATTCAAAAAAGAAAAAGAATAAAAATTCAAATAATTAGTAAATATTTTTATATTTTAAAATTTTATTTAAATTCTTTGTTTTTATATAAAAAAGAAAACAATAATAAATTTGTGAATTTTTGAAATATTTAATAAATAAATAAATCTAATAAAATTCATTAGTGTTAATTTAGTGATTTAAATTAAAAAAAGAAAATTATTAAGACTATTTTAGTTCTTAATTATTTTTAAAACAAAGAAGCTTTAACAAATATAAATTATTTGGATTATATTTAATTTATTTATTTAAAGGTATTTATATATATAATTAATTTATTTAAATATTTTTTTTTTTTTTTTTTTTTATCAATGAGTTCCATCATTTTCTTTTAAACAGTTATAAAATTAATAATTTTTATTAAATTTACATATATGTATTGTAATTTTTCAAAAACATGCCTTAAATTTAATTTAAGTAATATAACGTATTTTCTTGAAATTAACAAAAAAAAAAAAAAGAAAAAAAAAACACAAAAACAAATATACATAGTTATATGTAGGTTGAACAAACAGAAAAATTATAAATAAATAGGTATAATTAAAAAATAAAGTATCATTCAATAGATAATTTATAATTAGATATTAGGTATAATAAAATTAGATTTAAAAACGATTATTAATTAATTTTAATCCTAATTATATTTTAAATGAATTTATTAAATTTCAAATTTACTATGTATTTTAAATTCTAATACAGTAATTTTAGTCCTTTTTAAAAGTTAGAAAAGTACAATATATTATTTTATATATATGATTATTATGTATCATATATGTATATATAATTATTTATATTAAATCCATTTTAACTATCATAAATAAATTATTTTCAATTATTTAAATATCACTATAAAGTAATTTAAAACTAAAATCTATTTTACAAGCTAAAAATATAAATAAAAATTTTCGATTTACATTATTTCATTCCCAATAAATTAAATTGATCATAAAACTTAAATCGTTTTTGTAATTTGTAAAATTACGTTTTAAATAGTTTTTAATTTTTTTGTTTTTTTTTGAAATGGATTATAAAGATCTGACGTGTTAGTTTCTTATATTATATAATATAATATCAGCTAAATTTCCTTGTGAATTATATCATCAATGTTATTCGTTATTCGAGGTATTTAAATTATGAATACAACTATATTTAAATAAGTATATAGAAAATCGCTATCGCTAAATAAAAAAACATGTTCACAAATTATTGACCAAACGATCGGGATAGGATAGATATAGATAGAAAGAATTTGAAAAAAAAAAACCCTATATTCTTCCCTATCCTTTCTTCAGTCAAAAATATTTTCAATTATACCTACATTTAAATTAAATTAAACTAAATAATTAATATTTAGTACTTACTTATTCTAAATAGAATTATCAAAATTAAGTAAGTATGTCAAGATTTTTAATTACGGAAATATAAAATTTACAAATTAAACTCAAATTATTTATAATAAATAAATTAATATAAAATAAAAATTTTCTAATTAGTTTAGTTGTGATTGATTAATTTTAAAAAATAAAAAAAAAAAATATAATCAAATAAATTGAAAATTAATTAAAATTCAGTAGTCCAGTATTATTTAATTTATTTTAAAATATTTTAATTTTTTTGTTTAAAAATTCTGTATAGCAAATAATCTATAGTTTTGAAATAATTATTACACAACTATCATACATTATTTCAAAATTAATTTTTTTTTTTTAAGATTAATCTGAAAATTATATTATTTACACCTACCTATATCTTAATTTTATTTTATTTTTATATACTTTTTTTTTTTGATATAGGTATAAAATTTATTATATAACCGCTATTAAGAGTTTAATTAATTTTTTTTCTTTTAAAATTTACCAATTGAAATGACAAGTTTAAAATGAAAATTGAAATATATGGAATACGTTCCAAATAATAAGAAGGTCTTTAGGTCATTTAAAAAGTAACAAAAAAAAAAAAAAAAACATTGATTAAAATTAGAGAAAAGTTAAACACCTTTAAATTTATTTGACCTTTAAGGTATATAATTTTTTTTTTTTTTTACTAATAAACTTTTAATTGACATGATCTACACGGTGATCTTCGTGTTTTTTTTTTTTTTTTTTTTTTTTGTATTTCTTTCAATGTTTTAATGTAAAATTTAGGGTCTAGGCCGTATCAAATAGTTTATATATGTTCCAGTAGATTTTTTTTTTTTTTTTGCAATACATAACTATAATTAATTTTACATACATAATGGCTATTAAAAAAAAAAAAAATATCAAAATAATTTTTATATCCATGCATTTGGTAGGAAAGTAATTAGTTTGAAAGTAATTAGTTGAAATTATCATTTATTTTAAAATATGTAGTTTTTCTTTTTTATTTTAATTTATTTGAAACTTTAATTTTTTTTTTTTTTTCAAAAAATAAGTCATAAAATTGCCATTTAAAAAATTTAACTTGTAAATTCATATACCTATACCTATTTAAAAAAAAAAAAAAAAAACAAAACAAAAACTACTTAAAGAATTAGACTTTGTAATTGAAAAAATTTGGTAATTAAATTATCTAAATTAGGTATCTTCTAAAAAGTAAAAACAATAAGAATTTTAATTATTAAACCTTTCATAGCAAAAAAAAAAAAAAAAGACAAAAAATGATCATATATGTATATATGTAGGCACGTTTATATTTATTTAATTTTCACGTAAAATGTTTTTTGTTTTATATATTCATACATATAAAAATTCATACCTATGTAAAAAATATTCTAATTTTTATTTTTTAAATAGTCAATTAATAGTGAATTGAATTTAAATTTTTTTTCCTCCCTTTCACTTTTATTTATAGATTAAAAATCATAAATAAACCATTAATATAAACGATTAAGTGAATAAAATTTTAATTTAATTTTAAGTAACCTATTACAATAAATTATTATTATTATTAAAAAATTTTTTAATTTCTATTTTTATTCTAAACTTTAGAATGGTTTTTTTTTTTTTAATTTAATATGTATGTATGTCTAATAAGTTGGTTATTGTTTAAATTTTTTTTTAATTTTTTTTCAATTTTTTTCTATAATTAAACATATTATTGTTCTAAACAAAATTTGAGTCAATTATTTTTTAAACATTGATATTACTTAGGTATATAAACATAAGTATGTAACAAAACCAAATCAAACATTTTCTAAAATTTTTCTAAATCTTTCAAGTTTAAAACTTATCTAATTTATTTGAATTGTATCAAAAAATAAAATAATCTAATAATTAATATGTATATTTTTAATAAAATATATAAAAAAAAAAAAACTCATTTTAAGTTAAAAAGATAAGAAATGTACCTTATATATATTATGTAGGTACTTAAACTCATCAATATAGTCAATCAAGTCAATATACATAAATACACAGAAAAAATTAATATGTCACATTAATATCTTTTATAATAAATTACATTTTTATAATGTATAAAATATATGTATACTTACATATTATTAATTTAATTTATTATTATATTCTATAATAAATTAAGATAATAAACTTCGATTAAGAATAAAAAAATAAAATTAATTTTTTGTTATTATACCAATAACATTATTATCCTATTTTATGATTTTAAAATTGAGTTAAGCAAAATTCATTTACTAACTCTGAATTTATTATATTTTTATTACGAAATTTTTTAAATAATATATTCAAAGTTTTCATTTAAAAACAATAATATATTTTATACTTTTTACACATGTACATACATATCTTATAAATTTATTCGTTGATCTAAAGTTTATTATAAATTTAATATTCTTTGTACACTTGTATGTTCATACATATGTACATATACTTAAATATTATATTATAATTATACCTATTCCTAGTTTCTTTCAATAGAAAACAGAAAAGAAAGTGATATTTTTTGAAACAGGCGGGGTGGGCATGTGAAAATAATTAATATGTAGATTGTAGATATTCTTTTAAGGCGTCTTTACAATATTATTAATCTGTAACTATTTATGTTAGAGGGAAATTTTTTAAGTTAATAATACTTAATTTAAATAAAAAATAGCTTCTAAAATTTTTTATTTTTCTCGAAAAATTAAAATAACTTATTAAACATTAATTAAATTTAAAAAAAAAAAAACGGTTCATTTTTGTGTTTAACTGTTAATCTAATTTTAATGCATATTTATATAATATTATAATCCTTGTAATATTCCTTTTTACATATGTATTATATTCATTTAATTGTATTTGATTAAACTATTAAAAAACTATTATCAGAGTTTGAACATGCATAATATTATATTTATATTATTTAAATTAGATTTACATGTACATATTATGATTACATGTATGATTACATTGATGATTTACATAATAATATCATAATATTTTTAGCACAAAAAAAAAAAAAACTTTATTTTGATATTGAAACCACCTGATCAATTTACCATTTTCAAGTTTCAATAAGAATTTTGAATATTTAATTATAATTAGATAGTTTTTTTTTTGATTAAAGTGATTATGTTTCATATAAATACATATATATATATCTATTATTTAATAGGTACTTTATACTAGTATAAAATTCAATTATATAACAAAATTTATGAATGGTATCATTTAGAATTCTATTTTAACTGTAGAAAAATCATATGTTCCTATGTCGGTACACATGTGTGTAATACCATTTTATGTATGTAAATATGTATGTGTAGAATTATTAAATTTTAATAAAAAATAGGTGTGAAAAAATAAATTTATTTAATTAAAAATAAAATGTTATGTTCTATAAAATTAATATAATATATGTATGTATGTATAATAACGGATGTTATTTAATTTCTTCGTTTTAATATCCTTTTTTTCTAATAAAATAGTTTGTGTCGTGTTATGTTTTGTTTACGGAAGTAGGTACCTTACTTATATATTTAATTTTAATAAAAAACACATCCTTTAATCACTTAATTAAAAGTGTACCTACTTTATTATTTAAAGTATTTCTTTTATAAATTTAAAAATCGTATTAATTAAAATCGTACTTAGTATAACAAATTAACAAAGAAAAAGACAAAATATTCAAGTCAAGATTTTAATTATACCTTGTATGGGTTTATGTACATAATACATATTATGTAAGACGTACATATAGGTACATACAAATATATTTTATTTTTGTTATACGTATTCGATCAAATTTGCTAAAAACTATTTCAGAAAGTAACGAGATTGAAGTGTATTAGTTATTTTAGCTTACTTTGAAATTAAAATAGATACCATAGATATTATAATATTGTCATGTTTTAAACTAGAAACGTCAAAATTATTTAACTCAAGCTAAGTATTTTATTATTAGTTTAATCAAATCAGTTAATTATTTAAATAAAAAACAACATTTAATTAATGATTCATAGTTCTATTCAAATACAAAATAAAATTTATTATTTTTTTTATAATTAATAATGATGCAATGTTTTATTAAATTACCTAATAACCGTTTTTTTTTTTTTTTTTTTTAAACAAACAAACAACACAATAAATAATTATTTTACGTACATAGATAGATACATATAATTATAATTTTTATTTAAAAAAATATATTTAATAATAAACAAATGAATTACGAAAATAAATTTAATTTTTTACTAATAAAATAATAATAAGAAAACAATTATGTCATTCTAAACGTTACAATATATTAATAATAAAAAAATAATAGAAAATGTTAATGTAACAGTTAAGAGAAATTATTATATCTACTTAATATATAGGTATAACACTGTAGAATGTAATTATGTATGCATGTATGTATGTATGTATGTACATTTAATATATTTTTTTTTAACAAAAACAAATTCATTCATCATTCCTGAGAAATCGCGTGACATATCACGCCACCACTAGGCACTATATTTGAGTAATGGTATATTCAATATTGCTATTCTATTGCTATTCTGTCTGTATCAGTCAGTATTCACTGAGAAAATAAAATTTCACCAAAACCGGGAGAATTTCAAATAATTTTTTTTTTTTACTGTATCCATATCCATACATTATGTTATGCATGTGTTTTATAATAAAACAAGCCGATAGCCTGAGTTGCTAAAGCTTTTTTTTTTTGTATTAATTCTAATTTAAATTGTAATTAATGTAAATAAATAATAAAACAAATTGTTCGAAATTCGAATGTCAGTCGCATCGCAATCGCAACACAACTCGCAATTTATTATGTCTAAAAAAAGCCGGTAACAACTAACAGCATGTTATTAGAAAAAAGAGAAATGAATTTTTTCAAAAGCTTTTGTTTTTTTTTTGTTATTCTCTCTCTTTCTCATTATTTTATTTTTATTAAATGTATTTAATAAATAAATATACTGATTATTGAACACATTATGTTATGTATGGAATATGTTATATGTCATTTATATGTATTATTTTTATATACACATCCATACTTATATTTTTTATTTTGATTTGAATCACCAATCCATATGTACATAGGTATTAAATAATAAAATAATATGTATGTATTTCGTATATCATACTTTTGTTCATGCATGCATGATTCAATGTTTGATATAAAAAAGTTCCTCACCCTTTTATTTTGTTATTGGATCTTAATGTATCGTAACCTTTCTTATTTTATAAAATCACAGAAGCTTTCTGTTTTTTATATTGTTTTTGTAAACATAACAAGCCGGCTTCTTTTGCTTACTTATTGAGTACCGGTTAAAAAAAAAACAAATCAAGTTTTATGTTTTATTTTATTTTTGTGTACTTTACTTGAATAATGTCAAAGAAATTATCGTTTTAAAGATGTATTAGTAAATTAGTATTCTCTTATTACTTTTAAGAGAGTAGCAATAATGTAGAATATATAACATATTATTTATTAACATAATGTACTGTACTCACTGCTCAGTACTGTGTTTGTCAAATCTTTGAAATTACAAAAGTTAAAAAGGTATAGGCACAATAATATTTAAAATAAAATAGGTACATATTTCATTTATCATATTTATAATATTTATTGTATATATGTATGTATATACATTTTGTACCTATTATAAGTTTGAATGGTTTACTGAATTATTTCGTAGAAGAAAATTATGTTAAGAATGGCTATGGGAAAAGAAGAATATTGCTGAAAGGAATGAAGAATAGAGAAAAATTCAAATTAAATATGTGTACAGATAAATTATAATACGGCACACTGTTGAATGGGTAGAGTAGAGTTCATTTATTTTTCTTTTACAAAAGTACATTTATATAATGTATCTATGTATGTATGCATGTACAATATTTTTGGATTTTTCCATAGCAATATTTTCATGCAATGATGCCGGCAATAAGAAAAATCTTAAAAAAAATACAAAGTAATAAAAATTGGAATACCTACGTATTCTTTTTAAAACATGATGAGTGACCTTCCAAATATATGTAGATACAAATGGTAGGTATATTGGTATGTACACAGTTGTCAGTCAGTACAGATTCAGTACCATAGATATGTACATACGTACATACATATATGTTACATGCATGTATGTATATATATATAATATAAAATATTTTTGAATGCAAAGAGTTAGAGGATTATGACTTCTATTTTAAATGGTAAAGGTTTTTTAAGTTTATTTTTATTTTTAGAGATTATATGGTACAGATTAAGTGTACCTTTAGAATATAATATAACATTATGTTACGAACCTATTTCGGAAATCAATAGGTTCAAATAGATTTTATTAATAATTATTAGTAAGTAACTAGTACTTTTGCTTCTGCCTACATTTACAACCTAGGTATATCATTTTAATTCTATTCAAGCTTGTTTTGTTAGTATCTATATGGGAATCTATACATTTATATCCATATATTAAATTTACATAATGATAAATACTAAAGATTAAAAAAAAAACTATAGAATATCTTCAAACTTTATATATGTATTTATATACCTGTCCTATACATATAATAACTGTTGTAAAACACACCACCGAATTTTTCTATTAGTTTTGATTGTATTTTGTATAAAAGATTTGTATTTAAAAAGAGGGCATCAAAAAATGAAATTAATTAACAATTAGGAGAAATTTTTAAAATTTTAAAGAAAGTTAAAAAAGAAAATAGGTTAAGAAATTAAAAACTAGAATATAGTTTAAAAATATATGTGTAGCGGTGTTTTTAAGTTATAAAAAAAAGAAAAAAAAAAAAAACGCCTGAAGCTGATATCGTATTAAATAATGAATTGATTAAGCATATCTTTAGGTACTACTACAATATTAACTTATCAAAAGTGAAAATTAAATTCTTTAAAAATAATTAAAGGTATTTTTATTAAATGTTTTCAATATATTTTTTTTTTTTTAATTCATACATAATTTAAACGAAATATTTATTTTTTCATATTATTCTAATAATATATAACGTACATCGTACATATTAGATTATAATATTCAACAATCGGAAGTGTAAATTTAAACGGATTAATATTCTTATTCGAACACTAAAAATTCAAAACTTATTTGGTATACATATGTACATAATATGTATGTCTATTTAAATTATATTATGTATGTAGCCATATATGTATCTATCATTGGATCATATTTTTTTAATGTTAGTACCCTATGTATCAGAAATTTGTATTTTATAAGATAATATGTACATATAATGTATACAGTATAAAACAAAATTCTAAAAAAAAAAAAATCTCTTAAATCATATTTCATCCATATTTTGTGGATTCGGTATAAAACGATATTGGCATTTTAAAGCATATTTTTAGGTTGAAATTTTTATTTAACCCTATATGTATTACAATATATTTTTTTAACATTATTTCGTCATTACTGTTTTATTATGTACATTAATAGTACCATACATATATATGCATGTACATGTTTTTTTTTTTTTTTTTAAATAGTAACACCAGATATACCACATATACTTTATAATTTTCAAAAATACTTAACTTAATTGACAAAAAGTACTTACCTATAATAGGTATTTTTTAAAATTATAATTACATTTTTTTTTTTTTTTAACTAATAATAAAAATTTGTACCTACTACCTATGCCTAATTTCAATTTTCTATAATATTTCTATTTCTGAAACAAAAAAAAAAGGATTCTTTAATTATTTCACTACAATTACTTGTGTCCATTGCTGTTGTTTATTAATTTATGTAATAAATATAGTACAAAAATGTATATATTATAATATAATATAATACAATCAATTTAAAATCCTTTATATCCTTATATGTACAATAAGAAAAAAAAAAAAAAAATATTTAATGATTTTCTCTCTTAATTTTATTTTTATATGTATTTAAAATATTTAGTTGTATAATTTCTATTTATTTATTAAATATGATTTAAAAAAAAAAAAGTACTTATACGTAGTATAAACATATTTTATTCTATGCATATTAATACAAATTAAAGTGTGTTAAAAAAAACATACATTATATTAATTTTTATATAAAAACAAAAAAAAAAAAAAATTAACAAGAAGAATACATTTTGCCATTATATCTACTCTTTATTTTCATTTTCATTTTTTTTTTTTGTTACAAACAAACAACAAAGTATATTACTATGTTTGTGTATGTGTGAGTATGGTATGATTTTCTTAGGTAGGTACAATATTTTCTATGGTATGATAGATCTATATGGTATCCTTATTTTTTGTTATTATTTTTCTTTTCATAAGGATTTGACTTTTACATCAAAACTATAAAATATTTATGTATCTAAAATTCAGTATCCTTTTGAACGTCGCAGGATTTGGATTGTAAAAAAAAAAAAAAAAAAAATATATATATATATATATATATACAATTATTGTACTATTGTAAATTACGGTTTCGAATCGCATTTTAAGTTTTTTTTCTTTACGTGTATATATTAAAGAAAAAAAACGAATAAAATATTGGTTCGGTTCTTTATTTTTTTTTTTTTTTTTTAAAGAATATTTCCATTTCTTTTTTTCTATTATTAATTTTAATATGGTATTAGTAGTATTATTTCGCAATATTTTGCAATTTAAATCTTAAATTATAAAGGTATCTAATAGATACTGAAAAAAAACAAAAAAAAACTTTAAAAAAAAAAATAATATTTATTTTTTACTTTATTAATTAAATTGCATAATCATAAAAAACGATAAATATTTAAATAATATTATAGTAAAAGATTTTTTTTTTTTTGTTTTAATTAAAAAATATTTTGGGATTTGTTTGTACGAATATGGGATAAATAAATAGATTTGCAAGTTTATATACTAACAATATTAAACAAAAAACAAAAAAAATAAAATAAAATATATATAATAAAACAATAAAGAAGTTACTAGAACACTAGAAAATTTTTATTGGTGCAGTGGTTTTAAATAATTTATACATAATATATACATATTTATATATAGATATATGTACATACTAAAAGAAAAATGTAGGTATTATAATGTATGAAAGTTTTAAATCTAGATCAAAAGTAGATAAAAAGAACAATAAATCAAAAATTTATAGTTTAGATAAGTTCTAGAAGTAAATAATTTAAAAAAAAAAAAAGAAAAAAAATTTAATGAAGAAATGTAAAATACAAAAATAAATGTTGATATTAAAAATACAAATAAAATCGATCAAGTAATTCAATATTTTTTCAACAAAAATGTAATAAAAAAAAAAAAAAAAAAAAAATTAAATAAGCTCTAGAATCTAAGTTAATTAGTATGAGAAACCTTTTTCGTGTACATACGTATAATAGATTTATTTTTGAAAATTTACCATATTCATGTTAAATTAAGTGTAAAAGTTATCCTTAATTAATTTTTTTTTTTTCTTTTTTATAAATAAATCCAAAAAAAGAAAAAAAAGGAAAAAAGGAAAAACCAAAGAAGTATTAATAACGTATCTTTGAGTCCTTGAAAAATAAAAATATATGAGGTGTACAGTGTTTTTTTCATTATAAAGTAAAAAAATTTAATTAAGTAATAATAAATCTCCTTTATTATGTTTTCATTTAAATCGTTTTTTTTCTTTTTCACATTTAAATAAACTAACTACTAAATATTAGTTTTTTTTTTTTTTATACTAATTAATTGTAATATACATATATATATATATATATTTAAAATATTCATAAAATCGGTTTTTCTATAATTCTATTTATTAAACGCATTTTAGATGAATGACTCAATTTTTTATTTTTTTTTTTTTTCATAAAAAATTTATATATAAATTGCGTCAATATTAATATTATATTTGTTGTAAAATCATTTAAAATATTTACAACAACTACTTAATAAATGTATAGTTTTTATATACATTTTAATATATTATATATTAAAAGAAAATATGAAAATTCTAAATAGTACAGTTTTTTTTTTTTAACTGATTTTAATATTGGATTTTTTCTTTTGGTTTGTTTTTTTAACATTTTTAATTAATTATTATACAATAATTTGATTTTAAATACATAATTAATAAAGATGAGTTTTTTTTTTTTTTTTTTTTTTAAATACAAAATACTTTTTAATATCTAACTATAAATAGTCATCAATTATTATCATTATAGGTTATGATTAATTAATATTAATGATTACATAGTATTTAGTAACACAAGTCACGTACAAATTTTTTTATTTTTTATTTTTATTTTTTTTTTGTTTTTGTATAAATTATTAGTTTATTTTATTTATTTGTTAGTGATAATGTTACATATATTATATTATGCAATATTATAATAAAATAACCATCGCAGGTCATATTATAATTTAAATAATATTTTTTTTTTTTTTTTTAATTATATTGTAATATATTTATAATAATTATATTTTATATTTGGTCGCAAAGGGAATTAATTAAAAATAATTATATTTTCAGTATATTATAATTTAAAAATAAATATTTAATTGTTCTAGGATTTGTGCAGGATATATTTCAAATCATCTCTTCAGTTTTATAATATTGTTTAGTACCTACAGTAAATTCAAAGAAAAAAAAAAAAAACTAACAAATAAAATTGCATATATTTAGGCGCTTCAGTTATAATTTTGTTTAATTTTGAAAAAACATTTTAATAAAGTATTTTATTTAATAGTAACTACGTTTAAAGTTAATATATTAAGAGAATTATTAAAAATAATTAAATTTAATTTTAAAATATTTTATGTCAGAAATAATTTTATACCTAATTTTTTTATAAAAATTACCTATATATGTATGTAATTGTTTTTAGTTTAAAGTTCATTTGGTTTTGTAATAGAAATTTTCAAAACTTTATAATAAAATTTTCTTTCAACAACAAAAAAAAATTGTTAATTATATAATAATATATTTATTTTTAAATATAGTTAATACATAAATTTTTTTCTTCAAATTTCAAAAAAATTATTCTATTAGCCTTGTTATTATTTTCTTGTATGACGTCATTAATTTTTTAAATTTTCTGTGAAATATTATTGTACTGTGGCATATATTGAAATTATTTCAAACCTTTTCCGACGTCATATTAATATTTTCATTTCTTTTTTTTTTTAAATTATTAATTCAATTATCAAATAAGTTAAATTTTTCTTTTTAGATTTATTTGTACTTTAATTTTTTATTTTTAAATCATCAAATTTTTTAAATTAAATTTTTTTTAATTACAACAAAAGAAAAAAATATGTACATACATATAAGAAAATTAATTAAATATATAGAAAATTTTTGTAAGATGTGTAGGATTTCATAATAATTTTAAACCTGCTCCTTTATAATAAATTTGAAAAAAATAAATGGTGTTGTCTATATTATATACTAGTATTATTGCTTTTCTAGAACCAAGTAATAATTAAAACAAAACTTAATGATAATCAGTGTATTTTCTATTGAGACTTTACCCTTTGTAAAATAAAAAAAATCGAAATTATAAAAATAAGTTATTTAAAAAATATATATATGTATATTATAAAACGTAATTATTAAATCTTTTTTTTTTTTTCTTTTATATTTTCAGTAATTGAACAAACAAAATATTAATAAGAAAAATTTACCAAAATATTATAAATCAAAAGTAGTAAAAAAAAAAAAAGAAAAAAAATGGCACCAAATGCAACTACACCAACACAACCTCCATCTTCAAAAGAGGAGCAAATTGCTAAACAAGTTCAAATTACAGGTGTTTTAAATGAAGAAGATGCAGAAAGTAGTGAATTTATTAATTTAAAAGATGTTTCACAATTAAAAAATGCAGAAAAACGTGAATATAAATTGGTATGGCGTAATATAATTTTATTTGCATATATGCATGTAGCAGCAATATATGGTGCATTTTTATTGTTAACATCAGCTAAATGGGCAACAGTTATATTTGCATATTTATTATATCTAGCTGGGGGTTTAGGTATTACAGCTGGTGCACATCGTTTATGGGCTCATCGATCATATAAAGTGAAATGGCCGTTAAAATTAATATTAGTTGTTTTTAATACATTAGCATTTCAAGATGCTGCTATACATTGGGCACGTGATCATAGAGTACATCATAAATTTTCTGAAACAGATGCTGATCCTCATAATGCAACAAGGTAAATAATGAAAATAAATATAATTTTAATATAAAACAAAAAAAAATTAAATTAAAAATATTTGAAATTTTTTAGAGGATTATTCTTTTCACATGTTGGTTGGCTTTTATGTAAAAAACATCCAGAAGTTATGGAAAAAGGCAAAGGAATTGATATTTCTGATTTAACACAAGATCCTATGTTAAGATTCCAAAACAAGTAATTAAACTTTTCTTTTTTTTTTTTTTTTTTAATAATCAATTACTCAAATGATTATTTTTTTCTTTAATATAAAATTGTACAATTATTTATAATTTTCTTAATTTTATTTTGTTTTTTTTTTTTTAATTTTTAGATATTATTTCATTTTAATGCCATTGATGTGCTTCATTTTACCAACAATTATTCCTATGTATTACTGGGGTGAAACACTTCTTAATTCTTATTTTGTTGCAACTATGTTTAGATATGTACTTACATTAAATGTTACATGGTTAGTAAACAGTGCAGCTCATAAATTTGGTGGAAGACCATATGATAAGTAAGTTTATATTCGTATTAAATAAAAAAAAAAAAATTTTATATTTAAGATTTTCTCAAATAAACCAAATTTTCTATTTTATTTATTAAAATTTTATTTAATTATAATTTTTTTTTTTTTTTTTAGAACCATAAGTCCATCACAAAATAAATCAGTTGCATTATTTGCATTTGGTGAAGGTTGGCATAATTATCATCATGTATTCCCATGGGATTATAAAACAGCTGAATTAGGAAATTATAGTTTAAATACAACAAAAGCTTTTATTGATTTATTTGCAAAAATTGGTTGGGCATATGATCTTAAAACAGTATCACCTGAAATTATTCAAAAACGTGTAGAACGTACTGGTGACGGTTCACATTCATTATGGGGATGGGGTGATTCAGATCAATCAAAACATGATATGGATGATGCGATAATAATTAATAAGAAAACTGAATAATTTAATAAATGTTTATATTAATTTTTAAATTATAAATTAACTGTAAAATTTAATTTTTAAATACATAATATTTAAAACAAAAACAAAAAAAAAAAAAAAAAAAATTAAAAAAAAAAAGCGAAAAAGAAAAAAGTTTGTAATGTATTTTCATAATAAACTTATATTGGTGAATTAAAACTAATTATTAGATATTAAAAGTCAGCCAAAAAATGTAAAAACAAAAAAAAAATAAAAAAAAAATAACTTAAATTCCAAAATAAAAAAAAAAAAAAAAATTATAAAATTAAAATTATTATTATTACACATAATTAAGAATCACTAATTTTATTATTAGTTTTAAATAGAAAATTAAAGGAAAAGAAAAATGTATTGTTGAATTTGAAAGGAAATTTTAAAAATGTTAAAATATTTTTGGTTTTGGTAAAATCTATACCAATAATATGTAATTAAAATAACTTATTGAAATATAATAAAAAAAAAAAAAAACAAAATAAAATAAAAACAAAAACAATTAAAATAAATATAAAATTGGTAATTTTTAATTAATGCAACTTTAGGTACAATAATTTTAATTAAATTATTATTGAAAAAAAGAAAAATAATAATAAATTAACAAATAATTAAACTAAAAATAAAATTATTTTATTTCGATATTATAAATTTTATTATCTATATTTATTTATTAATTATAAAACAATGTTTTATATCCTTGGAGAAAATTCTATTCTTTACAAGTTTCAGTTTAATCTGCAAATTATATTGAATTAGAACACCTTTACATACAATAATAAAAAAAAAAAGATATATATATATATATATATATATATATATATCAAAATAATTTATTTGGTTTTTTTTTTTGGATTAAGGTTTGAAGCTCTGATTTTAAAATTTTTCAAATAATGTTATAATTTAATAGATTTAATCTGAATATTTTTTATTTTATTTTTTTTTTCAAATTATACCTTTATATTTTTTTTTTTCTTTTTTAAAAGCTATGAGATATTATTATGAGATATATTATAAAAATGTATTGTAATTTGTAATTATAATATACTGAAACTATTTACATATATATTGAATGTTTTTATTAAAATCAATCATTTTATTATTATAACATTATTTTTGATTTAACAATGTCAAACAAAATTATATAATATACAATATATATGTATGTATAAAAAAAAAAAAAAAAAAAAAAAATTAATGATTCGTGGTTGAAGGAGAACAATTTGTTATTATATGTATAGTTTTAAAACTACGCAAAATAATGTTAATAATTAAAATTATAAAATAAAAAAAAATATAATATAAAAATTTTGTATCTAAAGCAGTCCCACAGCCAAAGAAATTAAATATTACACTAAGCTTATTTGGTTTACAAAAAAAAAAAAAAATAAACAATAATGAAAGAAAACTTATAAGATTTTTTTTTTTTTTTTTTTTGAATAAAAATTTCAAACTCTTTTTTGAAAGATTGCTTATATCTACCACCTTAAGAAAAGAGTTTATTAAGGAAGGAAAAATAAAATAATGAGGAAGGAAAAATAATAGTAAATCTGTTTTCTATTGACTGCTTAATACAACATTTTTTATCCATTTTCATTAAATTTTTATATATAAAATAGTTTTTAGTATATTTAAAAAAAAAAAAAAAAAAAACAAAATAATTATTTTTTATAAGAGATAAAAATTAAGAAAGCAACATATTATAAATATAAAATATGTATATGCCTATATTGTAATTTTAAAAGAAATTATTTAATTTTTATTTTTTATTTTTTTTTTTTCGTTTATAAGTTAAGAATAAAATAATATTTATTAAAAAAAAATAGTTTTATCTGGTTTTTATTTTAGTATTCAAAATGAAACAAAAAAAAAAAAATAAAATAAAAGTTAAATTTTGTTTTTATTTATGTATTAAAATTAATTTATTAAAAAACAAAAAAAAAAAAAAAATAAAAATATTTTATACTTTTTTGGGAAGAAAAACAAATCAATATATGTATAGAAAAAAATGTTTTTTTTTTTTTTTTTTAATATTTGCATCTATATAAGAAATATATATTATATATTAATGTATATACGCATATTTATAAAACAAGATATATATATATATAATATATATAAATAGAATATATATTCTATAAATTGCAATATTTTAAATAATTAAATAATTGTTTTGAAATAAAAAAAAAAAAAAAATAAAAAATAAAATAAATTATCAATCAACTTGCGTTTCTATACTTCCTACAAATTTTTAAATAGAATTTATAGAAAAAAAATATATAATTAAATAATGTAGTAAAAAGTCATCATCTAAATAAATAGGTTATATAGTACACATGACATTTTTTTCATTTACAACCAACTAGATATTTGATTCGTGTGAAAACATTCGCAACAAAAAAAAAAAAAAAACCTATTTGGCAAAAAAAAAAAAACAAAAAAAAAAAACACTTAACAAAAGGACACTTATATCAACTTGAATAAAGCAGCTCTTTTCTTCTTGGGAGGAAAGTTCATATGGTAAGCTAGTTGTGCATATATCATGTTCATTTGCTGTAAAAGTTGTTATGTGTCTAAAATTGTTAATTGTTTGTTAAAGATTTTCCTGACAAGGATCCTTTTTTTTTTTTTTTTTTTCCTTTTTTTTTTCATGTCGAATGAGATTTTTTCACCAAAATCATTTCTCAATATCAATACCAATACTAAAAACAAAATCATTTAAAATAAAGAAAACATTTTTATATTACCAATATGTGTTGTTATATCAATCAATCAATTAAAATCAAATATAAACGTATAAAATATTTTAGATCAAGCTTGAGCTATCTAATAATTTTGAAAAACTTTAAAAATTTAATCATTATCCAAAAGGAAAAATTTGACTAAAATATAAAAATTATAAACAAATCATTAATTGTTAACAATTATTTATTTACAAATTTAACAAAAAAAAAAATAATAGAATTTTATATTAAAACATAAGATTTGTGGAAATTTTCCCTTTTTTTTTTTTTTTTTTTTTTTTGGGTAAATTGAATTGAATATCTTATATGTTGGTAGTGGCATTCAGTCTTAGTATTCATTTTTTGTTTTCTTTTTAAATATAAAATAGAGAAGAACAAATAATTAATTTATTAATTTTATTATAAAAAAAAAAAAGAAAAAAAAAATAATAATAATAATTCCTACTCTTAATACTGTCAGAAAATACCATATCAAAACTTTTTTATTTTTTTTTTTGTATTGTAATTTTACAAAACAATAAAACTATTAAATGAAAAAAAAAAAAAACAACCTATTAAAACTACATTTTATATATTGTCAATATTTTTTATTTTATTTTATACATTAAAACAAAATGTTAACAACTTAATTAAATGTATTTTATTTGTTATAGATGTACCTAATGAAATGAAAAAAAATAAAAAAAAAAAAAATAAATAAAGAAATATGTACATACTTCCATATATATATGTTAATGTAATATACATACCATCTGTGAACTAAATTCTATATATTTATTGATCTTTTCTTTAAATTTTTATTTTAAATTATTTAATTAAAATTGTTTGATAAATTTTAAATTTTATTTATAAGAAATTTACAAAAAGGAGTGATCTTGTTTAAAATGTAATTTGAATTTTAAGTGAAATATTGGACCATGAATCAAAATTTTTTTTTTTAAATTGTACCAGGTTGTACTTAAAAAGTGAATTTTTAATGAAGTTTAAAATATGTATGTATATCCTTGTGAACTGTTTCTTTATAATTTGATCTATGAATTTATAAAAATTACATTATATCTGATAAACATGTATATTATAGAGATATTTGAATTTTACTATTTTAATACAAATTGTACTCACTAAAAATAAATTTTAGTTATTGTTGAAAGGCATGATTGAAAAGAAAAAAAAAAAAAAGAAAAAAACAATTTAAAACCAATTTAATTTTTGTAATTTCAAGTAATTTTTATTACTTGGAAATATTTTTTAAATTTAATTTCTATTCCTTTTGTATTTTGTGATTATTTTAGATTGCAGTTTATCATATTTTATACGAGATCATATACAAAAGAGTTTAGTTCATATATTATATAAAATAGTTTAAAAAAAAACATACATAAAACAACAACAAAAAAAAAAAAAACAAATGAAAAATTATATGAGTAAATAAACAAAATATTAAAAAGAATTAAAAAATTATAAAATAGTAACTAGAAAAAAAAACAAATAAATAAAAACCAATAAAACTAATATGTAATTGTTGTTACTATTCTCTTTAATTATAAAAAATAATAATCATTCTTGTATAAAAAAAAAAAAAAACGCACTGGTTGTTTTTTTTTTCTTTTTTTTTTTTTTTTTGTCTTTTAACACTCTGTGATGATCATTAAAATAATTAAAAAATATATATATATATACTAAAAAATAGAATAGAATAAATAAAGGAAAAACAAAATATGCATAAGTAAGTAATAAAAAACAAAAAAAAAAAAAAAGTAAATATTATTTTATTTTTTCCTGAAAGAAAAATCCTTGAAAAATCAAATTTTTATGAAATATCGATCCTATAGCTAACCTATACACTTTTACTATAAATAAAGAAATTTTATTTATCTTGTATCATCAAAAATTTATTTGTTGTTATGCTCTTATTTTAGGGTTGTGTTTGTTTCTTTCATAACATATACTTACATATATATATATTTTTTTTTTAAATATGCCTTTCTCACTTTTCCTGTATTTACGACTAGTAAATAAAGAATAAAAATTTTTTATCAGATTTCCTTTATTTATTATAAAGTTCTAAGTGTTGTGGTTATATTGAAAGTTATACTAACATGATGCCCTGGCTAAGGGTGAAAAATCACAAAATGTTATAATAGTTTTTAAGAACATAAAATTTTTAAGTTGTTATATTTAAAAAAAAATTAGATTGCATTATATCGAGAATAATTGCAAACAGAACTTTTCATGCTGAACAAAAGATTTAAAATTTGTCCAACCTAAGGTGTTAACTCTTTTTTTTAATTTTCATTTTTCAGCAGCTGGATTGATATATTGAATAAATAATGTTAACGCAATTGGTAAATAAATGATTTACCACAGCATATATTTTATTTTTTTATTATTTTTACTTATTTTTGTTCGATAGTGGTAGTGTCAGACTATCATTAATTATATTTGATCGTTCGACCCGTTATGTATTGTTGTAAGAGTAATAAGAGACTGTTCAGCAAAAGTATTTCATTTATCCATTGTACTATTCCTTAAGAAACAGTTCGCTTGTTTTATCGAACTTCAGAGAAGAACTCACAATTTCTACCGAAGTTTTTTTGTTTTTAGATTCTAAAGTCAAGCAGTTGCATATGGATGAGTAGTATCATTTTCTTCTCTTCAGACACTAGTTTTGCACAAAAATTTGTCTGCTCTTTCCATACGTGCTCTTATCAAATGGTTTATTGTAATTTCATTTATATAGAATTTTTATTTATATAGAATTTCACAACTTTCTTTCTTCTTTTACTAGTAAGTGATATTGAAACGCAGATCTCTTCTTCAATAGATTTGTTTTTACTAATAATAAAATGTAGCGCTAAATTAGCAACATAACTTTAAAATTACAGTGATTTTTAATACCCAGAAGTGTAATACAGTTAAATACATAAGGAGTTATGGTCAAATTCGATCTACGTACGAATGTACGGTTATCCTTTTTAAATGCTTAACTTTTTACCAATGTTTACCAATAATTTGTTACCAATAATTTGGTTTTAATTAAAATTAAATTTAACTACACATATTTAGGATTAATATTTTTTATATTCTCTCTATCTTCGTAATTGTTATTATGAAAACTACGAACATCAACATATGCATGTATATGGATTACGGAATTAAGAAAAAAAAAAAATTTGGCAATAGGTTTTTTCAGCCATTTTTCCTAAGTTATATTAAATTGTAGAATACACGTATGTACATAATACATAATTTTGCTTTAATAAGCTATGAAATCATAGAAAAGATAAATAAAATAAAGTTTTATATCATACAGGTATGTGTTCAACACTGGACACTATATATCATAAACATAAATTGTATATGGAATCCTTTGCAAATTAAAGGAGTTGGATGTACATACGACAAATTCAAACATAGCACTCAGGTTTTAAATAAAGGATTCTACGTCATAATTATGATAGCAAAAAACCTACTTTTGTTACTTTGATAATGCAAAGAAGCATAATCGAGGAAAATGTATTGTCTCTAGAATTAACAATGCTAAATAAGTTTTTACACCGTTACAGAAAACCATGCTTTTTTTACAGAAGTTATTATTCAGCTGGAAATCTTAAGACAAGTTATTCATTGGATATAGTAAAATGCTAAGAATTCTACTAAAATGGAAAACTTTTAGCAGAATTAAAAGCACAATTTCAGTTGGTGTTTCCGATTTGTCGTGTTGTTTTGTACAATCACAAATGATTAAATGTATCGACATCATAAAACTTGCTACAATCCTTCTAACAAGAAAATACTTTTGTTTTATTTTAAACTTTATTCAAAGTAGTTATTCATTTGAATATAATAGATGTTGTTTTAACCATATCATAGTAATATTAATTTGTCATGCTTTATTTATTTTTCTTATCTTTAGATTTAATTTCGTTTTCAATTTCATCTTTCTCCCAATCTGCCATAGATTTTTCTTTTACATTTTCAGTACCAGCACCTCTAATTTTACCTGTAATATAAAAATATATTAGTTTAAAAGTTTTACTACTTGTAATTTATTTTTATTAACCTTCATCAAATTTTTTGATTCCTATTTCCATTTCTTCTAAAATCTCTTTACTAGTATACATAATTTCGTTTTGAACAGCTTGATTAAAGTTATGTGATTCAAAAGTAGCTGAATATAATGAATTTCTATCGTGATTTAATGCAGCTCTAGGGAATTTGGCTATTGATCCAGCTAAATTAACGGCCTGACCTAATGATGTACCTGTTGCCACAACTCTATTGATTAAACCCATTTGTAGAGCTTCTGTTGCACATACGTGACGACCCGTAAGTATTAAATCTAAAGCCCTTGAAAAACCTATTATAGAAGGTAATCTAGCGGTACCACCATCAATTATTGGAACACCAAAACGTCTATTAAAGAAACCTAATGTAGCGCTCTCTTCCATTACCCGAAGATCACACATTAAAGCTAATTCTAAACCATTAGCAACACAATAACCATTAATGGCACATATTACCGGCTTTTTTATGTGACGTCTTGTAGGCCCCTATAATTATTAAAACACATATAAAATTAAAATTTCAAGTGAATAAAAACATTAATTTATTAAAAGAATATATGTACCACAGAACCTTCTGGCAACATTAATAAGTCAGTACTTATATTATCCCCAGTAATTAATTCATGAATATCATAACCTGAACAAAATGATCCACCAACTCCATATAAAACTGCCACTATTGAATTTTCATTATTTTCAAATTGAAAAAATGCTGCAATTTTATTATATGAATTGTGAAATCACTTTTCATTAATACGAATATGTTACACAAAACAAATTACCGTCACAGAGTTTACTAGCTGTTGTAGAATCTATAGCATTCCTATGATCCGGTCTATTAATTCCTATTAAAGTAATTGGACCATCTGTTTCAAGTAAAACTGTTGCAGGTGGTGTGGGTGCTTTTTCTTCTGTTTTATTGTCCTGTTTTGTAGTTTCATCATTTTTTTTAACCGGTGGACCTTTACAAAATAATGCACTGGTTTTATGTAAGTTTCGAGTATTTTCTTTTACATTTGGTAATTTTATATTGCGAAATATAGTTTGTAGAGCGTTTCTAAACATCTTAAATTTAAAAATAAGTTTTTTAAATAACTTAATATATAGGAATTATAAACAAAAAGTACGTTTTTAATTTAACTCGATTATTTTTTTTATTATACAAGCAAAACTAAGAAAAATGTCAGTCTTGACTTTTGACTGTCAAAAAGGGATGGAAAGGAAGTAGAAATAACGACGTATTTGACGTTTCTAAATATACGTCTGGTGGGAAGTTAAAAAACTATTTTTATAACGTTTTTTGAAACTTTAATTATTTCTTACAGTTTTTAATTTATTTTTTTAATGTAATTTTTAAAGAAGATTTAACTAAATATAATTAGTAAATAGCAGTAAATCAAAAAATAAAAATTCAAGTTCAAAAAAATTAAAAATCAAAGTATGTAAGTAAAAATTATTATGAAATTATAATTAATTTTTTTAGTAATTTAATAAATTAATGAAATTATAATAAATTATAACAATATTCTTCCAAAAATAAAATAAAATTTGATAATTTTGAATTAATTAAAATAATAATAAGCTCTTATCATAATTTCACTATTCAAAATAATTAGTATTAAAATTATGATTTGATAGATTGTTCGATTTTTGATATGTAAATTTAAAATTTTTTTTTAAGTATGTTTGTATAAAGCAAAGACTACACATATGTTATATGTATGTTTGTGTCAATTAAAGATACTATGAATCAAATTTCGTAAAAAAAAGCATTTTCTTAGAGGTAAACTTAATTTTTTATTTGTTTTATAGAGTTTGTCAGCTAAGTCCTACTCCTAAATATGGTCATCTATTAAATGTAATATTATTAATTAATATTGACTCCTATTGGGGTCATTTATTAATTCAAATGCAAAATTAAAAAAATCTCAAGTTACATCCCAAATATTTAAAAAATTCAGTTAGGAGTGCGTTTCGTTTCTTACTGAGTAAAGGTTATGCATTTATAAGATTAACTACCAGTTACCACACTCACATGCAGAATTAACTTTACTCTGCCATTTCAAAATGACTTGAGTTAAATATGAATTTGAACTGCCGAAATGACTTTATCTGTTATAAAGTAACTCTGAAAGTAAGAAACGAAACGACTCCAGAGGTTTTTTAATGCTTTAAATTTTTATTTAAAAAAAATAATTGAAAGAGATCGCCAGCCTTTCAATCGAATGGTCTTTTAATAATGTATAACATATAATAATTATAATAATAATAATAATAAGTAATAACAATATAACAGTTGCTACAGTAGAGTTATCTTGTGTTATATCTTGCCGGAAGGTTTTATATACTACTGCAAGTTGTAATCCACTGGTGGCCTAGCTGACTCTGTAGTAAAATAATAATAATATTAATAAGTAATAGCTGCTACAGTAACAGTGGGGGTTGCCTTCACTTTATAATGTTGTAATTCGTTTTTCAGATAATTTAAACGGATAATTTATAAAATTTTTCAAAAAATAAATTAAAAAAATTTAATAGTTGTTGGAACAGGAGTGTGCTCCAGAAACAACAAAATAAATTTTTGTTTTTGAAAAATTGTAAAGTCCGATTTTTTCAAATTCTACAAAAAAAAAAAAAAACAAATTTATATGAAATTGAACATAAACTTCTGGGAGTTGACGTTAAACTCGTTAAGGTATTAATTAGTATTGATTTTTGGCTCAGCAGCTATCGAAATTTTTTATTTTTTTCTTTTTTGCTTAGAAATTCCTTGCTTACATTAATCAACGAAATAATAAAGAACTTTATTAGTTTGAAATAAGAAATACTTTTTGAAGGGGTAAAATGACCATCTGAAGATAATTTCAAATTACAAATCAGATTTTTGATAAATTTTGTATAATAAAAAGTTTGTATTCAAAAATATTTTTAGAAGTTTTATAATATAAATTTGTCTAAAATTTGTTATATGGGAATTAAATATATCATTGTCTTTTACAAAATTTGGTAAATCATTTTTTGCACCAATTTTTCATACTACAAAAATACACCACACCAAAGCAGACGGAAATAATTATGAAAAAAATAAAAAAAAAGTGGGTACCTATTTAAAAAAAAAAAAAAAAATAAATATTAAAACAATGCTTATATTAAATTTCCACAATTAATTTAGTTTATTAATTTTTCTCTTTTTATTTTTTTTTTATTTTAATAATATCATAGGTGGTTTTTATAAAATTATATATTAAAAAGATTTTTTTTTATTATTAATTTTTTTCTATTTTGTTTTATTTAAAATGTTTTTACCACCTTTTAAAAATTCAATGAGAATTTGTTTTCTTAGTTTTTATTTTAGCATTTTATAAAATATTACAATTTAAGTTGTTTTTAATTTTTAATTTGGTTTTTTTTTTTTCACAATAATTTCACATACATTAATATATTAATATTTTGATTATTTTTTAATTAAAAAAAAATGTTTTTTTTCTTTCAATCGACATTTATGCGTAATTTTTTTTTTTTTTTTACATTAATTATATAGCAAATTTTTATTTTGTATTTTTATTTACGTTTTCTCCTATAAAAAAATATTTCATTTAATTTTTTTTTAATTTGTTTATTTTTAATTTTTTTTTTGCAAAAACAAAAAAAAAAAAAAATAAATAACTGAAATTATTTTTAAAGAAATAAATAATTAAAATGAAAATTTTTTTATATTGTAATTAAGTTATCTGCTAAGTTATATTGTGTCTCTATCTATCTATTAATAAATAATTATAATAAATTACTAATAATTTTAGAAATAGAATATAAAGTAGAAGTAATTTAAATATTCTATTTTGCTTTTTTAAACTGTTAGTCGTGTTAGTGCATACTGAATTTACAGTAAAAGTTTTTGATCTGTTCATTCTCTATACTCAACTCAGTCAGCTGTCAAAGTAACGTTTAAATGTAATAAAATTGTTAGTAGATTTATTTACAATAAACGCAGTCGTGGAAAAAGTTTTAATTTTCTTCGCTTTCTATTACAAATAACAAATTGAAGTGTCAAATAATTGAACAGAAAATAAAAAGAAATTAATTTTTTTTAGAATATTTATTTTTTGATAATAATTTTCAAGTTAATTTAAATTATTCAATTAAAATTTTCCCTATTTTAGTAAAATTAAAATTTTATTGTACTTAATTTTTTTTATTTTTTAAATCATTAAGAAATATAATGAGAAATATAAATTTCATTGTGTATTCTATGTTTAGGGGCTGTGTAAAGATTACGTGATACGTATAGAGAGCGAAACCAAAGCATTAATTATAGATCCAACATTAAGCAAAATGTTATTAGATTTTAGAAAGATAGTATAGGCTGGTATAGGCAATATATTTTTTTTTTTGAAATGTAACTAAATAGAAAAGTAATTTTATATTGTATAATTAGGGCAATTATTAAATGAGCATAGAATGAAATGAATTTTAAATTGAATTTCACTGTCTGATTATTATAATACATAAAATATGTATGTATATTTTAAAAATATAAGTGTTAGTTCCAATATGGGTGTATTAAATGGATGATAAGTAAGGCTGGTGATATTTCTTAAGATGTTCATAGTTTTTGTCTTGTTATATATTCAATGATTTTTAATGAATGATTAATGAATTATTTTTCTATATGTTTTTTTTTTTGATAATTATTTTATATATGAGATTATCGTGCAGAATATATACTAAAATTACCGGTTAAGGTAATTATGAAATTATTTAAAATTATAAATTTTTGTATAATTTCGTTTATTGAAAATATGAAGTTAAAAATATTTAATAACTTAATAACAGTTTAAACTTTAACGATCGTACGTAGATTGCAAAAAAAAAAAAGAACAAAAATATTTAAATTTATTTTTAACCTTAACAAAAACAAGGATTATATCAAAAAATATCATATATATATACCTATATAACAGGAAAGAAGATTTTTTTTTTTTTTTTCGTATAACAAAAATCAATATTTGGTTTATTATTAAAATTAAATTAAAATAAAAAATAAAAATTTAATTTAAGACTATATAATACATATAATAATATAATGAACAGTTTTAAATAATAATAAATAGTATTAATTATAACTTTTAACTATCTAATAATAATAATTATAATTAATTAATAAATATATTCTAAATTAACTAAAAATTATTTGGTTTTATATACAAAAAAAAAAAAAAAACAAAAATTTGAACATAAAATATACATATATATATATTAAAATTTTTTTATTGCACTTAGTTTAATTAATAATTAATTTAATTATAAAATTAATTTTACAGTTTAAAATTTCTTTAAAAAAAATTCTTCAATATTTTATAAAAAAAAAAAAAATACCTATTTCAAATTATTAATCAAAGATATTAATTGTTATTTAATTAAAATTTAATAGTTTTCAGTTCATCTGTGGAATAATGAATAAAAAGAACATTTTTTTTTTCAATAATTAAATTAAAATATTAATTTTTTAAAATTTTAAGATTGATATCACATATAGTTAAAATTTGTTTATTATTGTTTTGACTGCAAAATATAACAGTGAATATGTATATGCCCCCAATATGTATTTTTAAATGATACTAAAATCATTTTAGATATTTTACAGCTAATATTAGATGATATCTATAAATTATATTTGACTTATAAATTTATATTTGATTTTATAATTTGAATTCAATAAGTTGTTTTATTTACATGATTATTTCCCTATGCGATAATTGTTTGTTCATAATTTATTGTTCTTTATAATTTACGTAAATTATTATATTTATAATTCTTCATTTTATTTAAATTATGTCATTATAATTCGAACATCTCCTATATTTAAATTTTATTATCTTTTTATTGTTTTTATTGTTGTTAACAAAAGAAAATAATTATATTCTTTTTAATTAATACATATAATATGTATCGTTTCTGTTTATTTGATTTTCAATATTTCAATACTAATGAATAATAGCCGATCGTACTAAAATTGATTATCGATTCTCGAAATTATATTGTCAATATTGTCATACGTTAATATTATTGCATTTGACATTTTATTAAATTGTCAACTAAAACTGTTTATTGGCTTGTCATTATAAAACAATAAATTTTTTTTTGTTTTGAAGAATAAAAATAAATAAAACAATAGTTATTTTATTAGTTATTTTAAACAATTAAATATAAACTAATAAATAGAAACCAACATGCGCATAATTCATATAAAAAACTTGTCTTTTTTAGTTTAGATAGATGAAAATAATGAAGGAATTCAAAATAAAAAGGATGAATAAAGGAATATGTATGAATATATCGCAATTATCTTTAATAATAAAAAATTTTGTAAAATTTTTCCACTTTTAAGAGTCCAGTTCACCAATTAAAATAGTGTAGGTGGTTAATTCAAGCAAACTTTATTTAAAATTAAAAATTAATTAAAATCTTTATATAGTTTTTAGTTGTTTTCATTTTAAACCATTTTAATTTCATTTGTAAATAATAAAATATTTGTTTTTTTTTTTTTGTCATAAATAACAATCAATATCTTTAAGTAATATATATAGTAAATAATTATGTAGGTATAAATTATTTATAACTAAAAATGTTTTTTTTTTTCTTTTTAGATTTTAATAATATTTTATAGTTAGTTTTGTTTTTGTTTTTTTTTTAATTCTTAGTTAAGATTTTCAAAAAAGATATGCAATTATACTATTGTAGCTTAAAAAAAAAAAAAAATTTTTTTTAATTTTTATATTAGAAAATTTCTTATGTACTAGATCATCAATATTAAAAAAAAAAAAAAAACCAAATATCTTTTTACAATTGTATACATAATATTCATTTATGTATAGTTTACAAATATTTTTTTTCTTTTAAATTATTTAATTTAGAAATTTATTTGTTTTTCTTTTCTTTTAATTTTTATAATAAAATATTAAGTTAAAAGATTTTTATATTTACTAAAAATTTTTTTTTTTTTGTTAATAATTTACTTAATTTTTTTTAACAATAAATTTATAGAAAAGAAACAAAAAAATAGAAAGTGTTTATTATTAATTATTATTAATTTATATCTAGGTTTTTTTTTTCTTGTTTTTTTTTTTGTTTTCTTTTTAATTTATTTTTTGAAGTTTACCTAAGTGCATTTAAATATAATTAAAAAAAAAAAAAAATAATAAAAAATAGCGATTTATATTAATAAAATGTATTCCCGTCATTAATTTATTATTTATACAAAAAATATTTTTTTTTTAATATATAATATAATACAAAATTACAATTATGATATATTATATTAATTTTAATTGTATATTCACAATTCAATATAAAAAACAAAAAAAAAAAAAAAAAATTTCAATTAAATGAATTAAAAATAGTTCAAATTGAAGTAATTTACAAAGATGGATCGGATATTTTCTTAATTATACTTTTTCTTTTTTTTTTTAATAAAAAGTATTACATACATATGTTTTATTTAAAATTAATTAATATAATAATATATGTATGGATATACTGAATTTTATCGGAAATTTTTTTATTGACTTAATTCTTTTTTAATTAAATACTAAATCTGTAATAGGTGTTTATTTTTATTTTTTTTATGTCACCTTAAGAAATGTGAATTTTAAATGAATATGTCCTGAACAAGTGAAGGATTCATCTAAGATCTAGATACCTGCAAATACATATTACATACATATTATGTAATTTAATTTTAATCAATGAATTGAAAATATTGTAAACTCTCAAAATAAATGTAGAAATTTATGAAATATTTTAGTTAAATATTTAAAATTTTAAAACTTGGGTCAAAGTCAAATGTGTATTTCATCAAATTAAAAATAATTTTTTTTTTTTTTGTTCCTTTAAAATGTTTATTTTGGTTTCATTTATAGTATAAAGTACATGAACTTTTATAGAAGCCAGCAAAATGTTTGATTTCATTTCGATAGTCAGAAAAAATGAAAACTAGACGATTTTGATAGTCGTTTTTTAAATCACATTGATCCGATTTCTTACTCCCAAGATACGGGAGGTTCTCCAAAATATTTATGTAATTTTTCTTTTCTTTTCTTAACTTTTCTTTTTTTATATAGCCAAAAAATCTGAAAATAAGAAAGTATTGCCGGTTAAAAAAAAAAAATATAAAGCATTTTAATTTCAAATTCTATTTAATTTTTTCATGCTATTCGACATCACAAAAAATTAATAAAATGATATAATTTTTGGCCATTTTTATTTTTATGAAATATTCATAACTATCGAAATCAGGGCTTTTGTAAAGTATATAAATTTAAAAAAATGTTTTATTTTCCGATGAAATTCAATAAATTCTTTTTTCATATATTTTTATATATTATATGCAATAAATTGATGTTAAGCACTTAATATTGTTGTTTTTTTTTTTTTTTTTGTATTATTCATTTATTTTGTAGATTTATATTTTTTAAAGCAGAAATATATTTTTTAAATTGTGCGCTTTTAAATTTCTTTTTTTTATTTGTAAACAAAAGTTATTACTTATATCTTTTGCGAATATCTTTGCTACGGTAAATTCTGGATGCACATAATATAATTATGCACGTGTGGATAAAATGTTGAAAGTGAACAAAACACATTTGTTAGATATTTTTTTAAGATTTAATAATAAATTAATATTTTATTTACTTGCCAATATCTTTTCAATATTTATAGTAATTGAGGATTTATGGGTTGGACCATTTAATTTTAATCATAAACAATAATTTAAAATATTTTTGTCAATTTTAATTTTTTTTTTTTTTAAATCGTGAAAATTGTATAGAGACACAGTTATTTTGAATAAATACTAAAACAATATAGAGCTTGTATATACATTTTGAATATACTACTAAGTACTATGTATTTCAGAAGTTTTAATGACATACATATCATATGTATGTGTCCTTGAGACAATGATTACTGATAAGTCATTCGACGTTCAAAATATTTTTACAGAATTTAACTGTAATTTACAACATTATAATATATATATTGTTGGTTTTATTTAATTTATATAATATGTCATTTTTGTCAAGTTATTTTTTTAAACCTTTTTTTTTTTTTTAAATAATATACAGATTTATATATTTTTAATTAAAAAATATATATATATGTATATGTATAGGCAAAAGAAACTTTACTGCAGTTGTAAAAGTTTGTTACATTTCAGAAATTTCAGAAATTCATCATTTCTTTAGTGGGTTTTTGAAGCAGCCCCCACTAAATAAAAAAATATAAGAATTGTACAAAATTGTGCGAAGAAACTGTGAAATAATTTTACATTTTGGTTTATGAAATTTTTTTCATACCAGACAAAACAAATATAAAATTTACTTTGGGCGGTAAAAGTAAAAAACATAAAAAATGATTTTGGTAAAACGTCGTTAGATCAGATAGAAAAACGTTAGATCAATAAATACAAGCTTTTTATTAAATATTTATAATAATTTCCATGTACTATGTATACTCAGATACTGAGAGAAAAGTATACGGAGATATATACATACATAACATAACATATACGTATACATTATGCACGCATATAAATAATCTATAAATTGTAAATTTTAAAGTAAATAATTAATAAATATAGAGGCTATAAAGTAAAAACAAAATAATAATAATATTAATATTAATACTATATTAATTAATATTATTTTGGAAGCCAATTAATAAAATTTTATTTGTCAGAGCTGTATTATTATTATTTTATATTTTTAAAAAAAGATTCTATAGAAAATGGATGGGTGGGATATGTTAATTTTTTTTTGTTTTTTTTTTTTATTTCAGTAATTAAAAACCGGACGGGTTTAAGATAAAAAAGTATAAAAATAGAATTACATATATTTATTTTTGTTTAATTTTATTTTAATTTATTACTTTTTAATTGCATTAATTAAAATTTTTTATGATAATGTTTAAACCAGAACGATTTCTTTTATATGAGATTTGTTACATTTTATTTGGTTCATTTACTAAATTATTTTTTTGTTTACCCAAGACATAAACCCTTATAAGAAATAAATTTTAAGAGGGGATTTTTCTTATATGAAAATTACCCATTTTATTTAAGGAAATTTATGAATTAAAAAAAATATTTTAGAATAAAAAAATTATGTAGCCTAGGTAGGTACCGTAATTAAATTATTATACATACCTATAATAATATTTTGGCTACATTGGCTAAAAAATTAAAATAAAAAATTTTTAATCAATTTATTGCATTTTTTTTTTGTTGTTAATATTCAAATAATGTTTTCTGATGTGCTCTTATATATAATTAAATTATTATATTTTTTTTTTTATTAAAATTATGTAAAAAAATTATTTTATGTAAAAAATTTTCGTTCTAACAAACATGTTTGTTTGTTTGTATTATTTGTTTTATTTTTTGTTTTTTTTTTTTTGTAATACATCATTATGTACTTTACAATTTTTTTTTTTATTTAATTACATACAAAAAAAAATAAAATGTATATATATATACTATTTTGCAATAAGCTTTTTAAGATTTTTTTAAAATTATTTTTACTAAAAATTTTATTCATGTAATTATTAAAATTATTTTTATAATTAATAATTTCGATTAATATGGACATTTTTTAATTTATTTCATTTTTGTTTTGTTAATATTTGTTTGTTATGTTGTTTTTTGTTTTTGTTTTGTTTTAATTTTCATTAAATCAAGATCTATTGTATATATACATATATTTTCAGATCGAAATTACAAAATAAAGAATAAATTAAATTTAACTAATTATACATATAAGGTTTATTAAAAGAAAAGATTCCGACCAGGTTTAACGTTTTTTTAAAGAATTTTTTTCGAAAACTAAAATCAATTCTTTAATGTGTTAAAAAAAAATTTAAAAGAGTTTTTATATCTATACATATCTAGATTTGGAAGGGAGAGAACATTTTTACATTGGTATTAATCCGGTGAAACATGTTTGATTGGATTAGATTGGATAAAACTTTAAATTTTGGGAGGTTGCCCTATTTTAAAAATGCCCTTCCATTTTTTCAAATTTTTAAGCCATTTTCTGTTTCAGATTAAGTACATTCTTTAAAGAAGTTAGCGTCACTCAATTTTTAATTTGGTTGTTACAATCGACAAGATTTCGTTATTTTTAACGAAAATGCAACTGTTTCATTTAAATTGCATCAATATTTATTCTCCAATACATAATCTTCGAGTTGGTCATGAAATCGAATTAAGGATATTGGGAGCTTTTATTTAGTTGGGATTTAGTGCTTGAGAATTTTATTTTTCGGACATTTTGTATGTAGCCTATAATTTTCAACAGTTATGATATTTTAGTTCGAAAAATTTATCAAGCTTAACAATTAAAAATAATATTATAATTGTTTTGAAATGTTCAAAGGCTTGATTGAGACTAGAAATTAAAAGTACAATATAAAATGGTAGGTAGGGTAATACCTCACATATTGAAAGGATTTTTTTCTCTTATATTATTTAATTAAATATGCATATAGTGTATAGACATAGATATATATGGTTTTATTTTTAAATATTTTTCTATACGGTTTTTTCCTTATGGTTTAATTTGACAGTTGCTACCTATTCACATAACGGAAGTTAACGAATTTAAAATTTGACATTTATTCCTTATAAATTTTTCGGTTAACTTTTTGTTCTTTAAAATATCATGATTACCTACTATCATTTTATTAATTATTATTATTGAAAATAATGTTTTGCAACAAGTTGTATTTGCTGTCAGTAATCCAATGTTTAAAGATAAAGATAAAGATAAAGATAAATAAAGTGTTGCAAAATAAAGATTTGAACAAAACTATTTCAATAATTTATCTGTGTCGACCTATAAGTTATTACCAAAAAAATTTCTTATAGAAAATATCGCCTTCTACCGTCTGGGAATCCAATCTTAGAGGTACAAAGCAGCACCTTCTTCCTCTTTCGTCTGCCTCCTGATAAGAGTATTACACTGTAGTTGGTTATCCAATCTTTTAATCTTTTGTACCAATCTTAATTGTTTGTTCGATGCTTCTCAACCATATTTTTCTTGTGTCTCAAGAACCATGTAAATTGGCCTAGCAGTTTTCTCAGGAAAGGAACCCAATCATATTATACTTGCCTATATATTTATATTATATAGAAAATTTGAAAAAACAAAAAACATATTTCTGCACTTTTGTATGAGAGGTACCGGACCTCATGACCTGATCCGGCCCAAAAACGATAGGATTTTTTCTATTACGGAAAAATTTAGTCTCTTGCAAAATTCCTAGATGAAGCAACTACCTAAGACAAGCGTGCATTTTTGAAAAGTTACATTTTCAGAACGACTTCAGAAACTACAAAGACGAAATGTTTCTTTAAAATTTTCGTTGAAGCCTTGGCTACATTTCCCGTATACAGAGACGACATAAAGAGGAGATATTTTAAACCAATTTTATATTGAATTTTTTTTCGTATATTTGTTATATTTTGGTCAATTTTTGCGAGTATTCATGTTGTAAGAGTTGTTCACTTTATAGGTTTCAATGTATATATGAGATAATATCATTAATTATATTTTATTCTACAAAAATTTCACATCCCATCCACAGAACATATATATGTATGTTCCAAAATATTTGAAAGTAATACCCGAAATTAATTTTTTTTTTAAAATGTGTACCTATATATTTTTATGAAAGAATTCTGTTTTTGTTTTTGCTAAGTTATTTTGTATTGAAATCTATCTAAATTAATTAATTAATTTATTTATTTTAAAAATTTTGTTTTTTTTTTTTTCTTTATAGTATAGGTGTATTTTGTTATTATATAATCAATAAATTATTAAATTTATTTGTTTTGTTTTTTCTAATTTCATTTATAAAAAGTCACAAAATATGACATACACATATACATATATTAAATGTAAATTAATATACATAATTAAATTATTATTGTAATTAATCTCAATAGCTTTTATCTACTATATATAAATTTTGCAATAACGCGCTAAAAAAAAATGTATCTTATTTTTTTATTATTACCTACCAATTTCTAAATTAATAATTTTTATTTTAAAAATTCGTTTTTCGCAATTTTGAAAAAAAAGAAAAAAATAAAATTCTTATTTTTACGAATTTCATAAAATTTTTTTTTTCTAAATCTCATTTAAAAATGTTTAATTTAAGCGGGACATTTTTTTAATAATGTAATTTCAAAAAATAAAAATAGATTTTTTTAAATTCAAATTTTAAATTTAAAAATTTATAAATTGTTTTTTTTTTTTTTTTAATTTTTAACTTTTTAAAATTTTATTTTAACTATATATACATAGGTATATAGTAAAAATATTTTTTCTGAAATATCATGATATTATTAATTAATTTTCTATTTAGTTTTTGTTTTTTTTTTTTATTTTTAAATTAATGATAAAAAATTAATGATAAAATTAATAACAAAATATAAATTAATGATTTATTTTAAACGTTGAGTAACATTTGCTAAAGCCACAGCAAAAGCTTGTAAAGCTGAAAACGGATATTGAAAGTCTAATGTATAAGCGTTACCATCGATGCGACCGAATTGCATTACCTAAATTCGATTAAAAAAAAAAAAAAAAAAGAGAGAAATTTTTTAATGTACAATAAGTAATTTGAATTAATAATCGAATTTTAATTAAAATTTATTTTCTAATCTTATAAACATAATATAAGGTATAAACATAATTCCGATCATCGAGCAATGGCCACCGGCGAAATTTGCTTTGCTCAACAATTTTTCGTGTCAAATGAAAGCATAGTTATAGCGACACAAAAGTAAACAAAAAAAAAATGTAAATAAAAATTTTCAAATAAAAAAATATTTAATAATGGATTTGTCAAAAATTGTACTGATTTTAAAAATTATAAATAGGGGCCTCGGTTGCCTAGTAGGTAAGAGCGTATAAAATACGCTATAAGCACCGATGGAATTTGGTTTCGAATCCCACACACGTCGTAAGAGTTATTCCTTCTTACGACATTTACAGCCCACGCCTGAGCAGGAAAGACTGTGTAATTTCCTGTCCACATTTATGTAGTAGAGGAATACATTAAAAAAAAAAAAAAATTGTAAATAAGAAAGAAAAATCAAATCAGAGAGAAAAATTAATTATTTAAAATAAATTACGTTTGTAATTTTTGATGCACAGATTATCTAATGTCAAACACGACCAGCAGCGAAAAAAAAATTAAAAATTATTAAATTTCAACGGCGACGAATTTTAAGTTAGACGGCTATAGTCTCAATTGTTAGCTAATACATAAGAATGTTAATACATATCTAATATGTTTTAATTTTTTTTTGTTGCGAATTTTTCGTCGATGTTCGATGTTTGGAATTGTGTTTATACTTTTAATATATTTTATTAAAATTTAAAAATTATATTTAGATAATTTTTTGACATAGTTAACAAAAAACCACATTTAGTTTCAATAAAAGATAAACGTAATTATCAGATTAAAAAAAAATACTTAAATTTTGTTTAATAAAAAGAAATTCGACTGTAAATGAATATTTTATTATGTTGAATGGAATTTTTTAAATTACCTGTTTACCCCGAAATTCAATTTGAAAATTTTTCGCTGATTCTTGAGTTACACGCCCTCCAAAATCTAATTGATAAACTTGACTCATTTCATTCCACATTGGTGCTTTATTATGCATTACAAATTCTCTTCGTACTAATGATGAATTACTATTTGATGATGGACCGTTTGGTTCAATTTTGCCACGTTTAAGCTTAAAAATATAAATGTAAGTTTTTTTTAAACAAAGCTGTACCTATATATTTAAAATTAATAAATTTTAATTAGTTAATTTAAACTTTATATGTCGATATTTTAATGCTTAAAATTCAATAAATTATTTATATTTTAATAGGCAAATTCGACCTATTAAATTAGATGTGTTAGTAAATCTGACTGACAGTTTTATTTTATTTAAAAAATTATGATGTTTAATTTTCTTTTTCGAAAAATAATATTTTTGTTATTTTAAAATTCAATATCACATTTTATATACATATATATATATATATATACTGTTATTGCATACGGTACACTTGGCAACTTTCATTTAGTAACTGGACATTTTATAAGTTGGGATTTTGCATAAAAGGCACTTAACAAAACGACATTTAGAAAAAAAAAAAAATAAACAAAAAACATTTAACAAAATGGGCACTTAACATTTGAATTTTGTACATTGGCAACTTTTATTTATGTAGTCGCTGAGCGCTGAGTTTTAGTAGTAAGGGCATTTTAAATAATAATTATTATTTCTACAGTTTTGTTTCATTATTTTGACAAATTGATTTTAAACAAAATTTCTTTTCAAAATTGAATTTTACGTTTTCAATAATAATTATTTTGACACAGATTCAGGCAGTCGATAATGGCATTATAGAGTTGAAAATTAAATTGTTGATTGTTAAAAACTGCGAAATGTCCACTTGTAAAAGTTGTTAAGCGTCCAAGTTGCCAAGTGTCAAATTGTTAAAGTTGTTAAATGTGCTTTTGCTAATTGTCCATTTTGCTAAATATGTAAAAAAATATTTTGCTAAATCTGTTTTTGTTAAGTGTGTTTTTTTACTAAATATTAAATTTCGTTTTTGCGAAATGTCCACTGATCAAATGTCAGTTGTGAAGTGAAGTTGTCAACTGCTGCTTCCCACTGTTATCATAATATGTACCTATATATATATATATATATATATATATATTTTTTTTTTTTCCAATAAATTTGAACGATATTTCCTATTTTTTTGGAGTATATTTGAATTTTTTTTTATACATATATTATACAGATTTTAATCAACATCACTATTGTATGGTTATCGAAATCTTTTGCATTCTTAGAAGTTTTTTCAATGTGTCTGTTTTTATATAAAATAAAAGTAATTTATATATATTACAATAAATGTAACGAACGATCTACAGTATAGTTAAGTCGAAAATGTTAATTTAAAATAAAATGTATAAATATATTTAATTATTTATGAAGCTGTAAATAGAATGAATAACATCCCACTATATGATAAGTAGAAAACGTTTCAAAAAAGTATTTAATTTATAAAAACATTCAGCGACTTAAATCCACTTATTGAAGAAACTTGTATATATAAATGTAATAATATGTATGTATGAAATTCGTTCTAAGTAATAAATTTTTATTAAAAAGCAAAATTGATTTACTCATCTTATTAACAAAAATATTAGCCAATATATTAACGAATTATTTATAAAATTTTAATGGAATTTTAATAACAAAAAGATTAATTTGGCTTACCTTTTGACGCAATTGAGCCTTTTGAAATGTTTCCAAATCTCTATATTGTTTACTATTAAAACCATTTTCTTCACCAGAACCATTTGTTAAATTACCTTCATCATCGGAACTTTCAATCGATTGTTTCTTTTTTTGACGTCGATTTAATAACGGTGAATTTAATATATGACGTATTGGTGATGCACTTTGATGACGTTTACCTTTTTTACTTGGTGCTGGTGATGCAGGTGAACTTCTTGGTAAACGTTGTGGTGAACATGGTGGTGTATAACGACCTTCATCTAAATCACGTAATCTACTAATTATATTTTCGAGTGTTGTAAGCGCCTAAAAGATATGCAATTGTTTTGTTTTAATTTTTTATTATAAAAAACTAAAATAAAAATAAAATTGTTGCTAATTTAATAATAAATTACAAGCGAATATTTAAACCAAAAAAAAAAAAAAAATTTATTTTATAATTTTGATTAGCTATAATAATAGTTTTAGTAGTATAGAAGCTATTGCTTTGCTTAGCATAGTTTTTGCAAATAGATATATATATAGGGAAAATGTTTATGTACAAAAGTATATTTTGTTGATTCTCTTTAAAGAATAAGAGTCATAGTATATATATATATATATATATATAAGATTGTACGACACAACAAAAGTTTTTAATTTTTTAATTAACATATATTTATCACATTTTATTTATTTATTAATATATATATATATATATATGTATATATAATTAATTTATGTGTAATAAGAAATTTTTTTCTTGATTTTGTTTTTTTTTTCTTAAATTATGTAAGTACATATTTACAAAAAAATATTAAAATCTTTTTTCTAATCTTACCTGCGTATGTAATGATACAGATGTTTTAGATTCAACAGGTGTTACTTCAATTGTATTCATATCATTTATTCCAGATGATGAACCACTTTGATGATGATTTTGAATATGTTTTGTTTGTATTTGTTGTTGTTGTAATTGTTGCTGTTGAAGTTGTTGTTGTTGCTGCTGCTGTTGTTGTTGCTGCTGCTGCTGCTGTTGTTGTTGTTGTTGTTGCTGTGCTTCTTTTCGACGACGTCTAACTTCAGATAATTGTTTAACTAAACTAAAACCATTTTCATTTTTTCTACCTAAAATCGGTGAATTATTCGTACTTTCAGAACCACTAAAAATTCGGCTATTTGAACCATTCGTTTCATTATTATTATTATTATTATTATTGTTATTATTTAAATTATTATTATTAATATGTAAATTTAAATTACTATTATTAATATGATTATTATTATTTATAATTTTACTACTAGTACTACAAATATTATTTAAATTTCCATTTCCAGAATTATTTCCGCTATTATTACTACCACCTAATCCGAATCTATGTTTTCTAGTAAATAATGGACTGTCGGTAAAACTTGTTATCACTTCAGTCTTTTTACGTGTTGAACTGGACATTGATTTACTGACAATTGTATCAAATAGACTATGATTATTCTTATTTCTACTAAATAATTTACTTGTTGATGACTGACGATTATTATAAGCGTTATTTGTTTCCATTTTATTATTACTAATTAAATTTGATGTTGTTATATTTGTTGTTGTTGTTATATTATTTGTTGAAATTGTATTTGTTGTTAAATTTAATATATTATCATTATCTAAATTAAGATTTGTTGAATCAATTGAATTAAATTTATTATTAATATTATTATTTATATTATTATTATTATTATTATTATTTATACTAATATTTAAATTATTTGTAATATTTTTATTATTATTTTCAATATTTGATGATGATGTTGATATTGTTGTAGTTGTTGTTGTTAATGATGAATTAATTATTTGGCAACGATTACATTTTCCATGATCATAATTATTGCGACATTTTATACAAAATTTTCGTTTAAGTATTGGTGTTATTGATGTTTCAGAATCACTGATTTCATTTAATTTTGCTATTAATTTTTCAGTATCTTTATTAATAGCTGCTGTTTTTGCAGTAATTGTTGTTGTTAATAAATCACAGGAATCTAAACTTTTCGATTTACCACTTTGTTGTAATTTTGGTTTACGTAAATCCTGAAATTAATTTGATTTTTTTTTTTGTTTTTTTTTTTTTTTTGTATTGTGTTAAAAAAAAATATATGGTTTTGTATTTATAAGGAATTCACATTTGGTGGATATAGTGATTATATTTACACAGTGTGTGCAAAACATTAAGACAAAACGTGAAGATGACTATAATACCAACTGATTTAAAGACTGTAGTGTAAAATTTGTAAATATATTTTGAATAAAGTTTTGATTATCTACTCAAATATTGATACAGTCAAAAAATTGTCTTGGAAAATAAACTATCGTGGACCTAAGATTCATATTATATCTTAAAAATTGTTAAGAATTTATAAGAAATTTGTAATAAGTTTAAGTTAGTTTTGCTTTGCTATAAAAAGTATAGTCATATATATATAGAAGTATAGAGAAGTTTGATTTGTGTTTCTGGTTTTTCTGTTTAGCAAAAAGTTAAGAATGTTAAAGAGCTTATAAGCAGAAATTTGAAACATTAGAAAGAATAATAGAAAAACAAAAATAGTTTAAGATATATGTATGTAGTATGTATGTTATATAAAGCTGAAACACTTTGTTTTATAAAAAAAAAAAAAGCTAATACCAAAGCGAAGCTGATAACATTTAAATTGATACAAAGATTTTTTTTTCTTATTATATATATATATATTTAAGACGTTTAAGAAAAGATATAAATAATTTTTTGATTTGGTACTTACTTCTTGATGATGTTTTTTCTTTTTATGTGGTTTTTTATCAACTAATACCAAACGTTTTGGTGCATCCTTTCGTAACATTAACAATGCCTCATCTGATGGTACAATTTCTACAGAATCTAAATATCCAACACTACAACTTCTTGTAATTGAATCAGGTAAAGCTGGTGCTATTGAAACTATAGTAGGAGTTCTTCTAATTTTTCCTTCAACTACAGATATTGCATTGGCGCCAGCAACATTTGTATTTGTTATATTTTCTTTTGTATTTAAATTTCCATTTACATTATTATTAGCACCACCGTTAATCGGTGACTGTGTTTCTTCGTCAATAAATAAAATTTCTTTCTTTTTTATAGTATTAACGGTATGTGTTGTAAATGTTGTTTTATCTTTATTTAATTTTGGATCCATTCGTTCTAAATTTAAATTTAAATTTAATGGAACCGGATTAACATGTGCATTTGTAGAACGATTTTGATCTGAGAGTATAGCATTTTTTACTTGAACAACACTATTTGTATAATCATTATTACTAGAATAGCTCATTAATGTTGTTTGACCAGCTGCTGGTGGTCGTTCAAAAATAATATCACTTGGTGCAACAGCATTTTTTGGTGATTGCAGTGTTGGAACTGAACCTTCACAACAGAGTGGTGAAATTGCATGACGGTTTTGACCGCATGCACCAGATGAAGAACGACTATATTGATTTTTAAAAGAGCTGTAACTGGGACCAGGACGAGGAGTTGGATTTTCAATATTTTTAGGTCTGGTGGGTTTGTGATGACTATTATTTCCTGCAGAATGATCTCCAGTTTCATTTGGAGATTCATCGTCATATGATTCAGCTCGTGCTAAAGGACTAATACCAATACCATTTGTATTGGATGCATTTGCAGATTGTTTACCACGAATACTGGCAAAACGATTTGGTCGAGGTGACATTGGTGCAATAGGTGGTGCACTTTCATTTAAACGTCTTTGGGCAATTTGAGAAGTTTTTGCTGTATTTGGGTTTGACGATTGTGATTGATGATGTGGTGATGAGGTTGTTGAATTTGGATATTTGAAATGTTCATTGGGATTTCCTTGCATTTGATCTTCTTCATCCTCGGAAAATAAATTTGGATTAAAATTAGGATCAGGTCCAGTAGGGAAATCATCACGTAATTCTGTAATGACTAGTGTCATCTGCCGAGGTTGTAAATGTAGGAGGGATGTTTTATATGTTACTTGACCTAAGTTGGCTGGGACGGTTTTGGCAAGACCATGAATTTTAAATTTTGTACCCCATATATTGGATGTTACTTCAACTAATTTAACCTCCTGTTAAAATTAAAAATTAAATAAAAAACTCAATGTTTGCAAAATTAAAATTTTTTTAAAAGAAATTCATACCTCTGGTAATGTATCGACATAAGCTAATTCATCTACAGTTTCATTTTCATTAATAATAGGTTTTTCACCATTTCCGCTATAGTTACGTCGTTTAGCTCTAGGTTTACGTTTTCTTGGTGTTCTTGGTGATCCCCGACATTTGTCTTCAAAATCACTTTCTGATGAATCAGTTGGCCCACTACGACCCGTTGTTGTTGATTGATTTGATGAACCAGATGAACTCTTTGAGTCCGGAGAGTAAGTAAAAAATACATTTCCGTCTGTGAATAAAGCATTTTGTTATTAACAAAAAAAAGTTTGTTGAACTAATACTTAATAAATTCGATTTTTTTATGGTTATTTAAAATTAAGTATTTTATTTATCATTTTTTAATTACCATTCACTTGAGGATCAAAAATTACAAATTCAGGTCTAATTTTTGAAGTTCTCTTTCCTTTGAGAAGTGGAACTAATCCACCTAAATATTCTAAATATAGTGTATAACATGTTCCAGAACTTAAATTTGAGTCATCATCATGTCTTATCATAGTACAATGTAATCGAGTTGAACATACAGGTGGACGTGATACGAATTCTCTTAATGATTTTGAATCAGGTACACAACACTATATAACAAGTGTATTAAAAATAAAATGTATAAAAATAGTCTTTTAATAACTTTTTTTTTAGGATATCTAATAAAAGTTATCTATAGTTTTTTTAGTTGTATTTTTTTCAGTTTTGTTTTAGTAAAACAGAAAAACACCTAAAAATCTTACCCGAATCGTTTGAGCAAAGAGATTTCCGATCAAAGATTTTATCCTTGATGGTAAAGGCAACAAAGGTAGTATTGATTCAGATCCAATGCTAGCTTGTATTTGTAAACGACATAATAATTGCAGTGAAGCAACTCTACGTGATACCCATGCAATATGAACTTGTGTACCAGTTGCAATAAATAATCTTTTATCGTTATGACCCCATGTTAATGCTGAAACAGCTGTTGTACTATTTGGAATTCTTGCTGTATATAAAAGTGTACCATTTTCTGTGAAAAATTTTAATAAATTTTCAAATATTGGTGTTCCTTCTGGATTGATCATATTCTGTGAATTTTGTGATGTACCCGCTACAGCAAGTAATTCTCTTGAATTACTCCATTCCATTACAAAGCCTAATGCACCATTTAAACCAGTATTTATATGAGCTGGTGATACATCATCAAAAGATTTTAATAAATAAATAAATCCATTTTGAAAACTAACAGCTAATACAAATGTACGTTTCGCTAAAATAACAAAATAAAAAAAAAATAAAAATAAAAAATTTTATACCTATATAAAATTAATTTTTATTTTTGCATTAACTTACATGCATTTGTTACACCCGGTTCAGCTTCTTCACCTTCTTCCATTTTAAATTTTTCACATGACCATGCCATTGATGTTATACCAATGTCAGAACATAATTGTACTTGTGATACCATTGCACCATGTACATCCATAACAATAATTTGACCATGTGTTGTACCAAAATATACTTGTTGATCATCTGGTGTCCATATACCACATGTTATTGTTGATTCTAAATTTAACATTGAAGACCAATAACGTTGACCAGCAACAGATCCAACTAATACAAAACCATCTTGATAACATATTAATGCCATTCTACCGTCATGTGACCATGAAAAATGTGTAACAGGTGTATTACGATCATTAATTAATTCAATTGACCATCTTCCTTCATATTTAATCCAAACAAATATAATACCAGAACTATCACAGGATGCTAATTTTTGATAAGGTTCGTTCCACTTGACAAGAATAACCTAAAGGCAAGAATTTTATTAAAAACAAAAAAACAAAAACAAAAATAAAAGAAATAAAGTAAAGAAGAATTGGAAAAATTTTCATAATTAAGACCTCTTTTTTTAAAACGACTGACTTTTTGTTTCCATTTCTTGTTTTTATTTTTTCTTTTTCCTTTTTTTAAATGATTTGAGCAGGTTAATAAAAATTTTAATAATAAGAAAATTATTAATGAAAAAATATTAAATTTTTTGTGTATTTTCTGGATGATAAGATAAAATTCTTTATTTATAAAAAGGATAATTTTGAATTTTTAAATATTCATTTTTTTAGACAACGATTAAGGAAAACTAAGGCTGAAGGAAAAATACTGTTTGGTAGATAATTTTGCCTAAATAAATTTAAAGAAAATCTTAAAATGATTTACTCAACCTTAGGATATTTTTACGAATAGAATCGCTTTGATTTAATAGAATAATGATTTTAATTCTGAAATATTTGAGTATTTATATGTACATTTATATATATATATTTGAGTATATATATAAATATTTTCAATAATCTTTTAAATAAGATATTTGTAATTTGTATTAGGAGTGAAAAAGAAGTTTAAATTTAATTCCGAATTTTTCTCTATGTTTCATTATTAAATAAAAGAATCACAAATATTTAAAAATAAGTTGAATATTAACTTATATATAACAACCATTTTATCTTTAAAAAGTTCAATATTTGAACTTTTTTGTGTATAATTAAAAAGAATTTTAAAATTTCCTTTTCTTAGAAATGGAATGGTTAGTTATAATTTCATACTTTCTTAACATCCTTTGAATTGAAAAATTCTTGAAACGTTATTATTGTATATTGTATATGTTAATTTTTTTTTAGTTATGTATAAATAACAAAGTTCAGTTTCTTAATACCTTTCAAATACTTTTAATACATGTTAATAAATGTAATAACAAATAATTGCGAAACGAAAGCATGCTTTACGTTATTATTTATGTTTTTATTCCTTTTTATTTTTTGAAAGTTTTTTTTTTTTTTGTGTACTTACGTCTGAACGATGTCCTCTTAAATTGTAATTTGTCCGCAAGGGATAATCCATATTCTTTTTACAATGTGATGTTGTAAATGTAACTCCAACTATACCGCGTATGTTACCTGTTGCTAACCATCCTTCTTGATAATAATTTGTACGGTTTAATTTCCAACCGTCATCCTATATAAAAGAAGAAAAACAAAAAAAAAAAAAAATGAAAAAAGAAAATTAATATATATATATATTATATATGGATGTATTTAATATTTTGTTTTTTTTTTTTGGGTTGGGTCTAAGTTTATGTCTCGATTAATTCCTTCCATTTGATGAAAAATATAATGAATTTATACGATTGTAACAAAAAAAAAAATAAAAATAAGAAAGATCAAAAACGATAGGAAAATAAAGAAAAAAGGAAAATAATATATATAGAGTGAGGACAAAGTTTACAAGAGAAGGATGATTTAAGTTAATTGAATGTTGTAAAATATTTTCTTAAATAATGTAAAATAGGGGTTTAATTTCTGTTTTATTGAAGGTTAAAAAAAAAAAAAATTTTGTTTTTTATTATTAGCATTTAATTTCAAAATGTATTAGCATAATTTGTAGTTTTTTTTTCGTTGTTGTTATATAATATTGTTTCTATATCATTTAATTTAGAGGTCAATCATAATTAAAGTGCTTTTAATTAAAATTTTTTTTTTTTTTTAAATTTAATATTTTAACATTTAAAATTTTTTTTATTTTTTAGTTTATAGAACTTTGTAAACAAAAATATTACACAATATAAACAAAAGACAGCACTGACATAAAACAGACAAATTTATATTTAAAACAAAAATATACAATAATCAAATAAAAGTAAAATTTCAATGAACCTTAACAGGAAGCATGTCATAAGCCTGTATTTCGTTTGCCTGAAGTGTATTTTGACTGGAGTTTTGCAAGTTTCCTGGATAAAAGATTTTACTGCATATACGTCATTTGCCTGTATTATTATTGCCGTCTATTATTTTAATGTTTTATTATTGACATATGTATCAGGATTATCAGGGATACAATAACAGGGTTATTTGTTTTCTAAAGGAGGTGAGAATCTTCCAAAGACATCAACAATTCCCCCTTGGTAGTGTCTTACTGACTAAACCCATTTCCTCCTCTAGCCAATATAATGAGATGAAAATCCTATATATGAGTATATATTGGCTAGGGAGTAGGAATAGGAAAGGATAGGATAATATGATGCGGAAACATTGAATTGGACTCTAATTACTATTTTGCTAACAGTGGCAATAGCCATCAACAGTTTTACAACAAGTAGTAGTATATAACACCTTCCTGTATGAGGTAACTATTGAAAGCAACCTCATCTTCAATGCATCAGCTATTATTATTGGTATTAGTATTAATTGTTAATATTATTATTATTTACTACAGAGTCAGAGTCACCAGTGGATTAGAACGTGTAGTAATATATAACATCTTCCTGAATGATATAACCGAAGATAGCTCCACTTTATAACACCTATTATTCTTATTATTATTAATATTATTATTAATTATACGATATACATTACATTATTACGATATAAAATTACTTCATATTTTTATTAATATGACCTGACCGGAGTTTGAACCCAAGATTCTCCGATTGAACGGCTGGCGACTTAATCATTACGTCATTAGTAAAATATATACGCTTCTTCCAGCATATATAATTGATGACGTAATGCGATATTTCGAATTAGGAGAGACTTAAAATTGGTTACGAAATAAGAGTTTTCACTTTTTCTAGAATATTTATATATGTATATCTACGTTTGCTCATAACTATACATGAATAAATACTTATACTGCTCCTAATATTATGAAAAAGTTTATCAAGCAAAGGCAAGGTTTATACAGGCATATAAGATTTCATCAAACGAAATACAGGCAAGTTAGGTTCCGTAAAGTGATATCAATTCCAATGAAGTACAGGCTTATGAAATACCAAATCACTTTTAGAGTATATAAAGTTAAAAGACTTTAGATTATAATTAATTACATTCGGAATTTTCATTCGAAATTTTGATGAAGTATGACAAAAATGAAAATCTCTTAAAACAATTTAGTATAATAATATACAAACTACATTTTTAATTTTAATTATTCAATTTAACAGAATATTTTCATCAAAAAAATAGTAACTTTATTCATAGTAATACCAAATATAATTGACTAGCATTTATGATGATAAATTTTTCCATTATTATTGTCATTATTCAATTGAAAAATTATATTATAGTGTAAAGTAGACACCCTATTATCAAATTGAATGTGTTATTGCGATAAAATTTTCCAGTTTTCAAAATTTAAAAGGGGTCAAAAACAAAAAATGTTCCATATTATCAAATATTGTTTTTTTTTTTTACATTTTAATTTTGAATATCCGTATTACTTTTCAATATACGATACGATATACCAAATTCTTCTTTTACTTTGATGGTATCAAAATTTAATTAAAATATTTGGAAGGGTAATCAAGAGTTTTTTCTTTCTTTTCTGTAAAAGACATTAATATCTAATTGTAGTTAGAAGAGGGTAAAAGAATTATTTAAAAGCATAAATATTTTGAAGACTATATAAAAAATAGCCTTGGGGGTATTAAAGATTAAAATCAATTTAGAAAATGAAATTATTGAAGAATTTTGATTAGTAATTGAAAAATGATATAAGCTTGAAACGAGATGTTAATATCTATATATAGACATTTATTGATATATAGATTTCTTTAATTTGTTTAATTAAATTGGATTTCAATGATTTTGTAATTCTAAACATGTATAAATACTTATACTGAATGAAAAGTTAAGTAATGAAATATAAATTTTACGGAAAGTAGATAAATTTTGTAAGTATTATAAGAAAAATTTGGAAAAGATTAAATTGAAAGATTTGTTTGCATATGAAAAAATATTTAAAAACCTATAGATATGATGCTAAATACTTTAAATTTAAATGTTTTCAAATAGTACTTAGTACCTTCAAAAAATTTTGGAAGAACTTTTAATTAAAGTTCCACACACTAATAAACGACTCGTCCTGGTTTGACTACTCTATAGTGCATTTCGATGATTTCCACTGACACCCGCAAAAAAAAAAAACCATCTAAACGAATTAAAAGAGAACATAGTAAGCTAATAGTTATATTTTTATTGAAACCATTTAATTATTAATCTTTTAACGTGTAACTTAAACATATATTAAATTAGCTAATATAGCTAATATCAAATATTAGTTAGTTATTAGTGCATAATTTATAACTAATTAATAAGAACCAAAACAAAGGTTAGGAAAAAGTATTTTTTATAATGGAAAATTTTGTATTAATAGGAATAAGAGTAAATTCTGCTTCAATTTAAAAGTTCTATCTTGGTATAAACATCTTGGAGTATTATATGGAATGGATAATTTTGCCATGGAGTAGAAGAAATTAAAATTGCAACCAGTTCTTTTCGAGATATTAAATTGATTTAATGTGATTTAATATAATGAAACAGAATATTAAATAAAACAGAATTTCTACTAAAACAATTTTTTTTTTATATTTTTAAGTGTCTCTTTTATAATCGAAGTTTCAACAATTATTAGTTATATTTGTTTTATCTTGTTAAGTACTTATACACATAGTTATATTTTTATAATACTGGATCTACAATTAAAGCTCTCGTTTCGCTCTGTATACCCGATATCTATAAGGACTATGCAATCTATGAAAGAGTAAGGACGTAAGGACTATGCAATCTATGAAAGAGTAACCACAATGAAAATTGAGTTTAAGAGAAAAAATTAAATAAAATAAAATTTTAATATTTAAAATTTTCTTTGTTTTTTTTCTCTTTTCTAACTAATATTTAATTGAATATTTTGTTTCTTGAATTTTTTAAATTGAAGTTCGAAATTATTTTAAATATGTTGCAAAAAAATGGCTTTAATCATTTTGAAATGTAATCTAGATACCTTCTTTTTAATATTCAATATTGTCGATATTGTCAATATATGTCGTTCTTTTTCCATCAGTATTATATTAATACTGATGGAAAAAGAACGACAAGGTCATAACAAACATAAGCTAACCCACGTATTTTTTAGGAAACCGCCCAATAATAATCCCGTATATATTACACGTAATAATAAACAAAGCAGAATAAACTCAAAGTTTTTGAAGATGCACATTTTCCAAAAGATAATAAAAAAACAATTTATTTTGTAATTTATCTTAGAATTTTTATATGTAAGAAAAAATTATTAAAAATTAGGAGAAACTTATTTCAATTTTTCAAGAAAACCCTCTATAATTAAGAAATCTGTTAACTCATGTAAAAATATATTGTTGAAGTATAAATAATTTGCGTTTTAATTTAAAAAAAATTTTGTTTTTAAATTTTAATTTTGTAGAAGTGCCTAAAGGTATGCAAACTGCCTAAAAATAGCAAATTTTTATTTTTTTATTCCTCTTAATTAGGCGGAGGCGTGTAGAAATTTTGTAAACAAATGATTTTGAAAAATGCGCTAAATAATAATAATATTGGTATAATAATAATCATAATAGATTAATTATTAAGCTTGATTTATTAAATAACATTCAGATTTAAGATGTTCAAGGACATCCTTATGTAAATTAAAAAAAAATAAAAATATGGATTCAAATTCAAATCATCAAACCAAAATAAAAAAAAAAATATTTTAAGAAAAGTAAACTTAGAGTTTATTAAAAAGCATTTAAAAAATTTCTGAAATTTATTTCCATGGAATTGGTTTACAATTCAATTCAATCAAATGAAAAATAACTATAAAAAAAAACTTTTGGTGAAAAAAATTTTTCCTTCATAAAAAAAAATATTTATAAAAATTTTCCAGAAAAAAAAAAAGATGAATCGTTTTTATTTTATATAAACTTGAAAGAGAACGAGATTTTATATAAAATCTCTTCAAAGTAAGTTATATAATTTTTTGTGGATTTATATATTTTTAGAAGATTTAGAAGAAAATATTTATCTATATATAGAAATAGTTTATATTAATTGCAATGCAATTTGAATTTAATATTTGTAATATTTTATTTTTTTGCTTCATTTAAATTCAAAATTTTATATTATGTATATATATATATATATATGTATATATATTAGGTTCATGTTAATCTGAATTTAAAATTCACAATAAATATTTCTATACTTGAATATTTTATACAATAAGGATTGTTTGTTCTGGATGGATATGATTTCCTTCAATTTTTATCATATTCAGATATTCTATAGCTGATTCACTACCCATAACCTAAGTTAAACAATAGAAGAACTAATGATATTCATTCTTGCATATATAAATTGAAATAATTGAAAAGCATTTCAATAACATGTTTCTTAGGTTGCGACATATGTAAAATTATATACAATTATAGTATATAGAAAGTATATGTAATATATATAAGAAAATTTCAAATTTCAAAAAGAAAATTTGAAAAGAGGTTTTTTTTATTTGTATAAATTTAAAAGAAAAATATAATAAATTTATAGATGAAACTTTTCATATAAATATGCGTAGTTCATAAAGTCATTTAACTATCAGAATTAAATAATATTGATGTTATTAATTGAATATTGCATTAAATGAATTTTTATTTCATTATTTTTCAGAGTACTATCACATCTTTCTATATGGGTTTTCTTCAATTAATAATACCCTGAGGGCAGGATGAGATATACTAGCAAAATTGTGCACAAATTCATGAACATATATTGTCGACAATACAATTACAATTTTTCAACTATATAAGTACCTATATACCTTTTTTACTTTAACTGATAAGATTTTTTTAGTTTAAGTGAAGAAATTTTTTTTTTAAGTCAACATTTAAGTGTACATTTTTTTAGTTAAAGGAAATACATTTTTATTTTAAAATGTAGAATCTTTGCTTCAGTAATTTACATAAATATCTTATATAAATATTTAATTTACATTTTTTTAATTTACAAAATACATATAAATTATATATATATTTCTATCTGTTATTTATGTATATTCATATAATATGTGTATATATGTATATTATATATATTTTTTTACTTTAACCTTTATTACAAATATTTTTACATAAAAAAACTTAATTTAAAGTAAAAAAATATCTTCACTCAGTTACAAAATGTTTACTTAAAGTAAAAATCTCTTCAGTTAAAGTAAAAAAGGTGTATTTCTTCTCTATTTACTTGATATACATAGTAATTCAGTTAGTTCAGTTACTAATTTAGTAAAATTTAAAATGGCGAAAAAAAATTATTCTCAACATTCATACCATATATTATATAGGTTTTTTCTGTTCTTGTTTGTTTTTTTTTTAAATTTGAAATTGATATGTATGCCTATTGTTTTCTTTTGCATTTTTTTTTAACTTTAAAAATGTTGATTATTATTAGTTTTTGTTTTTTACTATTCGACATATTTATAACAAATAAAATTCTTGCTTGGTAGTAAAACTGTCACTTACGTCACACAAATTGTAATTTAACATTTTGTATTATATACTCCGTAATATTGGATCGAACGTATAAAACTGAGCTAGAGTTCAAATGTTTTTAAATCAAATCTAATGAGTTCAGCTGTAGTTTTTGTTTGAAAAAGTGAGTTTTAAATTCAAGCTCAGTTTTATGCATTCGGCCCACTATCTCGTCTGTATAGGTAAAAAAAAAAAAATTTCTGAATTCTATCTAAGAAGTTTTAATTTAATAATAAAGCCATGATTTTGAAATTTAATGAATTACTCCAGTGTAACTCTTTGATTGTTTCCAAAAAATTTCTTTTCTTTATGCTTATATGACGTACTCTTATATCAATATAGTTTCTTTTTATCTCTTAGATTTTTTTTAAAAATATTATTAAGAATTTAACCTGTCCCATTACTTAAACGCCAGTAAAAAGAGAGGAAATTTTAAATTTCCTTTTAAAAATGTAAATATCATAATTTTATAGATGTCGCATGTAAATATTTAAAGTTAATATCAAACATCATAGTGGACAATATTTCAATTATATTTATGGTAAATTTAAGGTTTCTTAAAATAAAGTTTTAAGGACAGGAATTAATCATATTATAAAAATTTTAAAAATTAAATTATATAAAAGTTTCAAAGCATTTTTTTTATAGTTTTTTAAATTGTTTTACAGTGACCCTGTCATATCAATGTATGTATATACTTACATAATGTGTATGTCAATTTTATATGTAGGTCGGGTGTATATAAATTTCGGGAGCGGGTCACAATCCCGCATGCCAAAATTAACCTGCGACAAAATCTTGTCTTTTTTTATCTCGCATTACAAAATTTACCTTTCTAAAATCTTGCATTACAAAATCTTTCACGGACAAAATCTTGCAAAATATTTTTAAAGGAATAGATTGTATGGCTTTGTTTTGTATGGCTTTGTACTATATGTATAAACAAATAGTTAAGGAGGATTTTAGAGTTGAATTCAAAAGCAGGGTTAATACGCTTTTTCCAGAATATTTATATATATGTATATGTGAGATTCTGAGTTAGGGGGAATTTTAGAGTTGGATTCAAAAGCAGGGTTATACATTTTTTCCAGAATATTTATATATAAGAATATGTGACACTCAAGATTTTGTCCTAGTAGATTTTGAAAAAAAGATTTTCGAAAGGAAGATTTTGTCGTATTAGATTTTGACGTATAAGATAATGTAGCAAACCCATAAATTTCATCAAATATTTTATTTTGATATAGGGATACATATGTATATAATATAATCTGAATCAATATATGTATGTATTTTCTGTCTTTGACGTTAAGTGCAAATTTTCCAATGAAACGAATAATTATAAAAAAAAAATATATTTGAATAGAATACGAAAATTAAATATATATATATATTGTATATGTATGTAGGATGTACAATATCGTGTAAATTTTATTGAATTTTAGATTTTAATTTTTGAAAAAAATAAAAGAAGATTATTGTAATAAATGGTATTTTCTTTGAAAGAAAATTATATTGAATTGGATTTGATGTGTTGAAAAAAAAATTTTATTTAATTAGTTTTAGTTTTTCTATGGAAATAAAAAAGAAAAAAATAATTAAAAATTTATATGACATGCATAATAATTACATACATACAAAACAATTCGTCAAGACGCATGTTATATCTAAAATAAAACATTTTATAGTTTAGAATATAATCTTTGACTAATTGGATCTGACAGAAAATATGATCAAAAATAAATGACTAATTTCTATTTCAATAATTTTTCAATAAAATTAAAATAATTTTAAATTTTTGAATTCAAAATTGTGGAAATTTTCCAATTTAATAAGGATGAACTTATACTGAAATTTGATGAAACGATTAAAAGTTCTAACGCACAAAAAAAAACAAAAATACTTAAATCAAGAGATTTTTAAGACATATGGCTCTTAGAATATGAGATTCAACATCAAGACAAAATATACAAAATATTGAAATATAGAAAACTAAAGGGGAAGTAATCTTAGAGTTTGATCATTTATAGAAGTTGAAATCTCATGACAGAAACACATGAGAAAAGAAGACTTAAAGAAGAATTGTCCAGAGTAAGATAAAAATAAGTAAGATAATTAAAACCAAGTAGAAAATGTTAAGCTGAAATTAAAAGAATAGAAAGAATAGGCCGTATGTTTCCAAAGGAAATAAAATAGGAGAAAAATAAGAAAACAATCAAAACTAAGAGATCATATTATGTATTATTAAACTAAAATTCTTTCCATATATTTTGGTTGTTGGATAAGAATATTAATCTGACATAGATATCACGAAGTTATTTTAAATTTCAATTGGGTTGGCCACGAAATTCCAAATACAAAATTCCAAAATTTCAAAACACCAAATTTCAAAACCCCAAAATCCTAAAGCAGTTTTCTTAGCATAATTTCTTTTGATCTTTTTTTATTTCAGGAGTGGGTTGATTTATTGAAAATAAAAATACTGAATGCGAAAAATGATGGAAAAAAAAATTTAGAAAAGATATGCCTATATATTTATATATTTTTTTTCTAAATATTCTAAAAAAAGCGTATAATTTCGATTTTATAACCAACTAAAAATCACTCCAAATTCAGAATATCGCATATACATATATATGAAGATATTTTATAAAAAGCGAAAAACTCTAATTTTGTAGCCAATTAAAAGATCTCTCCTATAGTTATTCATTTTACATATATTTATACATATAATGAAGGCTGCCGACCCACAAATCCCTACTCAACAAATAATTGAAACTCTGATTTTGAATTCACCTCTAAAGCCCTTTCTAATTCAGAATATAAATATTCTGTGAAATAACATTGATTTCATAACCAACTAAAAATCCCTTCAAATTCACATGAACATGGCACCTAATTAATTTTCTTGAATATTTACGAATTTAATTTTCTTAATATTCCTGATGGGCTTTTGGTATTTTGAAAATTTTCATATTTTGGGATTTTGTAATTTGGGATTTGGCTCTCTCATTTCAATTTGAATAAAATAATTTTTTTTGTTGTTTTACAAAGGTGTTATCAATTATAAATTTTTAATCTAAACATTTTAGAGATAAATTTTTTGAAAAAAAAAATAGTTTTATATTTATTTAATAATTTTCATATTTATGCAGATTTTAAAGAATTTGAAATGCATAAAAATTAAAAATAAAATCAAATAGTGTTTCATATTTTTTTAATTCTTTTCAATATATATAATAACCAATATATATATTCTTTTTTATATAATATCTATATGTATTAAATGCTTATGTATTTATAAAATAAAATTTTCAAAATAAAATTACTATATAAAAAAAAACCATATATGTATTATGGTTTATGAAATATTTTATTGATCACAATTAACAGTATATTTATTGTTTATGATTTATGTATCTTTTGTATCATTTATATTGGGTCTTTTTCTTTTTTAGTTCAGATTTATGCTCTGAACAAATATCGAGTATATATAGAGTACGTTCTAAACCGATTAAAAATATTTTATCTATAACAATAAATTCACATGGGATGCATGCATCCAGATGCTAAATATATTTCGGTTACATTTCGTGTACTCTTCGGTAACATTAACGAATATTTTGCATCCATTATGCATCCACTCGTTCACGAGCTGCAAAACGGCGAAATTTTTATTTTGAAAGTTTTATTTGAAAGTACCTGGTGGCTAGTGTGTGTAATGTGTATATTATTTTTGACATTTGATGAAAAAATTTTTTATTTATAAAATATAAAATGGTTAAACTAGAGAAAATTGTTATTTTATGTAAGAAAAAAATTTTAATTAATATAAACTAAATATAATTTATTAATATACATAAAATTAATTAATAGCTTTTAAAGTATATCTTTTATTATATCCATCTTCAAAATATTTAAAGTTTAAAATTTTTCACATTTGATTTTACGTTTGTATTTGACATCTTGTATTCTTCTTATAGAGAATGTACAAAATTTTGCATCTAAAATGAGCGAAATGGAGAGCATGTCATAATTACGATATATATTTTTAACCAATTTCGTATGTAATGGGTCATGTTTGCATCCGGATGCAATCATCCCATGTAAACTTATGCTAAATGTTCCCAAATAATTATGAAACACAATAGAATTTTAATCTGTCAAAAGTGTTAAATAATATAAAAAAAATTATTTTTTGACATTTAAATTCAAATGTTCTACGATATCTGTAAATGAAAGTTGAACATTTATGTAGATCATACTCTGACCGCACTCTCAATGGAAAAAGAAACACAAAAGATAAAATCTGATCAAAGAAACACAAGAAAAACACCCATTCATATGTTTGTGTATATGAAAAAAAGAATGTAAAAAGAAGAAAAATTAAACAAGAGGCAAAAACAAAAAAAAAAAAAAAAACTTATATAGAAGTTTTGAAGAACTTAAAATTAGAAAAGTTTTTAGTAAATTGTATAACAAAAAAAAAAAATTCATATGTATTTTAGTTTATAGTTTTTTTTTTCATTTTTATTTTAAAATTTACCAAAGTTTTTATTTTAATCTGATTGTATCCGCATTTAGGAAATATAGGTAGAAGATAAAATAGATTATAGATACATATAAATTTGTAAGGTATCATGCTTAATTTTGTTTTGAATAGAAACATATGTGGGTGCTTACCTAACCTAATACCTATTCCTTAAAACGAGTGTTTTTTTTTTATTGTTATATATTAAGGCTTCTTAAACCTCGGGACAATTTTTTAGTTAACCTAAAAAATTTTTTAGTTAACCCTTTTCACTTTTAAAAAAAACTTTAGGTAATATTCGTAGTATAGTATTTGTTATAGTCGTTTCTATACAATATTAAAGTTTTAAACATAAAAAATTTAAATATGAAATAAAATTATAGTAAATCTTTTTATTAATTTATCCTTTGGGAAATTTCTTTTTCTGTTTTTTTTTTTTTGTTTTTTAAATTTATTAAAAAACTTGATTTAATTTAATTTTTGTTTTTAATTTATCTGAAAGGATTCTTTAAATACCTTTTAAGAGAATTCTAATAATGATATAAAAAATAAAAATAAATGAAAAAAAAAAACTTTTTAAAAGAAATTTCAATTTAAATGAATGTATAAGAAGTTTCGTTTTTATAACAATAGAAAAAAAAAGGTTAATAAAGATCTTGTTTTAAATAAAATGAAATGTTATATAAAAGTTTTATGAATAGTATAATTTTATACATATACACATATGAACAGTTAAAATTTTAATTACATTTTTAAATTTAAAAGTGCATATATATTTTTTTAATCATTTATTATTTTCTCTGTATCTAATAGATAAACTATATTTCAATGTATAATGCATTTTTTTTTTGGATGAATTATTTTCAAGTTATAAAAATTTTAAACAATCTGTGATATATAATATTAATATATTATAACATATATTTTAGATTTCTGTTTTTATTTATTATTATTTTCGTACAAAATTTAAGATATTCGTCATGTTTCATAATTGGCTTCTTATGACTAATCGCATCCAACAAAGTTTCTGATAAAGCCAAAACTTAAAGTCTGACTAAGGCGCCAGTTATAGCTATCATTGAAATGCTTCCGGAAAAAATGTTGCATTGAAAACTTACACTTTTTTCTGTATAGGTGATTATAGCAATCAGAGAAAACTATCAGTTAAATTATCTGTCAAATGGCAAATAACAATAATGAAGGTAAAATAAAAATAAATGTAATTCAAATTTAAATTGTTGTTACCGTTATTTTGATGTTTGCAAAATAAAGTTTTATTATTTTAATTTATTATTTTAATTATTATTGATAGAAAATGGTACTAATAAAGAATAAAACAAGGTAGAATGTAAACCAACGGTTTATTAAAAGCGCACATTTCCAAAACTCAATACAAACTGTTTAGAAGTGTGACTTACACAAAAATTTGAAAATTTCATGTAATAAGAAAAAACTTGAAAATAGGACATTTTTGAGATTTTGAGGGGCCGTAAGTCCGGAATCCTATATAACTAAGAAAAGCTGTTAACACACGTAAAAATATATTATTGAAGCTTTAATTTTTATGTCTTGCCGAAGAAAAATTTTTACAGGTGCCTAAGTTACAGGTGTCTAAAAATAGCAAATTTTCAATTTTTGAGGCGTAATAACTATTAAAAAGGGGGCGTTACCAAAAAATTTTCTGAGGATACTTATACTAATTCTAAAAGTTCTTTCTTGTCTAAAAATTTCAGGTTCCTATCTAAAGGGGTGCCGGAGTTATGAAAAAAGAAATTTCATGCAAAATGTGGTTTTCACATAACGGTAAATTTAAATCGTAAATTACAAAATATTACATAATTTTGATATTGTTTTATATAGATAATAAAATTTTCGATCTTCTGCCGGTTTTAGATTGCAAAACTATTACGTAGAGCCCGAGATATATACATCTGAAAATGGGGCTTTTTAACAATTTTGAAGAGCTGCAACTTTGGAACCCTTTACAACTAAAATAAACCTTTCACACACGTAAAAATATATTATTGTAGCTTTAATTTTTACATCTTGCAGAAGTAAAATGTTACAGGTTCCTAAGTTACAGGTGTTTAAAAATAGCAAATTGTCAATTTTTAAGCCCTAATAGCTCATAAACAGGGGGTGGTCCGAAACAATTTTCTGAGCAAACTTATACTAATTCTAAAAGTTATTTCTTGCCTCAAAATTTCAAGCTTCTATCTAGAAGCGTGCCGGAGTTATGAAAGTAGAAAAATCATGCAAAATTTGGTTTTCACATAACGGTAAATTTAAATACTAAATTTAAAAATATTGTATAATTTTGATATTAATTTACAAAGATAAAAGAAATACCTGTCGAATGACGTTTTCAGATTGAAAAAATCTTAAGCAGAACATAAAATATATGCATTTAAAAATAGGGCTTTTTCAAAGTTTGAGGGGGTGTAGCTCCGTAATGAGGGGGGCTACATGAAAAAGTTGTTCCACAAAATTATTTTTTTTATGAGACCTACCTATGGTTAAAATTTTTTTTCTCTATCTTTAACGGTGTAGAAGTTTTGTAAACAGACGGACGGACGGACGCACGGACGGACAGAGTGAAACTAATAAGCACATTTTTTCAAATTTTTTTTGGAAATGTGCTAAAAAGATTGTTTTATTTAATAATGACATTGACTGAATTGAGAATAAAAAAGTATAAATTTCTGGAATTAATTTTTTTTTTTTTTTACTTTTTTTGAAATTTCTATTTTAAAACAAAAAATTTTAAAACTAAACTTAAACAAAATAATAAAAAAACAAATTTTAAGTCTAACTCATTAAAATACAAAATCAAAATGAAATATATTAAGAATTGCATCAGAATTTTTTTCAATGACAAACTGAAATAGGAAGAAATGGAACATATGTCATTGGAACAATTTTGTTTCATTAGCAAAATTACTGATTAGTTGTTCAAGAAAATAATTACCAATCCGGAAAATCATAAAATTGATTTTATTTTTAAATATTTAACTTAAAATTTAAAAATTCTTAGCAGAATTTATTCTTTGGAAATTATTTAATCATTCAATCAACACTTTTGTTAAATTTTATATGTCTTTGTTTGTCTTTTGTTTTATATGTTTTTATAATGTTGCTAGAAATGAAGTTTTTTGGAATTTATAAGATAATCGATCTTGAAGTGTTTTTAGAGAAATTAAATTGTTGTATTTCTGGCAGTTCATATAGTTGCTATGTGCATTGACTAAAAGATTTTCCAACAAAATTACATTCTACTTTGATAGTCAAACGAGAATCAAATATAAGATCGTAGAGGTCTGTCGAAAAGTATTTAAAACACTTTCAGCTTAAAGTACTATCTATTTTATTTGGGCACTAGTACACGAAGACGTTATAGTAAATGTGTCGTCGGATAAGCTAGCAAAGCATGGATCAAAATTTGAGCTAACCGTTGCGAATATTCCATCTATTCACGTAACTATACAAACCCTTAAATTCCATATTAAGAATAACTTGCTAGAGTTGATTAGAGAGCGGTAGTTTGTAATTGACATGGTGGGGTCAGCTGTAACACTACCACTCACAGCACCAATATTTTCTTGTGAACGATCGGCACAAGCATACTGATGTCTTTCCCGATCTTGTACTGCACCAGTTTCTTGAAATTTCGCCACAATATTACCAATTTGTTGCTCAATTGGACGATTATGTCGACCATAAACATCGCGTAATTTGCGAAATACATTTCTTAGAGAACGACCATTTTCATAAAATAATTCAATGATTGCACTACGTTGTTGTAATGTATACGACTCCATTTTTATAAATGGCAAACCCTCAACTGCCAAAATGACATATAATATGGGTGTGTTCAATATTTAAAGTGTGTTACACAAGTGCCTACTTTTGAAAACAATTGAAAAAAATTGAGATGTAAAGTTGCAGTACTACCAGAGCCATTTGCCAAGATTTAAGTTTAGGAAGATCCAAATGTACTTACTCTCCCTAGACCTAAAATAAGACAACTGTTGGTGTTATTGCGGAGCATTATTTTATCACTATAGTGAACTCACTGACATGGAGCTTTCAAAGCTTCTACCGTCAGTATCATATTGACATAAATTTAGGGAATATTAACACAAACTCTTCTCGAATAGGTTCTTTTATGTTTTAAAGTTGAATACTACGAAACTATAGTTAAGTGATTATTGATGCATTAGCCTTTATCAATAACAAAAAAAAAATATATATGACATTAGTTAATTTTCTGTTTTTATGCTAAAGGACCTAATAAAGTAACAAATGAATATTCATATAATTTATGTTTATCAGAAAAGTTGGGCTGGATGGTCTGGCCTCTAAAATACATCATTGGATGAAATTTTTTCCTCCATTATATTTAAGTTGGGGTATACAAATGGAATTTTATTGATTTTATTTAAATATTCTTTTGTTTTTTTAATTTTGTAATTCCAAGTATTATTAAAATATTTGGTAAAAATTAATTTTAAGGTAATTTTTAAATAATTTACTTTAAAAATTATTATAATGATAAGTCCATCAAACCATTATAAAAAAAAAAAAACTTTTTTCGAGGTTGCTGCAATAACAAAAATTCACTTAAAATTTTTATATTATTATGCAATAGGTTTTATATATTTTTATTTTTTGTTTTATTTTAAACATTTTTTAAAGGCTTTCCTGTAACCATTAAAATTTGAAATTTATTTATTGCTACAAAAAATTTGTTTAAAGAAAAAGTTTTCAAACTTTTCTAATTTATTTTTTTGGGTCAACTTTGTTTTTTTTTTCCAATAATATTGAAATAAACTTCTCTTACAATATGCATAAATACTTTTTTTTTTTTTATTGTATTCATAAAGTTTAAATAACGTACATATAAAAAAAAAAAAAACGAATCTATATTAAATTTTTCAATATCAATGTCAAAAAACAAAAACATTTTACAATAAAATTGAAATAAATATGAAATGGTTGATATATTTATAAACAAAATTATTGATATAGTGCTTAAAATGCTTATTAAATGATTCAAAATTTTTAAATGGGATGATCTTTTCTATAAGTAATCAACAATTCAATAGAATAATCTATAATTGATGTTCAATGATGCTCAAAATATGAATTAATTTTGTTTAATATATGTGGTTTTATATATAGGATCTGCTACAAAATCCAAAATTTAAATTCTAAACTTTTAAAATCCAAATATTAAAATGTCCCATATCCAAAAATAAAAAGGCCAAAAATTTTATTTTTAATATTTATAAAACTTTCTAAATCTAAATATTAAAATTCAAGCTTTTAAATATCTATATTTTTAAAACCCAAAAGCATCAAATCCAATCTTTTGAAATACAAACTTTCGAAATCCGAATGCGTCAAAATTCAAACATTTAAAATCAAAATAATAGACAATATTATACAACGCTCCAAGGCATAAATCATAATTTATTATAAATTAAATAAAATAATTTTCATAAAAAAAGTACACAATAAGTAGATATAAACTCAAACTTTCCTATGTGAGGGTCAATATGAGTTATGATTTTAAGAACTGCCGTTTATCAAGTTTGGTCTCTCTTTTTACATAACCTCATGCATATTTCAATAAAACCCCTGCTAAACAAATGATTGAAATCCTAATTTTGTAACCAACTATACAATTCCTTTTAATTATTTTTAGTATATGCATATTTCAATAATAATGAAACCAACTCCAGCTAACCGCACCCAAACTCCAGCTAACCAATTATTGAAACACTGAAATAATATTGAAACACTGATTATGTAACAAATTTTGTAACAACAATCTCCCAATAATTCATTTGTTCCAAATTTGGGTTTTGTTAATTTATAGCTTTTGATACATTTGTAAAAGTTTGGATTTTTTTCTTTTTTATTTAACTATGGATAAAGAATTTTTTTTTCCTGATCCAAAAAATATTATTAGTTTTATATTATGCATTTCGTTAAAATTTAAAATACATAAAATATCTTTTTGATGCAACATAAAGTAGATTGTCAAAATATTATCTCTTTAAAAAGATTTTAAAATAAATATTAGTTTGATTTTTGAAGTTTTAATTTATAGGGTATTGCTTTACTGAAATATTTTTAAAATATTTCTTTAGCTATATTGGTTTATTTATTTACAGTAAAATTAAAATTATAGTATATTTTATTGCTTATTTGTTATATAAACTTAAAATATATTTGACGAAATTGATTGTTCTTTTTAGTGATGTCTTCTCATTTGTTATATTTCTGTCAATGCATCATAATTCATAAATTTTAGCCTTAATATTAATCAAACTATGAGCAAAGAAATATTTAATTAACGAAGAGTTTTAATCCATGCTTATATATCACAGTTAAAATTCTTATTGTAAAATATAAATATACAGTAGAACCATTATATGGTTTAATCCAAGAAAATATCAGTTCACATTACTTCTTGGAGATAATGGTAATGGTGATTATAAACTAAAGCTCTTATTAATTTTCCATTCTGAAAATACAACAGTTTTAAATGGGTGTCGATAAAAAAGAATCGTTCCTTGCATTGGTGTGCAAAGAAAAAGGCTTAGGTCATCCAGAGTTTTTTTTTCCGGATTGGGTGACCAACTGTACTATATCATAATTTAAAAAATACTGTGAAATTTGACTGTGAATATTGTTAAATTTTGAAAAATTGGTATTGCACCATAACGCACAAGGACATACAAGATATTTAGACGATATAAGTAAAAATAAAATACATATCTATTAACCAACCAATGCATCAAGGTGTAATTTCAAACACATTTAAATATATTTTCAAAATTAAAATATTATATTTCATTTCAATTGTATATTTTATATTGGTTTTATTTAAAATAACTTTGAATTCGAAAATAAAATTTAAAAAATAAATTCGAGTTGCATCGTTTTCATATTGTGTCTCATTTTCCTGGAACGTAATTTGACTAATTTTTTGTTTCAGACAGTTTAAGAAGTTAAATAAGCAAATTAAAATAAAAGGAAAATTAAACCGAACGATTTTCCCAAGCAAGAAATTTAAAAATTTATAAAATAAATTCTATATATTAAATTAAAGAATAAAATTTAAAGTAATGCGTTATATTTATAGTTAATGGATACTTAATAGATCAATTTTAATGTTACTTCAATCCAAATTTACAAATCGAAAAAATTTTATTCATAATTTAAATAAATTTTTAAAAAACCTTTGAAAATATACCATCTCAAAATCGAATAAATTTTCATTAGTTAAATTCAAAGAGTTCCAAATAAACAGGTTTCACTGTATATATTTTATTTAAATGTATTCATATATAGAAGATCATTTTTGCATAAATTTTTTGATAGATTCGATATTTGAAAAAAATGTTTTCATTCTTCAAAAATTATATTGATTTTGTTCCAATTTTATATAAAATCAAATTAACTTAAATATTTATTATATTTATTTTATTAAAAATTAAAAAATATAAAAATTGGGGAAAAAAACCGTAATTTGTTTACAACCATAAATTTTTTATTCTTTAAAAGTATTTATAATAAAAATGCATAATTTCTGCATCACTGATTATAAATTATTTTTAAATTTTGAAAAAAAAAAAAAAAAATTGTTTTTCACGTTATAATTTTTATTAATTTCCTTTGTGTTTAAGGTGTGGGTGGTTAAAAGTTATTTTCTTAATATTAAAGTGTATATTCGAATAATTATTTTTCTATTTTAAGATTTTATTTCGGAAATATAGTTCTAAATAACTTATCAAAAGAAGAAGAAACAAAAAAAAAAAAAAACAATAGTGTGTCTTATTTGGAATTCAAAAAAAAATTTTTTTAATTTATTTTTTTATGGATTTAAATTTTTTTTGGTAAGGTAAAAAATAAAAATATTTTTTAGTATTAAATTCCAAAGTATGTAGGTATATTTATATTTTATTTTGTGTTATATTTGCGAAAATTTTTCAAAAATTACGCACGAATAGAAATAAATTTGCTAATGGATTTTTTTTTTTTAAGAATATTAAAAAATATTTTCTCGCATAGCGTCAGACGGAAGTAAAATAAATCCAAGTTTTTTAGATTTTTTATTCGGAATTTAAGAAAAATACTAATTTCCTTTTTTGTTTTTATCATTCTTTCATTTTCTTAAATTATAATTTACAATCAAAGTGTTTAATAAATTTTTGTGATGAATTTTTAAAAAATTCATAATAAAATGTAAACATGAAAATTGGAATGGTTCGTGTGTTCTACAATTGATTTAACTACCATATTTCATAAATAAGCAATTTATAGAAAAATAGGTAAAAAGGTACCTAGAGACAATTGATTATTACCCATATATTAGATGGGTAAAATTGATGAAAATTGATAAAGTGAAAATTGATAAGAAAGATGCGATATGGCAGCATTATATACACACACAAATACACAAATATATGACTGAAAACAGACATAATATGGATTAAGAAAATTATATGATGAAATAAAAGAAGAGATACACAGAAAAAAGATAAAATTAATACCGTTTCTATCTCTAACTAAAGAAAATATTGGAGTAGTTTAAAATTATTAATTTGATATTTTTGTTTCTTTATTCGACTGTCATCGATCTTTTAATAGGATTGATTAAAATTTCTATTATTATTATTTATTTATTAAAAGACTATTTATTATTTTTTTTTTGAGATCAGGTTATATTTCAAACCCCAGTCAAAACATATCAAATAGTAGTAATTTATATTGAAATAGTTGATATTGTAATATAAAAAATTAGAATAAATAATTCTTATGCAAGAAATAAACAGATGCCGGTGCACATTAGGATGACCTATACTCGTTTAAGTCGTTGTAAAAAAAAAATATATACATATACATAGTCAAATTGAATTTTTTTTATTTTATAGAATAAAAGAAAACTGAGTCTGAAATTTTCAAATAAAATATTAGTTTTATTTATTTATTTATTTATATTAATATTACATACATAAATGTAATGCAATATTATTGAACCATCGGCTACTAAAGGCCATTATAGGTTTTTATACTATTATTAAATTATATACTAATATTATTTATTTTGTTTATATTATATAGTATATATATACATTATATTTGGTCGTAAGGGGGGTATGTAAAGAAAAAACACTTACGACCTGTGCAGGTATCGAATCCACACTCCTTCGGTTAATACGCCACACGCCTACCCACTAAGCTACCGAAGCCCCATATTGGTTTTAAAATTAAGTACAAATTCCCTGCCATTGTGTTATTCTTACTGTTCAAGATTTGTTCCTTTGTACCTTTATTTTTTAAGATTTTTAATAAATATTAAATGCATTTTTCTTATCTAATTTATTTTTAAGTTTATAAAATCCTTCCAAATTATTATGTGTTATGTGTTATTTATTTATTTTTTTTTAATGCATTTCTCTGCCACATAAATGTGGGCAGGAAACTACACAGCCTTTCCTGTTCAGGCGTGGCTGTAAATATCGTAAGGGAGAATAATTCTTACGACGTGAGTGGGATCCGAACCCACACTGCCTCGGTGTTTATAGAGTATTTTATACGCTCTTACCCACTAAGCCACCGAGGCCACTTTGTTATTTTTAAAATTAAACTAGGAACACTTTGATAACAAAATAAAAAAATTACACAAAGATAATTGGAATCACCAAAGAACGAAAAAAAAAGTATCAAAGGAAAAAGGGAAGAAAAGAAATTTTTATTTTTTAAAATTTTTTTAACCAGGTCAAATAGAGGTATTATTGGAATTGGTAAATGTTATATATAAAACTGAAACCAAATCAGTAAATAATAAATTTCATCTTCATATATATTATTAGTTATTAGTTATGAATTAGTAATAGAATGGAAAAAAAAAATTTAAAAGAACTCTTTTAAAAAATTGAATAAAGAAGTAATCTAATAAAAAAAAACCATAAAACATATTAATAAAAAAAATACTACCTATATATGTCTAATAAAATTAGATATAAAGAAATAAAAGATTGATTTATGAAAAAAACAAAAAACGGACTCAATCCAAGGACAATTTTGTTGGTTTTAATATTATTAAAGAAATATTAAGGATTATTTAGTTTTCTTTTTCTTTTCCTTTATTATCAGAAAAACAAGAAATTCAAAAATAATGATTTATTTTTCAAGTTTTTTATTTTAATTCTTTTTAGTACATTTCCGAAAAATTTTTAAAAAAATGTGCCTATTAGTTTCAGTCCGTCCGTCCGTCCGTCTGTCCCTTCGTCTGTTTACAAAACTTCTACAATGTTAAAGATAAAGAAAAAACTTTTTAACCATGGGTAGGTCTCATAAAAAAACTTTTAGAACATCTTTTTCATATCAGAACAACTACAAGAATTCATTTCATGTAGAACAACTTTTTCATGTAGCTCCCTCTATTACGGAGCTACAGCCTCTCATACTTTGAAAAAGCCCCATTTTTAAATTCGTATATCTCATGTTCTACTTAACACTTTTTCAATCTGAAAACATCATTCGACTGGAATTTTTTTTACCATTATAAATGAATATCAAAATAATTAAGGGTTTTTAAATTTAGTATTTAAATTTACCGTTATTTGAATTTTGCATGATTTTTCTATCTTCATAACTCCGGCACGCTTTTAGATAGGAACTTGAAATTTTGAGACATAAAAGAACTTTTAAAATTAGTATAAGTTTCCTCAGGAAATACTACCCCCTGTTTAAGAGCTATTACGGCTCAAAAATTAAAATATTTTTAGACACCTGTAACTTAGGCACCTGTAAAATTTTTTTTTCGGCAAGATATAAAAACTAAAGGTTCAATAATATATTTTTACGTGTGTTAAAGGTTTTTCTTAGTTTTATAGGGTTGCGGACAGCCTTTCAAAATTGCAAAAAAGTCCTATTTTCACATTTTCAAATTTTGATGCAAGTCACAATTCTAAACAGTTTGTATTATCTTTTGGAAATGTGCGATTTTGAAAATCGTTGATTTACATTCTGCCTTGTTTCTTTTTTATTTTTGATAATTTTTTAACAAAGAAAGATTTATGGAAAAAAGGCATTAGGGTTCCATATTTTTTTTTTGTCTATTTGAATATAAGGTAAAGAATATATGAATATTTGTTAGAAATTATGTATTTAAATTTAATACATAGCTATCTATATACTAAATGTTTGTAACTTATTGTTATTATTTAGTTAATTTGATTTTCCCATGTTTTCAAAATTACGCAATTTTATTGGCATTACATATTGAGTTAATTTATACGATTGTGATATGAACATTGTTGAATTAAATGTTATTTTATTTAATTAAGTTTTAGACTTTGTTACTTTATAATTATGCTAAAATGTTATACTTTTATTTTGTATAAGTAACGCTTTATATAGAGTTGTCACCACAAACATTTTGTCAATCTTTGGCTAATACAAAAAAAATTTCTATTAGTTTTATATGTTTTGAATTAAAATATAATGTATGAACAAAAAGTAACTGGCTTTGTGCATGCTACAAATGCATTATTTTTTATAATTATTGTTATATTTTGAGAAACATAGTGTACGCGACAAGTACCAGTTGTATATATTTATCCAGCTTATGGAAATACGTTTATTATGTGAAAATCGCCCGCATATGAAACCATTTACCACTGCATATATTCTTCAAAATTGGTAATGTGTAGGTGTGCGATATAACGAAGTTTAAGAAGAACAAGAAGAAAGATGTTCAAAATATCCTTTCAAACTCTTCCCTTGATCATTTGTAATTCTCTTTCATTATAACCTTCAAAACACATTACAAAAACATTATTAACAGGTCTAATTCATTACTTAAATTTGTTAAACGGTGGTCAAAAGAATTTAAAAGTCCTTATAATTCCCCTACAATCCTTTATATCTGCCTCTTTAAGCCCTATAGTTTGTGAAAATCCTAGTTCTATGGTAGCTACTCGAAGCCTTCGGTTACACATTTTCAATTTTAATAGAAAAAGTGACATTTATGTAAAAATGAAATGGTGAAAATTTCAGAATCATAGCACATTTTTTTTGAGTTATAGGGAAGATAGTCGGACAGCCGCATATATCTAATTTCAGTCAGAGTTCAATCCTGAGCAAAATATATACTTTTCCATATCTATCTCGCCTCCTTTACTTAACAACACTAATGCAACGGAAAATTTAATATATCGTTACAACTATGTTAGTTCACAAAAAAAATGTGTGTAATTTAAAAGCCTTAACAAATAATAAAATTTTGAAAAAAAAAAATGAAAAGGAGTAATAAAAAACATATTTGCTATGACAGGGACCTTGAAAACCAATATTTTTAACATAACATTTGAGCTGGTCATATTAATAGAAGTAGTTAATCTCAAGTTAAAAAAAAAAACTGTTTTATATTGCCAAGATTTCATTAAAAATTTATGATAAGACTTTCTTAAACTTTAAAAACATTTATTATTACCACTTGCATAATAATGTTGATAACTACGCTTGATAATCTCTAACTTGAACATCCGTTAAATACTACATATTATTTTAATTAACTGATACCAATAGTCACATTTTATCAATTTATTTAGTACTGCTATTAATGAACGTATGCTATAATTGTGCCGTACGAGTACATATACATTATACATATATATGATATATATATATATATATAATAAATTTATTTTGCTTAATTCCTTTTTCAGCAAGCAGTTAGTAGATTTATCTCATTATTCTATGGTTCGAAGGTGTAATGAGTTTAAAATTCTCTTTATTCTTTCAAGATTCCTACTTCCTTTCGGCAAACAAAGCATCAAGGGTAAAATTATAGTTACAAAATTTTCAAAGAAAAATGTATTCGTATCATAAAAGCGTTGCGTTAAATCACATAAAAATAATATATAAAATAAAGTAAAATATATATAACAGTTAAGGAAATTGTCTAAACAGAAATAATAATTTCTAGTTTTTATAGATATTTATTTTATAATTGTATTGATGATATAATTTTATTAATATATATATACTTTCTTCTTTTTTATATTGTTCAAAATTGCAATAAAACCTTATAGTTTACACATTTTCTTAAAAAGCTAAGTATCAATATTTTATTATCATAAGTTTTAAAATGGTTGCAAAACATCTTTTTTACACTTTTGTAATTTTTATCGCTCATAAATAGCCGAAATGTGTATATATTTCCCAGTTAATTCAGTAATTATTTTCATGCGAAACTCTTGCTTCTAGGTTCTTTGACTAGTTGATCCCTTTACTCCCTTTTCTACTGTTTTTTAATAATTTTTCATTTAACTGTATTTAATTTTTCATTTAACTTTCTTGGTTCCATAATCCAAATCAATCAACTTCCTTCTTCTTATTAAGTCAATATACATTTGAAAGAGTCATATACTAAAAAACTAAAGATTTAGATAGGTACAAATAATAACTTTGTACTATTTGTGGATATATAATAAACAGACATTGTAATAAAATTTAAACTTAATTAAGTTGGATAATAAAATTTCGCTTTTGGTTGTATGTTGGTTTTCTTTACAAAATACAATTATAAAAAAAACGAGGAAGAGTGCAGTAGAGTAGACTGTGTCAACTCTGGGATACCCGTATTAACGTAATATATCCTGTTTCTATAAAACTTGATCATCTTTTAAATACATTCAGATGTTTTAGTACTGAACTACAGATATGTATTTATGTAAATTGTGGAGTTGTATGACAGCTACCCGAATCTATTGCGCCTAGCTTCATTAAGTTCCAAGAAATGCAAGAAGCCTGAACCGGCTGCTTTAGACCAATCAAATTTTACAAAAGTTTTTGGCATGCAACTCGACACTTTTTCACTAAATTTCAGATAGCTAGCTTCAATAAACACTGAGTTATTTCTATTTAAAGAAAGAAGTTATATGGCAACTATCCGAACCTGTCATATCATCACAACCAAATTTTACAGAAGTTGTTGCCATAAAACTGGATCATCATTTGCAAAATTTCAGATACCTAAATTGAATAGGAACTGGGTTATTTCCATTTAAAGAAAGAAGTTGTATGGCAGCTACTCGAATCCGGCGGCCGAAAATGCTGGAGTTAAATAGCAAAACTAACAATTTTGCAAAAGTGCCGTTAAAAAAAATTTCAGCCTCCTAGCTCTCTTATTTTTTGAGTTATCGTGCGGACGGACGGACGTACATGGCTTAATCGACTCAGAATTCGATTCTGAACCGATCCATACCTTTGACACTATATCTAGCTCGACTCCTTTAAGGTGTTACAAACGTAATGGCAAATTTATTATACGATATAAAAAAAAAAATTTATCTGACATTTTGGAAAAACCGCAAAATAGAAAATTTGTCTTTATAAAAAAATTGTATTAGTTATAATAAATTGATTATTTGTATTTTTAGTCTATATTGCGAATAAAACGGGTAAACTTGCGGTTTTGTTTTTATTACATATTTTATACATATTAAAAAAAAACCCAATTAAAAATAAAGGTAAATATAATTTAAATTTTAATATGGTTCGGTATTATTTTATCTTTAAAAATAATTGTTTAGCATTTAATTTTATATTAAAGTGTAAAAAAATTTAAATGTCACAAAAAAAAAAAAAAAAATTAGTAATTATTTGAATTTATATATGTATATATTTATATTTGTTTTAAAAATTATTTTTATCACTTTATTTAAAAAAAAAGATTTGATATTATTTGTACCGGAAATAGTATTTGAAGTTTTGATTATTCGGTTATTAAAATATAATTTATTATTCTGTGGTAAAGTCAAAAAAAAAAAAAGAAATTAAGTTAATTGCAAAGCCAAAAGTTGTTCTATATAGGAGTTGTAAAAACTTCCGGAGTTTGGAAACGATTTTTGATTATTTTTTAAGGGATTTGTTATTTATTATATGGTTTGTTTACCTATATACAATTTAAATTTTACAAATCTATAGAAAGTTTCATAGTATATAGAAACAATATGAAAAAATTTAATTAACTTTAATGAAAATATATTATTTTAAATAGATATACATATTTACCGATTAAACTTAGATGAAGAAATGGTTGAAGAAAAATATGCATCGATGTCGGCAAACAGAAATGGTTCCTTTTTATTTTAGCAGATTTTTTGACAACATACAATTATGAACAAAAAATCTTTTTTGTTCCTCGAGTGAGTTGCCCCTATGAATGAATATGCCTTAGATAACAATACTTAGAAAATAATATATAAATGTTACTTTACTTTATTAATGTATAGTTGTATTTGTTGTAAAGGATATTATTAGAGTTAGATATTGTTAGATTTAAAATAAGACAACCTTGACTTAACAACATGTTTATAAAGGATAAATTAAAAAATTTTAATTTTTTTTGTGATGAAAGCATCAAATGAAAATAATCAATCTGTAAAGTGTGTATGCGCAATAATTACTATAATATAAAAATGGAATGATTTTTTTATTTTTGTATTAAAAATATAATCATAAACGTAAAAAAAAAAACCTTAATTATAATATTGAAATTATAAATTTTAGCTTTAAAGCATTTTGATTTTATTTATTTGTTTCAAAAACCACAATCAGTTTTTGTTTTTTGATGTATTTTTATTGAACCTTTGTTTGTTAATTTTTTGATTTAAAAATGAATTGAATATCAAAAAATGATTTTTAGTCCTTTTTAGAGTATATACAATTAAATAGATTAAATAATAATGATTTTAGTTCAAGTTTGTGTAATGATTTTTTTTTTTTTTTATATTATATCGTACAGATATAAATATCTGCCGATATTGATTGTTTAGACCCTTTTGCCTTAAAGCATGTGGACCATCTCGGTACAAGTATTAAATTATAATTATATTTAATATTTTGTTTACATTATTTTATTATATTTTATATATTATTTTTTAACCTGATCGGGGTTTGAACCCGAAACCTTTCATCTGACAAACCGATGACTTACGCACTGCACCATTGGTTACATTGTATTTATATTTATTTGGTTTAAAAAAAAATGTTTTCAACCAATATAAACTAATATAAACAATTTCTCTGTCTACAGCATCAAAAATTGATACCCAGAGATAAATAGAAAGAACTACTGTATTAAAAATTAGTTTAATTTTAAAAACTTGATTTTTTATTTCACATAACTCTATTAGCAGAATCTAAAATTTATAATTAATTTATAATGTACATAGTTAGATAGGTAGATAGGAAAAGACTGCAGATGTACATCAAATACATCTTCAATTTAGTTTAGGCGTGTTGATAGATCCTGGATCAGTTTTCTTCCTAAATAAACCATTGCGAGCTTATTACAGAGCGCTGTAAATCGATTAAGTCCACCTCCGCTCCGACAAATCGAAAAGGTTATTGAAGAAGAATTTTTTCAGAAACTTTCTTATTTTTAAAGCATGAGATGGACATTTACACAATAATTGAAAGATTAATTGGTAATTGATGATTTTCATCTTCATCTTTGCAACTAATTCTGCAAAGATAATACGAGGAAAGTTTTAATCTTCTAATATGTGAACAATTTTCCACATATTAGAAGATTAAATAATTCTAATATGTGGAATCTTCTTTGGACAGTGGCCAGTTAAAATTTCTGTTATATTGCCGATATTGCGGCGATTTAGGAATAAGAGTCTAGTTAATTGTTTAAGTTATTACATAGGTCAGGTGATTTTGGCGACAGTGCAAGTAATAATGTAAAACCATCTATGGAGTACATGGGCTTGTTGTTGAGATGAATATTTGCAGATTGTAATAGGAATCCCGAAATTTTCCTTTTCTCGGAGAATATTAAACTTTGTACCGCTTCTAGCGAGTTCATCAGCTTTATAATTCCTTAAAGAGTTACTATGTCCGGATACTCAGGCAAGATGGATATCGAAAACTTCATCTTGTTCATTTAAGGATTAGAGACAATTGCTGGCAACTACTGATTGTGAAGCCTTAATGATAGCTAGAGCATCTGCACAGATGTAAACTTTCCTTATGTACATACATTTATAATTAGCTTTTCTAAGTAATATTAATTAATTTTTTTTTATCTATTGAAAATGAATTGAATTTATTTATATTTTATTATGTGTTTTCCGTAAAAACAATAATTATTTTCTGATAATATATGAAAAGATATTAAAGGTAAAATATTAAAATTTTTAATATAGAAACAAATTTATTTTAATTGAAATTAAATTTAATTAATGAAAATATTTTATGATTATGACATTGTATCCCACAAATTGTGGTTTAATTTTTTTTATTGAACTTTTTTTTTTAAAATTTAATTAAATTTTTTTATAGATAATGTAAATTTTGTTTGATTTTAAGAAAAAGAAATAATTATATAATTTATTTACTGCAATTTGATGGTTATAAAATGTATCATCATATTATTTTATGAAAAAATACCTCCTATAACATTAACACCATATTAATAATTCCAATATTATAGATTTGTGATTTTAAATTAAATATGCGGAAGTTCAAAAAATAAATAATCATATTTAAAAGAGTAAATAAAATTATTTCGATTAAATTTATTATAGAAAATGTTATATTGAAATTTTATATATGGTATATATAATATAAAAAATAATTTATGTATTTTAAATGGTTAGTTTTAAAAGAAAACTATCCTCAAAATCTTTATGTATATACAAAAGATACATTTATGATTACAAAAAAAAAAATTTTTTTATTTTTCTTATTTGATTTAAAAGTTTTCTATTTAAATTCATTAATTCTCAGTTATTGAATGGTAATTCATTAATTTTGATTAATTCAAATTTCTTGAAAGTTTTAGCTGATATTAGGTTTTCATATAATCAATTTAATTTTTGAATTTTTCGTTTGGATTTTTTTGTTTTTTGACTTGATTAAAACAAAACAAAAACTATCTAATTTTAACTTTTGAAAGGTCTAAATATCCAATAAATACAATCATTATTGAAAAAAAAAGAACAAAAGAATATAAATCGATTGTATAGATTTCCATAATATTAACCATAATATAAATAAAAATAACAATATATAATTCATTCTTTCTTTATATAGTGTATTAGCTGGTTAACCCTATAAATTACTTGATAGGTCCATCATTATAAACTTATTATAAAATCTATATATATAATAAAAATCATTAAATAATGAAAATAAGGAAAACAATCACTTAATTAAAAAAAAAAAAAAAAAACTTTAATAGTTCTTAAGATTTTTTAAATTGATACAAAAATGTTCTATATATACTCGTATATTTTTAAAATATTTATAATATATGTATAAGGGTGACCAATTATATTTGTTTAAAAAAAAAGAACAATGTATTTAAATTTATTAATTCAGTATTTATTATTTATATTTTTTGAGTTATGAATCTTTAACGTGATTACACTTTAAATCTTTTAATTAAACTTTACATTTATTTTTTTTTTATTTGCTTTTAAAAATCTCTAATTATTTTAATTATAATATTTTGTATAAGCTTTAATATATATATATATATATATATATATATATATATATATATATATACGAGTATATGTAGTTCTAATATTTGACTAAACAATTATACGACTACAATTATATAACACAACAGAACTACAAGGCATCTTAATCTTATACTTGTATATAAGTACAAATTTAACAAAAGTTGGTTTAAAAAATAATAAATTTTATGCGATATTTGTGCGATAATTTTTTTTTTTGTAGTTTATTTCGATGCCATATAGATGTAACAAGGAAAATTATATAGGTTTTCCTTTTCAGATGTGGCTGTAAATGTTGAAGGGGGAATTATTCTTACGATATGTGTGGAATTCGAACCCACACTTTTTTGATGTTTATAGTGTATTTTATACGTTCTTACCTACTAGATAACCAAAGCCCAACGATCTTTTTAAATCGATGAAAATCAAATTAAAAAAAAAAAAAAACAAAATGGCATTCTGTAATTTCATTAAACAACTATTAAAACAAGGTAGAATGTAAACCAACGGTTTTTAAAAGCGCACATTTCCAAAACTCAATACAAATTGTTTAGAAGTGTGACTTACACAAAAATTTGAAAATTTCATGTAATAAGAAAAAACTTGAAAATAGAACATTTTTGAGATTTTGAGGGGCCGTAAGTCCGGAATCCTATATAACTAAGAAAAGCTGTTAACACACGTAAAAATATATTATTGAAGCTTTAATTTTTATGTCTTGCCGAAGAAAAGTTTTTACAGGTGCCTAAGTTACAGGTGTCTAAAAATAGCAAATTTTCAATTTTTGAGGCGTAATAACTCTTAAAGAGGGGGCGTTACCAAAAAATTTTCTGAGGAAACTTATACTAATTCTAAAAGTTCTTTCTTGTCTCAAAATTTCAGGTTCCTATCTAAAGGGGTGCCGGAGTTATGAAAAAAGAAATTTCATGCAAAATGTGGTTTTCACATAACGGTAAATTTAAATCGTAAATTACAAAATATTACATAATTTTGATATTGTTTTATATAGATAATAAAATTTTCGATCTCCTACCGGTTTTAGATTGCAAAACTATTACGCAAAGCCCGAGATATATACATCTGAAAATGGAGCTTTTTTACAATTTTGAAGAGCTGCAGCTTTGGAACCCTTTACAACTAAAATAAACCTTTCACACACGTAAAAATATATTATTGAAGCTTTAATTTTTATGTCTTGCCGAAGAAAAGTTTTTACAGGTGCCTAAGTTACAGGTGTCTAAAAATAGCAAATTTTCAATTTTTGAGGCGTAATAACTCTTAAAGAGGGGGCGTTACCAAAAAATTTTCTGAGGAAACTTATACTAATTCTAAAAGTTCTTTCTTGTCTCAAAATTTCAGGTTCCTATCTAAAGGGGTGCCGGAGTTATGAAAAAAGAAATTTCATGCAAAATGTGGTTTTCACATAACGGTAAATTTAAATCGTAAATTACAAAATATTACATAATTTTGATATTGTTTCATATAGATAATAAAATTTTCGATCTTCTGCCGGTTTTAGATTGCAAAACTATTACGCAGAGCCCGAGATATATACATCTGAAAATGGGGCTTTTTTACAATTTTGAAGAGCTGCAACTTTGGAACCCTTTACAATTAAAATAAACCTTTCACACACGTAAAAATATATTATTGTAGCTTTAATTTTTACATCTTGCAGAAGTAAAATGTGTGCAGGTTCCTAAGTTACAGGTGTTTAAAAATAGCAAATTTTCAATTTTTAAGCCCTAATAGCTCATAAACAGGGGGTGGTCCGAAAAAATTTTCTGAGCAAACTTATACTAATTCTAAAAGTTCTTTCTTGCCTCAAAATTTCAAGCTTGTATCTAGAAGCGTGCCGGAGTTATGAAAGTAGAAAAATCATGCAAAATTTGGTTTTCACATAACGGTAAATTTAAATACTAAATTTAAAAAAATTGTATAATTTTGATATTAATTTACAAAGATAAAAGAAATACCTGTCGAATGACGTTTTCAGATTGAAAAAATCTTAAGCAGAACATAAGATATATGCATTTAAAAATAGGGCTTTTTCAAAGTTTGAGGGGGTGTAGCTCCGTAATGGGGGGGGGCTACATGAAAAAGTTGTTCCACAAAATTATTTTTTTTATAAGACCTACCTATGGTTAAAATTTTTTTTCTCTATCTTTAACGGTGTAGAAGTTTTGTAAACAGACGGACGGACGGACGGACAGAGTGAAACTAATAAGCACATTTTTTCAAAATTTTTTTTGGAAATGTGCTAAAAACTATAAATTTGAATTTAGATTTAGAAAGTAAAAGTTTAGAAAGTAAAGTATAAAATATATATTAAAAACAGACAGACAGACAGACAGATAAACCGATCATAAACAGATCAAATTAAAAAAAGAAATAATTAATAAAAAAAAAATACTGAATTGAATTTAGCATAATTCGAAGCTTTTGCTCTTAAAAATATATTGAATAAGACATTTAGTGAATTGTGTAGCGATTATGACATTAGCCTTCGCTTCGAAAGGTCTTGGTTTAAAATACCGGTTATGTCATATAGCTTCAGTTATGGTATATTTTCCAAAATTACGTATAATATACAGCAACAGCAGAATTATCAACGGCTATTTGATTGAGCATTGAATCATTAATTTATCAAATATTTGATTGAACTTGGAATCATTAATTTTTAACTTCGTCATCATTTCGACCAAGACCTTGCTCCAAGCTCAATCAAATATTTGATAAATTAATGATTGCAAGCTCAATCAAATATTTGTATTACTCTCCTGTAGCTATATTATACGTAATTTTGGCTATATAACATAACTGCAGCAATATGACATAATCGGTATTTTAACCCAAGACCTTTCGACCAAGATCTTTCTCTATGCTCTTCAAATAGGAGGACGTGAAGAAAAAAAAAAAAAATTTCTTTTGAATCTTAATGAATTTTATTTATTATTTTACCTTTACTTTTAAGTAAATCCCATTTTACCTTTAGGTCAATATTATCATAACATTTTTTATAATTGTACCTTTTACTAAATTTAATCAATATGGTTACTTCATTACATTATAGACGCTGTATAGATTCATACGAATCGGTTGATCATTACGATTTGTTTGATATACGCAAGTAAAATGCGCGAAAAGCTTTTCTATTAAAATGTTTTTTTTAATATCTCGCTCTCTTTTTTTAATATTAAGTTTTTTTTTGTAATAAAAACGCGATCGAATCTTTTCAATGTCAACAAAATATAATGCGATTATTTTTAGAATGCGAAAAAAAAAAATGTATGTATATATACATATTACATATTATGTGTATTATTTTTGTTTTTTTTTTGAATTTTGTTATTTTTTTAAAGATTAATTTGTATACAAAAAGAAAAATTATGAAGTAGAAAATAAATATTGTATAAAAAAAAAATTATTTGTTTAAATGAATAACTGAAGCTTTTCCATTGCAAAAATAAAAAAAAAACAAAACAAAAACCAAAACTTAAGACAAAAACAAAAATGAAAAATCAGCCCGAATCAACTCAATTTACTTAATGAAGAGCTGATTTCATTTGAATATTGTTTTGTTTATACAAGTTGATAGTGAGAGTGTTCTATTTATAAAAATATAACTTTTTCAGTAGGTAAGAAAATTTAAAGGTATTTAATAAAAAGTAAAAAAAATTTTGGCTGGGTAAAGAAAAAGTTTTTTTATATTAAAGTAAATATTTTTGTAAAGCAGAAACTGATATAAAGGATGTGTGTAGAAGATAGAAACAGTACAACACGTTGTGTGCCGATACACAGTCTTAAAATTGCAAAGAAGAGGGATACTGGGGAACTTCTCTTTTTGCTTCCCATCCAGACCAACGAAAAATTATATGATTCGTGAAGGCAATAAATTGGCGGTCCGCTCGATGGTGCGATGTGCAAATGACAAGCGGATCATCGAATAAAAGAGCACTGATCCTAACGCTTAGGTATATTAGCTTTAAGTTCCTTACATCATTCTTTGAAGTTTTTCTCTATTTTTATAATGTAAACCAATAAAATATTATATGTACTTAATTATTGCTAAACTTAGTCAATTAAAGTTAACGTGACCTTGAGGAAAACAAAATAATTATATAATGGTCATGTTAAATAAACTGATACAAATATACCTTATATTTTGAAAATCTATCAAATTTTTATTATTTAGCAGAAACTTATGGAAATTTTAAAAAGTTTTTTTGTTTTTATAAGATTTTCATTGTAACGTGACCAGCGGTAATCTCATGTGATATACAAATTTTTATTTAAAAACTTTATTGGTTACTTCCGTGTTAATTTGGTTTATAATGACTGTTATAATAAAAATTATATGTAATTAGTTTTGGAGTTATAATAAGAATGAACAAAACTAATTGTTATATAACTACGTAGATAGATGTCAAAAATTGTATTTAAATCTACTACAATCTCTAATTAACGAAGTGTGTAAACCATAATTATAAAAATGAAATTTTTTTTTCGAGAGAAATTTTTGCCTGCCTGTTAATTATATAGATAATATAGGAGGGAGCATGCCAGTTTACCAAAATCTATTTCTCAAAAAAAAAAAAAATTTCGCAAAATGTCACTTCACAAAAATATTATTGAATAAAAGGGACATTCTTCTTTAAAATTCTTTTTGCGAAGTGTTTCCTTTGTTAAAAGTCTTTTTACGAAGTTTTTTTTCCATTTTGTTAAAATTTTTTTTTTTGAAGTGATATTTTGTTATAATTAGTTTTTTTGACAAATGGATCCGATAGTATGACGTATTAAATAGTAGTAATAATTAATAAAAAAAAATAAACTAAAATGTACTTATATTTATTTATACAGAATGTTTCGCTTAAGAATGCAAATAGAAGGTACCTACTAAAAATAAAAATACTAAAATAAAAAAAAAATTGTATGGTATGGGGGAGAAGGAGGGAGGAAGGAGGACGAGATTATTGTTATTAGTCATTTTTGAGATATTGCAACTTTTATATTTTTTTGTTTTACATTACTAATTGCCGAAAAACTTTTGAACTATATACTCTATAGAAGCTGTTAATCAGCAATTAAAAATGTTAAATAAAAACATAAAAATTCCAATATGTCTTAAGGGCGGACTGATAATAGACAATAATATGATTATTTTAGTAACAAGGATCACTTTTTAAAATATTCGCACTCTTATGCGGAACACTCTCAACATATATATATATTGTAGATTTTTATGTATATATATAATATATATGTATATGCAAAGATATTAATTAAAAATTGTATTAATGTATCTACAACATTTTAATTCTTCACATTAAATAAAAGAATCCCTATCATATATTTCAAAAAAAAAAAAAATTATTAAATAAAAAAAAAATATATTCGCGAAAATATTCAAAAAATTAAATTTCTATATATTTTGTTTTTTTTTTTTTTCATTTTTAAGTTTAAAAATTTTACTCAATTTCTCAATTTTTTATTTATTTTATTTTCAGTGATCACTGATCAGAGTGATTTTAAATTTATTAAAATTTTCCACGTCTTTTATTTAGTATGATTTTTGTTTAGCTTAAGTAAAGTTAAAAATATAATATACGAATAATAGAAATTAAAGGTACGGGCGCGAATAAAAAATTCAATTTTTTTATAATTAGATAAATTAGATAAAAAAAAAAAAATTAAAATAAAAATAAAATTTAACTATTATAAAAATCAAAAAAAAAAAATAGAAAAATATTTAAAAAAAAGTTTTTTTTTTTTTTTACCAACGACACGATAATGGCAAATTTATTAATTATTTTAGTAATATTAACTTTAGTATTTTGCGGTATACCTAATGTTAATGGTAGACCTGAGTTCGAAAGTTATTTTGAAAATAAGCAAACACTTTATGCTATGGGTGCAAGAGAACCAGGTAGTGTTTTGTTTTTGTTTTTTTTTTTTTTTTTTTTTATATTTAAATAATTATTTGTAGTTCTTTAAAATTTTGTGATAACAATAACATAAAAAACAAAAAAAAAAAAAACCAAAAAAAATAAAATAATAAAAAATTATTTAAATTATTTTTATAACATTTGTAACCTTTAATTAATATAATATTATAAAAGCTTTTAACCGACAGAGGCGGACGATATGCCGACATAAAAAAAACTCATATTTTAATAATAAAAAAAAAAAAAAAAAAGAAATTATTATTATTAATTATTTCGACTTTAAAGTTTCAATTTATTGTAATAAATAAGTGATGACCTAAATTTTACTTAAAATTAATAAAAATAATAATAAAATAAAAAACAAAAAAAAAAAAAAATGACAAATAAATAAAAATTAAGTGCTATAAATATAAGAAAAAAACAAAATACATATAATAATTTACTATATTTAAAATATGAAAAAGAAAAATAATTGTTTTTTCTTTTGGTTTTGGTTTTTCCTCTGCAATCTTTAATATGTATATTATTTTTATTAATTAAATACAAAAAAAAAAATCAAAGCGTTCTTAAAAAAAACACTTTGTGGTTTTTGTTTTTTTTTTTTTTTAAATTTATTTATAAGAAAAGAAATTTTATTGTATATTTTCAGAATGTTATATTCGTTTATGATAATGAGGATTTTTTTGAAAAAAAGAATGTAGTTATATTTAGGACAAGGTTTTCCACTAAAAAAATTTCTCTTATTATAAAAAAAAAAAAAAAAAATTATGTTTTGTTCTGGGTAATAATTTTCTTTTTAATTGAAATGTAAAACTTATGTTCATTATTTTACTTTTATTTTCTTTGTGCTTTAAGTTCGAATTTTCTTCTTATTGCCTTAAATTATTGATTATGAGTGCTTATTATGAGTGTTTATTTCTTTAGTTGATTAAACTATGTATTGATTAGTGCATAACTGATTCAACTATGTATATAATGTTATAGTACTTATATTTAATAAGAATGTGGCGAATTGCTTCAAATTTTTATTTAGCAATGCTATATTCTAAAATTTTTTGAATATGATAATTATCAGATAATTAAATTTAAATACTTACTTTTATACTTATAGAACATAAAGATAAATTATTAATTTTGTTTAACTGGTATATGAAAAAAAAAAAATACGTTCGAGAATGTTTTGATAAAATATATGCAATCAATATATGCAAATCAGGTTACTTTTATAAAATGAAAGCTAAAGTTTGTATATACAAAAAAACGGGGGGTTACAATTTTGTTACAAATCCAATTTTTCTTTAAAGTTTTTTTTTTTTTTTTATTAAATAAATTAATAATCGCGTATTAATAATATAAATATCTTCTTTCATCAATTATGCACAGTGCGTATAAGTTGTCGTTCTTTTTGGCGAAAAATTTCCATTTTAAACCACTGTCAGATGAATATATATATATATACAATAGTTTTATAATGTAAACAAAATAAATAATATAATTATAGTTTATTATTTTTGGGAGGCCACACCTGAAAGGATAAAATTGATTTATTTCCTCATCAAATTGTATATTGGGGATACAATTTATTTCCTCGTCAAATTGTATATTATTATACATATACAAAAACAAAAAATATATCTATTAGTTTTAACTTTTTAATAATTGGTTCAATAATTAGTTCTAAAAAGAAGACAATCAATATTTGTTAAACTATATGGTGAGCGAATTTTTTTAGGAGTTATATTATAAATTCGAATACAATTAGTACGAAATTCATAATTTATTTTTCTTATTTCGTAATTCGTCATTTATCCTTTAGTTTTATTTTAGAATTTATGACATATAACATAAGTACGAATTCATTTTTTATTTTTTTTTTTTCGTAAAAAAAAAAAAAAATCAAAAATGACATAACTTCGAAAATTATTGAAAAAGAACAACATTCATTCTTACAACAAACATTTATATATATACCTAAAAGATATATATATATATATATATATATACCTATATATGTATTATTATTTAAAAAATCACAATCTAGAATTAGACCAATTCCAATTAGGAAAATTTAAAATCGGCTGTACTTTATAAGTCCAAAAACCGTTCTAGAAAATTGTAAAATCCTGATTTTTTAACTAACCATAAAACAAACTCCTCTTAATTATTTTTCTTACATATACATATATTTCAAAAGCCAAGGACTAAATAAGAAATTCGAATGATTTTCGAACTTATAAAGTACCAACGATTTTTTAAACAGACTTTTGGTTGAAAAATTCATATTTTTTTTTTTTGTTTTTTTTTGTTTTTTGTCCATTTCACTCCGCGAGGGAGCATTAGGCTTCCATTTGGCATCTGCATCTCACACGGTTTCCTTCTGATGTTTTTGCATTCTCCCATGTGAGGTTACACTGGTTGTGTTCGTTTATTATGGTGCGGTGCGTTTATTATGGTGTTACTTCGACGGCCGCGTTTTCTGCTTTCTTGTGGGTTCCACTATATATGTAATACACACATATATAGGAATATATATATCTTTTAAAAATAATATTGTTGATTGTATTTTGAAATAAACAAAAAATTTAAAAATAAAAATGAATGTTTTAGAAAAATATATTATATATTGGTTTGTTTTTATTAGGTTTAACTATCTGAATATGTAGTAATTAATATATTCTAATAAGATCGACTTTCTTCTAATAATAAAATAAACATTTGAAAATTTAAACTTTATTAAATTTACATTAAATACAATAAAAATTAATGATTTAGAAAATTTTATTTATTTTATAAACTTAATACGAAATTTTTGGTCAGCAATTATCTATAAATGTTTATGTATAATTTTTAAAATGTTTACAAATCAGTGTTTATTTTCGAGATATTAACTTAAATATTTTTTTTTTTTTTAGTTTGTTTTTGTTTAATGTTTTTTAAAGTATATATTATGTAAACATTTTACTTAAAATTAAGGTAATTGTATGGTATATATATATATATATTTTGTTTTTTTCGAAATAAATTATATTAAAATATAAATTCATATAAATAATATAAATTAAATAGTTAAATTTAGTAAAATAATTATCCAGTATTTTGGTGTAATAATTATTTTTAATTTAATATGTACCTATATATGTATAGTAATTATCAGATATTATTTAGGAAATAATATATATTTTTTTTTATGCATTTCTCTGCCACATAAATGTGGACAGGAAATTACATAGCCTTTCCTGTTCAGGCGTGGCTGTAAATATCGTAAGGGGGAATAACTCTTACGACGTGTGTGGGATTCGAAGCCACACTCCCTCAGTCTTTACAGCGTATACTCTCTTACTCACTAGGCCACCGAGGCCCCAAAATAATATATTATTCAAAATTATATTGTATGGATTATAAAAATGTTTTCGTCGTATTTATAAAAATAATATATACAATTTCCCTATGATTTCTGTAAATTTTATAAAAATTTATTTTTAAATTATATCTGTTACTATATAAAAATATTAATTATACATGATATTTAATTTTAGAACAATTATTTATTAAATTTTTAGTTTTTTATATACATTTTATCTATATATATGTATATGTATTGTATAAAAAATATCAGAAGATGATTAGCATATTTTTATAAATAATTAGTACCTATAATAATTACAATTTGTTTATTAGCTGGTATAATTTAAATTAATTTGTTTCAATTTTAAGATTTTTTATTTTTATTAAAATAAAAAAATGGATTTATTTTTAGTTTCTTTTATATAAATTTTCACACAATTTATTTCAAAAACAAAATATCGCATTATTAGATAAAAAAAATAGGGGGATATAGAACATTCAACCTAAAGATATTTTGCATAAGAGACTTTTTTACGGAAAATTTCTTTAGCATAAAAACTAAGGTTTTAAAATACTCATTTTAAAAATTAAACATTACGTTTAGAAATTTTTAACAAAAAGCGACATTTGGTAAAAGTAAATTTAAAAAATAAGGACATAAGGTATTTGGAATATATGCACATTTTGAAAATTGTTAAATTATTAAAACAAAAGTTTCTTATTTATTGACGAGGAATCCGAATTTTCTTCGAAAATTACTGATTTCTATTTAAAAATCTCAATTTCGGTGAATTTCCGGTCTAAAAATCTTATTACCAGTACTTTCCGGAAGCTTAAAATATTACCAATTAATAGAGCACCCTCGACTTAGTTAATACATTTTTTTTTTCATATTTTAAAATAACGCTTACTTTTCTCTTAAAAAAGTGATACGCGCATGCTCTGAACCATCCTGTATATTTCAACGGGAAAGCATTTAAAATTGTTAGAATAATTTCGAATATGTTCTAAACAAAACAAAATAACCAAAGTTTTGTGAAGTGTCTATTTATAAAGGTTTGAAAATAGTAAAATTGTTAAAAATACAGTTTTGCAAAGTATTTAATTAGTCCAAATAGATTATACTCCTAATTAAAATTATCATATGATTTTGTACGATTGTATGACATTTCATATAACTAACAATAATAGTCATAACAATCATTCGTTGTCATTTAGAAAACATTTGTCATGACATACGAAAAAATGCGTACACATCATATGTCATCAGAAGTAATTTTATGATTTGAGAAAAATGAATTTGAAAATTTGAAATTTTTTTATAATTTTTGTTTGAAAAGAATTTAAAAATTTGAAAAATCAGACTCAGACATATATATTTAATTTTTTTAGTTTTTACAAGATAAATTAAATTTAAATGTAAACGAAAATTAAAAAACAAAGATATATACTTTTTCAATTTTGACGTTTGAGGTTTTCAAATGATTTCTTAAGATTATTATAGTTAGGATTGTGATTTTGATATCATATATAATCATATCAAATATTTATCGAATGTTCATATAACATCATGTGATCATTATAGTTAGCGATTATTTTAATATTAGGGTTTTTGCAAAACGAAAGTTTGTGTAAATTTATTATTTGATAAAAAATATCCGACGAAAGAGATTTAAGTAAAATAAAATTTGATAACTGGCCCGCTTCCAAAAAAAAGTTTTATATCAGAAAGTTACGTATGCTGAGGAGAAATTTGATAAAGTAAAATTAAATTATGATTAATAACTGTAACAAGAAATTTGATAAGAACAAAAAAAAAAAATAAGAAACCATAAACAAATTATGATTAATATATAATTACTAATATTTCTTTAAAAGTCAAAAATTTTTGTACATGACCTAATTACAAAAGAAAAAAAAAACTCAAATAAGTGAAAAGAAGTTCAAAAATTGAAAAATTATTCATTTCTTCAAAAAAAAAAATCAACTGAAGAATCAAGTTGATCAAGTTCATTAATATGAGTCTTCTTTTTGCATATATTGGTAGTGCGTTTTAAAGTACTTCTAAACTGCTTGATAAATATCTGGAAAAACTATTTGAATATTTTGCTGTTCAAAAATGTTCAAAAAAACAAAATTAATTATAATTGTCAGATGTATTTCAAAATTTCGTACTTTGCCGAATAAATCCTGTTTAAGTATATTTTTAGTTATTATAATATATAATATTAGAGGTACTTTTAAGTAAAGATTTCACATTCAAGCGATTCTATATAAAAAGTTATTTATGTTTTTTTTGCGATGTTAGCTGGAATATTTTCTATAGAAAAGTGAAACGAGCACAAATTTTTTATAAGTATATTTCACTTTAACCCACTAAACATTAACTCCTTTCTTTTTGGAAAAAAACAATAGGTTAGGAATGAAAAAATGTTGTAGAAAATGTATTAAAAATAAAAGTAGCTGTTTTCTAGATTCTGTTGTTATTTTAATTTAATGTGAATTTAAAATCAAAAATTTATAAAAACATCATTCATATTTTATAAAAAATAAAAATATATTTTTATCGATATTTTGTAATAACTGAAAATTTGCATTAAAGTAACCAAAAAATATTAATGGTCATAAAAAAAAATAATAAATTTTGTAAAATTGAATAATTTTTCTAATAAAAATTTTAAAGAGATTTTTGCTGAGAATTGGGATAATAATATGTAGTTTTGTAAATTTTTAATTTTTCTAGAAAAATAATGAATATTACAATTAAGAAGTAATAGAAATATTATTTTTATTTTTCTATTAAATGTTCAGTTGCATATACATATGTATATTATGTATTTAATTCAAAAAAAAAATATTAAAATAATTTCAAATTCTAGAAAAATTTAAAAGTTAGAATTCCGTTCATTATTATAATTTAAATGTCAAATTTCCTTATTTTAAAAATGTAATATGGATAGGGGCTGAAAAAAATTTAATGTAATATAGGGTGGCTATAGATGCAATGCACACTTAGGTTAGTTTAGACTATTGTCTGATTTCCTGAATCAGTATTTTCTCTTAATTAAAACGATTATTTTAGCTTCTTACAAAATGCTGTTAATCGATTAAGTCCATCTCTGACAGATCGAAAAGTTTATTTAAGAAGAATTTCTCCAGAAACTTTCTTCTGTTTAAAGCAAGACCTGGACGTTCACACAACAGGTGAAAAATTGATATCTCTCCCCCTTCATTTTTACAATTTCTGTAAAAGTCATATGAGAGAAATTCCGGCCTTTTGGCAATTCTAACGAATGAACAGTGTTCCGTTAAAACTGCTATTACATTACCGATTTCGTAAAAAGACAGTTTTATTATTCAAAATTGAAAGTTGTTGGAAATTAAAAAAAAAAAATTTTTTTCCAATATTGTGGGGATTTAAGAATAAGCGTGTCTAGTTGATCACTTAAAAGCTAATATAAACCAGATCTGTTTGTAATATAAAAAGATGTTAATTTTGATAATTCAAAACTGATCAATTAAAATACGAAAATAAAAAAACTGTTAGCACATAAAATATGTTGTATCTCCTTCTAACAGTAATTTTCTAATATCGTTTTAACAAAAGGGAAATTGTACATAGTTTTAAGTACTTTTTTTTTTAAAGAAAAACTTCTATCGATTAATTAAATAATTCGAATTTCCAGATGATTAATCTAATAGTGGTATTTAATATTGTAAAAGAAATGCAATTCGATTAGATTAGCTAATAAGAAATATTAAATAATTTGTTTTTTATTTATAAATATTTAAAAATTTTTAATTATACATATAAATAATATTCTTGAAGTAATTGACATTTTGGATTTTAACATCCATACATAAATTATTCTTTTATTGCAAATTTTTACTCTGACCTAAATTTTTTTTTATTTTCTTTTTTGTTTTTTTTTTGTGTTTTTTCTAAATATAATTAAAATAAATTTAAAATAATAAACATTAGGAAAAAGATATTTTTTTTTTGCAAAATGGTTAAAATTAATAACAAAAAAGAAAAAAAAAATGAAATTTGGTACAATTTTTTTTTTTTAACATTTGACAGTACTACAAGCGTACAGATGGTATTTTTTGTTGTTTTTATGTTTTTTTTTTGTAAAAAGAAAGTTTTGTTATTCAAATTTGAAAGTTGTTTGAAATTTAAAAAAAATTTTTTTTTTCTTTAGTTTAAATTAAAATAAAAATTTTTAATAAAAAAATATTAATGTAATTAGAAAAAAATGAATGTATGAATGTATGAATGGATTTGGATGAAAATTATGATTTATATATACTACATATATGTATGTATGCAGGTATTTCTATTGAGCAATATAATATGTATATTAGTTTTTTGATGATCCACACATAAAAATTTAGAATTGCTAATATTTATAACTGGTAATAATGAAAAATTAAAAAGAATAATATTTAATAGTCATTGATTTAACTAATTTGAAATTAATAGCGTTTAAAAATAAAATTTTTTTTTAAAGAAAATAAGCGTTAATTTTCATTGATAATAATATATGTTTTTTTAAAATTTTTTTTTATTGCATTTTTCTGCCAGAAGAATAAAAAATTACACAGCCTTACCTTTTCATTTCCATTTCAAATTTACATGTCGTAAGGGGAAAATATTCTTACGACGTGTTTGGGATTTGAACCCAACACTCCCTCGGTGTTTACAACGTATTTCATTACTACGTTGTCCACTAGACCACCGACGCCCCTATACATTTTAATTTCTTTATTTATTTAGCAGTCTGATAAAAATTGTTTATGATAGCATAAAAATTATTTTTTTTTTCTAATAATATTGATTAATAAAAATTTTGAAAAAGGAAACATTCAATTTTTTCTCACGCTTTAACAATAATAATAACAATTTTCATGGAAAGTTTATGTCTAAAAAAAAAAAAATAATATTTCTTTAATAAGAGAGCGTGCTTTTTATTTAATTTCGTCAATCTTGAAAATCATAATGATATTTTTTAGATTTTAGTATTTAGTATGCTAATTTAGTATGCAATATAACTTCTTTCACAGAAAAGTATAAAAATTGTATGTTTTGGTGAATATTTTTATCAAAATTATATAGGAACATTAAAATTAGAGGTTTGATATTAAACATAATAAATTATGTTACATTATAAATATTATAAAACATTTAATTTACTATTGAGTAAGGCTGAAGATAAAGAAATTTCTAAAAATATATGAATTGATTTATAAAAATAAGAACCGAGTAAATGTAAATCATGCCTTACGATTTTTTCTTTCAGTAACATACAAAACTAATATTAAATCTTTAAGCGATTGTGATTGCTTCAATTTCCATTGAAATTTTTTAGTTTCAGGATCCACTTTTCACTCAGTTTTAGTAAATTAAATCTTGTTTCTTAAACACCTACTGTAATTCTTACAGTATTTTGGTTACTCCATCACATTACAATGCGATGAGGAAATAAATCAATCTTTCCTTTTCAGGTATATTTGCGGTACAATTATTAAATTATAATTATATTATTTATTTTGTTTGTATTAGATTATTATATTTTATTTTGAACACTAAACTTTTCGCTTGAAGATCAGGCGACTTGCTCACTACGCCATTGATCTTAGATATTTAATATTTTATATAAAATTTTGGCGTGACCGGCGGAGGTCTGAATAAAAAATTATGAAAAACAAAAACAAATTAAAATTAGCTTTAAAAAAGCTGTTGAAAAAATTTCAAAAAAATTTGGTTGTGCTGGTGGAATTGATTCGGATAGCTGTCATACAACTCATCAATTTATATACATATATTACGGTAGTTAACTTCGGCTCTAAAACATCTGAAATTTGTTAAAGGATGATAAATTTTTATAGAAACAGGCGATATATTTTACGTCCATACGAGTATCCCAGAGTTGACACAGTCTACTCTACTGTACTCTTCCCCGTTTTTTTTTTTTGGTTTACGGTCTTTGCATTAATTATTTTGGACTCAATGTAAAAATATTGAGCAATGATTTCACATATTATCTTCGAGGCAGCTTAGGATTTTTTATTACTCAATAAAACTAACATTTAATTAATGCTCAATTCAAGATATGTTTCTTCTAAATTAATTATTTTTTTTTTGCCCTTTTTTATAATAATATAGCGATGTTAACTAGAAAACAAAAACAATATTATTTCTTTTCGTTCAATTTTTGATCTAAATTGATTTAAATTTTTCATATTTTGTAAATTAAGTATGTAATCAAAACTGATCGCAATCATTTGCCATTTTAAAAATGACAAATTATTAAATTTATTAATTTAATGATTAATTTATGTAGCAAAAAACAAAAAAAAAAAAAAAAACATAGTCTAGAAAACAGATAAAAACAATTTTTTTTATAAAGCTATTTTTTTTTTTAAGTTTATGTCATCAATATACGTACTATTTTTTACAATTATTTATAATGACAGAAAAAATGTTTTGTGAAAACTTCCGTGTATGTAAGCAAAAAAAAAAAAACACTTAAAAATTACCATATTAATTATTTTCATCCGATGCAATCAATACACAGCTATATTTTGGGGTCAGACAGATATAAGATTTTTTAAACATTATACTATGGAAGATTTAATATTATATTTTTTGTTTTTTGAAATTCTTTATACATTTATGTCTCTTACCTATCATGTTCTTTTGTATTTTAGTGCTATTTATGTATTTAAATCTGAAGGCTTCAATTTATAATTTGTTGCTAATATTAAAAAAAAAACAAGTAAAAGTAACAGTAAGTCGATGCAACCGACTTATTTATACCCTACACCTAAAAAATTCAAAATAAATTAAAAATCCATAAGTTATTTTAGTTAGGTATTTAATATAACTAAGCTAAAAAAATAAATGCTTTTACAACCTTTGTACAAAATTTCAGATTTCTATCTTTATTAAATTCGAAAATATGCTTGTTAGGTCTTGGGAAGTGTGTGAAGGCACGCGGACCACCACTCCAATTCATCTCAAATTTTAGAGACATCAACAGGGTAGAACATCCTTATGTCAAATTTCAAGTTTATATATTTATTAATTTCGAAGATATGCTTGTTCGGTTTTGGGAGTTGTATGGGAGGTACCCGAACGACCACTCCAATTCATCTCAAATTTTAGGCAAATCAGGGATTTAGGAAACAACACCCTAGTACCAAATTTGAAGTTTCTATCTTTATTAATTTCGAAGATATGCTTGTTCGGTTTTGGGAGTTTTATGGGAGGTACCCGAACGACCACTCCAATTCATCTCAAATTTTAGGCAAATCAGGGATTTAGGAAACATCACCCTCGTATCAAATTTGAAGTTCCTATCTTTATTAATTTCGAAGATATGCATGTTCGGTTTTGGGAGCTGTATGGGAGGTACCCGAACAGCTCCTCCAATTCATCTCAAATTTTGGACAAATCAGGGATTCAGGAAACAACACCCTAGTACCAAATTTGAAGTTTCTATCTTTATTGATTTCGAATATAAGCTTGTTCGGTTTTGGGATTTGTATGGGAGGTACCCGAACAACCACTCCAATTCATCTCAAATTTTGGGGATATCAGGGATTAAGAAAAACACACCCTCGTACAAAATTTTAAGTTTCTATCTTTATTAATTTCGAAAATATGCGTTTTAGGTTTTGGGAGTTGTATGGGAGGTACTCGAACGCATGGTCCGATTTCGCCCATTTACAATCCCCGTCTTACCTTAGTCATTGTTAACCTACAGTATAAATTTCATCAAGATAGCATCATTAGTTTTTGAGTTATCGTGCGTTCGGACGGACGGACGGACATTGCTAAATCGACTCAGGCGGTGATCCTGATTCAGAATATATATACATGTCTATACCTAAATCGCTTCCTTTTGGTGGTTACAAACACCATACCAAAGTTAATATATCCTATACTTAATGTGTAGGGTATAAAAACGAATACTTATTTTTAGAAAAATATATTATGATATATATATAAACATAATATAATATGTTATATTTATTTATGTACTTCATTTATATATACTTGATGAAATATTTAATATAAACAAATACAAAATATCTATTTCTTTCTTCTGAGGCAAATAATAGCGTACAATGTTATAATGTTTATATCTAGATTTATTGTTTGTATCATGACGATGTTTACCTATCTCTATTATCTTAAGTATTACTAAGCACTTAAGATAATGGAACTGTAACTAGCTTATAGTCTTAAGAAAATTTAGTTTTTTTCTAAATTTAGTTTAGTTTTAACCTTCAAAGAGGTGATATCAAATGCTGATATATCTTAAAAATTTAGTTAATAATCTTTAGGTATCTCTTTTTGTAGACGCTTTAGTTTTAAACGGAATCCTCTAATCAAAATCAATAGTCGTCTAATTATAATACATATATACAATTAAATAAAATCACTTAAGGTGATGATTCAATGGTCGTTTCAAATCGCGCGTCGCTTCTAACCTAGCCTAACGTCAATTTTTATATTAAATGATGATTAAATGGTAGAAGTCGCTTTATGAAACAAATTTTAATTCTGTATGTAACATTTATAAAAATTAAGAACCTAAACGAAAAAAAAAAAGAAATTAATTGTAAACATGGCTTAAAGTAGAAAGTTGATCAAACATAGCGTCAATTCGATATGGTATTTTTCGCCGCGCGAATAATTTAGTCAAGTTGTATTTAAATTAATGTATTCTATTTAAAATTAAAGGCAATGCGCAAGGTAACACGAGCATTGAGTTCTAATCTTATTGTAAGGTAATGTGTTCATTATGAATAATAATTGTGATAGTCGGTTTGACTGGTTAAAATTTTTTTTTTTTTATAACTTTTTATATCATAAATAATAATAAAAAGAAAATCTAATAATATGTATGTGGAAAATTTTTTCTAAACCAATAAAAATTAAATAAATTATAGTTTAATTTTGTTTTTTTTTTTTTTTTTTTTGAGTTTATGTAATCACATAATTAGCAATTTTAAAATTAAACTTATTGTAAAATAATGAGAAGAGAAAATTTGTTTTTTAATCGTTTTTTTTCTTTTTTTTTTTATAAATTTTTAATACAATTTAAAAGAAATTAATTTAAAGTGAAAGTTATAATTAAATTTAAGTTATTAATTTTAATATAAAACCAAGACAACCTTGATGTACTTGAATTAGTATATATACAATTTACTTATATATTTTCAATTTTTTTTTTTAGCATTTATTCTTCCTAGAATGAATTATTAACTCATGCAATATCCAATGGTACAAGTATAATAATGTCAAAATGTGTCATCAAAAAAAAAAAAAAAAAAAAAAAAAAATGGTTGGATTAAAGCCAAATTTAAAAACAAATTAAATTTATTATTAAAAATAAATTTTTCTTAAAATAAAATTTAAAATAAACATAAATTTTTTTCGAGAATTTTAATATGTATGTACGTATAAAAAATAAAAATAATAATAATATTAAAAATAATTGTATTAAAACATTTAATTTTTCTAGGAAATCAATGAACTTTTTATATTAAATTATTAATAAAAATTTTTTCTGATTAATAATATGTTAAATTTTTTTTTTTTTTTTTTTATTATAAATTTTTGTCAATGTAAATTTCTTCCTCTTTTCACTAAAAAAAAAAAAAATCTGATTTTAATTGAAATTATTCAGACGACAATAAAGCAAAAAGTCGGCAATTTCTAAAATAAATAAAAAAAAATAAAAAATGAAAGTAAGTGTGGAAATTATTAATAATTTTTAAATATTCTAGAATTTTTTTCTGTTTTTTTTTTGTTTTTTTAAATTTTTTAAGTGTATGTATATTTAACTTTTCTATACGAGAATTAAATACTAATTATATTCGTACGAATATAATTCTAAGGATAGACGAAATTTTCCATTACGTTTGTGACACTGTAAAGGAAACAAGTTAAATATTTTTTTTGTTTACTCCCAGGCTATTCATTCCAGACGTGGTTGTAAATGTCGTAGAGGGGAATTTTTTTCATGATGATTTGTTTTGGATTACAACCCACAGTTTCTCTGTGTTTACAGCATATTTTATACACTCTTATCCACTAAACCACTGAGGCCTTTGAATTAAATATGGAATTGTATATACATATATCTATATTCTTGCTCAGGATTGAATTTTGAGTCGATTTAGTTATAATATAATGAGAGTTTCGGCGGGATAACTCAAAAAAGGTTGGCGCTAGCATTCTAAAACATTTGTAAAATTTTACAGCATGTTCAAAAAGCTGCCATATAATTGTCGCCATACAAGTGATTGATTAAGCTGGGTGTATAAAAGTTTGTTAAAAGAAGTTAAGTTTTGTGCCAACTAAATTTGGTTGGTTGGTCTCAAAAAATAGATTCAGGTTACTGAAAAATTTATATCCTCTTATCTTATAGTATTCAATTAAGTTGAAGCTACCTGAAATTTTGTAAATGTTGATCAAATTTTAGGGACATTTGGTTGTTTTTCAACAAATGATAGTAGGTATTGATTTAGTAAATTGTATTTATAAAATAAAAAATGATTTAACATATTTATTAATTTAGTTGGCGTCTCTTAAAAAATTAGCGAAATTGTTTCAAACTCCGGTAATCTGTTGACGTAATCTGTAATCTGGAAGTTCGACTTACCTTCATAGGATTCATAAGAAGGATATACGAAATTTTCTATTACGTTTGTGACACTGTAAAGGAAACAAGTTAAATATTTTTTTTGTTTACTCCCAGGCTATTTATTCCAGACGTGGTTGTAAATGTCGTAGAGGGGAATTTTTTTCATGATTTGTTTTGGATTACAACCCACAGTTTCTCTATGTTTACAGCGTATTTTATACACTCTTATCCACTAAACCACCGAGGCCCTTGAATTAAATATGGAATTGTATATACATATATCTATATTCTTGCTCAGGATTGAATTTTGAGTCAATTTAGTTATAATATAATGAGAGTTTCGGCGGGATAACTCAAAAAAAGGTTGGCGCTAGCATTCTAAAAGGTTTCTACGATTTTACAGCATGTTCAAAAAGCTGCCATATAATTGTCGCCATACAAGTGATTGATTAAGCTGGGTGTATAAAATTTTGTTAAAAGAAGTTAAGTTTTGTGCCAACTAAATTTGGTTGGTTGGTCTCAAAAAATAGATTCAGGTTACTGAAAAATTTATATCCTCTTGTCTTATAGTATTCAATTAAGTTGAAGCTACCTGATGAAATTTTGTAAATGTTGATCAAATTTTACTGACATTTGGTTGTTTTTCAACAAATGATAGTAGGTATTGATTTAGTAAATTGTATATATAAAATAAAAAATGATTTAACATATTTATTAATTTAGTTGGCGTCTCTTAAAAAATTAGCGAAATTGTTTCAAACTCCGGTAATCTGTTGACGTAATCTGTAATCTGGAAGTTCGACTTACCTTCATAGGATTCATAAGAAGGAGAATGAATAGGATCAGTTCATGGTAAATTACATACAAAGTAAGTCTAGTTTTCGTTTTTGGACTGATTCAAGAAGGGAAATTTGTGTATACTAGATACATATATAAGAATATGATATTAACCAAAAAGGAAACCAACCATTCCATATTTTTATTTTTTCCAATGATTTTTTTAAGGCTTGCTTGTAATTTCTATAAAATTTGATTTTATTTTTCTTCAAAAGATTTTGATTAAAGCCGTAAAGTTAACAAAATAAAAAAGCGTCTGTAATAAAATAACACATTTGCTATAAAAAATCAACATTTATTATTTTTTTTTTTGCTTTAAATTCTACTACTCTTCATTTTTTCCACAAGATTAAAATTCTTTAAAGTCTAGTTTCACCACGTCTACCACCATATATACAAATACACAGTTTCACCATATACATATATATGAACTTTTTGTTTCGGCTGACAGATTTTAAATTGTCAATGAATTAATAAAATATTAAATTCATCAAAAAAAAATAATAAATTAAAAACTTTTGTTTTTTTTTTTTTTAAACAAAAGAATTAAAACATAAAACATTTAAAAAATGTCACGTATTCGAAATAAAATGGAGATGAAAAACTTTTTATAATTGCCTGCCTGTATTTGTAGATATTGTTTTAACACAATAAAGTCGTAAATTTTTAAAAGTTTACATTTTGTTAAAATTTTGTCAAAAATAATGTGACAAATTTTGAAATTGAGAATTAAAAATTGAAAGAAAAAAGAAATTACAAATTAATTTAAACTTATATACATACATACATACATACATACAAATATGTTATTTTATACTAAAAATATTTTTGAAATTTTGAATGATTTAAAGTTTAAACTAAGCTTTTCCTTGAATATTATTGTATAATTTTACAATGGTGAAAAACTTTGTTTGGACTGAAAAAAAAAAACAGTTTGGAATTCTGTAAAATTATTTTACATACAGGGTGTGAAGAGTACTGTGTTTTATGATGTGCATGAAAATACAATTATAGAATGCATATTTTAATAAATAATAAATATCTGTAATATTAATATTTTTATTAAATAGTAAGTCCCTAATACAAGTTCTTTATTCCTATAGAATGGTAGGGTGTCATAATGTCAATCATCATAATGTCAATTGACCAAATTAATATTTTGACCAGATTAATAACCAAAAAGTTCTTGTTTGACAGGGTAAATTTGTTTTTGTTCTTTAAAGTATATTTCAATAAGGTATTATTGAGAACAAAAAAGGAAAAAAAATAAGTAATTAACATATTACATATTCTTATAAATTGATATCTTTATTAAAACTTAAAAAAACAGAAAGTAACAAAAATAATTAGTACTATAACTAAAAATTAACGAGAAAGAAATATGTCTATACTATAAGAGGCTCATAGATGAACACTGAAACAAGGCAGAATATAAATAAAAATAAATAAAATATAATAAAAAACAAGGCAGAATATAAATTAACAGTTTTTAAAAGGGCATATTTCCAATAGAAACTGTTTAAAAGCGCACAAGACAATACAAACTGTTTAGAAACTGTTTGCACTAAAATTTGAAAATTTCATATAATAAGAAAAAATGTGAAAATAGGACTTTTTTACAATTTTGAGATGCTCAATATAACTAAGAAAAACCGTTAACACATCTAAAAATATACCTATTACTAAAGCTTTAATTTTTAGGTCTTGCCGAAGAAAAATATATACGGGTGCTTAAGTTACAGGTGTTTAAAAATAGCAAATTTTAAATTTTCGGACCCTAATAGCTCTTAAACAGAGGGTGGTACAAAAAAATTTTCTAAAGAAACTTATACTAATTCTAAAAGTTCTTTTTTACCTTAAAATTTCAAATCCCTATCTAAATGCATGCCGGAGTTATGAAGGTAGAAAAATTATGCGAAATTTTGTTTTCACAAAACGGTAAATGCACTAAATTTAAAAAAATTGTATAATTTTGATATTGATTTTCCTGTCGAATGGCGTTTTCAAATTGAAAAAATGTTAAACAGAACATGAGATAAATACGTATTTAAAAATAGGGCTTTTTTAAAGTTTGAAGGGCTGTAGCTCCGTTATGGATAGGACTACATGAAAAAGTTGTTCTATAACATTAATTTGTTTTATGAGACCTACCTATTATTAAAATTTTTTTTTTCTATCTTTAACGGTGTAGAAGTTTTATAACAAACGAACGAACGGACGGAGAGAATGAAATTAATAGGCACATATTTTCAAAATTTTTTGGAAATGTTGCAAAAAATCCGAACAATTTATTTGCGAATCAGAGAAGGAAAGCCACTCAAAAACTTTTAGTCGAATCGAATTAGTGGAACTAACATTAATATTTTAGAATCATAGTAGGGTTTCAGGTCCTCAATTAAGTGTTAAGTAAATAATATAAAGAATTATAATATTGAAGATTGTATATAAGTTATATATATATATTTATGTATATAAATTTTGTATCTTGTTCAAAGAAGTAAAGCTTTTATGAAAGAAAACCAATTATGGTGATATTCTTTTTGGTTTTTATAATAACTAATAATATTTTACAAAAAAAAATCTAAAGATATTTATAATTAATCATACTATCTAACAGAAAGTTTCAGATGCCACACATTAAAATTAAAATAAAGAAAGCAAATTTTCAATACGATCTTTGACACAATTCTCACATTTTTGTATTTATTGATATTAGTTTAATAGATATTGAACATTTTATTGAACATTTTATAATTTTTATTCTAAATAATATATAATAATATTTAGTTTCTTTATCTTTTATAAGTTTTTGGTCGAACTATATATAAATAAATTTAAAATTATGTATTTATTTTATTTTTTGTATATTTTAAGGTGATGAATTAATTATAAAAGATGAACTGAGAAATACGCTTCCAAATAATAAAGGGAATACAAATAATAGTATAACATTTCATTATCCAATAAAAAATCGAATTGTAACATATATTGAACTTGGATCAGATAGTGTAAGTATATTAAAGATACAGATATCATATTAATTTTATATGTACTTCATTGACTTTGAAATTTTGAATATAATGAAAAGGCATTTAATATATTTAAATTTTTTTAGTGAAATATTTTTTATCGCACATCTTTCATCCATTTCATTTTATGGCAAAAAAAAAAAGATCTAAATGAATAAATTCAAATTTTTCATATGATATTTTTTAACAGCTAAAAATAAAAGTCATGGGACCAAAAGTCGAAAAACGAAGAAGTATATTTTTAGAAAATGAGAATATATAAAATTAAAGTATTGATTGGGATATTTGAGATGGTTTTTGAATTCATAGAATTCATTAAATTTAGAAATTCATTGAATTCAATGAATTGATAGTAAAGTGCACAAGAATATAATTTAAAAAAAAAAATAAAACTTATTGTTTATTGAGAAACTTCTCGTATAACTTCTCTAAAAAAAACCTTAAACTTCTTATAATTAAACTTAAATCAATTTTTAACGTTTTTTTTAGACCTTAAATCAATTTTAATTTTAATTATAAGAAGTTTAAGGTTTTTTTAGAGAAGTTATACGAGAATATTCTCAATAAACAATGAGATTTGTTTTTTTTTTTAAATTATATTCTTGTTCATATTTAAAATAAAGTTTTAGTACATATGCAAATACGATAACCGAATCATAGTCTTCCACTTTCAAAATAAAGTTCATAATCACCCAAATTTGAAAAGATTTTGAGCTAAATTAATGGTGTTACACTATCACAAGACTTTATTTCATTTGACTGTATGTAACTTACCTGTATTTTCATTTATCTATATTTCATTTAGATGTATTATCATTTAACTGTATTTCATTTGACTGTATGTCATTTGACTGTATGTCATTTGAGTGTATTTCATTTGACTGGATTTTATTTGTAAACAATTTTAAAATCTACCTAATTATATGTTTTACATTAAGGCATGTAAAAATTCGGAAAATTTCAAAAACCGGTTTTCGGTTTTTTATAAAGTGAAAAACCGGTAAACCGGTAAACCGGTTTTGAATCGGTTTTTTTAATTATAGAAAAAACTACCATGAGTATTACTTTAAATATACAATCAAATCTACCTTATATATACCTTAGCTGTAAACCGTAGTAACGGTACATATTTCTACTATCTACGCATTTCCTGTTTTGCTTTTTATTATTCCTGATTTCATTTTATGAAATTTGAGAAATGACATTTAGAAATAATATATTATACATAATGTAGATCAAACAGCTAACAGATTAATATAAATATGCGACAACAACACAATATTATTTTAAAATTGTGTCGTGATCGTGAGACTATTATTATATTTATAAGACAATTTCCAAATAGCCCCAACTCAACCATAATTTTCAAGTGCGCCAAACTGTTTTGTCGAAATAATAGATAAAGACGTAGGTAATATTTAACACTGGATACAAGTAACGTTTAAAATGGAATCCGTACAGCTGTTAACTAATTCTAATATTGGAGCTAAAACAAATCAATAAAATTTTACTATCTACTTAAATTAATTTTATATGAGAAAAATTTAAAACGCTAATATACTTTTATCACTTGAAGAAATAAATATATATATATATTGGCTTTCTTTTTTTTTTGAAAAACAAACCGGTCAGAAAAACCGGTTTTACGGTTTCAGTAAATTGAATTAAAAAACCGGTTAAACGGTTTCGGTTTTCACCGGTTTAAAAGCCCTATTTTACATATACATATATATTTCAGCAAAACAATTAAAAAAGTGGGCACTACCGTCTCCTTACCCCTACTAAATAAATTATTGAAACCCTGATTTTGTAACTAACTCTAAAATTCTCTCAAATTCTAACATCCAGGCTTGAGTCAAATGAAAAACATTCAAATGAAAAAGAGTCAAATGAAATACAGTCAAATGACAATACAGGCAAATGAAACACAGGCGTATGACACATTTCCAATTTAATGAATAATAGCATATTTCGTTTATTACGCAATGATTTTTCCTTTTCTTTTCAATTTTCGGATAAGTTAAACAATCAACAGTTGAGGTTCTAATAATAAAATGTTTATAAAATTAAAATATAAAATGAAGAAAACTTGTAAACGGTTTAATTTAATTTATTAATATCAATTTGTTTTAAGTTTAAAATAAATTTTCTTTTTTCAAATTTTATGTCAGATTTGACAGGCGGAAGTGTAAAACTTAGTGTACTTACTTGTTTTGTATCAAAAATTTTTAGTTTACTATTAAACGTTAGGATAGGCTCGGAAACATGAAACAATTCCTCTTACCATTCTACCATATACATTAATATTTTGTAATATTATTATATAATGTAGTATATAAAAACAAATATATTTCATTAGGCTTATTTACTTATTCTAGATATTTATTTAAGTGATATGAATTGATTGATTTTGAATGAAATTGATGTTCAATAAGAATATTGAATCATATTCTTCAAAAAATGTATTAAATTCACTTTGACGTTCGTTATACATACTAAAAATTTTCATTTAATTTTTTTGTTTGATTTTTTTCTTTTACTTTAATTTATATTTATTTTAATTTCAAATTGATTTAAATTTTTTACTTTAAATTCTTTTCAAATTACAGAATGTTGGATTTGAATTTTCATTGGGTGTTACTGATGAAGAAGATGGTGGTTATTTAACTGGAACTGTGACTGCTTTAGAACCGATATTTTTTTATTTTAAAATTTCAGTTTTTGGTTTAGAACGAAATGATAAAACAAAAAGTCTTGATTCAATTTTAAAACCAAAATTAATTTATCAATCAAAAGTTGAACCAAAACCAATTGAAGATAATTATTTTGATGAAATTGAAAATGATGCTGATAGCGTTATTATACTTGGAAACAGACAACAAGGTAATTTTTATTTAAAAGTTTACAATATATGTATATATACATATAATTTTTTTTTTTTTTTAATTTGCAAACGAAATAAAATGTTTACATTTTAATTTTTTTTTTCTTAATTTTAAATAATTTTTTATTTTTTTTTTTTTGGCTTTTTTTTATTTTTAATATCTGGATAATTTTAAAATAAAAAAAAAAAAAAAATTAAATATCCATAGCTATTCTTTAAAAATTCAATTTTAAACAGAAATCACTTTGAAAAACTTAAATTAATAAATTTAGTTTTAAAAAATAAACAAAATTAAATTTTGGAAATTTAAATTAAAAAAAAAAAAAAAAAAAAAAGAAAAAAAATTCATAGGAATAAATAAATAGAATATATACAAATCTATGTGAACTGATTATATCTTTTACACAATATGTACATATTCGTTAATTCAAAATGCTTTTAAGAAATATTAACAAAAGTTTTCAAATCAAATTAGTTGTTAAGTTGGTATATTTATTTTATTTTATGTACATAGAGTGGCTCTGTTACATATAGGATTGAAATTATCAAAGAATTTAGTAAAATATATAATACAAATCTTTTGCAGATCCTGTATGGGCTTTCGTAAAAAAAATGGGATCAAAAAAAACTTCTATACACACATTAAAATACTAAATTAAAATTTTCTATTTTTCTTTGACTTTTGAACTAATAAATAAATTACTATGTATTAATATTTAAAAATTACAAGCATAGTGTTATTATATGCTAACTTTAGAACGTATTGAACTGAAAAAAATTCAAACAATCATATAACAGTTTACAATCTCTGTTATCTTTCATAGCATTTACTAGATTAGCTTAAATCTTCTGGGATCTGTGAAATGGCATGGAATATTGAGATATTGAGCTAAATAGATTTTAAATTGTACATGTTTTCCATAAATTTAAATTACGCTCTCATATACGAGGAGGTTTTTTTTTATTTTTATTTTTTAATGCATTTCTCTGCCATATGTGGACAGGAAATTACACAACCTTTCCTGTTTAGACGTGGCTGTAAATGTCGTAAGGAGGAATAAATCTTATGACGTGTGTATGAGTCGAACTCACACTCCATCGGCGTTTACAGCGTATTTTATACGCTTTTACCCACTAGGCCACCGAGGCCCTAGTGGGTAAAAGTCCCTAGGCCCTAGGAGGAGATGAAATCACCATAAAACATCTATTGAACAACTATAAATATAATAAGTAATACATAAAAAATATACATAAATATATAATAAGAAAAACCGGTAAACCGGTAAACCGGTTTTGAATCGGTTTTTTTAATTATAGAAAAAACTACCATGAGTATTACTTTAAATATACAATCAAATCTACCTTATATATACCTTAGCTGTAAACCGTAGTAACGGTACATATTTCTACTATCTACGCATTTCCTGTTTTGCTTTTTATTATTGCTGATTTCATTTTATGAAATTTGAGAAATGAGATTTAGAAATAATATATTATGTATAATGTAGATCAAACAGCTAACAGATTAATATAAACATGCGACAACAACACAATATTATTTTAAAATTGTGTCGTGATCGTGAGACTATTATTATATTTATAAGACAATTTCCAAATAGCCCCAACTCAACCACAATTTCCAAGTGCGCCAAACTGTTTTGTCGAAATAATAGATAAAGACGTAGGTAGGCCCTAGGAGGAGATGAAATCACCATAAAACATCTATTGAACAACTATAAATATAATAAGTAATACATAAAAAATATACATAAATATATAATAAGTAAGACACGATTAGAAAATAGATTTAAGTTTAATTTAAGACAGTTTTTCTCCATATAATGGTAACAGAAAAACGTATTGGATGCGATATCAAACGAAATCACTAAAAGTTAAACGATGTCAATGTTATTTATATCATATTAAGGTGATCAATTTTCACTTGAATATTTATGATGTTTTAGTATGCAAGCTAACAATTTGCCTAAAAAGGTGAAAAAGTATTCCGTTATATCAGAAAACGATTTTTATAATGTAACAAAAAATTTGACTTAACATGACTTTTACTTAAACTATTCTATAGTATTTAAATTGTCATATGTAAATTAGTTCCGGCTTTAATCGTTTTACATGTATGTATCAGTTTTAGTTTACGTGTATAGATAAAAGTTGTTAAAAGTTTGTATTAAAAGTTTTTTTTCCTAAAGTCTTTTAAAGCCTTTTTTCTTTAAAAACTCTAACCAAAGCTAATAATATCTTTCTTTATGTTATATTCTTTTGGGATCATTGGATTTTATTCTAAAGTTTGATCAAATTTAAAGTGGATAACGTGTATGATTTATCCTTCAAGTTAATTAAAAATTTACTTACTAAAACATATTTAGAAAAAGAAAAAATAAATAACGTCCACAACCGAAAGCAAAAGGACACTGCACTTGGCTGTATCTTAATAAGATGCAGTCAAGTAATATAAACAAACAAACAAACAAACAATTAGAAACATAATATAAAAAAAAAAATGATTTTATTAAATATCCATTAAAAGGTTTTTTAAAGATGAAACAAATAAAGTGAAACGAATAAGCAAAAATTTTTAAATATTTTTTTGTTAATATGCTAAGAACATCAAATTGTTATAAAATTTCTAAAAGAAAATGAAAATATTTAGTAAATTTTTAATAATATCTGGATGTTTTGCTACTATTTTTGTGACAGACACTGATTTTCTTAACAAATTTTAGTTCCTTTTTTAAAAAAACGAGGAAGAATACAGTTGACTTTGTCAACTCGTAGATACCCGTACGAACCGTTAGTATGTTCACAGCCTGTCACTCTGCTTACAATATTATTTTTTTAATATTTTAGTATTTTAAAATAATTTGGGTGAATTTTATAATTTCTAGTACTATGGGTTGTACATATATTCAAACTATGTATATGTTTATATGTACATTCTTCAAAAGCAGATTCTAACCTTCCACATAACGATTATCAATCCAAAACTTTTTCAAATATTCTATAGTACCATTTAATACTAAGCGGTAAATGTATATTAAATTTACTAAGTACAAAACAGTAAATATAATTTTAAATATTATATTATATTATATTTAAATATTCCATTGACAGAATAATTTCTTATAAGTATAATAAAATACATATATGTATGTAAATACGGCGCTATATAATATACATATATACTCTTATCATACATTCACTAGTGACATATACGATATGTAAATGAACATGCTATTATATAAGTATGTATATATATCAATATCATATAAATAAAAATTCTTCAAGCAACCGTTATGTTGTTTATTTATTTACATTTTTTTGTATTACGCATTATATCCTCAACAATTTCAAATTATCGAGTAAAACAAAATGCAAAAAATTTGTTGAAGAAATTTGTTAGAAAATTTGAAAAAATCAAGTAACACTTTCGTCAATTATAAAGTAACCCTATTACTTCAAAAAATTTTAACAGGTGTTCAAAATAGAAAATTTTCAGTTTTTGACCCCTTACAGCTTCTAAACGGGGGGTGATACAAAAAAAATTTCTGAAATGACTCATACTTATTTTCAAAGATCTAACTTCTGTCAAAATTTCAAGTTTTCAACTTAAACCGTTTAGATGATAGAAGGGTTGAACGATTTTGCAAAATTTGAGTTTCACATAACGGTAAATTAAGACACCGTATACCACAAATATATATTTATTGTATATATACTTCTAAAGCTAATAAAAGTAGTAATCGTTTGTCGTTTTCAAAATGAAGATATACCTTATACAACTTGTGCTATAACAATTTAAATATAGAGCTTTTTTGAACCTTTGGGAAGCTGCAGCTCCGTAACGGGTGGGGCTACAAAAAAAAGTTATTAAAAATAAAATTAATATTTTTGTGAGATCTATCAGCAGTTAAAATTTCATAGCTCTATTTCAAAAAAATGTGGGGATCTAAAAGTTAGGTGTTCGAGAGCTACCCTGGGATTTGGTCCAAACTCAACCAAAAACAATAGGGAACCTACAAATTACTCCCAGAATATTTTGTGTAAATTTCAAGATTCTAGCTTTCTTAGTTTTTGAGTTAGCGTGCTGACGGACGGACGGACGGACAGACGGACGGACATGGCTCAAAAGTCTTAGAATTTTTTTCTGATCCGATCCATACCTTTGAAGGTATATCTAGCTCGCTTAGTTCGAGGTGTTACAAACGGAGGAGTAATTTTATTATACCCGATCCTATCGTACGGGTATAAAAAGAAGAATATAAAGAAAAATCTTGAATTTATATTTCAAAAATCCAATTTTTTTTGTTTTTTTTTCCTAAGGGAGGTGAGAATTTTCCAAAGACACCAAGATGTTGAAACATCAAAATAAATTTTTATCCGAAAATTTTTTAATATAGTTTTAATGACGATTGAAAGAATGCCCATTACAATAATTGAATCCTTTGAAAAGTAGATAATGAAAACTTCAACTGAAGAAGTTACATGATACTTATTCTTTAATATATATTTTTTGTAGATCTGAAGTCATTCAATTGTGAAAGTCTTTCGAATCAAACAATTATATAGTCGCTATTTTTATTTTTTTAAATTTCTAAATATAAAGACATGTACATGTACAACTTTTAAATGTTGGAATCTTTTTAAAGTAAAAACTGAAATATTATATATTAATAAAATTAAAAAAACACACACAACACCTCATATTAAACAAATTTTAATATGAGGTGTTCCTTCATATCACGATTACGATCAAAAAATATTTTATAGAACATCTATTATATAATTTTATACTTTTAAAATGAATGTATGTATACAAAAAATTAAATTCTTTTATAAAATAAATTTTAATTTTACAGGTGATCATTTACTATATAAAGACAAAAGAGGATCAGGTTATACAGGTACTCGTACCGATCATAATGTAACATTTTATTACATTGATGAAAATTTTATTACATGTGCAATTTTTAGAGCTGTAACAAAAGTAAGTTAAATAAAATTTTTTTTTTTTTTCAAAAAATTGATAAACTTCCTCTTTACTTCCTTTCTTAAAAAAATTTGATTATAAATATGTATATTTGGTATATTTCAGTCAATGACAGCTGGTGTTCAATATTCTAAAGTTTCACCGCATTCATTAAAAGCATTTCTTCATGATCATAATGTATTCGAAATGAACGCTTATATGGAAATATATGGTTACACACCAGAGGAGAAACCAGATGATTATAAACCACTTTTACCTGATTTAGTTATTGATCCTAATTTAGAAGGTGTTAAGTTACAAAATTTGAGTGATGATATTGAAGTGATTGAATCAATTGAAAATATTTTAGCACCAGATAATTTATGTTCAAATGGTTCTAAAACAATAATGAATATAATCATTTTAAATTTATTGTGTTTTTTAAATTTATTGATATATCATTGTTAAATAATTAAATTTTACTGATTACTTAATTTAGAATTATTTAGTTTTATTATGTATGTAATACTTTTAAATATTTAATAATAGGGTATAGTTTATAGTATAAACAAAAAAAAAAACAAAAAACAAAAAAATTAATTAAATGTCTGAGAAAATTGTATTTAGATGCTTTAATATATGAAATATAAAAAAAAAAAAAAATACAAAATTTTTATACAACAAAAATATAATATTAAATTAAGTCAAAAGTAAAAAAAAAAAAAGAACGTATGTATAATGTATATTTAATTTCATTTAAAAAACTAATTATTAAAATTAACTTTGAAATAAAAATGAAAATCTAGTGAAAGATTATTTACGTGAAGTAAAAATTCATTTATATTTGAACCCTTTTTATATTATGTCAGGTATTTGAGATCATTTGGCATCTTAATAGGTTCAACTTACGCTGAAATCTTAAAAAAAAAAAAACGATCTTCAAATTGTATTGAGTATACATTTTTTAAGTTCTATACTAGAAAACAAGAATCTCATACAAATCATTAAGTATATTTGTATCTGTTTTTTTTTTTTTTTATCCTTGCCACTCCTATGAGGAGTATAGGGCATCCACTAAGTCATTTATTATTGATATTTGATTAAACTTCAGTTTCGTGAATCATTAATTTCACTAAGCCGTTGATTACTCGGCTGCGGCTATTGTACAAGACTAAGACGTTTCTTTTTTTATTACTACGCCATCTATTATCTTATACAAGAATTATGGTTTATTATTATTTAATTCTATAGCTATTACAATATGATATTAATTATAATTTATAGGGCATATATACTTATTTTTAATTTAATTATATTTTACTAATTATTGTATATTATCTATATTATTTTTAATTAATCTATATGACCCAGCCGGGGTTTGAACCCGAGATCTTTCGTAGGAAAGGCCGGTGTTTTAACCACTACACCATTGGCTGGATCTAATCTAATTATAAAAAAAAATTAATTTATTACTTGAAAATTTAATAAATAATGACAAATTTCGTTAAAAATTTTACAAAAAATAAAAATTAAGTAAAACGTAAAACCAAATTTTTTTAAAGGTGGAGAATTTGCGAAAGACAATAAAAAGAGTTTAGAATAATTTGATTTACACAGAATAAATTTCTTAATTTATTTTATATCCATGAAAAATTCATTGGTTTATTTTAAACAGTGTTGAAGTTTTTTAAGGCAGATAGAAAGAAGTACGGACCGATTGGAACTAATAAACAAATTTTTCAATTATTTTTTAAGAAATTTGCTGAAAATCATTGAATGATATTATTTAAAACTATTTATTTTTTTCAAAATTTTGTTTTTCTTTCAAGAAAAATTTTTCTGAAAACTTTTTTTTTTTGTTTTCAATGTTTTAATTTATTTTCAATTATTTAGAATTCGAAATAAAACTGAAATGATTTTTTCTTAAACTACTAATTTTTAAATACATATGGTTGCAACAATTATCAGCATTCGGATTTTTAATATTTATAAGCTTTTATTCACTTAAATTATAAGTATTATTAATAGTTATCTCATATTGTCTAAAATTCTATTTTTATTTTACTTTATAATAAAGTAATAGTTTATTTTTATATGTTTATTAGGAAAAATGAACAAAAAAATTGAAACATTTATATTCTGTTTTTTTTTTTATATAAAACTGCTATAAGAATTGGAGATCCTGATTAAATTTAAAGTAACAAACAAGTTAACAAATATTTGCATATTTATAGGAGAATGTCAAACCGTCATTTTAAAAATTGAAACAAAATATTTATTTTTTTCTTTGAAAAATATTAATTTTTAGTAAATTTTAAGGTTAATAATCCATTAAATCATAAAACCACTAATTTATCTGAAATTTTTTAAAATTATTAAATATACTTTAGCTGATTAGAAATTTATTTTATTAAGATTATATATTTTAAAAGTTGTATTTATAATCTAAAATAAAAAAAAAAATTTTAATTTCCTATAAGTATTGCTAAAAATAGCGAACATTAGATATACTGAATACATGACAATGAAATTTGAAATATTATTTTAAATAGATATAGAATCGTGATCAAATCAAGATTTAAGTTTTGATTTTAATTAAAGATTCCAAAATTTCTATGATTATATTTTAAAAATGTATTAAAAAAATTTAAAGTAAAATTTATTAAGTAGTATCTAAATACTTCGTATAGTTTAATTATTATTTTCATTATGAATTCCTTTTATTCATACATTCAGAACAGTATTTTTTTTTTTGTTATTGTATTAAGCATTTATTTTACTTAAATATTTAATTCAAATGTTTAATTCATATCTGAAAGAAAAATAAAAAAAAAAAAAACACAATTCAACTAAAAAAAATATTATTATAAAAAAAAAAAAAAAAAAAATAGAAAATTTAATGACAATAACATTGTTTGATGAAAATGTGTATTTTTATCTAAAGACTATATAATATATTCTGTCTATATTTTATACAATGAATTTAAAAAACAAAAAAAAAACTCAACAAAAAAAAAAAACAAATGAAAAGAACTAAGAAAGGTTAAGTGAATAAATAAAAACAAAAACAAAAAAACATAATAATAAATAAATAAATTATTTACAAATAATAATTTTTAAGACATCTGTAATAATAATAACATCGCATGTAACTCATTTACAATATAATGATTCATATCTATTTTTATTTCTTTGTTTTTCTACCTATAATTTTCCACCTGAGTCATAAAAGAAAGGTGATATTTTTCTTTGCTAAATAGAAAACAGATAATTGTCTAGTTTTTTAAAAAATCATTTTTTTAATAATATTATATTTCATAAATATTACATGTCAGTCTAAACATCCTTTAGTGATATTTTTTTTTTTTTTACATTAAACAAACTATTTAAGTTTAAACTGTTAATAAGTGTTGTATAATTTAAAACAAATTAATGGCACAGTAATCCATAGATATTAGATATAGTATTGTAACAAGAAACCAAAGATTATGTAATAAGTAATTGATAAAAACTGTAATAACTCTTATTGGAAATATGAGGAACAGAATTAAAGTCAACATTTTGTTTACATAAGGGAACTTATAATAACTGGTACTGAGCATTTAATACTTCAAATTGATAATTTAAGAAGAATAAATAAAATTTGAGAATTCTAAGAATGAATAAACACTAATATCAAAAGTTGGAATTAAAATGAACGCAGATCAATAAATATTTTAAGATATGCTGATGATACCACACTCTTAGTGGATAGTATGCTAGATTTGCTATTCATAGTAGTTAAAGTAAAGCAAGCAAGTAAATAAAGTAAAGCAAGCAAGTAAATAAAGTAAAGCAAGAAAGTAAATAAAGTAAAGCAAATTCGGCTTATGGAAATTCATTTGTAGTACGAACATCGCGAATGTGGAACCATCTACCACCTCATGTGTTCTCCAGAATTGGTGATGGTTACATTTACAATGTGCAAAGATTCAAGGTGAATATTAACAACTTTGTTGCCAATATGCCTGCCAATATACAACAAAATGTCTGCCAATTTAAAATATATTTTCATTCCCTAACTCAACTTCCTCTGACCAGGCAGAACATCAGTACTAAAGGTCGTATAATCTATTGTTTGATCAAAAAACACACACTCATAGGGGACTTGTGCTCGTTTTCACTCCTCTATAGTGTCTTTTGATAATTCCCACCTATCCTCACCTTTCCACCAAAAAAAAAAACAAAAAAAGGAAAGCATACTCAGCAAAAATTATTGTAATAAAAATCAATGCCGAACAACCCAACATCCTGATAATAAGTCGGAAAAAGACACTATACCTAATGACGACAATCACTGTCGATAATTTTCAAATTCAATGTGTTTCCTAAAGTTCTAACTTTCCCAGAAGATGGCTAGAAGAAGGCTGGTGTTGAGAAAAGGAAATTAGGTATCGCATTGAAATAGTCAGAAGTGTTTTTTTAAATATAGAAAGATACTTTGCACATGAGAGCTAAATCTGAGGTAGATAGGCAGGTAGGGTGGTGACAATGATGCGCCAAGTCCTCAATAAGCACTAAGTTGCGCAATTTTGATACCACTGCTAAATCTTAACATTCATTTATTTCATTATACAAAACAGTAGATAATTCAGTAATTCAAAGAAACTTGAATTGGAAGAAACTTGAGTGACTCTTTTAATGTATGTATTTACCGAAAAGTGTTAAAAATTTTATGAAAGGCAAAATTTTGTCAATGATGATTTCATCGAAGAACGAATGCAATCAAAGAATTACTGAGAAATATTAAAGGACGTGTTCGGCTATGTTATGAGGGATCAAAAATATCTATTGCTGCAGTTTTTTTGTTCAAGGAAAAATTGAAGAAAAAAGATATATTGACAGTAATTAATTGTCGTGGATATAATAGCATAAGAAATTGGACTGATGTAACAAATATAGAAAACTAAATGCATTTGATGACAGACAGAAGCAGTTTAAAAAATATAATAAAAAACATAATATGATCGCCAACATCCAGTATTGAATAGGCAGCATAAGAAGAAGAAAAAATGACATTGTTTTATTTATTCAATTACCCTCAAACAATTGATCTAAATCCTACACAATGTAATAGTGTTTTTATCATAAATTTTCGATAATTATATAAACATTTTTATAATTTTTGTCTCAATTATGTGAAAAACTCAGAAACCCACATATTTTACCATTTATTTAACAATGAATTTGTCTTAAATTTACATGTAAGACATGTGCATACCACAGCTAAACTTTATATTATAACTTTATATTGAACTTAGTTTGAAAATTCGACCAAGAAACTAAAATTTTAAAATTAGTTTGTAAATCTGATAATTTTACTGTAATTTTATTTTTTAATATCTTTAAATCAACTTGCGATTAAATTTAAATTATTATGACCAAAATAATATCGTATATCAATTTTTTACGACATACTTAAAAATATTGGTTTCATCAATTGCAATCTATTCGATTTATAAATCTTAAATCTAATAAATTTAAAAATAATCGCAATTATTATTACAACATTACATTTTTTGTCACATATTTTTTTTTTTTTGTTTTATATTTTGAAAATTATAACTTCAGCTTAACACGATATATATGATATGTACACGTTTTTTTTTAATGGTGTTAAATTCAACAGCTTCAACAATTCAATGACTTTTTATAAAATCTAAAAACTTGTCTGTTCAAATAGAATTCATTTTTTAAATAATAAAAATAAAAAAAAAATAAATATAACAACAAAACAAACACTTGAACTTTTTGTAAAAGAAAATTCTTTTTTTTTTTGTTTTTGTTTCTTGTTAATCAACAACGGACGAATATCCTTTTACTTTAGTGTTATGCCAACCATTAAAGAAAATTTTTAATAAAAAGTATAAAGACTTGTATTTATGAACTTTTACAAAATATCCTGAAATATATATATATGTATGTATATGTATATATTCTTATATATACATTTTATATATTATTTTTACAACGAATAATTTTCAGATTTGCACGTATTACGAATGAGTTGTTCCTTGCGTGTATTTTATATTTTATCTTCAAGGTATATGTATATAAAAGAAAAGCAAAATGAAATAAAATAAATTAAAGAAAGAAAATGAAGCCATTAAATGAATAAAAAATTCTGTTGTTTTGTTTTTTTCTTTTCTTTTTAATGTTATCAGTATAAAAATGCATTTTCCTTTTTATTTCGTTGTCAATAAAAATAAATTTTTATCTTAAAACAAAACAAAAAAAATATTATAAATTTAAATTTCCGTATATAATAATGTAATGTAAATAATAATAACCAAAACCCAGGAAGAAGTTAAATTTTCCAAAGTAAGGAAACAAAAAAAGGAAAACCATCAATTTATATATAAATTTATGTCATCTTCTATATTTTGAATAGTATAGGAATTTTTTTTTTAAATGTAATTTTAATAAAAAATTATTTTAAAGAAATCTGAATGTTTATTATACAGCTTTTTTACATTTAACATTAACTGAAGACATTTTTAATTTAACAGAAGGCATTTTTATTTTAAATGACGATTTTTTACTTGACGTGAAGATATTTTTACTGTAAATGAAGATTTTTTTACTTTGTTTTAAGTAAAAAAGGGTATATATTCAAAGGTTAGATCAATATATTTTCAGATACAGTTGCACAACGCCAGAGGAAATAAAGGAAAACTTTTTTTTGAAATTAAATCCTTTTTGAATTGGAATTAAAGCCCATAATTAAATGGAATTAAAACCAGCGGGCTTTAATTCCTTTTAAATTGGAAATAACACCCACACTACTATTTTTTATTATTAAAAGAAGAGAGTAATATAATATGTAGAGCAAACGCATTAGGAAGGATTTTAGAGTTTTGAATAAAAACTGGAGTATTCCCTTTTTTCAGAATATTTAGTAATATGTATATGTGCGAGATTCTGAATTGGGAGGGATTTTAGAGTTGATTACAAAATCAGCGTTATATTTTCTTTTTCCAAAATATGTATATAAGTAATACTTCTATTGTCAGGGATTTTGGGAGGGATTTTAGAATTGAATTCAAAATCAGGATTATACGCCTTTTACAGAATTTTTATATATGTGCATATACGAGTTTTGAATTAGGAGATTCTAGGCTCGTTTATCGCAAGCATTTCATCGCGATGGAATTCATCGCAAGCAATTCATCGCAAGCAATTCATCGCAAGCAATTCATCACAAGCAATTCATCGCAAGCAATTCATCGCAAGGAAATATTCATCGCGAAGTTTATTGCGATGAATATCCGATACCTAATGTAATATTCACTTTGTATTTTCCAATTAATGGAAATGGAATGGAATGGAATGGAATTTCTGACATGATACCAAAAAAAATCCCGTCAAATGAAATACACACTAATGATAGTAACCTATGTGTGATAGTAATTTATGTGTTTCTCAGGTTTCTCAGTGGGCTCGAAATGAACTTAAAGCCCACGATCTAGTGGAATTGAGACCCTGTAATATTTTTTGAAAAGGATTTAAAGCCCATGGGCTTTATTTCCTCGGGCGTTCTGTCACTGCACCATATTTTCAAATATGAGATGAGGTTAATTCGATTTGAGAGTATGAAAATATGTTTAGGTTGTTTTTAATGCACATTTAGCATCTAAAGATCGTTGTTTGTATCACTATATCTAAAGATACTTGTTTGCATATTTTTACGTAATTATTTATTAAATTTTTTATTAAAAAAATTGAAAAAATCCTGGTATGTAAAAAAAAAAAGAAGAAAATTACCGGAAAATATAAAAATTTTGTTACCGGTTAAACTGTAACATTTAAAATATAAAAATTACCGATTAAATATATAACAGAGTGTTATAGAAAGAGGAACTGTTACTATATATTGTAAAAGTAAAACTTTGGAAAATTAGTTAAATGAATTTCTGAAAATCTATTTAATTTAATAAATCTTTTCATATGTTTTTTATTAATTGTAAGTTTGTAAGTTTTTGTATTAAAAGTGAAAAATTTCAAAAAACTTAGAAAACTTTTCAAAAAATTTTAAATAAGAATAAGACGGGAAAAATTCCAAAATATAAAAATATGTTTAAAAAGAAATTGTTTTTTGTTTTATGCTGAATATTGATACAATATTTAAAATTTCTTGAGATTTTTTAAAACAACAAAGCCCTGATTGTGGTAATAGAAATTGTAATTTTATTTTCTTCTTGATATCTCTATCTATATAGAGGTTTTTTATGAGTTGATACGATACCATAATTCGATATTTGTAAGAGCAGCAGAAGGAATATTAAAATTTAAATGCATTTTTCTTCTTTAATAATAATTAAGTTTTTAGTGAATCTTCTTTTTATGATATCTTGTAATTGTAACTAATTTATAAAGTAACAATTTTGTTTTAGTAAAATTTACTTCAATTACAAGATGAGTTTTATGTCGTTGCTATTGAGTTACTATCTTAAAAAAAAAAACTGTTTTCTTTAGTATTGCATTAAAATAAAAGTTTACAGGTTGGTTTTAAAGATTTTTTAGCGAATTCACGCTTTTATTTTAAGTGTTTAAAATTTGTATTTTATTTTTATAATTTATTGTTTTTTTTTATTTTATAAAATATTTATATTTTTAACATTAGGTACTTTGAAACTTATTTACACTTCAGATTACAAACATAAAAGTCATTACATTGGATAACGCACCATCAATTTGAAGATATAAAGAAAACAAATGAAAATGTTTTTATTATTGGGCAGTTACTTAAGTTGAATACCGTATAAATAAGGTTTAAAATTTGAAATAAAAAATGAAATAAACAGTTATGTACTCTCTTTTTATTATAAATTTACAAAAAACAAAAAAAAAATTTTTTTAAAAGTGTAAAATTTTAATAAAAAGTATAATAAAGTTAAATTATTGTGTTATACAATATTGTAATAACGATTAAAATTATTTTGTTATTTTTGTTATTTTTATTTTTTTCGTGCAAAAATTATGAATTTGTAAATTAGTATAACAATTTTATGGTTAATTTTCTTTTTACCTATTTCTTTAATAATCTAAAAATAAATTTTATTCTCATTTTTAAGAGCCTTACATTTTTTTATTTTTATACAATAACTGTAGTAATTTTTTTTTTTAAAGGATGCACATAAGTTTAAATAACTTCAAAATATTTTTAATTTTAATATATTTATTTTATTTTGAAGAAGTCAGCGTCAGGCATATTATAGGATAATGTTGTTTGATAATTATTTATTTATATTAATATTAGAAATCAAATAGGATACTTATTATAAGTGATTTTTTTCACACTTATTGTTCCGCAAAAAAAAAAAAATAAAAAAATTTACTATACGAAATTGCATACTTTCAGGCATTTGGCCACTTTTCTTTATAGTAGACAAATAATATTTTTAAAATTTTGTTGATTTACTGCAAAATAGTTTTTAATTAGTAGTAATATTTGTAATATTTCAATATTTAGTAAAATTTAAAAGCTTGTAGAAATTACAATGTAATGCTCCTTTGGAGACTGTTTTTTAAATGTGATTTTTGTTTTTTTTTCTCAAATGTTATTATTGGGTAAAGTTTTGAATTTCTCAGTACTCTTGTAAAATTTCGTTAACTTGCAAAATAGTTTCATTTTAACTGAGACTATTTTTTCCGAAAAACACGAGTAGGTATGATGGAAAGTATGTATGATGATGGAAAAATAAATGTTTATTTTTAACAATTAACACACAGTTGTATGAATTCTATTGATATTAAGATCAAAACTTAAGTGAATCTCTTTAGAAGTGTTGTAATTTAAAAGATTCTTTAAATTAATTATTTAGTTGTAAAGCATATACCAAAAAAAAAAATTTAAATATTTTCCTTTATTATTCATTAAATTAATGACCTCATATTAGACAACCAAGTATTTTTTGTATTTCTAGAGAAATTTTTAGTTATGACTTTGCTATTGTTGTTTTTCCTAATAAATTTTGCATATGTATGTACATTTCCCAAGGTGTTAATACACATATATATATATTTTCCCAAATATTAATACGAAAAATATGTTCAGATATGAAGAATTTTGTGTCAAAATCATTTTAAGCAAAGTTAAACAAAATTAAATTAAAAAGCCGAATTGTTAATAATTTTTTTCCAATTTGATATATTCCCTTATTCAGGTATCAGACATGAAAGAACAGAAATAATAGAAAGATTAAATATTGTTAGAGAATGTATTGTTAGAATATATTGTTGGATATGTTTAATATTTTAGATATATAACTTTTAAGTCCCGTTGCGACATCAATGTTTTCCTTTATTTTTTTTATACAATTTCTTTTCTTAATTTTTTACATATTTCGTACTTGAGATTGTTTAAGTCCACTGCAGACTATGTGTATTTCTTATATGTGATTTTTTGAATGTATTGTTTATATTAAACAGCTTATTAGTCATAAGTTCCTTGAATATCAATAAAATTCTATTTTTATATTTTTTTATTTTCTTATTAAGTGCATTTTAATTTTCTGCCACATAAATGTGAACAGGAAATTACACAGTATATCCTTTTCAGGCGTGGCTGTATATGTCGTAAGGGAGAATTATTCGATGTGTTACGATGTGTGGGGGATTCGAACCCACATTCCCTCGGTGTTTACAGTGTTTTTTATAAGCTCTTACCTACTAGACCAACGAAGTCCCATTTTCTATTGTCATTTGCACCTTATTGTTATTGTATTGTCAAAGTGTATTTTATTTCGCTGTAGTGAAATTATTTTAAATATTTTGCCCCAAAAAAAAAAGTTTTAAATATTTTATAATATAAATTAAAATTAAAATTTAATATTTATATTATTTCTTTTCACTTTGTCTTTGTCATTTGACAATACAAAAGGTTTTCGAAACGATCATTTGACTACATATATGTTATATAAAATTAGGATGTCAAATGAAGCTTTTATTACGTTGATACTTTTTCACTCCTTGTATTGTGGAATTTGTACCAATACACATTCCAAGTCATATGACAATAAACATAGTGTAAAATGCTTTTTTAACTATATACAGATTGTTTCTGACTCGATGGTCTTCCTTAAAATGGGTGACCGGGCATGTCGAAACCAACAAAAAAATGTTTTGAAGGGGCGGTCTATCCTGAACCCTTTTCGAGATATGAGCAATTAAAGATATTTGAGCGACTTTTCATAAAAGAATCTATAACTTTTGAACGGCTTGCTATAGAGAGATAAAAAAAAAATGCATTTCGTAGAGTAAGCTGACTTGTTGGTAGTGAAAATGGTTTTATTCTAGTCCAACCTTTATTGAAAAAAAAATTTGTAGACGGAGATCATACACGTTTTGTATTTTATTAATTTTAACCAATACATGTAGGAATTAACAAAATCATGTCAGTGTAGCAGTGCCTATTTTACATACAAAATTTGCCTGTGTCTGGCAATACATAAATAAAACATTAATCTCTTTTGTGAACTGCCCATGGACGTGGAAACATCAGAGTAAAATATCTGCCTTAAATTAATTAAATGTCTTAAAATTATTTTGTCTTTTTAATTAACTAAATATTTTTTAAATACTGTTGAATAAATTTTTTTTAAATAAATAAAATATATTAAATACGAAAATAACATACATTGGTTGTATTTTATTTTTTTTTTTGGAAAAAAAAACCCTTTCTGTATCTGACCAAAAGTTAATTTTTAATTTGAATTTTTGAAATCATATAATAATCATATAAATATTATAAATATTTCTTCCGATAAAAAATCGGTAGAATCTAGGAGTTTATCGTTTGATTACTTATCCTTGCCAAGTTTAATTATGATACTATAATTTGATAAAATCAGACAAAACTTAAATAAAAAAAATTAACATATGTATGTATAAATTACACAAGTAAAAAAAAATTTTTATATAGACCTTCAAAATGAGCCTTTTTTAAAAAATTTATTTGTGTGTCCAACTGAACATGATTTTGGTTTAATATTTGACATTTTATTCAATTTTATAAAATTTTTAATATAAATGCTTTAAATGTGCTAAAAAAAGGATTTACGATATCTTAATCTAGTATTTTTCATATAATATTTATATTATAAGGAGTTTGGTTCTTTTTTTTTTAATAAGTCTTAAAAATCTCATAAAAATCTTAAATTCTCTTTATCCTAATATTTTTATATTGTTTGAAAATAAGATATTCTGTTTCTTTTTTTTCTTTTCTTTTTTAAGGGTTGAGGATCTTCTTAACTATGAGTAATAAAGGACCAAGATTATTGTTTTGCTTTTTTAATACTTTAATTGTTTTTCTTATATCACGGTTTTAGACATTTAGACATCAGGCTCTTTTTTAGACATTTCTTTACATAAAGATGTATGTATATTAAGGAGTTTAACATGTTTAACTTCAAAAAACATGCAAATTTTTTTTTTTTTTTTTATCTCGTATATTAATGCTATAGAAGTCATAAAACATACAGGTATTCTATTATTCTTTTTATTTTTGAGATTTTGGAAAAATAGAAACTCATACGTTATTAAACATGAAATTGTATAAGTGTTCGTATATATGGTATATAGACAAAAAGTATATGTCTGAGAGTATATGTTTTATGCTGGCGGATTTTTAAAGAAGTTTAAATAGCATGACAGGGAATCATTTGTATTCAATAAGCCGATTTTTAGATGATATGTATTTTAATGAAAACAAGGATTTGAATAAAAAATAAAAAGAAAGTAAACTTGGAAAAATCTAAAAAATATTTATTAATTTTTAAAATCTTTTTATATGTATCAAGGTAGGTTTTTTTCTGAGAAAAAACTGGCTTAAAAATTATTTACATATAGATTTATACGGAGAAAAAAATGCTATAATATTATGATTGTATATAAAATATTTATAAGATAAAAGCATAGCATAAAATTGTATTCCATAGCTAAATCTCGTCTAGGTAAATAAATAAATGTATGGTATTATAAAACAAATAATACCATATACCATAATAATTATAAATAGATTTGTTTGCGTTTTGAGGTTTTTATTTGTATTATAACAAACAATTCTTAAATTTTTTTTTGAATAGCGTAACTTTCACGTTAAATTTATTTTTAGCATCGATATGATTGTAAAATTTGATGTTTTATAAAAACGTCGAAAATTGGAAGACACTACAAACTTTAAAAATAAATAATCTTGGGAAAATTGTTTTATAATTGAGATGGTAAATAGTCTCATGATATATAATAGTGTATTTTGTTATAGTTAACTAATAATGATTCAAGTTTCAAATATAATTATATTGGATTTAAATTTAAAATTATATAAAAAGCCCTATTTTCAAATAGCAGCCTTAATTCAATATACTATATTTCAGGTTATGTTTAATAAACTAAAAATGCTAAACGACAGGACATTAAATAAGCTCAATATGAACATATTTTCATTTTTTTTGCAATTTATTATTTAAATTTACAGTTTTATGAAAAAAAAAAATTTACAAGATATTTTTTATATCACCAGAGCGCTGTTAGATACTAGATAGAACTTTGAAATCTTAAGAGAAGAGTTCTAAATAGTGTAAGTAACCTCAGAAAAAACCGCACTTTTTCTAATTCCCCCTGTTTAAGAGATATTAGCGGTCAAAAATTGAAAATTCTCTATTTTAAGATGCTTGTACAAATTTTTTCAAAGTATAACACAAAAATTAGAACCTTAATATACCATTTTTACTTTAACTGAAAACTTTTTTATTGTAAGTGAAGAATTATAAATATATATACATATATACGTTATTTTCGTAATATATATGTGAAATTTATGTATCTGTAATTATATATATATATACATATATATATAAACAATGTAGATATTTTTTAGTCAAGTCACAATTCAATTCTTTTTATTGTTATTTGGAAGATGTGCGCTTTAAAAAACCTTTGAATTTACACTTTACCTTATTTTTATTAAAAACCCGCGTTTAGTTATATAATTTAGTATAATAGTTTAGTATAATAGTATTTATTTCCGTATATTTATATAATTGTATAGAATTTTTTCCAATTTATTATTATAAACATCAAAATTAAAATTTAAACAAGGAATATAACAGTTTAGAGTTGAAAAAGAGTTTTAAATACCTATTGAGGAACTTTACCAGTTTAACTTCATTTTAATATAATAAAAAAAAAATAATATTTTAGATCACAAATTAATATTTTGTTTTTATTATTAGTTTAAGTCAGACGAAGAAATTGGCTTTCACAAAAAGAAAAGTCATTACTTTTTAAATATAACAATTACATTTTTCTACAATTGTACATATTATTCAAAATTGGTAATTTTCCACATAAATATGCAAATCATAATGTAATTTATATAGAAAATTATTAAGTCAGGCAGCTACAGCTTCAAAGAAATTTAAACTAAATAAAGAAAAAAAAAATGCCACCCATTTTCTTTTTTAAAAATATACAAACTCTGAGAAAAAAGAGGGTGCAGTGACAGAACGCCCGAGGAAATAAAGCCAGCGAGCTTTAATTCCAAATCGTGTGGAATTAACACCCGTGGGCTTTAAATTCTTTAAAAAAAAAAACTAAAGTCCACGGGTTTTAATTCCACTAGATCGTGGACTTTAAGTTCATGAAAAAGAATTAAAGCCCACTGAGTAACAGAAAGATTAATATTATGAGATTGTATTTCATTTGACTGACAAAACATAGTGTGGGTCTTAATTTAAATTCCCGCCGGGTTTAATTCCTTTTAATTACGGGCTTTAATTTAAATTAAAAAAGGAATTTATTTCCTAGGGCGTTCTGTCATTGCACCAAAAAAAATTTTTTATTTGCTTTGGCTTTAAATTAGTAATTTGAATGTTAAAGTTTAATGTTAATTTCTCTTGCTTTTATAATTTGGAAAGTACATATTTCGAAAAAGCAAATATTCTTTTTTATTTTTAGCAGCTAAGTTATATGAAGACTATAAAGACAGTTCAAATGCAGCTGCAGCAGTAAACCTTAAACTTTTTTATTTAAATAAACCTTCGCTCTTATATTGAGTTCTAAATGTTTTTTCAAAAGATTTTAGAACGACTTCATAAAAAACAGTCATATTGACTAATTAGTTAAAGACCAATTGTGGTTGGTAATCAGAATAATTTATGTATATGAGATGAAGACGGAACCTTATATAAAATATTAATAAATTTTATGTTTGAAAATTACTGAGCATGCAAAAAAAGGGATTTATCAGATTCTATCTATATCTAAAATAAGGCCATTTTTTCATATCTTATATAATAAGGAAAAACAATTTTCCTTATTTAAAATATTTTTCTTCTGAAATTTTTAAAGCAAAATTTCTTTAATTTACATTTTTATAATATATAGTAAATATAAAGCATCAATAAAAATAAATTTAACATTTATTTGTTTAAAAAATAAATTTATATACGCAGCTATACGTTTGTTGAATTCCATTTCATTTATATAAGAATTTATTTTTTATTTCAACACGATTTGTCACATTTGTTTGGGGTACATATCAAAATCTCAAATTACAAAATCCGAAATACAAAAATAAAATTTGAACTTTTACTGGGCAACGAAATAAAAGTTTCAAAAATTAGAGGGATTTCCATGTTTTAATGCTTATATGAAATAAATAATATGTAAAAAAAGAAATTCTGAGGAACTTTAGAGTTGGTTTGTTACAAAATTACGATTTGAATAATTTGTTCAACGAGAGTTTGGTGGCGGTATCCTCCATTGCTTTATGGTTAGAATGTGTAAAAAAAATAATTTAGGGAAGATTATGTTGTTGATTGCAAAATCAGTGTAATATTATATATATATTTTTATATATATAAATATACATATATATCTAATATAATGTATATAATATATTATGCGATATATGGAATTAAATGGTTTTTGTTGTTAGTTATACGTTAAAATTTGACGGCATATTTCAAAAATAAATAATACAACTTTTTTTTCAAAATTTTTTTCCGTGCTTTCACTAGTGAGCGAAAATAAGATTTTGTAATTCGGGATTTTATAATTTGGGATTTTTGTAATTTGGAATTTTTTGGGATTATTATTTTGGAATTGCAAATTTGGGATAGGGTACCCACCAATTTTTATACAAGTTACATAAACATGGCTGTACATAAACAAATATGAATTTTAACGTTTTTTTACCTACATGTATATACAAATAAATGTTTGTATGACTATATCTATATTAGAAAGAAAAAGAAAAAAAATATTTCTTTTGTTTATCTTTTTCACAACAATGAATATAATAATGAAGAATTTAACAAAATGTTATTGTTTCGTTTGTGATATACTGCAATTTATAATTAATTATTTCATTAAATTTTATATTAATTGGGACTCCTATTTTTCAACTTTGCAAGGGTTCTTTACTCTAAATAGCTCTGCATACTATTAAACTAAAAGAAAAATCCTAATGTAAACTGGATCAACGAAACATTTTTTTTTTTTCGTTATAACGTTCAAGGAGCAATACACCTGAATATTGCTTCAAGGATTTAACTGTGTGTATATGTACATATTAAATTATAAAGTTTGTATGCGCGCTTTATATTTTCTAACTGGTAAGTGTATTTGAGTTGTACGTGTGCCTACGAGTTCCTATTTTTTGTTTTTTTTTTTTTACAGTTGATGTTACGATTGGTTTATAAAGGAGAGTGAAAAAAAAAGATAAAGAAAAATAAAAATAAAATTCACCTGAAGGAATTTTATTTATTTTTGATGAAAATTTTCTATTATATAACAAAAGTATGTTTTAGCAAATTTTTCAAAAAGTTTTTGAAAAGTTTGCTAATTAGTTTCGATCCGTCCTATCCCACTGTCTATCCGTTTTTTTTTTTACGAGGGTTGGTGGAAAACTCTAAAGTCACCAAGAGGAACTGCACGTGCTTCCTCAGAGTAGTGTTGGACTTTAACCAACCAAAACCATTGCCCTTTTAAAAAGGATGATTGGGGAATTAGGAAAATTGTGTGATTATGGGGGATAGGTAGGAAAATTTAGAGGGATATTTTGAAGAAAGATGTTAGTGTTCTTCTTAAACGTAAGTAAATCGTACACATATGAATTATAAACTTTAAGGAACATATGTGCATGACAAACGAATTTCCATAAGCTATATTACTCCATCTTGATAATTCTACATGGTAGGGATGTGCTTCTGTTGCACTCCTTATTTCTGGTTGGAAAACTTTGAGTGGAGGCATTAACTGTTTTATTTCTTTGGAACAGGTGTTAATCCCTATGAGATATCTATAAAACAAGGTCAGTAATCCAACTGTACGGCGATGGCTGAGTGGAGTGAGCAATGAAGTTACGCTGGGGTCGTTGATAAGACGAATAGCTCTGTTTTACAAATTATCTATATAACCCAGAGCTGTTTGACGGCCTGCAGCCCAAATGTATGCATTATACTCTATGTGTGCATTATACCGTATGTGCTGTATGTTTGACACCTGTAATTTGGATATCTGTGAAAATTTATCGTAAGCAAGATATAGAAATGTATGCTCCAATATAATATTTTTACATCTGTGAATGGCTGAATAAAACTGAAGAAAGTGTCTTTTAATTTTTCACAATTTTTTCTCAGTAGTCTAATAAAATTCTTTTTATTGAATCTTTCTGAAAATGAGCCACTTCAAAAACTTTTGATTTTATATGATACCTTGTTTTTTTTTTGTATTAATTTGATGAACCGTTACAAATCTGTGATATAAAATTTCACTATAACATTAGGTATGTGAATATCTTTTTTAAACTCATACTATACATAAATGCAGATAGACAAAATGAAAATAATAGAAGAAACACATGTTAATGGGTTTCATTGCTTTATATTAGAGTAAAAGAGAAAGAGGTAGTGTTAAGAAAATGGGATAATTTCATGATATGTTTGAAGGGATGATTTTTGTTTTGTTTTTTTTTTTTTTGTTTTTCTTTAAGTTGAATATTTTTGTTCATATTAAAGCAATAAATTTGCATTAAGACTTAAGGTTGAATGTACCTTTAACATATTTTTATTTGTATGTATGATGTATATATATATAAATATAATACATATTTGTAATGAAATTAAAAAATTAATAAATTTAAAAAGAAAAATATTTTAATTTAAAATATTAATTAAAATAAGACTTAATTTAAAATGAAACGTGAGATTTAGAAATTTCACACTTTTAAATTTTTTGTACGAGTAAAGCTACATACGAGTAAAACATACATACTTAGTTTTTTTTTATTACCCTTTTTTTTCTTTCGTGAAATTAGAATTATTTTGTTAAAGGTAATATTTTCATTAGAGAATCTAAAAAATGAAAAAAAAAAGAATCTAAGAAGAAGGGAAATATTATATTTAAAATAAATTCTAAAATTAAATTTACGATATTATTGTGACTTTAAATTTTTAAATATATTTTTAAGGAAAAGTAAATTTTGACTTGTTTTGATCTAAAAAAAATGTATATGCAGATATATATATATTTAAAGAAATCGTGACTTAATACTATAATGGATCTTAGTAAGTTACTTTCATTCATATACAGTATAGAATCTAAACGAGATTTTTGATTTATCTGAAACTTTTGCGTAACACACATCTACAAATTTTGAAATATTTACTATCTATACCATACCAACGATTTACCATATGTCTTTCGCAATTCTTATAATTTGTAAAAATTTAAGAAAAAAGGCAAAATTTTATGTTTTAAATTTTCCTTTTAATCCCATACTATACTACTTAAAGAATAACCATATTTCTTTCAATTCTTTTTCTTCTTTACTTTTCATTCAGTATACTGCGCAAACCGTTAATATGTTTATATCACTATTCTGGTTACCGATGATTGTGAATTTAGTGAGTTAGAATCTTATATTACAAAGGCGTCTTAGGATGTCATGGTGTCTTTTGAAGTTTCTCATTTCGTCGTTCATAAATGTTTTTCTTTGAGCAAGTAACCTTTGTTTATGAAAAAAAAAGAGAAACAATCCCCAATATTACTACTATAACAGTTTTAAAGAAAATTGATCTTTACTTCCTCTAAACCATGATTATTACTTAACGTTTATATTTAGACTTTAAATCTAATCTGTATACCTTGATCCTTGTATTAATACATTTAATTAAAAGTTATTATTTTAAATTAACTTTAAAATCTTAATTAAAGTTTTGATCATGGAAATAGAAATAAATTTCTAAAATTTTTATTTAAAATTTCTAATATTCATGTTTTTTGTAATTTATTTGGTAAATTTTAATATACCGTGAAATTATTTTGTGATACATAATGAAAAAATTGGTAAATTATTTTTGAAAATAACATTTTCAAGTGTTAGTTGATTTATTTGTTTTACAACAAAAATAACAAGATTTATACATATATACCCAAAGGACTTAATAAATCTCTGAACAATTTAAAATATATATTTTTATAATTGAAATAAGTTTTTGTTTAATCAAAGTAAAGACAAAATAAATTAAAAAGGTTATAATATAAAACCACAAAATTAAATTCAGTTAGAATTTTAAATAAAAATACAAAAAAAAAAAAACATTTATTTATTGTATTTTATACACCTGTGCTCATCTGTGTCAGGTATAAAATTAAATTTTTAGTTGAATTGATTTTATGCAAATAAAACACTTCAAAGTTACAATTAAAAAATTTTTTCAATAATGGCAAAAACAAAAAAAAAAAAAAAATAACAGAACTAAAATCGAAGGATATGAAAATTAATATAAAAAAAATGAATGTTAATATATATGTATATACAAGTATATAAGATATGTATATATAGATAAAGTAAAATAATCCTTTTCTCATTAATTTATGCATATATGTGTATAGAAATATGTACATATATTCATATGTTTCTACCTTTATACATACATACATACATATATTTATAAATTTAAGGATATGTTTTGACATATGAAATTATGCTTGTTTGGTTGTTTGATTGGTTGGTTTATGCTTTGTTTATTCTTTCATCTTTTCTTTTATATTCATTTCTAGCATATGTTCTTTATATATGGCAGTTGGGATAATGTTTGATATCATTTTTCTTTTTTTCTTTTTAAAACATTTCACGTTTAATAATATGTTGTAGTTTTTGTATAATAAATTTTGTACTATATAAGTATAAAAATATACCGGTGTCTTTTTATATTAATGATTATTATTATACTGTCAATCCTTAAAAGTTCATTTACATTTTTAAAATTTATTTTTCTTCTAAAAACAAAAAAAAAAAAAAAATTTTAGATCATTAGCATAATTTAACCGTGAAATAAAAACAAAAAAAAATTTTCTTAAATTTATAAAGAAATAATTTTGAAAATTTCAATTTTAAAGAAAAATGCAAGGATTTTTGAATTGAAATTTGAAAATTTAACGAAATTTTAACCGAAGGTAATTTTTAAATAAGAAATTAGAAAAATAAATTTGTTGACTTGTAAATTTTCATTCCCTTTTCTATAAATGTTCATAACACTGAACTCTCTGGTATGAATTTAAAATATTTTTAAAACTTCTATATTCAAAGCTTCTTCTTCTTTACTTTTTCCTTCTCCTACTATTTTGAGTGCTTTATAATGTTAAAATATAATGTTTTTTTATTTTTGACTCTGTTTTTGTAACAAACTATGTATATAAAATCCCTTCTAATTATTTTTTGTTACCTATTTTGTTATCTATGGCAAACCCCAGGAAAAACAATTTTTAACTCTGATGTTGTAACTAATTTTGCAGTTCAGAATATAATGAGTGCCTTTTGTACAACATGCATATTTTACATCAATAATAAAGCATTCAAAATAGTATTGTTCTAAAAGTTGCCAGAAATAGTACTAAAATTATATTCATTCATTTTACAAAAAGATTAGTTTTTGCACCAATATTTTAGGATGTTTTGTTTTACTTTCGTCAATTAATAATTGCATTCAAATAATTTTGTATGTAAAAGTCTTTGCTTACATCCCCGTATTGTTAAATGTATCACTGTTTATTAATTATCGTTGACAACAATTATTACGACGAAATCGTATTAAAATAGCACCGTATTATTTCCGCTAAGATAGGTAGGTATATAGATAGAAAATAAAATTTAAAGAACGGTCATGTAAGTGAACCAATTAGACAACAATCTGTAAAGATTCTAATATATTTAATTACAAGAAAAAAAAAAAACCTTACTTTTCGGTGTAGGGTTAAATGTCCTTTTGAAACTTTTGACTTATGCCTACAATATAAAAGCGTAATGGGATGGAGTTTGTGATGGGACTATGAAACTTTTAACCATGCATTCTCGCATTATTTTCCATGGAAAAAATTAGCTTTAAAAATAATTTTTTATTAAAATTAAAATCCATTAAAATTCAAGCCATTACACAATACTTTTACTAATTAGTAATTTAATTACATATTTCGTTTACTTACAAATGAATTACATAATATATAAATTTAAAAATTAAATATCTGAAAGAAAAATTTTTCGTTTAGTACATTTTTCCAAAAAAAAAAATCATTATTTCTATTAATTTCCGTAAATTATTTAAATTAAAAAATTATTATATAATATTACAGAAATTTTAATTACATATTTAATTTTCCTTATTTATTTTTCGTGTACTTTTTTTTTTTCTTAACAGTAAATTTATCATAGACAATTACATGACATTTACTTTGAGTATCTAATTTTATATGTTTTCAACAGTACCTTTGTCTAACCATACAAAAAAGATGTACAAAATTCATTGTACTCATACTTAATCACATTTTAATATAATAAAAATTATTTATTTGTACATTTTTGGGTGCACGTTTCTTTTTTTCTTGTTATACAATAATAAAAAAAAAAACATAATATAAATTTTTTGTACATTAATTCGGTAGATTCTCTAACCATTAAAAAGCAAAAAATGTAACTGTAAATTAAAAGAAATTTTTTTGTTTTATAAAGAAAAAATAATAGAAATAAAAAACAACGAGATCATAAAACCAACAATATTTATTCTTTTAATGAAAAAAAAAAAATAAAAATATTTTTAATTTTTTTTTTTTCCTGTTAAAAAGAGTAAAAGTCATCTGTAAAGTACCAAAAAAGTATACATCCTCCTTGACTATCTTGGTAAGAATAAAGAAATAAATAAAATAAAAAACGAAAGTATAAAAAAAAGGTAAGTAAAATGTAAAAATGAAAAGAGGAGCTGCAGTCGAGGACAATTAACTTGTTGAAAATGTTTACTTTATAAGACAACAAATTTTACAGAAAAGTAAAATACAACAACGAAAAAAAAAACAAAAATAAAAAACAAGACTCGCAACAAAAACAGTTAAAAAAGAAAACAGAAAAATAATGATAAAAATAATGATAAAAATTAAATAAAATTGTCTGGAATTTTACAGAATATAAAAATATAAAATATATTATCTAAAATCAGCACTTTTTCAAAAATTACACTTTCTAAATTTTCCAAATTGAAAAATTCTTGTGCCATTTTGTTTAATTTTATTTAGCTAAAAATAAAAAAGATAGTATTTTATAAATGATAAAATCTAATGTTTAAAATACTCACTTTAGCTTCCTTCAGATTATCCGAAAAATGTATTCTAAACACCCTATCTGCAATAAAACCAAACAAATTATTTACGAAAACTGAAAATTGAACTTTGTCCTCATATAGATTCCAAATCACATGAATGTTGGATTTAATAATAGAGTGAATTTAATGGCCCCAAGGAGTCTATTAAATTACCTTATGATAAAAAATTTGTTTTTTGTTTTTTCAAGAAAATCTTCACGAAGTTTTAAATCAAATTTTAAAACAAACGTGGAATGACAAATAGGAACAAGAAGCTCTTAATAACAAATTAAGGGATATAAAAGAAACAACTATACTTTGGAAATCGATTTTCTGTCTGAACAAAAGAGAAACAGTAGCTTTAACAAGGCTAAGAATGGGTCATACAAAACTTACTCATAGATCCATAATGGAAAAGCAAGATACCACTAAATGTTCTTGTGTCATTTATTAACTGTCAAATGAAATATGACAGATGATTTAAATTTAAGATAAAATATGTATGTAATGTTTAAAGAATTTTATAAATAACTTTTTTGTAATAATTTGAAGAGAGCCCGAAAAAAATATTTTTGCTTTGGTGAACTTAAATAAATATTTTAGTTTAAATTAAATTGGAGGTTTAAGTTTTCTGGTCAAGTATAAAAATATGCACAAGTGTTAAAATTTTAAGGATGTAAGAATTTAAGGGTTCCAACGATATTGAATAGAAAAATTTGTTCTAAATTTTTGAAATATAAAAAATGTTTGGTTTCCAACATAAAAACAACAGTAAATATAAATATTTACTTAATATTTGTTTTTTTTTTTTTATTTAGCAAACAGACGTACCGATACTAATAAAAATATTTGCCGATAATTTAAAATATGCTAAAATCAAAAAAATTAAAAAAAAAAAAAAACGAATAATTTAATTTTATATCTATGGATTCATAATAAAAAAAAAAAAAATTAAAAAATTTTGGTTATTCCTGAAAATTTTAGGATACAAAACTAAAAATTAAAATTGAAATGCTACTTTCATAAGGATTTAATAAATAATTAAATAAGGAAAAAGGAAACTCAATTTTAAATGCTAAACTTTATAGCAAAAAATAAATATTTAATTAAATTAACAAGATGTGCAAAATTTGATCCTTTTTTATAAATTGAATAATAAAATTTGAAACTTCAAAAATTGAGATGAGTTTAAAAATTTAATAAATGATTATTTGAAACATGAATCGCCTTTGAATATTTTAATTAAATTTTTTTTTTTAATATAATATTATGGTTAGGATTAAGATATCAATGTCGATTTTGTATTCAAAATCTACTTATATTCCAAAAATTGATCTAATGTTTGATATTTATCAACAGTGTAATGGATATAGGTTCGATCCTTACTGGAGATGAAAAGAAAAGGAATAATAAAGTCTTAAAAATTAATGTAAAGAGCCATTAGGTTAAAGTCTATCATCACAAGCAATGCAACATTTGAAATTTGTATAGCCATTAAAAACCATTTCAAAAGGCAGATACAGTTCTTGTAAAAAAAAAAATTTAAAACCGTTATCAGATCAAAAAAGAAAGCTAAATAAAAAACTCCAAGTGAAAAACTTTTCTTTTTGTGTTTTCTTTTTTTTTTTTTTTTGTTTTTTAGTGAATGGTAGTGTGTTGACTTTGGTTTCCATCAGGAAATTAAAAATTACGAATGACATTTTCATTTTTTTTTTCTCTCTGTTTTGTAGAAAAATAAAAAAAGAAGAACGGAAAGTTTTTCAAAAGTTTTGCATAATGTAATAAAAAGATTTTAAAAATTGGAATAAAATTATATCATAAAAAAGAAAAAAAAAACACGAAAACTTAATATAATAAAATAAAACAGGTAAAAGAAAAATGGAAAAAATTAAGAAATGAAAAACTTTTTTTTTTTTGTGAAAAATGAATTAAACAAAACTTGAATAAACTTTATGAAAGAGAGAATTTTTTTTTTTCCTATGAAAAAAATTATATTTCCATTGTGCATAACAAATTGTTTAAAAAATTTATTGCACTTCATGTTGTTAATGTTGAAAATTTATTGCTGCTTATTGTTACTAATATTTTCTATATTTAAACTGCTTTTTGTGAACAAAGTTATAGGTTTTTATCATAGTTTTATCTATTTACAAACTATTATCTATTTACTAATTATTTCTATTAACAATTAATACAGAATTGACTCTGAAAATAAATTCTTCAATGAGCTTTTGGAATCAATTACAACTATTTGAGATAATTAGAGGTCTATTTCTTAATTTTCGAAATAAAATTTGTCTGAAAAAACAAAAAATAAAATAAAAAACCTTTAAGAACTGCATTTGAAACTAAATAAATTAATTAAAATTAATTGTTTTGTAATCGATTATATGTAGATGCTCCGTAATCTGTCATAAATGACAGAGTAAAATAATAAAGTTTTTTTTTTTTATCTTTGATTATAAAGACATAAAAATTAAAAAAAAATTGAAAGATCTATTTCATTTTTGCAATTTCTGATTTTTAAAAAAAAATCATGAAATTTTGGTTTCACTTTTTAACCTTTTCAGAATACATTTAGACATCATGATCGCATTGCCATCAATCTTATTGCAGTATTTTGTCGATTCATGGTTATTTATATAATTTCTTTATTTACAGTCAAAGGCTTTGTGACAATTGATAACTTTTTATTTGCGGTGAAATAAAAAAAAAAAAAAATTAAGTAATTACTAAGGTAGAAAAAAAATCAAAATTTTATTGTGAAAAAAATAAAAACAAAATTTTGACATTTAAAATTTTAACAGCGTTATTGAAGTTCGTCTTCAAAATTTTTATTTGTTAACTTAAATTGTTTATAAATTATTTTAAGTAATACATAGTTTCGAAATTAACAAAAATTTCAAAATTTATAATTAGAAATTTTCATTATAAATTATAAATTTCAAAATTTATAATTTATAATGAACTGACGCTGAGACGATAATAAAATATAAGTAATGTCATGGCTAGATAAAGTCGTCACCACACTTATGTCAAAATATATCTTCGGTAAGTTAAAATATTACTCAATTTGGTAAAAATATATTTTTTTTTGTTTTAATTATTATTATAAGTATACATATATATACATATGTTTAGTGTTATATTGTAAGTATTATCGTATATTTTTTAAATATTTTTATTATGTAGGTTTTTTAGTTTTTTTAAGATTTTAATTGTGATTTTGAAAAAAATTCACAATATTAAAGTGTAATATGCAAACGTCAAAATCGCTATGATTTGTGTCTCCAATTTATTTCACCACGATTTCTAAAAAACAGAAAATAATTTCTAGAAAACTGGAAGAAAATACGAAAAAACGAAAAACAAAATATGGTGTTACACAGCTGTTCACTGATTCAACACAATTATATTATAAAAATGAAATGTAATATAACTTTTTCGCTCACATATTAATATTAAGATCTACTTTGGTTACAAATTTGAAATTGTAATATGGTTCATAAATTAAGAAGAAAATTTTAATTTTATATGAAGTTCGATAATTAATAGAAAGTTCAAATAGAAATAAAATAAGCATTTTATATTTTGATCTTCTTTATATTCATTATTTTTAGAAGCACATTAAATTATTAAATTATGTAGATAATTTGTTAAAAGACTTTGACTCTTTCATTTACCAAAATTATCAAAATTAAACTTTAAGTTATAACTCTATCTCTAAGTCGTAAAGATTTACACGTAAAAGTCCATCGAACGAAAATAAAATTCAAAAATGTTAGGTTATACGTGAAAGAGCCAATGTAAAATTACAGATGACAGAAATGTTAATTGATTTTAAAAAAACGTTTATTATGGTATCTTTAGGAATATTTTATTGGTATATTTTAAAAATGTTAAATTAAATAAAAACAAACTTTAAAAATATGCAAGAGAAAATATTTAAAATATGTAATAGGGTTGAGATGTAGGATAAAATACCCTTGCATATTTTTTGTGCGAAACAACAACAAGTTCTTTCAAAAATTTATACTGATGAGTTTGCACTTTTACGTCATGGTCCTTGTAATATATAACTATACATATTTTATTTTACTATTTTATATGAAAACTTCTTCAAGATGATGAAGTCTTATAAGAGTTATATTAGAGGAAACATGAATTAATTTATAAAAGTTTATTAATTTTAGTATTATTTTTTAAATACACGTTGTTACGAAATTACAGTATGCATTAAAGGTGAATTTGAATTTTGGTTTATTTAAAAACTGTTGGTAAAAATTAATGATATTTTGAAGCTTTTTGAATTTTATGAATAAGAATACTAATACCAATAATAATAGCTGCTACAGTGACAGTAGTGGTTGCCTTTAATAATTATCTCATGCAGTAAGGTAAGGTATATACTACTGCATGTTGTAACTTTTGTAACGGCTATAGTCACTGTTAGCAAAGTAGTAATATTAATAGATTGATACATTGTTTGCTTACAGTCTTACTCTCAATTCAATGTTTCCGCATCCATTTCTTATCCTTTCATATCCCTTCTCCCTAGCCAATATACTGCATTAGCAGGTAAGGATTTCATCCCATTATATTATGGTAGTATGCATCAAAAATATTGATTTTAATATAAATAAATAAACCAAAAATATAATAAGCAACCAAAATTAAATTTCACTTAATTATAAGAAAATTGTAAAAAAATTTAATTTTGAAATTAAGAAACAATATATATATACTTCAAATTTGTTAGGACATTATTTTCTAAGTGATTAGCTGTGTTGTTTTCATTCGGTTCATGATCAAGGTTTGATTTATAACACGTAAAAACAACAACAACATAACCCATATATTTATGTGGGTCAGGGTCTGTGATTTGTATAAAAAAAAATTACATAAAATTGCAAAAGATGGCGCATACATAGTTTTTGATATAAAATTTTTGAAACAAAAATATTATTTCTTAGTTTTTGATATAAATTTTGAAACAAAAAATTTATTTTTATACTTATAATTTTGTTATTTAAATCATTAATAACAGAGTTACAAAACTTGAAGGACATGCATGGTTAGGAAAGCTTCGAAAGCCATATGCTAAAGGCAGTAAGAAAATTCCTTATTCATTTTTTAAATAAATTTTTTTTTTAGGGGCCTCGGTGGCCTAGTGGGTAAGAGCGTATAAAATACGCTGTAAACACTGAGGGAGTGTGAGTTCGAATCCCGCACACGTCGTAAGAGTTATTCCCCCTTACGACATTTACAGTCACGCCTGAACAGGAAAGACTGTGTAATTTCCTGTCCACATTTATGTGGCAGAGAAATGCATTAAAAAAAAAAAAAAATAAATTTTTTTTTGTTTTTCTTTAGTTTTAAAAAAATAAATATTTGCAAAACAGTTTAGTCAAAAAAAAAAGGTAAAATTAACTAATAAAAAGTTAGAAATAGAAAAGTTAGAAACTGGCGCTTATTTTAAATATTTATAAATCAGTTGACAATTAATATTGAATATGGCAAAATATTGAATTTAAGAATTTTTCATTTAATTTAGTCAATTTAGACAAATAATTTCATTAAAATTAATATATAAATGTTTTAAATTTTCTTTGTTTTTTTCAAAATTCTAATATCCACCCAAATTTTTAAGTTTGAATTAATCGATACCTTAAATTAAGCTGTTCAATAGAATTTCATGTTGTGTTCAAAATCTGCTGATTCTTACCTAAAAAAAAATTAAAAAAAAATTTATTTAATAAAAAATAATTTAATAAAAAGAAAAATAAAAATTAATTAAGAAAATCTTATTATTACATAAATCTTTATATAAAATTCATTTTATTAAATTTAAAAATGTAAGCTGGTTTACAATTATTCAGTTCTTTTTTTTGTATAAAAACAAAAGTTTTATTTAATGATAAGTTAAAAAGATTAAGTAAGGCGTTTTCTACACTAAATTTACTTAAAATTTTTTTTTTAAATGAAATGTAAAAGAAAATGTTTAAATAAAAAAACCTGTACCAATTACAATAATCGAAGCTAACCTAAACGATTAAATACTTTAAAAAACTCATTTATTATTAGAATAAAGTTTGCTTTAGCTAAAAATCGCAAAAACTTAAAGGATGCGATTTATATTCCTCTTAAATATCGCTTATAAGCAGATATAAGTTATAGTGAAGCACCGTTTTTATACCTGTATGAACAAATGTTCATGGGTATAATAAATTTATCATTACGTTTTTGCCATCTTTAAAGAGTCGAGTTCGATATAGACTCAAGTGTATGAATCGGATCAGAATCAAATTCTGAGTCGATTAAATCATGTACATATGTCCGTTTGTTCGTTCGCCCGCCTGTTTGTACGCCAACTCAAAAAATAAAGGAACTAAGATTCTAAAACTTTTACTACGTCAATTTTGTAAAATTGTTAGTTTGCTTATTACTATTTAAATTCAGCAAGTTTGGACGACAGGTTCACATAGCTGCCATACATCTTCCTTTCTTTATCTGAATATAACTCACTGTTTATTGAAGCTAGGTGTCTGCAATTTTATGAAAAGATGTCGTGTTGCATGCTAACAACTATCTGGTTGATTCGGGGCAACAGGTTCGAGTATCTGTCTTATAACTCCAGAATTTTCATCATAAATATATTTCGGTACGGGTATCCTAGAGTTGACCCAGTCTACTCTACTGGACTCTTTCTCCTTTTATAATATTTCTATATCAAAATAACATTTTATTTAAATCAATTTCAATTAAAGTAAATCTGAAGTACTAAATTTTTGGCATTTGGCAAAAAAAAAAAATTTTTTTTTTTAAAAATGAATCCTTTCTTTTTTTTTTAAATTTAACATTCCTTCCATTTTCCATCTATCCTAATTTAATGAAATTAATTAATGAAATAAAAATTCTTCTAAAAAAAAAAAAAACAAAAGCAAAAATATTTTATTGAATTGTTTCACTTTATTTTATCTCTTTCTCTTTTTTTGCTTTCGCTTATTTCCTTTTCTGGCACTTTATTTTTTTTTTGTATTTACAAAATTTATTTCATTTATCATTTTCATTAAATAATCTACAATAAAAATCCAAAAAAAAAAAAAAAACAAACTAAGCTATAAAAGGTTTTCCGAAAAAATGTGAAAGAATGAAAAGGAAGGAAGAATGGAGTTAAAAAGAGAAAAACGAACAAAAAAGAGACAAATACAAAAATAATTACATAATCAAAGAATTTCCTTTTTAAAGGATTTAATTTTTTGTTCACGCGAAAAATAAAAACAAAAAAAAAAAAAAAAAAAATAAGAAATAGGATTTAAAATAATAAAATATAAAAATAAATTTTTTTTTTTGTAAATTAAAAAAATATAGGGTAAAAAATAAATATTATATATTTCATTCTCAATTTGAAAATGTTTTATTTTTCAATTTATAAATTCTTTTATAAATTTTAATCATTACTTTTAATTTTTTATTTGTGTTATATTAAATTTTTTGTTATTATTTTAATGGATTTTTATGTAATGAATTTTTATATAATGGAAATAAAAAAATAATTAATTATGTAAAGAAAATTTATAATGAGGTAATTAGTAAAATATGAAGAGTTATAGGTCATACATACATCCATACAAACGATTCTTATTTTTTTGTTTAAGAAAATTCTTTATTTATAATTATTTTAAATTTTATTTAGGGGCCTCGGTGGCCTAGTGTTTAAGAGCGTATAAAATATGCTGTAAACACTGAGGGAATGTGAGTTCGAATCCCACACACGTCGTAAGAGTTATTCCTAATTACGACATTTACAGTCACGCCTGAACAGGGAAGGCTGTGTAAACACCGAGGGAGTGTGCGTTCGAATTCCACACACGTCGTAAGAGTTATTCTCCCTTACGACATTTACAGCCACGCATGAACAGGAAAAGCTGTGTAATTTACTGTCCACATTTATGTGGTAGAGAAATGCAATAAAAAAAAAAAGTAGAAATATTTATATGCAATGAAATACTAATTAAAATTAATTAATTAACGGTAATTTTAATTACAAATTTAGTTAAATGTTACTATAATAAAAAATTCTATAATTTTTGATCTCTTCTAATCTTTCATCATTAAATTTTACTAATAGAAGAAATGTAAAAGTTTTATATTAAAATATGTCCTTAAAAGCTATGTTTGGTTGGCGGGGTTTCTAAATAAAATTACTTTAGAAAAAAAAATTTAATACTTTTAAAATGAATAACTTTGGATTAAAATTTTTTACAAATTTTTTGTACTTTGAATGTATAATAAATAAATTTTTTCTTACATTTGTCTTCAGGATATTTTCTAAAAAAATTTTGTTATTTCCATCACTCAGTCGGTTTGTTTGTCCGTCTATTTGAAAAACTTGTGGATTTAATATAAAACAATAACATTTTAACTACCTATGCATATTTCTTTTAAAAAAAATTAATGTTTTAGAATAACATTTTATTTAGTTGGACATATTACAGAGCGACAGCTACTCAAAGTTAGAAAACGCAATATTTCCAAATTATATATATCCTTAGCGTTCTCTTTTATATTTTTTCAATCTAAAACGAATAATTTTTTTTCAGCGTCTCTTGATTTTTCACAATTTTTTAAATAAAAAAAACTGTTTTCTAAACTGCGAATAGTCTTTTAAAAAGGTGCGCCATTGAAACGCTTTGGTTTTATATTTTACCTTTTTTTTATGTTTTTAACAGGCATATAGTTTAGAACTTTTTTAGAACGTGTTAACAATTAGCTATTTTTTTGTTTGAAATGAATATTTTTAAATTAAATTTTATAAAATTTATTAAGTGGTAATTAATTTTATTATTGTAAAGGAAACTTATGGACGATATTTCTTGTTTCTCCATTTTCTGTGTATATAAATAAATGTTGTGGTTTACCGACACGTGAACATGCAACATATAATTGCCCATGGAGGAAGCAAGAATTTTCAAGGTTCAATTCACATATAGTCATAGTCTGCCCATGAGCTTTATTAATTGCCATTGCAAAGGCTAACCGAATGGGAAATTGCAAACGTTTAAATTGTATTGGTGAATCAGATGACATGATTCGAATCTTCGGTAGTAACACATTTTCTCCTTTAAATTGTCCATTAATAATTGTGGCTTCAAGGATGTTTCTCAAATTTTTTTTGATAACTAATCTGGTACCATTGCATAGCATTGGTGGTTTGAGATTGTGTAATAAAATTATTGGAGATCCAATTTTTAATCCTAAATGATGTGGTGGTATACCTGGTACGTCCAATGAATTTAAAAATTCAGTTGGATAATTAACTGCTTCTTCTTCATCGACGAATGTATCAATTGATTTAAATGTAAACAATTGTGTATTAATCATATTTTTTACAGTAGGATTAATTACATCAACGTCAATATTTTTTGCTGCTGAAATAGCTCGTTCACTTAACCATTGATGGTGTGAATAATTGACTTCAATATTTGGAAACACTTTTTGTATGCGTTCATTTTGTGGAGATACAATATTACAAAAATTTTGTGGTAATTAAATATTTTGAGTGATTGGATTTATTGGCATTTTTCCATCATCAATTTCGAGTAATTGTTTTGAAAACTCTTCTGCTGTTTGATCATTTTGTATTTGAACGCGCATATTTTTTGTTAATTTGAATGTACCTGTAAATCTTTTGAAAATACTTATGTACAGAATCAATTGGGTGTTAATGGCCGGTTAGATTCGAGCGTTTTGTTGTGATTAGAGGATCAGAAGATAGTTTTTGGAATAAAAAACACTTGCAGTTATATGACAGCTATGATTTTCTGTGAACCTTTTGAAAATACTTATGTACAGAATCAATAGGGTAGTCATGAGCGTTTTGTTGTGATTAGAGGATCAAAAAATAGTTTTTGGTATAAAAAACACTTGAAGTTGTATGGCGGCTATGATTTCTTGTGAACCTTTTGAAAATACTTATATACAGAATCAATTGGGTATTCATAGTCGGTTAGCTTGGAGCGTTTTGTGGTGATTAAAGGATTAGAATATAGTTTTAGGTACATATAAAAAATACTTGAAATTGTATGGCAGCTACGACTCCAGCGCCACCTACAAAAAATTAAAAAAGCAAAAACCATCCGGAGCACCAAACGAACATACGTTGTAAATATGACTTTAATATGAGGGTTGTTTTAGGCGTGATGCGGTTTCACACAAACGCACCAACGATTTTATATATTAAGATATTTCGCAATATTCTTATTGTATTGTAGGAGCCTTGATAGACCTGTCAAATTGACGTTTAAGTTAAATGATAAAATAAGATTTTGAATATCCAACAGTATTTCAAAATAATTGCAATTGAGTACAAGCAACTCAAATGTTTTCAATTTGTACGATATAAATTATCGATTTTGAACGTCCTTTGTGTTCCTTCTTAACATTTTATTTTTCCACCTAATCGTTTTTTGTCTTATTGATTACATAACTAAATTGTTAACTGAAAGTATAAAAAAAATTGCTAATATGAAATAGGATTTCTTTTTACGAAAGCATTTATATCTTCATTGTCTTTTACACTGATATGATCTACTGGCATATTATGACTAAAATTAGTTTTCTTTTGAATTGAAAAGATTAATTAAATATTTTCTAAATTAAACTGTATTTTTTCTTTTTATTGTTTTTTAATAATTTTTTTTTAAATTGAATTCATTTTGTAATACTAATTTCTTTTTAGAAGAAACACTTTTATTACTTATAATTTATGTCTATTCTTTTCGATTTTATAGTCATATAAAAAAAAAAACTAAAGTTTATTTGAAGACTTTCGATAAAAAATAATTATAACAGAAAATATTTCTTTTAAATTTAATGAGTACCTACTTAATAAGCTCTGGTTGACATAATTATGTAAAAGTTCAAAGTTGAAAGTTCACTAAAAATTCTAAAATTGTAAAATTTAACAAATAAAAAAGAAAAAAAAACGCGGAATAAATATAAAAAAATAATAATAAAAAAAAAAAAAACACTATAAAAAAAAATAATTAAGGACATTCCATTAAACTTTAAAAAGTACTTTTTTCTTTAATGAAAGTTCTTTTTATTATTTAAAAAGTATTCCTTAATGAATAGTTAGTTCCACCTTGTTTTAAAGGCAAATCACCTTATTAGTATATATATACTTATAATACTGTATAAGTAAAATTCTATTATATCCTGCATAAAGGTTTTTTTTTGTTTTTTTTTTTTTTTTTTTTTGTTATTTTTAATTACTTTCTTTAATTGAGTGAATCGTCCCACTTACAAAATTTTTTCTTACACTTTTATGGAATATATTTCCTTATTGAATATTATTAAGCGAAGCGTTTATAAGGATAATATGAATTTTTGCAGGTTTCTTCAAAAAAAAAAAAAAAAAAAAAAAAAAACGAGGTATAGGAATAGAAAAGAATAGAAGAGAAAAAAATGTGCTTAGTGCTAAAAAAATTTAATTACTTCTTAAATGTATCTTAAACGTATAATTATTAATTTTATTAAATACTGATTTCAAATGTTGCGTAGCATATACCAATTTATATATTTTATTAGTAAATAGCAATTATGTGAAATTTGATATAATTGCAAATGATATCCTTACAGATTCATAATTTTGAAATTTTTTATTTGAAAATTAATTATATTTGTTTTTAATTTATTTTTTATTTTGCTTTCAATTTGATTTCTTTTAAATCAAATTTTAGTTTTTCTCAAAAAAGTAAAAATTTTGTATTTTTCAAATTTTGAATTAAAAATTAAAACTTTAGTTAAATTTATTAAACCAATACAATGATTTAAAATGAAAATATAAAAATAATATTTTTTAAAACTACAAATTTTATAGATAGTATCGTATATAGTTACTAAAGTATTATGACAAACATATTTCTTTTTTATTTGAACTAAATATAAAAAATCGAATAGACCTAGAGAATTCATTTATCGATTGTCTCGTTTACTCTGTCGTAAACTTAAAAAAAATTATAAGCCTTGTAATAAATTAATATATTAATTCAATAAAAACAAAAGTCTATATTAAACATAGTTTGCTTTTTACATAGGGATCACCTATTGTAAGTGAAGACCAGATTAGAATGGCATATAAATGTAGAAGCTCTAAAACTGATAGATTTCGAAAATACCGATTGAAGGCTTAAAAGAACTAGGTCACTAGATTTCGCGTTAAACGTAAATCAACTTCACGGAGATTTGCAATACCAGTAGATCTATAAAAGTTAACCAAAAATTAATGGTTAGTCTTTTAGAATACTTTTAATATCTTAAGACGAGGCTGATGTCCGAGGGAGGGAGGTAGTTAAAGTTTTACTTAATTGTGTTTGAAACAGTATCTTTCGAGGATTCTCACCATGGTTAACCAAAAAAAAAAAAATATTAACATAGTTAAAAGTTGATATTGAAAATAGGCATTTTTTGATTTTTAAAGTATAATATTACCGATTTTCCATATTTATTCCTCATTTACTTTGGTTAAGATTTTTTCCAGATTAATACGTTTTGATTTTTATTTTGACCTGGACTCTCAAGTTGTACGTTTTTCAAACCAGCTCCAAATTTATTAAAAGAATTATAAATACTCCACAAAACATACTAAAATTTAAAGTTTTCTTAAGTTTTTGTGGTTTTGTACAGATATACAGGCACATAAACTAATAAACATGTTTCAAAAAATACTATAATTATGATTCCTGTAAGTTGTGTAAGAATACTCAATATAAATTTGTCGAGATCAAACAAACTTTCGAAAATGATTTCTTTTGAAATTCCAATAATTTCTTTATGTAGTATGTATATTATATTATATCAGAAAGTAAAAAATGGTAAATTAAGGCATACAATAAAAAATAATAGGTCTATGACAGTTCTCTAAAATCCATTTCTCAAAAAGACATTTGGAATAAAGACAATTAGCATAACAAGATATTTAACAACTTTTCTTAGGTTTAAATATAAATACATACTTCTGTATTTTTTGTTTTAGGGAATAGGAAGGGATAGGAAAGGGTAGGAAATGGATGTGGAAATATTGAATTGGAAGTGGGACTGTAAGGAGACAATGAATCCGCCTATTATTATTACTATTTTGCTAACACTTACTATAGCCTTTAAAAACTGTTACAACATGCAGTAGTATATAACACTTTACTGCATGAAGTAATTATTGAAGGCATCCCTCACTGTCACTGTAGTAGCTATTATTATTGGTTTTGGTATTCTTATTAAAATTATTATTATTTTACTACAGAGTCAAGGCCATCAGTGGATTACAGCGTGCAGTAGTATATAACAACTTCCTGCATGATATAACCAAAGATAGCTCTACTGTAGCAGCTATTATTATTTTTACAATTATTATTATTATATTATTAATTATACGATATACACTATTACGATATGAAATTACTACATAGTTTTTATTTATATGAGCTGACCGGGGTTTGAATCCAAGACCATCCGATTGAAAGGTTGGCGACCTAACCACTACGCCTTGGGTCACTTCTGCATTTAAGAATTATAACCATCATTATCACCATTATGATTATCATCATCACCATCATGACCAACACAATCTACCTTACTACGTAAACAACAATATATACATCAACTACAACAAATTTATGCCAAATGTCCTATTTGCCAACAAGATTTTATGCTATAAGTATCCTGTTAGTATAAATGGAATTTTGCTAAATGTTTTTTTTATGTTAACGGCTTCATGTTAAAAGACTTTTCATGCCAACAGCATTTTTGAGAAATGGGTTTAGACCAACTGGATTGCTCCCAAAAATAACAGAATAAAGAAATTTTTTTTAAACTTAAAATGCTTAGCAATTAATACTAATACTAAGAAAAAACAAAAACCTTAACGACTTTTTCCTTGAATCGCTTAATTTTTGATTTTATTTTATTTTTTTTACATTTTAAAATTTTCAAAACAATTTTTTTAAATAATAGAATGCAAAAAAAAAAATCGAAAGTAAAAATTGTGTTTATCATTATTTAATTTTTTAGATGTATACAAACTGGAGGCAAACTTTTAGAAGTGAGCTATAATTTCAAACTAATGAAATGGAAAATTATAAAAAAAAAAACAAAAAACCAAAAAAGAAAAAAAAAACCAAGTGATTACAAAATGAAAAATGGAAAATACATGATTATAATCTGCATGGTACAATTTTAAAGCACTTTACTTTTTAAGTATTTGAACACAAGTTTAAAAAATAGACGAGTATGGGGTATATTGAAATAATAATTTTTTAAAATTTGTATAAAGTAAATAATAGACAATATATACCATTAATCGCTCACACCAACCGACAATATATTATATATACATTTAAAATAAAAATTATATGTAAAGTGGAAAACTAGTACAAGGTAGTTTATTTTTAGTATTTAGAGTATTAAAAAATAAAACCTAAAGACATAATTATAAATAAAAACACAAATACTTACAGTATAATGTAGGCATATTGAACTTTTAAAACTATTTCTAGGAAATTAAAATGAAAATGAAAATGTAGTTAGGTGGTAGTTAAGCATTATAGTATAACATAAATAGCTTTTATAAAAATTGAAAATTATATGATAGGTTTCTTGAGAGGCTTTCTTTTTTGTTTTTAAGTAATTATATAGGGCTGTCATTTTACTTTTTTTTAATTTTTTTAAAATTTCTGTAGGTTTTTTTATTTAATTTTTATGTTTTCAAAAGAAATCTTTTATGCAAAGCAATCAGATTTTTTTTTTTTTTTTCAATAATTGAAAAAGAAAATTTCTTGTCTTTTGTTCTTACTCTTTTTTTTTGTGTTTTTGTTTTTTATTTTTAATAATGATTTGTAATAAGGCTACTTAAGAGGATTGTATTTTCTTTCTGAATGAGCAAAATAAAAAGTAAACCGGTCATTTATTAATAATTTTATATTTGATAAAAATATGAGTAATTTGAATAAAATATTATAAAATAGATAAGTAAAGGTGAAATTATAATCTTTAATAAAACTTTTATTGAAATATTTAGAACAGTCAGTAATTTTATATTTGGGGTAATTAATATGATGTATTGAATATAACGACAATCAATATTTTGTTGAAATTGTCTTAAAAGTGAATTGTTTTAGATATGTGTTATTAGGTTAAGTTATTTGAAATATAAATTTATTGAATTTACTATTATGTCTATATATCTCATATTGTAATTATTTTTTGCTGATGTTTGATATTAGTTTTAGTGTAAGTTATACATTTTAATCAAGTAAAAATTGAACTCTAAACAGAAAAAACACTAAAAAAAGTTTTTCATAAAATATATTATAATTATCTAAAACTTAATAATGACCAAATTCTTACTAAAAAAATTGTCAAGGTAAAAAAAAAAACTTTTAGAAAAGAGTTTTTATTTTTGTTGAATATTAATAAAGGAATTGTTTAACAAATTTTTTAACAAAATCTATTTGACTCGTAAATTGCAACTTTAATAACCTTGTGTTTTTTATAAGTAAAAGGGTAAACATTTTATTATTTTAATCAAAAAAAAAAATTCTTACTCTTATTATACTTACTTTTTCATTCCAAAAGTAAGTATTTTACTTATGTACCTAATTGTTATTAAAAAAAAAAAGAAAAGAAAATTTATTTCGCCTTAAAGTATGCAATTATTTAGTTCTCAAATTTGACTTTGGTTTTTGAAAAGTTTATGTTTTTTTACAATGCTTTTATGTACTTTTTTTTTTTTATTTCTATTTGCTTTCAGCACTTTTTTTTTTTGTCAAAGTTAATAAACAAACTAAATGTATATTTTTTATTTAATTAATTTTTGGTTTACAGGTTAATTTACTTGTTTTTAAATATAAGAATTTATTTTTAGTTTTTTTCGCTAGAAGCTAGTTGATTGAATTGTGATTTTTTTGGGTCAAATTTTGGTTAGTTAATATAATTATGTTTTTAACACTTTTTTATACCATGATACTTTGCGATTATTTAACTAAAACATATACATATAAAGTATAGTTTTTGAAAAGAAAATTATTTTTTCATTAATGTTCAAAAAAATGTATGGTTATAAGGCAAAAAATTTTCTCGACTAGTCTTACTTCTCAGATGATTTTGATAAAATTTTATATAAGTATAAGACTAATCGAAAATTTTAATTGAGGAGTTGTCTTGGCAATACAACACTACAAAAGTTGTCGAAGAGTCCAAGTAATGTTCTAGGACGAAACACTTCTAAAATTTATACTATATATGTATGTAATATAGTATATTTTTTGTAAATTGTACGTACACTTTATTGTACCTTGTTTCCATTAACATATCCACTATTTTCTTAATGTCTCTTAAAGACAATTTCGATATTTAAATTTAAAATACAGATATAATTAGATATTTTGATTTAATGCAAATCAAAATTTTTAAAATAAAGCTTCTAATGTTTTTATATAATATGTTATATAATATGTATGTAACTATAGATCTATTGATTATAAAATACATAATAGAATGAAGGATATTAATTTTTTTTTTTGAAAGTAATTTAAATTTGCATATTTATTAAATTAATTTTAAGAATATAAAAATCTGTAATTTTTAGGAACTTTTTCTGGTTGTCCACTTATTATGCCATACACCTAAAGTATAGGGTATATTAACTTTGGTATGGTGTTTGTAACCACCAAAAGGAAGTGAGTTAGATATGGACATGTATATATATTCTGAATCAGGATCACCTCCTGAGTCGATTTAACGATGTCCGTCCGTCCGTTCGCACGATAACTCAAAAACTAATGAAGCTATCTTGATGATATTTATATTGTAGGTTACTAATCATGAAAGGAAGCCTAAGTTCGAATTTGGACAAAATCGGTCCATGGGTTAGGATTCTGGAAGCTTCCGAATGATTCCGGAGCAAACGAGATTATCTCCAAAACCAAGAAAGATAGAATCTTTAAATTTTGTACAATGATGTTCCTTCCCATTCGATTTATGTCTCTGAAATTTAGTAGGATTTGGTCCGTGGGTTTGGAAGCTTCCGAACGAGCACCAGAGCAAATGAGATTATCTCTAAAACCAATAAAGATATAACCTTCAAATTTGACAGAGTGGTGTTCTTTCATGTTTGATTTAAGTTTCTAAAATTTGAGAGGATTTGGTCCATGGGTTCAAATCTGGGAAGCTTCCGGACGAGTCCCAGTGCAAACGAGTATATCTCCACAACCTACAAAGATCGAACTTTTATTTTTAGTACAAAGGTGTTCTGTTATGTTTCCTTTTCTGTAAAATTGGAAACTGACATTTAAAAGAATTTGAACCATGGGTTCGTATTTTGGATACTTCCGGACGAGCACAAGAGCAACGAGCATATCTCCAAAAACCAACAAAAGTAGAACCTTTAAATTTAGTACAATGGTGTTCTGGCATGATTTCTTTATTTTTCTGAGATGGATTCGATGAATTGGAGTGGCAATTCGGGTACCTGACACACACCTCCCAAGGACTAACAATCTTCGAAATTAATAAAGATAGAAACAACTTAAAATTTTTTACAAAGGTGTCAAGCATATCCCAAGAGGATGCCTCTTTTACGTTCCTGAAATTCGAGTTGAATAAGACAGAAAAGGGAAGAAGTTCAAGCAGCTGCCAAAAAACTTATGGATTTTTAATTTAATTCGAAATATTCAGGTGTAGGGTATTAATAAGTCGGTTACATCGACTTACTGTTACATTTACTTGTTTTAATAAAAGTTTTGTTTTGTTTTCATTTTGAAAATTTTTGATATTTGAAAAATATTTAAATTTCTTATCTTTTGATACTTTCTAAGTAATAGAATAGTTAGTTTAATAATAAAAATATTATTATTAGGAATTTTAAGGATTTGTATATTATCAAATATATTTTATAAATGTAGTATATACTGCAGAGCAAATTGATCTCTGTATCTTAATATTATTAATATGAATCGTATGATTATATTTATTCGTTATTTAAGTATTTAGGGGTTTGATTATAAAAATTTAAAATTTTTATATGTTGAACTTTTTTATTTCTGGTTATATTTATAGAAAAAATGTGTTTTGATATTACGTAGTTTAATTAGTTTAAAATCCATTTGTTTATTATTTTCTTTATTTTGTTAAAAAGTTTAATCGGTTAAAGAAAATCATCTAACATTTCATTAGCTGTATGAACAAGTACACTAAACATAGATATACTCAATGTTTTTTGATTATCATCGGAAACACTTCTTCATGTTTAATATATTATATACGTTTAACGTCATATTATTATAAGTCAAGTATTATTATTATAAGTTATTTCATTATAAGTCGAGCTATTGAGCCCGACTATTTTGGTGTATATATATAGTATATATCTACTTCTAAACTTCTTCATGCATCATTTCTAAAAATTCTACAATCTATAGATACTATATCTTTCTTCTATTTATACCCCATTTACCAATTTTAATTAATTTTTATACTGAATTATAAAATTTTACTTTAATTATAATATTTAAAATGAATTTATCTAATGTTAATTTTCACAAAATTAAAAACAAAAATTCAAAACTCTTATTTTGGAATCATCAAACTATTTAGGACTAATACCCATTGTAATAATTTTAAACCTTAAAAATATTTATAAAAACCTTAAAAAAATCTTAAAAATATTTATTAGAGTAACAATTTAGTATAAAAACAATATTAGTTAGTTTGACAACCTACAATTAATGGCAGTCAAGAAAATATCTAAGAGATATGACTATCAATGTTATAAATTTTTCTTAAATAAATTATATACTTATCAACTGCGTGTTTTACGGCTTCTACAAAACATTAAATTTTATTTTCAATACGTTTTATTTCGAAGTGAAAAGAGTTCAAATCTTTTATAATATAAGCGCTTTAAATTCAACTTTTTTTAAGGAAATTTACACTTTTTGATGTTTGTATTTTTTTGTAATCTTTTCTGACATTTTTTTTTTGATATTCTTAGGAAGTGGGTGTTCATTTAATATAAAAAAACACAATCTTGAATTAAACAATGGAAAAAATGGAAAAGGATTAATTAACGATGTTGAAAAATTTTCGTATTGCATTCTTTAATCCATTTCTTTAATTTTAATTTTTTTTTTTTAAATAAAAAATACAAGATTATATTAAAATTTTCAAATTAAAACTAGAAAGATGTAGATGCAACGCTTTTATTGGATGACAACCCAAAAAAAAAAAAATACGATACTCCGTTCAACGCGACACTTGAAGCGATTTTTAAACGAAGTGAACTTTGAGTTTTTACCTTAAGTATTTTATTTTTATATAAGTACCTTATTATTTTATTTTATTAGCATAGATAATATATAATATAAAAATTTTTGTTTGGGACACTTGTCTTTTATTTTATATATATTTATTTATCATTTTAAATTAAATCAAATTTATATTTACTTTGAAAAATTAATTCCTTTGTTATTTATAAATAAAACATTCAATAAATTTTAGATTCATATTAAAAATTTTAATTGTTTGTTGTTATAGAAAGATGTTAATGTTAGATATATAAAATATAAAAACCAAATAATTCAGATATTTAATTTTTCAAATATTTTTACACATTTTTGAAAAACTTAACAATTTTTCTTTGTCCACCCATTTGTTCGTCTGCTCGTTCGCCAGTTCCGTCTATTTACAATACTTCAATTTAAGTTTATCGCTATATGTCTATTGCGAATTAAATAACTTGCAAAATTTTGTTTCTTTACATCTGGGTTTCTTTAAATCTTGTATCACCCGTGCTCGCCAGAACCTTAAATTTTTTAGACAAGGAAATTCTTTGCGAATAATCATAAGTTACTTCTAGAAAAAAATTTTCACCGTAAAATTAGAACCATATTTCATCGGTGCTCGCCAGAACCTTAAAATTTTTAGACGACATTTTTTATTATTCGCTATAATATTTTTTGTTAAAGTAAGACATAAATATTAAACTTTTAACATTGTATTTTTACAAATGGTAATGAAGGTTATATAGGTTTACTTAAAATTACAGAAAATGTCGTTTAATTTTTCACAATTTTTATCTTAAGTAAAAAATTCATAAAAAATTTCAAAAATTGTCACAGTTTTTGCTGTCTTTTTGAAAATGTGCTTTTTTCTCATCTTTTGGTTTTATATACTGCCTTGTTTAAAATTTTATCTTATATTACACAGTTTCCATTGTTTATTTTAATTTTGAATCTTTTTTGTTATACAAAGAAAGTGTTTTCTTCCCATTTCTTTTATTTTTTTGACTGGTCTTTATACATTAACAAAATTCTGTTACAGGACAATTATTAAATATGCAGTGAAAATTTGCAAATATTCGTCTTGAAGATTTATAAAGGATGAAAATTGGTTTCGTTTTTGTTTTTTGTTTTATAAATTTGACACTAAGTAAATAAGATAAGATTTCAAAAAAGATTGAAAAATGGTTGGGATGGTTTTTAAAAAACAAAAAAAAAAAATTAAACTTTAATTGAAAATAAAATTGCACAGACTGATGACTATTAGAGTATTAGATAACTTCAAAATTTGTTTAAAATTAAAATAAAGAGTGAAAAATTTTTTAATTTAAATTTTTGGTTATAAACTGACGATAAAATTTTTAAAATTTTTTTTGTAATCAAGTGAATTCTCCATTTAAAAGTTTATGATCTGATTTAATATAGAAATAGGTGACATGTCATAAGTTCCATTGTCTCGTCGCTTGTCGCGTCGCGTCCGCCGTCTTGAGCTTGACCGCGACCGCCCCCTAACCTTGCATTTATTTTGGACTAACATTTTAATTATTTTCTTTACAGGTATTTCCTTTCATCTACATTCTATTTAAAAACAAATCGCAAGAATCTTACTTACATGTTGCTGTTCATCAATCCGAACTTATTCGAATTCCGTCCATCCTCTTTTTGGTCAGATTTTGAGACGGGTGTAAGAAATGCAATTCATTTTGTTTTTCTTGATGTTGAAGTAAATGGTTGTTGGTTCCATTGCAGGAGAGCATTAAAAAGGAATTTATCGAAAATGCCAATTTTTTTTAAAACAATCAAAACGGATAAAAAAATGTATGCCATTTTTTCGAAACATGGCAATTTAAAATTTGTCATTCTTGCTATACAAAAATAGCAGCAAGAGTACCACAGGGTCAACCAATTGTATGTCCGTTTTGTAGGACAATTATTCAAAATATTGTAAATGTTTTCACTTAAAATATTTTGAATTGGTATGGAGCCAATTATTTGTTTTGAATTTCCTTATTTTATTTTTTTTTACAGAGGGTCATAAGTCCCATTGGGAACAAAAATAAGTACATTGAGTCATAAGACTTATTACCTACTTTGGTGGGTAATGTCACCATAGAAATATTATCAATGTTTTTTTTAAGCTTAGTTCATTGAAAGAGTGTCCATTCAGGTTAAACTGACTAATGAATTATATGATTCCAATGAAATTTTCTAATTTTCAGTATAATTCTTTAATTTTGATATTAATACGGTGTTTAGAGATCGACTTTATAGAAAAGTATTAATTACACAATTCAATTGGGTACTTTGTTACTGAATCTAAGAATCTTTTTAATTCTTAATTTTTAGAGATGATTCAGAGGGCAGCTTACCTTTTGCAAATGGAACATCAGTTTAAAAAAAGAAAACTAATATATGACTTCTAATTTTGAAAAGGTTCAATTATTGGTAAAAGATCCAAAAATTAAAATTCAAACAAATTTAAAACAACAAGTAACTATAAAAGTTCTATTAAATTATGAAAAACTGTGTTGAAAATCGGCAGGGGGGAAATAAAGCCTAGAGCAATAAAACCTAATAGGTCTTATTTATAAAACCTAATAGGTCACAAATGAGTTGAGAAATAAAGCATAATTTGCGAAATTTCTCGGTAGCGCTTATTTCTTGTTTCAAAGAGAATTAAAGCCAATGGGCTTTATGCAAATCGACTGCAAAATCCGAATATTTTCAACAGGTTGCAAACAGTTTTCTATATTCTGGTCAGCCCTGTGGCCTTCACGCCCTTCCCTTCGAGCCACACTTCGCCTCTCCCTTCGCACTTCCCTTGAAGGAATGGGAACTGCTGGTTCTGCTATCGCGCCCGCGTAAAACAACGGCAGGCGAATCCGCGGGGGCAGCAGCCCTTATTCTTTTTAACAATTTTTTTTTGTTTTTCATACAAATGTCTAAATTTTCACAAAATTTATTATTATTTTTCACAGAGAACAGTCAAAAATTAATACTTTTGTATAGAAAGCTTTTTTACCCCCATAATTTCAAATTCTTTGTAATTAGGAGAGATTTTCAAAAGAAAAACAGCTATATATAGAAGGAAATGGATAAATGAATCGACTTGCAAGAGAAAGAGCTGCAACTCCCTTATGCTGAATTTTTTTGTTGCATAGGTAAATAGGTAGCAGGAAACGAAGGAGTGAAAAATCCCGGTTCAGACAATCTAAGGAGCTTTTGGGAAATTATAACTTGAAAATATATGTAAGAATCATATAACGCAGTTAAAACAATCTGATAAATCCAACAGGTTTCTTGTCGGGATACTACAGGCATAATGGGTATTTAAAGAAAATTCGAAGACAAAATGCAGATAAAATGCAGATTCTGTCAAGAAGAACAAAAATCTCCAGGTCACATGCTGCGAAACTTTAATCTGAGTAAGATATGTGCTCGTAGAAGTGTCTTACTTTATCAAGGATGAACTATCAGCAATAAACCTTCTATAAATCTTTAGTTCCTTAGAGGCAATTGGGCTTTTAGAAGTATTATAAATGAAGGAAATTATGTCATATCTGTTATAACTTGTAATTTGAAATTGCTTACGTATAAAATTGTAAAAATAAATTGGTACATTATTTTTGTTTAAATAATATTAAAAATATTTATTCCCAATCACGAATTTTTAGAACAGATTTAATTAATATTGAAAATAATTTTCTTTAGAGTTTTTTTTTTAAATATCTGAATTGGTGTAAAAAATTTAGATACATATTTGTATATATATATTCATATTCCATTTAAAACAATTGGTTTTTTTCTAAATAGATAAAATGGAAATTTTTAAATCTTACTTAATTTTTTTTTATAAAAAAAATAACCCTTTAATTTTACAAAAATATTAAATCTGACTATGTTTATTTGTTTTAAAAACGTGCGAACATATTTGAGTCTATTTTTGGATAAATTAGTTAGAAAAAATTTTATTTTTCGTTATTATAAAAATAAAAGATTTAATTTTACAAATGTCTACTTCAAGGACATTTATATAGTACATGTTATGGTTATATTTATGTCCTTTATGGGGTTATGTTTATATTTTTTCGTCCTTTTATTTAAAAAAGAAATTTTATAATTTTTTTTTGTTTTTATGTAGATTTAAAAATTTTCTATTTTTGTTAAAAATTTGAAATTTTTTTTCTAAATTGGAGGTTTGGTCGGTTGGAAGTAACACTTATTATAAAAGGAAAAATCTGTATAATCGCTTTTCAGTTTTTTTAGTGAACTAAACGAAATGATTTGACTATTTAACGAACGGAAGTCAGCTGCGTTATGTAAAAGTGACAATATGCACACGACAAAAACAAACGTAGAAACTTTTCTGTCAATTGTTTAAAAAATACAAAACATACATTTTTAAAACTAGTATTTTTTTGAAAATTTTGAAATAAAAAAAAAACAAATTAATTTAAAAATTTTAAAGAACTTGAAAATTTAATGCATATACATTTTTTAATGTGAAAGTGTAGGCGAGAGCTTAAAGAATAAAGAACAATAAAACGATTTTAAAAATTTTAAAAAACTTTGGTATGCATGTAGCAGCCATGTCTGTTTCCATACTGACGAACTTTTGTGTTTCATTTCATTTCGTTCCGTTTAAATAATTGTTAAATTCAATCTTATATTAATTCTGTAATAAACCGCAGGAGAAAAAAAACTGTACTGTAATATGAAATATATTTTCATTTTATTTGGGATGCAAATAAGTAAAAAAAATTGTGTAAATTTTTTCAAAAATGAAGAAAAATTAAGAAGTTTCAAAAAAACAACCCTTTTTTTGCTGTAAAAGTGGAAACTACTTGCGGCTTGCAATCCAAATTAATGTCGTTTTCTTTTCTGAAAAAAAAAAAGTTTAACCTGGCAGAGTGCAAAACTGAAAAAAGTCAAACCTATTTTTTCTAGTTTTGCACTTTTTTTTTCAGTTTTGACCTGAACATTTTTTAGAATAGAACAGAAAAAGGGCAACATTTTTTTTTTCAGTTTGCTGCACTGATTTCTATTTTATAATTCAAACAAACGTCAAATTGATAGCATGCAAAATTATCGCGTTTTTAGACATTTTCTATCTACAAATTATATTTTACTTATTTAAAAATTTTTAAACTTGTTTCTAATTAAATATAATTTTTTTTTTTTTTTAAACTAAATATTTTTCTAAACTCAACCAAATAAATGAAAATAATGTATTTTTATATTGTCATTAATTACTATTTACTATTTAACTGACAGTGACAATTATGTACATATATTTTTTAATGTTGTCATTCTGGAGAGTGTAAAACTCATTTTATTGCTCCGTCAATATTTTCAGGTCAAGTTTTTAAAAAAAATGTTGCCCTGTGCGAGTTTTGCCCTAAATTTTTTTCAGAAAAGAATACGAACATTTTTTTCAGTTTTGCATTTTTTTTTCAGAAAAGAACGGAAAAAATGTGACCTAAAAAAAAAGTGCAACCCCAGGTCAAAACTTTTTTCAAAAAAGAAAACAACATAAGTTTCATCGTAACTTTTTAATTTTACCACTCTTAAAATTTTAAACGAATTTTAAAATTAAAATTTAAAATGTCTAAATCATAAATATGTTTTGCATATTTTGTTATTATAAAAAAATGTTTTGTATTTTTATAAAAAATCTTATCAAATATTATGTTTCTTTTTTAAAATTTAAAATAAAAATTAACAGTTAATTGTAATAACGATAAAAAATTTTCATAATTTTCAAATAGAACGATTTCGGAATGGGATTAAGTTTCTTTTTCTTCCGTTTTTGTACATTTGAAAGGAGAATAAATAAAAATACATAAAAAGAATATGTAAGTATATATATGTATATAAAATAAAAAAAAAACAAAAAAAATCCTTTCGCCTAGAATTTTATTTTTTTATTTTTTATATAAATAGGTACATATAATAATATTAATAAAAATATTAGTATATTTCTGTATATGTATACCTACATATATATATATATATATATATATATATATTATATGAACATTATGTGGGTGCAGTATAGAATATACACTTTTGGCTATTTTTCTTTTCACTACTTGGCCTATTTTCATTTCTGTAAAAAGTTTTGTTTTTTTATTTTCAGAGGAATGTTATTCATTATTATTACATATTATTTTTCTTTTCTTTTATGTATGTTTATGTATGTGTGTCATTACTAAATAAAACAGACAAACATTAAAACAAAAACAAAAAAAAAAACCTGAAATGAAACAAAATTAATATATTTTTATTTTTATCTAAAACAGATTGTGTAAGGGTGAGTGGTACAAAAAATAAAAAAAAACAAAATTGGGGTTAGATTTTGTTTTGCTATTTTTGTTATTTTTGTTCATTCCGTTTTTAACTATCGGCTTGTGCAAAAATAAGCCGAATAACGGAAGAAAGAATACCTATATAAAAACAAAATGAAAGTAAAATAAATATTCTCAGTTGGAAATATACAAAATATATACTGTTTAATATTTATATGTGTATGTATTGTGTGTATATATTTCAAAGCTATACAAAACATAGAACAAAAAAAAAACAAATAAATGTTACGCCGTTACGCAAAAATTATATATACATATATAGATACACATGGCATAAATATATATATGTTTGTATATAAGAATTACGATTAAAAGAATAGAGACGAAAGTTAAGAAAGAAAGGAACACGGTCGAATTTATTGACTTTGTATGGAAAATAATAATATAGGGAAATATATTATATACATGTACATACATACATATTACATACATACATATATTAATCTGTTTAAAACAGAAAGTATAAAATTAAATTGATGATGTTTTGTCTGCGGAACAACTGGAACAACAAAAAAAAAAAAAAATAAAACAAAACTTAACAGTAAATGAAAACAAAAAACAAATTGAATTGAAATGAAGAAGAAAAGATTCATTATTGTAATGAATGATGTTAGGGTTTTGTATTGGGTTAATTGAAAGTTAAATAATTTATATGATAATATGGTTTTAAAGAGAAAGAAAATCCAGATCGAAAAGTTTAAGGTCATGAAAATTATATATGTATCTACATACATATATATTATATTAGAGAAATTATTTGTTTTTTTCTTTTTATTTTATTTTATAGGTGAGAAAATCATTAATTTTATTTATTGTTTTGTTTTTCGTGTTTAATAGAGGCAAGAAATCATTTATTATTGTCTATTAAAACTGATATATTATACAGCAGAAAATAAAACAAAAATTTATATTGAGTATAGATAGAAGTAAAAAAAAAACAGAATCGTGTAGATGATTTGGGAAAATTTTTTTTAAAACATATTTGTCATATACCCATATGTTTCCGTTTCTATATTTATTCTGTTCTGAAGTTTGTAATTTAATTGATTCGATTCGATTTAATGATTGTTTGAGCACAAAAATTGTAAAATGAAAATGAATGTTTGTTAATTTTGAAAATTTAAATTCTACAATACATTAAAAAAATAATAACTTATATAATAACTTATTATTGTGTATTAAATTACGGCATGATTACATCAAAATTCTTCAGAAATATTTTTGTTCTAGCTTTAGTACTGTTACCTAACCTAGTAGTGTTATGTAACCTACTGATACCTAGCCTAGTACTGTTACCTTACCTAAAAGAAGTAAGTGTAATTTTCCAAGGCAATCCCAGCGACCAGACAAATAATGATTTTTTATATTAAATTCGTCCAAAAATATGATTTTAAAATTTACACATGGTAATTTACACGGTATCACAATTTAATCTGATATAAATGTATCGTTAAACGTCCATTGCAATATATTTTAATTTAATATTTATAATTGAAAATTGTTTGTTTAAATTTCTTCATGGTAAAAAGATAAAATTATTATTTATATCTGTTAAATACAATTCACTTAGATACTGTATAATTAAAAAATCATGATTTATTTTATTTAAAGCTGTCTTTCATTTTAGATATACATAGGTACATTAGTAGAACAATTTGATTATATGCGTTCTGATGTTACAACAATGGAAAATGATAAATGTGCAATTTAAAGAAAATTTTATTTTATTTTTTAAATATAGTTACCTCATGAAGAAAGATGCTATATACTATACTGCATGTTGTAATGACTAGTGGTTTCGTTTCTGTAGCAATCAGTAATAATAATAATAACAACAATAATAATAATAATAGCTATTGCAGTGGAATAACCTTTTGTCATATTGAATGTTATATACTACTGTATTCTGTAACTCTAGATGGGTTCATCTCTGTTAACAAAATGGTAATAAAAATAAACGGATTTATAGTTCCCATACAGTCAGACTGCTCAATACAAAAATTTCCCATCTCCGTTCTATACTTTCCTAAATTTACTCCTTAGCCAATATATTGTGTGAATAGTTAGAAGTTTCACGCAAGAAGATTTAAAAAGAAATAAAGTCAAATATATTTTTTAGTAGGTATAGCTTGATAAAATTTTTATTTTAATTCTCTTTTAATGTTTCATTATTTATTATTGTTTAAGTTATTCAGCTGCAAGATATTTAAAGTAGTGGAGATTGCGTCCCAAGACCCGGCTAAACAATATACTGAAACATTTATTTTATAACAAACTCTAAAATCCTTTAGAATTACTTATTTTGCATATATATTACAACAACAAGGCATTTAAAATAGTGGGGGATGCCGTTTACAAAACCTTTTCTAAACAAATTATTAAAAACCTGATTTTTATATCCTGAAACCTATTGAACGTACTATAAAATGCCTCTTAAATATTTAAATTTAAAAGTCTTGTTGTGTTTTTGTCTTGTTGTTGAAATATGTATGTAAAAACGGAATAATAAGGATAGATTTTATAGTTTTATATAATGAGAATTTTCCACCCTTTTCCAGAATATAACTAAACATTTTATAGCAAATTTCTGGCAAAAAACATCTCAATTATTTGCACATAACAAATAAAATAAAGCAAATTGATTTTATTTCAATTTCAAAATGGGAATTAAACCAAAATTTAAAAATCTGCGATTTTGGCTTTATTTTATTAATTAATTATTAATTCATTTTTTGTGTAAATTACATAAGTAATGAGGCCTCGGTGGCCTAGTGGGTAAGAGCGTATAAAATACGCTGTAAACACCGAGGGAGTGTGGGTTCAAATCCTACACACGTCCTAAGACTTATTCCCCCTTACGACATTTACAGCCATTCCTGAACAAAAAAGGCTTTGTAATTCCCTGTCCACATTTATGTGGCAGAGAAATGTATTAAAAAAAAAAATTACATAAGTAATTTCAAAATTACATACATATTTATTTCAAGTTATGTAAAAATTTATAGATTGCAATATACATATTAAATAGAAAAATTTAATTAAAAATGAAAATCAAAAAAAAAAATTATAATAAGATTAACAAATATTTTCTGCTTTTTTAATACAATAAAGTATTTTTATTTTAATGAACTTTCTATTTCCAATATTAATACAAGAATACTAAAATTTTAAAACAATTAATTGGATTTGAAATTAATTAATGAAGGAAAATAATTAATAATAAATTTAAATTTTCATTTATTTGTTAATTGGATTTAAAACACGTGGACAAAATTACATATAAATTTATAAAAAATAATTTTTATTAATCATTTACAGTTTTCAAGGTTCATATAAAATATTATTAAATAATTTTTCAGAGAATATTTATTTTTATTTTTATGTAATCATTAAATTCCTTAAAAGGAATTTTATATACTTATTTAAAACGAGGAAGAATACAGTTGCCTTTAATTGTCAACTCTTAGATAGCCGTACGAACCGTTAGTATGTTCACAGCCTGTCACTCTGCTTACAATATTATTTTTTTAATATTTTAGTATTTTAAAATAATTTGGGTGAATTTTATAATTTCTAGAACTATGGGTTGTACATATATTCAAACTATATGTTTATACATTCTTCAAAAGTAGATTTTAACCTTCCACATAACGATTATCAATCCAAAACTTTTCCAAATATTCTATAGTACTATTTAATACTAAGCGGTAAATGTATATTAAATTTACTAAGTACAAAATAGTAAATATAATTTTAAATATTATATTATACTAGCAGAGTACCCGGCGTTGCCCGGAGTATTTTATTGGCTTTATGAAATAAAAATTATTAACTTTTGTTTCTACGTTAATATAATTTAATTAATATAGCTAACTTATTATTATGCATTTACAGATGCTGGTAGTTCATATTCTATTTTTTATTAGATTTAGTTAAATTGAATAAACAGAGCCAAGAATTAGAGACAATTCTTCTACAAAAATTTTTTAAAGGAATCAATAATCTATTGAGTACACAATTACGGCGAAGTGAATTTCCACAATATATTCTTTAATACCGAGACATAAAATCGCATTTCAATTATGACCATAATGTAGTACATTTTTTTTTTCGTAAGTAATATCACTTCATGTTTTGGTGAATTATCCTTTTAAGCACATTTTGAAAAATTTCTTATTAAGTTCGCTCTGTCACTCCGTCTGTTAAAACTTATATACTGTTTAATAAAGAGTAATGAAATATTAACTATGCATAGGTCTCTTAAAAGAGTAATGTTGTAGAACAACTTTTTTATGTACCCTCACCGTTGGAGATCCTACAGCACCGACAGCTCTTCAAATTTTGAAAAAACTTCTTTTTAAATGCGTACATTTCAGATTCTGTTTAACATATTTTCAATATAAAAAATACATGATTGTTTTTTACCTTTATAAATCAACCAGAATTTGTTTACGTTTAGTTTTTCTAATTATGTTTCCAAATTGATTGGCTAAAAATATGTGTAAAAATTGTATATGGATAAGAATGTAAGGTTTTCTGTTCTTTAAATATGTATGTACTCATTTTTGATTAAATGATGTACAGAAATGTGAATATGTTTTCTAATTTAATTGATAAAGTTTATAGTATTTTTAAATATACGGATATTATACATACTATATGCACATATTTCAATATTTTATGGGAAACATGTTATACACATGCATCTTATATAGGTAGACCACATGTAAAGACCACATGTAAGTAATGCATTTCTGAATGATGACATGATGATTGTCTAATGTAGCAGATTGTTTCTGTTTTTAAACAACGGCCGAAAATGTTATGTTGGTAAGACTTAAACACAGTATTCTTAAGATACTTAATAAGGTTACTTTAATTACTGTACTATATTAGAAATTTGCATTGAAAGGTTTTTATGGAATATTAGAAACAGTATAGATAAAAGTAAAGAATGTTGGAAATATCTTTTTAATAATAATAACAATACACAAAATTAGGCAAAATATTATTAATAAGTGCTCGTGCGGAAATGGGTTAACAAACGTTAACAAACATTTTGTCACAGGCTTAATTTAGAACCATAAATTCATTCTGCCAAATTAGACAGAAATTAGAAACAAAAATTTTTTTTTGGGTAGTCTATCGTGCCGAAATGTGTTAACGTATCACAACAAAATTTATTGAATGAGTTTGTCTGCCAAAGTGCAATACTTGTGCAAATTTTCTATTGGTCAAATCGTTTAAGTACAACAATAAAAAATGAGTATTTCATGACCTGAAGCCTGATGGGTTAATGTATCGTAACCAAATAAACTCAGAAAGCTTTTGTTATAAAGACCTACACTTGGTAAAAAATTTTATTGAACCCTGGTGCCGAAACGGGTTAATGGATCGTAACCTAATCACCTTAGTGAGCTCCTGTGGTAATGAGCTACACTTTGGTAAGTTTTCAATTCAATTGGCAAAACCGTTTAAGCGCGACAACAAAGAAATTGAAAAACTTCATTGAGTCCTGGTGCCAAAACGGGTTAATGGATCGTAACCAAATCAACTCAGTTACATTTCAGGTTCTGTTAAACATATTTTCAATATAAAAAATACATGATTGTTTTTACCTTTATAAATCAACCAGAATTTTTTTACGTTTAGTTTTTCTAATTATGTTTCCAAATTGATTGGCTAAAAATATGTGTAAAAATTGTATATGGATAAGAATGTAAGGTTTTCTGTTCTTTAAATATGTATGTACTCATTTTTGATTAAATACTATACAGAAATGTGAATATGTTTTCTAATTTAATTGATTAAGTTTATAGTATTTTTAAATATACGGATATTATATATACTATATGTACATATTTCAATGATTTTTACATGCATCTTATATAGGTAGATCACATGTAAAGACCACATGTAAGTAATGCATTTCTGAATGATGGCATGATGATTGTGATTGTCTAATGTAGGAGATTGTTTCTGTTTTTTAACAACGGCCGAAAATTTTATGTTGTTAAGACTTAAACACAGTACTCTTAAGATACTTAATAAGGTTAGTTTAATTACTGTTCTATATTAGAAATTTGCATTGAAAGGTTTTTATGGAATATTAGAAACATATAGATAGGAGTAAAGAGTGTTGGAAATATGTTTTTAATAATAATAACAATACACAAAATTATGCAAAATATTATTAATAAGTGCTCGTGCGGAAATGGGTTAACAAACGTTAACAAACATTTTATCACAGGCTTAATTTAGAACCATAAATTCATCCTGCCAAATTAGACAGAAATTAGAAACAAAAATTTTTTTTTACAGTCTATCGTGTCGAAATGTGTTAATGTATCACAACAAAATTTATTGAATGAGTTTGTGTGCCAAAGTGCAATACTTGTGCAAATTTTCAATTGGTCAAATCGTTTAAGCACAACAACAAAAAATGAGAATTTCATGTAATTTAATGTATCGTAACCAAATCAACTCAGAAAGCTTTTGTTATAAAGACCTACACTTTTGTAAATTTTCAACTCAATTGATAAAACCGTTTAAGTGCGACAACAAAGAAATTAAAAAATTTTATTGAGTCCTGGTGCCGAAACGGGTTAATGGATCGTAACCAAATCACCTCAGTGAGCTCCTGATGTAAAGAGCTACACTTTTGCAAATTTTCAATTCAATTGGCAAAACCGTTTAAGCGCGACAACAAAGAAATTGAAAAACTTCATTGAGTCCTGGTGCCGAAACGGGTTAATGGATCGTAACCAAATCAACTCAGTGAGCTCCTGATATAAAGAGCTACACTTTTGTAAATTTTCAATTCAATTGGCAAAACCGTTTAAGCGCGACAACAAAGAAATTAAAAAACTTCATTGAGTCCTAGTGCCGAAAAGGGTTAATGGATCGTAACCAAATCAACTCAGAAAGCTTTTGTTATAAAGACCTACACTTTTGTAAATTTTCAACTCAATTGGCAAAACCGTTTAAGCGCGACAACAAAGAAATTAAAAAATTTCATTGAGTCCTGATGCCGAAACGGGTTAATGGATCGTAACCAAATCAACTCAGAAAGCTCCTGTTGTAAAGAGCTACACTTTGATAAATTTTTAACTCAATTGGTCGAACAGTTTAAGTGCGACAACTAAGTAAATTAAAAAACTTCATTGAGACCTGGTGCCGAAACGGGTTAATGGATCATAACCAAATTAACTTAGTGGACTTTTAGGCTACAGAGCAACAGTTTTGCAAGTTTTCAAATCAATTGATTGAACCGTTTAAGCAGGACAACAAAAACATTTAATGAAGTTCGTTCGGCTCTCGTGCCCAAACGGGTTACCGGATCTTCATAAAAATTTGTCACAGGCTTTTTTTCGTACCATAAAACCACCATACAAAATTGGACATAAATCGGAAACAAAAAATTTTTTGGAAGCCAGCCGGGCCGAATCCGGGTAACATATTGAATCCAAATTTCTTTGGTACCCGTCCAATGACAAAAAGAATATTAGTCCAAATTTTCAACTCAATCGATCAAACCGTTTAGGCAGGACAACGATAACACGAAATGGCTTTAAATGGCTCTCGGGCCGCAATGGGTTAATGAATCGAAACGCGATATAGCCTATAACACTTTCCGGGGTCGTAGGAACGTTCCTGCAAAATTTGGTTGCAATCGGACTGGTGGTTTTTACGTGAAAAGGGCACAAACAAACAAACAAACAAACAAACAAATAAACAAACAAACAGAATTTCTTCCTTATTTATTAGACTAGCAGAGTACCCGGCGTTGCCCGGAGTACTTTATTGGCTTTATGAAATAAAAATTATTAACTTTTGTTTCTGCGTTAATATAATTTAATTAATATAGTTACCTTATTACTATGCATTTACAGATTTATGGTAGTTTATATGCATTTATATTTGTATTTATGCATTTATGGTAGTTTATATTCTATTTTTTATTAGTTTTAGTTAAATTGAATAAACAGAGCCAAGAATTAGAGACAATTCTTCTACAAAAATTTTTTAAAGGAATCAATAATCTATTGAGTACACAATGACGGCGAAGTGAATTTCAATTATGACCATAATGTAGTACATCTGTTTTCGTAGGTAATGTCACTTCATGTTTTGGTGAATTATCTTTTTAAGCACATTTTGAAAAAATTGTTATTAAGTTCGCTCTGTCCCTTCGTCTGTTAAAACTCATATACTGTTTAATAAAGAGCAATGAAATATTAACTATGCATTGGTCTCTTAAAAGAGTAATGTTGTAGAATAACTTTTTCATGTACCCTCACTCTTGGAGATCCTACAGCACCGACAGCTCTTCACATTTTGAAAAAACTTTTTTTTAAATGCATACATCTCAGGTTCTGTTTAAAATATTTTCAATATAAAAAATACGTGATTGTTTTTTACCTTTATAAATCAACCAGAATTTTTTTTTCGTTTAGTTTTTCTAATTATGTTTCCAAATTGATAGCCTAAAAATATGTGTAAAAATTGTATATGGATAAGAATGTAAGGTTTTCTGTTCTTTAAATATGTATGTACTCATTATACCCGTATGAACTATGTTCAAGGGTATAATAAATTTGCCATTACGTTTGTGACACCTTAAAGGAGTCGAGCTAGATATAGTGTCAAAGGTATGGATCGGCTCAGAATCGAATTCTGAGTCGATTAAGCCATGTACGTCCGTCCGTCCGCACGATAACTCAAAAAATAAAGGAGCTAGGAGGCTGAAATTTTTTTTACGGCACTTTTGTAAAATTGTTAGTTTTGCTATTTAAATCCAACATTTTCGGTCGGCGGGTTCGAGTAGCTGCCATACAACTTCTACCTTTATATAGAAATAACTCAGTATCTATTCAAGCTAGGTTTCTGAAATTTTTCAAATGATGATTAAGTTTTATGGCAACAACTTCTGTAAAATTTGGTTGTGGTGGTGCGGCGGGTTCGGGTAGCTGCCATACAACTTCTCCGTTTAAATGAGAATAACTCAGTGTCTATTGAAGCTAGGAACCTGAACAACTTATCCGTTTAAATGAGAATAACTCAGTGTCTATTGAAGCTAGGAACCTGAAATTTAGTAAAGAGATGTCGAGTTATAGGCCAACAACTTTTGTAAAATTTGGTTGGTCTAGAGCAGCCGGTTCAGGCTTCTTGCACCTCTTGGAACTTAATGAAGCTAGGCGCAATAGATTCAGGTAGCTGTCATACAACTCCACAATTTACATAAATATATCTTTGTAGTTCGGTACTAAAATATCTGAATGTTTTTAAAAGATGATCAAGTTTTATAGAAACAGGATATATTACGTTCATACGGGTATCCCAGAGTTGACACAGTCTACTCTACTGCACTCTTCCTCGTTTAACATGAAAATGTTATGTTGTTAAGACTTAAAAACAGTATTCTTAAAATACTTAATAAGGTTACTTTAATTACTGTTCTATATTAGAAATTTGCACTGAAAGGTTTTTATGGAATATTAGAAACAGTATAGATAAAAGTAAAGAGTGTTGGAAATATCTTTTTAATAATAATAACAATACACAAAATTAGGCAAAATATTATTAATAAGTGCTCGTGCGGAAATGGATTAATAAACGTTAACAAACATTTTGTCACAGGCTTTATTTAGAACCATAAATTCATCCTCCCAAATTAGACCGAAATTAGAAACAAAATTTTTTTTTGACAGTCTATCGTGTCAAAATGTGTTAATGTATCACAACAAAATTTATTGAATGAGTTTGTGTGCCAAAGTGCAATACTTGTGCAAATTTTCAATTGGTCAAATCGTTTAAGCACAACAACAAAAAATGAGACACTTCATGGCCTGAAGCCTGATGGGTTAATGTATCGTAACCAAATCAACTCAGAAAGCTTTTGTTATAAAGACCTACACTTTTGTAAATTTTCAATTCAATTGGTAAAACGGTTTAAGTGCGACAACAAAGAAATTAAAAATTTTTATTGAGCCCTGGTGCCGAAACGGGTTAATGGATCGTAACCAAATCTCCTCAGTGAGCTCCTGTGGTAAAGAGCTACACTTTTGTAAATTTTCAAATCAATTGGCAAAACCGTTTAAGCGCGACAACAAAGAAATTGAAAAACTTCATTGAGTCCTGGTGCCGAAACGGGTTAATGGTTCGTAACCAAATCAACTCAGTGAGCTCCTGCGGTAAAGAGCTACACTTTGATAAATTTTTAACTCAATTGGCCAAACAGTTTAAGTGCGACAACTAAGTAAATTACAAAATTTCACTGCCCCCTGGTGCCGAAACGGGTTAATGGATCGAAACCAAATCAACTCAGTGAGCTCCTGTGGTAAAGAGCTACACTATTGTAAAATTTGAACTCAATTGGTCAAACCGTTTTAGCAGGACAACAGAAAAATTTAGTGAAATTTGTTCGGCTCTCGTGCCCAAACGGGTTACCGGATCTTCATAAAAATTTGTCACAGGTTTTTTTTCAGACCATAAAACCACCATACAAAATTGGACATAAATCGGAAACAAAAAATTTTTTGGAAGCCCGCCGGGTCAAATCCGGGTAACGTATTGAATCCAAATTTCTTCGGCACCCGTCCAATGCTGGGAAGAACATTTATACAAATTTTCAACTCAAGTGATCAAACCGTTTAGGCAGGACAACGAAAAAACGAAACGGCTTTAAATGGCTCTCGGGCCGCAATGGGTTAATGAACCGAAACGCGATATAGCCTATAGTACTTTCCGGTGTCGTAGGAACGTTCCTGCAAAATTTGGTTGCAATCGGACTGGTGGTTTTAACGTGAAAAGGGCACAAACAAACAAACAAACAAACAAACAAACAAACAAACAGAATTTCTTCCTTATTTATTAGATTATATTTAAATATTCCATTGACAGAATAATTTCTTATAAGTACAATAAAATACATATATGTATGTAAATATACGGCGCTATATAATATACATCTATACTCTTATCATTCATTCATCAGTGACATATACGATATGTAAATAAACATGATATTATATAAGTATCATGATATTACATGATATTATATAATATATCAATATCATATAAATAAAAATTCTTCAAGCAACCGTTATGTTGTTTATTTATTTACATTTTTATGTACTACGCATTATATCCTCAACAATTTCAAATTATCGAGTAAAACAAAATGCAAAAAATTCGTTAAAGAAATTTGTTAGAAAATTTAAAAAATCAAGTAACACTTTCGTCAATTATAAAGTAACCCTATATTATTAAAAAAAGTTGTTAACAGAAATAAGAGTATAATGTTGAAGCTTTAATTTTTGTGTATTACTTCAAAAAAATTTTAACAGGTGTTCAAGCTACAGGTTTTTAAAAATAGGAAATTTTCAGTTTTTGACCCCTTACAGCTCCTAAACGGGGGGTGATACAAAAAATATTTCTGAAATGACTCATTCTTATTTTCAAACTAACTTCTTCAAAACTTCTGTCAAAATTTCAAGTTTCCAACTTAAACCGTTTAGAAGATAGAAGGGTTAAAGGATTTTGAAAAATTTGAGTTTCGCATAACGGTAAATTAAGACACCGTATGCCACAAATATATATGTATTGTATATACACTTTTAAAGCCAATAAAAGTAGTAATCGTTTGACGTTTTCAAAATGAAGATATACCTTATACAACTTGTGCTATAACAATTTAAATATAGAGCTTTTTTGAACCTTTGGGGAGCTGTAGCTCCGTAATGGGTGGGGCTACAAAAAAAGTTATTAAAAATAAAATTAATATTTTTGTGAGATCTATCAGCAGTAAAAATTGCATAGCTCTATTTCAAAAAAAATGTCTGGATCTAAAAGTTAGATGTTCGAGAGCTACCTTAAGTTTTGGTTCAAAACCAACCAAAACAAAATAGGGAACCTACAAATTACTACCAGAATATTTTGTGTAAATTTCAAGATTCTAGCTTTCTTAGTTTTTGAGTTAGCGTGCTGACGGACGGACGGACGGACATGGCTCAAACGTCTTAGAATTTTTTTCTGATCCGATCCATACCTTTGAAAGTATATCTAGCTCGCTTATTTCGAGGTGTTACAAACGGAGGAGTAATTTTATTATACCCGATCCTATCGTACGGGTATAATAAAAACGGAGAAATTTCCAACACTCCATGATATATAAAAAGTTCCACTATAAAAAATGATCTAAACATTCTAAACATATGAAGGAAATAGTGTGAATAGACATTAAAATATATCATAATTGAATCATCCAACATTCAAATAATTGGGAATAATAAAGTTACTAAATGATAAACCTGCTAGACGGTTGATCTTGTGAGGCGATTTAAAAAATCAAACTACTAACCATTATATCAAAATGAAAGTTGAATCCCCAAGCATAAATATCTAGTGGCTTATGTCTTTTCAGTTGTCTCTCAGATTTATTTTATTTTGATAAGATACAGAGCTTTTCTTTATAACCTTTGATGTGACAACACTTTTTTTTAATTAGTAATAAATTTTTTTATGTCAATTTTTTTTTACTTATATTTTTTTTCTAAAATTATTAAAATTAAATTAAACTAGTGAACTTTTTTTTAATAAATTTTTTAATTTTTTTTCTTTCACTTAAAATTATTTAAAAGTGTAGTGTAATAAACTAAATTTTAAATTATATAGCTGCACTCCAATGGCGGCAAGATAAGTATTCTTAATTCAATTTATTAAACAACATACAAATTTTATTTTTTTTGCGCATAAAATTTTTCTACACATTAATGTTTTTTTATTTTATTTTTGATTTATTTTTTATTTATTTTTTTTTTTTCGAACTATATTAAATTTAAATAATTTTTAATTTTTCTGATTCAAATTATAATTTATAGTTAAACGCGCTCGGTTGGTTTTCTTTACATTAATTTACTTTCTTTTTTTAATTAGTTCATCTTAATATCAACTTGTCATAAACAAAACAATTATATATCTATCTCTCTCCCACACGTATGATGGATGCTGATGTTCTTCTTTGACTCTCATTTCGCTCAATTTTTTTTTAATACCACAATAGTTATTACCGTAACTTAATTGATTAGTTTCTCGTGGTAAGTTTTGCTTTTGGTGAATCTTTGGTTGTACCTGTAATAATAATACAGTATGTAACGGTAAAGGTTTTCAAAGGCGCAAATTTTCAAAAAGATTGTGAATTCTTTTACATTGAAATTTTGTAATTTGTTTTTATTTTTGAATAATTTATGTAACATGGAATGAAATATTAGTATATGTATTGTAAATTGTATAAAAATTTGAAAAATGTAACTTTTTGAAACTTCGAGAGACTGTACTAACTTTCCAACTGGAGGTCTACCGCGAAATACGATTTTCGTAAAACAAAAATATCGTATTTAAAAGATTGCCACTCTGTAATACGAAGTTCGAACAAAAGCCAGTTTGACAGTTCAAAAATCGTTTTTACGAATTTCGTGAATATGAATTTTAAATTTTCTTACTATGTAAAGGTAGTTTCGAATATTTTTTGACACATTTCATTCGAATGGTTGACGTATATCATTACTTATTAAAACTTTCTAAAAAATATTAATCAGGTTTAAGGTTATAAAGATGCAAAAATGAATTGTGTGAGTACATGTGATGTTAAATAAGTATTGAAAAACTTTTAGTTACAGCTTTATTTTAGCTTTTTATAAATTTTATTACATAGGCTGTGTGCCAATTGATAACCTTTTAGATTATGTAAAAGTTGAAAAAAATTTACTGCGATGGAAAAAAAATTGAAATTTTACTGTGCCAAATGGAAAGAAAATTTTGACATTAGAAATTTCGACAGAAGTATTCAATTTCGAGTTTGAGAAAATTTATTATTTTTTTAAAAATAAGTTTTAAAATGAATAGAATTTTAAAAAATTATTTATTATCTGAAAATAAATTTAAAAATATTTCAATTTTTCTTTTACCGTACTTTAACCTATCTTTAAGAGCTAGGAGCCCATTGAGCTAGGTAAAATTTTGACAACTTTATTCACCACACTTTATGACAAAATTTTAATTTTGTACGTCAAAATTTTACAAAAAGTAAAAAGTTTTTTAGTTTAGCACACAGCCATAATAAAGTTTATGTTTTTCTAACATTTCTTTATTACTATGTAATATTACAATTTAATCAAAAGAAAAATTTTATTTTTATTTCAAAAGAACAAAAATTTATTTCATAATATAAATATATATTAAACATATACATAATATTCTCAACTATTACTTGTTAAATATGGAGCTATGCTATCCATTTTTAATTTTTTTAAAATTTAAAACAAAAAAAATAACTTATTTTTTATTTTCATTTAATCCTTTACTTTGAACAAAATCATAAATAATGACAGTTTTTTATATTATGACAGTTTAAAATTCGAAAACTTTCGATAGCAACTTAAATTTACATTTATTTCTTTTCGAATTTGATACGCAGAATCAATGAATTTTACATTTGGATTTCAAATTCGGAAATTTCCCAAATCTAAATTTCTTTACGCGATAGGGGACCTGGCTTAGGAAACTTATCCATGATTAAAATTCCATTTTTTCACAAAAATAGTGTAGAAGTTTTTTAAACATACGAAGGATAGGACTATTTAAAACTAACCACATTTTTTTAAAATTTTCTTTTTAAAATGTGCTAAAAATCTATAGATTAGTAAACAAATATAAACAAAATATTCTTATATTCAAATTATCTAATGGTGTAATGTCCAGTATACTAATTTCAGTATTTATACCATTATTTAAATAAAGATAAACATTTAATAATGCATTAAATTTAAATAATCAAAAAAAAAAAAAACATATTTTTAGATGAAAATATTTTTCTTCTTATGAAGATTTATCAAATTAAATGACAGATATACATAATATACTTAGACATATACTCGTATATATATTTTATTTTTCTTGAATATAAGATAAAGACATTGATTAATATTGATTGAAATTAGGATTAAAATATAATCCATTCTATTCCAAATAAACACTATTGACGCACCGAAAGGATATCAAATAAATATAAAAAAAAATTTTTTTTTTTATTTAACTTCAAGTTTTTTTTTTGTTTTCTTGTTTATCCTTTGAAATTAGATTGGATCATATCAATTTATTTTTATTGATTTTTTTTTTTATCCTTTCAAAAGTAAAGTTCCATCTATGAATGGTGTTGTTTACTATATATATTCCTATATAATGCCCATTTTCCAATGTTATTTCGAATTTATGATTTTGTCTTTGTTTCTAGTTCTCCGGTACTCTTTATTCTACCCAATGGAATTTGAATTATTATTTTTTTCTCTTTCTTTTTTTATTTTTTTATATCATATAATAAATTTCCCATTACGTTTGTGACGCTTTAAAGGAGTCGAGTTAGATGTAGTGTCAAAGGTATGGATCGGCTCAGAATCGAATTCTGAGTCGATTAAGCCATGTACGTTCGCCCATCCGTCCGCACGATAACTCAAAAAATAAAGGAGCTAGGAGGCTGAAATTTTTTTTACGCCACTTTTGCAAAATTGTTAGTTTTGCTATTTAAATCCAACATTTTCGGTCGGCGTAGCTGCCATGCAACTTCTATCTTTATATAGAAATAACTCGGTATATATTCAAGCTAGGTTTCTGAGATTTTGCGAATGATGATCAAGTTTTATGGCAACAACTTCTGCAAAATTTGGTTGTGGTGGTGCTACAGGTTCGGATTGCTGCCATACAACTTCTCTTTTTAAATGAAAATAACTCAGTATCCGTCGGCACGATAACTCAAAAAATAAAGGAGCTAGGAGGCTGAAATTTTTTTTACGTCACTTTTGCAAAATTGTTATTTTTGCTATTTAACTCCAGCATTTTCGGCCGCCGGGTTCGAGTAGCTGCCATACAACTTTTTTCTTTAAATGGAAATAACCCAGTGTCTATTCAATCTAGATATCTGAAATTTTGCAAATGATGATCCAGTTTTATGACAACAATTTCTGTAAAATTTGGTTGTGATGATATGACAGGTTCGGATAGTTGCCATACAACTTCTCTTTTTAAATGAAAATAACTCAGTGTCTATTGAAGCTAGCTATCTGAAATTTAGTGAAAAAGTGTCGAGTTTCATGCCAAAAACTTTTGTAAAATTTGATTGGTCTAAAGCAGCCGGTTCAGGCTTCTTGCATTTCTTGGAACTTAATGAAGCTAGGCGCAATAGATACGGGTAGCTGTCATACAACTCCACAATTTACATAAATATATCTCTGTAGTTCGGTACTAAAACATTTGAATGTTTTTAAAAGATGATCAAGTTTTATAGAAACAGGATATATTAGGTTCATACGGGTATCCCAGAGTTGACACAGTCTACTCTACTGCACTCTTCCTCGTTTATTTACAAAAAGTACTTTTACGTGATAATTTTTGTAATTGAATAATTTTCAATTTTTATCCATTTTCAGATTTTTATGTCCTTGTTTATAAAACCATGTACCATTTTTAAATTTTGTATTAAAAAAAAAAAAACTAAATAGGACTGAAATAGTTTTAAAATAAGAAAAAAATATTTGATAAAAATTATATGGTATTCAACAAAGTATAGGATTAAGTTTTAAAAGTTTGATTTAAAACTAATTTTATTATAAATGAAATAAGTTCTAGTATTTTTATGTTGCTTCTAATTTAATATTTTGCTTTCGACAGAATTTGTTCTTATACTTAATTTGTTATACTTTAATTTTTGTTCTAAGCTTCCTGGATAAAAATATTTTCTATTGTTAGAACGTATTGTCAAGAGAATTTCATTAAATAATATTGCAGTAGTAAGCCGGCACCTCGTAACCAGTCATTCATTGTGCGGAAATAGAATAAAATGGATTGAAATAAAATTTCTAATTAAAGAAAACTGTTATTTTTTTTCTCTTTTTATCATTCTTTATTTACAATCAAAGAGAACTTTTCGATTGTTTTAATCGCGCACAAAAATTACATATTGTGTTTTGTGTCTGTTATTAAATTATTGGCCATTGGTTTGTGTCTAGAATCGATCGATTGATATCTTGGAAAAAAAACAAGTTATAAACATTATATAACATTATTATACCGATATATTTTTTAAAATTACTTTGTATAATTTAAAAAAAAAAAAAAAAAATTTATTAGTACAATTGGAATACGAGTATTTTTAAAAAAATTTAATAAAGGTGAGCATAAATGAAATTGAAAATGAAATGTAGGTGACTTGTGTACGAATATGAATAATTAATAACAAAATAAAATTATACTGTCCAAAATGTACTCGTAATATATTATTTAAAACAATATCTAAAAAAAACTGCCTTATAAAAATTTATCAAAATATTTGAAATAATGCATTATGAGCATTAATAAACTTCAGTTAAAAAGATCGGATAAAGTTATTAGGTATACATTATATACTTTAAGGAAAAAATATATCAAAAAATATAACATTCTATTTTAATATACCAAAAAATCTTATTTTTCTTTTTCATTCATGACAAAAATAGTTTGTCTTGATCATAGTCTTTTTGTATATAGTTTAAAAATTAAATGTATATAGTAGGATAAATAGGAGATATTATGAAGAATGGATAAGGCAAGTGGAATATTAGTATAATATATTCTTATTATTATTAAAAGTAATCTCAATACAATCGTATTCAATTACTAAATCAGACAATACTTGAGCTTCTCAAATGTAGAATTGCTAAATTGCAATATTTAATTATAATTTATTCGACCTACAAGCTACATATAATGAAAATTCTTTGTTTATATTTTGGGTATTAGTTTGTTTACTTTAGATTTTAAATATTATGCTATCTGTGAGTTATAAGGTATAAGTTAAAAAGTGTTTGTAATTCGAATTGTCTATAGCGATTACCATTTAGTTTTTTCTTATTTTTGGTCGTTAGAGATGTGGGAACAAAATGACACTCAGTATATTAATTGACTACCCATATTAAATGAAATAGGTAGAGTAGTTTATTTCACCACTGTTACCGACCATTTAATAATTTATTTGCTGAATTTAAAATATTTTGATAAATTGATTTAATCCAATATATCTAAACTATCAATTTGTTAAAAGTATCATTATTGAGCAACAAAAAAAAAAAAAAGAAATATATATTCTATTTCCATATATGTGCCACAGAACAAATTGAAACATTTATGAAAACATAAATATCTTGTCAAAAAAAAAAATTTAATTTTTTATAAATATAAAAAAAAAACTATAATTTTTTTTTATTTTATGTTCCTTTAAGAAATATTTAAAAGTTACTCTTATATCCTGTTTGTAATCAAGAATTTTTTTCAATACATATGTTTTTAAAAATATTTAAATATTATTTTTCTCAAAAATTGTTAGGAATAATTCTAGTATGTAATAAAATAATTTATATCTTTGTTAACGTAATGTAAATTAACATATTTTAGCACAAAAAGAAGTTTATAGATACAAACTTTAGCAATTAATTTTAATACTTATGTATAAATATATTCTTGGATAACTGTCATTGCGAAAGTGATGGAATTTAGTGCAACAATTAAGCTTTATACTTTAAATTTGGTTCATTAGTATGTTAACAAGGAAATTTCAGTAATATAGACAATAAAACCAAAGGTTACATTTACCCATATTTTTAAAAAGGCAATAAAAACTACTTATTATTACTATTTCTGCATAAAATTAAAAATTTTTTTTTTTAGTTTATTCCCCTGCCATATAAATATGATAAGGAAATTAAGCAGACGTGGATTCAAATATCGTAAAGAGGCATTATTCTTACGGCATGTGTCTTACATTGTCATATCTTACGGCATGTGTGTCATTGTCTTACGGCATGGGATTCTAACCCACACTTCCTCGGTGTTTACTGCTTATTTTATACACTACGTCTCCGAGATCCCAAACATTTTTATTTTAGTATTTTTTATGTAAGAAATGTCAGATTTTGGATATAAATACTTTACTTTAGGTACATTGTCCAATTGCCTTGAAGTTTTACATAACGGTACCAAGCGATGTCACCTATATTTCATAGAACATGACTTTTGGCGTAAAGGTCATTTAAAGGTCAAATTGATTATTTTGAAATTTTTCGAATATTTTGTAGTATTTCTTAAACCGTTATATTTTCGTCTATGATAGTATACAGGAACCAATTTTTTACAACATTGTGGGACCCACTATTGTCTTTAATAAATATCTTGTAAAAAATATGTTCTAAATATCTTAAAAAAAAAAATTTCTCTAGGCTTTCTAGAAACCACTATTCTTTATAAATTTTCAAGACACCCTATATTATTTTTATTCTGTTAGAAAGGTGTTCTCACATCCATTGGCCCAGAGTAACCAATGAGGGCTTCCTAGAAAAAGGAAAAAAAAGATGAAAAAATTTGTTCACAAAAAAGGTATTGTTAAATTTAATTTTAAAATGAAATATTGGAAAAAGTGCATATTAAAAAATGTTTTTTTTTTGTTTTAAGCACTCTGTACTCAATTAAAACAAGGTACAATGTAAACCAACGCTTTTTAAAAGTGTTCACATTTCCAAAAGACAATACAAACGTTTAGAATTGTGATATGTATAAAAATTTGAAAATTTCATGTAATAAGAAAAAAAGTGAAAATAGGAATTTTCTGGAATTTTGAGGGACTGTAAGTCAGGAACCCTATATAACTAAGAAAAACCGTTAACACACGTAAAAATATATTATTGAATCTTTAATTTTCATGTCTTGCTAAAGAAAAATGTGTAAAAATAGCAAATTTTCAATTTTTGAGGCATAATAACTCTTAAACAGGAAGTTGTACCAAACAATTTTCCGATGAAACTTATACTAATTCTAAAAGTTCTTTCTCGTCTCAAAGTTTCAGGTTTCTATCTTAAAGCGTGCCGGAGTTATAAAAAAAGAAATATCATGCAAAATTTGGTTTAAACATAACGGTAAATTTAAATAGTAAATTGCAAAATATTGTATAATTTTAATATTTTTTTACAGAGATAAAAAAATTTCCGGTTTTTTAGTGTTTTTAAATTGTAACACTACTACGCAGAGCCTGAGATATATACATCTGAAACTAGGGCTTTTTTGTAAATTTGGGGGGCTGTAACCTTGGAACCCTATACAATTAAGAGAAACCATTAACACATATAAAAATATATTACTGGAGCTTTAATTTTTTTGTCTTGCCGAAGAAAAATGTGGAAAGGTGCCTAAGTCACAGGTGTTTAAAAATAGCAAAATTTCAATTTTTGACCCCTAATAGCTCATAAACAGGGAGTGATGCAAAAAAATTTTCTGAGCAAACTTGTATTAATTCTAAAAGTTCTTTCTTGTCTCAAAATTCCAAGTCCCTATCTAAAAGCGTGTCGGAGTTATGAAGGTAGTTATCGAATGGCATTTTCAGATTGAAAAAATGTTAAGCAAAACATGAGATATACGCATTTAGAAATATGGCTTTTTCAAAGTTAGACTGGCTGTAGCTTCGTAATGGATGGGACTACATCAAAAAGTTGTTCTACAACATTAATTTTTTTATGAGATCTACTCATGGTTAAAATTTTTTTTTTATCTTTAACGGTGTAGATGCTTTGTAAACAGACGGAAGGACGGACGGACAGAGTGAAACTAATAAGCAAATTTTTTTGGAAATGTGCTAAAAAATGGTTATTTGTAAACTCCTTATCCTGAAATGTAATTTAATTTTTTTGTGTCATTAATTTTTCGAATATAAAAAACGCGCCATTTCTTATAATTTGAAAATAAATTTCGAAAAAATGAATTTACTTATTAAATTAAATGTTAAATCAAATAAAATAGTTCTTTGAAATAAAAATAAAAAATATTAAAAGGAAATTAATGGTGACAATTGCATTTTAATTTCCATTTTTCATAACTTTTTTATATACTTATTTTATTAAAATTTAATTTTGAAAATTCAAACTGTTTTTATATAAGTTTATCCGAATTAACTTTTTTACCTCCTTTATTTACTGATTTTTTTTTTTATATTACCGATGTAAATTTTCTTTAATGAATGAATAGTTACCATTTATTTTGAATTGAATTATAAATCTCAATTGTAGTTCATTTTGTTTTTAGTTTTTTTAAAGGTCGATTTTCACTACAGCGGCACGTGACGGCAACGTGTTTTTATTCACACTATACCTACGTCGGACGTGACGGCACCGATTTTTTTTTATTCACACTATACCGACGTCGGACATGACGGCAACGTATTTCCGTATTTTATTTTATTTAAACAATTTAAAATAGTTTTACGAGAATTATAAACTCATGTACATAATGTAGGTAATAAATAAATAGATCATAGTAAATAAACTAGTTTATCAAAATTTTTATAATGTACTATGCACCAAAAATAATGTACTATAATAATGTAATGTACTAAAATAAAATAATACCTAAAGAAAATATTTATAATATATATTTTGTACTTCATAAAATTATAAAAACGTTATTTTTTTTGTCGCTTATTGCTTTATTTTATATTTTATTTAATTGATAACATGCAGTTCTTATGAATATATTCACACTATATCGGCAACGACGCCGGGACGACGTTTGGACGGCAAAATAAAAATATCGTTGAGAACGATATTTTAAATGACTGCACGGTGCCGGTGCGTGCTGTTGATGCCGTTGTTTGAATATATTCATAAGAACATATAATATAAATTGAAATCACGTTGCCGTCACGTGCCGCTGTAGTGAAAATCGACCTTAAAATAATACGAAAATTACATTATTCTGGTATATCATTAATTTTAATAAGAACGAAGTTCGAAGAATACAAAAGGAAGTACATTGTAGGAGTATAAGAAATCCATAGATTTTTAACGAAAGAGTAGAGAAACTCGATTTTAATTCTTCTGAAGTAATTTTCAAATTTGTTTCAAATTTTTTTTTTGAAAGTCATTTCTTTGCAAAATCAAATCCTTAGGTAAATGGTCTATGTAAAAATGTTCCAAAACCATCCTTTTACCAAACTACCTAACATAAATATTTAATTTGTTATAAAAAATTTCGAAACATTTGTACCCTAAAGAACTTATGTTTCATTTAATTCTGTTTTCATTTGTTAAATATTTTTTATTTTCGGGAAAAAATTGATTTTATATAAATTTGGAAGTATTTAAGTATTAATAATGGCCTTTCTTTTCAATTTTTCCGTTTCAATTTATTTTTTTTTTGTTTTTCTTTTGGACATTGATTTCAATTCAATTCACTTCAACTATTTTTCTCGTATCATATTATAAATAAAACTTTCTTCCTTATCAGATTTTTTTTTTTTTGGTGTTGTTGAATATTTAATTTAAAAAAGAGAAAAAAAACATTTGCTCGTAATACTTTGGTCTTAAATTATAGATAAAGGGGGAAAATTTTTCATGTAATAACAAAAAGGGAAAAACCGTTATGATTTTTTTTGTTTGTTTTGGGAAAATGTAAAAAATTATTTTATTTCTTTCAATTTTTATTTAGTCAATTGAAAGTCCTTTCATGTTCCACAATATAAAGCCCACACTTTTCTTTCTGTCAATTTGCCAATACAATATTGAAGAGTTTATTTTTTTCATCCTTTTTTTCAATTTATTTTCTCTTTATTTAATTTTTTTTTGTATGGTATTGTTTTTATAATATTCACATTATCTGTACGTAAATTTTATAAATGCAACGGTCCACACTAAATTTTTTAATAGAAATTTGAAATGATTTTGACAACTTAAAAGATTTTTAATTTTTTTAATTAAAATAATAAGAATGTGAGTAGGTGTCACAGATCTCAATTAAACATATTGATTGTTTGTTGTCGAATCACATTAATAATAACTATATGTATTTTTAAAAGATTTTTAAAATAACTTAATAGTTATTATAGTGCGTGTGATATCATCTATAATATCTCATCAAATAACTATACCACAAAGCAAGAGAAAATACGGTCAACCAAACTATATTTGGGGACGAACTATTTTTGCAGAAATGAATATGAATAAATATATCCTAGGAAAATGTCAGATACAATGGAACCTACGAATGGAGTTTGATGAAAATGTCTAGTGAAGATTTTATGTTCCCAAGAGGAGTAAGATAAAAAAAAAAGATACAAAAACAGTTCAACAAACAAAATTTCAATAGTGTTTGAATCAATCATTCAGTATTCCAGTCACAATAGTTCACAAAATTTAAAAATATATAATCTAAATTAAGGTTTAAATCAAAACACCTCACAGTTTTCGTATGCAATTCTTTAAAAATAGTTTAGAGTAAAAGTACTTTTAAAACGTACAAGCATCTTAATGAAAATTTTGTAATTGGAAATTTCTTTTTACTTATTTTAATTGTCCTTATTATTGTCCTGCATTAATTAAATGATGTTTTCAAATTATGTTTTTGTACATTAATTTTGTATACATTTTATACTGACTAAAACACTTTTACATCAAAAAGGAAACTATTTATCCTTCATTTTTAATCATTTTTGGCGGTATGGTCAGAGTTTTCATTTGAGAAGAAAAAACTATTTTTTGTTTTGGAATAAAAAATTTATTGATCAGTAACAATTGAATTTTTCGGAAACAAAATCATTTTAATTTCTTTTTCTTTGTTTTTCAAAAAAGTATTTAAAATTCGGTAAATAAATTGATTAATAACAAAATGAAGAAAAAAGACAAAAGATTGAATGATGATACCAAAAAAACCATAAACAAAACGGAAACAATAAAATAAATTAACTAATTACTTACTTTCAATTTACAGAAAAAAAAAAAAAAAATCCAAAAAGGAAAAATACCATATGCAAATAATTTTAGTTCTTAAAAGAGTAAAAGAATTACAAATAGAATCTGTTTTTAATAAAAATTTTTGAATACATCGATTTTCATTTCATGATTTATTATTTATGTTGCGGTGTTTTTAACAGTTGGAACAAATGGAACTATCTTTTTGCGATGGTTTTTGAGGAATAAAATTCATAGACTCTTTCGAAAAAGAGAAAATTAAAACTATCAAATGATTGGACTGCACAAAACAAAAAACTATTCACGTCAATGCATTGTCAATGAATCAAAGTTCATTCATCATTAATTTCTATTCATTTGTAATTACCAACCTAACAAAATTTCCTTAATTAACCCTTTTCTTCATATTTGGCTGATATCATTGAATGCTTTTTATTTTTCTTTTTCAATATGAAAAAATGACTGATAGTGAGCCAAAATGGATTGAGATGATTTTGCAAATTAAGTTTTATTTGAATCAATCTTAACAATTCAACTACAGAAAAGGGATTAAAAAACTGAAATATAGTAAGACAAAATGTAAATGTATTTTACTTAAAAATTAAATATGATGTATTTGCAATGATAATAAAGTAGGTGTAAAATATAAGAGTTTTCAAAAAAGTACATTTCCAAAATTAAAAAATATTCCATAATAAGTTTTTGGGTAAAGAGTACACATAAGTATTTAAAAACAAAAAAAAATTGTTAGAAAAATTTGTTAGAATAAATTGTGAAAAATCAAGTCACAGTTTCGTCAATTTTAAGATAACCCTGTATTATTAAGAAAATGTTTTAACAGAAATAAAAATATAATGTTAGAGTTTTCAATTTTGCATAATATATCAAAAAAATTTGAATCAAGGTGTTTAAAAATAGGGAATTTTCACCCTTTTAAAGATTGTTAAACAGAGGTAACCCAAAAATATTTTCTGAAATGACTCATACTTATTTTCAAAGATCAAACTTCTGCCATATTTCCAAATTTCTAATTTAAACCATTTGGAAGATAAATTTTGAGTTTTACATAACGGTAAATTAAAATACCGTATAGTAAAATTATATATGTATTTTATATGTATTTAGTACGCTTATTAAATTAGCTATCTTTTGGTTTTTCATATTGAAAATTGAAGATGTACTTGCTTGAGTAAAATGAGTAAAAAAGGTGATACAGAAAGAAGTTCTTCAATAATATTAATTTTTTTACAATATCAATCCTTGCATAATTTTGTTTTTAATTAAAAAGCTGGACAATAATATTATAGGCTTAAGATCTAGGTGAATAATTATACGGTCCAGTAATTTAAAAACGTGTTGCAATCTTGAATCAAGCCTTCAAAAAAAATTATATTTGCTGGGTTTAAAAAGGATACAGTGAATTTTGATATAAATATAAAGTTTAATTATGCTAACTTTTAAGTGTTACAAAATTAGAGTGTTGTAGACTTTTATTTATTATATTAAATCTAAGCGTATGATCAATTTTTTTAGTTTTAATGATTTGTAAATCAAATTTTCATTGTATTTTTTTGTATTCAGAACATTTAATTTAATTCAATTTTATTCCATTCCATTTCATTTCATTCTTCTTTCTTTATGTTATAGAAATCCTTATTAAAATATTAGTGATTTATCTAAATTTATCATTGCAACGAACGTGCATCATTATTTTAAAATCTTAGGTATTCTTAATGAACCAAACAAAAATATTGAACAACAAAAAAATGAGAAAATAAAGTTAAGTATATTTTATCTTCCTTGAATCCTTTTTTCTAGAATTAAATATTTGTTTGACATTAATTCAATAAACATATTATGTAACATGTAATATAATAAAAAAAAAAAAAATTGATTTTCATGGAGGTTTGAAGTAATGCCGTGTAACATATGTCGCTCAATTTGATAAAATAATAAAACGTACATAAATTTTATTATATATAAAAATGTACAACTTTTTTTTTTTAAAACTTAAAAAAAAAAGTACTGGAAACTTTGAAATTAGAACAGAATTCAAAAAAAGAGAATGATTGAAATGAGAAATGAATTTTGTGAATAGTGATCACAGTTTTTTATATACATACATATATAGAGAACTAATAAAGAAAAATTTTGCTTATAATCAATATAAAAAATTATTTTGTAAATGTAAATTTCTTTAAAGAACAAAATTATCAGAAATTTCTTGTCAGAAGTTTTCTTTAGATCAATAATGTAATTTAAATATTTATTAAGTCAGAATGAATATTAGATATTCTTGGAATTTTCTATGATTTTAAAGTTAATTTTAAAAAGTCCATCAATATAATTTTATTTTGTGCTTCAATAAATATTAAAAGAAATATTTTTTATCTTGGATTTATTTTCCTCTAAGGTTTAATAGAGGACATATTATATTTTCAATTGAAATAAAAAAACGAAATTTCACGATTACAAAAATTTAAAAGCCATTTAATATATAAAATAATATATTTGAAATATATTTTAATATTTAATATGTATTTGTAAAATTTTTGATAAATTTGTGTTTAGTGTCATTAAAGTTATTATAAACACTCATAATAAAATGTTTATTCTAATTTTTGCCTAAAAGTAGGCAATTTTCTTAGACATTTTGTTTACTGATATTTTTAATTCTTCTGAGGGGGCCTCGGCAGTTTAATTGTTAAGAACGTAGCTTATTAACCGAGGTAGCTGTGGAATTTCAAATACTGTAGACGTAACAAGTGTTTTTGATTAATTACTTAACTATTTAAAAAGTGCAGGACAAATCCTGTTTTTGGTGATTTTCTTAATTAGTTTTCTTTATCGTACCAACAATGACAAATAAGTGAATTTTCAAAAGCTTCACTACTTTTTTGTTAAAGGTATCAATTCAAACAATTTTAACTTTTTAGATGTGAGCGGGCCCTAATCAAATTTCCTTTTTTTTTTTTTTTTTTTTCAATGTTTTATTTATTACCTGTTTTGATACATTTATTACTTATCCTAAATAAAACTAAAGAATACTGAAATATTATAACATTTTAATGTGCATGGCTACAATAGTAACTCTCTCATTTAAAATTGTGATAACTATATTATAAATAAAATAAACTCTTATTTATATTTGATTTAAAATTATTATATAACTATTATAATAAATTTTTACATTTTTTGTATTTTTATAGTATAATTTTGTGTTGTAAAAAACAATTTATCGGCTTCGCCGAAAAGGAGAAAAAACAACTATAGTAATTTTTGTTTTAAAATAATAAAACTTATAACTACTTAAAACTAACTACCCTAAAGAACTAACTTAACTAACTACCCTATCCTACCCTTAACTACCCTAAAGAACTAAGCACTAAAATTGTGGCTTTATTGCCCTTCTTAATAATTTATTTCCAAAAGTATATCATTTTTGGCTTAAGTTTATCTTTATTAGGAATGAATTGATCATACTTAAAATTGCTGGAATCGTTAATATCTATGCTGTTATTTAAATTTAAGGGAATTTTTTTATTGGAGGCATTTCTTTTATAGTGATATATAAGAGGAATTTTGTTTGTGTTTTCAATATAATTATATTTATCTAAGAAAACAAATGCTTCTGGAGGAATGAAGCCTGAAAGCAAAGTTTTTTCTATATAAAAATCGTTTTCATACCACGGGTGACAAATTAGTGAATTTTCGTTTGTCACAATACTTCTTTGGATGTGATTTCTTATTAAATTAATTATAAAATTATCTATTCTAACAATTTTAGCCTCATTATAGATAGATTTATTTGAGTAGTATTGTTGATAATTTCTGGCGGGGTTCATTCGTAAATTTGTGCAAGTTCTAATGCAGTGTCTTTCAAAAAGCCTTATTCTTTCCATCATTGAAGCGCTGATGTTAAACCATATAGGGCAGCCGTATGTTAGAATTGGTCGAATTAGACTTTTGTAACATAACACTTTTACTTGTTTAGAAAGAATTCTAGAGTAAAATAATCTTTTTAAAAACATAAAAGCTTTCTTTGCTTTTGTGATTTGGCCGTGTATGTGCTCGTTGAATTTATACAGGTTAGTGTAAAGAATTCCCAGATATTTTATGCTTTTTGAGACCGGTAGGACTGATAGATCTGGGGCTTTAATACAAAATGTTTTCCAATTCTTTTTGATATTAGCATTGTTATTTTTAACAGTATTTCTGAACAGAACAGTTGCACATTTATTAAAATTTATTTTCAGTTTCCACCTTTCAGCATATTTTATGACTTTGTTAAAGTTTTTTTGTAGCATAATTTGGGCCGCATTAACGTTGTGACTTGATGAATAAATGCAAAGATCATCAGCAAAAGCTATACTGAAGTTAAGCCCTAAACTTATATTTAGGGACTTCAGTAGTTCGCTTATATATATGTTGAAAAGGATTGGTGAGGTTACTGTCCCTTGTTGTAGGCCATCTTTTATTTCAAACTCTTTAGAGGATTTCATATTTAAAGAAGTCACTCTAAAGGATTTATATTTTAACATATCATTTATTAAATATACAAGATGAGGAGGGTATTGATATTTCAATAATTTGTATAGAAGTCCGTTTAACCAAACTCTGTCAAAGGCTTTCTCTAGGTCGATAAAACAAGCAGCTAAACATTTTTTGTTGTTTATTTGCCGACATATATCTGATGACAGTTTGCCCATAGCATGTATTGAACTATGCCTATGGCGAAAGCCGAATTGCGTTTCGGGTATAATTTTTCTTTTTTCGGTTTCATTCGTTAAGTGTTTATTTATAATTATTTCGAATATTTTGCTAATGTTCGGAAGGAGACTGATAGGTCTGTAGCTGCTGGGTTCATTTGCCGGCTTTCCTGGCTTTTTTATTGCTATAACTTTAGCCTTCATTCTTTTGGGAAGTAACTAATGTTTAAGCAATTATTAAAAATAATACAGTATTTGTCAATTAGTATATCAGGTATGTGCTTAAGAATTATATTGGGGATATTGTCTAGACCGCTTGATGTTTTATTTTTTAGATTTAAAAGTATTTCTTTTAAATCGTTGGTTGTTGTGAAATATTCGCGGTACATATGCGTATTTGAGATATTATTTGATTTAATAGTTTCGTTAAATTGAACTAGAGATTTATTAAATGTGCTATTATTTAGTATTGCATTTTCTAAGTTAGTTATAGTTTGAGAAATTTCAGTATCTATGGGTGATATTCTACATTGTGTTTGTTCATGCACTTCGTATAAGTGGGCGGCCATAATGTTTAATATATCTGGCTGCTTTTCAATTATGTAGTTATTATTTGATATACTAATTTGGCTGGTATTTATATTGGCATTATTAATAATTGTAACATTAGAAATTGGGATTATAAGCTGGTTTATATTATGGGTCTCTTTTTTTCTGAAGATATTATTGATTTCTGCAAACATGGTTTTATTATTTGATATTTTAATATTATTTATTCTATTTTTCCAATACTTGTTGATATTCAGATTTAAATTTTGCTTAATTAATAAGTTGATATTTTTTATTAATGAATTTATTCTGATTAGAGTATGGTCATTGTCAGGTGTTCTAGACTTAAGAAAATTAAATTTCGCTGTTAATAGCTTGCTTTTGTGGGCGCGCAATTTAGAGATTACTTCGTTCGAAAAACTATCGATACTGTTTTTTGGGTTGGCTATAGGTATTGAAGTTTTAATTGAACTTTTGAAGGTTGTTGTTTTTTTTTTTAAGGCATTTCTCTGGCACATAAATGTGGACAGGAAATTACTCAGCCTTTTCTGTTCAGGCGCGTGGCTGTAAATGTCGTAAGGAGGAATAACTCTTACGACGTGTGTGGGATTCGAACACACACTACCTCGGTGTTTACAGCGTATTTTATATGCTCTTACCCACTAGGCCACTGAGGCCACCGCCTTTGTAAGTTTTTATGGATTTGATTGCACCATTTCCTTTAATTAAATGTTTGAGAATGCTCTGATTTAATTTATATAAATGGTTGTAACTGTAAGTTACTTTCACTTATTTAACTGTCTATGATATAGATAATTAGAAAATCTTTTTAAGTTATTTATTTAAAAAGCAAAACTTAATTTTTGAGACAACAATTGCTGTTAAATATAACGATCAATACAAAAAAAACAACATGAGTGAAAATTGTATTCTATTATAAATGTAATTTATTTTAACAAAATTTAAAAAATGTTACCTACAAAATCACATTAAAATATTTTCAACTTCTTTTCATAAGGAGTATAAAAATACAGTACATAAATTTTCTCATTGTCTAATATGAAAACAAATCAAGAGTTTTTGAGCTGCAAACAATTTACAAATAATATATGTAGAAAGTTTTCTTTTTATCTGGCCACATGTTATGTCACAGTTTATAAAATTTTAAATGTGATAAATTGAGTGGTTATTTTTTGGGCAGCTGTAAACAAACATAACTTAAATATTTTGTTCTTCAAATGCCATTCATTTGGGATTTCGATCAAACTGAATATACAATATAATAGAGTTGGTAAAATGTATTTAAAAAAAAAAAAGAAAAAATTGGAATGGATGAATACATTTAGAGTGTATTGAAGAATGAAAAAACACAAGGATTATATATTTTTGTTGTAGTTTTTGTTTTTTTTTTGAAAAATTTCCAAAAAATTTTTTTTTATTTTTATTATTTTACGTTATTGCTTTTTATTACATATGTCTTTTAAATAAAAATGAAAAAAAAATGCATGTATACTAATGTTTCCACACGTGCAAAATAATTGTGTGCAACTGAAGCAATTAAATAAAAAAAACGTCATCTTTTTTATTATATAAATAGAAAAATATTAAAAGTTATAAGTGAAGAAAGAAATTAAAACAAGTTGACAACATAAATTTTTGTAATTTTAAAAAGATCATTAAATATTAAGAGAATCATTAATTTTTTTAAAACTTTTTATCTTTTTAGCACATTTCCAAAAAAATTTTGAAAAAATATGTCTATTAGTTTCACTCTGTCCGTTCGTCTGTCCGTCTGTTTACAAAACTTCTACACCGCTAAAGATAGAGAAAAAAAATTTTAACCATCTAGGTAGGTCTCATAAAAAAATTAATTTGAAACCAAATTTTGCATGATTTTTCTACCTTCATAACTCCGGCACGCTTTTAGATAGAGGTTGAAATTTTGAGACAAGAAAGAACTTTTAGAATTAATATAAGTTTGCTCAGAAAATTTTTTTGCATCACCCCCTGTTTATGAGCTATTAGGGGTCAAAAATTGAAATTTTACTATTTTTAAACACCTGTAACTTAGGCACCTGTACACATTTTTCTTCGGCAAGACAAAAAAATTAAAGCTCCAGTAATATATTTTTATATGTGTTAATGGTTTTCTTAATTGTATAGGGTTCCAAGGTTACAGCCCCCCAAAATTACAAAAGAGGCCTAGTTTCAGATATATATATGCCAGGCTCTGCGTAGTAGTTTTACAATCTAAAAACACTAGAAGACCGGAAATTTTTTTATCTCTGTAAAAAAATATTAAAATTATGCAATATTTTGTAATATACTATTTAAATTTACCGTTATGTTAAAACCAAATTTTGCATGATATTTCTTTTTTGATAACTCCAGGACGCTTTGATATAGGAACCTGCAATTTTGAGACGAGAAAGAACTTTTAGAATTAGGATAAGTTTCGTCGGAAAATTTTTTTGTACAACCTCCTGTTTAAGAGTTATTACGCCTCAAAAAATGAAAACTTAGTTAGGCATCTGTAAACATTTTTCTTCGGCAAGACATGAAAAATAAAGGTTCAATAATATATGTTTACGTGTGTTAACGATTTTTCTTAGTTATATAGGGTTCCGGACTTACAGCCCCTCAAAATTCCAGAAAAGTCCTATTTTTACGTTTTTTCTTATTACATGAAATTTTGAAATTTTTATGCAAATCACAATTCTAAACGTTTGTATTGTCTTTTGGAAATATGCGCTTTTAAAAACCGTTGGTTTACATTCTACCTTGTTTACTTTTAATTTAAATTTAACATCACAATAATTTTTAATCTTCAATCAATATTTTATTCAATAATACATACCTTTAATAATTTTCCTAATAATTTACCAGTCCTTCATTATTTGGATAAAATTTTCACCTAACATAAAAAGTGTCTTGTTCAAAAAAATTTGCATTGAAAAAATTCGTATTGATTCAATCAACTCATACTAATTACAATTAAAAAAAAAAACCAAAAAACAAAAAAGGATTATAATGTTTAACAAAAATGTTATCGATATTTTTAGTGTATTTTACATTCAAATTACATATTTATGACATTTTACACAAAAATTTTTTACTAAATTTTGTGTAAAATGTTTAAAAAGGATTTGCAATAACAGAAACAAAAAAATTGTTGGTTTCCCCCAGACATTTAATATTTAAATATGATTAAAAAAAATTGTTATAAAAAAGGATATATCATTGAGTGACCAAATACATTAACAAAAAAATGTTTAAGTTTTTATTTTTTGTATAAAACTGTAATAAGTTATAATTTATTTAGAACAAAGTAGAATGTAAACCAACGGTTTTTAAAAGCGCACATTTCCAAAAGACAATACAAACTGTTTAGGATTGTGAGTTGCACAAAAATTTCAAAATTTCATGTAATAAGAAAAAATGTGAAAATAGGACTTTTCTGGAATTTTGAGGGGCTGTAAGTCCAGAACCCTACATAACTAAGAAAAACCGTTAATACACGTAAAAATATATTATTGAACCTTTAATTTTCCTGTACTGCCGAAGAAAAAATTTTACAGGTGCCTAAGTTACATATATATACATATATACATCTGAAAATGGGGCTTTTTTGCAAATTTGAGGGGCTGTAACTTTGGAGTCCTATACAATTAAAAGAAACCATTAAGGCACGTAAAAATATATTACTAGAGCTTTAATTTTTTGTCTTGCCGAAGAAAAATGTGTTCAGATGCCTATATATTTCTAAACAACATATAGTGTTCACAGATAATTGCAAGACCCAAAGTAAATTATTTTTTTTTTTAGTGCATTTCTCTGCCACATAAATGTGAACAGGAAATTACACAGCCTTTCCTTTACAGGTGTACCTGTAAATGTCGTAAGGGGGAATAACTCTTAGGACGTGTGTGGGGTTCGAACTCACACTCCCTCGTTGTTTACATACGCTCTTACCCACTAGGCCACCGAGGCCCCCCAAAGTAAATTATTTAAAAAGACTAAAAATTAGCTGTAAAACAAATATACATGATAAAATAAAAAAAAAAAAAAAAAGATAAAACAAAATAAAAGTAGAAATCGCGGGAAAGTGTTATATTAAAATGATTTTATATAAAAAAAAAAACTTTATCCAGCCAATGATGTAGTAGTTAAGACACCCACCTTTTATATGAAAGGTGTCGGGTTCAAACTCCTGCAGGGTATATAGATTAATAAAAAAAAATAATATAGATTTTGCCTTAATATATAAATTATTATAATATAATTAAAAGTATAAAACATAAGAATATATTTCTTACAAATTATAATTAATATCATATTGTAATACATATATAATAAAATAATAAGAAAATATAATTCTTGTATAAGATAATAGATGGCGTAGAAATAAATAAACGTCTCATAGTCTTGTACAATAACTACAGTCGAGTAATCAACGATTTAATGAAATTAATAATTCACGAAATTGAAGCTTAGTCAAATATGTATGAAATGGATGAATACATTTAGAGTGTATTGTGGCAAGGAAAAAAAAAGATATAAAAATTTTAAAATTAAAAACATGCTCTTAAGCCACAGAGGCAAAAATAAACAATAAAAGAAAAATATTTTCCAACGGTAAGTAAAATATTGAAAATTTTTTTTTTGATATGTGGAGCTTTGTGCTACCAGCCTGTACAACAAAACTTTGATTTTTTTTTAATTTCTGTTAAATTCTAAGAAAAAAGGGAATGAAATATATTACATTTAAATTAAAAATTAATTTTAAGTTACAAAAACTGAATGTACAAATATAGAAATATAGATATAGAAAAACGTATATACATGATGAGATTTATTCATCGTTAATATTTCATTGTTTTATCTTAAAGTTTGAAAAAATTTTTTAAACAGACGAATGGACAGAGTAAAACTAATAGCGATCGCCACGAAATCCAAAAAAATAAATCAGAAATAACAAAATCCCAAATTAATTATAAATCCCAAATCCCAAAATCCCAAATCCCAAAATCCCAAATTACAAAATCCTAAGATTTCAAAATATACAAATCCAACTACTTCGAAAAGTAAAGCAAATTTACAGATTTAAGAATTATGTACAAAATAAGGGAAATGTTTAGCAGAGGTTTCGGATTGAGAAGCGATTTTTGGTTGGCTATGAAATCAATGTTATATGGTTTTTCCAGAATATTATATATACATTTGTATACGCGAGGATTCTGACTTTAAGGACTATAAATGTAAATTCAAAAACAGGATTTTAATAATTTGTTTAGTGGGGGTTTATGGTAGTCTGTGTTATATGTAAAATAAATAATTAGGAGGGACTTTTTTGTTGGTTATTAAATCAGAATTTTATGCCTTTTTCAAAAAATATTTACATATATATATGAAATCAAGGTAGCATAATACGCTTTTTTCAGAGTATTTATAAAAAGAAATATAAATAAGTAGGCAATTGGCATATATTCTTTTTTACATTTTTTTCAACATTTTTCACATTCAACTTTTGTGTTTAAATTTTTTTGTCTACAATTTTTCCATTTAATAGTTTTTGTTTTCAATAAATCAATCCTCATCCGAAATAAAAAAAAAATTTAAAAGGAGTTATAATAAGAAAACTGCTTTGGGATTTTGAATTTTGGGATTTCGTATTTGGGATTTCGTAGCCAACCCAACTAATATGCATAATTTTTAAATTTTCTTCCGAAATATATGCTAAGAACATAGAGACATTATAGTAAAAGGATTTAATCTTAAACCTACTTATTGATATATATATATATGCAATATATATATATGTATATTATAAATTTTAACAAAATTAATTCAGTACAATACTGCGAAATGCAATACAATATGGCAACTTTATATGATAATAATAATAATATTATATTATTTATTTTTTTAATTTGAAATTTTTTTCATATTATTTTTATTATAATAACTTTATCCCACCGATAAATGAAAAATACTGAATAAATTATTTAATTTTTTATCTATAAAGTTATTTTAATTTATTAAATATTCTATTTAAAAATTTTGTTTGAATAAAGTTTTTCATATAAAATATTAAATCATTTTGTATACAAAATTAATATATACATACTCGTATATATATATGCTATATAGTTTACATATAACATAGCTAATATTAAAATAACTAGCTGGAAAAAAAATTCTTAAATACTTTCCAAAAATTTAAATTTTGTATGGTTAAAATACGGTCTTAAAAATATTTTAATTTTTTTAAATTTTAAATATCACAATATATATTTAAAAAGTTATTTACAAACTTCTTTCACCTGACTCATCTATCTAACTGATAAAAATAACTTTTTTTTTTCTATATGTAATTCTAATCCATTAGTTTAATCACTTGGAGAGAGATGATAATGAATGATGATGGAAATCGGCAAGCACATAAATCTAGCTACAAAAGCACCACATCTGTCAAGAAATACAAAAATTAGTATGTTCAAGATATGTACAAAATCAGTACTTCTATTCAGCATGATATTCTATACGCATATATCGTTATATACATTTGTTAAGGATAATATACCTAAGGATAATATATAAAATTAAAATAATAGAATTATAAAACATATCAAAGAAAAGAGACAGTATTAAAAACAATAAACACAAAAAAAAAGCAATAATAACGAATGAAACCCTTAATGCAAACGAAATATTTGTAAACCTCGTTCTTCATACTAATACCTTGTACTAATACATGGGGAAGAACAATTTAGAAAAAATGACAACTAACCAAAAAGACATGACAGGAAGATATACCAATGGTGTAAAACAGTAAGATATAAAGTTTTCGTAGAAACCCTCAAAGGAATTAAAGAGAAAAAAATTTTATTATTAAAACTAAATTCAATTGAAATAAAATAATTTTTAATTAAAAGAACTAAATTAAAAAGAACTAACTAAAATTGTGTAATCAACGGATAGTGAAACGGATAATATCTAACATATATAAGTATTAAAACAAATTGTTAAAGTTTAGTTACATTTTTATACCATTACATACTTAATTCTTATGGAATAATAAATTTGTCATTAAGTTTGTGACACCTTAAAAGAATCGATATAGATATATACATAAGATGTAGAAAAAAATATATATTCAGGTTCATGAATGAATTCTGAGTCGATTGAGCTATATACGTCTATCCGGACGATAATTCAAAACATAGTGAAGATAGAATTCTGAAATGTTTACCATTTTATCTTAATAAAATAATTAATTTCGCTATTGAAATTCAGCAGAAAGGATTTGAGTAACGGTAATATTTTGTTGCTCCAAGTGCACCAAGTTCTTCGGATTTGAATAACTGTCTTATTTTGGCTCTTAAGTAAATTAGACAATTTTGTATAAGATGTTCAAGTTTTATGTCAACAACATCTGCAAAATTTTAGTTGCTTTACCGCAACATGTTTAATGGATTCAAATAGGATATGGCACTTGACACTTAATTAAGATAAACATACAAAATTCTTTCTAAAAAATTAAATTTTATGGTTGCACCATCATTTATGTTCGTGTGAATATCCTAGAGTTGACATAATCTCGTGACACTGTTAATCTGATACACTCTTTATCGTTAATTATAAGATTTAGTATTAAAAAGAAATATCACATTTTTTTATCATCATATGGGATTTAAAGAAGTGAATGTCACATAGTATTTAATTATTATTTAGTTAATCATTTTAATGTTATGATATCTATAACAATTATAAAGAAAATGTAATAATTAAATTATGATATAAGAAATTTTATTTATTGTTTCTTTTAAAGTGAAAAATTTTTTCTAAAATAATTTTTCATTCATGTAAATATTAAATATTAAAACTTCTATAATTAAATTCATGTAGGCTTAATTTTCTATAAAAGTTTACTAAGAAAAATTCTTTTATTAATATAAATTAATATAATTTTTTTTTTTTTTTCTATAATTTTTATAACTTCTTAAGTTCTTTAGATTTGACTTATTCTATTAATATAAATATCAAAAACATACAATAATTTTTTTTTACAATGTGATACAAATCCAAAAGGAAAAAATCTTTTACTTTGTACACATTCTTCAAATCCCATAAGTTCTATTAATAATTTTTTTCTCATTTTATTAATTTTTATAAAAATATTTTGTAAATAAATGTACATTATTATCTTATATATCTTGAAATATAATATATTTAATATTAGAAAAGAGTTGTATAATATATTAATGTTATTTTTATTTACAAAAGACGTACATAAATGTCAGTACCAAAGAAAACCATTTGCAAAAAAATTTTAATAACGCATGTATTCACAAAATGTACAGTAACTTAAATAATTTTTTTTTGAAAGTTCAAGGAATAAAATTTTAATAAATCTGTTAAAATAAAATCAAATAAAAGTATGAGATTGAAATTGTATAAATTTATCTAAATTTAAAATTTTTTTTTTTGTACTATTAATGCTGGATTTACCGTTTCTGATATTTTAATCGCACTCATGGGCGCGCATTTTTTTTTATTATATGAAAATTTAAATTCTCTCATTTTTCAAATTTAGTTCGAAAGTTTTTTTCCTCTGCAGAAAAAAAAGTTGATTTACTTTAACTTTTTCTGCGGAACTCTTTATCATCTGTCATTTTTTGAAAATTTTTTTATTTTATTAAATTATTTTATTCGATTCATTAAATAAACAAAAATTTTAAAATAATTTAAATGTCTTTTTCAAATTTCATCTGTCTAAAATTTTTGTTGTTTTTTTTTTTGCAGAAAAATTGTCCCGAAGTGGTGAATGGTTGTTGAGAGAATTCTTTTTTTTTTTTTTTTAAATATGAACAGAACAAATAAGCCGAAGGGGTGAGCTCAGCATAAAAGAATAATCATAATGTGTGTTCTTGAATATTTATTATTATTAAGGTGTATTGACCTATAGTACTACTTCTATGGCAAACTCAAAACTAACTTCTAAAAAATATCTTAATATTTTAAAAATTTAAAAAAAAAAATTTCAATTTACAAATGTCTATAATATATTAACGCAGGCAGGCATAAAAAAAAGACGGATATAATATTTTAAAGTGTGCGTATATCGAACTTTGCTGAGAGTATCATGGAGAGAGTATTACAACCCCGCACAAAAATTTCCATCTTACAAGAACTTAAGGTAAAATGCATGTAACTTTTGAAGAAAAAATGTTCATCCTACCCCAAATATTTTGGTTACATTTATTTTAGAAGATCAGCTAAAATGATGAAACTAGTAGTAGAAAGGAAGAGTGAACGGCAAAAGAGCGAGAGACCGATCTCTTATACGTTGATTAGATCAACTATAGTTGTTAACAGAAAAAACAAAGGCAGAATGGACTGATATGGTATAAATTAGATGGTAGCAGTATGTAAAGAATATGGTAGCAGTATGTAAAGAATCTTATCATGTTACTACAATGTCACTACACCCTTAATAGGATATTGGAAAGAGAACAAGATGTATCAATATTTATTTTAATTTATTAAATTAAAAATAAGTTTTGTAACAAATATTTTTTAAATTTTGTTGATCAGAAAAAATATAATAGAAAAATTAGGAAGAGTCCTTAAAAATGAAATTGAAAACTGTAATTAAATCATATACTTGCCACACGATCTAATTTTGTTTTGTAATAAATCACACAATAATTTAATTAATTTTAAATAAGTAAATGCATCAGATATCATCAGTAAAAGTTAATTTCTATAATTTAAGTACCTACCTAATACCTATATACAATTATATCAACTTTTAACTCTTTATAAATCTGACCGCTGTTAACATAGATAACATTTTAAATTACATCAGATCTACGAATTTTATAACTTAAATAGCATTATATATTATGTACATGCTTGTTTTTTTTTTTTCTTTTTTCTTATTAGCAAAATAAATTCTTAAAGTATCGTGTCCTTTTACATCATATAAAACTCTTTATGTGGATTTTTTTTATGTATTTTTAAACTATTAAAAATAAAATTAAAATAATGTGAGTCACTGTAGGATTTAATCTATATGTATATAATATTTATACATGGATGTATAAATATATTCTGGTTACGTATATAACTTTATCAATTACTTACATAATATATCTCAATTATTGTGTTACAAATATTACACACATACACATACTTTCACCATAAAGTCATACATGGTATTTGTCAAACTTTATATTATTTTATTATTTTGATGATTTTTAAGATGGTGATGATTTTGGTGACAACTAAAATAAATATGTGCCAAAAGAATACATAAAAACTTTGTTTTTTTTTTTGTTTTTGTTTTGTGGAAACATGCATTATACATTCTAGTATAAAAATTTTGATTTGTTTTTTTTTTTGTATTTTTATTATTATTCTGTTCCAATTCTTTATTACGTTTTGGAGAGAAAATGTCTCAAGAGATGAAAATGACATGAACTCAATGTTTCGTTTTTTTATTTTTTTTTTTGTTGATATTTATAATATTTTACGAGTACTACCGGCTGGGCTCAAGGTCGAACACATAAAATTTAGTGGTATCTTATCGCTTAAACAACTTTTTTTTTCTTTTATTTTTTTTTTTAACAAGATTTATTTTAATAATATGAAAAAAAAAAAAAAATATTCTGATGTCCTGTTGTGAATATAAAATTTTGTTTCATTTTAATTTGTATAAAAACAAAATTTTTTTTGATTTTGGGAATTTTTTATTTTAGAGATTTTTTTATTTTCTTGGAAAATTTCTAAGTGTTATGCGTATTGTGCTTATTATATTTTATTATACGGTGCAATAAAGTGTATAAAAAAAAAACTTGTAATCTTTTAATTTTTTTTTGTTTTTCTTCATGTTTCCTTTTTATATTTGTTAAAAGTTTTGTGCTTATCTTTTCTAATTTAAATAAAAAAAAAAAAAAAACAAGTTTTATTAAATGTATAAAAATGTTTTTTATCAATTTTTTTTTTGTTATGATTTTTCACACTTATCTATTATTTACGTAAAAGCCGTAAACGTTTGCAACAATAACATTTTTCATAGCAAAAAATAATACTGAATATAACAGAAAAAAATGAAAATTTATAGTGTTTGGTATGTAATCTCGAAAATCAAAATCCCAAAATTCCGAAATCCCGAAAAACCAGAATTCCGAAAAACAAAATCCCGAAAATCAAAATCTCGGAAATTATACCCGGAAATAAATCCCGGAAAAATACCGAAACTTCAAAATCTCGCATAGACATAAATATATTAAATATATGGATATAAATATTCCGGAACAGGGGAATACTCTGATTTTGAATCCAACTCTAAAATCTATACAAAAATATGTCCACGCATACAGATTTTCATAGAAAAGTAGATATATAATTCGGACATTTCACTTAAAAAATAGTGATAATACGATAGTGATAATAAAAATAGTTTAATACGAATTTAGACATTTTTATTAAAAAAAATTTATTTTTCTTAGTCTTGTTATCTGCGTTCTTACGTTTATTTAAATTTATTCTTATTCTTATTGTAAAAAATTAACTATTTTAACTGATGAATGGAACATAGTTCTCAAAATACGTTTTTTTTTTTTTTGTTAATTGCATTTCTCTGCCACAGCCTTTCCTGTACAGGTGTGGCTGTGAATGTCGTAAGGGGGAATAACTCTTACGACGTGTGTGGGATTCGAACCCACATTCCCTCGGTGTTTACAGCGTATTTTATACGCTCTTACCGACTAGGTGACCGAGGCGCCTCAAAAAACGTTTTCAAGATAAATAAAAACTATATTAGAACAGAAAAATTTTTCTTTTTATTTCATTTTAAAAGTTAAGTGACAAAAATCAATATTACTTCTAGATTACTAGGATACTAGAATTATTAACAAATATTATTTCCCGATTACCAGACTGACGTATGCTACGCCGGTTTTATCTATTTTTTATTATATTTTATTTATTAATGTAGAAACTTTTCATTGTAATTTAAATATGGGTCTACCTACAGAATTATTTATACAAAAATAATTTATTATTATCAATCAATTTATTAAAATTAATTTTTTAGAAAGTTGTTTGCGAAAAACTAAAGTTTTAAATTAAATGAAAATCTTAACTTTTTCAATCGAGATATTGGGTAGGAAGCTTAAAACCAGTTAAATGTAGCTTTTGCTTGCAAAAATGAAAAGTAAGTTTCAGCTCAGTTTAATGCATCTAAACCATTGCTCCGAATACATAAAACTAAGGTTGAATTCAAACTTCATTTTTTCAAACAAAAAATTACGTGTTCAGATGTTGATTTCGTTTGAAAAAGTGAGAGTTGAGTTCTAGCTCAGTTTTAAGCTATTGTTTCAATGTCAATTATAAATTTCTAAAATGGGTCTGCTACTAAATTTTGAAAATACAATTTCTTAAAATCTCGAATAGAGGAAAATTTAAATGGTTGTTTTTAAAATAAAATTGACATTACAATACTTAAAATAATGTCTTTGTAGTCGATATTATTAAAGCTGTATTATTTATAGATAATCTTTTAATGTTGAAATTATATAGCGCCATTTTTTTTTATAACGGATATAACTGTAAAAAATCAACTATTTTTTTTTGAAATATTTTCATTTTCCCTTACCTGAATGAATCGAGAATGTCAGTGTTTTTAATTTTGTTTTATTCTCAATTATATATTTGCCTTCTGGAAAACTTTAAACAGATCGTGTCGAGACACTGCCGGTTAAGGCATACTTAATAAAATTGTAATAGAGAATGACGGTGCTTGCATTCTGTCAAGAAATGTGCACCTAGGATGATATTCCTTAACCGAAGATGAAATGTCAGCAATTAACCCTTTACAGATCTTAAGTTTCTTAAAGGCAGAAGTATTATAAGTAGAATGAAAATGTACAACTCGTACTAATAGGGGGACCATAATAGATTTACATCAAAAGGACGCAGTCTTACATATATCCCTTAATAATAATAATCTAATATAAGCTAATTTATAGTATAAAGTATATATATAATCGTATAAATTAAATAGAGAATATTTATAGTATTTCCATATGAATTTGTATATAATTTATTTATATTTGAAACATCAAATTGAAACATTTTTGAAATATACAGATAGACATCTAACCAATAATGCTTTGTACATATTTTTGTTAAATTTTATGCAATAAAATTTCTACTCACAATTGAAAAACATAAATATTTGCTCATATACACTACAAAACTAAAATGTTCAATGTCCATTTCATCCATTAATACTTTGCGCTATAGGCATTTTTATTTGGTTTTTGCCGCAAGTGTTTTTAATTTTTCATTGTTCTCGTTAAATGATTTGCTTGATTGATTTTAAACGTGGTTATTATTTACTAATGAAATGAACTGTGTGTAATCAGTTGCAATCCATTAATTTATTCCCAAATGTTAACTTAGTGATTTTATTTTTTGTTGAAATTTTTCAAAAATTTGACTAAAATATTATTGGGAAAGTACTTATTACTTAAGAAAATAACCCTGTTTTATTGTTCATCCGGTATTCTTTCTTTTTTCCTCTTTTCCTAAAGTGTAGGGTATATTAACTTTGGTATAGTGTTTGTAACCACCAAAAAGAAGCGAATTAGATATGGACATGTATATATATTCTGAATCAGGATCATCTCCTGAGTCGATTTAGCGATGTCCGTCCATCCGTCCGTACGCACGATAACTCAAAAACCAATGAAGCTATCTTGATGAAATTTATACTGTAGGTTAATAATGACTAAAGAAAGGCGGGGATTGGGCGAAATCGGACAATGGGTTTGGATACCTCCCATACAACTTCCAAAACCGAACGAGGGTGATTTTTCCTGAATTCCTGATATCCCAAAACTTTGAAATGAATTGGAGGGTTTGTTCGGGTACCTCCCACGAAACTCCCAAAACCGAACAAGCATATCTTCGAAATTAATAAATATAAAAAATTGAAATTTGATATAAGATATTCTATTCTGTTCTGATAATGTCTTTCAAATTTGAGATGAATTGGGGTGGTGGTCCGGGTACCTTCACACACTTCCCAAGACCTAACAAGCATATCTTCGAATTTAATAAAGATAGAAACCTGCAATTTTGTACAAAGGTTGCAAAAGTATTTATTTTTTTTAGCTTATATTAAATACCTAACTAAAATAACTTTTGGATTTTTAATTTAATTTGAATTTTTTGGGTGTAGGATATAAATAAGTCGGTTGCATCGACTTACTGTTACATTTACTTGTTTTATTTTAAATTTTATATAAAATCTAGAAAAAAAAATAAATAAAAAAAAATGTATTGTAAGTACTTTTGAATTTATATGTAAGTGCGTTAAATCCAAAATTATTCAGAAGATTTTTCTAATAAAATCTCTATCATTACATTTGAAGTTGATTTTAACCTATACTGGCATGATAAAAAATAGCTTTTATACTCTTTAGTTATTACATCCATCTCAGGTAGGTTAATTTTTTAGTTTTATAGAAACATAAGTGATTTTAATCTACAAAAATCAAGATTTGGTCAACTAAATCGCATTTAATCAAATAAGATGGTAAGGTAGTATAAAATATATATTACTGTTTTTTAAGAATTATAAATTTTTCCGGATAATGTTCAGTTAATTCGGCATGTATATTAAATAAAAAATAAAGTGTAAAAATCTTTTGTATAATTTTACAATTTCACTTGAATTGTTTAAAACATTACAAAAAAAAACAAAAACTATTCTCTTAAGTGCAATAATATGTAAATAATAAATTAGCGAAGGAAGTATAAAGAATATTTTTCTTTTTCTAAGTGTTTACCAGTCACCATAAAATAAATTTAGATAGAATAACGAATGATTTTAAAATAGATCTTCTAATGTATTATGAAATTTATTTATTTCTTTTTACATTTTTTATTTTCTTTTATTTATATATTCCTTTCTATTCCTTAGCAATTTATTACCACTTTCTTTAACTTTAACTTTAACTGCATTCGAAATTTGACTAAGCTAGCTATAATACCTAATGTTTTTTTGGTAGAAAATTTTTATCCAAAAAACAAAAATTTTTTTTTAAGTATAGAATATTTATTGTAGAATGCACTTTTGAAAATTTTTCATTTATATATGTACATACATATAATATGTATGGATAAGGATAAATTCATATATAAAACTGAATTATAAAGTCCTGTATATATATATATATATTCTTTTTATAAGAATATATATTTTGGAAAGAAAGTTTACATTAGTAAATATTCTATTGTTAAAGTAAATTTAGAAATTTTACTTTTAAAACTGAAATATTTGTACATTTTTTTTTTTTGTATATATATAAAAAATTCATGGAAGGTAGCAGTTTTTTTTTTTCTTTTTAGTTTTTATTTTTTGGTTAACCACAAATTTTAATAAACCAAAAAATAATGAAAAAAAAAATAAAATAATATATGTATATGTATATACATACATGTATGTATAAATACCAAATTTCAGTTAAAAGTCAGTGCATAAAGTTAAAACCATAAAAATCACCAACAAACCAAAAACATAAAAACCAAAAACTGAAAATTACGATTATTTTCTTTTAGGAAATTTATTAAAATACTGAAGGATATCCCGTGCTGTAGGATACAGTAGGTACAGTAGGATATACCTACTGTATACAATGGTTTTAATCGTATAATCGTATTTTCGAAATATAAATGGATAAAAATTTAATGCATATGGTTTATACACCTATGTTTATTTATTTTTTATTTATTTTTTATTTATTTTGTTTCAATTTTTTTTTTTCGACTGCATGATTTTTCTTTCACATTTTCGTTATAAATATGAATAAATATTTTTCACAATAAATTTCGAGTGATTTCTGTGGTCTTAAATTTATTAAATAAAAAAAAAAGAGTAATAAATAAAGTAAAAAAAAATTGTCCATCGGCCCAACTCTTATAGTCATCAGACATGTAATAAAACAAATAGAATACAGAACATAAAATCGATCACAAAATGAATAAAGATGGTAAAGTTTATGAATAAAAAGAAAAGTGATGAAAATGTTTATTTAAATATTATGATATTCAAAACAATAAATATATATAAGGTTAAATAATATTTTTGGGTGGCAAAAATGAATCCAACTGAATGATTGATAGGATTATTTAGTGTTTCATTTTTATTTTTGTATAGTTTCAATAATGGAGATTCGGGAATAATTATTCATTATGTCAAGGACTATATTAATGTAATTTGTTAAATAAAATTTTAATATTTGTTTTATTTTTTTTTGGGTTTTTTATTTATTATCTTTATAAAAGAAAATGGATGATTTATTTTATTTTTTCAATTTAAGATTTTAAAAAATATATTTTATTGATATTAATATTTATAAGTTTATTTCACAGATATTAATATACTATAAACAAATAAAAAAATATTTTTTTTTAGAGATGTACGTATTGTGAAAGAAATATTGAAGAAATAAAATATAAAAGATGAACGTGAAAAATTAATTTAGGTAATAGATTTTGATTATTCTTAATTTTCGTAATCTGGGAGTTTCTGAGGCATTGATATTTGAAGTATTTTTCTGTTTTAGTCATTTTCTTTATTTCTGTCCTATAAAATACAAAATTTCATGGAATATATACAGTAACACAAGAATTACTGACTATTAAGGCTAATTATTTTTTATAATAACAAAAATGGGGAAAACAAAATGTATAATACATTCGATTTATTTTTATAAAACTAAATACCTTTTTAATTTGATTTTTTTTTTATTTATAAGTTTTTTTTAAAAACTATATAATTAAATAACAGTTTTAAATAACAGTTGTTTTGTAACTCATTTAAAAAATACTCAAAATATAATAGAAATTATTTTTAGTAACCTAAAAATATGCAATAAATCGTGCACCAAAATAATAAGTGACCAAAACCAAATTTGTAATATTTAAGCGCATCAGCTCTTAAAATGCTGATATACGAATCTGGTAAATGTTTGATAAGATTAATATTTGAACATTTTTAGCTTTAAAGATTATCGCAAAATAGAACTAATGAGCTAAATATCACAATTACTTTTGAATGGGGTTTGGTAACTTTTGCCGGATACCGGCAAGATGTAAATAACGCGATTATAAAATATTAAAATTCGAAAATTTTCTAATGGATTACAATAAAGGGCGGTGAATTCGCCAGTTTTGTTTTCATTATACATAAGTGAGCTATTAGTATTGCTGGAGCACATTAAAGACACAAACTGCACAATCGCATTTGTCTCTTATAAAAAGTAAAATTTTATCAAATGAGATCAAAAAATGATATCAAAGGATATTATATAAAAACAAAAGTATGTGTTATACTTTAAAGTTTTACGATTTTCGGATAATTATTGTGTTAGTATAACTGAAGAATATATAGAAATACAAGTATAAACAAAAATTTTTAATCTGTGAAGAAGAAATTTTGGGCAAATTGGACACTTTTAAAAATTAAATCAAAATATATTATATATAGTTTAATATAATTTCTAATATTATTTTTATTATGTTTTACTTTTATTTTTTCAACATAATTTTTAGTTCATTTTATCCTGGTAAATTTTATTTTATAGCATTTGAAATGATGTCCAAAAAAAGAGTATTAATAAAAGATTTCAATGTTAATACATTTTTCCATTGAGAATTAAAAAAAAAAAAAAAATGTTAAAAGTTTTATGAGAAAATTTTTTTCAATAATTTTAGTAATAAATTTTATAATCTTGTGGGATTTTAAATTATTTATAATTCAAAATGTCAAGAAAGTTAAAGCACGACTAAATACTGTTTATTTAAAATATTTTTAATAAGGTAAGGTGTAATTTGTTAAGTTGAAAAACTGAAGATTATATTTCAAGTTAGTTCTACTGTATACAGTATTTTCTTACATTTTTCCATAGATGAAATGATCCAGTGAAATAAATATTTTATTTTTTAGGTGTCCAGAGATCTATAAATAGAAAAAAATATCACTTGATGAGTTTTATAAAATATGTTTTAATCGTTTATCTGTAATTATTACATATTTTATAAAATTTTTCATGTGACACTTAGATTTATCTAAATTATATGAAAACCCGTTGGAATTCAATTTCTATTCTGTCTCTGTTTTCTATTTTGTTTTTTTCGGAAATACTTTGATGAATACATTGATTATCTTAAATAATTTATATCTGATATTGGTGATAATACTGACGTATTCTTTTCTGTTTTCTGACTTTGTAAACAAAATTCCCACCTGTTTTTAAATATATCCAATCCGAAATATTTAAAACTTTTGATTCAAGCTTTCGATAATGATTTGAATATATCTCAATGCCTACCTCAAATTATGTTGCATATTTTTTATAAATATGCGTGCACATAATGGTTTTTGATATTATATATAAAAGCAGCTTACGTTTCGTTAGCATTCTTTATAGGACCTCTATGTTTCAAATTTGTCCAATGTATTAAAAAAATGTTTGCTGAGTGTAATTATTTTGAAACTATTGATAATAACATAAATTTATCAGCAGTTATTAAAATATTTGGGGTAATCTCATTTAAAGTAAAACCAATTAAGATTAACATGTCTTCAACGGTTCAAAAAAAAGTCTATAATTATTGTATCTAATGTAAATTATTTTATTCAGATTAAGAAGAAATTTTAAAAATTGTAAATCCACATATAAGTATGTGACTTTAAAATAATATAAAAAAAAACTATAAAACGACAAATGATACAAATGTTACCCGGAGTTCAAAAGTTACCCAGATGAATTGTACGTGGATTCTTTGGATAGTGTTAGACTTTAGCCAGCCAAAACCACCCCTTTAACACCAGACTTTAGGATTGGACGTATAATACAAATGTACAGTTTGGTTTTAAGGATAAGGATGTGGAAAGAATTCTTGTAGAAATTACATTTAGGAAATTTAGGATTATGGGTAATATGGGTAGAGAAATTTGTAATGAAATTTTGAAGAAAGATATTAACAAATATCAAAAGCGCCGTTTACTGTCGCCGTTAAATAAATTATTTAGAGGTGGCAATCATAAAGTTTCGGTTTCGGTTTCCTTTCTTGATCGTTTTTGTCAGCATGTAAACCACTGGGCGATTATTTTTTTATGCGAGATATATTAGATTAAATCTTGGGTTAAAAAAAGTTAAGATTCCGCTTTAGTTATTGATTTTAACACCATTTTATATTTATTTGTATATATACTTTTTCTTGTATTTCAAAATGTATAAAAAATATCAGATAACTTTAAATTATGTTCGTATTTTATTTAAAAATAACTTGATTTATTTATCAATACATTTAACTTTAACTTATTTGTATCAATAAAGTTTCTATTATTCTATAGATTTTTTTTTTCCAAGTTCATTCAAAACAGAGTATATTTTTAACCTATAAAGGATACTTCAATTGTTTATTATCTAAAAAGGATCAGAATCAGAAAAAGAAAACTATAAATTATTGTAAAATGAATGCTAAATGATAAAATAAATGTTATTTATGTTATTTAAAGAATCATTTTTAAAAATAAGTTATTTGAATAAATAAGTCAATGTTATTCTTACAATGACATTTTGTTTCGTTTTTATTTTACATTATGTGTATATCAAAGGAAGATACATAATATTCTGAATTTTTTATTGTCAAAATATTATCTACTGACTATCTAAAATTTTAATACTTTTGAATTCTGTAACTTTGTATTTTTTTTTTAAATTTTAATAAAAATTTATGTTGTTTTAAGACAAGAAAAAATTCAAAAAGCAAAAAAATAATAGAGAAGAGAGCAGTACTGATTTAATCAAATATTTTCTAATAAAAATTTAAAATAAAATTATGAAATTTATTTCATCTAGTTAAAATAAAACTTAAATTTTATATTCTAAGAAAAATAATCTTTACAGATTGAAATTTAAATTTAAATTCTCCTTTTCGAAACTTGAGAAAATTATAGGCAGCAGAAATCTTTTATATAATAAAATTTATTTTGAGAACATTTGCAAATACATTTAATAATCTACAACGAATCTTTGTCTGATAATGTAAGACTCCTATCTATTACTATTTTACTCAACGCTGGGTCTATGGAAAACATATTTAAGATACGATTATATTGGATACTGTTGAGCACTGAAAATTGGCTCCATATAAAAATTTTATTTATTTAATAAGGACTATGCAATGGCATCTATAGCAGATCACTTACTTGGCAACACCCTACCATTACATTCTCTATGTACGTAATATTAATTTTTAATCAAAATATAAATAAAAATTTTTTTGTCATATACTGACATTATTTATGAAAAAATCATAGTACAAATTAAATACAAATGAAAAAAAAAAATAAATAATTTTTGTTTCATTTTCAGTTTATAGTGTTAATTTTCAATTTTCCTTATTTAAAAAATAATTTTGTTATTTTTACCAACAGTATTGATAGTCGATGCAATTCTTTTTAAAAATTCATAAAATAATATTTATGATTATTTGGATATTTATATAAGTAATATAAATTCTTTTATTTCCTGCATTTTGTTTTGTATACTTAACTTATTTACAACCTGTGACCGAAAAATTCTTATCAGAATGATTCCTAATACCCAAAATTACAAAATATTCATCTGGAAAATATATTATGTTCTTGTATTACATCATTACATTATTTCAACAATATTGCTTTTTTTTTCAGATTTTATTTTAGACTTTTCTAGTTGATTTATAATTTCACTTTTTTTTCTGGCCATCCATATGTCATTTCTTTTAGAATTTTATAAATCTTTTAAGCAGAGTATATACCGAAAATTTAAAAATTATTAAATACAAATCATTAATAACTGTATGTATATATATAAAATTTCTTTCATTTTATTGTTCTAAGATTTTATTTCATCAGTAGAATTCTCCTTGTTTTCTGGACTCGTAAGGTACGAAATACTTTTAAGATGAAGCTCTATAGTTACGCATTTATATTATGTATATATCAAATATAAATTTATAAAACTAAAATTTCTATTTGTAGAATAAATAATATTATATAAAAATCTCAAGAATTATTGCAACAAGTATCATTCAATGTAATTGCCTACTTATAGGCGAAATTTAATTTCAAGGAAAAATCTAAAATTATACGAAAATTTTATAATTTTGTAGTTAATTTTTATTTTTTTCTTTACTTCAAAAATACGTTATCCTTTTTCTAGCACAAATAACAATAAACCATAAATCGATTGAATGAAATAAACAAAAATAAAACAAAATAAAAAATCAACAAAACAACAAAAAACATTGAATGAGTATTATAAGATTTTGTGGCGAAAATCTATGAAGCAGAAAACCCTTAAAAATGAGGTTATAAAAATTTTTCAACATTATTATGGTGAATAAAATTTTTCTTTTCATATCATATTTTTTTTCTTAATATTTTTTGTTGTTGTTTTTGTGTTTTTTAGTTTTATTTGTTATAGCTGTTCTTAGCAAGATGGTAAATCTTGATAGAATTTTTTATAATTCTTGACATTGCCAAAAAATATGTTACCAAGTTTTTTTTAAATTGATATCGAGTGAAAAGAGAAAATTTCTTAGGAAACAAAATGTCAAAAAAAAAAAAAAAAACAAAACAAAAATTAAAACGGTAAACAAACAAAACCAAAAACAATTTTGTCAAAACGATTTATTTTGTAGATTTTATTATGGCATACATATGTTAAATTTACATTTTTATTATGTCAAATTGTACACACATACATATTTATAAATATACATTTTATTATTTTTTATAATTTAACATATATTGGGTATATTTTCCGCATAATATGGCCAATTGTGTTTTTATTTTATTTTTTCTTATTTTTACCACTGAATTTAATGTAATTTAGTTTAATTTAATTTAATTAAATTTAATTTACGTGTTTAAATAATTAATTTTACTTTAATACTTAACTGTTTGGATAATTAATTTAAAACTTTTACTGAAAGGAAAAGATAATTGAATTTAAATCGTATAAGAATATGCGAAAAATTTGATGTTGTGGAAAATTATTAAAGTTGGCAAAAAAAAAACAATGTCTTAAAGGATCGGTAAAGAAAAATTAATTATAAAATTTCAAAATAAAGTAAAAGTACTAAAAAAAAAAAGAAAATTTTATAAAATATTAAAGACTTTGTGAAAGTTGTAAAGATTTTATGATGAAAAGATTTAACAGCTACAGTGCTTTTTTAAAGTTTATGATTATAATGTAAAAAAATTATTTTGGTTTTACACCTAGCTTCTTTTTGGATCAGATTTTTAATAAGATTTGACTATAACTTTAAAATTTTATGTTCATTATGGAAATTTCAAAGGAATCATAAATATTTAAAATTAAATGAAAAATTTGATATCCACCATGTTTTTATATTAAATCGGTATATTGTGCAGTTTGGTGGTTAATTGAAAGTCAAAATTTCCGTCTAACTTCTATGAATACTTATATATGTTTAATAATATAGAAATTTCATCAATAGTCGATCAATAATCTGATTGATTTAAATTAATGATTTTAACTTTTGTAATAAAGACAGAGTAGCTTTATAGGTATAGTGTGTTTTTTTAAAATTGGGCATAAAAAAAAAAACAAAAATATGTACAAAAAAATCATTGGAATAAAAGGTTTTAATTTTTTTTACGAGGGTAGGGAATTATCGAAAAACCCTAAAGAGGAGCGATACAAGCACCATTCCTATTTTAAAGTGTAGGAGTTTAACTCACTAATCACTATTTCCTTTTTTGACCAAACAATAGATTAAGAGATTTTTAGTACAATTATATTGTTTGGGAAGCGAAGATTTTGCTATGGAGTAAAAACTGGTTTATTGTAGGAATGTGATGAATATAAGTGATGCATATGAGATGGAAGATGTTTTCACATTCACGATATTCGACTAACAAACGAATTTCTCATCAATATGCCATCTAGAGATTTGAACTGCATAGAGGTGGGGAGCCGAGAGTCTTCTTGTTCACTTTGGAAAACTTTGAGTGAAATCATCAGAGTTTTTATTTTGTTGGAAGAAGTTTTCACTGCTACTCGATATCTGTAAAACAAAGTAAGTGAATCTACTAAATTTTGGAAGCCCAGTGGAGAGAGTGTTGAAGTAACATTGGGATCGTAATATTGAACGAACTGAACTTTTAATAACAAATATGAAAATTAAATATATACATTTTGTGGTTTTATGCCACGATCCTTTCATATAAGAGTAAAATTTAAACAGAAAGAAAATAACATAGTTGTAGAGTGTTTTTTTTATACCCTACACATTAAGTATAGGGTATATTAACTTTGGTATGGTGTTTGTAACCACCAAAAGGAAGCGAGTTAGGTATAGACATGTATATATATTCTGAATCAGGATCACCGCCGGAGTCGATTTAGCGATGTCCGTTCGTCCGTCCGTACGCACGATAACTCAAAAAATAATGATGCTATCTTGATGAAATTTATACTGTAGGTTAACCATCACTAAGGTAAGGCGGGTATTGTAAATGGGCGAAATCGGACCATGCCTTCGAGTACCTCCCATACAACTTCCAAAACCTAATACGCATATTTTCGAAATTAATAAAGATAGAAACTTAAAATTTTGTACGAGGGTGTGTTTTTCTAAATCCCTGTTATCCCCAATATTTGAGATGAAGTGGAGTGGTTGTTCAGGTACCTCCCATACAACTCCCAAAACCGAACATGCATATCTTCGAAATTAATAAAGATAGGAACTTCAAATTTGATAGGAGGGTGCTGTTTCCTATATCCCTGATTTGTCTAAAATTTGAGAGGAATTGGAGTGGTAGTTCGGGTACCTCCCATACAACTCCCAAAACCGAACAAGCATATCATCGAAATTAATAAAGACAGAAACTTCAAATTTGGTACTAGGGTGTTGTTTCCTGAATCCCTGATTTGTCCAAAATTTGAGATGAATTGGTGGAGCTGTTCGGGTACCTCCCATACAACTCCCAAAACCGAACATGCATATCTTCGAAATTAATAAAGATAGGAACTTCAAATTTGATACGAGGGTACTGTTTCCTAAATCCCTGATTTGCCTAAAATTTGAGATGAATTGGATTGGTCGTTCGGGTACCTCCCATACAACTCCCAAAACCGAACAAGCATATCTTGGAAATTAATAAAGACAGAAACTTCAAATTTGGTACAAGGGTGTTGTTTCCTGAATCCCTGATTTGTCCAAAATTTAAGATGAATTAGAATGGTTGTTCGGGTATCTGCCATACAACTCCTAAGACCAAAGAAGCATATCTTCGAAATTAATAAATATATAAACTTGAAATTTGATATAAGAATGTTCTACCCTGTTGATGTCTCTAAAATTTGAGATGAATTGGGGTGGTGGTCCGCGTGCCTTCACACACTTCCGAAGACCTAACAATCATATTTTCGAATTTAATAAAGATAGAAACCTGAAATTTTGTACAAAGGTTGTAACAGCATTTATTTGTTTTAGCTTGTATTAAATACCTAACTAAAATAAGTTATGGATTTTTAATTTAATTTGAATGTTTTAGATGTAGGGTATAAATAAGTCGGTTGCATCGACTTACTGTTATTTTTACTTGTTTTTTGTTAAAACTGCTTATAATTTTTAAATATTATATAACTTAACAATATTCATAACTAAATTTTTAAAGTTCATAATGTATATTCATTCTTTAAAATGCATGTTTCATATTTTTGTAAACTTGATAATTGTTTCTTTGAATTTTTTTGAAAAATAAATTTTTTCTTAAAGTAATAAATTCGATGTTTTCTTTAATTCAAATTAAATTTATTTACCTTATTCTATATATTAGTTTAAGATTCAATTTAAATTTAAATTTAAATTTTTATTTTTTTTTATTTTTATTCCAATAAATCATTTTAGTTTTTTTTTTTTTTCAGAACTTTAATATAAAAAATATAAATCTAGGTCATAAACTTAATATTATATTGTGTGTGTATTCATTTGAAATTTTGTTCTATACAAATATATGTATATATGTATACTATATAGATTTACATATAGGTACACTTGTCTGTACATCCTTTTTTTTTATCCTATCTATATAATATTTATTTATACATCATTTATATCCATATATATATATATACATACATATGAATATGTTATTTAATATATATTACATGTGTGTACTTTATAACACCGATTAAATGATAATATTTTGCTTTCATACATAATATTAGATGACAATTTTTAATTAAAATTCATTATTTTTTTATCTCTTATGTGTGTGTTTTTTTTTTTTTTTTTTTTGATTTTTCTCTTTTTATACTTTTTATCCTTTAAATTTAAACGTTATAGATTGTAAGAGACCTTAGTTTCACAGCCATTATATTGAAATATAAAAAAATTAAAAAAAAGTAAAAACACGACAAATATGTACCGAGAAAGTGTCAACATGAATGAACATAACATCATGTATTGTATTTTTAAATGAAATCTGAATAGTTTTTACATTAAAAAAAAAAAAAAAATATATATATATATATAAATATATTTACATTTTTCTTACGGATTGATAAAGGCGAAAAAAAAAAGTAAAAAAAAAAACGAAAATATGTAACTGGCAATCTTAAATAAAAGTTTTGTCCTTAACTTTTCAATGGGCCCTTTTTAATATATTAATAAATTATGTATATACATATGTATATGTACAAATTGATACATATTTACATTAACAACATAATATAAAATAATTTCTTCTTACACTTCATGGTTTCTTTTTTGTATAGTGATATATTCTTTTTATTAAAATATTTTTTTTTTTATCAATAAATTGCCTGTTCGTCTATAACACTTTTCTTTAACCGCAATTCTATTGCGATTTTAACAAGAAATGTCAATTTTAAATTTAGATATAAATTTAATAAGTAATGAAAATAAAAATATATTGTTTAATAATTAATAAAGATTCACTTCTATTTTTTTTTTGAATGTGTTTATAGGTTAGGAAAACTTTAATTAATTGCTAAAAATCAGCAGGATCATTATTTGTAACGGGTTTACTATCCCAAGCCTGTATTTCATTTGACTGTGTTTCATTTGCCTGTATTTTGCCGGTATTTCATTTGCCTGTATTTCATATTATACAGAAATATATTATATAAATATTTTGTAAATGGCGTGAATTCACTAAAGTTGCTTCTAATTCAAATTCTCACATATACATATATATAAATATTCTGGAAAAATCAGGAGCTTTAGCTTTTAAATGCAACTCTAAAATCTCTGCTAATTTAGAATGAAATGCAGGCAAATGAAATACAGTCAAATGATACTACGGGCAAATGAAATACAGGCGTATGACACGCTTCCTTTGTAACGTATCATCTATTCAGTTTGATTCCTTTTTTAAATTTCTCTCCTTTTATTTGTTGTTATAGTTGTATATTTTTAGTTTCAATAAATGCGAAACTTAAATTTATTGCTTTGTAATGTTGTTGTGTTACTTTAAATAAATACTAAATTTCAAGCTTTAAATTAAGTCGAAAATTAAATATCAAAGGGTCAAAGGAAATAAAGGATCTGTTATACCAAAGAATCTAAAAGTGAAAAAAAATCTAAATTTTACTGAATTTGAAACATTTAAGATTCTAAATTCAAGGTATTTATAAACTATGCTTTTTAACCTGACTAACTACTTAAATATTTGGTAAATAAGTGCAATAAGTGCTATCGTTTAGGGAAAATATTTTCATATTTTGATTGATTGCAAGAAAATTAATAAAGAGGTTGTGCAACTTGTGCTCGAGACGAAACTATAGGACAAAAAAAAAAATATCTTTTTCAACTTCTTTTTAAAATGGAGAAAAAAATGTAGAAGTTATCTAGGTAAAGTTCATTTTAAGGCTATTGAGAAGTCTAATAAATTGAAGTAATACGAAACGACACCTTTATACTGAGTTTAATACTAATCTTTTAGACCGACGCTTTAATTCTTAACAGAAGAAATAAATATCGAAACAAATGTAAATGACTCTTACTTTAAACCCACAGTCTATAGATATACTGTAGAGTGTAGGTTTCATCTCTTATTGCATTTACGGAAAAATAAAATTTTTAATATACATATTAAAATTTTTGTAATGTTTGTCAAAGCACATATATGCTTAAATATAAAAGTGTTTTGAGGTAAAGTTGAATTGATGAAATGTATGTTAAGTCACGATAAGAAAAAAAAAAAATTAAAATTGCATACATCTGAATATAAAATAAAATCTCATCAATAATTTATAAAATGACACAAAATTAAAAGAAAAAAAAAAAAAACTATATAATAACAATTAAACTCAAACACTATATTGCGTTTTAAAAGAAAAACCAGACATATTCATCCGTTTATTTTTCTTTTTTTTTAATATTAATATTAATTACTTTTATAATAGTTGTAGTTGTGGTTTTTCATTTGTTAGTTTATATTTATTTTAATATTGTATAATTACATACACATATATACATTATATTCAATAAAGAAATTTATTTATTAAAAGTTTGCTGAAGTATAAATTTTCTGCGTATATTAAATAAATGTCTAAAAAAAAAATTATTAAATGTCAATTTGTTGTTTAAATTTTGTGCATTCAAATTTAGATACTACTAAAAATCAAATGATTACAAAATAATCAGTGAGTACCCATTACCATTAAAATTATGCGCAATAAAACTATTAAATATTTTCTATGCAGTACAGTAAGGTAATGAATAACTATGAAAATTTTAATTAATTATTTAGAGGTGTGTACTTTACAAAGGTTAGTATATATAAATATATATATGTATATATATATATACATATATAGAAATAATTTTAAGTGAAAAAAAAATCTTTATTATTTTAAGTAATACAAATAATGGTCAGTTACAAATGTTTGAATAGTGATTGTTGTTTGTATAAAAGCATTCATGTTTTTCGTTTAAAAATTTATGAACTTTAATATTTAACAAATAATTTTTGCGAATGAATAATTTATGAGTTTATTGTATAGGATATAGAATATATTAAAATATTTTAATTAAAAGCTATTAAAAGTAAATCATTCAAATTATTTAAATAATATTTATGTTATTTTCTTAATTAAAAACAAAAATTAAAACTAGGAAATAATTAAATCATACTTGAGTTGTATTTTTTGTTTTTTACACGTTACCCAAATGACAGAAAAGGATTCTTTTATACATTGTCACCCTTTATAAAGTAGGTTTATGTAATGAGGAAGGGAAATAGAATAATATACAGAGGCAGAGTTAGGAGGTAAATTGTAAGCGAATCTGTAAAGGTTATTTTTGCAAATTTGCAAATTATGTAATGCATTTGCACCATATCCATTAGACGGGAACACATTATTGGATCGACATGGATAACATATTCTATACATGGTATAAATTCTCAAAATGAATCAGTTTCAATTAATTTTAAACCGCACCTAGAAATTTTCATGCTATAGAAATGAGAACTTGTATCGTTCGAATTGTTTAAAAGCAGACATTATATAATTTAAATCAATGGAAGTAGTCCCATTACCTACAAAATATCTATAAAAAAGAGATAATACTCAAATATTTCGACGTATGTTAAGAGGATAGTAAAGGTTACTTGAATAATAGCCAACTATGAGTAGGGCGATTTTGGAATGATTTTGGATTTTTATCAAGGTAACTTAATAGAAATTGAAAAGTAACAATTCATATGTGAGAGTTGTCGTATTTCATCTTTGTTTGAATATATGTTTTATAGGTACTAGCCAGATCCTTAGGAGAAAAATAAGCTTTACAATGAGTAAGGAAATCCAAAAAGGTTTATCAGCTTTCTTCGTTACATTTTGACATCATTTTTTTTTATTTAGTTGCATACCTAAAATATTTAAATTTTCAGACCATTTGATAAGTTTTTCACTTGAAATCGTAGAATTGGTAAAAATTTATCTCTTTTTCAGTAGATCAGACTCGACTCAGTTTGTGTTATCTTAATTAGCTATTTTCACTCAGATTCATGGTTAACTGAACTAACCTTAATTTCTATATTACAGAATTTTGCATAAGAGTGCAAAAATTTCAGGGAGTGATTTAAAAAAAAATTATGGTAGGAAAGGAGGGTTTATTTTTAGCCATTTTTAAAATATGGAGACTATTACATTTATTTGTTATTTATTTATTTTATATTACGATATAAATTACTACTATTGGATATGACCGGATTTGGGGTGAACTTGATTGAAAGGCAGTCAAGTGATTAAGTCATTTTTCAGATAATTCATATTAAAATTGAACAACTATAAAAGTTTAAAATAATTTTAAATATTTATTGTATGCCTAGTTTACGTTGACGACATAATTATTTATTCCACATCGTTACAAGAACATATACAAAATTTAGAGAAAGTATTTGATAAATTACGCGATGCCAACTTAAAAATTAACAACCCAATACTCTAAATACCCTCGTTCTTAATGAACGACTCAATACGCCAATACCCAGACTTAAAGGTTAAGTGCAGTCCTTGTTAATTAGCAAATATTGAGTAAACTTAAATTGTTTCCACCTAACTACTATTCATTTTGATGGGTGGCTGCTGATACCCATTATTAAATAAATATTAAATTAATAAACTATTCAAAAATAAATAAATATTATTTTTCAATCAGATTTCGATTAAGATTCGATTTTCTATTCAAATAAGCACTCACAAAAAATTTTTTTTTAATATTTTTTAAGAAAAATTTTTAAGTATTTTTTACTATACTAGAAAAATTATACACCAACATACATACTTATAACTGCCTGAATAAATATTATAACTATTATTAAATAGTATATAAAAAATAGAAAGCTTAAAGCGATGATTATATTGATAATAATTATAGTAAAAATGACGATGCTCTCTTTTCTATTTAAATTTTCAAGTTTAAATCACTCAAGTACTTATAAAACTATTCATATATTGATTAATTGAGTTCGATAATGTCATATTTTTTTCTCATAAATAAAAAAAAATTAAAAAAAAAATCAAGAATATAAAGAAGAGTAGATATTTATTTTATCAGATTTTTTTCTTCTATTATATTTGATTCTTATTTAAATTACAGATTTATAATAAAATTTTTAACAAAAATTAATCTGAATATTTATGAACTCATTCATACTTATGTTGACCTCCCAAAATTCACAGATAGAAATAGAAATTGGTAAGGGTATGTAATGTAATAAATCATGAAATTAAAAAGTTTTGAAACAAAACACCAGATTTATGTTTTACTAGAAATAGTTTTACATTATTTGTTTTACATAATTGAAGAAAACTTACATCACAAAAGTACAATTCATAGCAGAAAATCGAATGAAAGTTTAATAATAAAAATAAAAGTTCCGAAGGATAAAAAAATGTTACGAAATTTCAATTTCATATTGTTAAGAACAAAAATTTTTGAAAATATCTATAAATCAAACTATTTCAGTATATGTTCTAATGTATATGTATTAAAATTCAGAGCTATGAAAAAAAAAAACGCATAATAAATTTATCTTTAACTTTGAAGAAAACCATCTTTCACATGTACAAGCTGAGAATGAGTGCATGAGTGAAAAATTTGTTAAAAGAACGACTTTGTTCACATTTTTGTCGTAAGCTTTTTTAAGTAACTGTTTCATATCTATATCTATGGGAAATGTTTCAGTTTTAGAAAAAATACCAATATTTTAATGTGAAAAAAAACTCACTTTCGGTTGTTTGATTTAAACCATCACTATTTTGATACTTCTAGGGACAAAAAAGGGTTATACGAAAATCCTGAATATCAGAGAAAATAATAGTCTACAAAGAAATTGAAAGTATAGGAATAAATTATTAGCAGAAATTAGAAAAGTGGTTTAAAACAGAGCGAAAGAGCGAACCTTTTTGGAAACCCCATTCTTCCAAAACGAATAAATGAAAAAAAGCAGTCGGGCGGTAATAAAACCTCTGAAATCTATGTATAACAAATTTCAGAGTATTATATATAAATAGATAGAACTTTTTGTTTTAATTTATTTGTATGAATTTATTAGTACCCAAAAAATATGTTCACTGAAATTCGTTTACTTATAGATTTACTCGTGTTTATAAACAAAGTCCTCAAACAAAAAATTTTACAGACAATTGTTTGTATACCATAGCCAATTTTCGTTCAGTTATAATAAATTCTGGTATATGCAAAAAAAAAAAACAAACAGAAAACACTTTTTTTTTTTTTGCGAGGCTAAATGGAAATCATTGAAAGACCCAGTAGAGGAGGAGTAGAACGAGTACGGATCCTCTATAAGTGTTTGGAACTTTAACGCATTAAACATAACCATCTTCTTTTAATCAAACAATAGACTGTATATGTTCTTTAATACTGACTGGTCATAATATCAAAAAAAAAAATTAAAGAAATCTTCTATATAACTATAATTATAGTAGGTTTTCAACCATCTTTTATGAATAGATACTAACTAAGATATAATATAAAAAAAAACTAAGGAATAAATTACGAAATAAATTTTTACATGAATATAAAAATTAAAGTATAATTTTTAATTTAGTTTTCTTATAATTTGATTCGCTAATTGAGAAAAATAAGAGAAAAAAATAAAAATAGCATTTTATTTAAAATGAAATTCAGTTCATTGTTATTCAGCAGACGTTATTAATTCAAAGGTAAAAAAAACAAAAAAAAACAAAAACAAAATGATAAACCAAATAGAAAAAAAAAAACAGTCATTTCGTTCTATTACATAACTTTAAATCTTTCTCGTTTTTACTCTGCACTCATGAAATATATTTTTGTGGTTATGCAATAAAAAATGAAAATTCAAAGTTAGGTTTGATATTTTACACCAAAGGGTTAACTTGCAATATAAGAAAATTCCATATATATAGAACAATTTTTTTTCATTTTGTTTTATCATGCGCTAAAATTATTTGTTTATTTGTTCTCAACATCTAAATCACTAAAATAACATCAGATACGTATAATAATAAAACTTAGGTTCATAAATTAGAATAAAATACTAATACACAAGAATCTTTGGTTTCGGTATGTCAATTAAAAGTTAGCGAAAAATCAATGGTAAATTGAAATCAAATCCCAGAATAATTTTTTTTTGTGCACAGTATATTTACTTACAAATTAAAACTGCCAGATATCTTTTAAAAAAAAAATGCTAAATTTAACCACTAAATTAAACATTAATATAAACCACGAATCGGGAGCACTAATTTAACCACTAATCGGGAATATGCTTGGAATTTAATTTTTCTGCGTAATGTCATTTGACTGTGATTTTTACAAGATGTCGATATTATCATTTGACTTTCTTTCATTTCCCCGTATTTCATTTGACTGTTTTTTGTTTGACTGTATTTCACAAAAACATATAATTAGGCGGATTTTAGAATTGGTTACAAATAAAGTACAGTCAATAATACAGACAAATGAAAATACGGGCAAGCGACATACAATCAAGTGACATACAGTCAAATGAAATGCAGTCTAGTGATAATAACCTTTTTTTTTAATAATTTAAATAACTAAAATATTAAATAAGATACGCAGAGATCTGTCGTTTCGTTGGATCAATTATAAGTTAGCGAAAAATCGATAAAGGATAAGATTTTAGTTTAATTTTGTATGACAAATCTAATATAATTTCGTTTTACACATTATATTTACTTACAAATTAAATTAGTTTTTAGATACTTTTAAAAAAAAAATGCTTAATTTAAAGTTTAAACACTAAATTTTTAATAATTTATAAGTGACTAAAATATTAAATAAAAGATATAATACCAAAAATTAAAAATTTACATATAACATTTAATTTTTTTTTTTTTTTGAAAAATTTTCCAATTAACTTATATATATATATACGTGTGGTATATATATATATATACCACATATATCTTAAATTAAGAGGTTTAAATAAAAATATTCTATAATTATACATGTATCCATACATATTAAACAGAAAAGTATATCTATGAACATTTTTAAATTTAAAAGTTATGCAATAGGTACCTAAAATATACATAACAGATTTATAAAATGTACATGGATACTTATGTATATATTCATAAAAATAAAATATATAGTCATGTATGGTACCTGGATGTCATTCAATGTTAAGTAAATTGGAAAAAAAAAAAACAAAAAAAGAAAAAAAAATGTTTTTTTTTTTTACAGAAAATGGAAAATGCAATATTCGTTATAGCTGGTTATAGTCATACTGAAATTAAACGTCAAAAGCATAACAGATTTTAAAAACGTAAATTGTATTGTTACAAAATTATTGTACGAAAAAAAAAAAAACAATTAATTTAATGGAAAAAAATTAAATTTTGTTTAAATAATTCTCCTCGCCCCTCCCACCCTATATTTTTTGTCAATATTTTAATAAAAATTTATTTTTACTTTGTTAAAAAAAAATAATAAACCAAAAAAAACAAGAAGATTTTAATTGTTTATTAAAAAAACAGTTTTTTTAAAAAACTTTTACCAAAACAACAGGTTAAAATTCTGTTAAGTGGGTGCATTCAGGTAGATAGGTGCAATATACTTATGTATATATAAATCGATTAAAATTGCAACCAAAATAAATATTTAATAATTTTTTTTTTTTAATTAATTTTAAGGAAATAATTCCGGAAACGGGTTCTATCGAGCTATTTAGAAGACGTTATCACAAAACGATAATTTATATCTTCAAGTTTCCGAATAGCCATTAGAACCAATGCAGCCATCTAGTGGCCGAAAAATGTATTACAAAATTTTCTTAACATTTTGTAGTATTTTACTTAAACCGTTATAATTTTCCTGTACGACAGTATACAGAAAAGGTAAAAAGTTTGTGGTTATTCCATTTTTTCAATATTACAATTTTTAATTTTGTTTCGATTACAAAAATTCAATTAAATTTAATTTAATTCAGTCCAATAATAATCTTATATCTAACCTTTTTATATATAATTAAAAACAATATTTGAAACTGTATTCCAAATATTGCCGAAGCTATAAAACATGTTATATCGACAAATAAATGAAAAATAAAATTTAATAAGAGATGATCTGTTGATGTTAATTTTGCTAATAGAATAATATTAAGTCCATCAAAACTTAAACTTAAATGATGTAAAGGTATCAATCGAAAATACTGCAAAATATTGTGAGAATAACACTAGATGTCAAGGTAAATATCTAGATAAAATATAGCTGAGATAATATGTCATAACGCATGAAGCTCTTCTAGAACAACATATAAATGTAAAAGTAGCTCTAATTATAGAAAATTATATTAATACAGGAAGGCTGAGAAAAATAATGAAACCTTAAGACATAGCACATAAATATAGAGTTCCTTAAGGGTTGGCACATGAGATACACTAAAGGAAAACGTTACCAAAAAAATTGATTGTTAGTCAGTTCGAATAATTTTAAATGAGGGACGGGTGATTGTTTTACGGAGTATATCATATATTTTGAAAATTCCCATCAACCCACATTTAAATATATGCATATATGACAAATCAGATATATATATATGTATACTGTTACAGACAATACAATTACATTCAATATATACAATTTATATTCTATAAGTCTACTAATATTTTATGTTCAAAATTATATAAAAAATGTATATATTAGTAAATATTTATTTGAAAATATATAAATTTTGTTAGTAAAATACTATGATGAATGATTGCAGGATAAATTTTATAAATTTGGTTGGTAGAATACTAATTAATATTTAATACCTGAATTTAATAAGATTTTAGCATTAATCCTATTTCTCAGTTGATTATTTCGCCCAGTTTTATGAAAATGCACTTTGTTGCTTAAAACTATTCTGGTATTTATTTTTATATTTAAATATTTGATATTATACATAAGTTAAAGTTTAATTATATAATAATATCCTTTGTATTTTGATTTTTAGACAAAGTGATAACAACAATAATACTTTTAAACAAATCATATACGTAATGACAATTCCATGAAAAATATTAATCCAATTAGATTGCTTGTTTTTTAATTATTTAACATTAGACTGATGAACCTGCCTATACCATTGATACATGTCCAAATAAGAGAGAAGATAACCTAAAAAAATGGAATATTATAGATGATATGGATAATTGAAGTGGAGATTTATTGGGAATATATTCTTATTAGGAATTGATTTCAATTAATTTAAATTCAATTAATAAATGTTTTAGTACTACTAAACCATATTAAATGTAAAATAGCTTAAGTTACAATTAATATAATTAAAATTTTTTTTATATTTTGTTATAATTTTATGTTTTACAACTTCATCTAAGTTTAATTCGTAGTGTTTATTCAATTTAAAACGAATCAGCCTAACGTTATGCAAATAATTTAAGTTATTTTGGTAATCAAGAACTTATAGGGGCTTCGGTAGCCTAGTGGGTAGACGTGTGGCGTATTAACCGAAGGAGTGTGGGTTTGATCCCTGCATATGTCGTAAGTGTTTTTTTCTTTACATACCCCCCTTAGGACCAAATATAATGTAAATATATAGTATATAATATAAACAAAATAAATAATATTAGTATGTAATTTAATAATAGTATAAAAAACCTATAATGGCCTTAGTAGCCGATGGTTCAATAATATTGCATTACATTTATGTATGTAATACTAATATAAATAAATAAAAAAATAAAAAAAAGAACTTATTTCTCCGTGATTACCAAGTAGTTACCAAGTAGTTAAAGTATCTATTTTGTATTTAAAAGAAAAGTATTGTATCCATTTATAATTTTTTTTAAAAAAGTTAAAGTATTGTATAGATTTTGTATTTATAGAGATAAATATATAAGAAAGTAAATGATTGCGTAATTATATATTTAAAAAAAAAATATTTGAGACACCGAAGCATATATCGAACATTGCACAACCTAGATGTTAAGGTAGTCGTTTATACCCAACTTAAAAATATTATAAATATAGCATTTTCAAAAAAAAAAAAGAGTTATAAAACTTTAAAATTTTTAAATAATCATAATATCTTATAATTTTATAATATCTAACATAAATAATTTAAAATTTCCAAATCTTTCTTATTAATAATTATTAATAACTCGATACGTTTAATAATACTGAAAATTAATTTTTCTTTGATTTTCTTTTTCTATTACAAACTCTTAAGAGCTCACTAGGATTGAATGAGATGGTTGCTCAAATGCTCCTAACTAATCAGCCACGAAGAACTTTTAAATTTTTAATTTATTTCAGTTTTATCAGAATCGCAATTGTAATAATTTTAAAATGTATACATTAGTATGAAAAACATCTTATTCAAGAATATTATTATAAAATTTAGAACAAAAGTGTACCAACAACGAATAATAAGTGGTATTCAAATCGTTTCCTTTTTCATTTTTTTGCTCCATTTTTTACCGACCGCATACATTAATGTATAAGGTATAGGTATTGTTTTCATACTAAAAATTTTAATCCGAGATTTTGGCAAATATGCACTACTCCAGTGTGGAGAAGGCTGTAAAATTTTTTTTAGCATGATGTCTGTCTGTGGGTGTGTAGATGTGTGGATGCGTGTGTGGGTATGTCTGTCAGCACGTGTACAGCTTAAACGACTGAGCGGCATTTTTTGAAATTTCATATTTAAGATTTTGACGTAAATATCTCGGATTGATAAGCTTTTGGAGCAAATTGGACAACCCCAAGTAGTAGTTTACTAGTGTACTTTTTAAGTTTTTTACGAATATTTCGTAACAGAAAAATTTTAAGAGAAAAATTATTAAGAAAAAGTTGTTACACAAGTAAAGAGCAATAGAACTTTGCCATAGAACATTTTTTGATCCGACTAACTTTAATTTTTATTTAATTTTTTTTCTAAGTCCAAATTTCATACACATAAATATGAATTTATATGAACAATTTTTTTTTGTTTTTTTTTATATCTCTAAAAATTTATTTACATATGTATGTACTTATATCTATGCATATTATTCTTTTGTTGATGACATAAAATTAAAACGGTTAAATTTTTGTTAGCAGATTCAATATAAATTTTATGTTTGTTTTGTATATGTTTACAGTTTTTATTATTTTTTACTTCTAATATTTTTGAATGAAAAAAAAATCATGTACATAGATAGGTACATTACATAATAATGTAAATGGATGTATGAATGAATGCACATATATTTTCGATTTCATCGCTTATTATTGTTATTGAATAAAAAAAAATTATGTTAAATTATTAGAAGTTAATTTTGCTTTGATATAAATTATTATGTAAAAAATCTATAAATTTTGGAATTGTACTTTTCGGGTAGTTGCGGTCGGTCCTGTGGTGGAGACAGCTGATTTTTTTTTTTTTTTATAGAGAAATTTAAATTACGTTAACAAACTACTAAAAGCATTTAAATCTCATGTTTAAGATATGACTATAGAAATAACTATTTATTTATTTTTTGTTTGAATAATTTTAAGGACTTTTTTTTCTGTCTTTTGAAGGAATAAATGTGTGGAATGAATAATTTTTTCTTTTTTATAACGAAAACTATTGGAAACAAAAAAAAATAAATTTATCCAAAAACAAAAAGTTTTATAATCTAAAGTTATGCGGTAAGAAAATAAAATTAAGATAACAAACAACTATAGAAGCCTTTGATTTTCGAATTACTTTTAAACTTAGAAAAAAAAAATTAAATTCTTTTTTTTTTCCAAATGAAATTGATCATCCTATTACGAAATTTTTCTTGAAAAATAAATAGTCAGAAATACATTTGGCTAAATTTTATAGTGTTTTTTTTTGTGATACTGTAAGGAAGTTAGTAATAATAATTATCTGCAATAATAATTATTAAAAATATATAATTTATTTTTAATGTTAAGGTTTAACTTGGAATTTATTAAAAAAAATAATCGCAAAAAATAGTTTTTATCCAACCATCCTGTTTAATTTGAGAGTAGATCTAAGAGCAAACAAATTTTAAATTTCTAGATAATTTTTTAATTTAGAAACTAATTCCAAATTAAAAGATTTTTTTTTTCAATCTGAAAATATTATATTAAAAGACGAATCGTCATTAAAATCAAGGTAAGATTCTAAATTAGATTAAAAAGGTGTAAATACAAAAAAATTGAAACTACTGTAAATTTAATTATATATATAGGTTGGCAAACTATGAAGTGAAAAATTAAGGACATAAGGAGCTTTTAGGATATTAGAACCGAAAAATAAATGAAAAAATCATAGGATCCAGTAAAAATATATACAAACAATTCTAACAGGCTTCCCGTCGGGACACTGTCGGTGACAAGTGACACTGTCGGTCTAAAGTGACACTTATAAAGAAAATTGGAATAGAAAATAAGAAGAAGAACAAGAAGAATTTTTAGGATGTATACTCAAAAACACGGAGCTTTATTTTGAAGTCTTTTAGAAAATTATTAGATAAACTGCTAGCAATAAACTCTCTACAAATTTTTAGATTCTTAGTAGAGGTAGCAGATGTATTTTAAGTGGTAGCAAAATCCACTACACGTACAAATAAATCTACATCAAAAGGTCGCAATGTTACTTATCCATACTTTCTAAAATCTAATCTATAAGTATGCCTTTAATTTAATCTAAATTCTTATAGCTTTATCTAATAGTTAGCATTTACAAAAATTTTTTGCGAATAAAATTTATTAAATTAATTTCATAAAAATAATTGAAAAAATTATATAGTTATATCTGGATATAAACCGATAAAGAACCCATAACCAATCAAATCACATGCAAAAAATTAAAATAACGCTTCGAAAACTAATTACAAACTAATAACACAAACCATGTTAGTGTGGAATCCTTCAGGAATAAAAAGACGTGGTTCTAAGAATACATGGCCCAGAACAATCCATCACAAATTGGCTAAATGTAATATCATCTGGGATCACATGAAAATATCAGCGCGAAACTGCTTAATATTGATGTGTTAAATGGAAGCCGAGTAGCTGTGTGATACTGATGTGTTAAATGGAAGCCGAAAAGCAAAGGGCTGTGTGTCAAATGGAAGCCAAAAGCAGCAAGAAAAAAAAAAATTATAATTTATATAAATGTCATATATATTTATCTTGGATTAAAATTTGGAACCATACTCCTTCGGTGTTTACAGCGTATTTTATACGCTCTTATCCACTAGGCCACCCAGCCCATCAAAATAAATTTCTACTTAATCTTAATTTCATTTTTGTTAGAATTCTAAAAAAAAAATATTTTCTTTTATTCATTTCAATTTTATTTCTGATCAAATTCTTTAAATCAAATGATGTAAGCAAAAATAATAAATTGAAAACAATAAAAATAAAATTTAATAAATAAATGAAATAATTTAATTAATTTTAATGGAATAATGAGTCTATAGCTATATAATATATATATATATTTTAGATGTTATTTAATACATATATGTAACATCTTAAAATTATCTTAATATTTTATATATTTTGTTTTTTTTTTTTTGTTTTTTTTTTATTTAAGTCTAGACAATATTTAATAAACTATTTAACAAAATATTAATTATTATTATATTTATACCATCATTAAATCCTTTATTCTATATATATTTAATCCTTTTGTTTCAATAATAAAAATAATAGGATTATCCATAGGAAAAAAAAAATTAATTGTATTTAACATTATAGTAATTTATACACTTTAAATAAAATTCAAATTAATAAAATAGATTTTATTCAGAAAATTAAATTTTAATTGTTTTTGTTGTAAATGTCTTATAGCCATTAAAAAATAAAAATTGCAAATTATTTATTTTTCATAGTGTTATAAATGAATTTTCTAAAATTATTTAATTGTATATACAATAAGTAATTAATTAAATTTAAAAAATTTTCCAATTTAATATAAATAAATTTTTAGTTAAATTGTTCATTTATAAACTAACTATAGGTACATACTTACATAAATACATATATATAAAAGTATATCTAGTGGCATGATTTCAAATTGCTTATTTTTTAATTCTTTAGAGAAAAAAAAAAACAAACAAAAACTAAAGGATAAAGAAATGAATTTGAAATGGACATTCAAAACAAAAAAAAAAAAAACAATAGGGTGTTCAAAATTGAGGTATCATTTTGATTTTGCCGCCATTTTTTTTCTACCTGGAATTTTTATACGTGGTTTCTTTAAGTATATTCTAAATACATTCCGGTTAGTTAATATGGAACGTTACACGAAGGAACAACGTGTTTTTGTTATTACAACATTTTTTGAAATGGTAAAAGTTTCCAAGATGTAATTAGGATATTTCGAACAAAATTTGGTAGATAAAATGCTCCAACAAATCGTGCCGTCAAGCTGATGGTTGATAAATTTCTAGAAACTGGATCTGTTCTTGTAACAGAGGCAACATTTATCAACGGCCACTACGCCACTTCGTTCAACCCAGAATGTAGCACCTGTGAGCAGAAGTGTTGAAGAAGATCCAAAAACTTCCATTCGTCATCGTTCGCAGCAATTAAACATCAAACCATCCACATTATTCAACATTTTGCATCGTGATCTCCATTTAAAGGCTTATAAGATCCAGCTGACGCAAGAATTAAAACCAACTGACCATGCATTACGTCGGCAATTCGTTTCTTGGGCAATCGAAAAACAAGAAGAAAATGAGAATTTTTTTAACAAAATAATCTTCACCGGCGAAGCTCATTTCCAGCTCAATGGCTACGTCAATAAACAGAATTGCCGCATTTGGGGTGAAGGGAATCCAAGGGTTATCTTAGAGCAACCAGTACATCCACAAACAGTTACGGTTTGGTGTAGTTTGTGGTCAGGAGGAATCATCGGACCATATTTTTTTGAAAACGCAAATGGAAATGCGATTACGGTCAATGGAAATCGCTACAGGGAGATGATCCGAAGCTTTTTGTGGGGGGAAATTGATGATTTGGACGTAGAGAATATGTGGTTTCAACAGGACGGTGCCACTCGCCACACAGCAAGAGAAATAATGGATCTTTTGAAGGAAAAGTTCGAAGAACGCATTATTTCTCGTAGAGGAGGAGTGATGTGGCCACCAAGATCGTGCGATTTGACACCGTTGGATTTTTTTTTGTGGGGTTTTGTGAAATCGAAAGTGTACAGCAATAATCCCACAACAATTCAAGAGCTTAAAAACAACATTATCGAGCAGATTTCAACCATTGAGAACAGTTGATTGAACAACGTGATTCAGAATTTTGGTGAAAGATTGGAAGCCTGCCGAAGTTGTAGAGGGAGGCCACTTGGCCGACATAACTTTTCATTATTAACCGGAACCTATTTGTAATAAATTAAAATAAAAATATATTTAATATTTCAAAAAAAAAGTCTTTTTTTATTAAAATGATACCTCAATTTTGAACACCCTATAGATCAAAAAACCATTTTCTTATTTTTGTTTTATAGTTAAAAAAAATAAAAGGTAATATAATATATACATACATACATACATACATTAGACTTTAACAGCCTAAATAATAAATAGGAACGTGATCAAAATTTATAAAATATCTATTCAAAAACCATATCTATACATAATAAACCAACTAAACAAACAAAATCTCTATTTTATTTATAATTTCATTTTGTATTTGTTTTGTTTCTTTAGGAAAATTTAATTTTTTTTTTTTTTTTCTTTTATTAGAATTTTACTTTTTAATACATTTTCCTTAAAAATTTTTTTTTTAAATAAATTTACTTATTAATTTTATTCTGTCCATCACATACATGTGTTTGTTTACAAATGTTTTACACCAGCACATGAACCAATCAAATAATTTTGTAGAAAAACCTTTTTATATATCACCTGTTTTTTTTATATCTGATACAAATTTACTGCTTGTCAAAGTTGAAAAAAGCTCTATTTTTAAAAGTTCAAGTAATAATTAATATTTTTACACTTTAAAAATGTCAAATTTGTCAAATTTTAATATATAAATTTACCGTTATGTGAAATTAGAATTTTGAAAAATTTTGTTGCGTCAGAATCTTCGAAACGCTGTTAATTAGAACCTTGAAATTTTGAAAAAAAAAAAAGGAAGATATTTTTGTAGAAATATGATCTTATTCCTTTATCCATAGAAAAAAAACTTATATTTCCCATTATTTATGAATTAGTAAGCTATAAATAGATATAGCTATTATATAGAGGTCAAAAAATTTAAGATTTGCCATTTTTATAGACATCAGCTGTGCAAATTTCTTTAAAGTAAAATTTCAAAAGAAAAAAGCTTCAACATTCTTTGTATTCCTTTTACAAAGTGGAACACTCTTTTCTATTTCGAACTACAATACAACAGTCGTTGAGAAAGAATAGATAGGCGAGTAAGTGCGGTTATGTTAAATTAGGGTTCCATTTACCAACTACATCTAACCACTCTCAAACACTTTTTTCGAAAATAAATTCGAAAAAAAAAAAAATAAAAAATTTTGATGCAAAAGTTGTCACATTTTTCAAATTCTTTTTATTGTTTTTTTTTTTTTGGTCAATGGCGGTTATTGGAAACCTTTGATTTTATATAACTGCCTTGTTATGTTTTGTTAAAGTGACTCATTTTTAGATTGTATTGTATTTAATAGGAACTTTTTTGTTTTTTCATTTTTTGTTTTCTTCTTTTTGAAACAGGAACAAAATACTTTTCTTGTAATTATAATAAATTTCTATTGAAATAGTAAAGAGCAAACTTTCCAGACGCTTAAGTGCTTTTATATCTATATATTCTAACCTAATTACTTTAACATAATAAAAAAAAACAAAAAAAAAAAAAAAACCCGAACTAAATTCTTCATATGCATACACACATAAACATATATAAGAGAAAAAACTATTTTTTTTTTTTTTTGTTCTTACAATAGGGTAAGAGTTTCAATAGTAGTTTTGATTTCTTAAATAAATTCAAGAATAGGTACATACATATGTGATTTTAATATTTTTTATTTAATTGAAACAAGAAATTTTTGATACATATATATGTATGTATATGTATATGAATGGAAAATTCATCATTTTTATATTTTCTATAATATTATATTATATGAATATAAACATATAAATGATATATCTTAGTAAAATACTTTTGGAATATGAATTAATGAGATGAATTCCAAGTGTTGATTTTTTTTTTTTTGTAATCTCTGTCAATCTTTTCCATTTGATATTACACGTATGAGATGTGATGTTGATTTATTTCAATTAAAACTTTTTTATTTATATTTAGGACAAGCAAGTTTGGAATTTTTATTTATTTATTTATTTTTTATTTTAGTGTTTATAGTGTTATATTAATGATTTTGATTATTTAATCACTTTAAAAACTAGGTTTCTTTCTAATTGAACTAGAATACTATTATTTAATTATTTCATATAAGTAAATATTTAAATTTAAAAGTTTTATACTTTTACATTTCTCAATGTGGTGGTAATTATGCAAAAAAAAAAAAAAATTAATTAATTTTTTTTGTTAGGTTTTTAAGAATAATTTAATGAAGTTTTATTTCTCATACATAAGTATTAAAAAAAAAAAAAAACCAGCTATCTCCACCACAGTACCAACCGCTATTACATAAAAAAAAATAATGTGAAATTTCATTGATTTTTTTTATATAATAATTTATATCAAAGTAACATAACTTTTAATAATTTAATAACAATTTTTTTTATTCAATAAGAAAAATAGAAAAAATTAAATGAATTAATCATAAAAATATGTACATTGATACATAAATTCATACATATGTAGTTATATATGATCTAATATTTTTGATATTTTCATTCAAAAATATTAGAAGTAAAAAGTGTAAACAAATTTATTTATATTAATTATATGAATAATTTATTTATATTTTATATTTAGAAAAAAAATCTGTTATTCAATCAAAAAAAAAGCTTAAAGTTGGTCGGATCAAAAAATGTTCTATAGCAAAGTTGTTGCTTTTTACTTGCTCTTTAATAACTTTTTCTTAATAATTTTTCTTAAAATATTTTTCTGTTACGAAATATGACACTAGTAAACTAAGACTTTCGGTTGTCCAATCGGTTCTTCCAATAGCTTATCAATCCGATATATTAACGTCAAAAATCTTAAATATGAAATTTTAAGCAATTCCGCTCAGTCGTTTAAGCTATACACATCTCCATAGACATACCCAGCCATACACACACTCACCAACGCACACACACGCACACACATACAGACAGACAGACAGACATCACGCTAAAAAAATTTGTACAGCCTTCTACGCACTGGAGTTGTGCATATTTTCAAAAATCTTGGGTTCAAATTTTTGGTGTGAAAACAATTCCTACCTTATGCATTCATGTATGCGGTCTGTAAAAATAATTGAACATTTCAATTTTAAATGAAGTATAATTTGGATTTTAATTGTGTAGGTAGTTCTTTTTGTTAATGTTGTTTTAAAAATTTTATTATTTTAATTGTATAAATATTTAATTATTTTTTGTCAGGATTCATGGTTTCACTTAATTTATTGTTACATTTAAAAAATACAATTATTTATGCTTATACATAATAAAAATATTTTTGAAATTAAGTGTTTTAAAAAAAAAACAAAACAAGGCAGAATGTAAACGGTTTAAAACAAGGCTAACGGTTTTTAAAAGCGTACATTTCCAAAAGATAATACAAACTGTTTAAAACTGTGACTTCCACCAACATATGAAAATTTCTTATAAGAAAAATGTGAAAATAGTACTTTTTTGCAATTTTGAGGGGTTGTAAGTCTGGTGCCCTATATAACTAAGAAAAACCATTAACACACGTAAAAATATATTATTGAACCTTTAATTTTTACGTCTTGCCGAAGATACAATTGTACAGGTGTCTAAAAATAGCAAATTTTCAATTTTTGAGCCGCAATAGCTCTTAAACAGGAGGTAGTACGAAACAATTTTCTGAGGAAACTATTCTAAAAGTTCTTTTTTGTCTCAAAATTTCAAGTTCCTATCTAAAAGCGTGCCGGAGTTATGAAAAGCGAGAAATATCATGCATAATTTGCTTTTCACATAACGATAAATTTAAATACTAAATTTAAAAAAACTTATATAATTTTGATATTGATTTATAAAGGTAAGAAAAATTCTAGTCGAATGGTGGCAGTTTGAAAAATTTTTAGAACATGAAATATAGGAATTTAAAAATAGGGCTTTTTCAAAGTTTGAGGCGTTGTAGCTGTGTAATGGAGGGGACTACATGAAAAAGTTATTCTACAACATTAATCTTTTTATGAGACCTACCCATGGTTAAAAAATGTTTTCTCTATCTTTAACGGTGTAGAAGTTTTGTAAAGAGACGGACGGGCGGAGACATTTTTTTCAAATTTGTTTTGGAAATGTGCTAAAAAGGAATGATGATGATAATGAAATAATTGTGATGGAAAATATCTTAATATTTTACACCGATAATAATTTCAATATATAAAAATACATATCTAAATATATAAAATCAATCAATTCATCAATTCCATAAAAAAAAAATAATTTCTTCCCAAATTAAAAGAATTAATGAATTCTTAAATGATGTTAAACTAATAAAACATTTCAATCTTGAAAGTCATTATTTTTAGACAATAAGCAATTAAATTAGTTATTATAAAGGATTATATTAATTTTTATTTCTTTGTTTTTATTATTTATTTATTTTAATTAATAGCTTAAATTAAAATAAATAGTTTGAATGGAAATTTACATATATAATTATTAATAAAAATTTACGGTATGGTGACAGAACCCATAAGGAATGAAGGAATTAGAACCCTCGAACTTTAATGCCTTTTATATTGGAATTAAGATCCACACTATTTTTTGTTATTAAAAGAAGAGAGAAACACAAAATGTAGAGCAAATGCATATCCCAATTCTATTTTAGTATGATTGGTATAATTTATTGGTATAATTTATAACACAGGAGGAAAACCTCCTGTAAAATAATTGAAAATCGGTTTTAATTTCATTTGAATATGAACATTTTTTCTAAAATGCCTCAATTAAAAACAATTAATTATTATAATATGTACCTAATGTTTCACTTTAATAATTATAATTTCATTTATTATAGAAGAATATAACTTGTTATATTTGGAGTGGAGAATTTATATGCTCCATTTAAGGTAAAGCTTTGCAAATTCTTGCTTTTTTGAAGATTTTATATTTTTTGATGTTGAAATATGTATGAAAAAAAAGTATAATTAGGAGGGATTTTGTTTTTGATTACAAACTCAGGGTTATACGTCTTTAAATAAAATATGAATATATGTGTATGAATGAGATTCTAAATTAGGAGGGATTTTAGAGTTGGATTCAAAATCAAATTCAGTCACTGAACCAAAATTTACAATTAATCTCAAGTCTATTTCATTTTTCTATTTTATCATTTTTATTATTTTGTTTCTGTTATATATATTTCATATTATGTAGTATTTTTAAAAAAGTTATTCAATCTAACATAAAACTTAATTTAAAAGTAAAACTGAAAACTGATTTAAACCTAATATATTCATCATTATCATCATTTTATTACTACAATTCGGGGTGGGCTCTGAGCTCTCTTATAACATTCCGTCAACGTTCTCGGTCTATCACCATTGTTCTCCAGTTCCGAACGCACACTACCCTTAAAACATTTTTTTATAAATAATATATTCATCTCCTACTAGAGCTGCCTCTATTACTTGTACGAACTATTCTGACCTGAAAAATAGATATTTGAGCCTGATCTTTAGGTAAACGTATAACAGGACGGCCTATTTAATTATTTGGCTTTTTATAAATTTTACTACATTTTTATTATTGATTAGTGATTACTATTAGTACTGCATTAGATCTTATTATTATAAGTATATTATGTTTTATAAGTATGTTTTATAAGTAAGTAAGTATAAATTTTTTAGGACGAACAATTTTTCTTAACAATTTTCTTTCGAAGATTTTTAGTTCATTTTTCTTTCCATCAGTTAGCATCCAAACCCTATTACATGATTTGCTATAAATAATTATACTCTTATTAATATGTTCTAGATTAGATTGTAATAATGTCAATTAAATTTTTTTTTCCTTAAAGATACATATATTTGTATCTTTTATTTTAAATCAAGAGATGTTACATCATTTGGATTTATATCAAATTTGTCTGTGTTAGTCGATGTAAATATACATTATACATAATATATATATACACTAATAACAACATCATTTGTCTTGTTTTTTTAATTGTTCATAAAATTCCATAACTTTAGATTTTAAAAAATCTAAATAAAAATTATTTTCCACTCATAGTTCAAATTATTCACCCATTCAATTATTATAAATATTCAGAATAATGATACATAAGATAAAATTTGACCAAACCCTTTATTTAAAAGAGAATTAACATTAAAAATCTTTTAAAATTCCAAACGTTGTTTAGTGATTACATCATTCCATTACTAAAAATTAATTCGAGTAACTTTATCTTCTATATTTTTGTTTTCTTTTTAGTTTTTTTTTTTTTTCAAGATAAAATCTATAATTTTTCAAACATCTAAAATTTAAGAATCTGATAAGAAAAATCTATGAATCAGTATTTTCATTTTTCTTTGTTTCAGAAATGATTCGAAAAAAAAACACACCTCTAAAATCAGTGATTGTTTTTATAACAAAAAATACCAAAGTAGAATGTAAACCAGCGATTTTGAAAGGCGTACATTTTCCAAAAGATCATAAAAAATGTTTAGAATTGTGACCCCAACAAAATTTGGATTTCTTAGAATTTGATACAAATAAGAAAAAATGTAAAAAATAAAGAGACACTTTCATTAATTTTAAGGGAACTTGATATAATTAAGAAAAACCATTAACATATTATGTGAAATTATAAAGTTAAAACTTTAATTTTTGCCATTTATTTAGAAAAAATTGTACAGGTATCTAAGTTACAGGTGTTTAAAACTTTTTTGACACACCTTACACTAATGCTAAATCACTAGATCTTTCTTCTCTTAAAATTTTAAGGTTCTAACTAAAAGCGGGCCGAAGTTATGAAGAAAGAAAAATCATGAAAAGTTTGGTTTCCACATAACGGTAAATTTAAATATTAAATATAAAGAAAAATGTATAACTAAGATATTGATTTATAAAGATAAAAAAAATTGCCGCCGAATAGCTTTTTTAAACTGAAAAAATGTTAAGCAGAACTACAAATACGCACATTTAAAAATAGAGCTTTTTCAAAGTTTGAACGACTGTAGCTCCGTAATGGATGGGGCTACATAAAAAAAGTTGTTCTACAACATTGATTTTTTTTATGAGTCCTACCCATGGTTAAAATTTCATTACTCTATCTTTAACGGTGTAGTAATATTGTAAACAGACGGACGGATTGATAGAGACAATGAAAATAATTTTTTCATTTTTTTTTTTGGAAATGTGCTAAAACGCGAGAAATTTATCAATGTAAAAATATCAATTTAATGATAAAGATAAAGTTAGATGTCAAATTTAATTTTAACAAATAATGAATTTAAAATTTTCAATTAATATAAAAAGAATATTGGAAAATTTTCTCTAATTAGTTCTTTAAAAAGTCACCGTCGTGAAACGAACCGTTATATTGATCGGTATTTTAAAAACGAAAAACAAAAAAAAATTAAAATAATGGCAAATATTCTTGGTACTTCTTTTGTCCTTTCATTAGTTTTTTTGAGTCATATAACATTATGTATTAATTTAAAAATGACGTGGATTGGTTTTGGTGAAAGACAAACTGATGATGAAATAATTGTTGTGGATTATCGTGAAACAGATTCAGCTAAGTCTCTATCATATAAAATTCATTTTGATTATGAAGATTTTTATTTTACTTTTGCAAATTTATCATTATCAGATGTAAGTGATAATTAATATATAATATATTATAATGTTATGTACTACCCTAAAAATAAGTTATATATATATATATATGTATGTATGTATGTGTATGTATATATATAAAGTGCTTAATTCCTTTAAAAAAATTTGTACATTACGTGGTGATATTTTTTTTATTTTACGTTAGTGATTATTTACGAAATATAAAATTAAATATAAATAATAACTGAAGCCCCAGCTACCAAGGTTAATTCCTATATATAGTATAATTAATTATATTAGATATTATATTATATAAGTTAAATAAATAAATAAAATATGAACTTAAATTGTAAAAATTTTTTAAAAATGTGGAAAAATATTTAATAGTATTTGTGAGTACCCCGTCTGTTATCTGTTAAGAGAATATGAGAATAAATTTTTTTAAAATGTGAAACCAGTGAAACACAAAAATATTCAATAGTATTTGTGAGTACCCCATCAGTTACATGTTAGAGAGGGTGGAGAGTTATAAAGCCATAAGTCATAAAGCCATATTTCATGGCTTGGGAATATGGCTTTATTACTCATTTAAGTGGGTCATAAAGCCAAATTTTTAGAAAACATTTTGTGTCATAAAGCCATAATTAAATTATTTTCTGATTCAAATATAATTTTATTTTTGTATAATTGTTGTTGATTGATTGATGTTGAAAAATGTTTGCAAAAGCTTTGGTGCTGAAATATATATGAAAGAAAATACTTAGGAAAGATTTTAAAGTTGGTTACAAAATCAGGATACCGGTTTTTTCCAGAATATACATATATGTAAAGATTCTGAAAAAAGGGGCAATACTGGTTTCGTAAACGACTATAAAATTTAAAATTTAAAATATAAAAAGAGATACATGTATAAGCAGAACCCGGAAAAGGGCAACCTTTATTTTGTAATAATTTTTGTATCTCATTTTTACAGATATGCAATAGGTTTGAGTTCATGAGGTTAAAGAGTTTCAAATTTTCAAAAAAAAAATATTACATTCTGACTGTGAAGTGAAAATTTAGACATTTTTATGAAAAACAAAAAAAAAGAAGGAATGAGGGCTGCTGAACGTTCAGAGGCAGCAAGTCCCAATCCTTCAAGAGAAGCGCAAAGGGAATTGTGAAGGGAACAGCTAAAGGAGGGGTGAAGAGTGGCTTGATAAAAGAGCAGCCAAGGCCACCACGAGGCTGATAGAAAATTGTTTGAAACCTTTTGAAAATATTGAATAATTAAGAACTTACTTTAATTGCGCTTTAAATGAAGATGCTTTAAATGCTTCAAGCCGCGTGATCAATTTAGGAAGATCATTTTACTTTTCGTTTTATACCCTCTTTCTTATAAACTAATTTTGTGGTTTAAGGTAAGAGGGTAAGAAACGAAGAGTATATTACTCATAAATACTCGCGTGCCTTGGCACAATAGAATTTCATACATGTTTTTTGTAATTATTGTTGTGACATAAAAAAAAAATAAAAATGTTTTTTTCTATTTATAGAATTTTGATAAAATTGTTCATAACTATGATGATAATGTATCTAAAACACAAATAAATTTCATAAATGTGACATCATCAAAAGTTAACATGACAATATATGGATTACCAATGAGAAATATAACAACAACTACAAAAATTCCAAAAACATTAGAAGGACGATCTTTTACATTTAAAAATTTTGGAAAAAGAATATTTGATCACAGTGATTTAAAAGAAGTTTATTAAAATTTAAAAAAAACAATAAAAAAAACTTTTAAAAATTTATTATTAAACATTAAAAATATATATATATATATATATACATTCTTAATTTTATTAGTGTTTTACTTTTAATTAGAAATAATTTATTGTAGTAAATAAATACAGAAAATTTTTATGAGTACCTACTGACTATATCAAAAATTATAAAAATGATTTTATCTTGAGGAAAATCTAATGTAGCCATAATATTTATTGAAAGAGTAATTTTATTTGTTAGGAAGTAAGGCAGTCGAAATATTGGAATAATTTCACTCTTTTAACTATAGATATTTTGTAGATAATGACACTTGCTCTAGCGCAATATAAAATGAATTATGCCTTCGCTAAAATGTCGTACAACGAGAGAGGCACTTTCTTCCAAACAGAGGAAATTTTCAGACGGGTCAAAATTGGTTATGTAAATTTATTCGTTGTAAGAACTGCAAGGTTGTGAAAAATCCTTCCATCAAATGTGTTCTCCTCTCTCTGTTATTTGACTGTATTTTTTGCAAGTTGCCTGTATTATTATTTGACTTTATGTAAAACATATAACTAGGGGGGATTTTACAGTTGGTTACAAAATCAGAGTTCAATATTTCCTTTAAGCAGAGGTTTGGTTACAACACCCTTTTAAATTGTTTTGTTGTTGAAATGTGTATGTAAAAGATATAGTTAGGAAAATAGATACAGTTAGAATATGCGGTCTATGACCGTAAAACAAATTCACTGTACACTTAATTTAGAATACAAGCAAGTCATTCAAAAATAGATTTTTTTTTTCTGGACACTTAACGGCAACATTGTAATAGACTTTGTGTTTGAAGAAGAAATTGGAAGAAATTCAAAGGATCAAAAGATCCAAACAAGAAAATGGAAAGAATATTAAAAAATAATTTCTAATCACAATTAGGTCCATATTTATGAAAATAAAATGGATTTAAATAAAATACTATATGCATCATCTGCTGAGAATAATTTTAATTAAGTTTGAATTTATTTAAATTTTTTTGGAAAAATTGCTTTGGAAAAAAAAAAAACAAAAATTATTTAGGGTGATTTAAGGTGAACAATTTGGATACGCTGGTTATTAAGGCAATAGAAATTGTTATTTCATCTGATATTTCTATATATACTTATTAAAATCGTTATTTAATCACAAATAAATTTCTTAAAAAATTAAAAGAATATTAAAAAAAATAAAAAATATAACTTACCTCTGGTATATCGTCAGGGACTTTTCCCATCCATGATAATGATAATATTGAACAGTCGCATTTTGTATTTGCGTTCCGTTCAAAATGAAGATGCATATCACTTATATTTTAAATAAAAAAAAAAATAAAAAAATATTTTTTAAAATATATAATTTTATAAAATATTTTCTTTTTTTTTCTAAATTATTTTACAAATATTTTACAAAAATTTTGCAATTTTTTATTTTTTTTTGACAACAATTCAAGTTATTTTATATTTAATTTTACTATAAAAATCAAGAAGCACGTAATTTTTTCGAAATTGATTTTTTTTTTAAATTCTTTAAATTTTTATTTTGTTTTTCTTTTTTTTTTCTATATAAGGCTTCAACAATTTAAAAGGTTTTTAACTTCATTTTCCTTATAATTTATTTTCCGTTTTGCTTTAATAGTTTTTACAAAAAAAAAAAAAAAAAAAAAAAAATATCCAAATGTTTCCCTATAAGTTGCAAATCTCTGAAAAGAAAAAAAAAAACAAAAAAAAAAAAATTAATATTATATATTTGGTGCTAAAAAAAAAAAATTATTTGTTAATTGTTAAGTTAAAATGATATCAACCTTGTTATATGAACCGTATAATAGATAATTAAGCAATTCTATTGTTTACATATTGGATTAGATTAAATTGAGTTATAAATGACAATTTCAAGAGGTATGACACTGTGACCTTTTGATGTAGGTTTATTGTGCTCCCCCTAAGTTACTAAGTTTTGTGGATTTTTCCTCCACTTATAATACTTCTGTCAGTCCTACTGCCTTTAACAAAGTAAAGATTTGTATAGCGTTTATTGCTAGCAGTTTATTTTCGGCAAAGCAATATGCTCTTAGGCGCATACATATATTGTGCTCTGAGTAAAGCATTTTAGTATATGACCTGGAGTCTTCTCAATTCTTCTTAACAGAATCTAAATGTACGGTCATTTTCTATTCCAATTTTCTTTAAATGTCTGTTTAGTCGGCAGGGTCCCGACAGGAATCCTGCTAAAATTCTCAGTTTATTTTTTTCTCGTTTTCTATGATTTTAGCATATCTTTTTCGGTTATAGTTTCTCAGCAACTTGTTTATATATAGTATTAAAAATGTAATATAATGCCAAAAACCATATAATTCGTATTAAAAAAATACGAAAAAAAAAAATAAATTAACGAAAATAACTTAAGCTCTTTATAAAATATATTTTCTAATAAATACACGTGTTTCAATCAACTTTAAATAATTTAAAAAAAATAAATTGGAATTTTAAATAATATTTTGATATAAAACTAGAAAATCAGTAGAGCTTAAGTTTACAAATTCTAGAAAATTTAATAATGATAAATATATTTCCAAAAAAAAAAAAATTTTTTTTTTTGCAATTCTTTTTAACACCTACCCAATATAATTCTTTATAATTTCTCAAGAATTCTATTTTATGTCTCTATAAAGGTTGGATTTTTGTTTTATGATTTTTCGTAGAATTTTACAGAATATTTTTTTTTTTTGTTTTTGTTTTTTTACTGCTAAATTTTTAAATTCTAAATAAAAATTACAAGATTCAAATTAAATTTTTACTTTTATAGAACAAAAATTACAAAATTCATTTCAAAATCAAAAGAAACATTGAGAATCTATGGTAAATTGTTTTTAGTTTTGATTTAAATAGTCAAAGCCAACAAACAAAATTTGTTCAATGAAAGTAAAAATTAATAATATTGAAAACCATATTTTTCTTTTTTATCAAGGTTAAAAAAAAAACCTTCCTATACTTTTATATACAGTCAATATCGGTTATAACGACATTGAGCGGACCGACAAATTTGGTCGTTATATCCGATAGGTCGTTCGTTATAAACAATATCAAAATTTTTTTATTATAAATTAAAAGAAGTATTATTTATTTATTTATTCAAGTCTTTATTTCACCGTTTTTAACAAAAAATAAAAAAATAATAATAATATGTACTTTACATACATTTAACTGACCTAATGTAACATGCACATCTAAATAAAAATGTTAGAAATATCAAACTAGCACCACAACCAGGCGACAAGTAGGCGGCAAAAAGTAACGGGTCAATCGTTTGATGCTTTTTTTCGTAACTAATAATAATGTATGTATTTTTCTTTATTTTGTTTTTTCGTCGTTATAACCGATAATTTTTTCTTTTTTGAAGTAAAAATAAGTGGTTATAAGCAATATGTCGTTATAAGTGATGTCGTTATTTCCGATATAAATTTGTTTGAAATTATATGAACTTAAAATCGGGACTTTTAAAAGTGGTCGTAATAAACGATATGTCGTTATAACCAATGTCGTTATAACCGATTTTGACTGTAGACCTTTTATTTACCTTCTATTTTAAAATTTTTTTTTATATTATACTTTAATTTTTGAATAAATAATTCCTAAAACTCTATATTATTTTTTTCTTACTAATTTATTGAAAACGAAAATTAAATTTAAAATTTTGCCAATCAAATATACTCTAGATAGCTGGTATAGTTAATAAACTTCGTGCAGCAAGGCACAATCAACTCGCCAATTTTATTTAATGTATTTATAAGTGACCTACTTTTTTCCATAGGCAATAGCCCAGGTTTGAACTATAGTATAGCCTTTGCAGACGATTTGAAAATTTATACAGATGATTCTCACGTCGGAATAGCTAAGTATAAATTGCAAAAATTATTTGATAAAGTTGTCGCTTACAATAAACGTTGGAAAATGCAAATCAATTACGATAAATGCGAAACAATTTTGTTTAGAAATATTATAAGCAAATGAAGCTATAGCATACAAAAAAACTGGAGAAATTTTCACATTAAAACGTCAGAAAATCATAAAATTAAGAATTCAACAAATTTCAAATATCTAGGAGTTCAATTTAAATATCTTTATAAATCCAATAACCATGTTAAAACACAAATTAGAAAAGCAAATAATACATTTATCAAACTTCAAAAACTATTTTATTCTAAAAGACTTTGCAGCCAAGTAAAAACTTTTTGTTACAAAACCCTAATTAGGCCCATACTAACATATGGTTGTCCCATATGGTTCAACATAAGCGCGTCTACAATGGAGAAGTTAAGGTTATTTGAACGGAAGTGTCTGAGAGCGTGTACAAATTTAAATAAAAAACTATCCAGCGGGTATTTGCACTACTACTCAAATATAGCACTTTTCGAAAGATCAAAAACGATAAGAATTGATAACTTCTTAATTGGCCTTATACGCAATCATATACTCCGGAGTATAAACCAAATACAAAATTCACTAATTTGCCACCCTCATACATCTCATCGTGTCTACTAACGGGTTTTGTTCCTCCAGAAGCCTTCGTTCTTTTGGATAAAAATAATCAAATTGAAAATGAAAACAACATACCGCTAATTTATCACTTCATAAGAAATGCTAGTGACAAAAAATTAAACATGAATTTATATAACCTAGACATCAATGATATGGAAAGCTTCAAATATGATATGCATATCCCTAATAGATATAAATTAAAAAATACAAATCTATATTTCTGGAAACAACATTAGATTAAGTTAGTTTAAGTTAAGTTAGTATAAGTTTAAGTTAGTTTTAGTTTAAAAGTAGGATTTAGGTATAACTTTTGAATATAATATAAAAATTTAAGTTGGTTTTTTAAGCAATTTTTACCAATACCAAATAAATAATAAATTAATAAATTAGATAAATACTTTACAATTACACTATTAATTATTATTAAGCACAATTATTGTTATGAATATTATTAATAAATTAGATGAGAGAACTGCTGTATTGAACAGTCACGTACATTTAAAAAAATTGTTAAGAAAAAATTCTTTCTGTTTTGTTAGAATTAGACATAATTATAAAAAAAGAAAATAAACAAAAAAAAGTTAAACATTCAAAAAAAAAAAAAAATTAATAAACTTCGTTGAAGATAAATTCAGTTTTATAAATTTTAATAAATAGTACTATATACAGGGTGTTTCACTTAAGATTACATATATTTTAGTAGGTGATTCATGAAGCTAAAACTAAAATAAAATTTTTAATTATTTTTATTTTTAATTTTATGTTTTATAAACATACGAAAATTTTATATTTTTTTAAAACTGTTTTTATACCCTACACATTAGGTATAGGGTATATTAACTTTGGTATGGTGTTTGTAACCACCAAAAGGAAGCGAGTTAGGTATAGACATGTATATATATTCTGAATCAGAATCACCGCCTGAGTCGATTTAGCGATGTCCGTCCGTCCGTACGCACGATAACTCAAAAAATAATGATGCTATCTTGATGAAATTTATACTGTAGGTTAACAATGACTAAGGTAAGGCGGGGATTGTAAATGGCCGAAATCGGACCATGCGTTCGAGTACCTCCCATACAACTTCCAAAACCAAATACGCATATCTTCGAAATTAATAAAGCTAGAAGCTTAAAATTTCGTACGAGGGTGTGTTTTTCTGAATCCCTGATATCCCCAAGATGAATTGATATCCAACATTTTAAATGAATTGGAGTGGTTGTTCGGGTTCCTCCCATACAAATACCAAAACAGAATAAGCATATATTTGAAATTAATAAAGATAGAAACTTCAAATTTGGTACTAGGGTGTTGTTTCCTGAATCCCTGATTTGTCCAAAATTTGAGATGAATTGGAGGAGCTGTTCGGGTACCTCCCATACAACTCCCAAAACCGAACATGCATATCTTCGAAATTAATAAAGATAGGAACTTCAAATTTGATACGAGGGTGCTGTTTCCTAAATCCCTGATTTTCCTAAAATTTGAGATGAATTGGAATGGTCGTTCGGATACCTCCCATACAACTCCCAAAACCGAACAAGCATATCTTCGAAATTAATAAAGATAGAAACTTCAAATTTGGTACTAGGGTGTTGTTTCCTGAATCCCTGATTTGTCCAAAATTTAAGATGAATTAGAATGGTTGTTCGGGTATCTGCCACACAACTCCTAAAACCAAACAAGCATATCTTCGAAATTAACAAATCTATAAACTTGAAATTTGATATAAGAATGTTGTACCCTGTTGATGTCTCTAAAATTTGAGATGAATTGGGGTGGTGGTCCGCGTGCCTTCACACACTTCCCAAGAGCTAATAAGCATATTTTCGAATTTAATAAAGATAGAAACCTGCAATTTTGTACAAAGGTTGTAAAAGTATTTATTTTTTTAGCTTGTATTAAATACCTAACTAAAATAACTTATGGATTTTTAATTTAATTTTTAATTTGAATTTTTTAGGTGCAGGGTATAAATAAGTCGGTTGCATCGACTTACTGTTACTTTTACTTGTTTTTTTAAGGAAACGGGTTTTCTTTTGAAAATGCTCTATTATGGTATTATTATTATGTAAAATTTGGAATTCTTGAATAGCTACCATAATTTTGCACTAAGTATCTAAGTTTACTCTAACTTATACCGTTTCTCAGATATAAGCCAAAATTGAAGAACATTTTTCATACATTTAAAAAAAAAAAACATTTAATTTCTAGATTCTTATGTTCCTGATTTGTTATATATAATTAGAATCAAATTATTTTAAGTAGAATTTTGAATTTTAATAGAAGAAAAATGATTTGTCAAATGAATAAAAATTACATCAAAAAATTTTTAAAACCACCCTCTGTTTGAGAGCTATAATTGGGGGTCAAAAATGGAAAATATGCTATTTTTCAAGCTCTGTAACTTAGGCAACCTGTACAAATTAATATGTAAATGTATTTTTAAATGCGTAAACAGTCTTCTTGATTATTTAACTTTTCTTAAAATTGCAGGAAGCGTCTTTTAATTTTTTAGAATTTTTTTTTTTGTATTAAGTATATAAAATTCTAAAAAAAATTTTAAAGTATTGTTCACAATTCTAAGATAACTTAAAAATCTTAGTACAAGTCAGAATTCTAAACTGTGTTTATTGATTTTTGGAAAATCTGCACTTTTAAAAACCTTTAGTTTACATTCTTCCTTGTTTTCTAAATTATTTCAAATACCATAAGAAATACACAAAACCGTTTTACATAAAATTAAAGTACTTTTTTCAAATGAACCAAAAATGTCAAAATATAGGGGCCTCGATGGCTTAGTGGGTAAGAGCGTATGTAGTACGCTGTAAACACTGAGGGAGTATGGATTCGAATTCCACACACGTCGTAAAAGTTATTCCCCCTTACGACATTTGCAGCCACGCCTGAACAGGAAAGGCTGTGTAATTTCCTGTCCACATTTATGTGGCAGAGAAATGCAATAAAAACAAAAAAAAAAAGGTCAAAATAATGATATATCTTAACGTTAATAACATATTTAAGCGAAAAAATTTGAAACTAATAAAATTATCTTTGTTTCTTCTTTAAATTTTAAATCGAAATTGCCTCTTTTTTTAGGTTTTTTTTTTTTTGTTAAAATTCTAATAACTTTTCAACGAAAAGTATCTGAAATATGGAAAATATATTTTGTTTAGAAAGCTGAAATTCAAAACTTTATGGCGGTTTATCAAACTTATTAGTTAGTTACATAATTTTTCAGATATAAGAAAATTAAATTAAAACTTAAAAAAACTTTAGGTCCCATTAGTTCGTTAGTTCGTTTTGGTCAAATACACCCTAAGAACGTTCTTTTTTTTTGCGGAATATTAAATAATAAACATTATGATATAAACTATTAATTATTTTCATACAAACTGAAATTAATACAATTGCAGAATTTAACGTAAAAAAAAAAAATTTAAAACAATTTCTATATACGTTATTTCAAATATGTTTTTATTTTATCTTCGATATTTATTTTACTTTGTATGCGCTATTTAAATTAAATAAAAAAAAACAAAACTGATTTTACGTAAAAAACAAAAAAAAAAAAAATAATAAGTAATAACAGAAAAACGTGCAAAAATAAAATAAAATGCTAAAAAAATAAACAAAAATAGATATAAAAAAAAATGTATATCCATCCAATTTATATCATTGCATACATATAGGCGGCAAACAAATAAAGCAATGAAAATCATAACTTGAATACTTTGTTTTTTTTTTATTTTTGCCTTTCATATTTATTTGTGTAATAAAAATAAATAATAAATATTTAAAATAAAAAAAAAATAAAAATATTTTTATTTATTTTAATTGTGAATTGAAAACATAAAGTAAATTAAATAATAACATTTAACAATGAAGAATTAAAGGAATAAACCACCCAAAATTTAGTTTTTCCTTTTTTTAATTTGACTGGACGAATTTTTTAAACTACAAAACTACAAAATATTAAAATTGTCACTTTAGATTAAAATAGATTTTAATAATTTTAATAAATTATAGAGTAGCGAAGGAAATAAATATATGAGAGACACAATTTAAGAACTTTAATTCAAAAATGTTTACTCTAAATTTTTCCTAAAATGTAAATATTACAAACTAACTAAAATTTTAAATAAATAAAATATGAAAAAACTTTTAAAAAAAAATATATATTTTGTAATGTGTAATATCTAAGTGTTAAAAGAAATAAGTCAAAAATATTGAATATATAGTTGTTTCGGAATTATTTAATTTTTTCCAAATAAAAAAACAATTAAATAAAAACGAGGAAATGTGCAGTAGAGTAGACTGCGTCAACTCTGCTATACATTGTATGAACGTAATATATGCTGGTTCTATAAATCTTGATCTTCTTTTAAAAAATTTCAATTGTCTTAGTACCGACCTGAACTACCAAGTTATCTATATTTATGTAAACTATGGAATTGTATGACAGTTACCCGAATCTATTGCACCAAAACAACCAAATTTTACAGAAGTTATTGCCCTAAAAGTTGATCATCTTTTGTCAGACGCTTAACTTCATAAAGTTCCAAGAGGTGCAAGAAGCCTGAAGCCGGCTAATTTTAAAATGTTAACATTTTTCAGAAAACTTTGTTTTCCCGTAAATAAATATCATAGACTCTACGAAATAACTTCACAAATTCATCACAAATATCACTAGATGCAATTCATGCATTCCAATAGAAATTTATAAGTATGGAATACATTTGGCAAATTTATGGAGCAAAATATTAAAACACTGATTTTTTTATGGATTCCATAATAGAAAAAAAATTTAGTTTTTATATTTATGCTTCACAAAAATCAATGAAAATTATAAAAGAGAATATACAACATATAATTTTCTAAAAAGGACCATTATATTCTTAATGATTTTTTCTAGATTATTTAACACAATTTAAATAAAATTCTTCTGTTCTATTTAAATAAGCTGTTGGTGTGTTGAACTTATTATGTAAAGCTTATTAAAATTCAAAGTCTAATAAAATATACCAAAAACTGACCATAGAATGATGTCTTATTCTACAAACCCTTTGCAATTTTTATAAGAATACTGAAAGTATGTTGATTGCTTGTTTCCAATATCTAAATTACAAAAGATTTATTAGGTGGTTTGGTAATTTAATTTAAAAAATTTATTAAATTTACGTTTAAAAATTAATTATTTAATTATTTGTTAATTATTTGTATTAAAATGGACAAGATGAATTTCTCATATTAAGTTATAAAGAGAATTTTCTTTTATATAATTTTTTCAATTAATTCTTTAAAAATTTTATAAGGTTTTTTATTTACCCAAAAAAAAAAATTTAATTTTTAAATCATAAATCCTAATTTATTAACATTTGAAAGTCGATAAAAAAGATCGCATAACTAAATTTTCAATCCCACAAAACAAAAAATCAAAAAAAATTTTTTATTAAAGAATTTATTCTTTTAGCGCATATTTAAAAAAAAAAAGTATGATAAACAAGATAGAATATAAAACCAAAAGTTTTTAAAGTGCACATATTCGCAAATACAATAAAAACACTTTAAAACGAGGAAGAGTACAGTAGACTGTATCAACTCTAGGATACCCGAATGAACCTTAATATATATTTTAAAAAACATGATCATCTTTTACAAAATTTCAGGTGTTTTAGTACCGCCGTTAAGTACCTAAATGTATTTATGTTAATTTTAGAATTTGTATAATAACTAACTGGACCTGTTGCACTATCACAACCAAATTTTACAGAAGTTACTGCCCTAAAACTTTATCGTTTTTTTGTAAGATTTCAGATATCTAGCTTCACTAACTTCTAAAATACGCAAGCTACCTGAACCTGCTGCTTTAGCAGAACCAAATTTTACAAAAGTTGTTGGCATGTAACTCGACACCTCTTCACTAAATACCTAGCTTCAATAGATACTGAGTTATTTCCATATAAAGAAAGAAGTTGTATGGTAGGTACTCGAACCCGGCGGCCAAAAATTCTGGATTTAAATAGCGAATCTAACAATTTAGCAAAAGTGGTGTAAAAAAAATTTCAGCCTACTACCTACTTTATTATTTGAGTTATCGCGCGGACGGACGAACTGAGCGACACTATATCTACCTCGTCTTTTTCAAGGTCTCACAAACGTAATGGCAAATTTATTATACCCTTGAACATAGTTCACACGGGTATAATAATATTAAGACTTGCATACAAATTTATAATTTTTCTTAGAATTTCATATACATTTCCATACACTTACTTCAATTTTAATTTAACTCTATAATTAGGAAAAGCTGTTATCACGTGTAAAAATCTTGAATCTTTAATTTTTGCGTTTTACATAAAAAAAAAATGTTCAGATGCCTAAGTTACAGATGTCTAAGAATAGAAAAGTTTCAATTTTTGACTCCTAATAACTCCTAATAAATAAATGGTGTTCAAAAAAAGTTTTGAGGTAACAATAATTCTGAAAGATCTTTATTTTTTCTCAAAATTAAGAAGATCCTACTAGAACCGTATCGGAATAAAATCTTGCAAAATTTTTTCTTCACACAAAACGATAAATTTAAATATAAATCCTGTCCTATTATTTAGCGTTTTCAGATTAAAAAAATTTTAAGGAGAATCTGAGACATACACAACGAAAAATAATGTTTTTGAATCTTTGAGAAAAGCTGTAGCTTCGTAATGAGTGGAACTACATAAAAATTTTTATTATTTTTTACATTTTACATTTAATTTTTACTACATCTACAATTTTTTTAAGTCACCCATCTATGATTAAAATTTCATTGTTCTATCTTAAAAATTCTTGGATCTAGTTCAAGCTTTTGAAGTTTTGTAAACAGACAGACGTAGTAAACGTAATAAACAAATTTTTCAAATGTTTTTTTTTTTTTTTTTTTGAAAAATATACTAAAAATAAGAAACAACTTCTGAATTAATTTCTATTTTCACAACCAAAAACAATTTTGTTTTCATCTCACGTTTAATGACTTCTCAGTGTTAATTAAATCCCGTGTGTAAAATATAAAGTTTTTTGAACATACGAAATATTTTTATTTTTTATTGGATGCTGAAAAAAAATCTCTGCGGTTTGATTTTTCATTTTTAATTTAAAGTAAAAATTTATCCTTCAAAATAATATTCTTTAAAATTTAAAATTATGATTATTGTTAGAACTGATATAATTTTTCTTTGTTTGGTTTTAACCACGATTTTATATTTTTTCACAAAAGTTACTCTTATAAGTTTTTCTTAGAAATTTACATTTTAGAAACACACTATAATACCTATTTATAACTAAAATTATAGTGAGAATTTGTGAGTAGATATTAGATAAAATGTGAAGTATCGAAGGATAAATAATTGACATGCGTTAAATTGTGTATATATTTTACACATTTTCTAAATTTTATTAAAATAAATAAATAAATTTGTTTTTTTTTTTTTTTTTGTGGTTTATTACATTTTTAGCACATTTTCAAAATAATCTTAAAAAATGTATCTATTAGTTTCACTCTTCCCGTCCGTCCGTTCGTTTTTTTATAAAACTTCTACACCGTTAAAGATAACGCAATGAAATTTTAATCATGGATAGGTTTCATAAAAAAATTAATATTGTAGAACAACTTTTTCATGTTATATATGAAGACAAAATTTCGCAAGATTTTTCTTCCTTCCTTCCTTCTGCACGCTTGTAATTAGAATCTTAAAATTTTAGCAGAAAGATCTTTTACAATTAGTATAAGTTGTTTTAGAAAGTTTTTTTGTGCGACCTCCCGTTTAAGTGCTATTAGAGCTCAAACATTTTGCTATTTTAAACATTTGTAACTTAAGCACCTCTACATATTCTTTCAAAATTAAAGCCAAAAATAAAAGCTTCAATTTTGTAATATTACACAATATGTTAATGATTTTTCTTAAATATGTAGAATTTTCTTAAAATTTATGAAAATTTATATGAAATTCTAGGAAAATTTTAAAATTTTGGTACAAGTCACAATTCTAAACATACTAAACAATATTTGTATATTGTCTTTTAGAAATGTGCGTCCTTAAAAACCGTTAGTTTACATTCTACCTTGTTCATTTTTATTTTTAAAGACAGCTTCATTTTCGATTATATACCTGTCAAAATTTGACATAAAAATACTTATTGAGAAAAACAATTATTATATGTATATAGCGATAGGAACGTATAGTTCTCAGAATATAATAAATTTGCCATTACGCCTGTGACAGCTTAAAGGAGACAAAATAGAAATTCTCAAATATATAATTCTTGAATTCTAAGTCTTTTTACGGTTAAGCCATGTATATCATTCAGTCAGTCAGTTCGTCTATGTATATAGTTATGAACTATAACTGGAAAAATAATAAAGTTCGGATTCTGAAATTTTTACTATTTCATCTTTATAAAATTGTTATTTTAACTATTGAAATGAAGTAAGTTCGCATAAGTACCGCACAACTTATGTTTTTGTTTTTTTTTTATATAAAAATAACTCAGTGACTATTGAAGCTAAGTATCTGAAATTTTATGCCAACAACTTTTATAAAATTAGGTTGCTCTACTCGTATATAGCTGAACAGTTTCGGGTAACTGAAAAATTTATATTTTCAAATATTTGTACACAATAAAGCTGAAGAACTGAAATTTTCTAGGAGATGATCAAATTTCTTAGCAATAATCTTCTGTGAAATTTGGTTGGTTTGGCTCAACATGTTCATGGGTAATTGTCATATGTATGTTGGCACTTAATTAAGTTAGACATTGAAAATGTTCTAAAATACGATCAAGTTTTATTGCTATAACTTCTCTTTATGGCATTAACTTCCTTCTGAATTTAAGTTGGTTTGGGGCAACGGGTTCAACAAATAGTCATCCTTTCTTGAAACTTAATTAACGTAAATATATCTGAAATTTTCTAACATGATAGTTAAATTTTATGGAAAAAATATAATTTATGTATGAGCGTGTATTCTAGAGTTGACATATTCATTATATAACATCTACCTCGTTTTTTTTTTTAATTTTAAATATCTTAAGATTCTATATAAAATTTATTGCTAATATTAATATATAATTTAATAATTTTGGTCTTATTTAAAACAAAAAAATTATAAGTCATTATTCAACTAAATAATCACTTTATGTCTTAAATGAATAAAAACTGTTATATATAAAATATATAAGTAAATTAAATCTTTTGGAATTAAATATTCTTAGTAATAAAATTTTACAATTTTTGAAAATCATAAAATTATTGAAAGAGTAAATAAATATATGAAGATTTTCTATATACACACAAACACATTTCGCATATATGTAAAATAAATTTATATGAAATGTGTTGAAAAAAAGATAATGTTAAAATAAATTGAGTATAAAAAAACAAAAAAAAAAAAATGATAAGGATAAAATAAAAACAAATTTTTTTTTTTTTAATTACTTTCATTTTCTTAATTTCCCTTCACTAAATTAAAAATTTTTTCTTTTTTTTTTCTTTGGATATAATTCTCCTATACATAAACACATTTAAGCTTCTTTTGTAAACAATTTACCGCATTAAGGATTAGCTAAATTAAAAAAAAATGTTCTATAGATATTTGTAGATTTATATGTATATACATTTTAGTTATATTTTATAATATGTAAATATGTACATTTATATTAGAATAATTTTAGTATTTATAGATGACGACTTATACAACATATATAAATATGTGTGTGTATATTAAAAATTAGAATTTTAATGAAAAATTAATTGTAGTGTAAAATATTTTTAAGTAAAAATATAAAATATTATGAACCAAATTTAAATACTTAAAAATTTCAAAGTTTTTTTTAAATTAAACTCTGAGCACCTCTGATATCAGCAGTGCTCTGAGTAATAGTAAATTAATTCAAAACAGAAAAGAGACATCCAAAATAATAAAAACGAAAACAAAAAAAATAAATTTTTCAGAATTTTATGTTAAATTATATGATAAAAATATTTTAATATTTAAATTTTGTTTTTGTTTATGAAGTAGGGGAAAATGAAGAAAATTCAGTGACCGAATGATTAAGCACATGATAGTTTATCAATTGAAGGAGTACAGGTTCAACAGGTTACACAGAACGTAACATTATTTTCTAGAAAAATTTAAGTCATCTTTCCAAACCCCACTTATAAAGTAAGTATATAATGCATAATATAAACCAAATAAATAATATTGTAATATAAAGTACTAAAAAGCATTAAAAAATGTATAATGGTATTAACTCGCACTATTTTAATTACAATTAAATTAAAAATAAGTTTTTTGGCAGGTGCTTGAACTTATTCCCTTTTCTTTTTTTTCAACTCGAATTTTAGGACAGTAAAAGAGGCATCCCTTAACACCCTTGTACAAAATTTCAAGTTTTATCTTTACTAATTTCGAAGATATGATAATGCTTGTGAAGATATGAAGATATGATAGCTCTTGGAAGGCGTGTGTCAGGTACCCGAATTGTTACTCCAACTCATCAAATCCATCTCAGGGACATAAAGAAAACATGCCAGAACACCATTGTACTAAATTTAAAGGTTCTACTTATGTTGGTTTTGGAGATATGCTCATTTGCTCTTGTGCTTGTTCGGAAGTTTCCAAAATACGAACCCATGTTTCAAATTCTCTCAAATGTCAGTTTCCAATTTTACAGAAAGGGAAACATTACAGAACACCCTTATACTAAAAATAAAAGTTCTATATTTGTTGGTTTTGGAGATAATCTCGTTTACTTTGGGCTCGTTCGGAAGATTCCAAAACTCTAACCCATGGCCCAAATCTTCTCCAATTTCAATCACATAAAGAAAACATGACAAAACACCCTTGTACCAAATATAAAAGTTCTATACTTTTTTTGGTTTTGGAAATAATCTCGTTTGCTCCGGAATCATTCGGAAGCTTCCAAAATCGGAACCCATTGTCCAAAACCTCTTAAATTTTAGAAACATAAATCAAACAGGAAGTAACATCATTGTACCATATTAATGAAAGGTTCTATGTTTGTTGGTTTTGGAAATAATCTCGTTTGCTCCGGAATCATTCGGAAGCTTTCAGATTCCGAACCCAAATAAAAACCAAAAAAACCGAACCAAATATGGCAAAATATGTTTATTCATGCCCAAGCATATTTGTGTTTTCTTCAAACAAGCATGTATGTTTGAAGTAAAATCGAGCGCATGAGCTAAATTAAAGTATAGCCATACTTATTATTATAAAAACAGAACATGTAAACCAATCAAAGAAACTCAAAAGGAATTATTTTTCGTTTTGTTCTTATACTACACACTTCCGGTAAACAATATTTCGTGTTATTACTTTAATTTTAATCATATGAATTTAGTTCCACTGACAAAGAAATAGTGCGAGCGAGTCACACTATTAAAAAGTATATAATCCCAAAAAAAAAAATTAATTAAATATTAATAAATTTTTGTTTATACAAAAAAAAAAGACTTTAAGAAACATATACTAGTATTCAACAATCTAGGTTTTTGTGATGATATGATAAATTAGCAAATGTAACGGTAACTAACTTTATATTTGGAATCTTAAAATGTTCTGAATATAATAACAAAATAAAATATCAGTAGGTATGGATATCATCCCCATTAGAATTTTTTAAATTCAGCAGTTTCATTTAACTCAATTTTATCGGTTTTGTTTAATAAATAAAATATACTTTGTTTAATGCATACCCATACTTTCTTAAAATGTCAAAAATTACACCAATTTTTCAAATTGGTAACAAATTTGATATCACTAATAATTAATCAATATATAATATCTGTTCCATACGATAGGATCGGGTATAATAAAATTACTCCTCCGTTTGTAACACCTCGAAATAAGTGAGCTAGATATACCTTCAAATGTATGGATCGGATCAGAAAAAAATTCTAAGACGTTTGAGCCATGTCCGTCCGTCCGTCCGTCCGTCCGTCAGCACGCTAACTCAAAAACTAAGAAAGCTTGAAATTTACACAAAATATTCTGGGAGTAATTTGTAGGTTCCCTATTTTTTTGGTTGAGTTTGGACCAAAACTTAGGGTAGCTCTCGAACACCTAACTTTTAGATCCCCACGTTTTTTTTGAAATAGAGCTATGAAATTTTAACAACTGATAGATCTCACAAAAATATTAATTTTATTTTTAATAACTTTTTTTTGTAGCCCCACCCGTTACGGAGCTACAGCTCCTCAAAGGTTCAAAAAAGCTCTATATTTAAATTGTTATAGCACAAGTTGTATAAGATATATCTTCATTTTGAAAACGCCAAACGATTACTACTTTTATTAGCTTTAAAAGTATATATACAATAAATATATACTTGTGGCATACGGTGTCTTAATTTACCGTTATGCGAAACTCAAATTTTGCAAAATCCTTTGACCCTTCTATCTTCTAAACAGTTTAAGTTGGAAACTTGAAATTTTGACAGAAGTTAGATCTTTGAAAATAAGTATGAGTCATTTCAGAATTTTTTTTTGTATCACCCCCCATGTCATGTTTTTTAGGAGCTGTAAGGGGTCAAAAACTGAAAATTTCCTATTTTTAAACACCTGTAACTTGAACACCTGTTAACATTTTTTTGAACTAATACACAAAAATTAAAGCTTCAACATTACACTATTATTTCTGTTAACAACTTTTTTTAATAATATAGGGTTACTTCATAATTGACGAAAGTGTTACTTGCTTTTTTAAAATTTTCTAACAAATTTCTTTAACGAATTTTTTCCATTTTGTTTTACTCGATAATTTGAAATTGTTGAGGATATAATGCGTAGTACATAAAAATGTAAATAAATAAACAACATAACGGTTGCTTGAAGAATTTTTATTTATATGATAGTGTTATACATACATACTTATATAATATCATGTTTATTTACATATCGTATATGTCACTAGTGAATGTATGATAAGAGTATAGATGTATATTATATAGTGCCGTATTTACATACATATATGTATTTTATTATACTTATAAGAAATTATTCTGTCAATGGAATATTTAAATATAATATAATATAATATTTAAAATTATATTTACTATTTTGTACTAAGTAAATTTAATATACATTTACCGCTTAGTATTAAATGGTACTATAGAATATTTGAAAAAGTTTTGGATTGATAATCGTTATGTGGAAGGTTAGAATCTGCTTTTGAAGAATGTACATATAAACATATAGTTTGAATATATGTACAACCCATAGTTCTAGAAATTATAAAATTCACTGAAATTATTTGAAAATACTAAAATATTAAAAAAATAATACTGTAAGCAGAGTGACAGGCTGTGAACATACTAACGGTTTGTACGGGTATCTAAGAGTTGACAAAGGCAACTGTATTCTTCCTCGTTTATTGTAAAATCTGCAACCATATACAAAGTAAATTCACCTTGTCTCATATTTTAACTATATGTTAAAATTTTACAAGAAGATTTTAATTTGAATTCAATTTTTTACAATTTCAATTCAATCAAACATTTCATAAATCAAACAAGTGATTTTTTGAAAATACAATTTCCTTCAGACACGAAGTAGTCTTTAAGAACAACTAGTTGTCTTTAAGTTTAATTAAATTTTTTAACTTCTTATTCAAATTCTTTTAAGAAGTAATGATTCAAATTTTTAGACAATAAAATCAAAATATATATATATAAATTTTCAATATATAAATTTTCAATATATATAAATTTTGCCATGTAAACCTAATTAGGATATTTAAAGGTATTGTAAAAAAAAAAATATCCTTTTATTTTATTCTTTTAGTACTTCCCTTAATATTTTATGCAATTTTATATAATAATTACTAAGTCCAATTTTATTTAAATATATAAAAGTATTACCTATACAGTTGAAAATGAGAAGCTCTCAAAAAAATTTTTTTTAATATCTAAATGACAAGCAAAAAAAAAAAATTTTTTTTTTAATATTTTTTTCATTACATTTAAAAATTAAATTAAATTTGTTTTTTTTTTTTTTGTTTTTTTTTTTTAAAAAGAACTAACCCGAATGACTAATAAATATTTTATTGAAGTACATTTTATTTTTTTATAAATTTTTGTTTTATTATAATTTTTTTTTATTTTTGGTTTTTTTTTTATTTTTAAATTTTCTTTTACTTTGTAGTTAAATGACCATGAAAAGTTCCCCGAAAATTGACTTTATCCGAACGTACGTTTCCAAAGTGAATTGTTCTTTAAAAAAAATAAAATATATATATATATATATACTTGTATACATTTATATATACATATATATATATGTATATATAATAAGGGACGTGTTTTTCTTAAACAAAACATTAAAAAAAAAAAACAACCTAAAAATTACTAAACACGTCACAGTCAGAGATTTTTTTTTTTTTTTTTTTTTGTATTTCAATTCTTCCTTTTTTTTTGTTCGTATCAATTTTAAAATACTTAAAGAAAAAAAAAAATTGTGAAAGTTCCTGAAAGTTGCTAAACTAAGACATTTAAACAAAAAAAATAATAATAATAATAATAAATTAAGTATTTATGGACTCAAAGATTAAAGAGCATTTTTAAATGAAATTTACTGTGTTATTGTAATAACAGTTTTTTTTTTTTGTTTTTTTTTTCGTCGTAAGTGAAGTGTACAGGAAAATATCTTATAAATTTCTTTCATTTTTGAAAAAAATTTTTTTAATATCCAAACCCATCTCTTCTCGTAGTAGAATATATGTGTAGGATAAAGTTCCGCTAAGGGGTGATAATAAATTTAAATGGTACTATTTTAATTAAACCGTTATATTTTTCCAGTAAAACAATAAACTGGAACCATATATATATAAATATTCTGGAAAAAAACGGATAACTATGATTTTCTAGCCAACTCTAAAGTTCTTCCTAATTATATTTTTACATACATATTCAACAACAAAACTTTTACAATTGTGGGGATTGCCACCTCCAAACTCCCGCTTAACAAATTATCAAAACGCAACTTTATATTGTATTCAGCTCTAAGGTGCATCTTACTTACATTTTTACATATAGATATTCCAACAAGAAAACAAAAAGGCAAAATAAATGTATGAGAAATAAAATGTGAAAATGTTTTCGCATTTGTGTCCGCATTTGTATCCTCTGGTGAGTCTATTTGCCAATATATATCATATTTATTATATACAGTTGAAAATAGTGCTTTTGTAATGGTATAATAATAAATATAGGGTGTCTTTGAAAATTTCGAAAATTTAACATGTATAGTGATTTTTTTTTTTGAAACTTGGAATTTTTTTTTTTTTTTTAATTTACACTTTGAACTGCAATATCTCAGAAACGGTAGTACTGATTAAGATGAAACAAGATGTATATTAACAGCAATATTATGCTCTACAATATCAGAGAATGCTTACAGTTTATTGTTTAACTGTAAAAATAAAACGGTTTAATTAAAATTATAGAATATGTTACGAACATTTTATAATGCACTTTTCGCCAGCGGTACTAATGGCATATATATATTCGGAGTTTTGGAGATATAAAGTACCGTTATGTGATGACGTCATTTAAATCTATGATCACCCCTTAGCGGAACTTTATCCGATTTTTACATAGAGTGAATGGTAATTGAGTTAATCTACAAGTAAATTTTGGAAGTTATAGTGAATGGAATTATATGTGAGTACGAGAAGTTTATAAGAAAAATGTAATAAAATTATTGTATTCGAAATACAATGAATAGATTTTAGAATTGTAATTATATTTACTATGAAATTTTCTGAAATGACAAACAAATGGGAAATCAATTTTATATAATAAAAAAAATCAAAACTTTAATTAAAAAAAAAATTTTTTTTTTTTTAAATATATTATCAGATTAAAAAGAACTTAAATCTGTATATACCAGACAAAACATCATGAATCAATTTTTATCAGTGTCTACACTCTACATGTTCATACCATACATACCATATATATATATATATATTATATATATATATATATATGTATACCATAAATATATAAAAACAAAAAAAAATATTTAAGAATCCTCTTAAATTTTTCTCTTAAATTATTGATTATATTCTATATAGAATAAATTTAATAAATTTTCTTTTAAAAGGATAATATAATAAATGATATATATATATATATATATATATATATATGTAATAAAAAGTGAATGGCATACAGTTAAGGATTTATATAATGTGAAAATATGTGAATATTTTGAATTCATGCATAATAATTGATTTTAAAATTATTAGGAAAAAAAAAATTTTATGTTAATGTCACATAAAGTTTACAAATATTTTTTTAAAATAATGGAAGATTCTTCGCATTGAAGTAGTTGAAGAACTAGCGAGTGCAAGAATCACTCATTTTTATTGTGATTTATTAACAATTCGAGCAGAGCTTCATGCCAGAAAATATGGAACGAAATTTTTAAAATCATGGTTTTTTTTTCACCCATTTACGCGGGTTTAGGTTTCGGACACGCAGATAGCGAGCGAGCGAGCGATATTTTTGCGATAAATGAGCAATTTTTTACATTTCAAATTAGCTTAAATTTTGAGCGACAAAACTTCAATCAATTTTTTTTTTTTTTAATGCATTGCTCTGCCACATAAATGTGGACAGGAAATTACACAGCCTTTCCTGTTCAGGCGTGGCTGTAAATGTCGTAAGGGGGAATAACTCTTACGACGTGTGTGGGATTCGAACCTACACTCCCTCGGTCTTTACAGCGTATTTTATAAGCTCTTACCCACTAGGCCACCGAGGCCCCGTTTCAATAAATTATTATTATAGTTTGATTTCCATAATAAAATTAATGTTCTTAACATTTCTGTAAAGTACAAAATAAAGCATATCTAAAATATTCAATTTTGTTATTTTTTATTATTTCATTTATTAGTAAATTAATAATTTAATTATTTTATAACTGTTGTAACGGCTATAGTCACTGTTAGCAAAATAGTAATAATAATAGGCGGATTCATTGTTTTCTTACAGTCCCACTCCCAATTCAATGTTTCCGTATCCATTTCCTATCCTTTCCTATCTCTACTACTTTCCTATCCCTAGCCAATACACTGCGTTCGCAGGTAAGGGTTTCATCCCATTATATTGGCTAAAAGAAGAGGTGGGTTTAGTCAGTAAGAATCTGACACTATCAAGGGGAAATTCTTGGTGTCTTTGGATGATTCCCACCGCCTTTAGGGGGGAAAAAATATATAGGTATTATATATTGAACATTCATTTTTTCTATATTAAAATAAATGATCTTATCTATATTATCAAAGTAAATAAAGTTAAAAAAAAAAAGATTTTTAAATTATTATTAGCTATAATACTCATATTAATTTGATATAAAATTAATCGATAGTAAACGTAATATTTACTTTAAAGTAATTACCAATCTCTCATCAACGGTTATTGTCCTAGAATTTATTCTTTTTGGGACTAACTTTTCTTGAACTTTGCTTTTAAGAAAGTCGAAAATGGTCATGGACATTCTTAAATAATAAAAAAAAAATCCCAGGCTCTTCTCTAACTTACCTGTACAAAGGATGATATTTTACCAAAACGAAATCTTTCTTGATTTTATAGGATGACTTTATAAGATGAATCCCATATTTTCGAATAATTTTATAAAATATATTATATTTAAAATATGATTTATTTTCATATTTTAAAAATTTTCGGATTACCGTTCAAAACTAGCAATTTTCTATGACCACTTGCTCCTTGCAAAAATGGCTCGTTCGCTATCAGCGTGTCCGAGCCCAGACACTGTGTACAAATAATTTTTTTCTTTTTGGATAATAAAACAAAATAATTTGATTTAGAAATTTTTTTGTCTTTTTGTTAATTTGTGACTACGTATTTATCAATAGAAAAGGAAAAGTATTGGCGGTATTAGTGAAGTGAATTTAAGCAGAGAAATGGATGGATTTTTTTTAAAAGTTATTTTGAAAATATAAAAAAAAAAGATCCTAAAGACTTTTTCAAAACAGTCTTCAATTAATTTCTCTCAAATTACAAAGTGTAATGAAAACATAATAGTTAAAAGTTGTTAAACTTTTTTCCTTCGCTGCATAAGAAAGCGTCTTGACTACGTTAATTGTACAAATATCCATACAACTCAATAGATTTTAATTTTTTTTTTTTTACAGCACTTGCATCATGGCTACGCAAAATTATGTTTGATTGTTATAGGATCTTTATGCATAAATATTTTAATATAATATTTTGAAGTAAATGTTAAGTAGTTATTGCATGTAATTGTGTTTCCCAAACTGTAAATTTAAGAAATTATGAATTAATTTTAAAAATCAGGTGAATATAAATTTTTTTCTCGTAAAAAATAAAAAGGAAAAAATAAGTTGTTTAGTTGCAACTTAAGACTTATCATCTAATAAATGAACTTGATTGTTTCTTTGTTATATCCTTGAAAATCTAATTATTTTTTTTTTTTCAAAAACTGATTTTTTTTTTTTTTTTTGGTTGACCTTATAATATAATATAGTTTTAAAGAAAATTAGATAATATAAAGATAATATGTATTTATTAGAAAATTACAGGTTGAAGGCTTTTTAAAACCCATTTACATATTATCTTTATATAAAAGCAAAACAATTTAATTTAATCTGTGATATTTATTTGTATTAGTATATAAATATTCAAGTAAAATCAAAATTTATTACAAAATTAATTAATCCGTTATTTTAATTTATTTAAACTTTAAACAAGGATAATAAATTTTCATTTCATTTGTACGTTCATATATGGGTGAAATATTAAATTTTATTTTTGTTAAAAATTACTAAGAAAATTTAAATTTATCTTTTAGGGTAAATTTAAATTAAAGTTTAAAGTTTTCTTATTTTTTATTTTTATTTTGAAATTTAATGAATATTAAATTTATTTATGCTTGAAAAAAGATTTACTGTTATTTTTAATATAATTTTATTGGAAAATATCTGGAAAATTCACATCATATTTTAAACTTTTTTTTTTTTAAATAATTTATGTTTTCAAATCAAGGACATACCCATTTTCTCTTAAATGACAGATTCCATTAAAATGTGACTTAAGATTTTTGTTTTTTTTTTTTTTTTTTTTGTTTCCAATCTGAAAATTAATAGGCTGTGTCAAAGAAAATCTTAAATCACATAATTTGTATGTTACACACATATTATTTGTTAATGTGTAATGTGTTTATTGTTCTTTTGAAATTTCTAAAAACAAAAAGAAATTGAAAAATATTGTAAAATAGTCTATCTGTTTAATAAATTGTCACAAATTTAAAGAATTTTAAATGAAAATTAAAAAAAAAAATAACATTACTTTAATTTCTGCTCAAAATGTTAAAACATATTTAGTTTTATTATAGCAACAATGTTTTAATATTTTCGGAAAATTTCATAAAACATCTGAAAACATTAAAAATTTAGCTGCATAAACGAGTATTAAAAATTAGTTGGAAGAATAATAATTTCGCAATGATGATAGGAACAACAATTATGTTAGAAAAATAACATTATTTAGTCATATGAAGTCATATGAAGTCATATCATTTATGAAGAACCAATAGAAATATATAATTTTAAATAACAACATTCAAGGTAGAATTTAAAAAGGACACAATTACTAGGAAGTTAAATATTTTGTGGTAATATTTTGTGGCAAAAAAAAAAAACCTAACGAAAAAACCTAACGTAAATGTCCAAAACTGAGCACAGCTGTTCCGATAAATAGTAGCTTAAGAGGTTTCTTATTTAATTTTAAATAATTTTGTTTAATAATAACTTTTGTTTATTTTTAATAGTAAAATCAATCGATTATAGAACAAACGCAAAATAATAAATAATTTGTTTAACATTTTGTTCCATTAAAAATTTAAAGGTTCAAATTAACTAATTTAAATATTCTTATAACTATCATCATTTATTTCATTTTTTGTCATTTAACCTGTATATAGATTTTAAATTTAATAATTCTTCAAATGTAACTTATATAAAAGTAGTGAATGCAGGATATATGCCGTCAACGAAGTTAATGTCATTTAACAGCTACATTTTACAGTTCTCAGTGCATCAACTAAAATTTCCAAAAATCTAGCTTCCGATAATTATACAGAAACAGCATTTAAATTACCAAAAAACTTTTTCTTTATTTACTTGTTTTGAAGTACATACTACATACAGCATCAAATTCTCATTCATCCAATCAGCCTAAATGTATGCAAACTTAAAAAAAAAATTTCTTTTTTTTTTTTTATTGCTTATTTATTTTATTATCCATCAATTACAATTATTCTTAAATAAACCTAAAATAGAATAAAAAATATCAACTATAATAAAGAGAAATCAAAAATTAATTTTTAATAATGTAAAAAAAAAAAACTTAGTCTTAGCCTTAGTAAATAAAATAAAATATAATATAATTTTATAAAAAAGTAAATTGGATTAAAATAAAATGGGAATATTAAGGGATATTTAAATTTTTCTTTTTAAAATTATTAAAATTGCTAAAGCTTTTATATGCATTAAGTTTAGTATTCTTCACCTTGATCTGGTTCATCATTCATAATCTAATCGCTTATCTTGTCTTAAATTGATAGAGTTTCAATATCAATTTTGTGATTTTAATCTTAAATGACATTTCAACCAAATAAAGATATTAACTTATTACTTTTCGTTAAATGGTTACGAAATATTACGCTTCGAGCGTATTTCTAAAACTATCGCTTTTATTAAATGTAATTATTTTTAAGTTTCCATTTATATTTTTGTTTTTTTTTTTTTTTTTTTGAACTTTAACCTATATAATAAAACGTAAAAATAATTCTAGCAAAGATTATTTTTAAATAAATTCTAGAAAATAAATTTTTAATTTCGTCTAACCACAAAATTTTATACTAAAAAAGATAAATGTTGTGGATTGGCATTTACTAATTTCCACAAAAAAAAAAAAAAAAACTTGTGTATGGTTAAACTTTAGATAAATATGTATATTTACACAATATGTATGAAAGTGTATGGTGTGAAACAAAAAATGTCAATAAAAGAAAATTCTTTTTCCTTTTTTTTTTCATTTTCAATTTTTATTTTTATTTTTTTTATTTTTTTTTAAGGTTTGGCACACTTAATTTTGTCTTTCATATTCTTTTAACCCTCATTTCATTCATTTCTAAATACATATATTTGTATAGATATTTATTTCATTCCATAGATTCTCAAATTGACCACAAATCATTTAAAGTTTTTGAGGCTCTTAATCATTGTGGTATTGTACAGTTGCGTTTTAACACAATCCATTTAAAACACACATAATATTGTACATATATGTTCATATGCTTATTAAACATATATATATATGTATGTATAATAATATATTTGTATATAATATATCAATTAGAAAACATAATAATATTTATAGTTACTTTACATACAGTCTATATTATATAGATATAAAATAATATATGAATGTGAAAATTTAATTCGTGTTTTTATATTTTTCTAAATCGATATAAAGATTTAGAGGAAATTTTGTCTATTTTCATTGGGATCGTATTGATCTATTTGCAGAAAAAAATTTATTTGTAGATTTTGCGGTCATATGTACATTAGAGACTATGCTAATGCTTAAGCGTTAAAACTATTACCAATGGTATATTGTATTGATCCTATATACATATAAATTATATATATTTTCTGGTTTTTATTAAGTGTTACAAGGATTCTTACAGAAGATTTAAAATGCTTTCATATAGTAAAATTGATGAGATTTATATCTTTTAATATTGCATTTTGTGATAAAATATTGAGGTCAATACAATTAAGAATAACAATTAAATTTACAATGAATAGGTACAATAAAAAAAACAAAAGAATTAAATAATGATTTTAAAATATTTTAAATAATTATTACTGGAAATTTTTATAAAGTTATTTTGATCCTATTGCTTATAAATATTGGTTAAATAAAATTTAATGAATTAATAGAATTTTCTACTCATATTTAATTATTTTATTAGATTATTCTTTAATATATAAATGGATGAGGCATAAATTTATGTTAAAATAATAAAGTCCTATATAAAAATGAATAATATATAAGTTTTTAAATGAATTTAGAGAAAATTCATGAATTTATAATTGAATTTGTTTGTTTTTTTTTTTCTTGGTTTGTGTTCTTACGTTAAATTTTAAAGCATAGAAATATGGTTTTAAAGATATTTCAGTACAATTTCATATATTACATTTCCATGTCTTTTAAATCTCCTTTCTCCAAATTACAAAGTTAGAAAATCCAAAAAATTTGAAAAATTTAAAATATGAAAATACCAAAACAAATAATCGCACAATTATAAAATCCTAAAATTACAAAAGTCCAAACACAAAATCCCAAAATTGGAAATTTTCAATTTAAACAAAATAATAATTGAGAAAATTTCCGTTCATAGAAGTTGTCCTTGTCAATCCTTTATTATTGTGTACTATATGTTTGTAAGAAAATAACTGAAAGGATTTTAGAGTTGGTTACAAAAATATAGGGTTTTAATAATTTGTTGGGCGTAGGTTTGGCAGCGGCAGCCACCACTATTTTAAATTCTTTGATGTTAAAATGAATATATGAAAGAAATAATTATAGAAAGATTTTTAGAGTTGTTTGCAAAAAATCAGTGTTATAGGCTTTTTCCGGAATAAATTATATAATATATATATATTTTTTTTAATACCACATAAATGTGAACAGAAAATTACACAGTCTTTCCTGTTCAGGCGTGACTGTAAATGCCGTAAGAGGGAATAACTCTTACAACGTGCGTGGGATTCGAACCCACACTCCTTCGGTGTTTACAGCGTATTTTATACGGTTTTAACCACTAGACCACCGAGGCCTCTATATAATATATTTGTATTTCGAATAAATTTATTGAAGATTTTTTTTTTTTTTGTTTTGAGGTTCTCGCAAGTAGTACTTCAATGCGCGAGAATAAAATTACGCCATTTGAGATTTTGTGGTAACATGAAAAATTTTTGGAATTATATCATCTAGGATTTTGTATTTGGAATTTTTTGACTGGTATTTTACCAAATGAGAATTCATACCCAACTCATTTAAAACATTATTCAGTAAAATATTTTTCAAGGCAAAGCAAATGATCATTGAAAGTTTAATTACCTAAAAAATGCATAGATTTTACTATGACTACCTATTTAAAACTAATCTCCACTATTCATAAAAAACGTTCTTTGTTTGTTTTTTTTTTTTATTGGCATAGTATTTAAATTATATTTATAAAAATTCTTATTTTTCTAATATTAAACTATTTGGTATTAAATAAAAAATCCATTATCTTATTATACAGCAAATTTTTTTTAAAAACTACTAATAATTTTTCTATGTTAGTTTCTTTTTATGCAACAGCTTTCAATAAATTTTTTTTTTTTTGGCAACAGATTTTGAAAAATATATACAGACTTTATAAATAAAAATTTGTTTTATTTTAATTTTTAATTTTTAATTGGTTTTCCAAAACTTTAAATTTTTTTTTTTTTTCAAATCATTTTCAAAAGTTTATTTTTTTTTTTGAAATTTTGCTTTATCATGTGGTTTAGAAGTGATTTTAAAAACAAAAATTACAGTTTTCTCTTCTCAACTAAAAAAAAAAAAAAAAAAAATCTATTGTTTTAACCATATGCTGCTTTGAAATTAAAAAAAAAATATATATACATTGATTTCATATGGTGACTTTAAATGATTTTTCATTTAATTTTACTTTAGCAAACCAAAAAAAAAAAACAAAACCAGTTTCCACTGCAAGGATGACCTTAATCATGATTTATAGGATAGAAAAATTTAGAGTACGATAAAAGCTTTTAATACTATTTAAACTTTCCGACAGCAAAAACAAAATATCTAGAAAAACATTCAGCGCATTTTATAATATACTGGATGGAGCTTAAGATATTTAAGTTTTAAGATCTTAATTTGAAAGCCTATATAAGTCCTTTATAAAATATGGTACTAATAATTATGAACATTAACCTAATAACATTTATACTAGCAATGCTGAGGCAAAAACAACAAAATGAATTATTATAAAAAAACCTTAGTGTATTCTTTTAAAAATTTTTATAAGATCCCAAAATTTTAAATCGTAAAACAAATTTTTCCAAAAAAAGAAAAATTGACGTCAAACAAAAAACTTCAAAAATTAATATACCGCATCCCCGCTCCAATCCCCTCCCCCAACAAACAGTTTAGATAATCTTAAACTTGAAAAAAAAAAAAAAAAAACATAAAGACCATATTATTATATAATGTAATACATACAAAACTTGTATGTTTTATACATAAAAACATAAGTGACTACATTTCTTCCTTTTATCTGTTTTTTTTGTTTTCTTTTTACTTTTGAACCATCATCAATTTTCTTTTTTTCCTTTTTTTTCATTGTAAAGATTTTTTAAAAGCATATTGTTTGTTTTTTTTTTTATTTTTTATTATTTCTAAAATATATACTAGCTATAATATTTTTTTAAAGTTTTTTTTTAAACTAAACTGTCAAAATATTTGACAGTCTTATTGCTTGGTTTATCGCCCCAGTCATCGATCTAAAAGACTTTTAAGTAATAAGCTGTTTTTTGTTTATTATATAAAACAACTAGATATAATATAAAGTATATAACGAGAATATACATAATATATAAAAGTATCTAATAGATTTTTTTTCTAGAATCTAGTTTTTATTCTAGTGAATAGCACTGCAGTATTATATTAGAAAAGTAAATAACCATTAAACTTTTAACTTTTTTAATTATTTTTTTTAATTTAAGAATTTTACGTTTCTAAGACCGAGAAATTAGCCTAATTATCTTAATGCTTTTAAAATCTTTTCATTTTAATATTCATTTTAAATTTAGGATATCTCTAAAGGCATTATATGTTAACTTCATATCAAAATATCAAAATGTTGTCAGTTTTAATTTCAATAATGCTTTAAGAAAATTTTTTTAATGGAAGCATAAAAATAATTCTGATTCCAATCAAATATCGTATTTTTAAGGGCAAATTTTGATTTTTTATTTTTTCTTTGATTTATTTAATAATTCAATTTTTTTTTTTTTTTTTTTTTATGTCAAATGTCTGTCAACATTTTTTTTTTTTTCTTGGGTTTTTGTTTTTTTGTTTTGAAATGTTGGGTGACGCATATCTAACTTTAACCTTTACATAACATAAAGAAATTTAATATTTTGACAAAGTTAACATTTTGTACAAGAATAAAGTAAAAAAAAATTTAATTTTTTTATGGGCTATTTTTTTATTTAATAGATATTTTCTATATAATATAATAGATGTACATAATTATGTAATAGTTTTTTTTTTTTTTTATTCTTCACATTTCTATTTTATACTGACAAATTGAAAATATGTTTTGCAATCACAAAAATTTGGTTCAATTTTTCTTTTTCATAAATTTTCATTTTTTTTTTTTTTTTTTTGTTTTAAGGAAAAACGAAATAAAAAATAATTTATAAATGTAAAATTATGCAAACAAAAACAAAAAAAAACCAAAATATTTTTATAAAAAAGCATTTTTTAAAAACAGTAAAAGAAGAGAAAAATTGGGGTAAACCTTTTAAATAAAATAAAAAAAATAAAAAATTTTTTACGAAAAACCAAAAAAAAAAAATTTTTTACAAAAATTGTTGAAAAAAATCAATGATGAATTTATGAATTAAATTTATATAATACTTAGTTTAATTTAAAAGGAAAAAAAAAAAATATTTCTTTTGTTTTAAGTTAAAATAAAAATATAAACATACAGACAAAAATACATTCTTGCTAGAAATTTATTTCCATAAATTATATAAAGGACTCATTTATGAATTGCAGATAATTTAACTGTCCCTTTTTAATTCAAAATTTAATTTAAAATTTAATTGGATTTACTTAAAATAAACTTAAATTTTTATAAGTTTATTTAAAATATATGCTTTAATATTTGATAAAATAATTTTTTTTTTAAATAAAAACGAAGACAGTTGATTGAGTGTATTGTACAAGAGTGTACAGTTAATTGTGCTAACTCTATGATATCCATACAAACACAAGTCATACTGATATACCATAAAATTTTATCATCTTTTACAAAATTTCAGATATCTGACTTAATTAAGTACTGAGATATATTTATGAAAATTTTAGAGTTGTATGTACGTCTACTCGAACCTACTGCTCTAGAGCAACAAAATTCTGCAGAAGTCATTGGTATTAGACTAAAATTCTTTTAAAATAAATTCAAATAACCATTATACATAGATTTATATAGACATTGTATTATGCTTATATGAAAAAGCATTTATATGACAGTTACTCGAACCTGCAGCTGAAGACTAACGAAATTGCAGACTTCGTTGGAAGATAAAAGTGATTTTTAGAAAATTTCAGATACCTAATAGCTTTAATAGACACTGAGTTATTTTCTTATAAAGAGTTTAAAAGAGAGAAAAAAGTTTATTATGGGAGCTTGTCTAAGCCGCCGGTCGAACATGCTGATTTTCAATATGAAAACTAACAACTTTACAAAGGCGAAATGATAAAAAATGGTAGAATCCTAGCTATTTTAGTTTTTGAATTAACTTGCGGACGGACGAACGTATATCGCTTATTCGAATCAAAATTTGAACTTTAACACATCTATAATATAATACACAAGATGTTGGCGAGACTTTGCCAACATGTAAAAAAAAATATTTTATATCTATAATAAAACACTCACGCTGAATGTAAACTAAACCGGCAATGATGATATTTCTGTATATTTAATAATTTAAAATTTTATTATCAGAGACACGAATCTTTAACTCAAAGTATTATCAAGAGACACAAACCGTTCATTAAAAATATAAATAAATTTAGTAAATATTATTACCAGAGACCAAATTTTCCACTAGAAGTATTATCAGAGACACAAACCGTTCATTAAAAGTGAGTACAGTCAAAAAAGGAAAAGTACATACTTAAAAAACATTTTCAATAAAAATAAATTCAGCAAATTTTTAATTTTTTAATTTGACCGCCACCACCATTATGAACTGGTCGCAGCGGTAAATTAAAAATAAATTATTAATCTTCTGTTGACGTTTTCAATATTTGTTTTGGAGAAAAAAAAAAAAATAGGTACTCTTAATAAAATTAAAACGCTTGAAGGTGAAAAGAGAAAAGTTTATAGTAAGCCTCATATTTGTAAGAAAAATAATAGGCCGATTTTATTCTTGATTTTGTTTTCATTAGTATAAAAGCTGGTAAAAGCTTCGTAACAGACTTTAAAGTAGTTTTGTTTATTTAGGTTGAAATTTAGATTTTTAAGCTAAATTTTCGGTATAACTGGTATAACATAAAATATTCGAAATTTTTTTATTAATATAAAATTCGGCAGACTTAAATAATCATATTTCATAACAGAAGTCTGGAACTTACCAAATATTATAAAAATGGATATTTTTCTTAAAAAAAAAAAAACTAACATAGAAAATATCATTTTAGAAGCCTTCTCTCACAATAGATTCATAATTTTGTTTTAATTTATTATTAGACCATTAAATTAAAATGCTGTCGAAAACGACCCTCACAAAAAAAAGCCCCCGAAAATTTATGAAATTTCATTATCAGAGACATGAATCTTTTATTAAATATAGCAAAGACCTCTTCTAAAGTATATTTAAATAAAATAAATTCAGCAAATTTTTTTCAAGCAAAAAAAAATAAACGCAAATGACTTGAAAGTAGTTTTGATAATTAAAGTAATTTCGCGGCGAAAACAACTATTTTTCATCGACATAAAAATTTTTTTTAAAACTAAAGAAAAATAGAGAATAAAATTTTAACAAATATTAAAATTATTTCGATTATTGGTATTGTTTTAAATGTAACAAAAAAAAATGTCGTAGCGGTTGGTGTTGGTTGATTTTTCGCCAGTGTTTATTGTGCACTTTATACATGTGTTTCAAACAATTTTTGAGATATCGGCACGAACTTTTACCCTGAATGTGTTTTTAGCTTGGACCATTTTTTCTCAATGATTAAAAAACTGTCAAAAATTACCGCCACGAAAAAACGGCGAGAAAAAATTAATAAACTGCTACCTAACATTTTTAATTTTATGTGTTTAGATTTGTTTTATGTTTTTTTTCTATTACATCAAGTAAGTAAGTGATTCCAACGTTTTTTTAATGGTGCTGATGTAAAAATGAAATTTTTAGGTAGTTTATTAAGGGAGTCAGTATGATAACGGAAATGTTTTTGAATTTATAGAAATTCTGCAATTGCACAGGGGATTTTCTAGTATTTATATACACATATAACACATATTTTAACTATATTCTTTCCCACATATTTATCTCGTCTCCTTTACCCTAACTAGTACGACCGTACGAGTATAAAAAATGATATTTTCGTTACTTAACTTTAACATCATTCAAATAAAATGTATTCATATTTTTAAAATAAATCCGCTTTTAAATAAAAACCAATAAAATAAACCCCTTATTAGCATTCCAATACTGAGATTGGTGAAATTGCAAAAAAAAAAAAACACAATTTTTTAATTCCCATCATAATTTCATTTATTTTCCTTTATAAGTTTTACTTTGCTTTAAAGCTCTTAACTCCTTCTTTTATACAACAATAATTATAAAGTTTTTACAGTTACAACTCCTTTTTTTTTGTAAAAAGGACATTATAATTTATAAAAATATGGTTACTTTTTTTTATTCAAAAAAAAAAAAAAAAACTCACTGATGTATATAATAATTATACCAATATAATAAAAAAAAAAGGACAGAGGAGATTTATAAAAAAATCAAAACAATAATTATTTAATGACCTAATTAAGAGTAAACTTTTGGGATTTATGGAAAAAATTTATATAACAAATGAAGTACTAGCGGAAGAAAACTTAATTTAAAAAATCTTTTCTTGATAATCTGAACAAAAAAAAAACGACAAACCCACTATGTTTAACCAATACAAAAACAAAAAAAAACAAAACAGCAATATATTATTGTGTTTAAGATTTGTTTTTTTAGATAAAGTTGAGAAATTTAAACAGTTTCTATTTTAAACGCAACAACCATTCTTTTAATCATCGTGTTTATGTTTTGATAAAATTGCCATTTTTACCTGATAACAAAACAAAAAAAAATCCTTTTTTTTACCTTTACAAAAAAAAAACATAAAGTGTTAAAAAATAAAATAAACAACATATGAATAGCGGAAAAATTTATTTTATTTTAAAGTAGGCTAGAGAGTTGCCAGATGAAATATATTGTTTTCAATATTAATTTTTAATTTTAGAACAAAAAAAAAATGTTTGTTTTGCATTTAAATACTTTCTACAAAAATTTATTTATTATATATTTTATGAACTAAATTATTTTTTTTCTAATATTATATTTTAACAGCTAAACAAATTTAACTTTAATTATTAAAATCCAACAATTTAAGTGATGTTAAATATCTTTTAAAATTTTAGTATATATTTTTAAGTTGATTTTGAATTATGTTTGTCGTGGAGAATAACAAATTTTGCTCAATATGAAACCTAGTAATTATAAGGTATCTAAAATGCTCAACTCTTTAATTAGCTCATAAATAATTGGTAAAGTTAAACAGTAGTAACATTACATCAAGTTTGTACGGAAGCAAACGTCGCGTTTATGGAATCACATACCATCATATGTCTTCTCCAAAGTTAGTAACTCATACGTGTACGATTTAGTAAAGTTTAAGAAGAACATTTACATCTTTCTTCTAAATGTTCCTCCAAATTTTCTTACCTATCTTTTGATAATCATAATTTTTTCCCTAAATCTCTTTTTCTTAAGAGATTTAGGGAAAAAATTATTTTCAGTTCAAAAACAGTTTGGTTTACGGATTATCCTCCCACATCCCTAATCCGTAAACCAAACTGTACATTTGTATCAAAGATTCCAACCTAAAGCTTGGTTTAAAAAGGGATTGGTTTTAGTTGGTCAAAGCCTAACACTATCTGGAAGAATCACGTGCATTCCTTCTGAATGATTTTTAAAGTTTTCCACCGACCATCGTAAAAAAAAAAATATAATATAATATAATAACGCTAAAAATACATACATACATAAATTTTATTAATTTTAAAAAGAAATATAGATACGTATTCCAAATTCACACTTTTGCTAATTAAATTTACTCTCTTATGAACCTAATTTATGCTTTTACATTTTAAATTAATTGTTTTGTGACAATACTGTCACACTTAAAAAAGTCACAACGCTGTTAAATTTTTCATTACGTGCATTACGTGCATTACATTAAAATTTTACTATGCGTATATATATTCTTTGTGCAAAACTATTCTTTGCAAATTACGGCGATTAAATTGTTAAGTGAAGAATTATTTTTAACAAGTATATGATACTAAGTATAAAGAAAATCTTATTTTAATTTAACTTCAAAGTTGGAAATTTGTAATTTAAAAGCAGTAAAAAATTTCATATTATTAGGTTAAGTTCACATGGAATGCATGCATGCATGAATTTGTTTAAATTAAAAAAAAGGGTTATTTTAAGAATTTAAGATACCATCTTTCAAAAATATAATTAGCAGTATTTGTTTTAGGATTAGTATTTTATTTTGTTTAAATTATTTTATAAAATATAAATTTATACACGTTTAATATAAATTTGCATCTTATATGCCTTTTCCAAAGGATGCGAAATCTTAAATATGCGAAAACAAGAGTATGTGTTAAATACAATACATATTTTAAACCAATGAAAATCTTACATCCGAATGCATGTATTCCATATGTGAACGTACCTTTATATTAATACTTTATACTTAAAATAATTAGTATACTTTAAAATAATTTAATATACTTTTAAAATAATTTATTTTCAATTGCAATATAAATCAGAAGAATCTGGTAACCATTTCATAAGAATACACTTTTATTTTGTTTTTTTTTTTTATTATGCTTAACACATAGTCACGAATGGTGCAGTGACAGAACGCCCAAGGAAATAAAGACCGCAGGCGTTATGTCCTTTTTGAATTGGGATTAAAGCCCATAATTAAAAGGATTTAAAATCGTATAATTGGGGTATCTCCTTTTTCCAATGTGTATATGTGCGAGATTCTGAATTTGAAGGGATTTTAGAGTTGGTTACAAAAACAGGGTTATATGCTTTTTCCAAAATATATATTATAAGTAATACTCCTATTGTCAGGGATTTTGAGAGGGATTTTAGAATTGAATTCAAAATCAGGATTATACGCCTTTTACAGAATATTTAGATATATGCATATGCGAGTTTCTGAATTAGGACTGAGCTCTTAACAATGAGACAAAAGTCCCATGGGAATTCTGGCTCATTGAAATGAGTCAAAAGTTCCAATAGGACTTTTGACATGACACCAAATAAAATTCAGTCAAATGAAATACAGACTTATGATATCAACCTTTGTGTTACTCAGTGGGCTTTAATACTTTTTCGAAATGCACTTAAAGCCAACTATCTAGTGGAATTAAGACCCGTGGGTGTTAAATCATTTTTTAAAAGGATTTAAAGCCCACCGGTGTTAATTCCAAAAGTTTTGGAATTAAAGTCCGCGGACTTTATTTCTTCGAGCGGTCTGTCACTGCACCGTCACGAATCACGACACGACTTAAAAATAATAACAACAATACCACAAAAAAAAACCACTATTTTATAAATTATTTTTTTAAAAAGGAAAAAATAACTGATAAAAAATTCTTTAATATAAACTAAAATTTAAAAAAAAAATTTAAATATTTTTTTTTCTTTTTACTTTGAATTATTTTTGTATTTTGAAAAAGCCTAGCAAAGCCCCAAGGATATTTATGCAACTTTGAATAATTTCTAACTCTTTTTGTTAAAATTTTATTTACATAATAACCAAAACAATAATAATATCGTAATTCTCTGGCACTGCCAGCCATAATACTTGGTGTTATAGTGGCGTTGCACAACATTTAATTCCCTGTTTTAAAAGTGAATAAAAATAAAACAATAGCAGCAGCAGCATCAAGTTCAAATCCTTATAATTCATAATAACCTTAAAAAAAAAAATCTTTTTTGAAAATGCAAAGAAAAACCCCGAAGGGAGGTCAAAGAATATAATTCATTTTTTTTTAACATAAAGAAAAAAAGAAAAAAACAATAAATAATAAAAAAAAGTTTTTTTTTTTTTCAAAATTATAATATTACCTCCATTTTCACTTATAATAATACTTACCATTAAAAAAGGAAATTTAGAGGAAAATGGTTGTTAGTAAAAATAAATATTTTTTTTATTCTTTTAAAATTTTAAACCCTTCATTTTTTTTTGTTTTTTTTGTATAAAAACTATACAAAAAGAAATAATTAAAACTGTTAAAGATAACACAACTATTAAAGCTTTGAAATTTTTGTTGCAAAATCTGATTGAAAATGATAAGAAATATTTTCCAAAAATAGTAATCTATTTTTAGTTTCCATTCTTTTTTTTTTTTTTTTTGAAAATTTAAAAAGATTTTATTAAAATAATAATGAAAATATAGGGATTATATACTTTAGATTATTACTGTTTACTTACTCGATGATTAAAAGTTTATACGAATATCACACTGATCCTTTTGAAAAATATTACGTAGAATTATAAGAAGAGAAGAATTCGAAATAGATAGAAAAAAAAAGTAATTTCGATAATACGACAGTGACTAATTTAAGCCGCAGCCGCACCATCAATTTTGAACAAAAGTCAAATCAAGATAATATCCAAAATTTATAATTTATTCTTTCGAATAGAAAAAAATTCCAAAGTAAATATTTCAGGTTAGAAAATTGTGTTTTGTCAAAGACACAAGGTTTACTTTTTTCTCGATTTATTGAATTTATGATGTGATGTGTTAGTAAATTTATTCGTGCTATGTCCATGTGAAACTTTAAACTTCTTATTCAAACATAGTATAAAATATACGAACGAAAATCATTCACCTTAAGAATATCTTGATAAAAGGATAGAACTTGTGATAGAGTTTTTATAAGAGAAATTATCCAAAAAATATTTATAAGATACAATCAATTTTAACATTTATGCAACTACTTAAAGCGTTTTTTTTTAATTGCATTAAAACTTTACGTTGATATTTCTTAAAGCTATCCAAAGTTTCAATATTATATTTACTTAAAATTCATATGTCATAATTTTACTTACAGTTACAGATTTCTAAAAATAACAGATTTTTTATTTTTGTCAAGCTACCTCGTATAGTAAGCTTCTAAGCTAGATCGTTTGGTAAGCTCTTAAGCTAGAGCGTATAGTAAATACAAAAAATTGACTTTTTTGTAAGATATTATGCAAAGACCTTTTTTCTTTCAAAATGTCAAAATTCTGATTCTGCGTTTCGGAGATATAGAGGAATCAAAATATTGAAAAGTTTTTCGGCCCATTTTTTGAGAGATTTTTTATGTTAAGCTAAGTTTTCGTTTTTACTCAAATTTTTACGTGCTTTTATTTTCTCTCTAACTTATTGATTCTGTTTCTCTCATATTATATTGTTTTATTTCTTCAAAATTACTTTAAAAAGTTTTTGCTTAAAATATAAACTGAAGATTCGATCTTAGGCATTGACTTGCTGTCTTTTCTTTTTAAAATATACTCTGTTTCACTGGCGAATAAGAAATATAATTTACGATTAAATTATTTTTTTCGTTTTTAACCTTATGGGAAGTATATAGAGCAACCACAAAGTCGTTTTTATTTATTTTTGATTAAGCTTCAGTTTCTTTATAATCAATATTTTCACTAAGCGGTTGATATTTGAACTGTAGTATTTCACACAAGCTTATATCAAACATTATAAACTTAAACTTGATTTAAATCGCACCATTGTTACATTAGTAAAAGGAATAATAAAATTTTAATTACATAATTTTTTTTTTGTTTTAATGCATTTCTCTGCCACATAAAAATTACCCAGCCTTTTATGTTCAGGCGTGGTAAGGGGGAATAACTCTTACGACGTGTGTGGGGTTCGAACCCACACTCCCTCGGTGTTTACAGTGTGTTGTATACGCTCTTACCCACTAGGCCACCGAGGCTCCTTTACATAATTATTTAATGTATGTCCAACTTAATGTAAGAAAAAGTTATTAATATAAAGATAACGGTTCATTTGATTATTATTAGATAAAACAAACAAAACTGCAATTATGTATATGATTTTTTTGTTCTTGTTCCATAATGATAAGGTCTAAGGAATAATTATATGCGGCAGAGATGTGCACCAAAAAAAAAATTTTTTTTAAAAACTGTGAAAATAAACAATATTTTTAACCTTATATTATATTTCTAATTTAAAAATTATTTAATTATTTTTAATTATATATTATATAAAATTAGTAAATTTTTAATAATAATATTTTTTTCAAAAGTAGTCGCGCTGGGTCATATTGATCCAAACTTAGAAATACATAAATGTTTGTAAAGTTTTAAAATAATGTAAGATAATTCCTTTTTTTCAGATAATATATCTAAGTTTGTTTTTAGAAATAATAAATATTTACAATTATATTTAACAAAAAAGAAGCATTTAAAAATTTTTGACACTTCTTATTGCAGCTGCTGTAAACGTAAATCAAAATTCAGGAAACTGTACAGTTTTATGTAAATTTTGATAATAAGCATTTTCTCAATACAAAGTTTAATTGTGTTTAGAACAAAAAATTCAAAATAAAAACAAATAAAAATTTTAGGAAATTGCAAATTAACTGATCCAGATGATTTTTTACATTAAAAGTATAAATAAAGTTTTCAAAAAGTCTACAAGAAAATGACAGTTATTGTTTCAGAAAATAATAAAAGTTAGCTATTGGAAAAATTAAGAGTACTAAACTTAAAAAAAAAAGTTATTGACTACTAAAATAGATTTGAGTCGAAAAGACCCAAACACGAGTATTGTAGGGTTAAAGGTGGTTTCACTTAACGGTAGAGACTTAACAATTAATCAAATTAATATTGGTTTTAGATTAAAAAAACTTGAATGATAATAGATTTTTTTCCAATTTACTTTAACTGTGCTGATTTATGATGACTTGTGTGATAAAAGATTTTTTACAAACTTACTTTGAAAATTAAGGGATTATATAGTTCCGTACTTCGTAATAAGTGACGCCACATAAAAAAACTTATGAAGTTTTATGATATCTGTCAATGGTTTTCTATTCTTTTATCTTAGTCTTAAATGATGCAGAAGCTTTCTTGAAGATTGTAAGTTTTGCTTTAAGTAAAAGTTAAGCTTTATCTTAAATGGAGTAAAAATTTTGTAAGCAGACAGTCGATCAGGAAAAATGTAACTATCAACATAATTTTATGAAAAACTGAGTTTCTTTAATAATTTTGGTGAAAATTTATCGTTCGATAAAATAAAGCATTCTTGATTTTTATGATTAATTTGTAATAAAAATTTCAATAAATTATAACCCAGAACAAATCTGTTTTATAAATAAAAATATAAATTTAAAAGAAATTTTTATTAATTAATTAATTTAAAAAATTAATCAAAAAAATTAAGTCATAAATTTGTACATAAAACAAAAAGTTAAAAATTAAATAAAAATGCGAAAACATTATTAAAAAAATTTTACTATATCCATTTTATAACAAATAAAAATTAATTAATTTTCACAAAAAAAAAAAAACAACAGATTAACGATATCTTTGGCTTGTATTATAAATCGCTAATCAATAAAAGATTTTTGGAAAAACGAAAAAAACTGAAAATTGATTACTATACTATGAAACAAAAATCTCAGTAGCATATTATTTATAGTATCGTGATAATTATTTAGTATGATTTTTTTTTTCTTGTATATATACTTTTCTATATATTTCTAAATCAAGCAATCAACAGAATTCAATGAAAGTTCTATTCAATCTTCTTTACCAGAAAAACAAAAAAAATGTCATACCATTAATTTTCGTAGATTTCATTATTTACAATATGCTGAGCTTGTCAATTGCAATAAAAGTAAGAAAACAAATCCAAGAAAAAAATAAATAAAGAACAAATTCAAAATAAATTATACCTCTTCTTCTGGAACTCAATGTCCAGACTATAAACCGAGACTATATTACAAAATCGTAAAATTATTCATTTCGTTTTGAGCATATCAAGAGAACTTAAAAAAAAAAATTCCAAAACAGACATCAATTTTTCAGTAGAGAATAAAAACGAAAAAAAAAATTATTAATATTTATCTCCTATAGTCAAATCACATATATACAGAGGAAAAAACTATATATTTTTCGTCTCCTTTTAGTCATTTTAAGGGTTTAATAATAGGTTATATATTTTATTACAAAAAAATAAAAAAATTAAAAGCAAAACTTAAATTCATTTCAAATGTTAAAATTTTTTCTCTCAGAATATAATCAAATTGACATAGTAACTTTTATGTCTGAATACTTTTTGTCTAATGCTTTTTTTACACAAACTTCAATGCAAATATATTTTTAATTTAAATTTTTTATTTTTTTGTCGACATAGTTAGTATAATTCTAAAATTTAATTCGCATTCCAATCTTATTACTTCTGTATTCCACGGTACTTTTATTAAAGTCTAGACGCAACAGTTTATCATTCATTCGTTCAATGTTACTAAAGCCTATTTTATATTATGTGAATTTAAATCTAAGTTTTCATTTGATCGACAAAAAAATCAACTTAAAAATAAAAACATATACCTAGTATAAAAGCTTTGAAAATGACATTTAAGAAACACACAAACACATTCAAATGAGATTTATATATGATTTATATGAAATTCATTAAATTCAATGAGCTTTCATTTGATAATATGATATTTTGACATTTCAATTTTTGATTTTGAAGTAAATTTGAACTGAAAAAAATAATATAAGCATAAAAAATGGAAAAACAATTAGAGAGCAAAATAAATTTGAAAATAGTAGAAAGATATAAAATAAAGCTGCTCAAAGCTATTTTTAACTATTTTCAAAATATTATTCAATTCAAAATATTTTCTATTTTTGACAATTCTCAATTTGATTTACCCAAATAGTCTAAAACGGCAGAAATTGTACATTTGATTTTTTTGACACTTCAGTTCTAATTTTAGTTTTTTGACATTTGTGAAAACGCCACATAGTACAAAATGACATTAATGAATATAATACAACACCTTGTAAAATCTATTTTAATATTATTATGTATTTCACAAATTACCAGAATTTAAAAATGATCTTTAAAGTGCTGAAAGTTTTTAAGAAATTAACGTAAAAAAAAAAATATTTTTAGACAGAACTGCAAATATTTTGATTCTAATTGGCAATGTGTCTTTTAGAAAACCGCAACAAGCCGCACTGAAAGAATGCAATAAAAAGATGAAATTAACATTGGGGTATACATTTTAAAATTTATTTCAAAAGTTTCTTAAAGTAAAAATACTAAATTCATTATTTAAAAATAACATTATACTGATACCAGAACATCTCAGAACATCTCAGAACATCTTTACATAGAATACTTCATTACTTTTAATCATTTTCTAAATACAAAGAAAAAACAAAACAAGATGTAAAATTAACTGCATCAACTCTAAGATATTCGCATAAATATAAATATTGTTTCCATAAAATTCAACCATTTTACAAAATTTTAGACACCCATCTTAACTAGTTATGACCATATGAGTTATACCCATATAAAAAGAAAAGTTGGATGTCAGTTTCTAAAACCCGCCGGTTACACTTTCCCAATTTCAATGTCATTTATATACAAATGAAATAATAAAAATCTCAGATACCTATAGATCGAGTATTTTTGGAGTTATCGTGCGAACGGATATAATTTCTCAGAATTCAATCCTGAGTTAGGATATGTTTATGTACTTTCCATATCTATCTCCTTTTCTTTACAGAGTTCATAAATGTAATGGTAAATTTATTATATCCTTACAATTATGTTCGTACGGGTATAAAGATTAATGAGAAAAAAAATATTGTAAAAGATACACCAAATCTATGTATATATTTATAGAAACAACTTGACTGGACATAGGTAGAAAAAGGAAAGAAAAAACAATAATGGACAAAGAGAAATTAAGGAAAAAAAAAATTAGCTTGACATAATTACTATATAAAGAAAGATTAATTATCGTATTCTTGTTTTTTTTTTTTTTTCTGTTCTGATATTTTTTTCCTTTTTCCTTCACATTTTGCAATTATATCCTTTCCATTCGACAATTTTCATATTTTACTTTTTTTCTATTAATGTTTGGTTACTATTGTATTGTAATGTAGTTTTATAATTTTTAAATAAATATTTCTGCACGAATAAAAATGATCAGCCATTCAGATCAGAGCAGAAACAAAACAAACCAAATAAAACTAAAAACCAGAAACTAGACAGACATCAGATATCAACATTGTGTTTAAGGGGACGTTAAAATATAAAATAATGGGAATTGTTTTTTTTTTTGTCAATGACTCTAAATTAATATTTGAAAAAAAAAAATTAATAATTCAAGCTTTCAAAACAAAAGAAAAAACCTAAAATATTATTTAAAATTTTAAAATAAATATTTAATAAGTTTTATTTAAAAATCACAAAAAAAAAAAAATATGAATATTATTATATATAATATGTATTTTATTACAAATGTTATAGTTAGTTGAGTGCTAAATTTTTTTTTAGATAATATTCCATTTGTATATATTATTTCATAGGGATATAACATCTAAATGTAAATAATTATAATGATTTGTGATAGAGTAGTCCACAAAATCAGGAACTTAAATAATTTATTTAGTGAGAGTTTAAAGGCGGTGGTTCCTACTATATTAAGTACATTAGTTTGATAAACAGAATTTTTAGATGTATTTTCATTTAGAAATTAAACCCTAAAAAACTAGATTTTATTTAATTTTTCATTTTTAAATCTTATTTCATTGGATACTATTACATAAACCCAACATGGAAGATTTTGTAAAATACTGTCTAATAAGGTAAAAAAAACTAGAAGACATTGAATAAATTTAAGCTTCTTTTTAAGAGATAGGCCTTTATAGGGTTAATAGAGCAAGGGGGATTTATTAGAAAATTTTTTTTTGTCTTTCAAATAAAAAAAAATTCTGTGCAACGGCAACCTTGGTTACCTTGGTCAATACTACATATGCTTAATTACTCGGCCCCCTTGTTTTTAATTTTATTTATTTATTTAATTAGCTTTTACTTAACCTAAAAAAAACTCGCCAAGTTGTCTCTTATGTCACAATATTATTTATTTTATTTATTTATTTTATTTATATTAATATTACATATACATAAATGTAATGCAATATTATTGAACCATCGGCTACCAAGGCCATTATAGGTTTTTATACTATTATTAAATTATATACTAATATTCTTTATTTTGTTTATATTATATAGTATATTTACATTATATTTGGTCGTAAGGTATGTAAAGAAAAAACACTTACGACCTGTGCAGGAATCGAACCCACACTCCTTCGGTTAATATGCCACACGCCTACCCACTAGGCTACCGAAGCCCCTCACAATATTATATTATATAAAATATACTCTAAAAATTGCATATTTATAGGCGCATTTTTTTTTTTTTTTTTAGCTGCATTTAAGAAATATTTACTAATTCAAATGTATACTTGTGTATTTTATACAGTAATGTTAATATTATATTATTTTACACAATGTTTGTTTTCAATTAGTAAAAATTTGCTACCTAAATTTGCAAAATTTTAATCCGCACTACGCTCAAGCCACGTATTTAATAACTCGGTTTCACTGAGGTTTCTATGCTAAATTTATATAGAGAACAATATTTGTAAATGTTAATATGTATAGAAATCTGTCCAATATGAAGAAGAAAAAATCTAAATTATTTTGCAATAAATAATACGATATACGACTTTTAAAACTATACACCAATCTTTAATAGAAAACAATTTTTTGGTATAAGAAAATAATCCAATTACCGCCAAACTAAAATTTTTTTACTTTTTATTTTCCTAGTTTCAATGTAAAAACATGACTCCATTCATTTTAAATCTTAAAATACCAAAATATAATAAATTGCGATATAATATGCGATATGAATTATGATATATACACAAAATAAAAATGACATTATTTTCACAGTTTTCTTTACGCAATACGCATAATTCAAATTGCATACAACGATATATGACAAAATATAAATTTTAAAATATCTACTAAATTTAATTTACGTTTTATTTTCATATATTTCTTTAATATTTTAAAAATAAAAATTAAATAATCAATATTAATTATTTTATAATATACGCCACAAAATTTCCATTAAAAATTTTTTTCTAATTTTAGAAAAAACAAAAATAAAATAAATACAAAAAAGAAAATTGTTTTTTTTTATATTATTTTACATCTCTAATATAAATTTTATAGAAAACGTGTCCGGTTGCTTATTAAAACGGAAAATATACATATACGAAATTTGTCAGTTTTCATTTGCATTTAATGAACCATACATTCTGTGTGGAAAAATATCTGAAAGGAAAACCATAGAAAAAATACAAAAAATAATGTTCGTTATACTACAAAAATATAATGTTTATACCGTGTTATTAATGGTTCAATCTTTATTTTTTGTTTCTTTTTTTTTTTGGTTTAATTTTTTGGTTTATTTGTTGAATATATTATACACAAGAAATTTAAAGACACATAATGATATGTATTTTATAATATCATATAATCTCCATAAATAGAAAGAGAAAATTATAAACATTCAAAAAAAAAAAGGATATTTTAAATCTTACGAAAAAGAAAATATAAAATCATATGGTATTTTTACACCCTTCACAAATCGTAGGAATATCATAAAAAACAAAAAAAAAAAAACAAATATAAAAACATTAATGATGAAAATTCCAACATTCAAAATATTTACATGCGTCCTCTTTAAATGTATTTTTGGAGTATCCATTTAGTTATAATAATTTTTTGTATCTTTTGCGAACATAAAAAAAAAAATATAAAGTTAAGGATATTCTATTGATAATATTAATTAAAAAATAATTTCGTTACGTTGAAGTTTTTTAATATAGTATAAGGATATCCCTTCATTTTTGTAATAATATATATCCTAAAACAAAATGTGCACAGAAAAGTGGAAAAGGTGCAAGTGATAAAGTTAACAGATGTTAAAAAAATAACATCTATAACGCTTATAACGCTTAAAAAATAACACGGATAACGCTTTAATAAAGTAGTATTTGTCCAGAATTTTTTTATATATTCACATTTTCCTTTACATTTTTACAAACTCTATCACAGAAATTATTTTTTTAAATGTAATTTTTTTTCTTAATTTTTAAATACACGACTTAAAATTTTATCATAATATTATGCAACAAAATATCAAGGAAATTGCAATTTTGCAAGGATGCAAAAAATATCGAAAGTAAAACTAAACATATAAAAAAATTATTAATTTCAAAAACATTGGTCGGGGATTCGGTTGCCTAGTGGGTAAGAGCTTATATAAAATACGTTGAAAACACCTAGGGAGCCGAATTCCACACATTTTGTAAGAATAATTCCCCCTTACGATATTTACAACCACGCCTGAAAAGGAAAGGTTGAATAATTTCCTTGTCACATTTATGTGGCAGAGCAATGAACTAAAAAAAAAAAAAAACATTGGTGGCGTAACATACATAAAATTCTTTAAAAACAAACAATTTAATTCATATAAAATTTTATTTCCACAACTGTATTACCATGTTACAAATAAAATTATAACAATATATAGTTTATTCGGTTCATTTTCTAAAAATAAAACTTCTATAAAATTATATAGTCCTTGTATCATTAAAAAAAAAAAGGACAACATAAGGCAATTTATATATGAATATGCATATACATATGTATTTGTATATTAATTCGTATAATAAAATTCATATAATAATAATAATAAAAAAAAAAAAAAAAAAAAAAAGCTAAAGTAATAACAGATAAAGGGCTAAAAGGATACTTAGTAATTCTTTTGTATTTTGGCAATTGGTTCTATTATTTGTATCTTTATACTATTATTATTATTATTTTTATTATAAAAGAAAAAGAAAAAATCCTTATAGAAATTTTTACAGGATATTATTTAAGAAGGTTAAATCATTCGTTGTTTTTCTCCTAAAAAAAAAAATTAAAATCATTTTTAATATACATATTATGTATTATTGTATGTATTTAGATTTTCAAGGATTTAATGACTTACTTTCTATTAAATGAAAAATTTTCCTTATTCACTAAAGAAAAAAATTAACAAAATTTAAATGTAAGAAATTAATTTTTTTTTATAAGGTCGATTTGATTATAAGAAAATATTATTTAATTGAAAATGAAGAATTTAATTACCTTATTGTTGAAATGAATGCATATTTAATTGGTTAATCTGAAATAATATAAAATTAAAATAATTAAAGTTTTTTATTAAATATGTATTAAAAATTTTAATCTAAGTAAAATTAAAGAAAAAATTAATTAAAAAATCAATTCAATTTATTAAAAATTTTTGGAGTAGAAATTTTATGAGGCTGACACCCGTTAATAACATAATATCTTCTGGCAATAGGGAAATTTTCGGTTAGTTTAAATATAATTATATTACTTTTTGAATATTATAACAGTTTTCCCAACTTCTTAATTAACAGTATTGATTGTATGGTTTTTATATTTTAATATATTTTAAATTTTGAAAGAAGATCTCGTTAACCCAGTAATTAATCATACGGCTTATTAAAAAAGGTAATGCAGATGAAAATTTTACACAGGAAGCAAGTTTTTTTTTTATCAGACATATATTACTTAATACATATAAGCATCATTATTTAGATAACTATCATACAAACTGATTAAATCAGCATTTACAAGTGTTAGTATGTTTGTAAATCTAACTAAATAATAAGTAAGATTAGATTTTTGTTATGTGACCTTTTGAAGTAGATCTATATTGCACTATCCGTGCTACAACGTTTTATGGATTTTGCATATACTTATAATATTTTTATCAGTCCTACTATCTCTAACAATTTAAAGTCTGTATAGGGTTTAGTGCTGGCAGTTCATCTTCGTCAAAGTTATATGCTTCTAGATGCACATGTTTTCCTCCGAGTAAAACTTCGTAGTTATTGATGTTGTGTCCTGGAGTTTCTTCTTCTTCTTGACAGAATCTGGATGTGCCGTCATTTTCTATTTCAGTTTCCTTTAAGAAATCTCTGTAGCAGACAGTGTCCCGATACGAATCCCTTTTATAAATCTCAGTTTATTTTTTTTACTATAGAACCTATAACTTTTTTCATATCTTCTTCGTTTATAGTTTTCAAGAAGCGTCCTAGATTTTCTACTGCTCCTATTCGATTTTTAGTGCTTCCTTAATTTGTATTTATCGATGCCACAAAAAGATCGGGATCGTTAAGGGAATTGCAGTCATTTTTTTTGGAGGTTGATCCGCTTCCATATTTCCATTTATACCTAAGTGTCAAGGTACTCATAATAAATTACTTTTATTACCAAAATATAAGGTACCAAATAATAATTAAGTTTTATTTATTTAATTACTAAAAATCTACTATTGTTCAGGCACCACATAAACATATGAAAACTAGGGTTATTATTTATACCACTATTACTGTTCATATTCTTGTGCAGTCTAACTTTAAGTGTTAGTTTGTTAAAATTAATATCGAAAAGCTAAGACTGTTAGCTGGTATGTTGAAGAATTTGTAAAATTGTTTATAAGTTTTCTATAATTTGTAGTTTAAACCATACTTTTCATAAAATTACTTTCTAAATGTCCTTATAAACTACTCATTACTTATTATACCCGTACGACAGGATCGGGTATAATAAAATTACTCCTCCGTTTGTAACACCTCGAAATAAGCGAGCTAGATATACCTTCAAAGGTATGGATCGGATTAGAAACAAATTCTAAGACTTTTGAGCCATGTCCGTCCGTCCGTCCGTCAGCACGCTAACTCAATAACTAAGGAAGCTAGAATCTTGAAATTTACACAAAATATTCTGGGAGTAATTTGTAGGTTCCCTATTTTTTTTGGTTGAGTTTGGACCAAAACTTAGGGTTGCTCTCGAACACCTAACTTTTAGATCCCCACATTTTTTTTGAAATAGAGCTATGAAATTTTAACTATAGATCTCACAAAAATATTAATTTTATTTTTAATAACTTTTTTTTGTAGCCCCACTCGTTACGGAGCTACAGCTCCCCAAAGGTTCAAAAAAGCTCTATATTTAAATTGTTATAGCACAAGTTGTATAAGATATATCTTCATTTTGAAAACGCTAAATGATTACTACTTTTATTAGCTTTAAAAGTATATATACAATAAATATATATTTGTGGCATACGGTGTCTTAATTTACCGTTATGCGAAACTCAAATTTTGTAAAATCCTTTAACCATTCTATCTTCTAAACGGTTCGTACGGGTATCTAAGAGTTGACAAAGGCAACTGTATTCTTCCTCGTTTTTAAATTATATTTTCAATGAAATCACAAGTTCTTTATACACTTTATAAATATTATAAAAAAAATGTTGTTTACCAATAGAAATCGATTTATAAGTATATTCTTTCATTAATCAAGAATAATATAACACCAAAACCATTACAATTATTTTAAGAGATTATATTTTTAAGAAACTCGAAAATATGTTCGAAAAATTTCTTTAGTATTTTTATATCTATTTTATATATAAAATTAAAATTTTTTAACCATAAAAAAAATTCCCAGACAGATTACAATATAGAAAGCCTGAAAAACAAAAACTATTTTAAGTACTTTATAATTTATTTTAATAATTTTTCTTCATAAAAAAGAAATTGAAAAAATTTCTATACTATAAAATGTAGTTCTACCAGGTTCTACCAATAAAGATTAATTTATGTTGCAAGTTAACACGTATCAACACTCAACTTTTTCTTCACTTCTGAATGTAACAATTAAAAATAATTTTTTTGAACTCATTTATCAATTAATCTTACATTTATATACAGGATATGTTGTATCTATATATGTATATATGTATGCATAAGTTGTATGCATAAAGACATATGGATTCTCATATGGTTGTACATATACTTTTGGTTTTATAAATTGCGGTAAAAAATAAAACAAATACCGGTTAACAAACGTGTAAATATTCTCATTTTTAAAAATTATTTTGTCCTCATTCACAACCACAATTTATGCAACTCACGTACTCATGATATAGAATGAAAAACAATAAGAAAATAAAAAACTAAAATTACCAAGAAAAACTTCTAAGGTATATAAACTTAAATATCTTCAAGGATTAAGTTTCTAGGATATTTATTAAAATATACATTTATACAAATATATTCACAGAAAAAATTTTTCTCTCATCAAATATATAGTAAGGTAAAATTCTTTGAAGGCATTGCACTTCCAAATATGAGAAAAAACAAATTTCTAAAGTATATACGTGTATATAGATTCAAAAGTAAAATAAGAAAATGCAATTTAAAATATGTCTGCAAAAAGGAAACTTCAGGTTGAACCAATATAAAAATTTGTAAAATAATCAATTTTAAATATTTTAGAGAGGTTCAAATTACAAGTATATGTATTGCACAATGTATTGCACAATGAAGTTTAAGACCTAAATTAAAAAATTCCAGATAAAAACCAATATAATATTCTTAATATTAAAAATTGCATACACCTGGTAGACTAAATATTTTATTATATAATTTTATCTATAATTAGAATAAGCCACCTTCATTTAGGCCTCTTTATTAGAATATTATTTAAAGGATATACCTAAGTAACAAACAGTGCAACCTTTTGATGTATATCTTTTGTGTTTTCCCTATTTCTACGTGTTGTGGACTTTGCTTGCACTTATTATATTATATATTATATATATATATTCCACTTATTATATATATTCCTGTTACCGCTATGCCTGTAAGAAACTGACCTGTAGAGGGTTTATTGCTGGGTAATTTATCTTTGATAACACAATACGTTTCTGGATGCACATATCTTGCTAGAAGTAAAGCTCCGCAGTTTTTCAGTAGATGTACTAGAGATTCTTCTTCTACTTCTTGACAAAATCTGCATGTACCGTAATTTTCTATTTCAATTTTATTTAAGTGCCCATTAGCTAACAGTGCCCTGACAAGAAGTCTGTTAAAATTCTCAGTTGCCTATGTTTCTGTTAAAATTCTCAGTTGCCTACCGGATCCTATGTTTTTGCATATCTTTTTATTTAGACCTTTCTTTGATATCTATTATTTTGCTTTTATTTTCGGTTTTTTTTTTATTTCATTACCGAATTTAATTTATAATTTTTATTTAAAAATATTTTAGTTATTTTCATTTCTTCAATATTCAAAAATTTTGAAAAAATATGTGAATGAGATAATAAAACTTTATGTATATGTATATATGAACTCACTTTTTACAAATTTTCTTTTAATCCTTTCGTTTTAGCAAATTTGGCTACATTTTAAATTAATTAAAAACTAAATAAACTGCGTATTAAATAATTAAGAATTTAGTGTATATTATATATATTTCATTTCTATAAAATAGAACAACTTTTAAAAATATTACATCACTATTTCGGTATTGTGAAAACGGATTTTGATTTCTAAAAAAAAAACCAAAAAGTTGTTATTTGTTAATATAATTTTAATATAATATTTAAAAATCTTTTTCAATATAAAACAATATTACAACTTTCAAATTTTTTTTTAAAAATGTCTTTAATTAACATAATGTCAGAAACAGTTATTTGGAATTGTTTAAAGTATTCTTCCTACTTCTGCATTAGGTATGTTTTTGTTTATTGGTTCAATCACGAAGCTTTTATGAGTTTTCATACAAATCGTTCATTCAGCATTTTTATCAAGATCCTCTATACAGATCTTGAAAAAGTGACATTTGACAGTCAACAACAATAATCAAATTAAAACAATTAATTTTTTTTTTTTATTTTATTTACATAATACAAAATTTATAAAAAAAAACATATTATGCTTAAAAGAATTAAGAGCACTAACTGCATGGTCTTTGGCTCGTATTTTGTTCTGTTATCAGAAAATTAATAACAAAAAAATGTTTTCCGTTTTTTCTTTTTTTTTTAATAATATTCTATATACAATAATCAAATTAGAACAAAATTTTTAATTGTTATACCTACATTTAAAATAGTTTTAAAAAATTAATAAATTATTTCCGAGAATGAAAATTCGTTATTTACTAAAAATTAAACATTTTAATATTCATTTTATCAAAAACAAAACTAATGTTACATAATTCAAATTCATTCTTTTATTTTCCTATGTTGAATGTCAAATGTTTATTTTCCTATGTACAAATGTCAAAGCAAAGTTTCAAAATCGAGTTAATATGATATGTCAAAAAAATAATGCGTAATCGAATCAACAAAAGTGCAGATATTGTTGTAGCATTTTTAAATTATTGTTTATGTCAAAAAACACTTTTTAAAAACTATTTAGATTAATTTCCTCTTTAATTTTTTGCTCACTTTTTAAAAATTAATTCTTTCTGTTATTTGTAAAAAATTTGAAAAAATCTAAAAATCTTTTTGAAATTTTTAAACTTGTAAAAGTCAATTTAAACTCTAACGACACTTTATTAAATGAAATATTTTTTTTTTATTTATTACATTTTGTATGTAACATGTATAAGGTTTGTACATATACGAGTATATAACTAGCTGCTATACGAATAAATAGAAAAGATGCCTTTTAGAAGATTCTTTTAATTTCTTCAGAAAATTAATTTTTTTTTTTTTTGATGATTCACATGATGATTTATCAACTTTGACTGACACGTTTCTCTGGTGCTGTTTAAAATAATTTTATATATTTAAAATAATTTAAAAAGTTTTTAATCACATTATAACATATTATTACATTTTTTTTTGAAAAATTACACCATATTAAAAAAACTTACTAATGTAATGCACTTCATCCGAAAGACATCTTCATTTAATATAGGTTAAGGATTTTTTCAACGTAAGTAGGTATGTAAATGCGTTTTTAAAATAAATTATAAGAAATATTATAAAAGTTGTGGCAAAAGTATTTAAATAAAATATGTGTAATTGAAGAGAAATTCTAATAAATTCTTATTTTTGTTGTTTTTTTTTTTAACCATCTTAAATTTAACGAACTTTTTGAAAATGTTTAAAAGTTTTACGTTAAAAGATTTATAATTAGTTAACAATAGTTAATTAATGAATAGACGGGCTAAAGAATATACTCTATAGAGAGGTAGATTAAGTTTTTTTTTTTTTCAAATTCCAATTCTCTCTCTAAATATCAATTCTCTGTTGATTTCATTTTTACAATTTCTTTATAAACAGAATTATTTAGACCCTATATACGCTACGACAGTTTTAACGAGTAATTTTTTTTTAGAATAATAACTAGCTTTATTTTCGAAATGCAGGGTGTAACTTATTTATTTCTTGTTCAATTTTGTTGATATTATTTCAATTTTTTAGTAAAACGAGGAAGAATACAGTTGCCTTTGTCAACTCTTAGATATCCGTACGAACCGTTAGTATGTTCACAGTCTGTCACTCTGCTTACAATATTATTTTTTTAATATTTTAGTATTTTAAAATAATTTGGGTGAATTTTATAATTTCTAGAACTATGGGTTGTACATATATTCAAACTATATGTTTATACATTCTTCAAAAGTAGATTTTAACCTTCCACATAACAATTATCAATCCAAAACTTTTTCAAATATTCTATAGTACCATTTAATACTAAGCGGTAAATGTATATTAAATTTACTAAGTACAAAACAGTAAATATAATTTTAAATATAATATTATATTATATTTAAATATTCCATTGACAGCAAAATTTCTTATAAGTAAAATAAAATACATATATGTATGTAAATACGGCACTATATAATATACATATATACTCTTATCATTCATTCACTAGTGACATATACGGTATGTAAATAAACATGATATTATATAAGTATGTATCAATATCCTATAAATAAAAATTCTTCAACCAACCGTTGTGTTGTTTATTTATTTACATTTTTTTGTACTACGCACTAATCCTCAACAATTTCAAATTATCGAGTAAAACAAATGCAAACAAGGTAGAATGTAAACCAACGGTTTTTAAAAGCGCACATTTCCAAAACTCAATACAAACTGTTTAGAAGTGTGACTTACACAAAAATTTGAAAATTTCATGTAATAAGAAAAAATGTGAAAATAGGACATTTTTGAAATTTTGAGGGACCGTAATTCCGGAATCCTATATAACTAAGAACAGCCGTTAACACACGTAAAAATATATTATTGAGCCTTTAATTTTCATGCCTTGCCGAAGAAAAATTTGTACAGGTGCCTAAGTTACAGGTGTCTAAAAACACCAAATTTTCAATTTTTGAGACGTAATAACTCTTAGAGAGGGGGTGCTACCAAAAAATTTTCTGAGGAAACTTATACTAATTCTAAAAGTTCTTTCTTGCCTCAAAATTTCAAGCCTCTATCTAGAAGCATGCCGGAGTTATGAAAGTAGAAAAATCATGCAAAAATTGGTTTTCACATAACGGTAAATTTAAATACTAAATTTAAAAAAATTGTATAATTTTCATATTAATTTACAAAGATAAAAGAAATACCTGTCGAATGACGTTTTCAGATTGACAAAATCTTAAGTATAACATAAGATATATGCATTTAAAAATAGGGCTTTTTCAAAGTTTGAGGGGCTGTAGCTCCGTAATGGGAGGGGCTACATGAAAAAGTTGTTCCACAAAATTATTTTTTTTATGAGACCTACCCGTGGTTAGAAATTTTTTTTCTCTATCTTTAACGGTGTAGAAGTTTTGTAAATAGACGGACGGACGGACGCACAGAGTGAAACTAATAAGCACATTTTTTCAAAATTTTTTTGGAAATGTGCTAAAAATTCGTTAAAGAAATTTGTTAGAAAATTTGAAAAAATCAATTAACACTTTCGTCAATTATAAAGTAACCCTACATTATTAAAAAAAGTTGTTAACAGAAATAAGGTCATAATGTTGAAGCTTTAATTTTTGTGTATTACTTCAAAAAAATTTGAACAGGTGTTCAAGTTACAGGTGTATAAATATAGGAAATTCTCAGTTTTTGACCCCTTACAGCTCCTAAATGGGGAGTGATACCAAAAAAAATTCTGAAATGACTCATACTTATTTTCAAAGATCTAACTTCTGTCAAAATTTCAAGTTTTCAACTTAAACCGTTTAGAAGATAGAAGGGTTAGAGGATTTTGCAAAATTTGAGTTTCGCCTAACGGTAAATTAAGACACCGTATGCCACAAATATATATTTATTGTATATATACTTTTAAAGCTAATAAAAGTAGTAATCGTTTGGCGTTTTCAAAATGAAGATATACCGTATACAACTTGTGCTATAACAATTTAAATATAGAGCTTTTTTAAACCTTTGGGGAGCTGTAGCTCCGTAACGGGTGGGGCTACAAAAAAAGTTATTAAAAATAAAATTAATATTTTTGTGAGATCTATCAGCAGTTAAAATTTCATAGCTCTATTTCAAAAAAAATGTGGGGATCTAAAAGTTAGGTGAGCGAGAGAGCTACCCTAAGTTTTGGTCCAAACTCAACCAACCAAGGTGTTACAAACGGAGGAGTAATTTTATTATACCCGATCCTATCGTACGGGTATAAAAATAAAATGATTTATTATAAATTAACATTTGCCTTATCGATAGACATACTAGAAGATTAGATATGCATGTGGATCTTAACAGTAGATTTTGCAAAAAATAAAGAGTATTTTTTCTGTAGTTGTCTAATTCTTTTACGAAAGAGTCCTGCCGTACAGTGACAAGGAAATTGTACAGCCTTACTTTTTCAGACGTCGCTGTAAATGTTGCAAGGGGAAATTATACTTACGACTTGTGTGGGATTCGAACCCATACCCCCTCGATGTTTTACAACGTATTTCATACACTCTTAACCACTTACGTCACCGAGGCCGCTAGTAGTTTTTTTTATAAGATTTAGTTTAATTCTTTGACATGGATCAGAGAAACTTTCAAAGCTTCTTTCAAAAACTTTCAAAGAGTGCGGTATCATTGTGGCATAAATCTAAGGAGACTTAATACTAATTATTATCGAATAGATTCTACTACGTTTTAAAGGTGCATTACGGTCTTAGAGTTCAGTGACTACTAGCGTATCAGCTCAGAATTCATCATTTAAAAAAATGATAAAAGGATTTTTCCAAGATTAGGTTAAGTTTTTATTTTTATAACTAATTGAATTAATCTGATTTTTCTTTTCCTTAATTTTTTTAATACCATATAAATATAAACAATGTAAAAACTACGATCAAATAAACAACATTTTATACTATCACAAAAATTAGCATAAATGTTGATTAAAACATCATGAAAAGTGTTTTTGTTAATTTTTTTCTAGCCTAATTTACTTTAAAAGTATTACAAAGAATAAAAATAAAGTTTAATGATAAAAAAAAAAGTTTCAAAAGGCGTAAAAAAGGATTACATATATATAGCAAATATTTATATAGTATAACATAATGAAAACTAAAACCATACGAATCGGTATGTCATTAAAAGTTAATCAAAAATAATCAAAATTCAAACTAAAACTCAAGATCCCGAAAGTATCATTTTTGAAAAAACAGAAAGAAGTTTTTGTTTGATATTTATTAGAAAATAGAAGAAATGTTAAAGAAAAAAAAGAAAAACCTTTAACAAATCGAGGAAGAGCATAAAGTTCACCATATCAACTGTAAGATACCCGTAACACGTATAGTCATTGTCATATAACTTAACTTCTTTTCACAATTTCAGATGTCTAGGTTAATTAATATGATGATACTTCTTTAACAATTTCAGATGTCTATCCATAATTTTTTGACTTATCGTGAGGACAGTTGCACATATAACTAATTCGACTCAGAATTCAATATTCAATATCTATTTTGTCTGCTTTAAAATATTACAAACGTATTGGCAAATTTATCATACCTTTAGTACTATGTTCGTACGGATATTATGTAAGATTTATGTATGAAGAAATTTACAAATATATGTAAGAAGTAATTTTCTTTACAACAAAATGAGGTTAACATGTGATCAACAGATTTTTATTGAATTTTCTGATTATTATTTTCTTTTTTATATATTTCAATATATAAAAATAAGACGGATTGAATTTCAATGATAAAGTTGAAATTCCAAAGAAACTCAGAAAATCTTACAATTTATATATCAGTGCCATCATAATTTATGAATGAAAACGACAACTGAAACGAATTAATGTTTATTTTATTTATATTTTTCTTTTATAAATCTGTTAACAACCAAATCCTTTATGACACACACAATACAAATATATGAATTAAAGAATTCCTTAAATAAAAAAGAAAAGCAAAATTTTGTTTAGCTGTAAACAAAACATTATACTGCGTGTGCACAAGCTTAATTCTAAATTTTTTGACTTCTTCAATTTTGATTTTTTTTTTTTTTTTACGTTTTATATACAACTGAAAACAAAATATTGAAGATGACACCTAATTCTTTGTGACAAATCAATCTCAAGTTAGAAGCAGAAATTTTTATAACAAAAAGCATCAAACATCAAAATATTTTCAACTTACTTAAAAAAAAATTGTTTGGGGCCCCGGTGGCCTAGTGAGTAAGAACGTATAAAATGCGCTGTAAATACCGGGGAAGTGTGGGTTCGAACTCCATACACGTCGTAAGAGTTATTTCCCCTTACGACATTTACAGCCACACCTGAACAGAAAAGGCTGTGTAATTTGCTTTCTACATTTATGTGGCAGAAAAATGTATTGAAAAAAAAAAAAAATTTTTTCAAAAAACGAACTTCGGCTTATTTCTAACGTAAATTTTCATAAAAATGTAGTAATGCATGCATATTTTTACAGGTTACTGTATGTTAATCTAAAGTAAAAAAAAAACTTCAACGAAAAAAGAAATCAGAAAAAAAAAAAACAAAATAGCGCCTAAATAAAACAGATAAAATTTTTTTTTGGGGAAAGAAGAGGATTCAATCCGATTACTTTCTTTTAAATGTTTAATGTTTTGTGGGCTGAAGAAAATCCGTTTTAACATTATAAAAGTATAGATGAAATAAATGGTAAATAAAAAAACTAAAAACAAAAAAAAAAATTTTTTCAAATCTGTATAAATATATGGAAAACAAAAGTGCCAAAGATTTTATGAAAAATCATTATAAATATGCACTTCATGTTTTTCAATTTAATTTCCCACACCTTTGTTAAAAAAAAAAAATCCTTCAAACTAATAAAAAACAATTATTCAGAGGAAAATAAAACTTAAGTAAAAACATTTTAAAGTTGGAATTATGTACCTATTAGGAACACCTATTATTAAGATATTAATTACACCTATTGTACCTATTATTAAGAACATTTGGAAATTAAACAAGAACGTTGCAAGGAAATATTAGCAATAGCTCATAAAAAACAATTAGAAGGTTTTAGTAAAAATGTTGATATACTTCCATAAGCTCTAATGAATGATCTTCCTAGTCCAACAAATATTACCCATTACAAGACTATTTCTTAGAAAATATTTTTTTCTTCATTTCTTCTTCGCCCCATGGTGAATGTAAAAACTATTTTCGGGTAAACTTTAAAATGACTAAAATTAAAAGATCTTGCTCCTTACAAGCTTCAATTTTATTACATTACATTAAGATACGGAAATTTGCCTCAAACATTGTTAAAATATTTGTTAAAATATTTGTTCCAAACTAACTAATACATTTGTTTTATTTTCATTTCATAAAAAAAAATTTAATTACAAAAAAAAAGTTTTAAGTATAATTTAAATTGAATCAAAAAAGTAATGAGTTTCTACGACTTATTTTTTCAGTACTACCCAAGAGAGAACACATAACCTGTTCTTTTACTATTTATAACACAACTAGGTAACAAAAAGTTTAAATATTATATACTCAATCGATAGACATGCCAGAAAATTAGACTTTTACAGAAGCTTCAAAGATGAAGAATAATCTATATTTCACCTTTTGTGTGAATTTCCAGCTCTTGCTCTATAAAGAGGAAGTTTCTGGAGAAATTTTTTTTAAATAATTTTTTTAATCTGTTGAAAGTAGAATTAATCGATTTACAGCGCTTTAATAATAAGCTCCTAATAGCTTAATTAGGGGTAAAACTGTTCCAAGATATCACAATGGGTCTAAACTGAACATAGTGTGTATTTGCAATAACCATTTATTTCCCACCTATCTATGGTTAAACTAAATTCAATGATATTCAAGATATATGTTAATATTTTCAAATGCATTTTAAAGTTAATTAAAATTTCTTTTGCATATGAAACGAAAAATTTTAAGTAGCCTATATATTGTGTCCTTTTTATCTTTTGAACATTCTTGAACAATTTTTGAACAAAGAATGTAAATATTTTTTTGATTATAAAATTGAAAACTAATACTGTTTTTTTTTTTTATTAAACTACCATAGAAAATAAAATTTTTATTAATGCTCAAAATCCCAATACAAAAAAAGTTAAATAAAATAACTTCCATGCCATATAAGAAAAACATACAAATATGTTTTTTTTTTTTTACAATGTTAAAATATTTTAAAAATTCATTATAAACAAAAGAAATCCTTCAGAAAAAGTTAACATTCGTAATAAAAAATAGTAACATTCTATTTCAATTTAAAGTATTGTTTATTTTTTATTGTCTTCAAATACTATGGGGAGTAGTAGTTGAAAACAATAAAAAAGTTCATGTATTATTTAAACAATTCAACATTGACCTAAGTGTTTTCTTTTCTTTGTTTTTTTTTTTTTTGTCCACAATTTAGTAAAACGAACCGTAAAAAAAAAACAAAAGAAAAACATACAATGCAAAATTCTTTCAATAAACGAGGACATTTATTTTCAATTCAATTAAATAAAATTTCCTCCTTTTTTCTCGCTTTTCGTGGAATAAATTTTTCTCTTGTATTGAACTCGAAACAACCAAAATCTGAACTAAATATGTTTTTAGAAATGAAAAATGCATACTTTGTATAAAGATTTGTGACAAAATATAATAAAACAGTTTATTATTATGCTTTTAAAGAAATGTTGTAGAAATCAAAGACACAAAAAATATTTCAGTATGAGTAAAGTAAAAAAAAAATATTTTTACAAGAAAAAAAACGTTAATTTGCCATTTAAAGAGCTATTATCAGCAAAACATCAAACAGATAATTATAATGACTGACCTATATTACAATGATAGTAGAAGAAAAAAGAAAATTTCGAACATGATTTTCCTTCTGTTAGAAAATACCATAACTAATGGACTCTTTACAATGGTTTTAATAATAACAATTATATAAAACAGGAATAATTTATACTAAACACTAAAATCAATTTAATGAATAACTAAATTTCACAAAATATTAATAAAAATTAATTATCTGATGCGAATCTTCATTTAAATGTTTGGGATATAACCATTTAAATATGCTTAACATAGTATAACCAGTTAACTTATTTGGAACCATACGAGTAGTCAAGATTTTGTGCAAAAGCTATAAAGAGAAAAGGATCATATTATGTCGCTGTGTTTATATTATGTTGCATTTGTTTGGATACTACCCCACGCTAATCCTACTCTACCATCACCTAATTGCTACATAAAAAAACGTATACAGAAACACATGGCTATAATTAAAAATGTGACAAATAAGCAAAGGAAATCTTCCGAAACTTTTTGTCGAAGAACTGAAAGTGCACTTCAGGAAGTTTAAAGAAATTAGCGCCGAAACTTTATAGAAAAAATTAGTCTATACTGTGGAAAATTGAATTGTCAACTGTTAAATTGAAAATTATCGTTCAACAAATATATGGATAAAAAAACACATTTATTTGTTCAAACCATTCGATAAAAATGTGTGTTATCTTGAAAATAATGATATGAATATATTATATGAGGTATACGACCCCAGTTATATTCGATGACACGTATATAGATGAACGGCTAAATTTCAAACCTCAAAAGTGGTATCAGAACCCCGGTTCTAATACAACATATATATTTGACATTTTGCTACAATTTAGTGAAATGGCAAATATAAAATTGAAATATAAAAAACGATAATGCAAAAATAGCAAAATCCACCCCAAGTTTCTTAAAAAAGGATCCAATATATAATAAAATCTTAATATAAAAGAAATAATTATAAATTTATTGCATTGTAAAATTAAATGCAATCTTAAACACATAAGGTATATGTGTTGACATATCATAATATTTAATCTGTAAATGATAGACATTTAAAACCCTTTTACTCAATTATTTACCAACCCACTCTCATTTTTTTAAATGATAAATATTCAGTACAGACATCTTACAATATCAATATTTTTCCAAAATTTGCTAACTTTCATTATTAATTTTCTATTTTTATAAAAAAACCCATGTAAAGAATATACCTATGTATGTATCATATACTCGTAGTATGTATAATCTGTACATATAATATACATATTCAAATAAGGCGCTCTTTTATTCCGTTGAATTTTAAATTTTGCAGTTTTTGTTTTTTCTTCTAAATACATGCGCTACCAAATACTTATTAGTTACCAGTTAATTAAAAAAATTATAAATACATATTAGTTACAGATACTTATAGTTAACCAAAGTTATTTATCAAACAATCTCAAATTTCGAGTTCTACGTATAAATAACAAAAAAAAACAATAATAAAACAAAAATCTTTTTGAGGACTATCATACATAAAACACCTCGAATTTCGAGGAGAGGGCGAATACTTACAGCTTTTTTAATTGATATATACTTTTAATTTTAATTTTTTTTATTTTTATTTCTTACCCTTTAGATATAAATATCTACCGATATTTTTAGAAACCTTTGCCTTAAAGGCATGTGAGTCATCTGGGTACAAATATTAAATCCAATCCTAATTCTATATAATTTATTTTGTTTATATTATTTTTATATAATATTTTAAGCTAACCGGACTACGCTTTTGAACCTGATACCTTTTACATGAAAGATCGGCGACTTTCAAGCATTGTGTCAGTGATCGGATAAAATTTTTAATAAATATATATTTATGTTAATAATAATAAATATTAAAATAAAGTATAACAAGTAAAAGTAACAGTAAGTCAATGCAACCGACTTATTTATACCCTACGCCTAAAAAATTCAAATTAAATTAAAAATCTATAAGTTATTTTAGTTACGTATTTAATATAAGCTAAAAAAATAAATGCTTTTACAACCTTTGTACAAAATTTCAGGTTTCTATCTTTATTAAATCCGAAAATATGCTTCTTGGAAAGTGTGTGAAGGCACACGGACCACCACCCCAATTCATCTCAAATTTTAGAGACATCATCAGAACAGGGTAGAACACTTTTATATCAAATTTCAAGTTTTCATATTTATTAATTTCGAAGATATGCTTGTTTGGTCTTGGGAGTTGTGCGGCAGATACCCGAACAACCATTCCAATTTATCTGAAATTTTAGGCAAATCAAGGATTCAGGAAACAACACGCTCGTATCAAATTTGCAGTCTCTATCTTTATTAATTTCGAAGATATGCTTGTTCGGTTTTTGGGAGTTGTATGGGAGGTACCCGAACAACCCCTCCAATTCACCACAAGTTTTAGGCAAATCAGAGATTCAGGAAACAGCACCCTTGTATCAAATTTGAAGTTTCTATCTTTATTAATTTCGAATATATGCTTGTTCGGTTTTGGAAGTTGTGTGGGAGGTACCCGAACATCCACTTCAGTTCATCTCAAATTTTAGGGATGTCAGGGATTCAGGAAAACACACCCTCGTACAAAATTTTAAGTTTCTATCTTTATTAATTTCGAAGATACGTTTGTTCGGTTTTGGCAGTTGTATGGGAGGTATCCGAACAACCACTCCAATTCATCTCAAATATTAGGGATATCAGGGATTCAGGAAAACACACCCTCGTACAAAATTTTAAGTTTCTATCTTTATTAATTTCGAAGATATGTTTGTTCGGTTTTGGGAGTTGTATGGGAGGTATCCGAACAACCACTCCAATTCATCTCAAATATTAGGGATATCAGGGATTCAGGAAAACACACCCTTGTACAAAATTTTAAGTTTCTATCTTTATTAATTTCGAAGATATGCGTATTCGGTTTTGGGAGTTGTATGGTAGGTACCCGAACCCTTGGTCCGATTTCGCCCATTTGCAATCCTCGCCTTACTTTAGTCATTTCGAGTCTACAGTATAAACTTCATCAAGATAGCATCATTATTTTTTGAGTTATCGTGCGTACGGACGGACGGACATCGCTAAATCGACTCAGGAGGTAATCCTGATTCAGAATATATATACATGTCTATATCTAACTCGCTTCGTTTTGGTGTTTACAAACACCATACCAAAATTAATATACCCTATACTTTAAGTGTAGGGTATAAAAATAAACAAATATTAATAATTATGTATCTAAAGAAACAATTTTAATTTATACTTATAACTCACATATAACTCATATATAACAAATTTTAAAAAATATTCAATAATTGTATTAACAAGATTTGATAATAAAATACCCTTGAAAATACTTCATTTAATTTATCTAATTATTGAACACTAATAAAAATAACTGCATCGGTAAGCATTTCAAAAAAAATATATTAGTTATAGAATTTTCATAAGTAAAACTTACAACAATGCAAAAATGTCCTACATAAAATTGTACTCGAACTAATAAATATCACATTATTATAAAAAAAAAAAAAAATTATATTTTTTATTCTTAAATCGCAAAATGCTCATTCATTTTATATTTAAATTCAACCATACCTCCTATCTTTAATATTTTCTTTATTTTTTATTTTTTGTCAATTTATCAAAGTCAAGGACACTCAACTCAAAATCAGCCTTAAAATTATATTTATGTATTTTTTTTCATAAACATGTACACATACCCGCATAGGCGCATACAGATAATATAATATTCTGTATAGGTTGGTATAAGGATATGTAATATTCTTTTAATCGATTTTAATAGTTTTGCTATTATTAAATACCACTCGTTATCATTCTATTATGATATAACGTTATAAAAAATTTTGCTTTTCCATCCCACCATCTCGGAGAAGCAAAAAAGTTTGTTTAAATTTATTTTTTTTAATTGTCACTGCATATCCTTTTTGTATATAAATAAATATTTTTAGTAGTCAGTTTAACTAAGCTGCTTATTGTTTTTTTTTTTTTGTTTTTGTTTTTATTTTATATGCTTTTGTGTAGTCCATTCTTTATGCAGTCTTTAGTAGCACACAGTAGACAATAACTATTAAATTTAATAGGTTTTGATATATAAAACTGCATGTGATATAACAAAAAAAAAAAAAAAAATTATTTCTGCATCTATTAAATTCGCGTTTGCTGATATTTAACAGATATTTTACAAGTACATTACATTGTATAAATAGGTGTACATATAATAATAAAATTATTCTTGCCGGTAATAGGCTATGAGAAAAATATGTTGAGTTTAAGATACTTTTTTTTTCAATTGCAGTACCTAATATGAAATAATAAACAAAACAGTATGTAAAAAAACGATTTTTAAAGGTGCACATTTTCCAAATGACAATACAAAGAATTTTTAGAATTACCATGACTTTTTTTGCATTAAAATTTGTAATTTTTTTTTTAATTTTTTCTTATGCAAGAATTATTGAATTTTAGGGAAAACATAATATGTACCTAATGAAAACAAGGTAAAATGTAAATCAACGATTTTTAAAAGCGCACATTTCCAAAAGACAATACAAAATGTTTAGAATTATTGTGACTTGCACAAAAATTTGAAAATTTAAGAAATAAAATTTAAGTAATTTTTTGTAATAAGAAAAAATGTGAAAACACGACTTTTCTGGAATTTTGAGGGGCTGTAAATCTGGAACCCTATATAACTAAAATAAACCTTTAACACACGTAAAAATTTATTACTGGAGCTTTAATTTTTACATCTTGCCGAAGAAAAATTTGTATAGATGCTTAAGTTAGTTACAGGTGCCTAAAAGCAGCAAATTTTAAATTTTTTAGCTGTAATAGCTCTTAAACAAGGGGTGGTTCAAAAAAATTTTCTATGGAAACTTATACTAATAAAAGTTCTTTCTTGTCACAAAATTTCAGGCTCCTATCTAAAGGCGTGCCGGAGTTATGAAAAAAGAAATTTCATACAAAATGTGGTTTTCACATAACGGTAAATTTAAACAGTAAATTACAAAATATTGCATAATTTTGATATTGCTTTATGGAGATAGCAAAATTTTTGGTATTCTAGCGACTTTAGATTGTAACACTATTACGCAGAGCCTGAAATATATACATCTGAAAATGGCCCTTTTTTGTAATTTTGAGGGACTGTAACTCAGGAACCCTATATAACTAAAAGAAACCTTTAACACATGTAAAAATATATTACTGGAGCTTTAATTTTTATATTTTTTCTATCTTGCCGAAGTAAAGTATGTACTGGTGCCTAAGTTACAGGTGTTTAAAAATAGCAAATTTTCAATTTTGGAGCCCTAATAACTCATAAACAGAAGGTGGTCCAAAAAAATTTCTGAGTAAACTTATACTAATTCTAAAAGTTCTTTCTGCCCTCAAAATTTCAAGTCCCTATTTAAAAGAGTTACGGAGTTATGAGGGTAGAAAAATCATGCAAAATGTGGTTTTTACATAACGGTAAATTTAAATACTAAATTTAAAAAATTATATAATTTTGATATTAACTTACAAAGTTAAAAAAAATACCTGTCGAATGACGTTTTGATATTGAAAAAATCTTAAGCAGAACATGATAATATACTTTAAAAAAAAGGGCTTTTTCAAAGTTAGAGGGGCTGTAGCTCCGTAATGGTTGCTGCTACATGAAAATGTTGTTCCACAAAATTAATTTTTTTATGAGACCTACCCATGGTTAAATTTTTTTTTCTCTATCTTTAACAGTGTAGAAGTTTTGTAAACAGACGGACAGACAGATGGACAAAGTGAAACTAATAAGTACATTTTTTCAAAAAATTTTTGGAAATGTGCTAAAAAGCCGTTTACATTTAACACATGTAAAAATATATTATTTGATATTAAATTTTTATGTCCTATTTACGACAAATTTACACAGATGACTAAAAATTTTCAGGTTTTGACCCCTAAAAAACTTTTAAACGTTAAATGAAGTACAAAAAACTTTTTCTGAGATCTTTTGAGATTGAAGCTAGGTATCTCTTTTCTGAGATTTAAAAAAGGTATCTGAAATTTTGTGAAAAGAAATTAATTATTACGCCAACAACTTCTAAAAAATGTGTTTAGTTTAATGCTCACTCAGATTCCCATAGCTGTAAAATTTATATCCTCATATCTTGACAGTTAATATAGCTACACATTTGAAATTTTGTAAAGGGAAAGGGTGATCAAATTGCATGGCAATAATTTCATTGAAAATTGATTGATTCGGGCATCGGGTTGCCATACAATTGAAAAATTCACATAAATATATATCTTAATTATTGTAAAACATCTGAAGTTTTTTAAAAGATTATCAAATTTTATCGTAACAGCATTACTTATGTTTGTTCGTGTTATACACTCTTTCTCGTTGCTAAAAGTTTAAAATTATATTTTTTAAAGGTATAAATTGATTCAAAATAAAAAATATATTGTAATGTTTTATATATATAATAATTTTATTATCGAATAAACAAAAAATTATTCGAAATTCTTTTCCGGTTTCAATTTAAATGTATACTGATTTTTCATTATCTCTTTATTAATTTCAACTTAAATTAAAACTAACATTTTTTATTTTTATTTAATATCTGTTGTGTCCTTAATTCATTTTATTGACAATATATTATTAATTTAAGGTAAAAATATTTTCATATATTAATACAACTGTATAATACCATTTTATTTTGTAATATATCTATTTAAATTTTTAAATAATTTTTTGTACATTTTTAAAGCGTGGAATAAAAATTCCTAGTTGCAATTTCCTTATTTTCCTTATTTCCTTATTTTTTTATTATTTTTTTTTTTTGATTCTTCATATGGCACTATAGTCATTCAAAACTATTTAGTTTTTATGATCCTAGACAAAAGTACACAAAAAAAAAATAAAAACTATTAAAGTCAAAAGTGAAAAACAACAGAAAATTAAATATAAAAACATTGTCTGTAAATTGTTTTAAAAGTTTTTGACAGCATAACTGACATAAACCATAATTATGTGAAAATTTATAACCTATTTTTTGTTATCTACTTTTTTCCCGTTTGTGTCTGGTACAGAAAATAAAAAAAAAAACAGAAATGAATAAAAGGAAAAATAAAAATTTCAAAGGTGAAAAATCTGGCTTATCATATAAAAAAAAAAAAAAACAATAAATTACTTGGCGAGAAAAGTGTTTATTTTTATTTTTCGGATTTTTTCAATGTTTTTATATGAGAATAAATGTTTTGGCTGTTAAATCGAACCAATCTCTAGGGTGAAAAATTTCTGAACGTGTGATGAAATAAATAAGATAATAATTCCAAATAAATATTAACAGTTCTTTTTTTTTTTTTTACTCTTTATCATAATATTTAGAATAGATAAAATGTATTTTGAGTTTAGTAAACTTTCAATTGTCATAACGTTAACTCAATAATAAATTGTACTGTTCAACATCCGAATTGTACTGATCCTAAAAACACTTTGCGGCTATTTTAAAAAAGATCTGTATTTCTTTCATTCGAAGCCATTAAATTATATAAGCATCTTTTTAACTAAAGATTTATTTTAGATTTAATTTAGAACAAAATTAATGCAAAAACATAAAAATATCTTCTTCGAGCTTCTGTAATCTTTTAGTAATTATACATTTTGCTGTATTAATCAAGTCAGTTTTGAGTTAAAGTTCTTACACAGATCACTAGTATTTAAAAAAAAAAAAAAAAATCTATCCGAAACGTATAGATAAAGGTATAGATAATTTTATAAAGGTATAAAAGTATTTACAATTAGAATTTCCCTTAATCTCTTAAGACAAACATTAAAAACTTATTCAAATATTTTTAAAAAAAATATCCAAAAAAGAGAAAGCGTCCAAATCCAAATTTTCTGTTTTAATTATAAATATTTGACACCGAATAAAAGAATAAACGATTTTAAAGGTAATAATCAAATTAAGGAGGAAATAAAAGCTTAAATTGAATTTTCTCATATGTTGTTTGGAAATTTTTTTTAATCCAATAAAAAAATTTTACCAACACATAAGAAAATTAAATTGTATAAATGTTTTATATTTAAATAAATATATTTTAATTTTTAAATATAAGTAGGTAATTTTCTTAAATCAATCTCTTCTTTTTTATGATTCATTTTTGTATTAAATAAAAAAAGAGTATTGGGAGAACATAAGAGCAAATCACAAATCCCAATTCACAATATGTATTTTCTTTAAAAGACCCAACACTATAATTAAGATCTGTAATTGTGTACAGATTATGGCATAAAATTTAAATCGTGTATACGAATCTTAAAATATGATAGCAAATGCACTTTTAAATACAAAACTCCTCTAAATCAAATTGAATTTAACAGGTTCAGTTTTAATAAAAATCAAATAAGATAGATTTTTATCTGTTAAATTAAGTTTTTTTTTTAGTAAATCTAAAATTATTCTTGATTTCGTTTACAATAATACATTTTGAATATTAAACTATTTAAATGAATGTATTGGATTTAAAAAACAAAAAATAATGGAAAAATAAATTTGTTTCACTACGAGTATACAGAAAAAATAAAACAATAAAATGGCAATTCATTCAATAAATCGATATTGTTAAAAAAAAAAATCGATTTATTTATTTTACTTGTAATTTTTTATTTTTATTATCTTTTTTGTTTTGTGGGAATTTTTTACAGCTGTGGTGCAAAATAAACTAATAAAAAACAACGACTTTATAAATTATTTAAAAGAAAAGTATTTCAAAAAACAAAAAAAAACCAATGAGAATGACTTTTTGCACTAAAGTAAGTAATTTTTAATAAGATTTAACAAATTGCTTACTTTGTTGCGCCTTCTTACGTAAATAACAGAGAGTATTTTTTAACTTTTAACTTGTTTTTTAAGTTTTTAAAAAAAAATATTAGTAAAAGAAAATTTTCAGAAAAATTGTTTTTCTTTTTAATTATTTTGAAAACTTTTAATTTATTTTTGTTTTTTAATTTTTAAACAAAAACCTTTTTTAAAAATAAATAAACAAACAATATTCCATTGCAAATATAAAAAAACAAGGTAGAATGTAAACCAACGGTTTTAAAAAGGGCACATTTCCACAATACAATACAAACTGTATAGAATTATGACTTGCACAAAAAATTGAAAATTTCATATATATAAGAAAAACGTGAAAATAGGACTTTTCTGGAATTTTGAGGGGCTGTAAGTCCGAAACCCTATATAACTAAGAAAAACCGTTAACACACGTAAACATATATTATTGAACCTTTATTTTTCATGTCTTGTCGAAGAAAAACATTTACATAGCTGCCTAAGTTACAGGTGTCTAAAAATAGCAAATTTTGAATTTTTTAGTCGTAATAACTTTTAAACAGGGGGTGCTACCAAAAAATTTTCTGAGGAAACTTATACTAATTCTAAAAGTTCATTCTTGTCTCAAAATTTCAAGTTCCTATCTAAAAATGTGCCGGAGTTATGAAAAAAGAAATATTATGCAAAATTCGGTTTTAACGTAACGGTAAATTTAAATAGTAAATTACAAAATATTGCATAATTTTAAAATTGTTTTATAGAGGTAAGAAAATTTCTGTTCTTCTAGTGTTTTTAGATTAGACGCAAAGCCTGAGATATATACACCTGAAAATAGGGCTTTTTTGCAAGTTTGGGGGGCTGTAATTTTGGAACCCTATATAATTAAAAGGAACCATTAATAAACATAAAAATGTATTACTGGAGCTTTAATTTTTTTATCTTGCGGAAAATAAATGTGTATAGGTGTCTAAGTTATAGGTGTTTAAAAATAGCAAATTTTAAATTTTTGAGTCCTAATAGCTCATAAACAGGGGGTGGTAGGAAAAAATTTTCTGAGCAAACTTATACTAATTCTAAAAGTTCTTTGTTGTCTCAAAATTTCAAGTCCCTATGTAAAAGCATGCCGGAGTTATGAAGTTAGAAAAATCATGCAAAATTTGGATTTCATATAACGGTAAATTTAAATACTAAATTTAAAAACTATATATAATTTTAATATTGATTTATAAAGCTAAAAAATACTCCTGCCAAATGGCGTTTTCAGATTGAAAAAATGTTAAGCGGGACCTGAAATATACACGTTTAAAAATAGGGCTTTTTCAAAGTTTGAGGGGCTGTAGTTCCCTGATGGATCGGGCTACATGAGAAAGTTGTTCCATGAAATTAATTTTTTTATGAGACCTACCCATAGTTAAAATTTTTTTCTCTATCTTTAACGGTGTAGAAATTTTGTAAACAGACGGACGGACGGGCGGACAGAGTGAAACTATTAAGCACATTTCTTTAAATTTTTTTTGGAAATATGTTAAAAATGAAATAAAAATTCCTACATATTGAAAAATTAATAATTTAAAACAAAAAAATAAAGTTTATCAATAATTTATTTTATTATGTATAGGATACACATAATTAATATTAATGTTTTTAGTACATCTTCAAAAAATTTTTAAAAAATGTGCCTTTAGTTTCACTCTGTCCATCTGTCCAAAGTTCAGAAACGTTCTATTTTTAAATTGTTATAACACAAGTTTTATAAGATATATCTTCAATCTGAAAACGCTAAATGAAAACTGCTTTATTAGCTTTACAAATTCTTATATAATATGTATATATATACTTTTGCCATACGGTATTTTAATTTACCGTTATACGAAACTTATTTTTTGCAATACTCTTGACCTCTATTATTCTCCGAACGGTTTAAGTTAAAAACTTGAGAGGAGTTAAATTTTTGGAAATAAGTATAAGTCATTTCAAAAAATATATTTGTGTCCACTGTAAGGGGTCGAAAACTGAAAATTCTTTAATTTAAAACACCTGTAACTTGAACATCTGTCTACAATTTTTGAAGTCATATACAAAAATTAAAGTACCAACATTATATTTTTATTTCTATTAACAATTTTTCTTTGTAATAATCTTAATAGGATTACCTTAAAATTGACGACAGTGTGTTCTGATTTTTCCAATATTTTCTTTCAAAATTTTTTAACGATTTTTTTTAAATTTATATTATTATAAATTTTTTTTTTAAATACCTATGTATGCACTCTTTACCCAAAATACATTATGGAATATTTTTTTTTTTTTGGAAATGTGCTTTTTTGAAAACCCTTAGTGTTTTCATTACTTGTATTTTCTTTAAATCAATTTTCATATTGGTATGTTGGATATTTAGAGATAAGTAAATTTAGTTAGCCACCGCCTCATCACTAAACAAAGCAATACCCTAACGATTTAAATAAAAGCGTACAAATTATTAACACTTTACAATTTTCTCCGACATATTTCCTTTATAATTTTTAACACACGTGTTCAGTATAAAAGAATCTTTCAAAAAAAAAACCACATAAATAGAAAATATTATAATGTAATTATAAGAAAGATTCGGTTTTTGAAAATTTAATCTTCAAAACGACTGTGAATATAATAAATAGTAATTTAAATTTAAAATGATTACTGGAAGTATTTATTTTGATCAAAAAAAAAAAACCTCTGCATAAATATTTATTTATTTATTTATATCCAGGTACCGTGGTACATAAATGTGCCAGGTAACTATAACCCGTGTTTCCTGGTAGGAATGTGGGCTGTACGAGATATTATGATATATAAAGTTTTTATACATTTCGATATATGAATTTTTTTTTTTATATTATAATTATTGTACCCAGCCGGGAATCAAACCCGAGACCTCTCATTGCCTTATGAATGAGAAGCGGCAATGAGAGGTCTCGGACTATAAATAGCTATCTATAAATAAACTATAAATAGCTATCTATTATTAATAAAATACAAAAATAATAAGCTAAAATACCAAATGAATAATTTAAATTCTCAATAAAATTAAAGATATGCAGAATAGATACAATATATTCCCAAAGTAACTGAAAACATAATTAAAATAAATAAAGATTCTTAGCATAAAAACTCTTTAAAGTTGCGGGATATGACAAAATTTAAAAACTTTATGCCCAGAAGACGTTTGCATCAAAATTATGGCTGTTATAAGTGTAATATAGGAAAGAAGCTATATTTTTATAAAAGAAATAAAAATAAGTAATCGAAAAAACCAACGGATAAGACTACATAAATAAATTGTTGTACAAAATAAGTTTTTTGGCGATGCCTATCCGAAGTTAAAATTTCATTGCTTTATTTCAAAAAGTGTAGCAGATTTGTAAACACACAAACGGTCGGACGGTCGGGCAGACGGATAGAGTTTTGTTTTTTAAATGCGACCGCTATTTATAGCTGTAATAATTGCAAAAATGAAAAATAATTTATTGGCGACCGCACTCTGAACATCTAACACATAGTTATTCTGAAACTGTTATTCTGCAAAATAATTTAAACAACAATTTTTTTTTTGATATTTCGTAAAAATTTTGACATTTCGTCATGGTAATTCTACTTTTAGCTATAATTATGCTTAGCTTAGAAACAAACTTTGTAAAATGTTTGGTATATTACTAGATAAAATGACATGTTAATTAAAAACAAAAATTAAATTCTTTAATTAATACATGGATTGAACATACATATATAATTTTCATAAGATATTTGGCTTCATTTCTCGCTTTATTGTCGTCATTTATAAATTACATATTATAAGTATGTTTTTATATTAACTCATCGGTATTCGATTTTCTGTTTGTTACGCACTGCTGTCATCCCGTAAAGTACAAAAAAGTAAAAATTCTTTTTTATATCTTGTTGATGTCTATTTTTTTTCTCAAAATGTAGAAAATAGAATTTGATGGCAGCTGATGTTGATCAACTCAAATTGTTATTATATAATAAAAAAAAAAAACCTTGGAAAGCTTTTGATGTTATTTTAATGATTGTGACTTTACCCTAACCTCAAATGATTTTCGGGATTCATTTATTATCTTAAAACAATTTGAGTTGTTCAAGGATCTACCACCAATTTTATTTTCTACATTTTGTGAGTTTAGATTCGTTTCGATAAAAACATATTATTTAAAAAAAAAACTTTTTTTTTACATTATATTTTGTAAATTTATGTGGCAACAAATCGATTGAAGGCCCAAAAATCATATCGATTTTAATGTTTGCATGTTACACTTCTGATGTTTGTACGTTAATATACAAAATATCAAAGATTTTTTTTTCATATTTTATGTAGGCCTACTGGTTATTTATGAAATTCAGTGGTTGAAGGTTAAAACATTATTATTATGATTTTTTTCGAATTCATAACTAAGATCTTTAAAAAAACTAAATATTTTCTTAAATTTAAAATTCGGAATTTTAAAGTCTAGTGATAGAAAAATAAAACTAGAATTTATTTTACCCCCTAAGGATTATGTTACTGTGAAAAATTTTAAAAATTTTAAAAACATTTTGTCACTTTAAAAAAAAACCAAAGGACATGATTTGGAATACATATATCAATAATTCACTTTTGTCATTTTATAAAAAAAAAAATTTATTTTTTGGCCTTCAAAACTATCTTGGACTTTAAATATAAATACAAAAATTAAAAATTATATAATTTTAATTCTCATTATATACAAAATATTATTATTTTTCTGCTCTAATAAATTTAAATATTAAATAAAATATTTATCATATATAGTTAATATAAAAAAAAAATATTTTATAACCTTACAAATATTTATAACTATACTTGTAAATAGGGTTTAATACAAAATCCCAATTCTCAAAATCCAAATAATTTTTATTTTCAGAAATTCATAAAATCCAAAAACCACATAACCCAAATATCACATAAACCAAATACCACATAATCCAAACATCACATAATCCAAACATGACAAAATCTTAACTCACATAGATCCAAATGTGAGATTAGTTTTTGGCGGCGAAAGCCGGCACTAGCAGGATTATACGCTTTTTTTTCAGAATATTTATATATATATGTGTATGTGAGATTCTCAATTAGGAGAGATAGTTGGTTTCAAAATCAGGGTTTAACAATTTCTTTTTTGGCGAGATTTGGAGGCGGCAATCTTGACCATATTTTAAATATCTTGTTGTTGTAATATATAATATTATGTAAAATAAATGTGATATGTTTTTATTTATTTAATTAATTCAATATGCAATGTGGAATAATGTAGAAAAAACGCAGCTATAAAAAACAGCCGAAAATTGTAATTTGGATTTTGAGATATTTAGATTTTATCGTGTATGGATTTTGTGGTATTTGGATTTTGTGGAGTTTGGTTTTTTGTGGTATTTGGATTTTGTGTTTTGGATTTTAAGTTTTTGGATTTTGTGATTTGGTATTTTGTAGAGGAACCTTCGCAAGGATAATCGTAAGAAACAAACCATTAAATTTTGATTATTATTTCTTTTAAAACAAAGAATTTAATTTCCGTTTTAAAATAAAATTCATAAAATATTAAAAATACAATTAAAAATGTTTAAAAGTTAATAATTTACTAAATGCACTCAAAACCTTGAAATAATTTTACTCTCCGCCATATTATAGATGAAAATGCAAAGTACTATAATAGGTACTGCAAAAAATAATTATAATTTATAAAATATAAAATATAAAAGCGTGATACCGAACATACTTCAACATTTGGCAACATGCTTTTATATTTTATAAAATCACGTATTGTCACCGAACTTACTTATTGTCAACTCATTAGATTAGAATGATGAGAAATTAGTTAAATTCAAGATTTCGCTAGTCTACTCCAGAGCAAAGTGAACTAAATAACAAGTAAATGTAACAGTAAGTCGATGTAACCGACTTATTTATACCCTACACCTAAAAAATTCAAATTAAATTAAAAATCCATAAGTTATTTTAGTTAGGTATTTAATATAAGCTAAAAAAATAAATGCTTTTACAACATTTGTACAAAATTTCAGGTTTCCATCTTTATTAATTTCGAAGATATGCATATTCGGTTTTGGGAGTTGTATAGGAGGTACCCGAACCCATGGACCGATTTTGTCCAGATTCGAACTTAGCCTTCCTTTCGTAATTAGTAACCTACCATATAAATTTCATCAAGTTTTTCAGTAGTTTTTGAGTTAATTTCATCACTAGTTTTTGAGTTATCGTGCGAACGGACGGACATCGCTAAATCGACTCAGGAGGTGATCCTGATTCAGAATATATATACATGTCCATATCTAACTCGCTTCCTTTGGGTGATTACAAACACCATACCAAAGTTAATATACCCTATACTTAGGTATCCCTTACACATTATATAATGTGTAGAGTATAAAAACATTAAAAAAAATATGAATGTAGTTCTAATCTAATTTAAATAAATAAACAAAAGATTTTACAAATGACAGTCAGATATAATAAATTCTACTAAACAGACAAAATCACAAATTGTTAAATAAAAAATAGATGTACACAATCCAGCTACTAAATTTATTAAAATGTTTAATTCAAAAAACTTTAGCCAAGTACCAGTTACACTAATACCTTTCTTTATAATTTTCATTTCCCAGAACTCAATTCATAAATAAATATTTAAATAAATAAAAATACTCATTTATTTGATATTTACTCTTTAATAAAAATTTAGTATTTTTTAAAATAGTAGATTTTACTCAAATAAAATTTCTTCACAAAAAAAATATATATATATATATAAAATATAACAAGGAGAAAATGCCTAAAGATACAAAAGGATATTCAAAAAAAAAAAATTTTTTTTTTAATCACTTTTCATTTTCTTTTTCTTTTCTTAAAAAGGATTAAATTATAATAAAAAAAAAAATCTTTTGTTTAGTTTATTTAAATTTTAAAATATTGAAATAAATTTAGTGGATTCTCTTCTCTTAAGATCGAATAAAATTTAATTTAAAAAATTTTTTTTTTGTTTCTTATTTCTTTTATAAGACTTTATTAAATAACTAAAAGATTATAGTGCTTCAAAATCAACTCATTTATGATAATTTATGAAAAGATTGGTCTTTACAGACTTTATAATAATAAAAAGAAATTATTTTCAAGGTTATTAATATCAAAGTTCAAAATTAATAAAATAATAGGATATAATATATACATTGGGTATAAAGAATTAATTAAATTTTATAATGCAATATTAAATTTTTCTTGAAAAAAAATTCGAGATTTGTTAAGAAGAACATTTTCCAACTATCATACCTTAACAGTTTAATTTTTATACCCGCATATGTATCTTCAAGATCAACCGATCAACATATGTTCAAGAGTATAATAAATTTGCCATTTCGTCTTCTTAAAGGAACTGAACTAGATACCAACTCATGTTTATGGATCGGTTCAGAATCGAGATCTAACTCGATTAAGCTATGTCCATCCGCACGATAACTCAAAAAATAAAGTAGCTTGGATTCTGAAATGTTTTTTACGTCACTTTTTTAAAAGTGTTACTTTTGTTATTTAAATACAGCTACTCCGCCCGCGGGTTAGTGTAACTGTCATAAAACTTTTCTTTTTATATGAAAATAACTCAATGTGTATTGAAGTTCTGTGCCTGAAATTTTATGAAAAGATGAGTGCAAATAAGATCTGTATAATTTAATTATACTAGAGGAGCAGGTTCAGCTAGATTGCACGTTTTGGAACCTAAAAAGTCGAGGTAACTGAAATCTTATGATAAAATCTTAAAGATGATTAAGCTTTATGGCAATGATTCTTTATAGCTTTATGATTCGAGCCAACAGGTTCGAGTAAATTTCATTCAACTCCAAAATTTACATAAATATATTTCGATACCTAATTAAGAAAAATATCTAAAATTGTGTAAAAGATGATCAAGTTTTATGAAAATCAAGTATACGGATACGGATATCCCAGAATTGACATAGTCTACTGTATTCTATTCATTCTTCCTCATTTTAGATCAGATTTTACAGTCTATGTATTCTTCCTCATTTTAGATTGGATTTTTTTTTAATTTTCAAACCATATGTCCATAATTTAGGCAGATATTTCAAAATTTAAAATATAAATGAAATAATATTATAGAAAAAATAAAGTTAATTTTTAAGAATTTTTTATCAAAAAAAAAGGAAAGGCTTGTTTTTTTTTTGTAACATAAAATATAACAAAGTTCAGTTTTTACATGAAATAAATGTTACAAACCTTTAATTTTCGAAAAAAGTTCAACCATTTTATATTTATACATAATATATGAAAAACAAGAAAATTTAAAAGAAAACTTAAAATTGAAAACAGTGTTATTTTAAAATTTTCTTTTGAAAAGAAGATTTTCATTTAAAAAAAAAAAAAAAAAACAATTTTTAAATTTGACAAAATCGTATTAGTCTGAGTACTCTTAACATTAAAGTTTTCTCAACTTGGTACAACCTACACAAAACTTGATATATTTTATGTAAAAAACAAAATTATTTATAATAATTAATCATTAATAATATAAATATTTAAGTGTAATTATTTAATAATGTTTAATGTTTTCCAAGAATCAATTCATTTTCTAATTATAACAAGAATAAAAAATTTTTATACCTAATTATAAAATTTCTAGGAAAAAATAAAATGGAAAATTTCTTTATTGATGGTTAAAAAGGTTACAAAGAATGTTAAAACTTACAAATTATAATGTTCGTATGTATATGTATAACATTGTTAAAACGACATTATTTTAAATTTTTAATGAAAAAAATATTAAAGAACACAATATCTATAATTATAATTTAGTAGTTTTCAGCTACACACTACGTATTATAACATTCCGCTAAGTTTTAAATACAAGTACATATTTGGATATGATTTTTCTATTAAAAATTCTACATTAACATATAACAGACATATGTATGTTTCGAATCGAGATTATTTTTGTTTTCTTTTTTGGAATCAAGAGATTTTGTATCCCATACGGATTTTTTGTAATTTAGCTGTACGTACACACTAGTTACAGTACACAAATAGCAAATATTTAATTTTTCAGTTCTAATAGCTCTTAAACAGGGGTAAAATGCAATTCTAATTCTAAAAGTTCTTTCTTGTCTCAAAATTTCAGATTCCTATCTAAAGGCGTGCCTGAGTTATGAAAAAAAAATTTTTCTGCAGAATGTGGTTTTCACATAACCACGAGAGAGGGAGAGAATAAAATTGTCGGTCTTCTGGCGGTTTTAAATTGCAAAGCTATTACGTAGAGCCTGAGATATGTACATCTGAAAATGTCGCTTTTTTTGCAATTTTGAGGAGCTGCAACTCTGGAACTCTATACAAGTAAAATAAACCTTTAACATACGTAAAAATATTTTACTGCAGCTTTCATTTTTATATCTTGTCGAAGTAAAATGTGTTAGACATCTGTTACAGTTACAGGTGTTTAAAAATAGCAAATTTTCAATTTTTGAGCCCTAATAGCTCATAAACACGGGGTGGACCAAAAAAATTTTCTGAGCAAACTTATACTAATTCCAAAACGTCTTTCTGCTTCCAAAATTTCAAGTCCCTATTTAAAAGCGTTCCGGAGTTATGGTAAACGGTAAATAACGGTAAATTTAAATACTAAATTAAAAAAAAATGTATAATATAGATATTATCTTACAAAGATAAAAAAAATACCTGTCGAATGACGTTTTCATATTGAAAAAATCTTAAGCAGAACATGAGATATATGCATTTAAATAAGGCTTTTTCAAAGTTTGAGGAGCTGTAGCTCCGTAATGGATGGGACTACATGAAAAAGTTGTTCCACAAAATTTTTTTATGAGACCTACTCATGGTTAAATTTTTTTTTCTCTATCTTTTACGGTGTAGAAGTTTTGTAAACATACGGACGGACAGAGTGAAACTAATAAGCACATTTTTTAAAAAATTTTTTGGAAATGTGCTAAAAAAACTGTCATATATGCATTATCATACATACACAAATTCATTATAAACAAATTTCGTTAAACGTTCTGTTCCTTTAAAATGCTGTTAAATTACGCATGTATATTGTATTTACGTTATAAAAAATTATGCTGGGCACACTTTGACGCAGAACAACGTGTTTTCCTTTAATCAACGACAGATTCCATAAAACTTGATCATCATTTACAAAATTGTATGACAGCTACTCAGCACAACTAAATTTTCTAGATTTTGTTGGCCTATAACTCGACACCATTTTGGACAATTAAAGATGCCTACCTTAAATAGATACTGAGTTATTTCTATATAAACAAAGATGTTGTACTATACTTGAACCCGCTGGCCGATAATGCTGAATTTAAATAGCGAAACTAACAATTTTACAAAAGTGACGTAAAAAAATTCGATTCTAATTTGATTCTGAGCTGATCCATACCTTTGCGCCTATATATCTAGTTCGACTTCTGTAAGGTATCCCAAACGTAATGACAAATTTATTATACCCTTGAACATACGATCATACGCGTATAAAAATACCAATATTCTCATTATGACAAAATGAAATAAATTGACCATCTGTGCTTTGTGCTTGTTTAATAAATACATAATTCTCCTAGCATAACGTTGAAAAATTTTCTTCAATGTATAGAGAATAATAAATATGACAGGAAAAAATTTCAATAATTTATGATGTCTGAAATTTTGCCTAAAATGTTTTGTCCTAGGCAAGGTGTAAGAATTGACCCATATAGTGTTAATTTTAAAATATTATCACAAGTTAAATCAGCTTTCTTCAAATATTATGTATTCCGGTATCATATATAATGTTTTATTATATAACAATATTATAAATACATATATTACTTAAAATCTTACCAGTATTTCAAATAATAACAAATATATTATTTTTAAATATTTTATTATAAATAAATTAATAGAATAATATTTATTTTTATGGTAATTAATAAATAATCAAAAATTAATTTAATTTTTTAATAAATTTTTAATAGAACAAAAAATTATAATTATATAAATAACAAGCAAAGTCAATAAAATTACAAAACCATCAAATGACAGAATTTTTAATTTAAAAATATTTAATTTTTTTTTTTGGTTAAAATAACGCGAATTTTTCAAACCACCTTTGTTAATTATAAAAATTGTAATTTTTAATTTACCAAATGCAACATTTACATTATTTCTTGTTTCTTTTAAAAATTTTCTAAACCACATTAAACAACATTTAACATTCACCTTATCTCACCCTAATGTCATTATGTTTTCATCAAAAAAAAAAAAGTAAACCAAAAAAAAAAAAAAAAAACAACAAATGACAACATAAACATACAACTTCAATCCCACTTGTTTTGATAGTAAAACAATTTTATACAAAAACAAAACATAACAATGCAACAAAATTGGATAACAAAAACAATATAATGAACATATAAAATAAAAAGTGAACACATATATCCTTTCAATACCCATATGTATAATTGATATATGTATATATGGATAAGTAAATATAAATATACATATTTATAGGTTTGTGTTTATGTATAACGGTTAAAGTTATGAAAACAATAGAAAATTATCCCCATATTCTTTTATCATATTAAGTACTATAACTTTTTCTTCCTTTTTATTTATTTTTACTCCCTTAATTTTCTACACACATTTTTATACCAAACAACAGTAAAACAAAAAAAAAAAAACTTTTTAACTTTTTACTCAAAATTTACCAAAAACAACAAGAAACAAAAAAAAACAACAAACCAACAAACAAATTCCAATAGAATTTTTTTTTTTTTAAAAAGAATGAGAAAATATTATGATGATAGTGAAAAATAATGTGGAAAAAGCATGTCTATAAAAAAAAAAAAAAAACCTATTTTTCTATCAATTCCAATCCATTCCAACCCTCTGAACTCATTAAAATTGAAAAAATGAACAGGAAAAAAAAAAAAAAAACAAAATTATTGTTAGTTTTCTGTTGAAGAAAAACAAAAAACAACACAATAAAAACATTTTTATTATCCTATATCCTACATTCTTAAATTCAGGATAAATGTTAAAGAATTTATTATGATATTATTGAATTGAATTTAAGTCAATAATACGTTACCAAGTATAAAATTAGTTTATTTATTGGTAAAATTTAATTACATTGATACATTTTTTATATAATATGTGGTAATAAATTTTAAAAACAAATTTTCAGGACCTCTTTTGGCTTTTAGATATGGTTCATCTGTTATTTAAGTTTCTAAGTTTATATATCAAAACATAGAAACTATAAAATTTTTATTAATTATAAAATAGTTTGAAGCTGTTAATATAACAAATATAGTTAATATATAGTTTTTTTTTTTGCTTAAGACTGTGCTCCACTAGTCGTTTTAAAAGTGATAATGACTTTTTTCTAAATAAAATGAAAAGAGACAGCATGTAAAATTTTCGTATCATCGTATTTCTTCTAGAAAAAAACCATTAACACTTTGAAAAAAGACTAGTGGGCAACAGACTTTACTTACAAATTATATGATTTGGTAAAAAAATTGTTTTTTTTTTTCAATACAAAAATTTTTACTTATAAAAGTTATTCCTATACGAGTTATCTCAAATATATCCTAGTTCAAGTATCCTTTTACTTTTTTTCTATTTCAATTTCTGTCTAACCCAAACTCTATCTATAATTCAACTCTTACTATTTGACAAAAAAGAAAAAAATTTCCGTATTTTTATTTTCTTTTTTATTTTTTACTTTGTTTTTTGTTTTTTTTCTTTTTCGTTTTTTTGCTGATACAGCCGATGACGCAAGAGTATAGTTTTAGATCTTGCAATTTCCAATTAGAGTGTAAGACAAGAGATTAGTCTTGTTTTGTTATAGATTACTACTTTTATACTATATTCTCGTAACGTAGACTAAAATAACACTACACTAGTCGGCAAATAATAAGAGCAATATTTTTTTTTACATTTTTTAGCGAACTCACAGATAGTTTTGCATAATATAAAAAAGTATTCATTAATTTGCGAAATTTTTTGAATAATAAAAGGATATCGTTTAATATTTTTGACAGCATAAGGTTTTGAGATTTCAACTGAAAGATCTTAGTTTTCAATCCCAGTCAACACATATCTAAATAAATATTACAAATAATTAATAATAGTTGGTTGCCTACATGCCTGAAAGGAAACGGATCAAGCAATATATCGGCTAGTATTGATCCTACATTTATACAAAACAAATAAATAATGGACCTTATGATTGAAAATGTATGGAAAACGTAAATGTTACAGAAATGTCAAATTAACTATTATCGTATGATTGAAAACGCACGGAAAATGTTTTTTCCCAAAGTTAATTTATTTGTATGATTGAAATCCTATGGCGTTAGTTTGTTGTGTATAAGTGAAACGCTTGGATATATTCGCGTTATTTTAAATCTTTTAAGTGAACAAAATTAAAAATTTAGGTTTTTTAATTTTACTTTTCTAATCTTTAACCTTTTTGGATTAGGAGAAAAATAACAAAACAGGACAAATACACTGAATTGATATGAAAGGTAAAAGACAATAATTTGGTAGGAAATTTCACTTCAATCCCTTTAAATGAAACTTCTTTTTGGAAGGAAATTATTCACATTTTAAAATCAATTGCAAATGAAAAAACTTGTTTATTATAAATTTTTTATTACAATTTTTTATCAAAAAAAAAAAAATTTTATTTTGATTTTTAATTCTAAAAGTTTCTAAAATTTCAAACTTTATACCTATTTGACATTTATATTATACTAAAAATTGTTTTTGACAACTGTCATTTAATTTCGAATTAAAATTTAATCACGCGTTTTCCATCATATCACATAGAGTGAAGGTGAATAATCTTTTTTGACTGGCGCGTTTTCCGTGCGTTTTCAATCATAAGCCCCATTGTTTTGCAGATATACGATTGAAATTACGCCTGTTGTCTGTGAAACCTGTCTGTAAAAAAACAAACAAACTAATAAACAAGTAAAATTCTTATTACATTTTGCATAGTTGAATAGAGACTTTGTGCAAAATCAGACTGTTATATTTATATAACATACTATATTTAGTTACGATCAATACCATTATTATTTTGTACATTAGTGTATATTTCACATATTCCAATTAAATATAAATTTTAATACAAAATAAAAAAAAAAAGAAAGTTAAAGGGAAAAATATTGAAGAAAAATATTGAAACATGTATGCATTTTATGTAAGTTGAAAATTATGTTTTATTTTTTTTTTTTTTTCAACAACTATAAGAACTACAACAAAAAGAACAAAAAAAAAAATTGTTAAAAGGAAAAAAATTGGTTTTCTGAGAATAATGATGACTCCCCTGATAGTAAATAATGGTAAGTAAATTTGTTTATTATATTTGTGGTAGACGAAACAATGAATCATTTTAACAAACAATAAAAAGTCTCCAAATGAATTAGAATGACAACAAAAACAAAATGGAAAAAAAAAAGAGTTTCAATATTTATGCAATTTTTATTACATAATAAAAGACAATGTGAAAAATAACATTATGTATGTATATAAAAATGTTGTTAAAAGTTAGAGATTTTTTTTGTTTTTAAAGATTTACTCTAAAATATGCTTAATTATATTAAAATAAAATTATAACCCAATTTTATTATCCAACAATGATGAACAAGAAAGTTAAAGAAATTTTAAAATTATATTTGATATGATAGGGCTTTTAAAAAAGTTTCTTAAATTTTCATCATAAATCCATTCAATTTTATAGCCTATCATATAGATATCACTTTTTGTTTTATTTTTGCTTAGTTATAATATTAAGAACTAAGACATACAATAAAAGTATAGTTGAAAACATTATCACTTTACTTTTGGAGTTAGTTATATTGAATAACACATTAATACTTATATCATATACATATTTACTTTTAATTATTTAATAAGTGAATCCTTTTAATATTATGTTTCATAATTAAGAAAAAAGTCGAATTTAGTTAATCATAAATATATAAAAACTTGAACTATAGTATCAATAAATTTTCCAGACTTTTGTCAAACAAAAATTTCTGTAGACTGTCAATTTATTTAACTGTCCATATATGTAAAAAGAACGAAATTCTTTCCAAAAACCCATACTCTTTAGTTGAAAATAAAATAATACATGGAAGTAGGGAGTGTGAGTTCGAATCCCACACACGTCGTAAGAATTATTCCCCCTTATGACATTGACAGCCACGCCTGAATAGGAAAGGCTGTGTAATTTCCTGTTCACATTTATGTGGCAGTGAAATGCATTAAAAAAATTTAAAAAAAACATGCATTAAAAATGTAAAAGTTTAAGATTGTAACGGTTAATTTAAAATACATATATTAATTATAACTGTATTAAAAAAAAAAAATATTCAAAATAAATCACTTTTATTGAATTTTTCAAGTAAAAAATTTGGAGGTTTAACTTCATTTTGTTTACTTTTTACCTTTAAATTGACACTTTTTTCTTTAATAATAAAAATAATCATAACAACTTATAGACGCCAAAATCCATAATAAGTGAGAGACTGTTTCTTAAATTACTTAAAATTAATAAAAAAATTTTTCATTTTTTATAGAATTTTTATATTAAACTTTTTAATTAGTTTTTCATTTTATTTGAACTAATTAAAAATATGTATAACGTGATGGTATAACTTATTCATGGTATAACTTATTAACTTATTTTACTTTTACTTTTATTAATTAAAACATTACTAATTTTTTTTTTTTCATATTTAAATTTGCATTTAAATATTAAAAAAAAAAAATCACTTATTATTATATCAAATGCATAAGTTTTCTTTTAGTTTTATAACTTTTTGAATGATTTAAACTATAAAATTGGTTAAATATCAATTTTATCGTCTAATACATACATATGCATATAGTCATATACATACAAATGCATATACATACATAATATATATTCATTTAAAAAAAAAATACTTGATCATTTTCCGAAAACTTCTTTTTCAAATATTATAAGTTCTTATATTATATTTTACTTGAATTTTATGCTTCATAATTTACTTTTACTATATGAATCATTTTTTTTTTTTTTGTTTTTACCTTTGAAACAAATAGTGATAGAACGTTATATTAACTATGATTTTAATTTTTTTCAAAGGGAATCGTGTGGTAACTTTGTTTAGTTGAATAAATTTATTTCGAAATTAATAGACGATGACCGATGTTAAGTTGTAAGACCACATTATTTCAAATGTTATACTGCTTTATTGAAGAAATGACGAACTAATTTCATTTCTGAACCTATGACCTGGTTTCGTAGAATATTATTGACAACCAAAAATAAGAGGGAATATGGTATTAAAATGCACCTTTGCTATGCTAATTTTGTTCTCTTAATAGATTTGTAGAGAGCAGCAGTGTAAATCAACCAATACTGCTTTATAAGTACATATACTGCTCTGTATTAGAATCAATTTAATAATTGATAAGTTGTTGGTTTTTATTCACGATCGAAGAATAAAAATATTCTTAGACAGATAGTTTAAAAGGTTGATCGAATGTTCGCGTATAGCTTTGAGAAGGATTTAAAATTTATAAGTTTGTTAAAAATTCTAATTTTTTATTTCGAAATTTTTGTTTAGATGCATATTTTTTATGTTTAATATCAAATAATTGTCAATGTTAAAGAAAAGTAGAAAATAGTTCAATTCTATAGCGTTGCTTCGCGATTCTGATTGAATCAGCAGTCATTTTATCCCATATATAATCTACTTAAAAGTCAAAACAATGCGCTATGGCGACAAAAGCATTGAGTCATCACCTTTAATTTTGAAGCAATTATTTATTATTTATTCAATTTATTTAAACAAATGCAATTAAGACTTGAATTAATATACTCTGCTGCCGAACGACCAAGAAAATATGGCCGTGATACGAGAACAAAAGAACGGACAACCTATTGAAGCTATCTCTGCGGGACATAGCCAGAACAATAGGTGTACTTACAGGGTACTGACCAATTGGCGAACATGTGGTTAGATTAGGTATCCCATTCAATACATCATGCCGGAGTTGTGAGAATGAGAAAGAAATCATTATACATTTCACGTGTAAGTGACCAAGGCCAGAACAGTAGCTCTAAGTAGCTATGAATTTAACGATCTTAGCGATCTAGCAGTTAAGCAACCTGTAGAAATGGTAAGGTTCCTGAATGCCGCGAAATGGATCTAAAATTAAATCCGATATAGCCTAAATATAAGTCTTGTGATCACGGTAGTGGTAGCAAAACGGTGCTAACGCGCTAATTGTTATTTTGTCACGGCTGACAGGACCAATAGGGTATACCAACCCATAAACTTTGCACATTTTTAAGGATAGAAAATTATTTTCGAAATTTCCGAAATTTAATAATAGATTTAAAAAATCTTAATTTAAAAATAAATTTAAATTTTGCTCTTTAATTTATTTAAAATAGGTATCAAAAAAATAATATAAGGATCAAATTTAACACAATTGTACATAATTGCAATTCCTTTTCAATAACATTCTGTTATCATTGGAAACCACATTGCAATTTATTGCATGACAAATTTATATATACATATGTAAAAAATAAAAAAATTTCAATGTAAAAAAAAAAGAAAATATAATTTTTTTTTTCATTTTAAATTAAAACACATGTATTTGAACATTATTTAAATAATAAAAACAGAATATGTATATACATATATATTATATGTATAATGTATATATATATTTTTTATGGGTAAATGTGCAATAACAGGTGAAATAAATATTTGTTTATACAAACTTACAGAGGTGGGCATAACATTTTTTCTTTTTTGCATTGAATCACAATTATATGCTTTTAAGTCTGCCTATATTAAATAAAAATCTGTGCAGATACTTTCATGCATACATATATATATAAAGCATGACCTGTTATCGCTTAAAATACAGGGGATAATTACAGAAATAATTTGGAATTTTAAAATGTAGTGTTAATAACGTAAATTTTTGTTTTATGAATGTTTAACCTATTTTTTCTTAAAAAAAATTGATAAATGTGCTTACTTCAATACTAAAAAGCCTACAAACTAAAATGATTGTGGACTATAAAGATAATTTAATAAGCTTTAAAATCCCTTTTTTATTTTTCCAATATCTTCAGTAGTTCTAATTCTGTAGGTATAACTCCAAAATAATATATTTTAAAAGTTATAAGTCTTTAAAGCCTCATAACTTCTTAGAGGTTCGAGATAAACCCCTTCCTCCCATAGAATGCTCCCCATCATCTGCTACTCTATGTAAAAGTTAACGCGGTACACCCTGAAATATTAAAATTATTATTTACGAAATTTATCTAAAGAATATGTAAATATTAAGTAGCAGTCAATGTAATTCTTTTTTTTTTTTTTTTATATTATATTGTGCAGATATAAATATCTGCCTATCTTTAAGAACCTTTTTCCTGTAGTATGTTGGCCATCTCGGTACAAGTATTCAATTATAATTATATTTAATATTTTGTTTAGATTATTTTATTATATTTTACATATTATTTTTGATCTGACAGGGCTTTGAACCCGAAACCTTTCACCTGAAAGACCGGTGACTTGAGCACTGCACCATTGGTCAGATAAATTTTATATTAAAACTTTTAAATAAAAGTTTTTTCTCTTATATATTTCTTTATTTTTGATATGAAATTTCTATCTCTACATATTCTATATGACAATTCAGGTTAAAGAATCATTTTGAATATCGAGTCTATGGCTTTTAAAAAAGAAACTCAAATCTGTGGTTCTTAGCTTAAGATATTTCTGCAAACCTTTTTGAAATATTTTAAAAAATAATTTTTCTTTTTTACTTTATTACCCTGCCACATAAATTTGACCAGGAAATTATACAGTCCTTCCTTTCCAGGTATGACTGTAAATGTCGTAAGGGGAAATTATTATTATAACGTGTGTGACATTTGGCATTCAAACACACACTCCTTCGGTGAATTATATACGCTCTTACCAACTTGGTCACCGAGACGCCTATTTTAATTACAAATTGTGTAAGAATCAATATATAATTTAAAAGTTTTAATAATTTCTACTTTAAAAATTATTTTTGATTTTTAACAGTCTCAAATTTATTGAATTATATACCATCGCAAAATATATTTTACCAAATTAAAATTCTAGGAAACAGAAATTAAAAAGGATAAAGTATTAATTCTAAAAAAAAACTAATATGTACAAGAAATAAATAGGACTTTAACAATTTATCAGTTTTTTTATAGTAAGAAAATTATTTGTTAATTGAAAAATTGTTATTTTTTCCACCACTGTATATATGCAAAAAAAAAAAAGAAGCAAAGAAATGTTATACAGGTATTTAGAGAATTGTGAAAATTTTACAATTTAATTTTTAACTGATGAATACTACAAAATAAAAAAAATATATATATATTTATATAATATATAAAGTGAAAATAGTATCAGATACCATTGGGACTCCTTGCGACAAAATACAGTATTGATAGTTGATACACACAAAGGCATTTTGTAAACTTCGGAATATTGAGTATACGTTTAATAATTGAAATATATTGAAATACCATTGAAGAAATGTATAAAAAATATTTCTAATATATATACATATATACATATAGTTAAGTCTCAATAATTTTTCAAAATGAATTTCGTGATGAATTGTAAAATCAAATATTATTGTACATATTATATACTTTTATGGGAAAACATAGAAGGACATAATATTCTTTATGTTCATATAAATATTTTTATACATTCATATACATATATACATTCACAATTATATTATATTGATTTGTTCCTATATATCAATTTAAGATTTTCCATATTTGATTAAAAACAATCTATGATATATATATATATATACATACATATATTTAATATTAATTAATTATAAAAGAAATATTTGTTTTCAATTTACTTTGCAAAACTTTATAAAAATTAATTAAATTTGAAATCCTAAAAAATTTTAAAAACTTTCCAAAAGTATATGAAAACTCTAACATAAAAAAAAAGATACAAAGTAAATTTTTAATTTAAAAAAATTCTAAATGATTTTGTTAAATTAAAAAAAAAAAAAAATATCTTTTTTTTTAAAAACTTTTATTACTTCAACAATGTTGTTAGTTATAGTATGGAGATTAAATACATAGTACAGAGATATATTTACTTTGAAATTGTAATTACACCCTTATAGAATTGATTGAGCCAACTCCAAGATACAAGGACGAAGATAATATATAGCTATGCTATATTTTCATAAAATTTAATCATCTTTTAAAAAATTTCATATGTTAAGTGCCATAGATATGAGGATATAAATTTTACAGTTATATAACAGCTTCATTTTGAGATACATACAGATTTATCAATTTCTATTATTATTTCTTTTAAAGGGAATATTTTAATTTAATTTTAAACAGAAATTTTGTATACTCTTTTTAAAGGATACGCATAAAGATACCCAACTTTCTACCATATTTTACCAATTTAATTCTCAAACTGTATTAATAATTTTTACTGCAAATTACATCTCAAGCTACCTGAGTCTGTTATACTACAACAATGAAATTTTGCAAATGCTGTTAACATTAAACTTAACTTCTTTTGACAAAATTTTAGATAGCCATTCTTAATTAGACTCGGAGCTAATCCCATGTAAAACAAAAAGTTAAATTGCAGCTGAGAGATAAGGAGAGTTTATGTAAAATATATATTTACCTAATGTTGATTTCAAGATATAGACTTATACAAATTCTGTTCTTCAATTCGATTCAAATGTCAATTCCAAAATGTTGACTAAGACAAAATTACAATAAAATCTTTTCTAATTCAGAATGTCGCATATGTATATACATATGTACATTGTACATATATATTTTATAAAAGGCGTATAACCCTGATTTTGTAACCAGCTCAAAAATTCCTTCTAATTATTTTTTGTGCATACATATTTCAAAAACAAAGCATTTTGAAAAGTAGGGTGTGCCGCCTCCGGTTCCCTGCTAAATAAATTATTAATAACCTGACTTTCTAACCAACTCTGAAAACCCTGCTAAATATTTTTAGCACATTTCCAAAAAAAATTTTGAATAAATGTGCCTATTAGTTTCACTCTGTCCGTCCGTCTGTTTACAAAACTTCTACACCGTTAAAGATAGAGAAAAAATTTTTTAACCATGGGTAGGTCTCTTAAATGTTGTTAAAAATTAATGTTGTAGAACAACTTTTTCATGTAGCCCCCTCCATTGCTATCTCTCAAACTTTGAAAAAGCCCTATTTTTAAACGCGTATATCTCATGTTCCGTTTAACGCCATTCGACAGGAATTTTTTTGCCTTTGTAGAATTATTTCAAATTTAGTATTTAAATTTACAGTTATGTGAAAACCAAATTTTGCCTGATTTTTCTATATTCATAACTCCGGCACGCGTTTCATTGGAGACTTGAAATTTTTAGTTTTGAGGGAAGAAAGAACTTCTAGAATTAGTATAAGTTTTCTCAGAAAATTTTTTTGTACCGCTCCCTGTTTAAGGGCAATTAGGGCTCAAAAATTGAAAACTTGCTATTTTTAGATAACTATAACTTAGGTATCTGTACAAATTTTTCTTCGGCAAAACATAAAATTGAAATCTTCAGTAATATATTTTTACGTGTGTTTATGGGTTTTCTTTGTTATATATGATACCGGGCTTACAGCAACGCAAAATTGCAAAAAAGCCCTATTTTAATATTTTTTTTTTTTTATTATATGAAATTTTCTAATTTTTGGTGCAAGTCAAAATTCTAAAAAGGTTGAAATATCTTTTGGAAATGTGCGCTTTTAAAAACCGTTGGCTTACATTTATCCTTGTTTTTTTTTTATATATAGATTATTTTAATTGACATTTTCTTAAGCAGAAAATTTGCAATATATTCTTTTCCATTTTGAGTTTTTTAATTTGAGTTTTTTTTTTGCATTTTGAGTTTTTTAAAATTTGATAGGTAAGATTTTAAAAATCAAGCGAATTAGATGTGTGCGATATCTGTATTTTGCCAAAAGTTTTATTCTTAACTAGCAAAATTTGTTGTCTTAATTTTTTAAGTACGTTTTCACAAAAAAAATATTGTTTAAATGTTAAATTTCTTTTTCTATGCAAAATGTTTTAATTTTATTTTATTTTTTAAATAAAAAATTTTAAAATGAAAATTTTTTAAATTACAATTAATTTGATATATTATAATTTAAATAAATATAATTTTGATGATGTATACATATATATATATATATACATACATAAACTTCAAAATAATAAATTGGTTTAAAATTCTATAATAAAATCAAAATATTTCAATTAATTCAATTAAAAAATTAATATAAATTTACCATAATTTTATATTATATTATTTTAATATATCATTTAATCGATAAAAATAATTGATAAAATAAAATAATGATAAATGACTAGTTAACTTCTATTGTATATTTCATTTATTTATTTATTTATTTTTTTTTAATTTAATTCATTTAATTTTCATATTTAAATAAATAAGTTAAATTAACAACATATATCGTATATTCGTAAAATTTATTTCCATTATTTTTAAAATTTATTTAAAACAAGTTATATGGAAACAAAAATATAATATAAAATATGATTTTTATAAATACAATATAATATATTGTTATGCAAACCTATCAATTACATAAAATATCCAAAGAATATTAATAATAGATAAAATAATAGAATTAGAATATAATATGAAGAGATATACAGAGTAGATCAAAAATCATTTTTCGATTTTAAAAAAGGATATTTTTTAAAAAGTTCTAAAGGTATGAAACTTTATCTTTTAAATAGCTATACTAATAAATCTTGGGCAATAATAGCTATATACTACATAGTTTATTGCCCAAAATTTATTTTACCATCTCTCATTAAATTGAAGATGCATATTTTCAATATTTGGTTTACTTTTTGTTTTCTTATAATATCTCTTAATATTTATTCTTTTCTCATTAAAACGTTCCTTTTTCATTCAGAACTCTTTTGAACATGCTTTTACACAAAAATGTAATTTTAAAAATGTTATTCCCATCTGTTATTTTCATTTCAATTCGTAACGATTTAAAATTTAAAACAAGAACTAAATTTATTAAATTAATCTTCTTCCGTTAGAGCATTAATTATCATGTGATATAATTCTTAAAAAATCACAACAATAACTGTTTTATTTGGATTCTTTTATATTTTAATGTACCATATTCATATCTAGAGACTAAAATCAATATATAGTGATTAGATTTATTACTGATACTTTAGTTTAGCTCAATCTACACCAATAAAACAAAAAAATATGTTTACTGAATCAAATTAAAATGTATGTTTACTTTTAACGTATTCTGTACATATTTCATATAACTTTGCAAAACTTTGGTAAAATATTACAATATAATAATTTTTCCATTGAAATTTGAGTAATAGAATTTAGGATTTTCATTGTTATTTAAATATAGAATAAAAAAAATATATTTTTTTTTTTTTTTGTAGCATTTATTGAATTATATTCTATGAATATATTTTTAAACATTGAGTGACGGATCTTTTTTTATTTAGTCAGTTTTTATAACATGTAAAAAAGAAAAAAACAATAACATTAAAATATATTAAAAGAAACGGTATGTTATAGATGAAAAGTTAAACTTATAAATTTACCTCTAAAAATATCGCAGAAGTGGAAAACAGTTTTGGACAGCTTATTAGATAGAAATACAAAAAAAACATATTTTGGGTATAAGCATAGTAAAATAAGCTTTCAAAAGATTTTGTTACAGATAAGTTTCATTAAAATCAAGTTTCATTCAAAACAGATATGTTTCCTTTAAGAACTAACTTACAATTTTAATTAAAGAAATGAACTTACAGTAAAAACAAAAACTGTTATAGTTTTTGTAATAGTTCCAAAGAATATTAAGTAATGATGCTGTCATTTAAGCAGCAAATTCCTTAATTCATTTTAGATTTACTAAAAAAAAAAACAATTAGATTCATCAGTTTTTGTTTTTGGCAAAATTTCTTTTCGTCACTAATTTTTTTTTTTCTTTGTCTAAGGGAGGTGGGTCTCTTCCAAAGACACGAAGAATTTCCTCTTCGTAGTGTCAGATTCTTACTGACTAAACCCACTTCGCCCTTTACCCAATATATTGAGATGAAACCCTTACCTGCTAACGCTATATATTGGCTAGGGAGTAGGGATAGAAAAGGATTTGAAATGGATGCGGAAACATTGAATTGGAAGTGGGATTGTAAAGAAACAATGAATCCGCCTATTATTATTACTATTTTCCTAACAGTGACTATAGCCGTTACAACAGTTACAACATTATATACTACAAAGCCTAACTGCATGAGGTAATTATTGAAGGCAACCCCCACTGTTACTGTAACAGCTATTATTATTGGTATTAGTATTTCTTATTTATTATTATTTTTACTACAGAGTCAGACCCATCAAAGGATTACAACGTGCAATAGTATATAACACCTTCCTGCACGATATAACCAAAGATAGATCTACTGTAGCAGCTATTATTATTATTACTATTTTTATTATTATTATTATCACTATTATTATTTCTATTATTATTACTATTATTATTACTATTAATTATACGATATACATTATTAAGATATGAAATTACTACATATTTTTTATTTAAAAGGTTGGCGACTTAACCACTACGCCATGAGTCCGATAAATCTGATCCTAGTTAACAATCGTTAAAACCTCTTCCGATTGTTACATAAAGGGGCTTTAACTACCTTGACAACTAGGCCGCGTGACTCGAAGTGCTGCCATTCTGGATTGTTTCTCATAATTTTCAGCGCCCCTTCGAACGAGTATATTCTCCTAAAGAACTGAATAATGTGTCCCTAGTCCAGCACTTTAACTTCAGAAAAATCCTTTAGTATCTCTCTCCCAAGATTTTCTTTCTTTTGAATTCCTCTGGGATTGGGAAAGCTATGCATTGGTAACATGTAGTATTCTTGCAGAAAGTTAAATAATAATTACAAACCCATAACTAAGATTAAAATTTCAATTAAAGGATTAACGAAATATGCAACCCATGCTATTATTTAAAGATTTATAGTCCTAAGTAATGTACAATGAATAGAATGAATTCCGAAATATATTTAACCAATTAGTTAATTAATTTTTTATATTCTTTTATTATTATTATATACCTGTACAATTTTACTTTTTTAATTTTATTTTACAATTTTACTTTAATTTGTTGAATATTCTAGATTAAATATCTTTTAAACATACTATGATATTTTATGAGTATTTAGTATATTTTAGATCAAAATGACTTGCCTTTTTCATCAACTTTCATTAATTTTTTCTTTTATTTTTGTTATATCTTTTTTTTTTTTTGTAAAAATTGGAATGTTTTCTAATTCTAAATAAATATATAGGATATAGATTCTATGTATGAGTGTATATACATACGAACAAAGATATACGAGGGCAATTTGAAAAATGTTCAGCCTTCAAAAGAAAAATGATATGTATTTCAATAGTGATCACAATAATATTAACATTATTTTAATCAGAATGACATTGATATTAGGTTTAAATCTTCTCTAATTCAGTGCGATTATTAAAAGAGATTAATCGCAATCTTGGATATTCAACTTAATTATACGAAGGTAAACGAGAACCCTACAATTCCTTCCTAGGTGTGGCGAGAATTTGAAGATATTATATCTGATGAGATGATTAAAGTGAAACAACATTTCTTTATTTAAGTTAATTTCGTTAAATCTTACCCGTTATATAAAAATCAAAAATTTTTTATCGAATTAATGAATAAAATAAAATCAAAAGTACGAACCGATTTACGTTTTGAAATATCTAACTCAAACTATTCTTATAGCTTTGAGTACATTAGAAAAAACTCTAGAAAAAGGTTAGAATGTTAAAAAAAGTTAAAATAACTGTTTAAAATAAAAACAAAAATGCCATATTACTTTAATTATTCATTTTTTATTGTCTTATTAAATCCTTTTTGTTTAAAAAGTTAATTACATATTGGTAAAAATTACACAACATTGGTGACAACATTCCATAAGTTGCGAAACTCGAAGAAACGAGTATTTAATTTTACTTCTTTTAGATCAAAATTTTTATTTCAAAGAAAATATAGTTTGGGTAAATTTCCTTACATCAAGGTAATATATAATCTTCTATAGAATTAAAATTAGGTAATACATATTATATAAAAACTTTAATAAAGACATATTATAATTTTAAAACGTATATACCGTTGGTGTTCGGACCAAAGTGAACACCTTTTTTTTTTACGCCGAACACCGCCTATATAACAATGTGGAGTCAAATGTTTAGAAAAGTTTCACGCTATCAGTTTCATATTTTGATGAAAATTTTCCTATTTTGATGATGTTGTAATATAATCCTATGATGGTGATGTATTCTGATAGTATATACACGTATTACGGAATTGAAAATTAATTGTCATGTAAATAAAAAATAAAATTAATAACTGATTTAATTCAATAGAATTTATAATTCATATAAAAGTCATAACAAAATTCATTTTCATTTTGATAGATATCAATCAATTATTGTACATCCATTTCCATAATTATTATACCAATAAAAGAATAAGTTACAAATCTATAAATAGATTTTATTTTCAATTTCGTTATACACTCATATATTAATACATAATTTCTTCAATTGGTTTTTTTCCTGTTTTATGGAAAAATTATTTTGTAAAACAAAACTTTTAATTGGCTTAGACTGAACTTTGATGAAATATAATAAGAATTTCATATGGAAATTTTTAATAAAGTTTTAATTAGGATTTGATTACAGTCAAAAATGTAAATAAAGAATTTTCATTAATTTAAAGGAGTCTAATGTTTAAATGAAGTCATTAGTCGAAAAATAAAACCATTAAGGATATTCGAGAACAATTGGTTCAATAATTCTTGTTTGAAATATAAAAAAAAAGTAAACAAAATCCTTTTTAGCACATTTCCAAAAAAAATTTGAAAAAATATATGCCTATTAGTTTCACTCTGTCCATCCGTCCGCCTATTTACAAAACTTCTATACCGTTAAAGATAGAGAAAAAAAATTACATCGGAGCTACAGCCCGTCAAATTTTGAAAAAGCCCTACTTTTAAATGCGTATATCTCATATTCTGTTTAACATTTTTTCAATCTGAAAACGTCGTGCGATAGGTATTTTTTTATCATTGTAAATTAATATCAAAATTTTACAATTTTTATAAAATTAGTATTTAATTTTACCGTTATGTGAAAATTTTGCATGATTTTTCTACCCTAATAACTTCGAAACGTTTTTAGATAGGGACTTCAATTTTGAGGGCAGAACGAACTTTTAGAATTAGTTAAAGTATGCTTAGAAAATTGTTTATGAGCTGTTAGGGCTCAAAAATTGAAAATTTCCTATTTTTAAACATCTATAAGCTGCGTAAGTAGCCATACACATTTTTCTTTGGCAAGACATAAAAATTAAAACTTCAGTAATATATTTTTCGTGTGTTAACGGTTTCTATTAATTACGGGAATTACACAGTTACAGCTGCTCAAAATTGTAAAAAAGCCCTATTTTCAGATCTATATATGTCAGGCTTTACGTAGTAGTTTTGCAATCTAAAAACGCTAAAAGACCGGAAAATTTCTTACCTGTATAAAACAATATTAAAATTATGCAATATTTTCTAATTTACTATTACATCAAAAATTCTTACCATAGCACAATAAATGTTTTCTTTTTCATTATCAGATAGCCTTTTGTTTTTAATAAAAAGAGTTAAGGAACCTCAGTGGCCTAGTGAGTAAAAGCGTAATAATTCCCCCTTACGGCACTTACAGCCACACCTGAAAAGGAAAGAATGTGTAATTTTTTTGTCACATTTATGTGGCAGGCTATCTAAAAACAATAAAAGTTATAATAACATAAAAAATCATTATTCGTATACTTTAGGAAAGAAAACATTTTTATTTACAGTATACCGACTGATAAGTTAATAAAGACGACTAAAAAATGTATTTAAATAGAGTAAAAGAAACACGCATTTGTTAAATTTACATTTAAAATAAAATTCTTAAAAGTTTATTTAATTAAGAAAAACAGGGTGACTAAAATTTAAAAAAAAAATTAAAATCAAATGAAATAATAACGACAAACTTCAGCTACATTATTATAAGCAAAAATAAAATTTATTAGGTAATAATATATTCATTTTAAAAATTTAAAATTATCGTTTTCAAACGTTTACAAAATTTCAACTGTATCTGTCAAAAATCAGTATGATATAAAAAAATATTTGACAAATGGCTTAATGGTTAGGTCGCCGAACTTTCAATCAAAACGATTTGAGTACAAAACCCAATCAAGTCATATCAAATATTAGTAATTTATATATCGTATAATATCAGAAAAATAATTGTTGTATAAGATAATAGATGGCGCAGAAACATAATTTTTGTGTTTCATAATTTTCAATTCAAGAAACTGATGATTAATCTATAAAATGAATAATAAGCGGCTTATAAATAATATTTATGTACGATGCTTAAAGACGTAAAACTAAAATTAAAAAAAAAACTATATTTTTATAAAATTTGTATAAAAAAAAGCAAATTATAAAATGTTAAGAAGATCATTTTAAGAAAGTGATTTAGAAACTGAAATTTTATTTATAACTGATATATGGGAATTATTTCCTGTAAGGATATTTTATACATTTACCGTAATATTCAGAAAACATTTTGTTCATTTAAATACGTACAAATAAAATATAAAATCAAACTTCCCTTATTCGAATCTCGGAGGAGCCAAAAAAAAAAATTTCGAATTACAGAAATTTCGAATTATGGAATAAAAAAAATCTCCAGAAGAGTATAAAAATGGTCATACATATATGTATGTAATCACAGTAAAATATTTATTATACATATGCACATTGCATTAATAACAAATTTAACTATAAAAACAATAAAATTGTTATGTAATTCATATCAAAAACAATAACATAAATTTATTTACTACATAATGTACATACAATACGAATAAAATTATTTAAAAAAATAAGTAATTGAAACTTGTTTATTTTGTTTCGAAATTTTTTTTAATAATGATTCTATTGATTCAAAAACAGATCTTGGAACATTTTCTTTATTTTGTATATGATTTTCCAAATTATAATATTATAAAATGTATTTGAATTGAAGCTATTTTTTTTTTAATTAATATTTTAAAACTATATACGTATAAAAAATATTTCTTGCCATAGTACGGACAAAAATTTGGAATTTTTAAATTTCAAAATACATACATGTGGTATGTATGTAGATACCTACGTGAAAAAGAACTGCTATACACATTTTGACAATTACAAATAACCCATCAAACATATTCGATATTATTGACCAGCAGCAAACCAATTTTGACAGTAAAAGTACATTTTCCTATATTTTTTCGAATAAAAATTTAATTGTCAAATGTGCCAAGTTTTCGATTTATAGAAAAATTCAATTTATAGAACTTCGAATTATAGAGTTTATTTTTTATGAAAATTGAAAGAAATGCAAGGCACCGTAGATTTTGTTCGAATTAAAGAGTGTGAGTGTGTAAAGACCGTAGAGTATTTGAATTACGAAAGTTTGATTGAATTCCGGAAGATATTTTTTTTTTGTTTTTTCCTAAGGGAGGTGGGAATCTTCCAAAGACACCAAGAATTTCCCCCTTGGTAGTGTCAGATTCTTACTGACTAAACCCACCTCCCCCTTTAGCCAATATAATGGGATGAAATCCTTACCTGCGAACGCAATATATTGGCTAGGGAGTAGGGATAAGATAGGATAGGAAATGGATACGGAAACATTGAATTGGGAGTGGGACTGTAAGGAAACAATGAATCCGCCTAATATTGTTACTATTTTGCTGACAGTGACTAAAGCCGTCACAACGGTTACAACATGTAGTAGTAATATATAGAACTACATGAGGTAATTATTGAAGGCAATCCCCACTGTCACTGTAGCGGCTACTATTATTGGTATTAAGTATTCTTATTAATATTATTATTTTTATTTTACTACAGAGTCAACGCCATCAGTGGATTACAACGTGCAGCAGTATATAACACTTTACTTGCATGATATAACCAAAGATAGCTCCACTGTAGTAGTTATTATTATTATTATTATTATAATTATTATTATTATTACTACTATTAATTATACGATATACATTATTACGATATAAAAGTACTACATATTTTTATTTATAACCTGACCGGGATTTGAACACAAGACCTTTCGATTGAAAGGTTGGCGACTTAACCACTGCGCCATGAGTCAGATATATTTTTAGATATTTTTTTTTTCAAATATAATTTACTAATTATATTAGTTTATCATTTTATATTAATATTAATCAATTATAATTAAATAAAAATAAATAATACAACATATATTTTAAAATTTAATTAAATTTTTTTTTTTTTTGTTTTAAATTACATTTAAAATTAAAATTAGTTTATAATTAAACGAGTGTTAATTGATTTTATTTATATTACTTTTGTAAAACATTCAAAATTAATCTAATTAATGATAAATAAAAATCAAATAATAAAACAAATTTAAATCTTTATTTGATTTAATTATTCTATATTTAACAAAATTTCATTATTCTTTCATAATTCAACCTTTATTTTATAAACAAATTAGAATTTAATTTAAAAATTATTTATATCTGAATATTATTAATACTAAACTAATATAAAAATATACTAAAATATTATATATTTTTTATTAAAACAAAAGTTTAAAATTTTTAATATATTTTAAATATTGTATAAGAGTTAAGAAATAATTTTAATTTTATTATAGGTTTATATATCTCGATTCCAGAACTATATCACAACCTAAATCTCGAACTACGTCAATTTTAATAAATGACAATATTTTTAGTTTTAAGTAGCCATATTTTAAAAAATATGCCTTTATGACCCATTCAAATGGGTCGAAGCCATATGGTGTTATATGTCTCATTCGATTAAAAATACTTTAAAAGAAAAACTATTAAACTCTAGAATCCAAATCTAAAATCCCTCCTAATTCAGAATCTTACATATACATACATGTAAATACTCTAAAAAAGGCGAAATATCCTGATTTTGTAACAAAATTTAAAATCCCTCCTAATTCGCAATCTCTTTTATACATAATATAAGTAAATATTCAGGAAAAGGGAAAATACCCTGATTTTTTACAAAACTCATTTTATTGCCCCGTCAATATTTTCAGATCAAGTTTTTTTTTAAAAATGTTACTTTGTGCGAATATTTTTTCAGTTTTGCATTTTTTGTCAGAAAATAAGGGAAAAAATGTGACTTGAAAAAAAAGTGCAACCCCAGGTCAAAACTTTTTTCAAAAAAGAAAACGACATTAGTCAAATATGAATAATAAATGACTTAGTGGATGCCCTATTGGAGTGGCAAGGAAACTTATTGGAGTGGCAAGGAAAAAATAAAAAGATGCCAATTACTAAAATTATAATAAAAAAATGAAGTAAAAGTTCAAGAAACTAAATTTTATTAAAAACAATTGAACCTTAAAATAAATTTCATAATAATAATTACCGCATTCATTCAAATAAATTTCACGTTTTCGAAGAAATTTCATAAATAAATATTATAATGTTTTATTTCTTCTTTAGAAAAGTAATTCAATTCTTTTCCTTAATAATCTTTTTAAAATCTTCTATTAAGTATTTAATGCTTTTGTATTAAACACTCCTATTCAACTGTTGCACTCCTTTAAGAAATATTTAAGATTCTAAGAAATATTTCAAGAAATGCATTTTGCTAATAAATTTTATAAAACATTTTTAAGACATTTTAATTAATTACAAATATTTTTCTAAATGTAATTAAATAATACTGACAGAATTTAAAATTTCATTCTATATATGTACATATATACCTATGTATTTATTACTATATAAATTTATTAAAGTTATTTATATAACCACATAATCCCACCTTAAAATTTAAAATTTCTTTTCTTTAAAGTATTTTAGCAGAATAGGTTTAGTTAAATAAAAATACCGTTGTTCAAATGCAATTAAAATAGAAGTAAATAATATTTAACGGTACAAAATAGTGATTAAAAATTAGATTAGAATAATACTCCTACAAATATGCAAGGATATTTTATTTTTATTAATTAGATTAAATTTTTTAATAAAAATGGGGCTTCGGTAGCCTAGTGGGTAGGCGTGTGGCGTATTAACCGAAGGAGTGTGGGTTCGATCTCTGCACAGGTCGTAAGTGTTTTTTTCTTTACATACCCCCTTACGACCAAATATAATGTAAATATATAGTATATAATACAAACAAAATAAATAATATTAGTATATAATTTAATTAGATTTATTCAAGGATATATAGTGCTAGACAACAGTGCTCGTTAGGGGCTTGACTAAAATACACAGTGTAAAAGAAGTATGGAAAGACCAAAAATAACGTGAAGAAGATCAATAGCGAAGAAGATTGAAAACAGCTGTAAAACATGAGCAGATTATAAACAACTGACAGACCCACAACAGAGTACGATACAGAAACTTTGTGTTGCATACTCCTTCAGGGGTTGAAGTAGGAAAAAAATTTGCAGCTAGGATTGTGATTTGATACATCATTTGATAATCAACAATTCATATAATAGCTATAATAATAACTATTATAGTTAGGGGTATCATCTTTCTAAAGTTAAATAATTTCAATCGGATAACTTAATTGATTAAACTAACAAATAAATATCCCATACCTTTTCACGCGCTACAAGAAAATTAGAAAACAAAAAATAGTAAATAAAAACTATAATTTTATTTAATTAAAAGTTAAAACAATGACAACACCTTAAGCAAATCAAATATAATTTTTATAGTGTTTTTATAAGGACACATACAACTCTTGGAAAAAAAAAAACCAAACCTACATTTTGTACAATGTATTTTATTTTATATTTCTTTTTTTTTTTTTAAATCTTTAAATTTAATTTTCAATATTTTCCTTTTGTATCATCATTTTGTTGGTCATATACTTTTATTTATTCTTCATTCATTTCTTTTTTTCTCGTGCAACATTTTTCAGCAGAATTTAATTTTCTTTTATTTAATGGTTTCTTCTATAATATATAAAAAGGCATATTTCATTTTATTTTTTGTTATTGTTGGAAAGTGCCTGAAGATCTTCTCAAAAAATTTTAACGAAAAAAAAAACAAAAAAAATTTAAAATCAATTTAATCGTATTCAACCTTACTACAAGTTGATCTAAAATGAAAATAATAAAGAATTGCTTCAAATACCAGATCATTGAGTTCAAGAACACAAAAAAAACAAAAAAAAAACTGAAATTGAAAAATTTAAGAAAAAAAGAAAAACAAATAGAAGAGATAAATAAAAAGAATATTAGAGATAATGCGAATAAAATTAAGGAATGAAATGAAGGAAAGATAATGGAAATGGGATATCAAAGAAATCATGTAAAAAATGTACATTACATAGTTATTTGTAGCACCTAAATCTATATAGTTTAAAATGTTGAATGAATGAGTGATGACAGAATAACGTTAATAAAAAATGAAATCCCTTTTTTATATATAATATAATAAAATAAAATCTACACAACTAAACTAACAAAATCTAATTTAATACTTAAAAAACTGAAAAATACACTATCATACAAATAAATATTGACACTATGAATAGAATTCAAATTTTATAATAAAGAGTTAGTCATATAATTAGAAAACATAAAAGTGACTATGTTTAATAATTTAAACAAGACTGAAAATTGTAGTAAACATTCCTTTAACTAATTTTAAATGTAAAGAAAATTGATTTTAATTAAAGATAGGTGAAAGTAAAAATTCAGGACTCTTTGCATTTCCCAGTATGAACAAAAGCAGTTCAAATACCCCTGTCAAAATTCTATTGCCCAATTTTTCATAGGTGGTTTAATTTTAAAATAATTTATATTAAAATAAGGATTCTATGTTTATATTGTTGTGGTTTTAAAATTGGCAACTGGGATCATATTAAATGTTATAACTACATACTGTTTTCAGATACTGATAAATGATGACATCTTAATTAATATGGAAAAATAAAAAAATATGTAGAGATATAAAGCTTAATATGATCATATCCCTTAGTTGTTAATTAGTTTTAGCGGACAATATGATCCTATATGGTGTTATTGTGTTGTCCTTAGTAAATAATATATGAAAACAATCATTTGTCCTTGATTAATGATTCTGATTTAACAGCTAGCATTTCAGTTGCAAAATCTTAGATTCAAACCTTAGTCCGATCACATTTAACAGTAATAGTTTAATAATAGATTAAATAATAAATTAGTAATTTTGATAATAGAAAAATTTGAGTTTCATAATCTTACTACTGCCGATTAATCAAAAGGTTAGTGAAAATAATTATTCAAGAAATTGAAATCTACACTAATATCAATATTAAACGATCTTCAATATTAAACGATATGTCAATTTCATATTAAACGATATGTCAATTTCATATTTAAGGTGAATTATTGAACCTTAAATATGAAATTGACATAATTGTTAAATTTAAAATAATATATACTTAAATAAAATAAAAATAAATTGAAATTGTTCAAAATATAATTAAACAATAAAATTAATATTTTACACAGCAGAATTTTTTTTGCACTGCACTGTAAAAAAAAATTATATTTTTAAAAGATACTACACTTTACTTATTAGATTTTTTGTCAAAATTGATTAAAATCAATATGGCGAAATGATCAAATCATTTTTTTTTTAATACACGTGTAACAAGAAAAAGGTTTAAATAAATTTTTAAAAATTTAGTGAATGAAAAAAACATTGAATGAATAAAAAATACAACAATAAAGAATTTACCTAGGTATATGTATTTTTTTTTTTTTTTTTGCCTGATGATTTTACCTCATGGCTCTTCTGGTACACTTAAAAAGTCAAGGATAATATAATATTAAACAAAGAAAATTACAATTGATTTATTTTTTAAAAGTTCTTTATTAAAATGTAAGTAACTACTTATTATCTATATACATACACATTTATATTAAATTATAGATTTAGAAAAGAAAATTAACAAAAAGACTAAAAAGATTTGAAAAGGATATTAAAAACTATTTTAAATTAAATATCTAGAAATGTTTTGTTAAAATCGCATTTAAAGAAAAAAATACACTAAAACGCTAAAAAAATAAAATAAATTACCTTCTATAAAAAAAAGGATTAAAATCAAAACCGATATTAAATCCATCAGATTAAAATAACTAATCAATTTCGTCTATTTTCACAGTCACACTTTTATCTTATTGTGTATTTAAAATTTTTCTTTGTTTGACTTTAAACGTAAAGCGTCATCAAAATCATAACCTTTTCCCATATTAAAACATTTCTATATAACTAAGTATAAAAGATTTAACTATAGGTTTTCATTTTTAAATAAAACTTTTAACTTCTGAATACCACTTTTAAAAGTGAAGCATATCTTATACCATATTTAAAAATGATTTATTTTACTATTATTTTTATTAAAATTTTATTTTACTATTAAAATGATTAATTTCAAAGTATTATCTAAATTCTGAAAATCTTTAAAGTCCAAAGAACTTATATTCTTAAATACATGCCATTATCTAAATATTATAAATAATACAAACAGAAAAAAAAAACTCTTGATAACTGCCTTATAATAACATCCGAAAACAAATTAATATTTTTCGGAACACAAAAAAAAAAACACGTGAAACAGATTAAAACTTCCTGAATTTCTTTTATTTTTTTTTTTTTTGGATAATTTTGAAAGGTACAAAAAAAAAACTTCAAGGACATAACAAACAACTACAACAAGATTTTATATGTTAAGTTTTTTTTTTCCAATAAGAAAAACAACAACAAAATGTTTTCATCTTATTATCCTTAATTTGAATTAAATTTTCTTATACCTTATCCCTCAGAAGAAACAAATACTAAAATATAATTTATAAAAATCTTAATGCAATCATTATAATGTAATTAAGGAAAACTTTAATAGAGAAAATGAGAGCCTGTAGGTATGCAAAAATTATATGGTAAAAAAGGCAAACAAACAAATATAATGTTCTTCAGGTATAACTCAACCAGTAGGTCTTAAATATATAATTTAAAAATATAAAAAAAAAAAGGATTAATACCTATTAGAAAAAAATCAATAAAAGGATTAATATATATATATATATTTTTTTTTTTCATATAAATCAAAATTAATAAAATAAATATAAGTAAAAGTTTATATTACCTATATTAAAAAAAAAATATATAGACTATTTATCTAGAAAATTGATTTTTAAATACAGGAAAGTTTTTCACTTCCCTAAAGACTATTTAAATTTTTTCCTTAAATTTTTTTTTTCTCCTACCCTAAAAAATTTATAAAATAATAATAAAATAAAATTTTTTGATTAAAACAAAAAACTATATCTTGCTGTTCAAGAAAAAAAATACAGTTTCTTAGGCAACCTGCTGCTATTTCTGACAAGGTAAAATATAAACTTTTTAATAAAGTTACAGAATAGTAATTAAAATAAAAAACAATTTGTTTTATATAAAAACTTATTATTTTACACTAAATATTAATAATTCAAATTTCGTCTTTGAAAAATGTTTTTTATATAAAAAAAAAAATAATTATTGAGAAAATGAATTATTTTTAAAAAATTTATTTTATAAACTTTTCAATACTAGTTACTAGTTATCAACTAAATGATTGTTTAATACAGAAAAAAAAATGTATCCTTTAAAAAGGTTAAGAGTTCTTAAAGAGAACAGTTGTTTGGGAATATTTTATTAAATTTAACAAAAAATAATATGTTAAAGTAATTTATTTAAGTAAGTAACTAAATTTTTCACTTTTAAGGAGAAAAGAACGAAAGAACTTCTACCTTACACTCGTGAAAATACAACTAACGTGATAATTTCAGGTCACTGGCCCATAAGAAACCATTTATACAGTGTGGGTATTCCTTAGAGTATTCCTTCACAGTGTAGAAGCTGCAAAGAGGAAGGGATGGAGAAACCTGTCCAACAAAAAATTCGGAGGATTTGGTATCAAAAGGGTAGTCTGTCTGTCCTATTTGCGCTCTCTAAGTTAGATTTTTAGAGAGCAGCCATGTCATTCACTAAACAGGTTTATATTATAAAGAATTATAGTTTGTATATTTTTATAAGATTTATAGCTTTAGTAACTGAAATAAGTGAAATTTTTTTTTTTTTTATAAGTCATATAATAATAAAAACCTTCTTTCGAGTACATAGTGAAAAGAAATGACGGGTTGTACATGTACTACACAAAAAAACTACATAAGTATTCAAAAAAATGTTCAAAGAATTTTTGATTAATAATAAAGTACTAGAGTAGCATCCTTGAATGGCTTGTATGCACTTGGTGGTACGACTATTTGTACACACCGAATTCGTTTATCATGGTAAAAGGTTTTTAAAAGTTTGAAAGAATAGGTCGAAATACCCAATGTAAGTTGACATGAAGTGAATACTAATGTTTGTCAACTTTTACTACCTTTACGTTAAAACTATACAATTAATATTATATTTTTATACCCGTATGAACTATGTTCAAGGGTATAATAAATTTGCCATTACGTTTGTGATGGTACCTTAAAGGAGTCGAGCTAGATATAGTGTCAAAGGTATGGATCGGCTCAGAATCGAATTCTGAGTCGATTAAGCCATGTACGTCCGTCCGTCCGTCCGCACGATAACTCAAAAAATAAAGGAGCTAGGAGGCTGAAATTTTTTTTACGTCACTTTTACAAAATTGTTAGTTTTGCTATTTAAATCCAACATTTTCGGTCGGCGGGTTCGAGTAGCTGCCATACAACTTCTATCTTTATATAGAAATAACTCAGTATCTATTCAAGCTAGGTTTCTGAAATTTTGCAAATGATGATCAAGTTTTATGGCAACAACTTCCGTAAAATTTGGTTGTGGTGGTGCGACGGGTTCGGGTAGCTGCCATACAACTTATCCGTTTAAATGAGAATAACTCAGTGTCTATTGAAGCTAGGAACCTGAAATTTAGTAAAGAGGTGTCGAGTTACATGCCAACAATTTTTGTAAAATTTGGTTGGTCTAGAGCAGCCGGTTCAGGCTTCTTGCACCTCTTGCAACTTAATGAAGCTAGGCGTCTGAAATCTTGCAAATGATGATCAAGTTTTATGGCAACTCTTTTGCAAAATTTGGTTGTGGTGGTGCGACGGGTTCGGGTAGCTGCCATACAACTTATCCGTTTAAATGAGAATAACTCAATGTCTATTGAAGCTAGGAACCTGAAATTTAGTAAAGAGGTGTCGAGTTACAGGCCAACAACTTTTGTAAAATTTGGTTGGCCCAGAGCAGCCGGTTCAGGCTTCTTGCACCTCTTGGAACTTAATGAAGCTACGCGCAATAGATTCGGGTAGCTGTCATACAACTCCACAATTTACATAAATATATCTCTGTAGTTCGGTACTACAACATCTGAATGTTTTTAAAAGATGATCAGGTTTTATAGAAACAGGATATATTACGTTCATACGGGTATCCCAGAGTTGACACAGTCTACTCTACTGCACTCTTCCTCGTTTTTTTTATTATTTGCTTTTTCTCTTACTAATTTCAAATCCTAAATTAAATTTCAAAATTTATATAGATTTTATTCAAAATATAACATTCTCTTCTAACAATGAAAAAACAAATGAGCAAATTACCATATATATTTTAATCTAAGTGGAATATGTGTTATAAAAAGATTAATTCATTGGATTTATTAGAGGTGGTTTATATTTTTTTTTTTTTTCTAATTTTTATTCATTAATTTTTATTATGATGTGATTGAAAATCCGGATAAAAATACCAAAATTCAAAAATGTTTCTTTTTTTTTAAATAAGATACAGACAGATACAATATATACCATATTATAATACTTGTATTGCACTCTTCCAATCTGTAATCTCTTATAGTTTTTATCTTAAATTTTTTTTGTATCTATATAACATTTTTTCGAATGCAACTTTCTATTGAATTTTTCTCAACATTTTGAAACTTCCCACAGTACAATATTTATTATAATCCGAAATACCTGAATTTTAATTATCCCTTTTCTATATATTCTTTGCTGAGGTTTTTCAATCTCTACTACCATTACCAATAATAACAATAATAATAATATCCATGATTAGATTTCTGTCAGCGGAATGAATCGTTAAAAATTTTTTATCTGAACTTTAATTTTCTTTTGTGTTTGATTCTTCTTCTTCTCCTTCTTCTGATCAAATTGCTTCTTTCTAATGAAATATTTAAAAAAAAAAACAGGAGATTTAAAGCAAGAAAAATACGTTCATCTTCTTAAAATTTCTAATAAAAAAAATAAATAAATAATTGAATATAAGATTTTGAATTCATGAAATCCTTGAAAATTTTTATCATTAAACATGGAAAAAGTAAAAAACATAATCAAATAAAAAAAAAGTATTATCCTTTTTGTTATCTCAAAAAAAGAAGAAAAGAAAATTTAACAAATTTTCAAAATAAAATCTGAAAATAATGGTAATAGCAAGAAATCCATTTTAACTTCAAAAAAAAAAAAAAAAGAACAACTTGTAATACACGAAATTTCAAGGTTACGCGACTTTTTTTTTCATTTTCCTTTGTGTTTTGTATTTTTTAAATCCTTATAAAGTTGATATTCTTATATGAATAAATATTCTTAAATATAAGTATATATGTATTTGCTCATATTATATTGATGATCTGTTAAGTAACTTATATGAAGACTAAATGGAGCCTTTTTCAATGATACATTCAAATCTCATATACATACATATTATAGAAAATCGAAAAACAAAATATTCTGTTCTTATTTTCTTATTTTTAATAATTTTTTTTTTTTGAAATTAAAAATATCAGGATAATAAAAAAAAAAAAAGAGGAAGGACCTTATTAAATCTTTTATTGAAATCAAAGATTTTCTTTATCTTAATATACATACTTAAATTTATTTACCACACTACTAACTATACGATTAAACTTCTTATAATAATTTCGGATAAGCTGAACAAAAACGATAACTTCAGTTTTTCACTTAGCAATTTGTATAGGATGAAAATGGTCTAAAAAAATGAAAGGAGTAGAAAATGAAAAGTGTATGTTCTAAAAAAATGAAAGGAGAACAATATTATTTTTTGAGAAAAAATATTATATTGTATATTTTTTCAATATGTTTTATAGAGTTTGAAGTAGACGTCATATATTTCTCGTGCCATATACTTTATGGCATACTATGAACATTTTTTAACACCTTTTAAACATCCTAATCGTCTAATCAAAATAATGGGTCTAAACCTATTTTTAGTGATTATTTCAATCAGAGCAAAAGAAATTAGAAAGGAATTAAAAAATTTTTTTTACGCAGTATAACTTTAATTGAACCAAACTGCAATTTTTGATAAGAAATTTTGGAAAAATTTTTTGTCATTTTAACTAAGAAAATTTACAACCAGTGTTACCTTTTGTTTCACACATGACTAGAAAAATAAATTGAAGTGTGAGGTACTAAAATGTAATTAATTATATAATTATATTAATTAAATAAATGAAATTAATTTTAAAAGTATACATAACAATAGTGTAAAACCAAATTTCACTTTTTAGAAAATTTAAATTAAATTCAAAAATTTGCTTAATAGTTTAACTCTGACTGTCTGTTTAGAAAACTTCTACGTTCGTCTGTCTGTTTAGAAAATTTCTACACCATTAAAGATAGAACAATGAAAACTTAACCATGGGTAGATCTGATAAAACAAGTAATGATTAACAATTTCTTTATGTAACCCCACCAATTATGCAGCTACAGCCGGTCGAATTTAGCAAAAGTCTTATTTTCAAATGTATAGACGTGTTTTATTTTTATACAAACGACGGAATTTTCTTTTACCTTTATAAATCAATATTAAAATATTCATTTTTTTTTTAAATTTAATATTTAAATTTACTATTATGGGAAAACAAAATTTTGCAAGATTTTGCTTCATTCATATCATCGCAACGTTTTTACATAAGTACCTTATAAACTCTAACATAAATTCCTTCAGAACATTTTTTTGTAACACCCCGTGTTCAAGAGTTATTAGGACTCAAACATTTAATATTTTAAATTTAATTACCTGCAATTCCTGTTACCTGTAACACCTGTAGGCACCTGTACAAATTTTTGCAAATTACTTAATACGAAAAAATTAAAGCTACAATAATAAATTTTTAAATGCGTAAACAGTTTTTTAGATTATTTAGGGTTTTCTAAAAACTGAGACAAAGTTGTGTCTCTTGATTTCCCACAATATTTTTTAAATATATATAAAAGTCGAAAAAATCCAAAAAATTTTGGCGCAAGTCGCAAGTCAAAACAGTTTTTATTGTTTTTTTTGGAAAACTTACGCTTTTCAAAACCTTTAAATTACATTCCGTCTTTTTCTATATGATTACATCGAATCTTTTTGACACATTCATAAATTAATACATTTTGGTATCAATAATCTTTAGGTTTTCTCTAAATTTATAAGAATTCGGATATTTGAAAGTAAATTTATTTAGCCAGATTTATTGAAAGCATCACTATTTTACAAAACGAAAATTTTGATGAATGTTAAATACATTCATACATTTATACAGACTATAATACATTTTAAATTCTTTATACAGACTATAAATAAAAAAAAAAAACATTATAAAGAGAAAATAATAAAAATCTTATTATATATAAATATTATTGAACATAAATTAGACTATTTTGGATTAATGATATAAATCTTAAATAATACAAAAATACATAAAAATTTACTTTGTGCTTTAATCGAATAGAAAATATTTTTCTTTTTCTTTCTATGTATAATATAATATTGTCAATTTTGAAAACAAAATAAAAATCCTTTCTGAATTAATCTAAATTAAATTCTCATTATTTTATTTTATTTTTTTTTTTTGGTTTTCCTTTATTTTTTTAGAGAAATTTGATCCTATTTTCTTTTTACTCGCATCTCTCAGTTTTTTCTTTTTTATTGTTAATAGGTAATTTTTTTTAACATTTTATATATGTATTTATATTTAAAACATATATGTATACACATCCAGATATATGTACAATTGCATACAAAAATTATATATATATATATATATATATTCTACATATGTACCCATATATATGTATATTTGTGTTTAAGGATTAATTTTATACTATAATAAAGTTAAATACAAAACAAACAAAAAATTTAATTTTCATGTTGTAAAATATATACATATATATATAATATATATAGGGTAAGTTTTACAAGTAAATAGAAAAATCAGTTCTTTATATAAAAAAATCAATAAATACAATAAGTTTTAATGTTTTGTATATATTTTAATGGAAAAATTCAGGATAAAATACAAAATGTTATGTACCTTTTTAGCACATTTCCAAAAAAATTTTGAAAAAATGTGCTTATTAGTTTCACTCTGTCCGTCCGTCCGTCCGTCCGTCCGTCCGTCCGTCCGTCCGTCTGTTTACAAAACTTCTACACCGTTAAAGATAGAGAAAAAAAATTTTAACCATAGGTAGGTCTTATAAAAAAAATAATTTTGTGGAACAACTTTTTCATGTAGCCCCCCCCATTACGGAGCTACACCCCCTCAAACTTTGAAAAAGCCCTATTTTTAAATGCATATATCTTATGTTCTGCTTAAGATTTTTTCAATCTGAAAACGTCATTCGACAGGTATTTCTTTTATCTTTGTAAATTAATATCAAAATTATACAATTTTTTTAAATTTAGTATTTAAATTTACCGTTATGTGAAAACCAAATTTTGCATGATTTTTCTACTTTCATAACTCCGGCACGCTTCTAGATACAAGCTTGAAATTTTGAGGCAAGAAAGAACTTTTAGAATTAGTATAAGTTTCCTCAGAAAATTTTTTCGGACCACCCCCTGTTTATGAGCTATTAGGGCTTAAAAATTGAAAATTTGCTATTTTTAAACACCTGTAACTTAGGAACCTGCACACATTTTACTTTTGCAAGATGTAAAAATTAAAGCTACAATAATATATTTTTACGTGTGTGAAAGGTTTATTTTAATTGTAAAGGGTTCCAAAGTTGCAGCTCTTCAAAATTGTAAAAAAGCCCCATTTTCAGATGTATATATCTCGGGCTCTGCGTAATAGTTTTGCAATCTAAAACCGGCAGAAGATCGAAAATTTTATTATCTATATGAAACAATATCAAAATTATGTAATATTATGTAATTTACGATTTAAATTTACCGTTATGTGAAAACCACATTTTGCATGAAATTTCTTTTTTCATAACTCCGGCACCCCTTTAGATAGGAACCTGAAATTTTGAGACAAGAAAGAACTTTTAGAATTAGTATAAGTTTCCTCAGAAAATTTTTTGGTAACGCCCCCTCTTTAAGAGTTATTACGCCTCAAAAATTGAAAATTTGCTATTTTTAGACACCTGTAACTTAGGCACCTGTAAAAACTTTTCTTCGGCAAGACATAAGAATTAAAGCTTCAATAATATATTTTTACGTGTGTTAACGGCTTTTCTTAGTTATATAGGATTCCGGACTTATAGCCCCTCAAAATTTCAAAAATGTCCTATTTTCACATTTTTTCTTATTACATGAAATTTTCAAATTTTTGTGTAAGTCACACTTCTAAACAATTTGTATTGAGTTTTGGAAATGTGCGCTTTTAAAAACCGTTGGTTTACATTCTACCTTGTTTACTTTTAATTTTATTTAGGGAAAAAATTACCTATATATACTTGTATATATACATACGTTCAAGGTCAAGAAATCTTAAATTTACTCATTTTTTTTTTAATACCTATTTACTTTTATTAAAAATAATTTACTTTTATTTGATTTTAATTTTATATTATTTACTTATTTTTATTTATTTATTTATTAGATTTATTTGTAAAAAAAAGGACAAATATATATAAACATACATGATTAATAAAAAAAATAAAAAAAGTATATTTATTGTGAATGTATAGGTGATTTCTTGTACAAAAAAAAAGGTTAAACTATTTATTGATAAATTCTTTACAGTTGAAAATAAAAATTTAAATACTATGTACATTTAAAAACATTGTATAATTTTAATATTGATTTATAAAGGTAAAAAATATCCTGTCGTTTGGCGTTTTTAAATTAAAAAAATATTGAGCAGAACCTCAGATATACACATTTAAAAATAGGATTTTATAACTTTTAAGAACTAACGAAATAGGACTTTTTTAACTTTTTTAAATTTTTTAATTTTTTCAAGAGATCTGAAGTATCGTTAAAATTTCATTGTTGTATATTAATATACGGTATAGAAGTTTTGTAAGCAGACGGACAGAATGAAACTAATAAGCAAATTTTTTAAAATTTTTTTTTTTGAAAAATGTGCTAAAAACTAAGAATAAACTTAAAGCTATTTTCATCTTTATTTATAAGTGTTCCTAAATTTAGTGGTGTTTCAGAAATGCTAATGCCTTACAAAGGCTGACCTTGTTTTACTTTGTAAGCGTTTTCATCAGTAGAAGTCTCTTATTGAGCCAAAATAAATCCTTGTCGTTTATATATACGTTATATATACTTGTATTATAAAAAAAACTTAATTCATCTAACGCAAAATATTTTCATTGCATTAACAAATCACAAAACAATTTATAGACAAAACAAAAGGGTATCTTAAAATTAAACTAAAATTCTTAGACATTTTTTTTAATATACTTTTTTAATACTTTTTAAGTTAGCATATTCATTAAACCCTTAACCAGATTTAAAAGCATAGAAGAAATAAAAGTATCTTAGAATAAAAAATATTTTTTTGAGTCAAGATAACCGAGTGACATGATGGGTCATATCAACCGATGGAGGATGAACTCAAAGTTTGTACAGATCGTAAGCATTTTTAAAAGGAAATAAAATAGTATAGTTTTCAATTGCAATCTCCTGTTAATATGTACCAGAAAAATAAAAAATAAATTTTTTTATTAAATTTAAAAATTAATTTTAAATAAGTTTATTATATAACATGTTCCAAAACTTCTTTTTATGTATCCAACTTAATGTATTAGTATGTACATATTTTTAAAAAAAGCATTCTTTTTTATGTTCCTTAAATAAATTTTGAGATTTAACCATTTTATTTTTATTTGACCTTCCACCACTATATTATAAGAAAAATATTATAATACTTATGTTACAATTAAAATTATTTTATTAAAATATAAATTGCAAAAATATAAAGTATTATTTTCTTAAATAAAAATGAAATCATTAACGATAATTCCAATATTATATAATTAACATCATTAAAACCATTCAACGTAACCAAAAATTAAAGAATTCATTATTCAGAAAAACATTAAAAAGTTGACAAAATAAAAAAAAAAAAAACATAAACGAGTATATAATGTACTTGTATTTATTTAATAAAATTAAATAAATAAAAACTTATATATTTTAAATAGTAGTATGTAAAACGGAAAAAAGTCTTTAATGGCGCACTGTTCCAAAACGTTAAGAAAAAACCGTTCGCAAATACTTGCTATACTTATAAATTTTTCATAAAAATTACAATAATTTGTCTTTAGTCGTAAGACATATTGAATTTTATGAAAAAACCAAAAAAAAATTACAATTTGTTTTGTTATTTGGAAACGTTACCCTTATTGAAACCAAAAAAAGCTCATGTAAACCATTTTAAATTTTTTTTGTATTATCATGTTGAGAAAAAGTCACATTTTTTTAATTTTGACTTAAAATTCTCTTAAAAACCTATAATTGATGAGATTAAAAAAATCCTTTCTAGATAATTTATGATTCTTTTTTATCTTATACTTATATCATGTAAAAGTTTCTAGCGTTAATTGTTTACTGAAAGATTACACAAAAAAAAGTTATCCCACAAAATGATCCATGCATTCATGATTAAAATTTCATTCCTTTATTTCAAATCGTACAGTTTAGACGAACAGTCATGGCGACCGTTTAAACAGTACAAGAAGATTTTTTGAATTACAAAAAAAATATTTCAGTTATCATGCAAGGACACAATACATAATTAACTTTTACCATTACAATTTATATGAAAGTATATATAGGCATGTATATGAAAACAAAATGCGGATTAATTTTTATTCTTCAAAATAATTTGGCTCTAAAACATAACAAAAAAAAATATAAATAAACCGTTCAGTGATATGAAATAAGATCAGGAGAAATTACAAGATATTGGTTCTATTTAAAAATGAGGAAGAGTGTAGTAGAGTAAACTATGTCAACTCTGGGATACCCGTATGAACGTAATGTATCCTGTTTCTATATAACTTGATCATCTTTTAAACAATTTCAGATGTTTTAGTACCGACGTTATAACTACCGAGATATAGTTATGTAAATTGTGGAGTTGTATGACAGCTAACAAGATCTATTGCACCAGCATAACTAAATTTTACAGAAGTTGTTGCTTCTGGATCTTCATTTGCAAGATTACAGACACCTAGCAGACAAGAAGCCTGAACCGACTGCTCTATATCAACAAAATTTTACAAAAATTGTTGGCATGCAACTCGACACCTCTTCACAAAATTTCAGATACCTTGCTTCAATAGACACTGAGTTATTTCCATATAAAGAAAGAAGTTGTATGGTAGCTACTCGAACCCGGTGGCCAAAAAAGCTGGATTTAAATAATAAAACTAACAATCTTGCAAAAGTGACGTAAAAAAAATTTAAACCTCCTAGCTTCTTTTTTTTTGAGTTATCATGCGGGCGTACATGGCTTAAACCGATCCATACCTTTGACACTGTATCTAGCTCGACTTCTTTAAGGTGTCACAAACGTAATGGCAAATTTATTATACCCTTGAACATAGTTCATACTGGTATAATAAAAGAGCCAGATAGAAGAAATTCGCAATATTTTCACATGTAATATCTGCAATATATATATATATATATATATATATATATATATATATATATATACGATATAATAGAAATGTGAATAAATTAGCTAAATATTTAGACGTAGATCAAATAAAAAGCTTCAATTTGCTTCAGTTCAGTTCGTGGAACATATTTAATAAAATTTAACATATTAGTTTAAGATATAATTTACAGTAAATAGGATGTCATACTGAATATTTTGTAATATTACATACTTTATACAATGCTCCAATAAGAAGTAGTATTAAAACATACGGTATATAAACAAATAGAAATTATAGGATACCGCTGGACGCTGGTACTTTAAATATCGATAATTAAATAAAAGAGATCAATATCTGACATCTGAAAGGAAAAGGTCCAATAAACTTTTCATTAATGGGAATAATAAATATCTATCAATCTATATCTAAATGAATTCAGTCAAAAATGTATGGTCACTATTAAAATTTGTACCCTGAAAAGAGCACTATCGATTCCGAAATTTATAGATGTCATTTTGAAAGCATGACATGAATAACTTTCATTACATGAATAAAAAAATATATAAACGTTAAATTCTTCATAAATATACCTAATATTATAAAATTATAATGTTTTGGTAACTAAATTACTACTACTTGATTTAGATTACGATAGACTTACACGGATGACAATGTTCAAATTATTATCATTTGAACCACATGAAAGAATGATAATATTTTTTAAAGTGTAAAATTACAATTCTTCACAACGTAAATATTTTATATTGTATTTTAAATATTTCATCTATTATAAAGTTAAATCGAGTTTAACTTTTTGTTATTTTACATTATATCATCCAAAATATTAGAATAAGATGAAGACTATTAAATATATCATACCAACATATTACAATGAAGAGAAAAAAAAATCCTATGTTGAGCCGATTTGTTAATAAAGCAAATCTGAAACCATTAACCATTAACCATTTTTATTACAAATTTTTAAAAGGCATCTTATATATATTAAACATATATATCTATATACCTATGTTAAAATTTAATTTACATACACACATCCCGTTATAAGGTAAGGGTTTCATCCCATTATATTGGTAAAGGGGAGGTGAGTTTAGTCAGTAAGAATCTGACACTACCAAGGGGGAAATTCTTGGTGTCTTTGGAAGATTTCCACCTCCCTTAGGAAAAAAAAAAGAAAAAAAACACATGCATGAATAAATATTTTACTTGCATGTACAATTTTTATTTACATGTAACAATTTAAGAACTTTCATATTATGTTCTTATGTCTAATCTACAGATATATTTTATTTTTTTTAATATACAGTTTCTATCTTAAATAGCACGAATCCTTTCAATATCCTTCAATTTTAATTTGTTTTCTTCAAGGAAAAATAATTAACTTAAAATTTTTGTTATTACCAATGATAATGATTTTGATTATAATGATTACAACAATGATGGGGGAAATTAAGGTTTTAATTACATTCATTTAATAAAAATTTATTTTCAATAATAATAATAATTTTCTGAGAATCGATTTTATTTTTTTAAATAAGTACAAATTATAAAAAAAATTGTTTTATGTATGTATGTATATACAATTACATTAAAAGCTCTTAAAAGTTTTAAGGGTATATCATAAAAAAAAAATATCTTTTAAAATAAATTGTTTCAAAAATGAAAAGTTATACAAAAATATTTTTAATATCTATATTCTAATTTAATTTTAAAGGTTTATTTTATAAAAATTACCTTTCACTTTAAAACAAAAAATTTGAAAAAATTTACAGACTTTTCTAATTTATAAAAATGATAAGATAGGATTTTATAAAAGTATTTAGAAAGCTCTGCGATATAACTTCTAATAAAATTTTAATGCATTTCTCTGCCACATAAATGTGTACCGGAAATTACATAGCCTTTCCTCTTCAAGCGTGTCTGTAAATGCCGTAAGGGAGAACAACTCTTACGACATGTGTGGGATACGAACCCACACTCCCTCAGTATTTACAGCGTATTTTATACGCTCTTATTCACTAGACCACCGAAGTCCCTTGCATCCAATTAAATAACACCAAACTCAAAATGAAATAAAACCTTACATTATGGAAATAGGAAGAACCCCCTAATAAAATAAAACTGATCCTAAATGAGAAATGAAATAATCCCATAACATTTTATTAAAAATATGTAATTTCTCTTATTAAGCTGTCTAAGTTAAGAAAAATGTTATAAGCTAACTTAGAAAAATAAAGTTTAAATTTTGTAGGCGAACATTTAAATTCTTTCCATTTCAGAATCTTGCACATGCATATATGTATGTAAATTTTCATACACTGGAAAAAGCTTATATTTATGCTTCGTTCCTTATGAACTGAGTTATTGTTTGGGTGAAACATTTTTTTTTGAGAATTTAATTTATCTGTTTTGCGCAATTATATTTGCCTGTTAGTTAATAGCGCTAAAAAAAAATACTAAAACAATAATAAACAAGACTTATCGGTTCTTCCGGAAAATTTGACTATATTTTAAATTGAATAATGCTATATGCGTTTGAATTCATGTTTCAATTTTGAATTATGCCATCTTCAAAAAAAAAGTATAATTTAAATGATCGAGACAACAACCCTTGTCATTACCCTTTTTTTTTCTAAATTAACTTTTATTTTAAAAATTTTTGTAGTGTCAAAGTTTATATCATTATAATTGTTAGGTTTTATTTCGATAAAAATTTTATTTTATTTTATTTAGGATTAGGATTTAGGATTTCGTGAAGCCATTTAAAATAAATAAAACTGTAAGTTTAAAAATACCTTCAGTTACAAATATGCAATTACATATTTTAATTCATATTTTTCAATTATGTATGTATCAGTACTCTATGGGCAGTACTCTATACAAAAGAGATTAACTTCTTATTCGGAGTTAGACATTTTTCACCAATTATCATATTTCATATTTTTAAAGCAAAATGTAAGTTTAACATGGAAAAGATTCAACTTGTCATAACAAAATCGAATTAAATAAATTAAAATCAATTATTTTTTAAGCCGGCAAGCTAATAACATTTTATAAAAACCTATTACGATATTTTTTTAAAATATATTAAACGAGACCTCAATGGTCTATTTGGTAAGATAGTATAAAATACGCCCTAAACACCGAGGCAGTGTACTGGAGTACTGAATTAGTTTTAAAATTTATAAAGCAAAACGAAGCTAAACTATATATAAAACAAGTAAAAGTAACAGTAAGTCGATACAAGCGACTTATTTATACCCTACACCTAAAAAATTCAAATTAAATTAAAAATCCATAAACTATTTTAGTCACGTATTTAATATACCTAAGCTAAAAAAATAAATGCTTTTACAAACTTTGTACAAAATTTCAGATTTCTATCTTTATGAAATTCGAAAATATGCTTGTTAGGTCTTGAAGTGCGTGAAGGCACGCGGACCACCACCCCAATTCATCTCAAATTTTAGAGACATCATCAGAACAGGGTAGAACACTCTTATATCAAATTTCAAGTTTTATATTTATTAATTTCGAAGATAAACTTGTTGTGTGGCAGATACCCGAACAACCATTCCAATTCATCTGAAATTTTAGGCAAATCAGGGATTCAGGAAACAACACCCTCGTATCAAATTTGCAGTTTCTATCTTTATTAATTTCGAAGATATTATTATTCGATTTTGGGAGTTGTGTGGGAGGTACCTGAACAACTCCTACAATTCATCTCAAATTTTGGACAAATCAGGGATTCAGAAAACAACACCCTAGTGCCAAATTTGAAGTTTCTATTTTTATTAATTTCGAATATATGCGTATTCGGTTTTGGGAGTTGTATGGGAGGTACCCGAACCCATGGTCCGATTTCGCCCATTTGCAATCCCTACCTTACTTTAGTCATTGTTAACCTACAGTATAAATTTCATCAAGATAGCATCATTATTTTTTCAGTTATCGTGCGTACGAACGGACGGACATCGCTAAATCGACTCAGGAGGTGATCCTAATTCAGACTATATATATATATGTCCATATCTAACTCGTTTCCTTTTGGTGGTTACAAACACCATACCAAAGTTAATATACCCTATACTTTAAGTGTAGGGTATAATAAAATCAAAATATGTATGTAGTTTGAATCGCTTGAATCAGTTTTAAATCTAAAGTAGACATAATTTTTACAACTACACCCAATTCCAAGATATTTATTCAACTATCATTATAAAAAAAACAAAAAAAAAATGAATTAAAAGGTTATGTTTTAAATCCGCTTAGAGGAAGTAAATTCAATATGACATAAATATAAACAAATCAACAGAAATATTATTAAATGCTTCGTGTTATTTACTTTATAATAATTATATATTATACATATACATACATACATAAATTTTATAATTCCGTATATGTATATATATAATTATATTGATTTTTTTATGGGTACTAAAACTTTTTGTAACTTAATTTTTCTCCTTGACCCAATTTTCTTATACTATTTTGGAAAAAAAGGACATTATAACGATAATCAAGGACAGAGACACAGAGTACAATATTTTTATTATCTGATATAATAAATTTTCTAAATTTTAAAAAGTAATAACAAAAATTGATTACAAAGCAAGAAAAAATTTCCAAAAAATTTTGAAAATAGTATTTTTTTTGTTTTTTGTTGAAATGACGTACTTAAAAGTTTTTATGACGAAAAATACAAAAACTCTTTTTTATTTTTGTTTTTTTTTTTTTTTTGTATAAATATAAAATTTTATAATAACTTCAAATATTTTTTGTTACTACATTTAAAAAAGAAAAAAACTTTGTAGTTTTGTTTGGAAAAAAAATTTCTTAAAAATATCAAAACTTTATTTTAAAATCTTCGACCTCGTTTTTATAACATATGCTTATGATTTTTGGGAATTACCACACTAACCACATATGTACATATATGTAACTTAACTTCTCTGTTATTATATTGCAGTCATAACAAAAAAAAAATTTATGAAATTGCTATTCAAAGCTGTTCTATAAATATAGAAATTTTATAAAAACAAAATATAAATTAGGTAATAAGAATGTTGTGTTTCTTGAAACATTTTCATACTGGTACCAACAATAATCAAGTGTACATAAAAAATGCCCCTTCCTTTGTATCGTATAGAACTAGGAATGTTAAATATATAAACTCAAGTGCGTATATGGATCGATTTGGTATGTATCGAAAAGTAATTTTTAAATTTCTTATTGTTTTTGGTTGAAATCAGATCACTGAGTCGGATAACTGCCATGCCATACAAATTTTTGAAGCCAGTTTACATATCTTTAACACTATTAAATCCTATTTATGTTTCTGTACAACATTAAAAACAGAATGATATCACATATAGATATACTGTATTTTAAATACTACAAAGATTTAATTCGAGTATATACTTTAGAGTTACAACGATCCATATATTGAATTGGTGTTAACACACAAATTTAGCTGTATGTACTCTCAAATCCGATATTTACTTTACAGTGACATGAGAAGTCAACGGAGAATTTAACATATTGATATGATTACTTCTTAGGGACTTGACATATATGTATTATTGGGGATGACATTGTGGATGCTGATTCTCTATATCCCACTTAGAAATTAGAGAATCCAAAAAAGTAGAAGAAGAATTTTAGAGTTATCAAAGGCAATTAAATTTGTTAGAAAAGTACAATATTATTAGTTTGTTTGTTTGTTTGTTTGTTTTACTTTATTTTACTTTAGAAGAAACTTCAATAAAAAAAGTACATATAATTATTAAATCTTATATCCTAAAAATTATGTATTTAAATGTTCCTTTATTTTTTTTTTAAGTCTAAGCTCGTTTTTGATATTGCTAGCAAGATTATTAAAAAACTGCACACCCATGTACAAAAGTGAATTTTGTGTACTAGTCTTCCTGTGTAATGGGAGTTTACTTAAATCACCTCTGTTATAAGATAATAATATCCTCCAACATAATCAATATGCCTTTGCATGTAGGAAGGAAGCAAGTTATTCTTCAATTTAAATATTAAAACTAAAGCGTTATAAATTAGATAGTTTCTGATATTTATCCATTTCAAATTATTTAGCATGTCACGTATATGTGAACTTATGCTACACTTAAGTATTATTTTCATACCCCTATTTTGTAATATTTGCAACCGGTGATGTTGCTGCTGGTCACAAAGAAATAGTATAGTTGAGCAATAATTGAAATGAGGCAAAATTATTATATTATATATATTTATTGCACAAGTCTTGGAAATCTTTGACCTAATTCTTCCTAAAAAAGCAAGTTTTTTAGCAATTTTTTTGCACACATAATAGCAGTGTTCTTTGAAATTGAATTTGCTATCAATTATAACACTCAGATATTTTATACTTTTTACACATTCAATTTCATCGTTATTTATTTTAATATGTGGATTTATAAGCATGCTTGTAAAACCAATTACTATGAAGTTTGTTTTGTTAACATTAAGCTTCAGCTTATTCATATTTAACCAGTTGTACAAGTTATCTAAATCAACATTTATCTTTCTTTCACAGTCTCTAATGTCAGCTCCTACTATGTAAATTAACGTGTCATCAGCGAATAATGATACTTTACAATAATTTAGTGCTGTGTTAATACCATTTATGTATAGCAAAAATAGAATCACACCTAAAATTGAGCCTTGAGGTACTCCTATATACATTGGATCAGATATGCTTTGGTTTACTTTAGTACATTGAGTTCTCCCCATCAAAAAATCTTTAAATCAGGATAATTATTTATTTCTAATTCCGTATTTTTCCATTTTATTCAATAGGATGTTTCTACTACTGTAAAAAATAAAAAAAATTTAAAAGTAAATAATTAAAAGACATAGAATTTGAATTGAAGCTGGAAAAGTTTTTATTTATTTTTGAAGTACAATGTTTGCCATTTATACTCTGAAAATGATATCTCCCATGTGACTACCTCTTGCGTCTCTACAGTACCTGATTCTTTTATCAAAATGTTCGGTCACATCCTGGCATAGTTACGGCTCTATCTCAGCAATAACTCAAATAAGTTCTGCGTTCAATGCTTTAACGTTTCTGCGATTATCCTTGTAGACCTGTTCTTTCACATACAGACGTCTAACGAGAAAGATGTCTAACGGTGTCAAATCGCAGGATCTTGAAAGCCAATTCACGTCACCGAATCTGGAAATAACACGGTCTGGAAATTTTGTATGCAGTAATTGCAGTGTTTCTCTGGCTGTATGGCTGTTGAAACCACATGTCCTCAGTATCAATATTTTCCAATTTTAGCCATAAAAAAGTTGTGATCTTGTCGCGATATCTGGTACTGTTAACGGTTATGGCTTCTCCATCATAATTTTCGAAAAACTACGGACAAATCACACCACCAGAACACAATGCACATCAAACAGTGACTCTATGTGGATGCGTTGGCTTCTTTTGGATCACGCGAGGGTTCTCCTCTCCCCAAATACGGCAGTTTTGTTTATTTAAGTAGCCACCGATCTCGAAATGCGCTTCGTCCGAAAAGATGATTTTTTTTGAAAAACCCAATTATTGTGAACCTCGGGAAATTGACATGGTTGACATGGTGGGGTCATCTGTAACACTATCACTCACAGCACCAATATTTTCTTGTGAACGACCGGCACAAGCATACTGATGTCTTTCTCGATCTTGTACTGCACCAGTTTCTTGAAATTTTCGCACAATATTACCAATTTGTTGCTCAGTTGGACGATTATGTCGACCATAAACATCGCATAATTTGCGAAATACATTTCTTACAGAACGACCACTTTCATAAAATAATTCAATAATTTCAACACGTTGTTGTAATGTATACGACTCCATTTTTATAAATGGCAAACCTTCAACTGTCAAAATGACATATAATATGGGTGCGTTCAATGTTTAAAGTGCGTTACACAGGCGTCTACTTTTGAAAACTCAATTTGAAAGACCCTTTATGTATTATGTATGTACATATACAATGTATTATACAAAAATCCTATCCTATTTTACTATTTTTTTTTTTAGGTAAACAAAAAATATAATATGATATCTTTTTAATTTATTTTTTAGCAAAAATTAAAGAATTCATTAAAATTATTAATTATCTTCTGCCAAACCTAAACTTTTAGTTTAACTTCAATATAATATTGTATATATTAAGTTTGCTAGCAAAGTAATCCCAGTCGAAGCTAAACTTAAAATGTTTTAAAGAACTTCACTTTAAATTAATTAATGAAATATATATATATATAATTAATTTATTACATATATACAACAAATTCATATTTTGTGCAAAATAAAAACACTTAAAATACGTTTTTACACTTTATTGAAGAAATATATTTTTGTCAACATATAATAAACTATATAAATTCATTTCAATCTAAGTTTATTTGTACACATCCTTTAAATTTTCAACTTTTAAAATAAAAAAACAAACAAAACCTTTCCACTACTTGATTTTAAATATTTTGTATACTTCTTAAATTTTTTTTTTGATTAGTTTTTTTTTTTTTTTGCTTTTTTTTTTTTTCTTTTTCTGGTTTTGGATTAAGAAAAGGAAAAGTTAAAAATTGTGCGGTTATATAAGATTATCAGGGAAATTGTAAAATTTTTCGTAATCATTAAGGGCAATCTTTATATATAAAATGATTTTGACTCGAATTTTTAAATAATCAATCAGTATCTATTCCTTTTGCATCATTTCATCGTTAAAATGTTTGAATAAATTTCTACACATGGTGTAAAAGTTTAATTTATAAATTAAAGAAAATTAAATTATAGCCTTTTTTAATAATAGAATATTACTGTATAAGGTTTGTTATTATACTAGTATGGGTATAAAAATGCTTTTTTTTACAAAATAAAAAGTTTTTTTTACATACATATGCATATGAAAAACATGGGATGCATTTTCATCCCAGTTGGCTTAAGTTAAATAATTTGACGTTTGTAAATACGCTATAAATTTAGTTACGATATAAATTTATTGAATTGAAACTAAGCAACTAATTATTTTTGACTAGAATTAAATTAAACTTGAGAGTTACAATAAACTGATATAAAAACAAGTCATAAATGTCATAATTGTTGCTAGAAATATCATAAACAGAAATGTTTATATAAGGAAGGCAAAATATTAATTTTAAAATTTTTTTCTATTAAATTTAAAAAACATATAAAATAATTTTCTGTTAACAATTGATAAATATTTTAAAAAGTTTTATTGCAATAAATCTCTAAATGGTAAACTATTCTAAAATTCTTATGTATGTATGTATAGCAATGTGATGTACCTATACAAAATCAAACCACTTGTAAAAGTAATTAATTGACAAGAGTAACTTGTAAAAGTGTTTAAATTCAATTTAACCTAGGTTTAAAGTTTAAACGTATCTAACATTATAACTCTCTTAATAATGTATGTATATAAGATTCTTTGATTTTAACAGGATGACACAATGAAATGAATGATTTTTAATTTGTATTAAATGATACATTCATTTGTATATTTCTTTTCGTATTTTTTTCGTTTTATAAAATCAATATGTAATATAATATCCAGCCAATGTATATAAAATCCAGCCTATGGTGTAGTTGTTAAGACACCGGTCTTTCATACGAAAGTTGTCGGGTTCAAACCCCGGCTGAATCATAAAGATTAATAAAAAAATAATATAGATTTTTCATTATAAATATAATACATAATTAGTATAGAATACAATTAAATTAAAAATAAGTATATATGTCATAAGTTTTTCCACCTATTACTAATTACAACAATTACAACTTCTACATGTGAGATCCACGACTCTATGCTCATACTGAAATGCTTATTAAGAAAATTTCTTATTCGTTATAATTGTGTATTTAAATTCGTTATAATTGTGTATTTCATAAATTAAAAAAAAAAATTTTACCTTATTAAAATTTTTTATATAAATAATATAAGAACTTATTGTTATTAAAATAATTTTGTTGCCTAGTGTTAAGTGTTAATTATTGTAATAATAACAAAGGGGTTCGCCACAAGTGCTAAGCACTTTATTGAACATGTGAATAATAAAAAACAAAAATTATAATAAAAAATCATATTGTAATAGCTATATAATAAAAAAATAATAAACCATAATTCTTGTATAAGGTAATAGATGGCGTAGAAATAACAGAAACGTCTTGTACAAATAGCTACAGCCGAGTAATCAACGGCTTAGTGAAATTAATGATTCACGAAACTGAAGCTTAGTCAAATATGAATAATAAATAGCTTAGTGGATGTCCTATACTCCTCATTGGAGTGGCAAGGAAAAAAAAAAAAATGTAATACATAAAAGTGAAATAAATATTTTTAATGCATAGCAAATATATTATTTTTTTATTTTTTAATGCATTTCTCCGCCACATAAATGTGGACAGGAAATTGCACAGCCTTTCCTGTTCAGGCGTGGCTGTAAATGTCGTAAGAGTGAATAACTGTTACGACGTGTGTGGGATTCGAATCCACACTCCCTCGGTGTTTACAGCGTATTTTATTCATTCTTACCCACCGAGGCCCCTATATTTTATTTATTGTACAATATAAATTCAGTAATGCAACTTTTTTGTATTTAAAATCTTGCCGATTGTGCTTTCCGATTGTGTTTTTTACATTCCTTCAATATTGTTTGATATCAAAATTTTATCTAAGAATGACAATCATATACATTCAGAAATTTGAAAACTATCAAATAGAAGCTAAAGAAAAAACAAAACTATTTATAAGTATTTAAAAGAAAACTTTCTAAAAAGCATAATCATAAAAAAAATAACAAACAAAAAAACTTAGAAGAAAATTGGAAAGTTCTAAATTTTATTGGATAAAAAATAATAATAAAAAACTACTAGAAAAAAATTAAAGAAATATTACAAAAAAATTAAATAAAAAATGTATTTTGCGTAGGAGTATAAAATAAAAATAGGACTATAAAAAAATATATTTAATATACATATATAGAAAAAAATATAATACAAACATAAGTTCATAATATAATATATAGTAGGTACATATTATATTCATACATACGCACATATACGAACTAAAAAAGGATAAAAAATATTCTCATCTCATTTGTGCCTTTTTTTTTTTCTTTGCTAACCGATACCAAAAAAATATTTACAAAGAAAGAATTTCTTTTTTTTTTTGTCTTTAAAAACCATTCTGAATGCCGTAAAGTCGCATAATGTTTTTCTGTTTTTTTTTTTCAATTTTACCTATTTTTAGTTTTTTTTTTTTTGTTTTTGCTTACAAAATGTCGATTCTAATCCAAAGTCTGCGGGTATACGCGAACTTTATAATACTTAAATACACATATTACATAAATATATATATGTACATATATAATGATGTTAATAGAAGAAAATCAAAAATAAAATAAAAAAAAAAATCTTATAAATATGGGTCGTGCTCACACAGGAATAACAGTAAAAAAATTCTTTGTGTTGCCTTCATTTTGTAATAAAAATCAAAAAAAAAAAAATTACAAAACAAAAAATAATGACGATATATATATATATAACCAGCAAGGAACTTAAATACAATAAAAAGAAAGAGAAAAAAATATAAATATAATAAAAATGAAAATAAAATAAAAACGTCAAGGATAAAATGAATGAACCGTTAAAATGGGTTTGGTTCTTTGCTACATTCTATTTTAATGCTTTAAGAATAGGTTTATTATAACCAAACAAAGTAAAAAATGGGGGTGCTGAAATAACATCGATTAAGCATTTTATTTACTTTTAAAGACGAATATTTTGTTTCTATATGATGCATGGTGTTTTAAAATAAACTTAAAATTTTTTCTTTTTTTTTTAAATTATTACAGTTTTTGTATTTTTCTTTTGAATATGTAACGGTTTGAAAAATATACATACAATGTTCTCATACTCACTAAATTAATTTTTTAACATACATACTTTATACTTATCAAGGGAAAACTAAAAGTTTAATCTATACAAACATTTAAAACTACCTATTAAAAACCTAAACGTTTCGGAATAGCAAAAAAAATTAATGGCCCATTTAAGCTCTTCAGTATTATAAAAAAATAAATAATTTCTATATGATTAGTTGTTCAAAATAGAAATTTAAAAAATATTTAGCTCTATATTTTATTTCTTAAACACTCTGTATTAATATATACAAAAAAAATTATACACAATTATATACCCTATAGTCATATACAATTATAATTTTTTTTAAACACGCACACAATTACATAATATTATCACAAATAATATTCAATCTTTGTGACTCCAATTCTAAACTATTGCGTTATAATTTTCCACCTAAAGTGTTCTATGTTTAGACGCGTCCCGCGTATTTTAACTTAATTTCAGTTTTTTTATTTTTTTAATATTTTTATTATTCTTTTTCTTTTCAGTTTTTTTGTTTTTTTTTTTTTACTTTGTAAACCTGTAATAGGAAATTTCATTTTTTTATGGCTACCAGATTTTCTACTTTTGTCTGATATTTTTCCTTACATGTCTTCTATATTTCTTTTTATATGATTTCTTTTTATATGTGATTATATACATATATACATACATATATATTGTTTTTTTATATAATTATTATATATTTCAATATTTTGGAAGGATTTTATTATGGGGTAGCAAAATAAACAATATTATACATTGTTATACATACATACAAACATAATTATATAGTAGAATTATAGAAAAATGTAAAAGAAAATATATATAGAATATAATGTAGAATAAATATTATAAAGTATATCAAGAAAGCTGATCAAGTTGAAAATTAGAAAAGAAAAATTAAATAAATAGGACAGGAAATTTTTTTTATTTCTAATAAAAAAAAAAGTAATAAATATAAAAAGGATTGCCCTATAGCAATATATACTTAACAAAAAAAAAAAAACAACATTAAAAGGAAATTAAGAGATTCTCCATAAATACAAAGATTTAATTTAAATCTTAAAAAAAAAAAAAACACCGTTTTAAATTTTATATATGTATCTTGCAGTTATTATGGTTTCCGTTTCCTTTATGTAACATTTAAACTTGTAACTGATTATTTTTTTCAATACAGTTTATTTTTTTATATAATAAATAACGCATAAAAATCAATTTCTATTTAACAAAAAGATAGTTAAATTGACTTTATTACATTTATTGTTGGATTAATAAATAAAATAATATATATGTATATATATAATAATATTCGAACCATGTTATAATGTATTAGTTGTTTCCGCGAAATAACGCCCAAACAAATGAAATAAAACCGCAATATTATTTTATAATGATTTAATACAAAAACCAAAAATGAAATAAAGCCTCAAAGAAGTGATATAAAACCCCAAACAAAAATGAATTAACACTTCAATTTTTCGTTAATTTAGGACTTTATTTCATTGTGTGTAAAATTGAAATAACGCCCAAAACTATTTATAATTTCAATTACATATTTTTGTGAAATTTCTGGAAAAAGCAAATTATATTCGATTTTCCAGAAATTTTGTATAACCATTCAAAATTTTTGTTAAAACTTCTGAAAAGAGAATATACTCCTTTTTCCTAAAATTTGGCAAAACCATTGAAATTTTTGTTAAAACCTTTGTTAAATAGATAATATACCCCTTTTTCCAGACATTTTACAAAGCCTATCAAAATTTTTGTTAAAACTTCTGGAAAATAGGAAATATATTCTATAAGTTTTATAATTCTACAAAGCCATTGAAAAATTTTAGTAGTATAATATCTTGGAGGAGGAGGGAGAGATGACCTAACTTCCACGGACATAATTTCCATGGAACTTAAATCTATTTAAGAGAGACATTGTTTTAACAGATGCTTAACTATTCTAGAAAAGTGAAATAAAGTCCCAATTCTTATTTTTGGGGTTTTATTTCATTGAATTTATTGTGGCGATATTTCATTATACATCTTTTTATATTATATATCTTTATGATATAAAGCCCCAAAAATTTAAATGAAATAGAGCCCTAAATCATTAAATTTAGACCCCAAATTTTCAAAATGAGATCGTTATATAAAATATAATTAAAACGAGGAAGAATACAGTTGCCTTTGTCAACTCTTAGATACCCGTACGAACCGTTAGTATGTTCACAGCCTGTTACTCTATTATTTTTTTAATATTTTAGTATTTTAAAATAATTTGGGTGAATTTTATAATTTCTAGTACTATGGGTTGTACATATATTCAAACTATATGTTTATATGTACATTGTTCAAAAGCAGATTCTAACCTAGCCACATAACGATTATCAATCCAAAACTTTTTCAAATATTCTATAGTACCATTTAATACTAAGCGGTAAATGTATATTAAATTTACTTAGTACAAAATAGTAAATATAATTTTAAATATTATATTATATTATATTTAAATATTCCATTGACAGAATAATTTCTTATAAGTACAATAAAATACATATGTATATGTATGTAAATACGGCGCTATATAATATACATCTATACTCTTATCATTCATTCATCAGTGACATATACGATATGTAAATAAACATGATATTATATAAGTATGTATATCAATATCATATAAATAAAAATTCTTCAAGCAACCGTTATGTTGTTTATTTCTTTACATTTTTTTGTACTACGCATTGTATCCTCAACAATTTGAAATTATCGAGTAAAACAAAATGCAAAAAATTCATTTTAAAGAAATTTGCTAGAAAATTTGAAAAAATCAAGTAACACTTTCGTCAATTATAAAGTAACCCTATATTATTAAAAAAAGTTGTTAACAGAAATAAAAGTATAATGTTGAAGTTTTAATTTTTGTGTATTACTTCAAAAAAATTTTAACAGGTGTTCAAGTTACAGGTGTTTAAAAATAGGAAATTTGCAGTTTTTGACTCCTTACAGCTCCTAAACGGGGAGTGATACAAAAAAAATTTCTGAAATGACTCATACTTATTTTCAAAGATCTAACTTGTGTCAAAACTTCAAGTTTCCAACTTAAACCGTTTAAAAGATAGAAGGGTTAAAGGATTTTGCAAAATTTGAGTTTCGCATAACGGTAAATTAAGACACCGTATGCCACAAATATATATTTATTGTATATATACTTTTAAAGCTAATAAAAGTAGTAATCGTTTGGCGTTTTCAAAATTAAGATATACCTTATACAATTTGTGCTATAACAATTTAAATATAGAGCTTTTTTGAACCTTTGGGGAGCTGTAGTTCCGTAACGGGTGGGGCTACAAAAAAAAGTTATTAAAAATAAAATTAATATTTTTGTGAGATCTATCAGCAGTTAATTTCATAGCTCTATTTCAAAAAAAATGTGGGGATCTAAAAGTTAGATGTTCGAGAGCTACTCTAAGTTTTGGTCCAAACTCAACCAAAAAAAATAGGGAACCTACAAATTACTCCCAGAATATTTTGCGTAAATTTCAATATTCTAGCTTTCTTAGTTTTTGAGTTAGCGTGCTGACGGACGGACGGACGGACGGACATGGCTCAAAAGTCTTAGAATTTTTTTCTGATCCGATCCATACCTTTGAAGGTATATCTAGCTCGCTTATTTCGAGGTATTACAAACGGAGGAGTAATTTTATTATACCCGATCCTATCGTACGGGTATAAAAAGTTGATTTTTACAAAAACGCAATTTTAAAAAATGAAATTTTAAGAAAAAAGGATTTTGAAAAACAAGGTTTTAAAAAACAAGATTATGAATATAAGCGGACGAGATTTTTTGATACGAGGATTCATAACTGTATCTTTTTTTTCATATCACATGCTTATTACTTTATCTCTCAAATCAAGCTATCTCCCAAAAACCAATTGTATAAGTATAATATGGAAACTAAAATTTTTATCAATTTTAATCAAAAGTGAATTTATATAATTTATATCTTTCTAAAATTCAATAATTAGATCTAAATAATTAAAAAAGATACTCTTATTATAAAATCATTATCAATTATTTATATATTTATAATTTTTTTCAAAAAAAATTTGACTTTAAAAATATGATTGTCGGTTGAATAAATAAAGTTTTTGTAAAATTTTATTATTTATTTTAAATTACCATCATTAAAATAATGATAAATGAGCAATTATTACCTAATCCCTTTTTTTCCTATATGAAATAGTTCTTATAGTGCTACTACACATGTACTCAAAGTTTTCCTTACAATACCAAATCAAAAAATAAAGAGGGGCCTCGGTGGCCTAATGGGTAAAAGCGTATAAAATACGCTGTAAACACCGAGGGAGTGTGGGTTCGAATCTCACACATGTAAGAGTTATTCCTCCTTACGACATTTACAGCCACGCCTGAACAGGAAAAGTTGTGTAATTTCCTGTCCACATTTATGTGGCAGAGAAATGCATTGAAAAAAAAAAAAAAATTCATAGTTCTATTAAATCTTTATTTAACATAAAAAGTTAAGAGTTGAGGTGTTACCAGACAATAATCTATCTGGTAACACCTCAGAATTCATCAACAATAAATTTTTACTATATTACTACAACCGAACCCTTAATTTTGAAGTTTTTTTTTTATGTGTCTTCTAAGTTATAATATTAACACGGTTTTTTTTTTTCTTTTTTTGCTTTTCTTCACCATAAAAGAAAAATTAATCACTTAGAAATAAAAATTATTATTATAATAAGAGGTTAGTTGTAGTTATAAGTTGTTATAACCATTCTACTACTGACATAAATCTACGAACACAAAAATGTTTGTATAAAAAAAAAAAAATGAAAGAAAATTAGCATAAACATACCGACATATATTTTAAAATCAGAAACGAATGAAAACTCTAGGTATATACGATAAATATATAAAGCATTGGAAGATTTCTGTTTTTTTTTTTGTTTTTTTTTTTTATTTTAAAAGTTTCAAATTTCACAATTTTATTTTCATTATTATCCTCTATTTATATATTTTTATAAATATGTTTATATGTTTATACATATGTTTATACATATGCATCGTAAATATTGAAAAAAACAGAAAAGAGAAAAAAAAAAACAAATTACTAAAGAAAACTTAGAAACGGTTTATGTAACACTTAGGGTATAGAAAAGGGAAAAAAAACCTAAGGTATAATATATAGAAGCGTTCGTTTATGCCAATTTTCATAACGAGAACATTAATGAACTTCAAGAATGTATCAATTGGTATAAATATTGAAATAATTATTTTTTATGTTTGTATAACATTACGATATTCATTATACATTAAAACAATTAAAAATTTTCTCCGGGCAGTTGAACATTTTATAAGATTTTGAAATTTTCCAAAACAAATTATTCCAAAATTAAAATCCTAATTCCTATACTCATTTTAAAAGGACATAAAAAGGCATGCATATATGAGATATGCAATTTGATTTATAAAACATTATTTTTGTACAGGTATTTTAAAACTCAAGTTCCTATAAAACCAAAGCTTTGGCAAAAAAATTATACACTTCCATTCTATTTTCTCGTTATACTTAACCTTATATGTTTTCTAAATAATACACTTGTACTTCACCCATTCTATTTTATTTTAGAAAATAGTGAATAATGTAAATATGTTATAAACAGAGTTTGGTTTTGCAAACAATTAAGAAAGTTCAATTTAGTAAAAAAAAAAAAAAAGAAACCTTTACACAACTTCATCACAACGTCATCATCATGAAAAGGGTCAAAAAGCATAACTATATAAGTTCAGGGCAAGAAAGACTATATAGAAATTAGAAAATCAATTTTTTTTATAATAATAAATATCCTAAAATTGACAGAGTCAAATATAATTTTTGTTATATTTTTTATAAAAAACATTGGAAAAAAAATCAATAAAATTCGCGTTATAACAGTTTGAAATTGACGTAAGTTTTTTTTTAAGATGTTTCTGTTCCATTATTAAAAAAATATAGTTAGTATGTTTTTTTTTATAATATTTCAATGTAATTAAATTATTTTAAATTAATAATATTGAATTAATTTAAAAAGTTATATTATATAATTTATATGTAAATAGTTTTTAAAAAACAATATAATAATAATTGTATAGTAAGTTGAACTTAATCTAAGTTAGTTTAGTAAGTTGAACTATTTATCAAAGGATTATATTAAATTATCTTTTCAAAAAAAAAAAAATTGAAATAAATTAATAACTATGTTTTAGTTGCAAGATGAATAAGTTTAATCAATAAGGTTAAATATTTCAACAGAATACAGATTATTGTATTTATTGTACCTGATTCCTGCGTACTTGTACTTGATGATTTACCTTTTGATGTAGATCTAATGTGTAATCATTCTTACTATATGTGATGTGGATTTTACCTTCTCTTATAATACTTCTGTCAGTCTCTAAGAAATTAAAGTTTTCTATAGGGTTTAGTAGTTCATCTTCGGCAAAGCAATATGCTCCTAGATGTACATATCTTGCTCCAAGTGAAGCTCCGCAGTTTTTGAGGATGTGTCCTGAAGTCTCTTCTTTTTCTTAACAGAATCTGCATGTACATTCTTTATTTCAATTTGTTTTAAGTGCCTCTTTAGCAGATAGTCTCCTAATAGCACCCTTTTAGAATTCTCAGTTTATTTTTACAAAATCCTATGATTTTATCCGGTTATAGTTATCCAGAATATTCTTAGATTGTCTAAGCTCCTTAGATATTTCACTCTATAGTTTATACTCCTATACAGTTTTCCTTTTCCATTTAAATATGACACAAAAAGGCACAGGAACTGTAAAAGAACTTGCAGCTCCTTCTTTTGCAAGTCGATCCGCTTGCTCATTTTACTTTATACCTAGGTATATAGGTATCCAGTAGAAGGAAACAAAATATAATTAATACAATAAAATGTTAAACGGTATTTGTTAAGTTGTTGAGAAATTATACAATTTCCTAAAATAAAAATGAAATTTCATTACAAAATAAAAAATTAATTAAAGAAAAGAAATACATGTACATTGTTTTTCTCATTTTTAGTTTTTTTACTCCTTTCCACTCCTATAATGAGCATAGGACATCAACTAAGTCATTTTATTATAATTATATATGATTAAGTTTCAGTTTCTTCAAACATTTTTTCCAACTGTGGTTTGAATTCGAAACCTTTCGAATAAAGGCCAGTTTCTTAAATACTACAAGTACTACACAATTGGCTGAATTTATCATAAAAAGTTATTATTAAAAAATGGTTTTGTTTTTCATGCTGAATTCCATATTGAAGAATTTTAAATTAGAAAATAATTTTTATTAGTTGTCCAGATGTGTTTAAAATTTTATTAAAAAATATCAGGTTACAAGGAAAACGCTATTCAAAAAACAAGTGGCCATATTGAATTTTACCATTTGAACTAGAGGATAATAAAAAATGTTTTTTTATTTTTAGATACATATTTAATATAGAAGTAAAAATGTATGCCTTATTTAAAATTCACACATATCATTTTCGTATTCTAATTGCACCAAGAATTTATAACAAATTCTAGGTAGAGTTTAGATTAATTTGAAGTTTTTCTCCATTAAAGCGGTCAGAGTATGGTTGCTATTGTTTAACTAAATATGTACATTTCTTTTTCCTTGCCACTCCTATAAGGAGTATAGGCCATCCACTAAGTTATTTATTATTCATTCAGTTTCTGGAATCACTAATATCATTCAGCCGTTGATTTCTCGACTGTAGCTACTGTACAAGACTATGAGACGGTTCTTTTATTTCTACGCCATCTATTATCTTATAGAAGAATTATGGTTTATTATTGTTTTATTATATAGCTATTACAATAAGATATGAATTATAATTTATAACACATATATATACTTAATTTTTAATTTAATTATATTCTACTAATTATATATTATAAGAAAAATATCTATTATTTTTTATTTATCTATAATGACCCAGCCGGGGTTTGAACCCGAGAATAAAAGCCCGTATGAAAGGTAATTTTCGTATGAAAGACCGGAGTTTTAACAACTACACCATTGGCTGGATAAATATACTATATATATGTAATATACTTAATCATATTCAATAATTGTAATCAATTTAGTTTGAATTTAGTTTTAGAGTGGATCGGTGAGTGACTATACGAACCTATTTGTATGAATATCTATCCTTCTACAAAACAAGAACAACAACAATAAAATATGTTTTTTTATTTATACAGACAAAAAAATTTAAAATTTCAAATAGCTGAGATTGTTTTCTGTAAATTAAAAATACATTTTTAAATATAAATTAAATCAGATGAACCCGGCGTAGCATACGCCAGACTGGTAATCTAGAAATAATATTAGTAAATAATGCTGGTATCTTAGTAATCTAGAAATAATATTAGTTTTTGTCACTTAACTTTTTAATGAAATCAAAAGAAATATCGTTCTGTTCTAATATAGTTTTTATTTATCTTAAAAACGTTTTTTGAGAACAATATTCCCTTCATCAGTAAGAATACTTAACTTTTTATAATAAGTGTGTTATTCTCTCTGTTACTATCAAATAAAAAGACAACTGCCTTTTAAATTTTCTGTTTCCAACATTTTTTTCTGTACATTTTTGTCACTCACACCAAACACCAGTCTATCTCTCAAATTCCTGTTTTCTTGATTCCCAAAACTACACAATTTTTTATTAACTTTTTCAGGTCCATAAGCCAGTTGTCAAAAGGTTCCATATGTTGTTGATTACGATTATAAAATATAAAAGTAGCATATACCTCATTTGTTTTTGGTACACAAAAATTTTCAAATTCCTTCACCACCAAAGAATATTTTTGTTTTTTACTTGCTGCATCCGTTACATTGTTAAATAGTTCAATGGCCTCTGGACCAGCGGTATTTAAAAAAAATGTAACCTGCACTGAATCATCTTTTTTATTCAACTCAGCTGCTTGTTTTATAAAAGCAATTCCAAATTTACTTAAACACTCTCTAATTTTCTGCATGATTGCCGTCTAAAGAAAGGCGATCTACCCTATACTGCGATTTCATGGTTGTTTTAACAATTGTTTTAACACGAATTTTTGGTGGTCTTTTTTCAATAAATTTTTTTATACTTTTATTTAAACCGATAAACAGTTTTACCTTCTAATTAACCCAAGTTTTAATTTTTTTAATTTTTATTAATTTTCAAATTTAATTTTTTAAATTTTACTTTTTCCTCGTGGTCATGTGTTATTCTCTCTGTTACTATAAAATAAAAAGGCTTCTCTTAGTGTGCTTCCTCTTAGTCTGGTTTATTACTGAATTTTAAAAACTATCTTTAACAATGTATGATGAGAGACTTTTATAATAATAAATCGCCGTATGTTAAACTTATTGTTAACCATTACAGTGAGTGCTCGCTATATACAACAATAAGAATACAAAATAATTTAAATAAACGTAAAAACGTAGATAACAACACTATGAAAACTAAAGAAAAATTTTGTAGTGGAAGTTAGGGGGTGACAGACCCCCATTCCTTCAACAATAATCTTTGTTTCATAAAAATGTTTAAATTCGTATAAAATTCACAGTTTTTTAAGTGGAATGTCAAAATTGAATACTTTTGTATGCGGGGTCTACAAAATAAATTATTTTTCATATGAAATGTGTGGGCATTCATTCTGTAAGTATTAATAGTTGGATTCAAAATCAGAGTATTCCCCTTTTCCGAAATATTTATATCCATATTTGTATGTCTATGCGAAATTTTGAAATTGGAAGATTTTGTTTTTCGGAATTTTGTAATTTCGGGATTTAAAATTTAGGGATTACAAAATCCGGATTACATACCCAACGCTATATATTTTCAATTTCTTTTTATTCTTTTTTGCCGTTATGTTTATGCTGCAGTATTAGTTTTTGCTATATGAAAAATGTTATTGTTGCAAACGTTTACCGGTTTTATATAATAGATATTGTACTTACAATTGAAAATAAAAATTATTTTTTTTTTTTTTTTTTACGCATTTCTCTGCCACATAAATGTGGACAGGAAATTACACAGCCTTTCCTGTTCAGGCATGGCTGTAAATGTCGTAAGGGGAAATAACTCTTACGACATGTGTGGGATTTGAACCCACACTCCATTGGTGTTTACAGCGTATTTTATACGCTCTTACCCACTAGGCCACCGAGGCCCCAATAAAAATTATTTATAGAATAATATAGTTCGAATAGAATTAAATAAAATAATTAAAAATAATTTGAACTTTTACGTAACAAATTTTTAAAAAGGAAATATTTTTATACCCGTTGGAACGTAATTTTCAGGTTATAATAAATTTACCATTACGTTTATGAGAATTTATAGGAGACAAAATAAATTATATCGAAAAAAAAAGTATACATATAATAGGTATTCTTGCTTAAGTTTGAATCTTGAGTCGTGATTAAAATATGCCGTTCGTTCGTCCGCGGTTCGCCTCCGCACGATAACTCAAACAATAACAAAGCTTATAACCAACATTTTTAGTTTTACTATTGAAATTAGGCCAGTTCGAAAGGCGATGAAGATCAAGTAGCTTTCATACAACTTAATTTTTATATGAAAATAACTGAAGGTCTATTAAAACTACAGGTATCTAAAATTTTGTGAAAAGAGATTAAGTTTTATACCAACAATTTCTACAAAAGCTATCAAATTTTGACACTTAATTAAGTTAAACATCTAAAATTTTATAAAAGATGATCAAATTGTATGGCAAAATTTGGTACTTTTGAGGCAACGGGTTCAAGTTGCTATAATACAACTTACAAATTGAGATAAATATTTCTCGGTGCCTAATCAATTAAGCCATATGTTCTAAATATAGCCATATGTTTTAAAAAATTATTAAATTTTATGGTAACAAACAGCATAACTTATGTTCACTCAGGTATCCTAGAGTTGAGAAGAAAAGAGAAAGAAAAGAGAAATTCCTTAAAATATATTTTTATAAAATTTCACAACATATTTTATAGTTATTCATTTTCTATTTCAAAAGTTATCCTAAATTTCGTATATTATATTATGTTCTTCTTATCATTCTTCTTGAAAAAAAAAAACATATTTAAACTTAATTTCAAAATAAAATAAATTTTCTTTTATATAAATATTATATATATATAATTATATAATTTAATCTATGTAATAAAAAAAAAAAATTAGTAATTGATATAAAATGTACGTACACGTACAATCTAAAATTAAATTATTTTATAAAATTTATAATTTTGATAAATGATTTAAAATCCTTTATTTTTTTTTTTTTTTTCATCTGTTACATACTATTTTCTTTTTTATATGCTTACGAACCAAAAGATACATTAGTATTAAAGAATCCTTTCATCATTTTTGAAAATTACAAGGGATAAATTTTCTTTTTTTTTTCTCCTTTAAAATTCAAAAAACAAAAAAAAAAAAAAAATTTGAAACATAAAAAATAAACCACCATATGTTGTTGTCGGAAATAGATACATTTATATAATTTTTGAACTACTAATGTACATACATGCATACATATATATCAAAGTAAATCCGCAGATACATTGCTATCAATTTTTAGTTAAAATTTTCTTTTTATTTTTTTTCTTTACATAAAATAACCTATAGGCTATAGACATTATAAACATAAATTTTGCTGTTATGTTTTATTATGTAGAGGCATTTATTTTTATGATTTCTAAATAAATACATATATATATATATATATATGCTTTTTATATATATTTATTAATTTTTATATATAGGATTCAATTATTGTATGTAGTTGTTAATGTAAAACAAAAAAATTATCTTAAAATAATATTAAAATAAATATGTATATATATATATATATGTAAATGTAAATATATAGGAATGGGAGCATTTGATAGGAAAATTATTTTTCAATTCTCACTTCAATGCATTTTCAACACATTATCAATTAAATTTTTTAAAGGAAATGATATATGAGTGTAGAATATATATATATACATATATATAATATACAAATATGTGTTAAGTAGAAAAGTTTCTATAATACTCATAAATAATTCTCTGCGATGATTGAAATTTATTAAATAAGAATTATTAACACCCAACCTTACAATTCACTCCCTTGTCTATATTTATTGTACATAAACAAGTACTTGTAAAAGTAATTCATTTAAGAAAATATGTACTTTATACATTCCAGTTTTTTAATTTATACAATCGTTATATATATAGTTCTTAAATTTATTCATATATGTAATGAAATTTTAGTAAATATAAAAAGATTTTTTTTAGAAATACGTCTTTACACTTTTGAATTACATTTGTTTTTAAGAAGGATTTAAAAATAAAATTATTGTTATTCAATATAATTTTATTTAATAAAATTTTAAAAAATTATATTTAAGAATATTTTGTGTAATATGTACTCGTATATTCTACATTAAAAATATAAATGTCTTATAAGTTTATTTATTTAACAAAAAAATTTTTGAATTACCCAAAAATTAGAGAAAGGATTAATTAATATGATATGAATGTTTTTTTTTTCTTTTTATCCTTAAAGTATACCATATTAATACCAATTTTTCTCTTTTATGCCTTACAATCTTTAAAAAATCTAAAATTTAATTTTTGTTTAATTAAAAAATTTTATTAGAATGAAAAATAAACGGTTAGGACTGATATCCAAAAATCATAATTCCAAATTCAAAATTCCAAAAAAAAATTCTAAAATTAAAAAATTCCAAAATAGAAAATTTCAAAAAAAAAAAAAATTTCCTAGTTAAAATATCCCTTGTCTCCAAAACCCCATATGCTAAACAAATTATTGAAACCCTGATTTTGTAACCAACATGTAATATCCCTTCTAACTATTTTTGTCACACAAAAATTTCAACAACATAGCATTTAAAATAGTGAGAGTTGCCGATCCAGACTCCTCCTAAATTAATTATTAAAACTCTGACCCTAACCCTTGTAACGAACAGTAAAATTCCTCCTCATTTAAAATTTCACTTATATATACATATGTAATCAATATTCTAAAAAAAGCGTATAAATCTAAAGTCCATCCCAATCTTTTGTTTTATATAATATATATTTAAACAATAAAACATTTAAATTAGAGGACTGCCGTCCTAAACCTCAACCAAACAAATTATTGAAACCCTGATTTTGTAACCGACTCTAGACTGATTCCTAGTAATTTTTATAACATCCATATCTTCTTCAACAATAAAACATTTAAAGTAGTATTATTATATCCTAATTCAGAGGAGGAATTTAAAGGTGGTTACTTAATACAGTATTGATGTCTAAGTACATATCAAAACATAATTGAAGGAAATAAAATAATAACTGTAAATAACTGAATAATAATTTTTATAATGCATAAAAAGATATTATTTTGTAACTGGGGTTACAATATTAGAAAATCATTAGGAAGATTATTTTGGGGATTTTGTAAATTGGGATTTAGAAATTTGATTTTCTTTTTACTGTTTTTTTTTTTGGGGGGGATTTTGCATCATTGGATTTTATTTTTTTTTTTGGGATTTAGGTGGACTCTAAAAATAACATTTAATAATGATACAAAATCAGAAGAAAAAAATCCCGAAAAAAGACCTAGTAAAAAGTATCCAAAATTTCAAAATTCCAAATTACAAAATCCCAAGTAACAAAATCTCAAGCCTTTTTATGCATTTAAAACTTAAAAATAATCAAAAACATTATAGATATTACTCTGATATTACTTTTAATATATTTATTACCTAGAAGAAATTATATTTTAATATTAATATTAAGTAACCTATACTATAAAATCCCTCTCTGAATTGGGATATATACTGCTTTAAATGTTTTATTATTCAAGTACAAATCTTATAAAAATTATTAGGAAGCATTTTAACGTTGGTTACAAACAGGGTTTCAATAATTTTATTAGTAGAGGTTTGGGAACAAGGGATATATTTTTACCTATAGGAAATATTTTTTTTTGGGATTTTGAACACTTGGATTTTTTTTTTTGGAATTTTATACATATAGAAATTCTTTTTTTGGAATCTTGATTTCGGAATATCAGTCCCAACCCATTTTTTATTTAGTAGCTTTTATGGTTTTTAATTTATTAGAATAAAAAAGGACTGTGGGTGTTTTTATTTTTTAGTTCAGAGCAGAACCAGAACTGTCAAAAAAAAAAATTTGTGTTTCTTTTTTCATTTTAAGTGATCGCAGAGTTTATCTTTTGTGTTTCTTTTGTCATTCAGTTCAGAGTGCGCTCAGAGTATGATCTAAATGTTCGATTTTCATTTACAGATATCGTAGGGTGACATTTGAATTTTAATGTCAAAAATTTTATTTTTTTATACGATTTGACACTTTTGACATGTTAAACTTCTATTGTGTTTCAAAATTATTTCGGAGTGTTTAAAGATAAAATATTTTTAATCTGTTCAGAAAGTACTCTATATGTACTCGATATCTATTCAGAGCACAAATCTGATCTAAAAAAGGAAAACACCCTGTATTAGTTTTTTCGTTAATCAACAACAAGCAATAATTTCCTAAATTCTTCTCTGCGTTAGTATTTTTGAAAACAATTTTTAAATTTCAATGAAATGAGTACTTCCAAAAAACATTAACTGAAAGGCTATTCATTTATTATTTGAAAGAATTTTTTCTAAAATTAAACTTATTCTATTATAGATAAACCATTAAAATATCAAATATCTTTAAATCTTTTTATCTGTTCATACATATAAAACAAAATTACATATTATGATGTACTGATGTACATTACAAAAATGATTTCTAAAAAATTTTCAAACCTTTAAAAAAATTTTTTTCATCATTCTCTTAAATATAAAGTGCATAAATTTACACTTCTAATAATAAATTTTCATAATATTTTAAACACGAATATATTAAATGAAAGACAAATTAAGTAGAAATATAAATACTGTCAAGAAGGCTGCAATGATGTTCTCTTTCAAAAAAAAACAAAAAAAAAATTTACCCCTCAATTATTATATTTTTTTTTTGTTTTTTTGTTTTTTTTTTTAACTAATTGTTCATTCAGTTTTTTGTTTAAAACAAAATTTTGCTATTTATAAAATAAAAACCTTCACTTTTTTCTAAAGTGTTGTTTTTTTTTTTTTTTTTTGTTTTTTAATACCTATATATATTCATATTATTTAAATATTCACTCTATACATATATTTTAATATATGTATGTTTAATATATGTTAAATGAAATATGATCTAGTCTAGTAGTTAGTGCCTATTCATATTTTGCATGTATGTATATATAGAATAGTTTAACACCAACAATATTTTAACTGATTTTAACAACAATTCATAGTTTATAAAAAGGAATCCCTTAACAAAAATAAAAATAAATAAAATAATAAGAAAAAAATAAATAAATAATGAATGGGCTCTTTGTTCTAGAGATGCAATTTACATACATACACATACATATATAATACATTTGCATTTATATATAGTTTAATGTTTTCTATTAACAGATGTAATTAAGGTAAATAAAGGTTACCATCTAGAAAAGATTTTTTAATTTTTTTTTTTTTTAGGAAAAGTAAAATTTTTTTTTTTTTTTTTAATTTATTGTCCTACCACAAAAATGTGACAAGGAAATTTACTTTAGTTATTATTTTGAATTGTATTCTTTAAGTGCGCTTCTTTATATCCCGTTATCGAACATTGACTATTATGCATTATAACTAATGAAAATATGGCTAAGTAGAAAAACTTTATTGAATCGTTTTATCTCGAAGGGAGATAGAAATCTACTTTCTATCTATTTCTTCATTTTACAAAATTTGCTATCGGCACAATATTAAATTCGTATAATATGTATATATATATATATGCATATACTAATGCTTAAAATTCTACATCTATAAAAATTAAATATGTATGTACAGTAAAATCCGCTTAAGTACGTTCCCGATAAGTGCCTTTTTCGTTTTAGAAACCAGAAATATTGACATTTTAAAATTTTCTGAGAATTGCATACAAATATACCTACTCTCTTAAGTGCCTACCTAAACCTCTTAAGTTTTGCAAAGCACAGTATTAAATTTTTGATTAAAATTTTACTTTTAAGTGCTTTAAGAGACATCTATACTTTTGATACCGAAAAAATATTAAATTTTTGATTAAAATCATATGTACTTTATATTTACAATATAATTTATTTTAATACATACATATTTTACTTATACTATTGAATTTTCAGAAAATTTCTATAGAAGAAAATGTCATTAGTTATTATGGATAAGTACCTACCATGAGGCAGTTAAACGAATTTTAAATAAGTACCTTAATTGAAGCACTTCTACGAGTTCGTTTAAGTGCTGTGTTCGGATAAGTGCTCAATATTACTAATATTTTTGTAAGAGCATTTAAGCGGGTTTTACTGTATATGCTAATTTTTTGTAATATCCTATTTTAAGAATATCGATTTAACTTTTTTTTATTACATTTATATCTATTTATGACACGTTTAATATATTTTATTATATATTAAAACAATATATTGATCACTTGTTTTATACGCAAATAAAAAGAAAAACATTTTTTTATTTTATACCACTTTTATAATTTTACAAGGTTTAAAAACCATTTAAAGCTTTAACCAAACTATGAAGTTTTGATTTATCATTGTTATTTAAAAAAAAATGCATAAGAATGAGGCCAAAGTTTTTCAAAATGGATGATATGAACAAGATAAAAGCTTTTAAAATGTGAATATACCCTAGAATACTAAAAATAACAGAAATCGACACAGTCTCTAATCCCGAAGTATATATGTATTGTATTTTAATGTATAATATTTAATTTATCTTTTGCTAATTAATTAAATTTTTGATTTTTTTTCAAGGTGCTTAATTTGATTTTAATTGATTTTTTTTTATATATAGTATGAATTATTAATTTTGATTTTTAATTTTTAATTCTTAATTTTGATTTTTAATTTTTAATTTTTAATTCTTAATTTTTAATTTTTAGTTTTTAGTTTTTAATTTTTAATTTTTAGTTTTTAATTTTTAATTTTTAATTTTTAAAACTTTAAATATCAATTATTACAACTCATAATTCAGCGCAAAATAAATGATCGGGTACAATATAGGAAGAAAGCCAAAAGCCAAAATTGGCTAAGAAACATCAGAGGATAAACCAAACGTACACTATGTGGGTGGATTATTTAATAAGACGAAAGATAGAACGAAATATGTAGAGATCAACAACAATAAACATTTTAAATTGGATAGGCAGTGCAAAAAGAAGAAGAAGAAGAAGAAAATCTTATAATTAATTTTTAAAATATAAATTGTTTTATTAATTATGCTTAGTTTAATGAAGGCGAAAATATCTAATAAATTTATTATTTTATTCTAATACAATCCACATTACAATATTAATTTAAAAAATTGGTATAAGACATGTCTAGGGCAATATTTACAATTTATTTAATAAAGTAAGGAACACATTTTTTTATTTACACTATACAGTCAACAGAAGCGTTAAAATTTTTTTTTAAAAGATGGTAATCCTAATTAAAACAATTATTAATATAAAAAGAATAATATTTATCGTAAAATTTTAAACAATCTTTTATATAAAGTATTTCTAAATCATTAAATATATACTTTAATGATAAAAGAAACAAATAAGTAAATCGATTATTAAGTGATTAAGTATATATATGTAACTAATAAAAATTTAAATAACAGTTAAACAATTATTAATTTTTTTCTTAAAAGTTAATATTTTATTTAATTGTTTTTATTTATTTACCTACATATTAAGGTATTATATAAATATCATATATATATGATAATGCATATAGGTTGATATCGTGATTTGTTTAAAAAATTACTTTTTTACGCGATTTGTTTAAAAATTTACTTTTGTTTATAAAATTACTTTTTTCAATTTACTTTTTAATAAAAAACTTTACTTTTAATAAAAAAAATTTTAACATACTATCAAGATTAATACATCATTTGTTTTAGTATTCGGTCAGCAAAGCCAAGGCCATTAGGTCAGCATTAAATATATTTTGTAATTTTTTTAAATTTAATATTAAACTTTATAAATCTGTTCCAAAATTTTTAGAAAAAGTTTTTTAGTCCAGATACCCAATTTTAATGATGTTTTATGGTGTATGCCCAGGGATGGTCAACAAGTTGATCACCGAGATATTTTTGGTCGATCTTAAAGTATTTGAAATTTATGTTACCATTTCTACAGTAAAAACATTACATTAAGAAAAACTTAAAAAATTTTTTTTTAAAATTCTAAAAAAAAATTATGTTTAAACCTAAATTCGATATTTATAATTTGAAAAGAATTGATAATTTAACAGAATTTCCGCTAAATTCGAATCTTATTAATTTTAAGTTTTTATCTATTTCTGTTTCCATGGAAACGAAGTGAAAAAATATACAAAATTATTATTACTGGCATTTAGTTTAAATTTTAATCTAAGTAGGCTTCTTATATTTATGTTTACATGGTAAGTTTTGTTGAAAAATATAACACATTTGAATTTGTTTGCTATTTCCATACAGTTTAAATTTCCACTGATAGTAAGTCGGTCATTAAGTGTTAAACAGTAATAAAGTAAATTCTATAATTATTTTTAAACCGCTTTTTATTATGAGTGCAGTAAAGAAAGTGAAAACTTATTATTTTAATGAAGAATGGGAGCATGCTTAGTTCTTCATAATGATGAAAGGAAATTGCTGTTGTCGAATATGCAAAACGTGTTTAGCATTACCCAAAAAACAAAATTTGGAACGGTATTTCATGTCGCTTCATGGTGAATATCAAACAGATTACCCAGGTAATGCTGCAATTAGAAAACATATGTTGAACGCGTTTAAATCATTATTATCAGGCCACCAAGGTATGTTTAAGAAACCTATTTTACGACCAAACGCTGTAACAATCGCTTCATTTAAAGCGAGTCGTATTATTCGTCTTTTTTTTTTCTTGGTAGATCGATATTTATTTTATAATGCCAAAGTCGCAAGTTAAAACAAGTGGGCCATCCCTGGTGTATGCGATCTATCCTCCGAAAATATTGTATTAATTTTTAAACAAAAAGATCTGTAATCTGGTATAATACTATGGAAAGTGAAAATTGGGGTAATTTTGTTATAACCCATTATATATCCAAAAGGATCTATCACTCTTTACTGAAAATTTCAAATCAAATTTGAAAAAATTTCAAATTTAAATTTTGTCGAAAAAAATGCGAATGTTACAAAATTCTGAAAATCAAAAATACCGAATTAAAATTTAGTGGGAAAAATCCCAAATTCTTTAATGTTAAAATATGTATGTGAAAAAAATACTAAGGAGAAGTTTTATAGTTAAAAACAAGTTTTTAATAAATTGTTTAGCGGGAGCACTATTTAAATCTGCATTACACTAAAGATTAAAATCTCATTTTTTTTTGAATATTTATATGAATTTAAAATATATAAACTTTGATTGTCCTAATTTGATTCTCTGAATATCATAATAAACTTTTGATTTTGAATTAAAAGGGATTTCATATTGGATTACAAAATCAGGGTTTCAATTGATTACAAAATCAGTGTTTAGCGAAGGTTTGGAGATGGTATAGGTCCCTGTTTTTATTAAAATGTACGGAAATTTGTAATTCAGAATTTTAAACCTTAGAATTTTGTTATTCAAAATTTTTCAACTTAAAATTTTGTCATTCAGAATTATGTATCCAGCCTTTGCATTTGATATTAAAAGATTTTATAACAACTCGCATAAAAATATTAAGTTACAACATTTTAAATTAGGCTGCCTAATATTAAGTTTCATTTTCACCCTTTGTATATTTTAGAAATTATTTTATATTCTGTAAATCGAAAAAATATATTTATTAATATTTAAATTGCTTTTATTCCTAAAAATATTCTATTATATAATTAAATTCATAATTATTAAAAAATTATTATTAATAAAATTTTACTATAATTATTAAATATGAAAAATTTATTAGAAAGTTAATAAAATATTTATTAAATTTGATTTTTAAGTATAGAAAATTTTTTTTTATGTTTACAATATATACAAGGTGTCCGTATTTTGAATTTAATTGAAAATATAGTATAAAACCGAAAAAATGCTTTTATATCAAAACAACATTATGATAATACCGTTATTTTCTTTAATAAAAGAGCATTAAGTAATATTTTCTTAACAAAATTTGAACTTAGAAATAAAACGCCTTTTAGTATAACATGATAACGCAAAAATACCGTTTCTTTGAAAAATCTTAAAATGCAATTTAATTTTTAAAAATTCTTCAAATTACCATTATTTTATCCTTTGTTTTATTCGGTATTTTATAGCTGATAAAAAATTAAAATTATCTCAAACAACTGTTAGAGCACCATATCTTATAAACAAATAAATAAGCTCCTCTCCTCCTTTATTTTCTAGTAAGACTCGACTCTTTCTTGATCATCCATTTAAATATAGACCATTACAAGCCAGACACTCTTTATATATAGCTTTTTATCATTTTGAATTGAATAGATTCAAACATTTTAAATTGTTGTACATGTAGTTTATACTTATATAGTAATAAAAAAATAATATAAAAATTGTTAAGCGTTATATTTAATCAGATTTTATAAAAAAGTGCTAAATTCTTATAACTTATAATAATTTAAACACTAAATAAATAAATTTTAAATAAGAAGAAATTTATATAAAGAGTATTTAATTGATATTTGATGTAAAAGTAAAACAGTATTTAAAGAGTAATTAAAATTATATACAAATAATATATATACAATAAATTAATTAATTCACGGATTGTAATAAGCTTTTTAAGTATATATTTTTACTTTAATTATAGAAAAATTGTTTTTTATAAAAAAAAAAGTTGAATATAAAAATATATTTAGATACAATATTTTTTTTTATTAATTATCAGTAGTAATTAAATAAATACTTTAAAATCTTTTTAATTCTAATTTTAAAACTATCTATTACAGACAATAAAGTTTTTCATTTGAAAGTTAGATTTTTAAATAATATATAAACAGAGCAATTAGTTTAATTTTAATAAACGATCTCATTGTTTAACTTAAACTCTGGCTTTATTCGATTATCGACTATTTACTAGAGTACTCACTCTATTTTATAGATATATTTTGTTTGTATATAAGAACTTTTTCAGAAGAAATAAAAACCTTTAATATTTCCTTAAAAAAATTTCAACCGAAATACAAGAAGGGTTACACAGGCTAATCTATATAACTTAAAGATCCCAAAGATGGTATACAGCTCCGTCCATGGAAATTCGTTTTAATGCGTACAGCGCAATTATGAAATAGCTTACCGCCGGAAGTATTTCCAAAAATTGGCAACCATAACGTAACCATATAATAAAATTCAAGACAAAAATCAACATTTTTGTTATAAACAATCCTACCAACATCCAGTAACTTCCCGTATTTCCCAATTTCCTTTATTCCTATATTTCTATTTTCTGAATCGTCAAACCCAAGAGTGTATTGTACCATACGGTTTAACCTATAATGTTTGGTTTAAAAGGGTGGTATCGTTTGGTTGGATAAAGTTCGACTCTATACCAAAGAGAATTCACGTGTTGATTTCATAGGAGTCTTAGTTTTTTTTTTTTTTTAATTTAATTTTACAAAATAGGCAACATTTAATAGAGAAATAGAGGAATAGAGAACATACATTAGAACGCTAGCTATAGAATGTCAAAAAAACAAAATAAGTTTAAAATGCATCGCGATAAAAATTGAAAAAATAAAAGATGTGTTTAAATACTTGTTTATGCTTAAGCTTATTATAATATTATATTAAGTTTATTACATATATATTATTGTATTTTAAATTTGTCAAATTATCTGAAATTAAAAAAAAAGTAAAATTAATGTAAAGCCCAGAGCATATAATTATTGAACGCAATAGTAGTATTATAGTAGTAGTGCGTAGTAGTAGTGTGCGTCTACTTTTACCTTTGCAGAACGTTTTATTTCTTACTCTGAGTAGACTTCATGCTTTTATACGATTAACTACCAAACTCATATGCAGATTTAACTTTACTGTGCCATTACGAAACGACTAGAACTCTAGTGAAATATAAATTTGAACTTTCAAAATTAGATGGGTAAAATTTATTTATTTCAAACAAATAATGATTGATTTCAGGCCTGTTCCACTAGAACAGTTTCACTATGACTATACACAATTCCACTAGACATAATTCCAATAATTCCACTAGACACAATTTCGCTAGACACAATTTCACTAGGACAATTCCACTTAGCATAATTTCACTATTTTTTTAACTCTAAATACGTTTGACAAATCGAAAGTGGAATTGATATTATATTCATTAAATTATATAATATTTTCAAAAAAAAACAAGAGAGCTAGTTTATTAATAAGAATTAGAAGAATAGAAACAGAAATAAAATAAAGTTAATTATGCAAAGTGGAATTGCGTACGTTGAATTGCTCCCTAGTGAAATTGTCCGAGTGGAATTGTGTCAAATGGAATAGTTCTAGTGGAATCAAAAAATAAATAAATTTTAAGAAGCATTATAAGGTCAATTGAACGATTTTGTTTTAAATTGTTTCAATATGTAAGTTTATAATATTAAAATTAGAAATAAAAAAAACAATAATGACATTTCATAAGACTTTGACATTTGTAACACTTCTTAATTCTCCTTTCGAGTAGAATTAAAAAAGTTAACTCTGTTAACTCGATTCTGCTATTTCGAAATGATATTTGTGACCAATATCACAGGAATTTACTCTATTTTACTCTAACTTGGAAAATCGAAAAAACTTTTATCTGTCATAGTGTTAACTAAACACCAGAGAGTAAAAAACGAAATGCACTCCTATGTTTTTACTGCAAAGTTTTTTAATAAAGTTTTTTATTTTCAAGAATTAGTAAATAACACTTCAAAAAATTTTGGATCCTTTTCCTTTAGGATGTAGGCCATCAACAATTTTATATTTTAGTGCGTTTATAACGAAAAAGTCAAAATTATTTGATTGTTAGATAATCGGAACCACAACTGTATAATATTTTATTCTGTTTATTATGTGTATACAAGTATTTGATATAATTTGATTTAATCTCAACGAAATTTTATTCGCTTCTTAAATTAATTTATTTAATTTTATTCCGCTTGTTTGCTCATATCAATTCTTATATCTCATCAACAATTCTTATATCATGAACACAGGATATAAGTATACAAAAGAAGCCTTGGTGAAAATTAGTGACATATTGCAGCAGAATATCATCTGTTATGAGACAATTGAAACCTACCTTTTTCTTAATTAAAAAAAAAAAAAATAGACAATTATTTTAAATATGCATTAGGATTTATTTGTTTTTTTTTTTCTAAAAAACACAATTTTTTTAATTAATTAAATAAATTTTGACGACAAATTAAAAAACAAAAAAAAAAACAAAGGAAAAATTTAAATTTGTTGAATATGAAAATAAAATGATATATAGAAAAACAGGAAATCTAAAATTCTCATAAGATATTGTTGTAATATCAGATAAAAATTTTTATCCATTTTATGGAAGATTTTATATATATACAAAATTAGATACGAAAGTACTAACATCATCCTCATATACAATAGGAACTCTTAAACCATGTATATCTATCTATCTATCTATAACAGACGATGACGATAAAAATATTTACATTATAAAATATTATATTTGTATACATAATATTTTCATATCTATCAGCCCAACAACATTCTTCAACCCACTTTAATATATAATATATAACTATATACATATATTTATACATATTTATATATATATGTGTTAAAATATAAAGTATAAGGAAAAAAATAGGAAACAAAACATGATCAAATGAAAAGATATGTGAATGAATATTATGCCTTGATGGAGATGTGACAAGTCTTTCATTGGAATATCCTTATATACATATATGTACATATTATTATGTACATGCAAAAAAAAAACAATGATATATATTTTTATTTATACAATTTTTCCCCCCTGCCTCTAATTGTGTTTTTCTTTTTCAGTTTGTTTTTTTTCATTCATTCATTATCTTTAAGTTATCAGTTGAATTTAAAGTATTTTTTTTTTTTTCAAGTATTGAAGTATATTAATGCCATTTAATTCAAGGATATTCCAGGATAATTTAAGTAAATTCTAGAATAAACATTATTGTCATTTTGTATTTTATATATAATTGATTATTTTATTAATTTAATTGTATTGTAGTTTAGATTATTATTATTTTTATTATGTATTTATTTTATTTTCGGTATTTAAAAATGAATAAACGATAAATTGCTAATTGAACACCTGTTTCGCTAGGCTGTGATCATATAATACATATACTATTATTAATTTTATGTGTATAGTTATATAATTTACATCAATATGTCTTGACCGAAATTTGGACCTAAAAGCTTTCAACTGAAAAATTATCAATTTTAGTAATCAGAATCAGAAATAAACAATGATCAGCCATTGGTCAGATTCTGACTTAAAATAATTAGTTTCCTACCTATATATATTTTTTTTTTTTATAAATAAAAAAAAAAAAGTAATAAAATTATATTTTATAATATAAAATAAAATTTATAAAATATAATATTATTTTAAACGTTTAAAAAAAAAAGTGCATCAAAGATGTTGTGATTCTAAGGGACAATAATAATATACAAAAAGTAATGATAATTCTAATATTTTTTACTGAAATAAAGTTAGGGAAATTAACAAAACATGTGAAAGCTTAATATAATATTGTGTACATATATACATATATGTATTTTTTTATTTACATAAGGTTTTCAAAAAATAAGATTGAAAGAAATTCAAATTTAAGATGTGCACATTTATTTTTTATTTAATAGAATTATTGTTATTATTTCTTTTTTTTTGAATTTTTTACCTTTTGTTGTTTTTTTTTTTTTCTTTTTGTATAATCAGTCTGTATAAAATAGCCTCACAATTCAAAATAAAGTTTCCCTTTATTTAAATTTTTCGTTTATTTTTTTTTTTTTGTTTTTTATTTTTTCTTTTGGTTTATATACTTTGTTTTATTTTCTTTCTCTTTTCCTGTTTTTTTTTTTTTTGTTTGTTTTTTTTATTTGTTATTATTTGTTTTTATATTTCTTACAATTTATATATGAAAAACTGCTCCATCGATTTTCCGCGTTGTAAGTAATTGTAGTAAATATATATGAAAAAAACAGGAGGAATTTAAAACCTCGTTTTTTTCCTTATATACTTTCTTTTTTAATTTTTCCTTTTTTTTTTTTTTTATAAATATTATCCTATGCCTTTACATATATTTAATAAATCTATACAATTTATATGTATGTATGTATTTATGTATATAGAAAGAAAAAAAAACGAAATGCTTAAAATTTCTGTTTTCTTTCACTTTGTAATTTTACATAAATATACTTTTGATATAATTTGCTTCTTTCTTTTTACTTATTATTTTCATATTTCTTAAAATTTAAATAATATTCTTTAAATTTTAATTCACACTTTAATTTGATTTTATTTAACTTATAGAAAAAATAACTATTTTAGTTTTTTTTTTTTTTGTATGTGATGCTATAATTCTTTTTTTCCTTTTTTTCCTTTTTTTTATAATAACTTCACTTGAATTATTTTTTATTTTTATTTTTTGCAATTTGCTAGAGAAACACTAGAAATACTTGGGAAGCAAAAATAAATTTGAATTAATTTATTTATTTATATTATTACAAAAATTACAACATTTTTAATATTGAAAATAAAATAAAAATTTAATTTATACTTTATTTTATAAATCTTATATTTAAAAAAAAAAAAAAGATGAATTTTTTATTTATTAAATTTTTTTTTATAACTTATTTTATTATTTATAAAATTAACATATAAGTTATTAATTACTTTTTTATTATTATTATTATTTAAATTTTCTTATTTACAAATTAATATTTGATATTTTTTTTTTAATTTTTATTAAATTTTTGTACAATTTACTTTTCTTTACTTTTTTTTTTCTTATTGAGTTTTTAAAACAAAATTCAAGTTTTACCGTAGATTTTTTTTTGTGTACTACCCGGATAAATGTCAAATCTAAAACTGAACTTCTCTGAAGCAAAAATTTATTTAAATTTTTCGTTATGAAAACTTTTAGAAAGAAAAAATAGCAGTAGTATAAAACAAAAAATATAATTACAACTAAAATCAACCAAAAACATAATCATTTTTCCTCGTTAAGTTATTGATTTCTAAAGGGGAGCTGGAATTTTACAAAATAGAAAAAAACAAAATACAAGGAAACAGCAGGGAAAAGCTTAAAACTAAATGTTGTAAAAATTATTATGCCAAAAAAAAAAAAACAATTCTCAATATTATATAGTATTAGGTAAGAAAACTAAAAAGGAAAACTGTAAGGAACTGTCAAATTATTGCTACAATTTCACCACAGTAAAATTTTCGTTAGGTATAGGATTTTTTTTTTTTTTTTTTGACAGTTTGAAATTTGAATGAATGAAAAAGAAAACAATACAACAATTATTATGGAATTTACAAATACATTTACATTCAAAAATTGCTTTACATAAGTTGAATTTTCAATGAGAAAAAGTTTTCCATAAAAAAAAAAAAAATCAAAACAAAAAAATAGGGGAGAAACATTGATAATAAAAAAGAATTTTTTGGGAAAATTTTCTGTGTTTTTTTTTTTTTTCTTTTGTTGTATTGACTATGCGCAAAATTATACACCGGGAAAAGTTTCACGTGGTTTTCAAAGCCAGGAAAAGCTTTTCTTTTAAAAATATACATATTTTTATTTTTATATGTATAATAGAACTGTCAAAGATATTTTTACATTTACATGTTTTACATTTACATGTACATTTACGTTTATTTTTGAACAGTATGTATGGAAATGTAAATATAAATATTTTGTTAATTTTGTTTTTTTTTTTTGAAGGGTTTTTTATTTTATGTATAGGAATTTTATTCACCATGATTATTTAAAAAAAAAAAAAAAAATTTCTAAAAGCTTTTTTTGACAGTTGTATTATTCACTTATCACGTTCTTTCACATAAAAAAAAAATTATAAATACTTATATACATACGTTTGTTTGTTTTATTTAGACAATTTTGTTGGAAGGGATTCAATTTAAGAATATGGCAAGAATATGGTATTCAGGAGTCCACTCCAAAGTCCAAATATTGTATACATTTGTTAAATAGCACCAAACTAACAAAAAAATATCAGCTTATTGCAATAACTTGGTTATTATTTTATGTAAAATGATTTCTCCATCAATACATAAAAAATATTCGGGTTGGCTACGAAAGCTCATATTTTAAAATCTCGCTGTTGAATTAATTTTTTTATTAATTATCGTGAAAGCGATTTTAATTTTACATTTGAAATAAAGCCAAAATCATGGAATTTGGGTTTTCAGCTTTATTTTATTTTAAAAAAAAGAAATAAAACCATTATTATTAAAAGTAAAATAAATCAAAAATATTTTCGAACAGGTATACTTTGATAAAATTTTAATTTCTAATTTCCTTTTTTTTTAACTCTAAAATGCTTCCCAGTTATTTATTTTTACATTATATTACAACAACAAGGTATGTATTTAAAATAGTGGCTCCTACCTAAAATTCTTCCAAATTATTATTTTTTACATACATACATACATATTTTAACAACACGGCATTTAATTAAAATTCCGGCTAATCAAGTTATTAAAACCCCGATTTTGTAACCACCTATAAAATTCTTCCAAATTATTTTAAAGCCTCCAAACCCACGAGAAATTATTAGAACCATATATTGCATCAATTCTAAAAACCTCCGTGATTATATTTTTTACATAATATGTAGGTACATATGTACATATTTGGTGATTGAGAAAACCTGATTTTGCAACCTGATTGACAATTTAAATTTTTTTTCCGGCAATTTATTTTTAAACTTGGCTATTCGACCTTTTTTTTATTCTACTTTTTTTTTTAACAAAAAGACTGGCTCCCAATAACTCTCGTTATTGTTCAATGTCAATTTCTACTTTTTTTTAAAAAAAATTTTTTTTGAATATCGTGAAATCAAAGAGATTTAAAAAAACGAGGTTTATAAAAGACCGAGATTTCGAGACACAAGATTTTGATTCGCGAGATTTTGATACGCTTCCAAAATATTTGTGATTTGCATTATAATTTATGATATACATACATATATGTATGTATGAATATAGTAAGATATTTTGTTTTAAAAAAAATGTTTACTCATTTTTCTTTTCGTTCTTCCCGTTCTTTGACAGTTCTTTAGTTGAACTGTCAAAAAATAATTTAAATTATTTATTTTTAATGTTCCTAAGTTATAATTTAAAATTCCGTAAAGCTTTCTAACTCTTATATTTTATAATATTTAAACAATATAATAAATTTCGACTAGACACAGTCAATAGTTGTAGTTCCGAATTACTCAAAATTCTGTAAAAACCAATAATTCAAAATCCAGTTAAAAAAATCCAGCAAAAATTATATTTCATTTAAAACTTATATTTTTTCCTAAGTGGGAACGGTACTTAGTAATAAATATTCATTCTTTCATACCCTAATTTTGTGGTCTACTATTAAAAACACTTATTTACATAATATTAAGCTTTCTTTTCCGTTTATAAATATGCTATATTTTAATATTATTTTTCCTTAAAAGTTATGAATTTAAAAAATAAATTTTATGTAAAACGAAAATTTCATTATTTAAAAGAAATTATTTAATTATTTATTATTTAAAGATAAATATTATAATAACAGTCAACAATTTCAGTAATATGTAATTACAAATTAAATTATTTTAATTATGTATTTTTAAAATAATTTAACCGCTTAATTTTAATTTAATTTTAACCGCTATTTTCGAAATCAAAAATAAAATGACGCCAACATTCATTTTGATATTTTGACGCTAACTCATCCCTATTGAATCGATACATTAAAAACTAAAAACATTAAAAAAATATCGGAATGTCAATAAAATTTGACACTTTGCCAATTGCCTTGTCAGATACATTTGTTATGTGGGCGAGTGGTAGTTACTTAGTTAGTTTGTTTTGGTAATTGCAATTGGTACTGATGTTGTATTTGCAGTTGTATATATTTGTTTTGTATGTAATGTGCAACAGTAGTATACTAGTATACTACATAATATATACTAGTATAGTAACTATTAACTTACTTGCTATTGTTCAATGTTCGAAGTCATCGTAGAAAGTACATATATATGTATGAATGATTGTAGATGTATATTATGTACAGTTTTTTCCTTTATGAAATATGAATTGAAATAAATCAATTTTCTTTTAAAAATAGAAAGCAAAAATATTAAAATATGTTGATAAAATAAAGTTTTATTTATGTACATGCATGTATGTATTATAATTTATAATTGTTTTAATTTAAAAAATAATTAAAATGATTCAAATTATAACCAACAAACAAAACTCAATTCGTTCTGGATTGCAAAGATGAATCTGAAGAGTGAAGACTGAAACCTTAAGGGTTGCCAAAACCTCAAAATGTTTTGTAGCTAAACTTTGTTTGAAAAGTAGCTAAAAGTAGCTAGATTTTATAAAAAAAAAGTTGCTAAGAAAGTAGCTAAATAAATAAATGTAAATTTTTACAAAAACAAAGTTTAAGATTTGACATAAACATAAACATTTTCTTCAAAATTAAACTATTTTATTATTTATTTACATAAATAAACTATTTTTATTTATTAACACAAGTAGACATATTTTTAAACTATTTAATAAACTATTTACACATACCAAAAAAAAAATATAAAGGCTCTTGAAAAATCAAGTCAATCCATAAAAAAAAATAGTTAATGCATAAAAAATTCATTTGGACAAAATCAAAAACAACTAAACTACTTACATATAACAAAAATGAAATATTAGAGGTTCCGTTAAAATTTAAATTTTAAAATAAAGTAAATTAACAAATAACGAATAAGAACTGAAACATGTGATTTGTCAATTAACAATATTATCAAAAAAAACTGTACGTTGAGCTTATAAAATTTAAAAATCGATCATTTCAATTACTAATATTAGTATTTGAAAAAATATAAATGCTATGTAGACTTGTTTTTTTTTTTACATTTTATTTACAAAATAGAAATTAAAAATAAAAATTAATTTTTTTATTTTGATAATGAATACTTACTTTTTGTAAATAATGATATATAATAATGATTTTTAAATAAATTATTATATGCGTACCCAATTTCGGTGTACTTTGACGTACCGACGTACAAACATACAAAATTGGTACGCTGTACGCTTTTATTTAGGTTGAGCACAAGGAAATAAGTAAACAACAAACGTCAAATTGAAATGAATTACTTCTGTTGTACTAAATTTTTCGAAATTATATTGGCAATCAACTACCGGCGATTATTGAACTATCAAAACCATATAAAAATATTTGTTTATCTTTTGTTTCAGTTGTGCAGTGAATATATTCATTTACTCTTAAAATATTATAAATTGAAATTACATACCTATATTTTCATATAAAATTTAAATCATTTTATTCAAACATTAAAAAAAAAAAATGGTTTAGATAATTCATTTAAACTTCACCAGATGTCTTAATCATTGACATTTCATATCAGTAATAGTTTTTAGTAAAGATTTCTACTTCAAATGTGCGAAGCAAAAAAAATTGTTACCATCGTAAAATTTAGTTTTCTGTAATTTTCATATTTTTGTCCACGATATAAAAAATAGCTAAAATGTAGCTAAAAGAAAAAAAAGTGGCTAAAATAGTAACTAAATAGCTAAAACGAAAAAAACAGTAGCTAAACGGATTGAAAAGTAGCTAAATCTAGCTACAAAATAGCTAACTTGGCAACCTAGTCAATCACACCACACCAGTCACCACAAAAAACTTGTTACCTCTGTCTGACCTAACTGCTGATTGCTGATATAAAACAAAAATTTTACTGATAATTTTTAACACGTAATAGGTATGTTCCAACCGCAGTTAAATTAACAAAAAATACAAATCCACTTTGAGAAATGTGGTTTGTGTTTTATTTACCTCACAGTCCTCACTTGTAATATAATATGAAAATATCAAAACCGCTACATACAAAGATATTAGATAATTCCAAATTTTTTTTGAAAAAATTTTCCAATATTAATAATCCAATCGTCCTTGCGTTAAAAGTTTAATGTCCTAAGTTAAATCCCATACATTAATAATCACAAAACAAAGTCAGTATTAATGTACATATGTACATATGTCTTTGGTCAAACTCTACTTTTATCTAGAAATGAATACCGTATTTTTTTAGTTTATCCTTGATTTATCGTTAAAAATTTCTTTCCAATGGTGGTAAGACCGAAAAATTTAGTATTTTCTTGTCAATATATCTATATTTTATTTTAATATAAAGTTTAGCAAATTAGAATAAATATTGTAATATGACCTAAATTGAGAAAGTAGACGATATTTTTCATAAAAAAGAGAAAAACCTTCAAATATATCAATAATATAATTTGTTCAACCAAATGGAATAAGCGAAACTCTAACTATAATAATAATGTATGTATAATTATTTATTTAATTATAACATTTATTTTACTTTGATAATTAAATAATTAAAGTGTAATATAAAAGTGTAAGTGTCTGCTTATATTGATCGGGTGATGATAAAAAAGTCAATTTATTTTGGAAGCCTTAAACGAAATAAACAAAATCAATAAAATAAAAAAAATTAAAAGTTTAGGATATGGAAACCAACACAAATATTTTATAAACACAAACAAATCGAACTAGTCCTGAAATAATTATATACATATGTACGTACTAGCCACCACATGCACATCACATAAAAATTGCTTAATTACTTTTACTTACTTACTTACTTACTTTCTTACTTTTACTTTAACAGCCTGTTATTTATTTTTTATTTTATTTCATTTTTATTTATTATTTATTTTTAAATAAACGATAGAAAATAATGTATAAATAACGGTTAGGTACTACGATTTGTATTTTGTTTGAAGAAATTTGATAGATTCCTTTTTGACATTTAGAATTTTAAATTGTGATCTATCTTGCTAGTAGGCTACATAGTAGTAACGCACATTGTGCTTTTGTTCAATTTTTTAGGTTAATTTAACTCGGGTCAAAACAAACCTTATGTTATCGCTGGACGCTGTATATTTATTAATTAATTATTTTGCAAACATGTTAAATTATTATTACAAACGTATTATTAATTAATTATTTTGCAAACATGTTAAATTATTATTACAAACGTATTAAAATAAATTTTATTTTATTGCAAATATTAACAACATTATTGCTTTGTTCAATTTGCAAAGTGAATGCATTTGATTGCACTTCAGATATTAATTGTATGAATGGTGGAACTTGTAGTAGTAGCGAATGTATATGTCCAGATGGATGGCAGGGATCAAATTGTCAATTTTGTGGTGGTAAAATAAGGTATTTTACAAATGAGAATTAATAAAAAATAAATTATATAGCTATTAAAATATTAAAAATTTAATAATATTGTTTTAAAAGTGCACTAATTATAATAACTAGTTATTTTTATTCTAAACAAGAGAAATTGTCCATTTGAATGTTGATTCAAAAAAGAAAGATGCAGATAAATTTGTAATATTTTAAATACCTGTTATTTGAATAGGTACCTTATTTTTTTTTTTAGTTTATCGTTGAAAATTTCTTTCCAGTGTTAGTAGATTAGGACGTTAGGTTTGAAAAAACTAAATATTTTGTCAATATCGACAGAAAAAATTTTAAATTATATTTATAAAGTTTATATAACTATGAATGTATTATATGTATGTATGTAGTTACAGTTAGATTCAAAAATGAGATATAGGCATGACTGCATTTAATGTATCTAACAAAGGGCAAAATAAATAAATAACAGTACGTACCTGTGCTCTTGATAAATTCCAATATTCCAAAAATAAATTTCATACATACTGACATATTCTGATAAAAAAAATGCGCTTTTTCGACGTCGAATCTGCACAGAAAAATATGCTGAAAATATGAAGAGAAATTGTATGAATTTACACAGAGCTCGGGAAAATTCTCTGCACAATTCCCATTTAAATTAACTAGTACATTCTCACAAAATTGTGAGATCACGATTCAACAGTAGACGCATGTTTAAGCGCATTTTCTCAGCACACAAATTAGCGCGTATTTCAATGCTTTCTAAAAACTAATTTTCTGCGCCAATTTCACCACTTTTTTTGAATAATTTTTTAGCTACAGTAAAATATAAAAATTTGTTTTTTTTAATAACATGCAGGCTATATTTAAATTTGAAATTCGTACGATAATTCTAAAATAAAATTGTTGCTATAGTTAGAAATAATAATTTACAAATTATCATGTGAATTTCAAATTTAAGAACAACATATTTAAATGTACATATTTAAAATAACAAAATTTTATATTTTTTAAATTTAATTTAATGGTACCTAAAGTACAATATAAAAAAATTTACCCTTAAACATCTTATCTTTATCACAGCACTCAAACAAATAATACAATGGCAGAAAATTTTCAACATTCTTTGTGCAGAAAAATTTCAGCGTCTATAAATGATGCAATAACATACAAAATGCAATGAATAAATTGCATAACATTTTCAGCTTCAGCGCAGAAAATTTTCAGCGTAAATTGTTGCGAGAATGGTAATTTTCAACTCTTACGCAGAAAATTGTCAGCGTCAACTGCAGCGCTAAAAAAGGTAATGAAAATTTTACGCATCTCATGTGGGAACTTTTCAGCGGTAAATTAAGCGCAGACGGTACAAAATACTCGACAAAATATTCTACACTGCTTTCATAGCTGAAAAATGCACTTATTTCAGAAATTCTAAGTTTACTAAACCAATCGCAAAATTTTACAGTGTCAAAAAACTTAATTGCTGTGATAGTATTTGTAAAAAGGGGTAAACTGCTGAAAATTTTTTATTAGGAATTATATATGTAATATGTAAATACATACATATATGAACACATATCATAAACAAAGTTATTTTATCAGTTAGATTTTAGACGATTGGGCTATTACGTATTGGTTTGATAAATAGTATTAGTTATTAGAACCAAAAAAAAAAATAAGCAGTAAATTTCGAAAGACTTTTTATCTCTTTATTCTTTAGTTTGAACCAATGATTTTCTATTACAATAAGATGGGCCACTCTTTTTTTACACATATTTTTGTTATTTTTAAAAAATACCTAAACAAAAAAAACCATTAGTAAAAGTATAGGTAAAATATATATATTTTACTTCATTTCAAAACCATTCTATTATTGAAATTACTTGTAAGAGAGAAAATTAACGAAATATTGTTTAGGTAGTATTTTTACAATGCTTTTTTAAAGGCGCAACTTTGTTACTGTGTCTATGTATTGTTTGTTATAATACAAAGTATAGGAATATTTAAAATTAAATTGCAATGTATTTATAAAGGCGCAACTTTGTTTAATTTTATACACTGTGTACATAGTGGCAAAAAATAATAATCGAAAGTATTTTAAATTGTTAATAGAAATTTTTTTGAAAAGAAATAAAAATGTAATAATCGAAAGTATGTTAAATTGTTTATTGAAATTTGAATATGCAAAATATATTTTAATTGAAAATTTTATGTAGATATTATTTAGATAGTTTAGAAAATAAATTTATAAATATTTTAGTAAAATTAGTACAGAAAAAGATTTAGAATATAAATTATATGAACATTTAAAAAATGATTTTAATTATGAGTGTTGTAATAAATGCAACAAATCCTATTTTACAAAACTATGTATATATGTATGTATACTCTTCACTTCAAATTTGTCCTTTTTAACATTATATTTGTCTTTTTCAAAATTAAATTCGTCCAAATTTTCAAAACCAATTTTCTATGTTTTTAAAATCAAATTCTTTTTTTAAGGCTGGTTTTCATGACAAATTTTGTGGATATTATCGCAACTTTAGAAAGAGAAAAATATAGTGTACTACCACCAGTGGGAAAGAAGGAGAAAAATATAAATTTTATAATAAATAATATAATAAATATTGGTCGCGTTCAGGAGAATCTAGCGCTATACTGAATTGCAGCAGAGTAGCATTTAGCGCTGCATGTTTCTACTGAATGATTTGCAGCAAAATTAAATGACATTTAATTTTGTGTGACATTTCGTATATTTTTATTTTATTTAAATCGTATTTGTTTTTGTAAATCTTATATTTTTTATCTCTCAATTTATCAATTTTAAAAAATTCCTTGAAATCTTGAAAAATTCTCACAAAATTTTGTAAATAAAAATTTTTGACATTAACATGTGACAGTGTTGTTATAGAATTTTTTTTCAAATCGTACACTAAATCGTTTCAAAATCGTATTTATCGTATTTTCTATTTTGCAATGACTACCAGTGTTGCCACTTCAAAATTTTCAATCCGGTCAAATTTGAACGTTTGACTGGAAAAAATTTTAAAAAATCTGGTCAAAAAATTCAGTCAACAAGTTTTTGGTGTAAAATCCTGTCAAAAAACCGTTCAAAATAAAAACTTTATTAAGAAATCGGGCTAACCTTTTGTTGCTTTATTTATGAAGTGGTAAAATACTTAAATAAAAGAAAAAATAATTTTAAAAATAAACAATATGTATTTTATAAAATAAAGAAAAAAAATTACTTCATAAATTCAACAAAAACCTTATTTCATAAATATAAATATAATTACACTTTGGACATTGCAAAAAATAATTTAGCTTGAGTTTGGTAACTTAGCTATATAATATACATGTATCTTTAAATATAAGAACATAATAAACAAAAAAATTATTTCATAAATAGAACAACGTACCTTATTTGCGAGAAAGTACGTTCTACATTTGCAGAAGAATGGGATAAGAATAATAAATAAAAAATAAATTTCGTCATTAACCAACGGAAATGAAAACTGCCCATCATTTCTCTTAATTCTAGAAATTTGGTTCCAAAACTCTTTAACCCAATTTTTTCGAGAGATTTGCCAAATATATTTACAAAATCAAGATTTTTAATTTTCAGAAATCCTGAATCAATAGTTTGAAAATCTGATGGCGAAACTAGATTTGGAAATAAAAATAAACTCGTACAAACCCTTATTAAAATTTAGAAAATAAACTATCTTTGACATATTGAAATATTGAATTATTGAATATTGATGAAAATTGTATATTATATAGTTGTAACTTGTAACAATATTATTCTAACTGCATATATATATGTATGTACATATTTTTTTGTTTTGGGTCATAATCATATTTTCCCTTGTTTTGGGTCAAAATCGTATTTTTTTCTCAAAATAAGACTAAAAATCGTACATCGTATTTTGCCTTTGAAATTCGTACAAAATACGATAAATACGACGCTATAACATCACTGAGTCATGTAAAGACATAAACGTCAATAAAAAGTCGCTACATAATTTAGCGTAAAATTTTCTTGCTGCAAAAATCATGTAGCGCTACATTGTAGCGCTAGATAAAAAAAATCGTTCAGTAGAAAATTTTATCGAGCGCTGCAGTTTTTTTGTAGCGCTAGATGCTACTGAACGCGACCATTATTACAATATATTACAACAACACTCTGACAGTTAAAAAAAAATGTACATAACCTAATTAATTTATATTTATATTTAGCTAAAAATTTAAAATTTTTTATTTATAAAGTTGTTAAAAATAATATAGTTTATTAATTTTATACCTATAATATAGTAATTTTAATATAGTTTCTCACTAAAAAATTAAAAAAAAAATTTGAACATTTGTTTATTTTAAAATGTTTGTTTATTTTTTTTTTGACATTTCAAAATTTAAATGCAATGGCAGTGAGAAATTTTTTTATAAGATATACAATTTTTGCAAAATATATTCAGAGAACATACTTTCGTGGATATTTATGGTTACTTTCTTTGATATTTTCAAATGTTTGATGGATATTTTTTTAGCTTAATCTCTTTAGAACCAATTTCAAACAGATCATTTTTGTATCTTCTGCCTATGCTCTAACATTTTCATGAATATATCGGTCTAATGAAAACCAGCCTTTAACATTTTTAAATTAAAACCAGCCTTTAACATTTTTAAAAAAACTTAAATTTCTAAATTTTGACGAAATTGATTTAGAAAAAACACAAATATTATGTTAAAAAGACAAATTTGAAGAGAAAAGAGTATATTAGAGTTAGCGTTCATAATTTAATAAAAACTTTAATTTATATAAGACATAAAATGTTAAGTGTTCAACATTTGTAAAATATAAATATAATATATTTTAAAATTTTATTTTGGTTATTTATACTTTTCTTTGGTAAATCGTTTTCAAAATTTTGGATTAAATATTCTAAAACAACAAAAACGATTTTTTTTTCAAATCCTAAAACTACAATTTATTTAAATTTATTTTGTGTTTTACACTTTCAACACACTTTGCTGTATAGTGAGATTTCATATACCAAATCGTTTAATATCAGTTTTTTGGTTTTCTTTTCACATGATAAAATCTTATTACTATCTATTTCTTTCAATTTTGTTGTTTTTTGTTTTTTCGAGTAGCATAAAAATGTTTGGTCACGTGGTGAGAGTGGCCCATCTTATTGTAATGAGCCATGTTTGAACATACATAAGCTACTAAGAAGAAAATGCACTCAAAAAATCTGAATTTTTTTTTGATAATGATTTTTGTCGAGTTCTTAAAATTCTATAAGTTCTTTTATTTTCTTAGCTTTATTAGAGAAGTTTTTAATTATAAAATGATCAACGTTTAATTTTTTTGTTGATTAAAAGATATTACATACATATGTATATACATATCTATATACAATATGTATATAAATACAATTGTAATTACATATGTAATGTATCTTTTTGCATAGAGGATTTTTAAAAAAATTCTGAAGATTGTATAATGATTGTATGTGTGTTAAAATGAAATATACATACAGGGTTAATTTTAATGTAAACATTTTTTAAGTAATTTTTAATATTAAAAAAAAATATAAATATGTATGTATTTATCTTTATACGATTACCAAATTCAAAATCCATAAATAAAATTCACAAAAAAGGGCTAAGATTAATCGTGGTGATTTTGAACTGTTGAAGTAAAAACAACAAAGAGAAATTTAATTAAATTAACAAATTTTTTTTTATAGGTAAAAAAGTATAGGTAGAAACATACATACATATGTATATATATTTTTTTTTTTTTTTCAAAATTAAACAATAAAAGTTCATACATACATACCTCTCAGATACTTATTAAGAAAAAACCAAAAATAAATTAAAATTCATATAAATAATATATTAATTAAAAATAATAACGGTAAAAAAATTTTTTTTTAATTTACAGTTTTATTTTAATAATAAATTACAATTATTTGCTAATAATTTTTAGATATGTTATTTTTTGTTTTTATTCATTTTGTATTTCACCAGTGTTTTTTTTTTCATTTCAAAAATTCAATATCCTAAATATTCTGGGAAAAGAGAAATACCTTTATTTTGAATCCAACTCTAAAGTCCTTTCTAACTCAGAATCTGGCATAAAAAGCGCATAATTCTAATTTTGTAACCAACTATAAAATTCCTCCTAGTTATTTTTTTTACATACATATATCAACAACAAAGAATTTAAAATAGAGGGTAGTTCCTCCTGTTCAAAAGCTATTGGATGTAAAACATCGAAAATTTCTATCTTAATAAAGCTGTAACTTGAACACCTATGCAAATTTATTGTTATCAGTTTAAGTTATCAGTTATCGCATAATTTAATCTTTATATTAACTCGAATATATTATTATCATTTTATATTTACTATGTTATATTTAATAATACTTTACCAATATTATTTTTACATGTGTTAAAAGTTTTTCTTAATTATATCGAATATCATTAAAACTGATCCTTAATTAAAATGTCTCTTGATTTTAAATCATTTTTTCTAACTTACTTTGCAATTTAAAAGTTTTTTAATTTTATTTAAATTTAGTTCAAATCTGACTAATGAAGCAGTGTTTAAATCGTCAATCTTCCAATCGAAAGGTTTTGAGTTTAAACACCGATAAGGTCAAATACTCATAATCAAAATTAGTAATATATAATGTATTAGTTTATATGGTAATAATCAATATGGTTCTGGTAATACATAGCAGTAATAGTAAAGTAAATAATAAATAACTTGTGCATAAGATAACATAGATGGCGCACAAATATAATATTTGTATTTTCAAATCTTCTACAATAGCTTCAAGCGGGGGTATTCAAGGGCTTAGTAAATATAATGATTAAAGAAACAGCAGTATAGTCAAATATGAGTAATAAGCCATTTATTGGATGCCCTATACTCCTTATAAGAGTAGAAAAAAGTATTTCATGTTTATTGTAGTATATAATATAACGATTTTTATTAATTATTAACAAAAAATTAAACGACTTTCTATAAAATTTTGTTTTTAAAATATTTTTATTTTATTTAAAATCAAAACAATTTTCCGTCTTTGTATATTTAATGAGGAAAGTTATACAAACAGAGTTCATTATTCAGTATTACAAATTAAATTATTTTTATTTACAGATTAACTGAACCAGAGGGTATTATACATGATGGTTTTGGTAATTATTCAGTTAGTGTTAAATGTAGTTGGCTAATAGATGCAGGTAACGCAAATTGGACAAATCGTAATGGTGGAAATAGTATTCAAAAACCAGCAAAAATTCGTTTGCATTTAGAGGAATTTGCAACAGAATGTGGCTGGGATCATTTATATATATATGATGGCGATAGTGTAGAATCACCGCTTTTAGCTGTTTATAGGTATTAATAAGTTAAATTAAATTTAAAATATTTATTAATTAAATTAACTTCACATTTTTTTTTTTATTTAGTGGATTAATGTATAAAAAAAATTTTTCAATACGTCGTGTGCCAGAAATTGTAGCTGAAAATGGTTCAGCATTATTACATTTTTTTAGTGATGACTCATATAATATGTCAGGATTTAATATATCATATAAAATAAATGGTTGTCCGACAAATGATTCATGTAAGACAAAATATTAATTTAGACTTTTTAAATATTTTTTATTTTTATGTTTAGCTGTCGATTGTTCTGGGAAAGGGGTTTGTGTGGATGGTATATGTACTTGTGATGGCCAATATGCAGGAGAAGCATGTAATATACAAATATGTCCAAATAATTGTTCATATAATTTACAACAGGGTATTTGTAAAAAAGAAGCTCACGTGTAAGTATTAAACGTGTAAAATGATTATTTTAATATTATTATTTAAAATTAAATTTTTAATTTTAGATGTGAATGCCATGACGATTTTGCTGGTAATGATTGTTCTCAAGTAAAAGCATTAGGTGTATGGTCTACAATTAGTTTAGAATATTCATTACCACCACCTGGTAGTGCATCACATGGTGCAACTGTTTGGCGTAATACTCTTCATATTATTGGCGGGGAAAGTTATGGTCGTGGTGAACTTTTAAACATGTATGATTTGAATGGAAAAATATGGGAAACAGTACACATGGAATCAAATAATAAATCAAAAATTCCTGAATTAAGATATGCTGCATCAACAGTAATGTTCGGTGATAAAATATTTATGTATGGTGGTGTAATGCAACGTAATGGTATTTCTGGTGAATTATGGGCATTTGATGTTAATGCAAAAACATGGGAAAATATCACAGTTAAAACTGAACATTGTCATAATGCATTTGCAATGTGTGGTCCATTAAAAATAGCTGGTCATACAGCAACTTTAGTACCAGGTTATGGTGATCGAAGTAATTATCAATATATGGTTGTTATATTTGGGCATTCACCACAATTTGGTTATTTAAATACTGTTCAGGAATACAACTTTGGAACAAGGGAATGGAAAATTGTTGAAACTTATGGTTATGCAGTTAAAGGTGGTTATGGTCATAGTGCAGCTTATGATTCATTAACAGAAAAAATTTACATTTATGGCGGTATTGTGTCAGAAAGTGCCGCTACAAAAATTTTAAGTAATAAATTGTATGCATATGATCCAGTTTCTAAGATATGGACATTATTAACATCAGCACCAAGTGCAAGATTCTTGCATACAGCAAATTTTATTAATTTAGGACTTATGATAGTGTTTGGTGGAAATACTCATAATGATACTTCACAAAGTTATGGAGCTAAATGTTACAGTAAAAATATATTAATATATGATGTTATATGTGATTCTTGGCATACTAACAATTATATACCAAATGATTTAACAGCTGATATTGCACGATTTGGTCATTCAGCTGTAACATTTGAAAATTCTTTGTACATATATGGTGGTTTCGATGGTCAGTTATTATCGGATATGTTAAAATACACTCCTGGGAACTGTAAACATTTCGAAAAAGAAGAAAGATGCTTAAATGAAAGACCTGGTGTAAAATGTGTTTGGGATTCAGTTAGAAATCTTTGTGTTGCCGTAAAAAAGGAGCTAAAAGAATTAATACTTCGTAAAGATCAACATGAATTTATGAAATGTCCGAAGAAAAGTCGTTTAACTATGACCTCAGAATTACTATTAGATATTACAAGATGTGGTGAATTAACAAATTGTCAGTCTTGTGTATCAAGTTCATTTGGTTGTACATACTGCGGTAATGGAATTTGTTCAAAAGATAAATGCAGAAAGGGTAATTTTTTCGTTGATTCATTCGTTCATAATGTTACAAATATTACAAATTTGGAGCAATGTCCTGAGGAGCCTGGAAGTTTATGTCCACAGTTACATTGTTGCAATGCTTGTCTTGCAAATAATAATTGTTATTGGGATAAGTACGCAAAATGTAAAGGTATAGGTAACAAAACTATTGATCCTGAAACTCGATGTCCCACATCTTGCGCATTATATAGTAACTGTTCAGCCTGTACTGAAAATGATTGTATTTGGTGTCAAAATCAACAAAATTGTGTTGATCGAAATGCGTATACAGCTAGTTTTCCTTATGGACGGTGTAGAGAATGGACAACTTATTCATCAAAATGTAAAACACAGCCTTCTACTGTACATAATGAAATTGATGAAGAAAAATATGAATTCAACGAATGCTTAGGTCATAAGTCATATAGCCAATGCGGATATTATAGAAGTTGTAAGCAATGTAGGGATGATCCTGCTTGCGGTTGGTGTGATGATGGATCAGAAACTGGTAAGTGAATATATAATGTAGACAAAAGCCAAAATATACTATTTGGCTGCCAAAAACATTTTCAACAATATTACAGCATTCAATTGTTGATAATATATATATTCTTTTAGGTAAATGTTTTCCAGGTGGAGCTAGTGGCCCTCATACTAAATTTAAATGCAATAAATCTAGTTGGCACTTTGCAAACTGTCCTGGTTGTCAATGTAATGGACAACCATGTGCTAATTTAACTGTTGGACCAAACTGTGATAAGTGTCGCTCAGGCTATTGGGGTAGTCCTATAAACGGTGGTGCATGCAAGAAATGTGAATGTAATGATCAAGGAACTCTGTGTCATAGTGACACTGGTAAATGTTTTTGTCATACTAAAGGAATGATTGGAGATCATTGCGAAAAATGTGATTTAACGAATCATTATCATGGTGATGCTACAAAAGGCTCCTGTTATTATGATTTGATAATTGATTATCAATTTACTTTTAATTTATCAAAGAAAGAAGACAGACATTTTACACAAATAAATTTTAGAAATTCACCGGCCAAACCAGATATTGATGCAGATTTTTCAATAACATGTAGTGTTTTAGCTAAAATGAATATAACTGTTCGAACTGCAGGTGGCCCTGAAAAAACTGCATTCAGTGATTTAAATTGTTCAAATTTTAGACACAGATTTTCAAAAACTGAATATCACTTCGGATTGCTTGACAATGATACATTGACAACGTTTTATGTTTATGTGTATGATTTTCAACCGCCATTATGGATTAAAATATCATTTTCACAATCCCCAATTTAAAACTATGAAAAAAATTAAAAGGACGCAGTGGTTAGAGTATCGATCTCTTATTCGAGGTTTGAATCCCAGTAAAAATTGAAAAACTTAACTAGTTTTCTACCTGATTCAGCTACGATGTCCATATTGGTTTCAAATTAGCGACAAATATATTTAATAATTGGGGCTGCATTATATGATAAGTACATATTGCATTAAAAATATATTATGATACAACAAAACTAATATTAAATATGAAAAAATAATTTTAATTTATAATTAAACTCATAGATATCCAAATGTCCAAATATAAAAAATACAAATATAAACAATTTTAACTTTAACCACAAATAAATAAATAATAAATAGAAATAAAATTAATAAAATAAATAGTATCGATTGGAATTTAAGCAATTTTATATGCCATAAGACCTAGAGCTGGCGTAGAAATTTTATGCAATTTTAATAATAAGAAGACAATCCGAACGCATTTCCTCTTCAATCCATTATATATATTACATCTTCTGATCTTATCTTCTTCTGATATTCTAAAATATTTTACATTTTCCTATCTCCTTCTGATATACAAAAAGTACATTCGGCCAGACTTGAATTTACACATCTTCCCTGGCGCTCCCAAGACTGCTGTACAATATCTGGACAAGATACAAAAAAAACGCTACTAAAATCTTTAACGATTTTGAATTAGAAAAACTTAACGTCTTAACATTACCGAAATGTAGAAGCTACTTGCGATTTCTCTAAATACGTCTTGGTCAACACGTCTGGGAAAATGAAAAGTATCACGCCCATACTTTAACCAATCCAACGAAATACACGTAAAGTAGCTCTTTCTTTCTTATAATTACCTGGTGGAGACTATTAGAACTAGAACGACTAAATATTGAAACTCAGAAACTCGCTTATCTCTTTCGTCCAAATTATGGTAGACATTGGCACTACAGCTGTTCTCTGAGTTATTCCCTGAGTTATTATGTGCAAAAGTTCAAGAAAACTGCCAACTTGCATCTATTAAAATTCCCATTTAATCCAACTGCTGCAATTTAAGTTCAAAATTCCTCTTCCTTTTTCCCCTTCCTTTCTTCATCCCATTCCTTAACCAGTAGAATACTTTACGGTAAGAGTGATTAGCCCACTATGCTAGATACGGGCGGAGGTGGTTTTAGTGGGTAAAAACCCAACACTACCATGCGGCCCGATGGGGACCTAAGTTTTCTTAGTGTTAGTTTTTTGAAGATCTACACGCACCGCAGGATATCATAAAATCATTTTTTTAACATTCCTTCGCTTTTCGCTTAAAATTATCTCGTATATGTTTCACTGAAGCAAATATGAAAAGTTTGTTTCAGAGCAATTATCGTGAGAATGTCAGCCGACATATTGGAACTTTTGAAAAAGAAAAGTATAGTATACTTTTAATAGAAAAGAGAGAGAAGGAACATCATGTTTTTATGACAAGATTTTGACAGATAAAATTTACATCTTTAAAATTATTTTAATTTATATTTAACATGTTTTATGTTTTTTAAACAAATAAAAAATTAAAAATGTTAAAAGTTTAAAAAAGTAAAAAGTTTTATTAAATATGCATTTCAAATATGCATTACATAATATAGAATTTTCCGTTTATGGAACCGTATATCATCGCATGTGTTCCCTAAAGTTGGTAATTCATATGTGTACAATTTACTTAAGATTAAGAAGAACATTAACATCTTTCTTCAAAATATCCCTCCAAATTTTACCTACCTATCCTCCATAATCCAAATTTTCCCAATTATCCTTCCCACATCTCTATCCCTAAAACCAAACTTCACATTTGTATTAAAGGTACCATCCTAAAGTTTGATTTTAAAAGGGGTGGTTTTGGTTGGTTAGAGTCCAACACTACCCTGAGAAAGCACGGGTTATGTATAAACCTCCTAATGTAACTCTTCAAGTTCAATGTTGTTTAAATTAATAATTTTACATTAGCAACTTAATTAATAAGAAATGCTTAATTTTTAGTTTTAGTAAGTTCTAATTTAAGTAATGATAAAAAAAACAGTAAATAAAAATCAATAAGGTTGGTGACCACTGTTCAATAAATGAACACCAAATTAAATAAGTTAATAAAGTTTATTTTAAATAACTTAATTTTTTTTTGTTTTATTTTTGACTTTTTTATTGACAAAAAATATATTAGGCGCAGTCGGTAGGATATCTATCAGAAGAGATCTAGTGAAACGAATCTAATTAAAGAGAAAAAACATAATATTACAAAAACATTTTTTTTTAACGTGGGCAACAAAGTAAGCCAATATAAAATTTAGTGGTTTATGTAGAAACGAACACAAATAAAAAAAATTTTTTTTTTAATATATACATAAGTATATAAATCAAAATTGATCGTCAAATACACAGGAGAAATTTATTCGATCAATATCGTAATATCATGGCAGAAGCAGAAAATGCTAATCGTATTGAACAGTGCTTAGTAGCACTAACTCAGCTATTAGTGCAAAACAACCAGCCACAAAATTGGAAATCAAAAATTGAAAAAGAAATTCAATATATTCCAACTTATAATGGTGAGCCAGGTACTTTATCATCTTTCATCGATTCAGTGACCAGAGTATTAGCTGATCATGTTGCGGAAGCTAACCAGATTTTTCATATTATTTACAACATCAAAATCCAAGGATGTGCAAAAAATTTTCTCAATGTCAACCGTCCAACAAATTGGAATGATTGTAAAATAAAATTAAAACAATATTACAGAGCATCAAAAGACCAGATGACAATCACAAGGGAAATTGGAGCTTTAAAAGTAAGTAGTATTAAAGATTTAGATAATAAGTTAAAATTATTGATAGAAGATGTAACAGAATATGCTGCTTTTGTTGAAGATAGCCAAACAATAATTGATATATTTAGTGGAATGTTAGTTCAGAAAATTAAAGAACTTGCTTCAGGATCGTTAGCTTATGCAATAACTTCGAAAAATTTGACAGAAATTAGGAATATAATAAGGAGTTTTATAGGTTTAGATGACAGCAATCTCAATTTATCTCATAAAAATTTGTATAGAAATAGTGAAAGTAAACATTTTTTTAGGAATGATAATAAAAATAATTACAATTATAATAATAATAATAAAAATTTTAGGAATAAAAATGATGAAATTAGAAATAGATTTAACTATAACGGTGTTAATAACAATTCAAATTCGAATTTTAAAAATAATAATAATAATTTCCAATCCCAAGCAAACGATAATATTTATCAAAATAGAAATAGACCTTCTCAGTTTAACCAATATTATAATAGATATAATGACAGACAAGAAAGTATACAAACTAGATCAATGGATGTTGATAACTTAAGTAAAAATAATGAAACTAATACAATTGAAAAGAATTTTTTTTATAAACTATCCTCGGATTAAAATAAAATGTTTACTATTTAACCAATAGAAGAAAAAAAATATTCAGCCTTGTTAGTAGATACAGGCTCAACAATAACCATTTTAAATGAAAATAAAGTTTGTAGTTCTAATTTCACTGTAATAAATTCAACTGCAATATCCATCAATACAATTCAAGGAGAGGTAAAATTAGAAACCTAATAGAACTGTTGCTACCTTATATCCAACAGAATTTAAATATCCTAAAAATGCAAGAATGAAATGGATTGCTATGAAATTAAACAAGTCATATGACTTATTATTAGGTATGGATTGGATAATAAAAAATGTAAAAGATATCAACGTAGAAAATCAACAAATTAATGTGACCAATGAAGTGAGTCTTCCATTCTTAACTAAAACTATTCAAGAAGAAGTTAATGTATTAGAAGTAACTGAAGTTCAAAATCTACAATTGGATCATTTAAATGAAAAAGAAAAACATATTATTAAAAGATTAGTTTCAAAATTTAGTAAACTATTATACAGAGAAGGTGATACTTTGACCAGCACAAATACAGTGGTACATGAAATTAAAACAACAACAAGTGAACAGATTAATTCAAAACTTTATCGATATCCACCTAAACTTAAAACTGAAGTGAGGAATTAAATGGAAAAAATGGAAAAACAGAGTATAATTAGAAGAAGTAAAAGTCGATATAGTTCTCCGATTATAGTAGTACCTAAAAAAAAAGATAATTCAGGAGTACAAAAATTTAGAATATAGTGGTGGATTATAGAAGATTAAATCAGGTCACAATTGACGATAAATATTCTTTACCTAATATCGAGAGCATACTGGATAAATTGGGAAAAGCCCAATATTTCAAATTATGGACAATGAATTTAGAGCTGAACAGCTAATTGAGTATTTAAATAGTGAAAATGTTGAAACTCATCTAACAAAAGCAAATAATAACGCTGGAAATGCTGATATAGAGAGACTACACTCCACTCTCTTAGAAAAAATAACAGGAATTGAGGATAGGGAACTTTCAATTGAGATTAAGATACAGATGGCTATAGGAAACTATAACGATCGCTATCATGCAACAATAAAATATACATCTAGAGAAGCTAAAGAAAGTATAGATGTTAATAAATTGCAAATAAATATAAATAAAATGAAAACTCAAATTATAAATAAAAGAAACTAATAGAGAACATTATATAACAATAGGAGCTATTAGAAATTATAAGAGACTTAGACATAAGGAACCATGAAACATATTATAGACATAAGTTTTTATTAAATGTGCATTATTCGAACATTAAAAGACCTTTAAAAATTTTAGGTTTTCAACATAATAATATTGCTGTTAATAATGCTACCAACACAATTGACGGTAGGTCTACTTCAAGTCAAACCAATTCACGAAGAAGCCGGTTATATTCAAATAAAACTCCAACAGGTAAAAATAGTAAATATATTGTGACAATATAGTGATAAATAGTGACAATATTGCGTCAGCTAAATATAATTTAATACATCCTAGCATATTCACTGCAGAGGAAATAGAATTATACCAAATTGACTTTTATAAATTAAAATTAAGTAAAAAAAGTATTATGAATTATAAAGATGAATTATTAGTAACTGCAATTAAAATTCCACTAATTATATTCAAACAGATTTAAAACTTATCACTCCTTTGCCTAATAAAGAATATATAGAAATTGACGAAAATAATGAATATATTGTAGAAATTGAAAATAAAATTTTAACTTATCAAGATGATGTTATGCTAAAAGATTTAAAACCTAGTAAAAACTGCATTTTGAATATAACTGAAATTTTAGATGATGAAACTTTATTAATAAAATAAAAAATGCAAAAAAAAATGTATTAATACAAAATTGTGACTATACCCTACTAATTGTGATATTTTTACCCTAGCAATAATTTTAATTATACCTATGTAAAACCAATTAATTTTGATGATATTGTTTTAAAAAACTTAAATATTAAAGAAATAAACGAACTAAAATATTATAAAGCCATTTCATATGGAATAAATATATCTATTATTGTAGCTAAAGTAATAAGTATAACTTTTGTAATATTATATTTAAGAAACAAAGGAACGAAAATAAAAATTGTAAATAAAGAAATTCCGGAAAATTTCAACTCTAACCGAGGAGGGGTTATGTATATACCTCCTAATGTAACGTCAACTAATTCAACTTCAGATTCACCACCTGAAGTTGTAATGTAGCTAAAACAACACCAATAAAAAAAAGTATATTTTGATTTTTTTTTATTTTTTTTTTTTAATCACAAAACTTAACTAAACAAGGTAGAATATAAACCAACGGTTTTTAAAAGCGCACATTTCCAAAACTCAATACGAACTGTTTAAAATTGTGACTTGCACAAAAATTTGAAAATTTCATGTAATAAGAAAAAACGTGAAAATTGGACATCTTTGAAATTTTGAGGGGCCGTAAGTCCGGAATCCTATAGAACTAAGAAAAGCCGTTAACACACGTAAAAATATATTATTGAACCTTTAATTTTCATGTCAATTTGTACAGGTGCCTAAGTTACAGGTGTCTAAAAATAGCAAATTTTCAATTTTTGCGGCGTTATAACTCTTAAAGAGGGGCTGCTACCAAAAAATTTTACTTATGCTAATTCTAAAAGTTCTTTCTTGCCTCAAAATTTCAAGCCTCTATCTAAAAGCGTGCCGGAGTTATGAAAGTAGAAAAATCATGCAAAATTTGGTTTTGACATAACGGTAAATTTAAATACTAAATTTAAAAAAATTGTATAATTTTGATATTAATTTATAAAGTTAAAAAAAATACCTGTCGAATTACGTTTTCAGATTGAAAAAATCTTAAGCAGAACATAAGATATATGCATTTAAAAATAGGGCTTTTTCTAAGTTTGAGGGGCTGTAGCTCCGTAATGGATGGGGCTACATGAAAAAGTTGTTCCACAAAATTATTTTTTTTATGAGACCTACCCATGGTTAAAATTTTTTTTCTCTATCTTTAACGGTGTAAAAGTTTTGTAAACAGAGGGACGGACGGACAGAGTGAAACTAATAAGCACATTTTTTCAAATTTTTTTTGGAAATGTGCTAAAAATTTAAAAATTTATGTTCATATGGAAAATTCAGTAAATATGTAAAAATGCTGAATCTACATTATTTTTGTTTTTAAATTATAAAAATCTTGAACTCTTCAAGTTCAATGTTGTTTAAATTAATAATTTTACATTAGCAACTTAATTAATAAGAAATGCTTAATTTTTAGTTTTAGTAAGTTTTAATTTAAGTAATGATAAAAAAAACAGTAAATAAAAATGAATAAGGTTGGTAACCACTCTTCAATAATTGAATACCAAATTAAATAAGTTAATTAGGTTTATTTTAAATAAGGTATAGTTTTTTTTCTTTTATTTGATATAAATAAAGCCTTTTTTTTTGACAAAAAATATATTTCACGTACAGTTCTTCTTGGTAACTTTCGAGTTTTCCACCAACCCTCGTAAAAAAAAATGTGCATATAATTATGAATATAAAATATAAATATAAACTTATAATACAGATTGATTTTATAAAATATTGCAGTATTGCACAAAACACAAATAAACTAAAATGTTATGAAATTTGAATAAGTGTCAGAAAAATGATGTCAGATGATCTATATTTTGTTACAATACTACACACTACAGCAATTGTTTTCGGATTTAAAATTTTTAAAATTTTTTCGTACGTAATCAAACCTATTTACATAACCACATTACTAAAAAAAAGCACTAAAAGTCATAACACTCAACTCAACAGTCCACTATTTGAATGAATACTCGTAAGTGTAAATTGTGAAGCTTTTGCATTCTATTTTTTTCTAAACAGGTTTCTTTTAAATAAAAATGCTCATCTTACGATTTCCCAAATTGTATATTAAAATAAAATTTCATATAACAAATTTTTCTTATAACATACTTACATATGTATGTACATACATACTTATGTATATTAAAACTCAAAAACAGATTTTAAACTCAAACAGAAACCTTAACACCCTTCGGACAAAATTGAAAAAAATCTGTAGTTTTTGCGATACTTCAAAATTTGTAGTATGTATAGGCCTATATTTTTCATAAGCCTATCTATATTTTTATGAAACATTGGCCTACTATAGAGCTAATTACCTTCTTAATGTTGCGGCTTTTATTAATGTGAGATTGTGAACCACAAGTAAAACACATAATAGAGAAAGAAACTGATTTGCAATATGATATGACAAAAAATACTTCTTTTTTATACTTAAACTGTACATAAAAAATAACATTCGACAAGACTAATATACTTTTTTCTATTTTACATATTCTTTGCTACTAAGTAACTTCGACTATTTTTAAACGATTTTAAGTTTACATAACTATACTCTACACGTACCCTACATCTTTGGCATTAAGCTATGCTTTCATGTAGACATTCTCTCGTAGCATATCGAACCAATCTTTTCCACTCATAGTTTGTATAATTTTTTCCTGGTTCAGCATCCTCACTCAAGCTTTCATACTCAAGGCCACAGTAAAGTACAATATTATATTCTTACTCCGAAGTAAATAGGGATTAAATGAGTATAGTTGGTTTCTTACAAGTTACAACTAAACTTTTATAATTTTTCGTTACAAATTTTTAATTTAAAAATTTTGAATTAACATACAGAGATTCCTTGTTTTTTACGAATGGTGTAATTTCTCTTGTTATCTAATAAATTAAAAAGAAAAACCCTCGTTACTACAATTTTTAAGAGTTTTTACTATTCCCATACACGTCGTAAGAGTAATTCCCCCTTACGACATGTACAGCCATGCATGAAAAGGAAATGTGTAATTTCCTTGTTACCTTTATGTGACAGGGAAATGCACTAAAAAAAAATTCGCTCAGTGAAAAAAATAGAGTAGTTTTCGACAACCACTTCGTCTGGCTACATGGACATAGTGGCTTCATTGGAAATAGCAGAGCTGGTGAACTCGCTAAAAGCGGTACAAACGTTCAAATTCTTCAAGAAATTGAGAATACAACCTGTAGATATTGGTTTGAACAAAAAGCCAATACACTCACAAAACCCAGGCTCTATGAATACTTGTGCTGTGGTCAAACAAACCTGGCCTACATTAGATTTTAAAAGATCAACTAAACTCTTATCCCTAAATTGCCGCAATATCAGTAATGTAATAGGCGGTTTAACGGGACATTGTCCAGTCGGCAAACATGCCAAAAGCCAGGGTATTACAACAGGTTTAAATTTTCTTAAATGTGTATCTACAGCTCCTACCTACCTACAATATTAAAAGTGTGCATTTAATTGTACAAACGAATAACTATAGACAAGGACTACATTTCAAAAGAATTAATTAATTATTAAACTGTTCTTTAATTACTTTTCTCAACTTAAATTTTTCTTCGAAGCCAAAAATTTCACTTAACGGCTCCTACCTTGGCACCAGCTCCCTAAGTCCTACCTAAATATGCACATACATAATTTAGTTTAACTTATCATACACTTTTCAAATAGAGTAAATAGTTACATACATATTATGTCGTTTATGATACATACGTACATACATTCATACATATATGAGGACTATTCTCAACCGTTTGGGACATATGGAATTTTAAATAACGTGTTACTTCCAAAATAAGTTGACTAAGTTTTATATCTGAAAAATACGAACCATATAAAGTAGAGTAAATAAAAACATAACGTCACTGTTTATATTGTTTTTAAAGATTTAAACACTCCATTTTACATTCTCCAAAACGCATCATACGAAGAAAAGAATATCACATGATATCACAACTTTTAAAATTTTTAACAAAATGTTATATACATATTTCTCTTTTATTTATTTTTTAAAACAAAATAAAACATTCAAATTTAGTTTTAATACAAAAAAAATTTGTTTAGCATTACAAGCATTACCAACGTTAGAAAAACGCGGCATACGCGTGGAAAAATACATTTTTCTTTTAACAAGATGTGTCATACATGTTTTTTTATCACCTCAGTAAAGACTGTTGAGTCTTGAGTAGCTATAAGTTTTTATTTATTTCTAATTTACCTGAATGTTTATTTAACATGTGTTTTGTTTTAAAACAAAACTTGAAATTAAATGATAAAAACTATAAATTGTAATTGTGTCATCATTGTTTTAAAAATTCATTAAAAACATTTTTCACTAATATAATTTTACTTTTACAAGTTTTGAACTAGATAGTACTATATTCAAAATAATGAGGGAAAAATGGCACTCAAATGGAACTAAAAAAAATAACTGCTAAATAAAAAAGCTACATATAATATTTTGTACGTAGACAAAAGTTAAATATTTTTAATTTTAGACTTCAATAACGAAAAGATAAAGATTATAATATGATCAAGTACAATAAAAAAGTATTATTAACATTTAAATTGAAAATAATTTAGACCATTATACAATTTTTTTCAAAATACATTATAAATTCAATAAGTAAAATCAAGGCCACCTAAATACTAACAGTATATAGATAGACTTGGTAAAATCTGTAAACTGTCACATTATTTTTTAATGTAAACTGCGTTATCGATTTTCTTTTTCCAAAATTAAATGACGCCAGATTTTTATTTTGACGCTATCACACAGCCCTAGTAAACTCATGATATATGACATTTAACTCATTATTTTAAATGTCAATAATAGTTGACACTTTGGCAGATACATTACATTTGTTGTGTGTGTGTGTGTTGTCCTTTTCTGAAGTGAAGAAAAGGTTTTTTTTTATTTGAGGAAAAAAAAAATAAATAAATCAATTTTCTTTTGAAAAGAAAAAAAAATATCTTAAATATGTATTTACAAATAATGTTATATTTAGTGTAAATATCAATAATAGTTTTAAAAATTATTATTTTAAATTATAACAAAATAATAGTTTATAAAAAATGGTTGTTTAAACGAATCAAACAAAAATCAGAAAAAAAAAAAACTTCAATTCGTTCAGGGCACAAAAAAAACCTGACGTAAAAATAAAAATAATTTTATTTTTGTGTTGATAATTTTTAGCTAGCGATGATATCGCTAAATATATTTATAAATAATTCATTTAAAAAAATGTTCAATTATTATTACAAAAGTATTAAATTAAGTTTTAATGTAAAATATAGAAGAAAAATATTTATTTTATTACAAATATTGACAACATTATTGCTTTGTTTAATTTGCAAAGTGAATGCATTTAATTGCACTTCAGATATTAATTGTATGAATGGTGGAACTTGTCGAAATAGTGTATGCATATGTCCAGATGGATGGCAAGGACCAGATTGCCAATTTTGTGGTGGTAAAATAAGGTATTTTATAAATTAAATTAATATTAAAAAATATATAATAAAGAATTTCTTTATATACTATTTAATAGTAAATAATGTTTTTTCTTTTTTCATTTTTTAATTCTAAACAAGAGAAATTGGGCCATCATTTTAAAAAGAAAGAATCTGTGTTAATTTGTTATTTAATGTATCCAATAAAAAGTGGAAAAATCAAAACGCAAAAAAAGAAAAAAAAAAAAATACACACCTGTTCTTTTGATATATTTTAATATTAAAAATGCAATACATATAATGTTTTTTTAAGTTTTTATCAGTAAGACGATTGGTTTATTTAATTAGAACAAAGAAAAAAGAAATCTGATTTTTAATATCACTATATGTATTTATTTATTTATTTTTTTTTTTTGATTATGATGATTCACAATTAAATTTTTCTGTACGCGTTTTGCTTCTTCCTTTTCAAATATAAAAGAACACATTAAAACCATAATTAAAAACTATTAAGCAGATAATCCACTTACAAAGATGATCATATGTTTACTTTTAATAATGATTTTTAAAAATGTTCTACATTTTTATATTTTTTTATTGAGAATTTTGTAATTAATATTAACGCACACGTTTCATTTTTTATTGGTTAAAAAATTTCAAAAAAAAATTTACATAATAAAATTTTTTTGTAATTTAAAAATACATATTAAATGAATAATTAAAATTACCTTAAAATAGACTTTTAAAAGTGCAAAAAAAAAAAAAAAATTAGATTATAATTTATATTGCATGCTAAGTATTTAAAATAATTTACAAAGAGGAAACCCCACAAAAAAATAAATATTTTATACAAAAGCAATTTCCTACCAAACAAAAAATACAAAAAAAAAAAGTTTTTGCATTGATTTTGATGAAAATGTTGAAAATTATATATTATGTATGTTATGTACTTTAATAAAAATTATATGGCTGCAATATTCAAAAAAAAAACAATTTTAAAATCGCAACGTAAAATTAATATGTATATTATGTTAAACTTTAATAAATAAAATATATTAAAATTATTTATTTGTGATAGATGGGTCCTTTTTGAAATGATTATTTTTGTCCTTCAAAATTACTCTATTACTAAGTTGTTCATGAAATATATTTTGCATTCTTAGAACTATATACTTTTTCAACGAAAGATTATTGAAGATTGTATATTACAATTAACGTAAATAGTAATAGTAGTTGTTTTCTTTTAAAAAAAAGTTTCTTTTAAAAAAAAAAAAAGAGTTAAATAATAAGTCATAAATTAGAACAGAGTACTTGTTTGTTATCCGGTCCTTATAGTATTTAAAATTTCGCAACAAAAAAAAAAAATGTATTTAAGCATTTGATTATTACTGAAAAATAGGTAATTATTAAGTAAGTAATAAGCAAAATTCATAGAAACGATGATTTCTTAAATTTAAACTAATGATTAAAATAAATTGATTCAAATCTTTTTAAAAATAATTTTACTTTATCATTCAGAATAAATTTAGATTGAAAGATTTCCTTTAATTATACTTATATTTAAATTATTTAGTTATAAAAAAAAAATATATTCAATTATTTTATTTTATTTTATTTGATTGTCACAGATATCACATCATTTTTGTTTTGCGTATCTTATCATTTTGGATTTAGATAAAATTAAAAATTACGTGAAATTGCTTTTAAAGTACCTACATTATAATGTTTCGTGTATACATATATATATATATTATATATAATTATATATATATACCTTTATACTAAATAAAAATATTGGTACTGAAATATAAAGTATAGTGCTTTGTTAGTTATAAAGTATTCATTTTTTTTTTTTTTTTTTATAAAACTATTAGTTCTAAAGCTTTAAAGGTTGGTTAACTTCGTTATCTTAAAATTTAAGTAAAAATATCTATACCTACAATAAATTAAAAAAAACAAAAAAAAAAACTAACCAGAATTTGATATTTTTTTTTTGTACTACTTAGGTACATATTAATAATAAAAATTTAGATACCGACTTTGTTAACTTAAAAATAAATTTTCAATATTAATTTATTTAATTAATGCAAAATATACTTAATTTGTCTTATATTTGGAATAAGACAAAACAAAAACTTAAGTATTTTTTTTTTTTTCTTTTAATTTTAGACAAACTGTCTGGAATTGTACTTGTTATCATAAACCGCAAGATTTAATTCTTACTTTATGTTTTTTTTTTTTTTTGCTGCCCTGTAAGGAAAGTTTTTTTTCTTAATGTATTCCTACCATGACTAATATTTTATTTAAAGAAGAGTTGTTGATATTCTAAATTAAATATACAATATATATATATATATATATATCGTACATTAAAAAACAAGTTATTATTATTTTTTTTTTTGTTTTTTGATTAAGACAGTATAAAATATAATATTTGAATGAAATTTGAATATAAATAATATGCGACTAGTTTAATAATATAAAAATAAAGTAACTATATGTTATATAAACCTATATTAAGAATAATATAAGTTAGTAAACTTTCATTATAAGCTCAAATTATGCAAGTTAGATTTATAGCTTAGATTTTTTTAGTTCATTTAATAGCTACTTATTAACTTTAAATCAAATCCTAAGAAATAAACTTAAAAAAAAAAAAAAGAATTAACCATATTATAAACTGTTTTAAAAATTGTAACACATATTTTTTTTTTTTTTGTTCGTATACATAAGCTGTTTTCAGATTAACGTTTCGAATACGTTTTATATTATACTTATACGACTTATTAAGAATAATTAAGAAAATATTCTCAGTTTTTTTTTTTTTTTATTTTTCTTTTTATTTAAATTTGTAATTAAATAATTAAATTAAATTGAAATATAGTTTTTATAACTTAAAAACGGTCAATTTTGACAACATTCACTTACCATAAATGCACAAAAAGAAAAGTTCAAAACAATTAAAAAACAAATTTTAATTTTTTCAAAAAGAAAAGAAATTTTTGTTTACTACTTTTTTTTCCAATTAAATAAATAAATTAATTTAATAATTATTTAATTTAATTTAACTAAAACTTAAATTATACTCTTATTAAAATCTAAAAAAAAAGAAAAATAATTTTCAAAAGTTTTTTTTCAAGTTTATTGGTTGATTAAGAGAAGAGAAAGCATTTTTTTTTTTTTGTTTTAGTTGAATTTATTTTGCAAGCCTAAAAACAAAATAAAATGGGGTCAATAAAACAAAAAGATCTTTTCCAAAATCATAAAAAAAAAAAAATGAAAAGGCATTATAAATTGCGTTTTAGAATATCCGAAAATAATCAAAAAAAAAAAACAAATGTAGATTAAAAATAAAGTTAAAAGAAATATAAAAAAAAAACATTGTTTAACTTCCGTGTTTCCAAAGAAATGTAAATATATATATATATATACTTATATATGTATATACATATGTATGTATCTAAGTAAGTAATTAATACTCAATCGCTCAAAAACACGTTAAGTACTTAGGTACTTAAATTTTTCGTGTTTTATATTTGAGAATTTTTTAGTTGAATATTTGTGCAATTAAATAAAAATACTAAAGACTTTTTTTTTTTTTTTTGGAGTAGGTACATACTTATTGTTTAATTAAGAGTTTTAAAATATTTTAAAATGCGTAACGAAAAATACAATACTCACCTTACTAAAAGATTATGTGAGACAAGAATATGATTAGAAGAAAACTCATGGATTTATTAAAGTAAACCAAAACAATAAAAAAAATAGTTTGAAGTTATATTTTTACTTTTTTTTTAAACAATACTTATTTCATTTTACCTAAATAAGTACTTATATTTTATAATAAATCTTTGTTTGTACAAAACTATTTTATAGATTTAAAGATGTACTAGAAAATATTTAGATATATTATTCATTTCGACTCTTTAAAATTTAAGATTGATATCAATAATGAATCTCTTTAAGAACAAGTCATTCAGAGCAAATGATTCCCTTTGTCTTTTAAATTTTTCAATTTTTGGTTATAATGTTTAATGACTAACATGTTTTAATTAATTGAGTTTAGGCAAAAGTTTTTACTTGAAGAACAAAATCCAATCTTCGCCATATATGTAACGTATCGAAATTCTTAATGTATATGCTTAATTATTACATCGTATTTTATGTATAAGTATGAACTAAACTTATAATTGCAATTTTAAAATAGTTTTATTTATACTTAATAAGAACAAATTTAAATTAACTATTTATGTTTTTTTTTTATTTTAACAAATTAAGATTAATTAAATAAATAATTTTTACATATTTTTATTTACTTATAGATTAACAGAACCAGAAGGTATTATACATGATGGTTTTGGTAATTATTCAGTTAGTGTTAAATGTAGTTGGCTAATAGATGCACGTAACGCAAATTGGACAAATCGTAATGGTGCAAATAGTATTCAAAAACCAGCAAAAATTCGTTTGCATTTAGAGGAATTTGCAACAGAATGTGGCTGGGATCATTTATATATATATGATGGCGATAGTGTAGAATCACCGCTTTTAGCTGTTTATAGGTATTAATAAGTTAAATTAAATTTGAAATATTTATTAATTAAATTAACTTCACATTTTTTTTTTTTATTTAGTGGATTAATGTATAAAAAAAATTTTTCAATACGTCGTGTGCCAGAAATTGTAGCTGAAAATGGTTCAGCATTATTACATTTTTTTAGTGATGACGCATATAATATGTCAGGATTTAATATATCATATAAAATAAATGGTTGTCCGACAAATGATTCATGTAAGACAAAATATTAATTTAGACTTTTTTAAATATTTTTTATTTTTATGTTTTATTTTTATGTTTAGCTGTCGATTGTTCTGGGAAAGGGGTTTGTGTGGATGGTATATGTACTTGTGATGGCCAATATGCAGGAGAAGCATGTAATATACAAATATGTCCAAATAATTGTTCATATAATTTAAAACAGGGTATTTGTAAAAAAGAAGCTCACGTGTAAGTATTAAACGTGTAAAATGATTATTTTAATATTATTATTTAAAATGAAATTTTTAATTTTAGATGTGAATGCCGTGACGATTTCGCTGGTAATGATTGCTCTCAAGTAAAAGCATTAGGTGTATGGTCTACAATTAGTTTAGAATATTCATTACCACCACCTGGTAGTGCATCACATGGTGCAACTGTTTGGCGTGATACTCTTCATATTATTGGCGGGGAAAGTTATGGTCGTGGTGAACTTTTAAACATGTATGATTTTAATGGAAAAATATGGGAAACAGTACACATGGAATCAAATAATAAATCAAAAATTCCTGAATTAAGATATGCTGCATCAACAGTAATGTTCGGTGATAAAATATTTATGTATGGTGGTGTAGTGCAACGTGATGGTATTTCTGGTGAATTATGGGCATTTGATGTTAATGCAAAAACATGGGAAAATATCACAGTTAAAACTGAATATTGTCATAATGCATTTGCAATGTGTGGTCCATTAAAAATAGCTGGTCATACAGCAACTTTAGTACCAGGTTATGGTGATCGAAGTAGTTATCAATATATGGTTGTTATATTTGGGCATTCACCACAATTTGGTTATTTAAATACTGTTCAGGAGTACAATTTTGGAACAAGGGAATGGAAAATTGTTGAAACTTATGGCTATGCAGTTAAAGGTGGTTATGGTCATAGTGCAACTTATGATTCATTAACAGAAAAAATTTACATTTATGGCGGTATTGTGTCAGAAAGTGAAGCTACACAAATTTTAAGTAATAAATTGTATGCATATGATCCAGTTTCTAAGATATGGACATTATTAACATCAGCACCAAGTGCAAGATTCTTGCATACAGCAAATTTTATTAATTTAGGACTTATGATAGTGTTTGGTGGAAATACTCATAATGATACTTCACAAAGTTATGGAGCTAAATGTTACAGTAAAGATATTTTAATATATGATGTTGTATGTGATTCTTGGCATATCAACTATATGCCAAATGATTTAAGAGCCGATATGGCAAGATTTGGTCATTCAGCTGTAACATTTGAAAATTCTTTGTATATATATGGTGGTTTCGATGGTCAGTTATTATCGGATATGTTAAAATACACTCCTGGGAACTGTAAACATTTCGAAAAAGAAGAAAGATGCTTAAATGGAAGACCTGGTTTAAAATGTGTCTGGGATTCAGTTAGAAATGTTTGTGTTGCAGTAAAAAAGGAACTAAAAGAATTAGTATTTCGTAAAGATCAATATGAATATATGACATGTCCGCAAAAAGGTCGTTTTACTATGACGACAGAATTACTATTAGATGTTACAAGATGTGGTGAATTAACGAATTGTCAGTCTTGTGTATCAAGTTCATTTGGTTGTGCATACTGCGGTAATGGAACTTGTTCAAAAGATAAATGCAGAGAGAGTAATTTTTTCGTTGATTCTCTGGTTTACAATGTAACAAATATTACAAAGTTGGAGCAATGTCCTGAGGAGCCTGGAAGTTTATGTCCACAGTTACATTGTTGCAATGCTTGTCTTGCCAATAGTAATTGTTATTGGGATATTGAGGGAGCAAAATGCAAAGGTATAGGTAACAAAACTATTGATCCTGAAACTCAGTGTCCTACACCTTGTGCAGTATATAGTAACTGTTCAGCATGTACTGAAAATGACTGTATTTGGTGTCAAAATCAACAAAGATGTGTTGATCGAAACGCATATACAGCTAGTTTTCCTTATGGGCAGTGTAGAGAATGGACTACTCATTCATCAAAATGTAGAACAGTGCCTTCTACTGTAAACAATCAAAATAATGGAGAAGAATCCGATGAATGTCTAGGCCATAAGTCATGTAGCCAATGCGGATCTTATAAAACATGCAATCAATGCAGAGATGATCCTGCTTGTGGTTGGTGTGACGATGGTTCATCAACAGGGCTCGGTATGTTATTATTATTATTATTACTATAAACTATATTGTTGCATTTTCGGTTTTGATGCATAATAATATGATTTTTAAAAAATATTTTCGACAATTAATAATAAATATATTTTAATTTCTTTTAGGTAAATGTCTTCCGGGTGGAGCTAGTGGCCCTCAAACTGAATTTAAGTGTAATAAATCCCGTTGGCACTTTACACACTGTCCTGATTGTCAATGTAATGGGCACAGTACATGCCCGGATAAATTTACTTGTAAACAACCATGTGCTAATTTAACTGTTGGACGAAACTGTGATAAGTGTCGTCCAGGCTATTGGGGTAATCCTATAAATGGTGGTGCATGTCAGAAATGTGAATGTAATGGCCAAGGAACTTTGTGCCATAGTGATACCGGTAAATGCTTTTGTCATACCAAAGGAATGATTGGAGATCATTGCGAAAAATGTGATTTAACGAATCATTATCATGGTGATGCTACAAAAGGCTCCTGTTATTATGATTTGACAATTGATTATCAATTTACTTTTAATTTATCAAAGAAAGAAGACAGACATTTTACACAAATAAATTTTAGAAATTCACCGGCCAAACCAGATATTGATGCAGATTTTTCAATAACATGTAGTGTTTTAGCTAAAATGAATATAACTGTTCGAACTGCAGGTGGCCCTGAAAAAACTGCATTCAGTGGTTTAAATTGTTCAAATTTTAGACACAGATTTTCAAAAACTGAATATCACTTCGGATCGCTTGACAATGATACATTGACAACGTTTTATGTTTATGTGTACGATTTTCAACCGCCATTATGGATTCAAATAGCATTTTCACAGTATCCAAAATTAAATTTGCAACAATTTTTCATAACTTTTTCTAGTTGTTTTCTATTATTGTTACTAATGGCTGCTGTTTTATGGAAAATTAAACAAAAATATGATATGTTTAGAAGAAGGCAAAGGTTATTTGTTGAAATGGAACAAATGGCATCTAGACCTTTCTCTCAAGTAATTTGTTTTTATTTTTTTTATTCATTAATATAAATATATTAAAAACTATTATTTTTCTCTAAAAGGTTTTAGTTGAAATAGAAAGTAGAGATAATATTGATTTAACTCAGACTATAGAGAGTATAACAACAGCAAAAAAACGCAAAAAGGTAAATAATATTATTTTTTGATGTTTTGTTCAATTAAATTTAATATGTTAAAAAAAAAAATTTTTTTTTATTTTCAGGATTGTCCAAGTCCTATTGCCTTAGAACCTTGCAGTGGGAACAGAGCTGCAGTTTTATCACTTCTAGTCCGACTGCCTACTGGTAAAAATAAAATAATTCTTAAAAATAAATGGCTTTATTTTAAAATACTTTTCAAAATTTATTTTAATAAAGGTGGTCTTCAACATGCTCCACCCGGTCAAGCTGCCGGTTTAGCTGTAGCAAGTGCATTAGTTACATTAGGTAATCCAAGGAGGCCTTCAATAGAGCATCCAAAAGAACCTAAAACTAAACGTAAACAAAGTCAGCATCCTGATAGTTGTACATAATTTAAAATGTTTAAAAATTTTTATTATATTATAAGTATATCTAATCATAACAAATTTATTAAGGATAAATACTAATATTAATATTATCATTTAAATTGTCTTAATAGTTAATTTAAATTATAAATCTTAAAAAAAAAAAAAAAAAAAAAATTTAAATAAAAATTAAATACATATTTAATAAATAAATAAAAACAATATCCCATATATTAGCAAACTAAAATATTCATAGATTCAAAGACAAAATAAGAATATCAAAAATGTTGACAAAAAACAAAAAAAATTAAAAACAAAATTTTATTGTTCTTAGTGATTTAATTATTTACAGCTAAAATATTTAAATATTATATTATTTTGTTTAGATTTAAAAACATATAACATTAATTAAATTAATCCAATGAAAGTTATCATTTTTTTCCTAATAGTTAAATATTATTCATAAATAAAAAAAAACGATTTTTTTTTGTTTTTTCTTTTAATTTAAATTAAATAATCATAAATATCAGATTTCAAATTTATTGATGTAAAAAATATGTATACATATTTGAAAGGAAAGTACAAAATTTCTGCTTCTGTAAGAGAATTTTTCATTTTTTCCATTTAAATTTCTTAAAATAAGAAATTTTATAAAAAAAAAGACTGGTTTTAAAAAAAATTATATATGTAATTTAATATATAAAATAATAATTTGAAATTGCAGAAGTTTTGTGAATTCTTTTTATGTAATGTAAACTATAATATATAATTTTGATTATAATTTAAATTTAATTATAATTGTAAATATTAATTACTGGAAAAAAAATAATAATAATAAACTGTTAATTCATAAATCAATCATATTAACAACAAAAGACATTGAAAAACCACTTAAAAAATGTTCATATATCATTTAAATCTCTATTAAGGAATTTATTTTTCATTAAAATTATGAATAAATTGAATTTTAGTATTTAAATTATAAATTTGTTGCAATAATACGACAAAAAAAAAAAACAAAATCTATTTTTATAAAACTTTAAAAATAACATTTTTTTTTTCTACATTATCATTATTTTCTATTTCATTAAAATGTTTTCTGTTTAGTAAAAGAGAATACCATTGCTCTAAATTGGTAATTTATATCTTTTTAAAGGAAAAAAAAAAAAAAGAATTAATATTTTCATTTGACTGAATTGGAGTTTGATTGTAATTTTATTTTATCATTTTATGTTTTTTTTTTTTTTTATATTAATCATATTTTCTTTTTTTCATTTAAATTTATTTTTATATTTTTTTTTGTACTAAAATTGTATTATACTATACTTTTTTTCTAATTGTATTATAATAAAAGAGAGATTTATATTTTTTTTTTTATTAGTTAAAATTTTAATTTTTAGATTAATTATTACTTATCAATAATTTTCTGGTAATTAAAAAGATATTAGGTCTGACTAGCCGTACTTAATTTTGTTTTAGGTTTTTAAGTCTACGTGAAAATCGACTTAAGTCATTTGATAGTCTAAAATTTGACAGCAGATGTATTAATTTAATTTTTTTAAATTTAAATTTTAAGTTTAAAGAAAGAACATTTAAAAAAGTTTTTTTTAAAAATTATTATTTTTATACTATTTGTTTATGCTATGTTAAAATTTATTAATTATATTTTTATTCATAACGAAAATTCACTTAATTACTTAAATTTTGTATAAACTAAACCGTATATGCTAAAATTAAACGAAAACTGAAAAGTTAAGTACGTTTAGCAGCAGAAATTCGATAGCTATATACAATCATATAAGAGCGTACCAAATTTTATTATTTACTTAAGTTGCTTTAAATATGGTACGATTAGCCAGACTTAATTCTTTTAATCATAAATGTTTAACAGTATTTTTCTAACAATAAAAATCTTTTTTTTTTAATGTCCAACAAATCACAACAAATTGTAACTTTCCATCATTTGTTTGTTTTTTCTTTTGTTTTTAATTGAATTTTCAAACTTTAAAAATAATATCAATGATGTTCTGCCACTTCCCAAAAATATATTCATATTATCCGTGTCGGATTCCATTAATTTTTTATTTAATTGCAACAAATAATAAGTAAATTAAATTTAGTTTTTTAATGCATAATTTAATTAAAAATTCAGAAAAACAAAATAATCATTATTTCATTATTCCACAGTTAATAAATACTCAAAAAAAAAAATTAAATTAAATTTTTCATTGTAAATTAAATTAAATAAATATTTAAAAATATATGTAAATATTTGAAATGTCTTATACTTTGAAAATAATTTAATTAAATATTAAACGAAAATGAATTAACAAAATAATTTGCTGCTTAAATTATTAACGTTTATTTAAAAAAAAAAAAAAAAAAAAAAACAAAACAAAAATAAAAAAATTGTGATAGATGTTATTATTTTGTAAAATATTTAAATTCAAATAAAAAAAAAAAAAAACAACAGTTTAAAAACATTGTAAACAAAAATTTTTAAAAATATCTAATGAAATTTTTACAAAATAATATAAAAATGAAATGCGCACCTCCCCCATTTTTAGAAAATTTATAATATAAAATATATATATATATATAATTCAAAATTTAAAATTGTTCATTCATTCTTTAATTTTCCAATATCAATAACGTTCATTTTATAATAATATATCTTTTAGAAAATTTACGTGTTATTAATCGATATTTGTATATACATATATTCAAAATTTTTGATTAATGGAATAATAATATTAATTTATTATTCTTAAATGTTATAATTAATTTCCGTCGGAATAAAATTTTTCTTTTAACTATTTTAGATTGTATAAAAAGATTAGATTAGTACGAAATCACGATATTTCCCTTTTTTTTTTTATTGTTTTTTTTTTTTTTTATTGATTTTTTTTAAATAATTTTGAAAGATTTTCTGTATGCTATTATATAATATGCAAATGCCTATATAAGTAAGACAAACCGAATCTTAAAACCTTAACTTAGTTTAATTGTTGTCTGTTAAGGCAATACGACAAGTCTTGCTTAAAAACTTTCAATTTCTATAGAATCAATGATTTTATCCAATTATTTTTGAATAATATAGTGTATATTATTTATTCGTAATTAGGTAAGGGGAGTTGATGAAAACATATATCGTCTTATTCGACTTCAGTTGTTCTCTAGACTATTATGACCAAAATTATTTGTATAATTCAATATCAGAAAATTATAAATAAAATTACATTGTCTCTTTTTTAGATTCCAAAAGTTTACAAAGGTTTTAAAAATAAATCATTTAAAAGATTTTCAATGAAAAATATAAATTTCAAGAGAATTCGCCATAATCTTGTTTGTAATTGCAATAAATGAAATTATGTAGTATTAAAAAAAAAGTAAATATATACATATTTTAGTTAAAATTTTAATTCTATACTTTTTTTTTTTTAATTTTTGTGCAATATTGTTTATTTTGTATTAATTATCTTCCATTTATTTTTTTATTTTTTGCTAGTTGATACTCATTTTTATTTTATTATATTTAAAAAAAAATATATATATATTTTCTATGTTTTTATATTGGTAAACTATATTGTTTTTATTAAAGTGCTATAATATATTTTTTATAATAATGTAACTATAAATCTGGCCATAAAATCTTATAAAGGAAATTATCTTATATTATGTAAAAAATTATTAAAAAAAAAAATTGTGAATATAACTAATTTTATTGTTTTTTTTTTTTTTTTTTTATTGTGTTTTATCAACACATATTTCAATTTTAATTTTGTATATTTTTTAGATTTTGTATTTTTTATTTTTAATTTTTTTTTTTTTTTTTAAATTTAGATTTATTTTAAAATAATATTAAAAAATAAAAGAAAAAAAAGAAACAAATTGAATTTAAAATAATATAAATAATAATTAAGAAAAATTAAATAAATAATTTTGTAATCTGTATCTGAAAGTCAAAATAAATTAACAAACATTAAAAGAATATTAAAATTGTAAAAGATAAAAACAAAAAAGATGTATATACATTAAATATATAATAAATATATATAAATATTTAATTTTATTTAATATCTAATAATAACTAACTTAAATCAATCTAAAAAAAAAAAAAAAAAAAACATCTAAATTTTACAATTTTAAATAAATAGTCTTTCAGATAAAATTTTTTTTGAAAATTTTCTTTATAATGAAATATTAAATTGGAAAATTTTCTTAAATTTTCTAAAAATATGAAAGCTTTACTTTTTATTTCTTGTTTTTTTTTTTTGTTTATATATTTTTTTTTTTTTTGTTTTTGGATTTTCATAGTTTGTGGACGATGATGATACTATAAACTTTTAATGTTGGGTTTAAATTTTTTTTTTTTTTATATTCATTAAATCCTGAAAATGAAAAAATGTTTTTTTTTTTCACAAGGGATAGAAAAAAAAGGATAAAAAAAGACCAAATAAAAAAAACAATTAATTTTTTTGATATGAAATAAAATAAAAATAAAAAAAAACGAAAACAAAACCAAAAACAAAAACTTTAAAATTTTAAAATAATTGTTTATAATAAAAATAAATCTAAAAAATTGACTTGAATTTTTTATATTTATTTTTCCATTTATTATAACTTTGTTTTTTTAAATACTGTATTCAAAATTTTCCATTCTTTCAACTAAAATGAGAAATTTTTTAAATGAATATAAATATGATTTGTTTAATTTGTATTTTTTTTTTTTTTTTTTTCATATTTTAACTTATTGCTTTCGTGTGGAAACAACTAAAATAAATTATTTTCTAAAATATATTTCATCCTTTGACTTGTGATATATAAAACCAAAATTATGTCATAGAATTGGGATTCAAATCATAGAATTTTTAATTTTGTATTATAATAAAAAAGTTAAATAATCATGATAAATGTGATTATTGTTCCAAAGTAGAATAAAAATACATAGTTCTATAGTTTAAAGTTTTTTTTTTTTTGGTAATAAATTTTAATATATGTATACGTATCACAAGTCTAACATGATATGGGTATAAGAATAACTTACTTCTTTTTTATTACAGGATAATTAAAAATAAAATATTATATTTAATTATTCGAAGTAAAATTCATATCATAAATTTGGATTTTTAACAATCCAAATACATTTTTGCTTATGAATATTCGATTTACATAATAAAACTTAATTTTTTTGTTGAATAATGAATTAATTACATAAACAAAATTCAAAATATTAAAGTTTAATAAAAATTTTTGTTTTTTTTTTTGTTTTGTTTTCCTTCTTCATTCCCTTGGGGAGCATAGGGCTTTCACAAAGGCTTTGTATTCTAACGCAATTTTGTGCTAGCAACCTTGATTTGTGACCAATTGCGAATTGCAAACAATGATAAAAAAAAAAGACAAATGAATGTAAATATATTAGTAGAACTTTTTTTTTTTTTTAATTTTTTGTTTATTTTATGTTTATTTTAATCTAATAAAAAAATTTAACTTTCATTTTTTATTAAATACATACATATATGTATTAGTAAATATAAAAGCATTTTTTTTTTTCAAATTATTTTATTTATTAATTTAATTTTTCATCAAAAACAATCGTTAAATTAAAAATAAATCACTGCAAAAAATTAACAAAAAAAAAAAAAACTAAAAACAGAAATTCATAATAAAAAAAAAAAAAAATTTTGTTTTGTTTTTTTTTTTTTGTCTTCTAAAATAAATTACTAAAAAAAAAAAATATATATATATTTTTGATAAGAAAAAAAGGAAACAAAAGACATAGAATTTAAAAATCAAAATAAAATATTATTGATAAAATAATATTTTTAAATATTAATAGAATAAACGCAAAAATTTAATTAATGAAATAATTAATTTAAATTATTATAAACGGATAAAAAAAAAAAAAAAAAACAAAAATCATATTTTCAAATAAAGAAACGTATTAAGTAATATAATAATAATAATATATTAATGTAATTAATTAAAAAAAAAAAAAAAAAAAGAAACAAGTATATATCATAGAATACAATAGATATGTAATAAAATAAAAATTATAAAAATAATAAAAAAAGAATTCAAAATACATAAGTAAAATTTAAAATAAATAATTAAAAAAAAAAAAAAAAAAAAACAAATAAATAAATAAATTTTACATTTATTCCTAAAGACATTTGAAGACATGCAAAAAAAAAAAAAAAATTAAATAAATAAATATGCAAAAGCAAAAAAAAAAAAAAGTATATAAGTACAGGGTTCATTAAAAAAAAAAAAAATTTAAAAAAAATTATTTTCATCTTATGTTAAATTTCTTAAGGTTTCATTTTAATTAAAGCTAAAATTCATTTTAAATTAGCTAAATTAAATTAACATTTTTACAAATACAATATCATACATATACATATACACAAACACTGCATCTACATACATTAAAATATATTACTATCTATTCTACGTTTATACTACAGGATGTTGTCATCAAAATTAAATTTCTCAATTTAATTGATTTATAGTTTTTTATTTTTTATTTTTTTTGAAGTCAACCAAAGAACGTTGTAGTAGTATCGCGTAAGTCAACTTATTAATTTCACAATTAATTGATTCAACTAGTCGTATTTTCTATTTTCAAAAATATTTTTGTAATAAGATTTTTAAAAATAACAAATTCCAATTTTTTTTTTTTTTTTGTAAAAATAATTACACACAATTTTAAAATTAAAATTTTGAGGAAGCACGTCAAATTAATCACCCGTTATTTTTTAAGACGATGTCACTAAGGCGAAAAAATTCATCATGTCGTCTTTAATTAAAACTTTATTTCTCTAATAGCGAAATCTCTAATTATTTCTCTTCTGCAAAAAAAAAAAAAAAAATTGACCTAAAAAAGGGCAAAATTAAAAAACAAAGTCAAACCTATTTTGTTTGAAATTTTTTAGAATAGAATAAAAGAAAGAAAACACATTTTGTTTTTTTAATTTTCCTACACTTGTTATTTTAATTTTAAATTTATTATTACTTAATTTTTTGCAATGTTTCTATAATCTTTTTTTTTTTTTTTTTAAGTAAATTAGAATATTAATAATTTTTTAAAAAGTGAACCAAAAAATTTTATATTTTTATTATATATTTACAGTTTGAATGACAGTGATATTATAAAGATTTTAATGTTGTCATCCTGAAAAATGTTAAAACTCATTTTATTATCGCGTCAATATTTTCTGATTCAAGTTTTTAACAAAAATATCGACATGAGCCGAGTTTTGGTCTTAATTTTTTTAAGAAAAGAACACAAAAAAAATGTTTAGGGTTGCGTTTTTTTTCAGAAAAGAAAGAAATAAATTGACCTGAAAAAAAAGTACAACACCTTTGAAAAACAAAAATGATATAAGACTCGTAAAAAAACTTTACGTAATGTTGGTACTTACTAAATTGAAAATTTTTATTTTTTTTTTTAAAAGCGATAAGCAAAAGAAAAACTACCTACAGGCTTTTTAATAAAGTTTTAGTAATGCTTTTTTTTTTCCTTTTTTCTAAGTATACAGAAAAGTATACAATAGGTTTTTTTTTGAAATTAAAATAACAAGATTAAAAATAAATTAACTTATATTTGTATTAAATTTTTCTAAAATAAATAAACTTAAACAAAAAACCCTAAAATTCGAAATATTTTTTCATACTTACATATATTTTCTCTTAACTTGTGTTTTTTTTTTTTATCTAAATATAAACTATTAAAATTACTTTTAAAAACAAAATTGATACTTATCACTAAGTAAAACAGAGATGATATAAAATGTCAATCGCTTTGCAAAAATACTAGGCACGTAATATTTTTCGTATGTATGATGCCGTCTTGAAGAATATGGGTGAATTATAAAAGATTGAAATATCAACAAAAAAAAAACAAAAAATTTTTTTTTAATTGACTCCTAAAAGTTTACTATTTGAAAAAAAATAAATTAATACAATATTGCTATGCACTACATCGATTATCGATATTACATCGATATTATTTTATCGATATTATATTATTACATTACATAATATGCAACACACTAAATCTAACATATTTTAATTAAAAATCAATTGAAAATTAATTTTTATGACAGCGCCACTGTTTCAATCAAAATTTCTTTTTTATTTTTTTTTTTTCATTTAATCATAATTTCCACAAAAATTAATTACCATTTTTTTTTTTTTTTTTTTTGATGTAATTCAAAAATTTTTTTTTGCATTTAAATAATTTTTTTTTTTGTTAATTTTAAAAGCTTCTATTGATCGTAAATTTAAAATTTTTTATTTTGAATTCCATTACAAATTATAAATAATTATTGAAAGGTTTTAAATGCAATCTGCAGTATCCAAAGATAACTTTAAATTTGAATTAAAAAAAAAAAAAAAAAAACAAAAACAAAAATAAATAAATAAATGTTCTGACGGAATTCAATGGATTGTTTTTTTATATATACACAATTTTAAATAAAAAAAAAAAATTAATATTCTTATGATAATTTTAAAAATCAATAAATTTAAAATATATTTTTTCTTAATAATTAAATTAATCATTTTTTGTATAACATACCTACATAATTATTATAATATATTGTATATTAAAATATTAAAATGATGTAACGAAATTATATACATGTAATTGTTTTTTTATTATTTTTTTTTTTTTAATTTTTATTTTCTAAATTTTCCAAAAATTTGTTTTTTTTTATGTTAAAAACAAATGTTAAATAAAATGCAAAAAAAAAAATTATATTTTTTACAAAACTAAACATTTTTTTTTTTTTTTTATTATTATTTTTAAGTTTAATTATTGTGAATGTAAATTATTTATTTTAGTTTTATAAAATTATGTTAATAATAGTTAATAAAATTTAAAAAAAAAATAAAAATAAAAAACATATATAAATTATAAAAATAAAAAAAAAAAATAAAAAAAAATGCGAAATTTAATAAATTTAATTTAAAATTAAAAAAAAAAAAAAAAAAAAAACACATATTAAGACATATTCATAGTAAACGTAAAAATAATGAAATGATGAAAAACAAAAAAAAAAAAAAATTATTTTTTAAATAAAAAAAATTTTAATTTATGTTTTTTTTGTTTTATATATATGTATATACATATATATAAAAATAAGGAAAAAAAAAAAAAATAATAAAAAATATATATTATAAAAAAAAAAAAAAAAAAAAATCAACGTCCATATATAAATCACAATATTTGTGTTTTGATTTTATCTAAAAATTCTTCCATGATTTTCACTCTTCATCCTAATATCTTAATTCTATGTAAAACCATCTTAATCTTGATCTTTTTTTTTTAAATATAAATCTTTTGAATTGAGATCACTCTTGACTTATAAAGTTAATTTAGCTTCTATAATTTTTCGAATTGGAATTCAGAAAGTTTCAATTGTATAACTTTATCTCATATATAAATGGTCTCTTGTTCTAGTCAAGTTCCAGCTCATGTATTATCACTTGCTCTTGCTCTTTGTCAGTTGTATTTGTAGTGAATATCAATTGTAATTGACAAGAAAAGATTATTTTTATAATTAAAAAAAAAAAAAAACAACAATTGTGATTTATTGAAGACAATATTTATTAAATGAATATATAGATCTTTTGTTTTTATTTCGGTAATTTTCGGTAATTCTTTTTATCTTCAGGAACTCTTTTTTTTTTATCTTCATGAACCGTTTTTTTTTTTTTTTAAATAGAATACTTCTTGTTTTTTTGCAAGCCACCAATTAGTTTATCGTACAGTGTTGAACAGAATGACTATAATGTTAGTCTCACTATATGGGGGTGTTTAAAATGTCAATAATATTTCCCTTCAAATAGACTAATTTTTGTTTCATAAAGTCTCGAAATAGAATATGAATATTACTTTTAGCGTCATCTTTTATTTTTGATCACATATTCTCATCACATCAGTAGGATTTAACATTGGAAAATAGAGTTATAGCGCCACAGTTGAGAATTTATCGTTTCATTAATCATTCTTACAACTTTTTAATGATAGAGAGCATAATCTGTGAGAATCACTAAATCTTCTAGTTGATTTTCAATTATCTTGTCACTGTTCCGCTAATGTTGTTATAACAATCGTTAGCTATAAATTGAGTAGTGCGTTTTATAGTAAAAACTTTTGTTATAGTAGAAATTACTTCCAACTAAAATAGAATTAAGATGTCTTGATGCAACAAGATGTTGGACTGATTCTGTGATCAGCTCATGCATAGTCTGTTGGTCTACGGTAAAATAAAAATTTGTTGAATAAAAATTAATATTTACTGAGTTTCTATTAATATTTTTTCTTAATTAAAATTTACCTTTTCTGAATTACAATTGGAAAAGGTTTAACTCTAACATATGAAGTACACCTTTTAGAGAGTTTTACCAAATGTAATTTTAATTTGTTTAGGTTTGACATTTATTAGAGAATTTTTGTTTGCTTACAGTTGATTTATAAAATTTTATATCCTTTAAATTTATTGTTCTATAATTAAATTAATAATTTAAAGAAAATTTACATTTTAAATTTTTAACTTATATTAAAAATTGAATAAAAATTTTTTTTTGGTGAAAATTATAATTCAAAAAGTCATCTAATTGTTTTCTCTTGTCAGTCAATGGTCGTACATTTTACGAAGAAGAAATAAAAATCTTTCTTTTGAATACAAATTTAAAGTTTAAAAGGAAGAAATGCTTTCTTTAGTTCAAAAAACATATAAGATTGTATATTAAAAAAACCAATTGAATCAGTTATTATTAAAAAGTATAATAGTAAAAAGTAAAAGTAAGCGGATCAAATTGTCTAAAAAATGTCATAGTCAATCATTTTAAATCAAATTATATTTTGTTTTGAATCTTAACATCCTTTTTAATTAATGAACATATTAATTAAATTATAAGGATAGGATACAAACTGAAAATGAATTTTGTCTTCATTATTTCATATAACAACATTAAACCACGTATAGGTATAAATTTATTTAAAACTTTACCAAATCGAAAACAAAAGTGTTGAATAAAATGAGTTTTTTTTATATTACTGAGTAATAATTATATGCTGGAGTAATTTAAGTTTATACTGGTGGATGAGTCAATGAGTGATGACTGAGTTATGACTAATTTAACAGTTTTATGTTAATATGATCAATTTATCTTACTTCAAAAATTTAATTATTTTTACTTAACGTTTTGTTGATTGTTTTCCAACTTCTTTTTAGGAGGAAAGTATAATAAGAAGATTACATCTAAAGAAGTTGGAAAACAGCTAACAAAACGTTAAGTAAAAACAATTAAAATATATGATAATTATTAAAATTTGTATTTAAACAAATTGATAAATATGTTCATGTTAGCCTAAATGCTAAGTACATACAAGACAGTAAAAATAGTATAGAGTTAAGAGAAAAATCTTGGTATAGAGCGATCTAGATTCTGTGTTTTATTGTGTAAACACTCGTTAGAGCTCTACATAGACTTTGTTAGAAATTTTTTGCTAGATATTTCTCTTTTGTGCAAACACTTTCAAGTAGAGAAATTTTTGTATCTATACGAGGCTCTAAAAATCTGCAAACATGTTTGTAAATCTGTAGAAGACGTTTGTAAATTTGTAGAAGATCTACCTTATAGATTTTCATGTAATTCATACATTTTTATATATTATATAATCATTTTAAAGTATGTATGTATGTTTTTGTAAGTAATTAATGGTAAATATTACTTTTATCAAAAAAAAAAAAAAAAACGGCTAAATGGTTATAAATTTAAAATTACAAAATAAAATTATTTGATTTGAGTTTGTTTCTGAATTGAATAATGAAACTGAATTAAAAAAGAAATTATTAAATAAATTTTTAAATAAATAAACACTATTTTTAAATACTAAATTTAAAAATTAATTAAAATTATATATTATTTAACTTTGCCAAGATAAACGTTTAAAATCTCATCAAGGTGATTATACCTGTACGTACAAATTAGAATCATCAAAAACCTCATCTCGTCAAATAACATATATGGTAGCCTAATTTTTAACTGTTCCGACCTCTTTTTTGCAAAAAAAAAAACTGTTTGCAATAAATTTCAATTTATTTTCAATTCAATTAAATATATTGTTCTACCACCAGATCTATACCACAGAGAAAAATTATTTAGCCAGTGTAAACAGTCGCTAGATAAAAATGTACAGCTCTTTACGAAAAATTTTGCTACCAAAGATTTCGTAGAGCAAATTTTCTGTATAGAGTTATACTCTCATATGAACACATTCGGTATAGGAGAATTTTTTTTGTTTTTTGTTCGGTAAAGCTCTGTCAATTTTAGACCCCCGTATTTATTTAGTTTCAGAGTGTAATGACCCAGAAAAACAATTTATGAAGTAAAGTTCCGCATCTCTATACGGAATTAATCAAGTAATATAATATTTTTTTTTTCTTTTTTTGTTAATGTGTAATCACATATTATAGGAATACTATTAGTTTTTTGTCGATTTCTTAAAATAAATTTGTGTTATTCATCCTTACATTTATTTAATAATTAATTAATAATTAACAAAAAATTCCCTTGTTTTCACTTCACCATATTTAAAAAAAAAAAACTTTATTCGATTAATTAATATTTTTTTTTTTGTATTTGGTTACACTGAAGGTAAATCAAATAAAATATCACGGACAATTAATAATTATTATTATGTATTATTATTTTCATTATTTTTTTAAATTAATTATAAATTCATAACACGATGTTCTAAATTTGCTATTGTTTTGATGAGTGATTCAATTAATTTGAAGTTTTTTTTTCTTCTTCTTCTTTAATTTTACTTTCAAATTCAAAATTATGTTAAGAAAATATGACATGAATAATGTATAAATAAAATTTATTATTATTATTTTATAAATTAATAAATAATTTTTGTTTTTGTTTTTAAATAAACCATTTCAAGCATATTTAAACTCATTAAATTTTTATTTTCAAATTAACACCGATTTAAATTAAATTTCATTTTTTCATCTTTATTTTGTTTTAAATTCTTTTGAAAAAAAAACTTTTATTAAAAGTTTTACTTAAATTAATTGAAATATAAAGATTTGAAAAGTATTAAACATGAAAATTGGATACGATACACTTGGAAACTTTCATTTAGCAACTGGAAATTTCTTTAAAAAAAACATTTAACAAAAATGAACCGTTAATAAAAAGATATTTGCCAAAAACAAATCAACCGTTAACAAAAAGACATTTAGCATTTAGGACTCTTAATAAAAAGATATTTGCCAAAATGGACACTTAACTTTTACTTATGTAGGTTGAGAACTTTTACTTATGTAGGTTTCAGTGCTGAGCGAGTACATAAATAATAGTTGCCAAATGTCCATTATAAACTAATTTTTTTTTTTTGAAAAATGAACTTTACGTTTTCGGTATTAATTATTTCAGCATTCATGCAGCCTATGAAAAGGATAATGAATTTATAGAGTTGAAAATTAAATTGTTGATTGTTAAAACCTGCGAAATGTCCACTTGTAAAAGTTGTTAAGCTTTTAAATTGCAAAGTATTTAAGTTGATAGGTGTTCAGTGTTTAAAGTTGTTAAATGTCCTTTTGCTAATTGTCAATTTTGCTAAATCTCTTTTTGTTAAGTGTCTTTTTTGCTAAATATCTTTTTGCTAATTCTCCATTTTGGTAAATGTCTTTTCATTAAGTGTGTTTTTTTACGAAATGTCCCCTAATCAAATGTCCAATTGGCAAGTGAAAGTTACCAACTGGCTAATTCCCATGAAAGCATATATACAATTGATTTTAATTGAATTAAAATTAATTAATTTCTTTATTTTTATTTTGTTACATTACAATTTAATTTTAGTACTGGATTAGGAGTAAAATATAATGAAGGGACTTATGCAGTACATATATACATATTTAATAATATATTTCTTTTATATAAAAATTTGAAATAAGCAAATAAATAAATATATTTAAAAATTTCAAATAAATAAATAACGGCATCTTTGTAATCTAAAACATTTAATAGAACTAGCATTACAAAATTGGGGGTGGACATTAATCCGAAAAAAAATGGACATTGGAAAAAAATATATGAAAATCAAAGACTAATTCTGAATTATTAATCCGGCAAAAAATCTTTTTTTGTCCAAATTTTTTTCCCTAACACTATCCAAGTCTTTTTCCGGAACACTCCAATTTTTTTTGCAGTTTCATTAATCCGGAAATTTTTTTTTTTAGATATTCATTATGCATATATGCGTATATATGCGAAAATCTATTTGAGAAATTTTTCGGACAAATCTCCAATTTTTTTGGACTAATGTCGTTTTTTGTCCGAATCAATGTCACGTGACCTTACAATATCATTAGATATATTCAATTCAATATATTCAATAAAATGACAATTTTATTTTGTCAAAAACAAACAAATTAACGAGTCTTCCTTTTAAATGCAACAATTTAAATCTGATTTTTGTTTTTAGTATGAGACTTGATGTAATACCATAATATATAAATTTTATTTGGATGGATGACTTAAAAAAAGGACAGCTAACATTGAATAACTATTGTAATGAACACATAAAAAATTCTATTTAAATATTTTGTTTGTTTTTCAATTTATGAAACCTGAAAATAATTTGAATGCATTGGAAATGTTTGCCACCCCTGATTTAATATATTAATTTAATCACTTGTACATTATTGATAAAAGACTAAAAAGGTTATTTAATTAGAAATCTAAATTAGTTTATTTATTTCATGTATAAGACTACTTAACTCTACTCTAGATAAACTACAGATTAATTAAGATGTCATTTATTAATTAAATGAGTAAACAAATTTTAAAGAATTTTATTATTTATCATGTTAAATAAATATTTTATTCAAAGTTTAATTTAATTCAGTTAATCTGATTAATTTAATTTTTTATTTTTTTTTATTATATAAGAAGCATATGGTTTTATTGTCAAATGTCAGATTAAGTTTTTTTTTTTTTAATTTAAAACTGTAATATCGAACCAATCGTAATTAAGAAGCAGTTGTAACGTTAATTTATCGAACTAACAGAAATTTATTCAATTGTCATTTACCGCGCTATTTTTTGTGGTATAATTAATTATAATAATCAATTAAACATCTCTTAAGTATTTTAGTTTTATTTATTTAATTAATTACTAAATATTGAATTACACACATGTATAATGTATATTGAAATCTTTGAAATTTCATTTTGTTTAATAGTATATAATATATAGTGTCTATTATCTGCTAATTGGAACACTATAATTGGCGAATCACAACCTTATCACAATAGATCATGCTTTTCATAAATTTTTAATTTTTTCAGTTTAACTTTTTCATATTATACATTATAAGTTATAACATATTATTTGCTGTAAAATCGCGTCAAATATTAATTGGACTTTTTTTTTTGCGATCTCAAAAGCCTTGCAAGTAAATCACTGTTAATGTAATTTTTAGTATAATCCAAAATAATGTTTTTTCTTATTTTTCCTATTAATTGTATGGGAAAAATAAGTAAAAAAAATTGCGCAATCTGGTGCTAATTGAGGCCTCCAGGCCTCCAATAGAATTTGGATCATCGGTACTACTATTAAATTATAATTACATTATTAATTTTTTTTTTTAAATTATCTGTTTATACATATTATTATAATTAATTAAATATTTTGACAACAACGAGATTTGAAGGTACACCTTTCACATAGAAAAACCGGTGACTTTACATCTGTACCATTGGTCAGATTTGAAAGAAAACAAAAGTAAATAAAATAATTTGAATTTTTAATTGAAAATATTATATATAAATATATTAATCTATATACATATATACATATATATATATATATATATGTATATTTTAAAAAAGCTTGATTATTTCATGATATCAAAAAATCTATAGAAATAAATACTGAAATATAGTACCAAAGTATACATATACGTATACGTTGAACTAATCTTGTTAAATATGAAATTATATATAGTGAAGTCTAGAGATCAAATCTATAAATAAAAAATCAAGGATACAACAGTCCATTTTATGATATTTCGATCGTTAATCACAAAATCTATTTTAAAACAATATACCACTATGTACTAAAGGACTCATCCTAAAGTTTGGTATTAAAGGGGGTGGTTTCGGTTGTTTAAAGTCTAACACTATATAACCAGAGGAACCTCGTGCAGTTTTTTTGAATGATTTTCGATGTTTTCTTCCACCGTCCCTCGTAAAAAAAAAATTAAAATATTTAAAACTTCGCAAACTGACTAAATTTATATTTTAAACCTTTTATATTTTTTTCAATTATGTTTATGTATTTTTAAATAAAAATATCGTTTTTTTTTTTTTGAAATTAAAAGTTGACAAAAAAAAAAAAAAACAAATTAGATCACAAAGAAAAAAAAAAAAATTAAAGGAAATTTTCTTGTAAAAAATGTATCTAGGTTAAAATAATAAAAAAAACATACTCGTATTCTAATTAAAAATCTGTAATATAAATTTATTATTAATCTATAAATTCATTATCATGCAAAAAAAATTTTTGTTTTTTATGTACGTAATTTTTGTTATCAATTTTATATTATTTGTAAAAACTATTTAACAGATGTTATTACTATATATTTTATTATTTCTATTATTTTTTTTTTTTTTTAGAATTTTAATTGAGTACATACATATACATTACATATATTCAATTTTAAGTTTTAGTTACTATGTTAATTTAAATTTTCTATTTAATATTTATATTTCATATATATATATATACATATATGTATACCTTGCAGTTATAATTTAATTAAATTAATATATATGTATTTATGTATATTATAGTATAAAATACCCTTGAACGTGATCTTTATTAGAGATTAACCAATAAATATTTTATTTGTAATAAAAAAAAAAAAAAAAAAAAAAACAGAAAGAAAAACAAAACATTATACATATTACCAGATATTACATTATAATATATTATGACATATTACATATAAATAAAGGTTCATTACATTGAACTTCTAAATAAATTCTGTGGGGATTAATTTTAAATAATTTTACAGATTTTTACAGATTTTTTTATATATACATACACATATATGCAGAATAAATTGACCCAGAAACAAAAAAGAACTATTATTCTATGTATAGTTATATATATATAGGTTACATAATAATATATGTAATACCTAATATACCTAAGTATACATACATATACTTATTTAATAAAATGGTTTATGTCTAGAGTTAGTCTAATACTAAATTGCAAAATATCATTTTGCCTAATATCTTTTGGCAAAAAGGACAATTCGGAACTTTTCATTTAACATAGTTAATTCATAATTTTGTAAATGGTTGTTTGGTATAATGTGGCACACTTTGCTAAAAGATATTTGACCAACATTTTCTTTGTAAATTTTATACATAAAGCTTTTTCTAGAAAAACTGATTTTGTAATTAATTCTAAAATCCCTCCAAAATTAATTATTATTTTTACATACATATATTATGAACATATTTCTACAATATAAAGGATGTTTTGGTTTTTTTTTAATCCTTTTTTTTTTTGTTATCGCATTAAGAACAACAGATAATTGAAAGAATTTCTTGTTTTTCGTTAAGTGGGTTGTTATGAAAAATATTAATTGTGGAGTGTTTTATTTGATAAATAAACTATATGTATATGTGCAATATGGACATTATGCTAATTGAAATTATAGGTCAAATTGAATTAGACTAAATGGGATAGTATTTAGCATATAGATTTAGTGAAAAGGGCCACTTCCTTGATATTGTTACTTCTTTAAAAAGTTAAAGAAATTACTATGAAGGCCGTTATCTCGGAAACCGTTACAAATAGAAGCCCCCTCCAGAAAAAATTTTTGCTTGTTATTAACTTCTCTATCATCTTGGCTCTTCGTGACCTTTAAGTTCCGGACACCCTGTATGTTGAGATTATATTGTCTCAAAAAATTATATTTGAAAAAAAAAATTTCTACAATCTGACCAAAAAATCTCTTAAATATTATTTTTTTTTATTAATTCATGTGTCAAAATTGTTTTCATATAAAAAATTAGGAACAATTCGGATTTCGGAATAAAAAATTTTTTTTTTTTAACGAGGGTTGGTGTAAATCTCGAAAGTCACCAAGAGGAACTGCACGTGGTTTCTCAGGGTAGTGTTGGACTTTAACCAACCAAAACCACCCCCTTTTTAAAACCAAACTTTATGATGGAACCTTTAATACAAATGTACAGCTTAGTTTTGGGGATAGAGATGTGGGAAGGATGATTAGGGAAATTGATAAAATTCTTAATAAATTTTTTTTCAATTGAATATAGTATTTATTTCAAATAAATTTTACTTAGAGGTGCTTAGAGTAATAATAATTTTTAAAGAATCATTTAGAAAAAAAGACATAATTTGATTTAATTTACAGAGGTTTTAAAAAAATTATCGTCTTACAAAAGTCAATTTACTTTTTAATTGCAACGTATTTTTTAATATTTTTTTATAAATCTTGAAAGTTCTACCGACATACTCGGACCCCAATTTACACCTTGAATCTACTTGAATTAATTTTTAAATATTTTTTTTGCACTAAGTATTTCTTTACATAAATGTGAACAGCCTTTTTCTTTTCAGGCGTGGTTGTATATGTCGTAAGGGGGAATAACTCTTATGACGTATGTGGGATTTAAACCCACACTCCCTCGAGGTTTACAGTGTATTTTATACGCTCTTACCAACTAGGCCACCGAGGCCCTTTTTTCAATTTACGCTCTTTTTTTTTTATTTACACCCAATTTCAATTTCTTGTTGTCAATTATTTTTCAATTTAAGCTCATTTTTTTTTTTCCTTTAATTTTCTTTCGAATTAAAAATAAAAATTATTAACGTGACGTTGAAGACTACTTTATGAATTTTCATTTCGATTTAAATCTCTTTTTCTTTACGCCCATCATTTCAGGAACGCATACTGGTCGTAAATCGGGGTCAAAGTGCATGCCCTCCGGCAATTTGGTTACAATCGAATTGGGGGTTTATATATTTCAGTCCTAGGCAAACAAACAAACATTCTGCTTTATATATTAGAAGAAGATTATAATTTATATATTGAAAATTCATAAATTGATTGATTTTAACATTCAGTACCGTTAAATGAAGACGCGTTAATAAGATTAATTGTTTAGTATTATAGTAAAAATTAAACTCCAATAGTTCAATCACAACATTAGGGTTTCTGCTCGAGAAATCTCGTCTCAAGAATCTCGAGCAATTTTTATAATTTTTGTTTCCCGAAATCTCGAGAAATTTTATATCGTTAAATTTCGAGAAATATTCACGATATTTTCGGGAAATTAGAGAATTTGCTATACAAAAATATTTTTTTTTATATTTGTGAGATAATTATTAAACCCACATCTACGTAAAATGATAGAAATTTTTCCATATCAGGAAATTTTTGTAGTAAACGTAGAACACGTCTAAATGATAATTATTTGGATTGTTTATGTATCTTAAAACACTACTTTTTAAATTAATTTAATTTCTTAATGTACAAATTACATTAAAATTTTCGCAATTTTACGAAGTAAGTTAATCATTTTCGGATAAGATTCGGTAAATTGTCTGAAATAAATAAGCAGAAATATAAAGAAAAATTTAATTTATTAAAATAAAAATAATGCGTTCTTATTCTTTTATTATTTTTAATCTTTCTTTTTATTATTTCTTTAGATTTTAGGTTACACGTTATTACTATTAATTAAATGAGCGTTCAACGTTTTTTTAAGTTCTTTATTTTTCTGGTTTTTCAAAATTTTTTATTAGCTACTAATTATTGTTAAAATTTTTTCAAATTCCCGCTCGAAATCTCCAGAAAATTTTATGATAATCTCGATTTCTTGAGTATTTTTTTTTTTTAATTTATTAAAAAAAGTTGTAGGAAACTATAATAGAAGCTTTCTTACAATTTTAAAGAAGCGCCATATTTAATTAAGAAAATTAGAGGCAATATACAATTTTGTGTATGCTTAAGAGATTGATTTTAAAAATCTTTAGCTTAAAGAATTTGAAGTTGAACACAAAAAAAAATATTTGATTAAATTTAAGACAGTTGTTTTCAAATTGAAAAGTTTGACGTTTCAGATTAAAAAAAAAAAAAAAATTAAGTAGAAATTAGGTTATATTTTTTTTGATTATGGGAATTTTTGCGACTTTGAGCGACTGAACGTTCTCCTACGAGTTAAACTTTTTAAAAAAGTATTTTTAATTTAGTATAATACAATTTTAGTATAATAAGATTTTGTATTATGCAATTGTTAAACTTTTATTGCATTATCTTGAATGATGTTAGAAATTTTGAAAACAAACGGACGGAAACAGAGCTAAAAATTTTACAAAAAAAATTTTTTTTTTTTTTTTTTGAAAATGTGCCAAAAATTAACACTGATGAGTGGATGTGGTATTGGTATTATTTCATAATATATTTTATAATCAAAAGTAATTATTAAACATACGTAATAACAAAAAAAAAAAATCATCTTGGGTAATCATGGTTTGAAAATTTATATATATGTACATACATGCCATATATATTTTTTTTATCAATTCTATCTGGTTCTATATTTTGAATTGACATTTGACACCCCGTCTACTTTAAAATTTCTTTTTTTTTTTTTTTTTTATTTTCATAATAGATACTAATATTATTTTAATTACTTTATTTATTTAATAAATTTTTTATTTTATTTCTACACCAAAAAAAAAATTTAGATTTACAAATGGATTAAAAAAAAACATAAACATATTATACTTGCAGATACATAAATTATGTACATACATAATACATATATATTTTTAACCTTTGATTAATATTTTAATAACACGAAAATATTACGTAAAATTAATTATTTTGTTTATAAAAAAAAAAAATTATTATAAAATTCATTAATGTAATTAAAAAAAAAAAAAAAAAAACATATCTTACGATCCTGCCAGGAGTCGAACCTGGAATCTTCTGATCCGTAGTCAGACGCGTTATCCATTGCGCCACAGGACCACATATTCATCAAATGTCGTATACACATTCTGTTTGACTAAATTTTACTAAATTTTTTTTTTTTTTTGTTTTTTAATTTAATTTTAGTATTTAGGATTGCTTGATTTTAATAATTTTAAATTTCTATATATTAAATATACTTATGTAAATAGATACACATATACATCTATGTATATTCATACGCAATATAATATTTGTCTAAAAAAAAGTTAAGATGTTGAGAATTGAGATGAAAAGTAAAATATTGTTATAGGTAGGTATAAATTGATTTTTTATTCAAATTTATGTAAAACAACAAAAAATAAAAATTTTTTAAATTGATAAAATAAAAAAAAAATAAAAAAAAGAATTTTTAATTCATAGATTAAATATAAGATTTTTAATCAGTTACTACATTTATAATAATTGATGAGTATCTTTTTTTAAGTATTTTTTTTTTGATGATCAATATCAATATAAGTATATCATCTAGTACAAATTTCTTATTACATATGTGTGTATGTATGTATGTACTATGTATATTCAATTTAAAATTTTTTAAAGGAATTTACTTCTAAAAATAAAGAAATTTATTCTTTATTTAAATTTACATTAGAATTAAAAGTATTTGCATATACATACATACATACATATATATTAGTTGCCTTAGGGTTTTCCAAGGGGAATGATACTGCGTATTATTTTTTGACAATTCTTATGTCATTTGTGTTCAGTAGGCTTCAACAACGTTTAGAAGTTGTTAAATTGTTAAGTCAAAATCAGTGCTCATTTGATGAAGATTTTTATCGAAAAATTTTATTCAGTGATGAAGCTCATTTTTAGTTAAATGGTTTTATGTAAACAAACAGAATTGCAGAATTCAGTGTTATGAAAATCAACATGAAACTGTTACAGACACCATTATATCCAGATAAAATCAGTGTGTGGTGCGCAATTCATGCTGGTGGAATGATTTGTCCCATATTTCTTTGAAGAAAATGGTCGAAGAATAGGAGTCAATGCAGAACGATACAGTACAATGTTAAAAGATTTTTTTTCCCCTGCTGTTGTTGAGAATAATCTGGAAGATATGTAGTTTCAAGAAGATGGTGCCACCTGCCACACAGCCACCTTAACAATCGATTTATTGAAAACAAAATTTGGTGATGAAATTATCTCAAGAAATGGTCCAGTTAATTATTCTTCTAGGTCGTGTGATTTAACACTTTGCGATTTCTTTCTTTGAGGATATGTTAAGTGACAAGTTTATGCTGATAACCCAACAACAATTGAGCAATTAAAAATTAACATTGAACGTGCTATTGATGAAATACAGCCAAATTTATGTGAAAAAGTGATGAAAAATTGGGCTGACAGTATACAGTACGTACGAAGAACGTACGTGGTGGTCATTTGAATGATGTTATTTTCCATGTATTAATGATAAGTATATTGCAATAGAATTGACCATTTTATTTTAATTGACTAAAATTATGAGACTGTCGAAGATATCATTCAGGGATGTTTGTTTTTTTTGTGGATTTTCAAAATCATAAATGCGAATTTTTCTTCGTAAAAATTCAAAATACTTACAATATTGAATAAAAAATTACAATTATTTCAAATTGACTATAGTATCTACATATTATAAATATTACATAATCTTTTTATTTAAGAAAATCTAAAAAACTTAATATTAAACTAAATATTTATGAAAATTCGTGTTTGTTATGTCATTACAAAATTAAAATAAATTAGAAGAATGCATAATTACATAGTAAGAAAAAAAAATGATTTTCTTTTTATAATACCTAAAAAACTCGATAGGTACTTGATATAGTATGTAAAACAGCCCTGAATTTACGAATAGGTACGAAACGAGCCTAAAATGTTAAATTATTGGAAATAAAACAAAAATTCAAAAAATAAAAGCTTTGTGTATGAATTTTATTCTTTTTACCCTACATATTTCTTTGCTCATTTTTTATGAAGTATTTTTTATTTACAATATGTTAGAAGTGTTCCGTCTTTTCAACATTACTAGACTTATCAGTAGGCATTTATAATGTTGACATTGCATGTGTTTAAGCTTCTGATTTATTCTAAGTTCTAATAATTAAATGAATTTTTAAAGAAATCATCTGTAAATTTAATTTTTTTTATATGAAATTTTTGTAGAAAGAGGAACGTGCATTTTGATGAATCCCAAGATCTGTCTATCATAGATACATCAAACGAATTATTTAAACAAAATGTAGGTAGGTATACCTATTTGAAAAAATTATTTTGGTGTTGAGAGCCAAAACCCATGCTGTTAATGCTCATAAAATAAAACATATGTACTTAGATTAATTTAAGTATTAAATTATGTAAATAAATAAATAAATAAATATTTTGGTTTTGATAAAAAAAAAAATAGAAAAGCGTAAGAGTTCAGCTTTTTGTATGAAAAATTTGGATACTATACATTTTAAAACGCTGTTAGAGAAATATGACACCTGGTTTGAAGAGAAACAATGGTAAATTAATATAATTTTTTATTCAAAAATGGATATACCAACTTAACTTGTTTCCAAATGTAGAAATTATATTCAGAATAGGGAGCGTATAATATACCCGTATTTCATTTCCCTCCGTAGTGCTATTTGTCTGAATTTTTTGCAAATTCCCTGTACTTATTATCATTTGACTGTATTTCATTTACCGATATTTCATTTCATCATAACAGTCAAGTAACATACATAGTCAAATGAAATAAAGTCTTATGATAATGATCCTTCAGAATATATTATTGTTACTAGCGTTAAAAATTTATTCTGCAGAAAGATATTTTTCGTGCTTGAAGAGAAGCAAAAAATATCTCCAATTAACCATAACGGAAATTAAATGAATTGACGTTTCAATCATGAACATCGAGCACAACGTTAAGTTAAGAACGGCAGTATACTTATATGTATAAATAAATAAAATAAAATGCTGATATTAAATGGGAGCGGGTCACAATCCTGCACGCAAAAATCAAGCTGCGACAAAATCTTGTTTTTTTTTTTTATCTTGTATTACAAAATCTATCTTTCTAAAATCTTGCATTACAAAATCTTTCAGAGACAAAATCTTGCAAAATATTTTTAAAGGAATAGATTGTATGGCTTTGTTTTTAAAGTATGTATAAACAAATAGTTAAGGAGAATTTTAGAATTGGATTCAAAAGCATGGTTATCTGTATTTTACAGAATATGTATATATATATATATATGTATATGTATATGTGATTTTACAATTTTACAACAGGACACTTCGCAACTTGGACACTTAATATATTTCCGATTGTGCTTTAGGAGGGATTTTAGAGTTGAACGCAAAAGCAGGTTTGTCGCTTTTTCCAGAATGGTTTATATATAAGAATATGTGATATTCTGAATTTTTTCTACATATTACAAAACTATATTTTTTACATCAACGTCTATATTCACAAAAATAAATTTATACAGTATAACAAAAAAATATATAAAATAAACTACTAAATATTTCATGAAATTAAAATGCTGTCTCATTATAGAAATAAAATAGATGTGATATTTTAATCAATCAAATTATTGTTAGTCCTGCAAGCAATTTACATGCAAGATTTTGTCCTAGTAGATTTTGGAAAAAATGTTTTTTTTTTTTAATGCATTTTTCTGCCACATAAATGTGGACAGAAAATTACACAGCCTTTCCTGTTCAGGCGTGGCTGTAAATGTCGTAAGGGCGAATAACTCTTACGACGTGTGTGGGATTCGATCACACATTCCCTCGGTGTTTACACTAGGCCCCGAAAAAAGATTTTGTTTTAAAGAATTTTCGAAAGCGAAAGATTCTGTATGTAAGATTTTGTCGCATTAGATTTTGATGTAAAAGATAATGTAGCAAACCCATATTAAATGTCTTTTTTTATTTTGAATGTATATTTGTATTTGTAAATGCGGTCCGTGCGGTGTAAATACGCCGCTGATGTAAAACTAAAAATTTATAAAGGCGCACATTTCTAAAACAATATCTAATATATCGTATATATGAAAAATCAATAGAATACTTTTTTTTTAATATTATGGCTATGTAATTAAAAAAAGCCGATAAAAGATAATAATATAAAAAAATAATGATTGCGAAGTTTATTTTTGATCTTCTAGCTTTAAGAAATGTTAGCCACAGGTGTTAATTATAGTAAATTTTTAATAGTTAATAAAGGTGTAAACTTTTTTTTGATTTAATTTGTATTGGTTCTCAAAGGAGTTACTCTCAAAATTTCAAATTTCTTGTTTTGACATTTAAAAGAAAAAGGAAATAAAAATATTAGTTAAATTTACATATAAATAGATTTCACATAATAGTATAAATTGAAGGATCGAATAGTTATATAACATTTGCATATTATAGTTAAAATGGTTATATTACATTTGCATAAAGCTAAAAAAAAAGTAGTTTAAAATTAAAGAAAATATCTTGTAGAATATCCTTGAATTTTTTCAACCGTAAGTTTGTGCAACATCTTAATTAGATTTATTGAGTAAAAAATTGTTTTTTATTTATACTTTTTGTCCACAAAATAATTTTATTAATATTTTATTTTTATAAGTCTTAAAATATTATATTTATTTATTATAAAGCCTATATATATTTCGGTATCACTGCCATCATCAGGGCGAATACAATTTAATACTGTATTATAAAGTATTATATAATACTGTATTAAAGTACTGTTAATTAATTAATAAAATTATTTAGTGGACAAAAAGTATAAATAAAAAATAATTTTTTACTCAATAAATCTAATTATCTTGTAGAATTTGAATTATAAGCATTTAAATGAAGAGTTTTTTTCAAATTTGGTAGTTCTTTATTAAAAAGTTGTTCTCAAATCTTCTGTTTTAATCTGCAGATTATGGTTTAAATTTCTTTTTTTTTTGTACATTTATTTTAATTAATAATATTATTAGAAATATATTTATGTATATACACATATAGCAGAAATAAATAGCATATTTCAGATTTGATTCAAGTTTTATTTAGTTGTATAGTAATAGCGAAAAAAAACATTACAATTAAGTTGAAAAATTAGTTGAATCTATTATATCAAAAACTAATCTTTAAAAAATTACAAAAGAAATTCATATTTAATAATATTTGTATAGTTGCCTCTTTAAAACAAGTTGCAAGAAACAAGAAACAATGTCATTACTAGAAGTTATATTTAAAGGAAGTGATAACTGTCTTCAAGAAACCAGTTAATTCCATAATTCCAACTTTTCCTATGCTTATCATGTATCCTTTTTTATTCCTATACTCACTAGCCAATATACAACGTTAGGATTTAAGAGTTTCATTCCATTATATTGGCACACTTTCAAGATGATGTTCTGGGGGTCTTTGGAAAATTTCCACATCCCTTAGAAATAAGGGCGGCTACATAAAATTTAAATGCTGATATTTAAGTTTTTATATCCAATAAAAATTTTTATTGGCTAAATTTCAAAATTGCATATGAAACAAAATTAAAATAAATCGGCATATGAAATAGTTTAAGGGTTCGAGGGTTTATTTCTTAGTTCAATAATTCTTTGTATTTTTTTATTTTACTATAATTTTATATTTGAACCGTTTCTGGTCTATAACGACTAATTCCTAATAGTATTTATTTGGTTTAATAAAACTTTAAAAGATTCAGTTCAAGTTTTTAACAACGATAATTTTAATTTTGTATTGTTAACGTTCCTTTACATATAGGATTAATAGTTTTTTTTTTATATTTACCATCCTAATCATCATTTCGAAAACAAAAGAATCTAACTTCAAATAATACGGAAGGTAATATATAAAACCAAGAGTTTTAAAAGAAGTAAATTTTCAAAACAATAATAAAAGGAGCAGGCTAAAATTTGTAACTATATTTTGGCATCAAAATTTATTACATTTTCTTCAATTTTAAAGAAAACGTGAAAAAGTTTTAATATCAGATGTTAAAAAAACACAAATATGTATTTCATTTCTAAACTTTAAATTAGGTTTAAATGGAGACGGTGTTTTTTTTAGATAATTTATGCTTTTACTTCAGTTGTTTCTGATAAATCGTGATCCAAAATTAAAAAATATCAAAAAGAAATAAATTTACACTATACCGAATTGCAAAAAACTTGTAATATTTTTTATTAATTATTAAGCTTAAGAATTTCTGATCAACTTGGTCTTATTGGTAGGTTATTTAGTTTTCAACTTTGTTGTTTTTATGGGGGATAAACAACTATTCTTATACTTAGACCCTGCAACCCGTTTTCACCGCTTATGGCAGTGGCTCTTCGAGCTCTTATTATTTCCCAACTTTAGTGGATTGCAATTCTATGACAAATGGACCTAAATATAAAAATTATTCTCCAATTTCTGTTTTTCGTGCCAGATGGCCTTATTATTATTTTGAAAATTAAGTGGACTGCAATTATATGCTAAGTTGAACTACATATAAAAATTATTCTTCAACTTATGTTGTTTTCTTGAGATATATCATTAAATATCGTTAAAATTTCAGATGTTTGAACAGACGGACAAAAACTGACGGACGGATGCACAAAACAGAACTAATTAGTACATTTTTTTTAATATTTTAAAAATATTCTGAAAACATATAATAATACAATATCTTATATGTATATACAATATTACGAAAGAATTATTAATTTCAAATTTTTAATTAAAATATACCTGAATATTTTTATTACAAAGAAAACAACGGATTTATTTAAATAAACGGTTTAATTTTAAAGTGTGTCAAGTTTAAGTTAACAATTTTTATTAGAAGATAAAAGATGCATATATAAGATTTAATTTATTTATTTAATTTTTGTACAAATATGATAAAAACTTAAATATATAGGGTCTCTCAAATTGAGTTTTTAAAAGTAAATAATTAAAAGACATAGAATTTGAATTGAAACTGGAAAAGTTTTTATTTATTTTTAAAGTACAATGTTGGCCATTTATACTCTGAAAATCATATCTTCCATCTTGTTGTAACCACATGTCCTCAGTATTAATGTTTTCCAGTTTTGGCCATAAAAAAGTTGTGATCATATCGCGATATCTGGTACCGTTAACGGTTATGGCTCTTCCAGCATCATTTTCGAAAAAGTACGGACCAATCACACGACCAGACCACAATGCAAAGCAAACAATGACTATTTGTGGATGTGTTGGCTTCTCTTGGATCACGCGAGGGGTTTCCTCTCTCCAAATACGGCAGTTTTGTTTATTAGAGTAGTCACCGATCTCAAAATGTGTTTCGTACGAAACGATGTTTATTTTTGAAAAATCGTCGTTTTGTTCCAGTATCCAATTGGCAAAGTCACGAAGCATGGAATGATCTTGTTGTAGCAATTCTTGTGCCAATTGAACTTTGTAGGCCTTCAACGCTAAATTTTTGTGCATAATACGCCATACTCAGAAATTCGCAATTGTTGTGAACGTCGGGAAATTGACATGGTGGGGTCAGCTGTAACACTATCACTCACAGCACCAATATTTTCTTATGAACGACCAGCATGAGCTTACTAATGTGTTTCTCGATCTTGTACTGCACCAGTTTCTTGAAATTCCCGCACAATATTACCAATTTGTTGCTCAGTTGGACGATTATGTCGACCATAAACATCGCATAATTTGCGAAATACATTTCTTACAGAACGACAACACGTTGTTGTAATGTATACGACTCCATTTTTATAAATGGCAAACCTTCAACTATCAAAATGACATATAATATGGATGCGTTCAATGTTTGAAATGTGTTACACAGGCTCCTACTTTTTAAAACTCAATTTGAAAGACCCTTTACATTAAATTATAATAATATTTTAAAGATAAAATAAAATATTATATTACAGGCAATAGGCATAAATGACTATACATAATATGTATCTAAAAATTATTAAAAATTCCAAATTGTTTTTTTTTTTTATTAAGATTCAATCGATTTTAAAGATTTCAATTTATTTGTTTGAATTTGTAACCCTAATACTTTCTACGAAATGATCTGGCCAAACCTTTTTAAAGCTTTGTTGTTCAAAAATTTTGAAAAAGGTGCTTATTTGTATATAAATCGTATGGAAAATTTTTTTTATTATAGAGAAGTTTATTTATCTGCAAAAATATCTTTTTAATTAAATACCCATAATATATGATATTTACTAAATAATTATATTTTCATTCATAATTTATAAAAAACTAAAATAATCAGAAAATAATTTTGTACACCCATTTCTTTCACTTTCAATTATAGAGAGAAATCTTCACCCAAAAGAAGAATTCATGTTCATGAAAAATGTTAAATAAATCGTAAATTCTATTATTATAGTTAAATAATTAAAATAATGCGTTATCTATTATTAAAATATTAGATACAAATGCAGATTAAGTAATTACTATAGTAATATTAATATTGTCATTGAACATTTCAAAATTAACCCAATTTAATTCGCATGTTGTAACGAGTAACACTAATGTGAAATAGACAAAAAACGGTTTGAATTCTTACCACCTTTTTGTTTTTTTTTTACGATTTTGGGTAGGTTTAACTGCGGCTGGGGCTACATCAAAAATCTTACAAAATAATTTTTATACCCGTATTTTATGAATGTAGTTCGTATAGCGTATAATAAATTTGTCATTCAGTTTGTGACACTTTAAAAAAGTCGACCTAGATATGACAAAGAATATATATTCTTGCTCACAGTCAAATTCTGAGTCGATTTAGCAATGAAATTCCATTTGTCCGGTTGTCTGCCCATCCGTACGATAACTCGAAATACAAAAGAGTTAGGATTCTGAAATTTTTACTATGACAGTTTTGTAAAATTGTTAGTTTCGCTATTAAAATTGAGCATGCTCAACCGGCGCATTCAAATAGCTATCATATATAAAATTTCTTTTTTTATATGAAAATAACTAAACGTCTATTGAAGTTAGGTATCTGACATTTTGTGAAAAGAAGCCAAGTTTTATGCCAAAAACTTCAATACAATTTGGTTGGTTTAGAGCCGAAGATTCGATTTTAACTGTCTTACAATTTTTTTTTTTATCTAAGCATAATTTATATCCTCATATCTTGGTACTTAATGAAGATATATATGTACATTTAAAAAATTATCTAAAAAATTATCAAGTTTTATCGCAATAACTTGTATGGTGTTCGGTGCGTTTTTTGCAACGGTTCGATAATAAAAAACTATTAATATTAATAGTAATACACAATTGTCAACAAATTGGTAGCAATTGTATAGCAAGTCAGGTTTATGCAAAGTATTCTAATCTATAGATATTTATTTACAATGTGCAAAGATTCAAGGTGAATATTAACAACTTTGTTCACAATATGCCTGCCAATTTGATCTCTATTTTCATTCCTTAACTCAACTTCCTATGACCAGGCAGTACAGTAGTACTAAAGGTCGTATAACCTATTGTTTGGTCAAAAAAGGGAGGTGGTGTTTAGTGGGTTAAAGTCCAACACACTCATCGTGCTCGTTTTCACTCCTCTATAGTGTCTTTCGATGATTCCCACCTACCCTCGCAAAAAAAAAAAAAATCTATTATTTGAATTAAAAATTTAGTTGGTAATTTTGTGGACTAAAATCCTATACGTATACTCATATTTATATCAACATATATTAAAAGCTACATATATTATTATATCTCTTTCGAAATTTTGTTTTATTCCCCCAAAAATTGAAATTTTATAGGATTAAACGGGATTATTATAAAATTTTTTTAACTATCAACGGGACGGGACTATCACCTTATAAATCTTATATACATATATAAATAAAATTTCAGATTAATACCTACATATGTATGTATATAATAAAAACTTTTTTCTTATCATAAAAAAAAAAATCACTTAATTTTCAATTATTTCTCTTTTACTGATTAATTCATTATACTCGTATTGTCACAGTGTCACAGTCAAAAACAACAGAATGAATATTGGAAGAATAATAAATTTCATAATATTTTATTGTCTTTTCTTTCTTTAATGTTTATTATTATAATATGTATGTATATATATTTATGTACAGCTGGTTAGTTTTATATACTTAAATTAACTTTTTTTTTTATTTTTTTTGTTTTCATTTTATTGTTGGATAATTTATTTCATATTTTGAAATTTATTTTTATTTTTTTTTGTCTTTTTGCAACTGTGACTAATAAAAATATGTACAAACTTGTCAACTTACACCAGTGTACCACCACCAGTTATTTTACATTTATTCGTGTCGAATTAAATGATCCCGAGCACGAAACTTATAAAGAAATGTATACTTGGATTTCAAAAGTATAAACAACATAACAGTTTACAGTATATAGAAATATTTCAGAGGGTTATTAAAAATAATTAACTTCACGGCGACATAGAAATCACCTGTGTCATGTTTTTTTATTATACACACTACATGAAATATTTATAATTTTACTTTGTTTTGTTTTTTACAAAATTTTTTTAGGGTATAAAATAAATTTGTCATTTGGTTTATAATATCAATTTTTTTTTCTCTTTTTCATAATTTCTTCTTGTATGTATATAATTGAAAAAGACATGAATCTGTGTTGGGACTCTAAAGAAAAGTTTCTGTTTTATACTTTAAGTTTTACATTTTCTTTATGGTTTTATTTTCGTGGCACTGTATATGTTCATAAAAGTTCAAATTAATTGAAATGTAATTAAAGGGGCATATACCCATACTATAATATTATATATGTATGTTTAAAAATTTAAACAGTTTTTATGACAGTCGAAGAAGGTCATGAAGAGAGAAACTCCCCGGAAAAGTCGAAACAAAAAAGGAGAAGATGTTATTTTTTTATATAAAAAAGTGTAAGATACGTGAGAAAACTTATAATTATAAAATTTAAAATAAAATAAATGCTTGACTAACAATTGGAAGCTAAATGTTTGCCAAAATCATATCCTATAAAATGTAGTGACCACTAAGTTTTATAATTTTTGAAATGTACAAGGGCATATATGAATTTTTAACTTGTAATATAAGTTTTTAATGGGATGAAAAAAAAAACAACTAAAAACAAATTAGGCTACTCAAATTTTGTACGAGTATATACATATGTACATGTGCTTTATGTGAAAAATTACTTTTTATATTGTCTACTAACTAATGATATATTAACTAATTTTAAACGATGGGTTGGAAAATCATTTATTATTGTTTATATATACCTGTTGTCTGGGATTGAGAAAATTATAGTGAATGTTGCACGTGCTTACAATCAAAGTACTATATAATATTTGTACTGTGTAATATACAGTTATACATATAATAATTTTTTTTTTTTTAAATTACATTTGATTACATAATATATTTACTTATATGTACTCGTATGTATATAGTTACTAAATTATCATATCATAAAAATTTAGTTTTTCCTTTTAAACTATACTTAAAATTCTTCTATTATGGTAGGGAGAGTAGTAGGAGCACTACAGCAGGTATACGAGTATAGAATTTATGGATTTATTATTTTTATAAAATGTCTGTTATATATTATATTGTGTACAACATGTACATAATATGTATATACTTTTGTAGTTTCAATTATATAATAAAAACTTAAAAAGAACAAGTTATCAAAATATATGTTAATTAGAATTTGTTAAATTTTAAGTCATTATTTATAAAATAGCTGTCAAAATGTTTCTCAATCATAGCTGTCAATCATTGATTCTCAAACTTTTAAAACATTTCATATTTTTTTTTTTGAAATAGGCCTAATATAAAATAAAATAGTTAAGCCTTTTTCTGTCTGTCTAATTCATTATTTATTTGAATGTTGAAATAAATGTACTTTCTTCCTCCATAAAATATGGTATCGGTCAATTGTTTCCTTCATCTTGGTATAGGTATTAACTAATTTTAAACGTGTGCTCTTTCGGATATTATGTGTATTGTTTCGCATATTCCTTATCCGTAATATAAATTTTAATTTTGATAATATGATAAAAATTCCTATTAATCAAAATATGAACAAAATAAGAAAAATAAATAAATTTTTTTAATAATTAATTAATTAATTCAGTAACTAAATTGAATATATTTATTTAACATTTAATTTTGTTGTTTTTTTTTTTTTTAAGTAATTAAAAACTAAAAAATAATTTACGATTTTTTCCGATTTTATTTCGAATTTCCTACTTTCATATATCGAAATAATAAAAAAAAAGTTTTTGATTTTTTGAATATTCAGACATAAAACCCCGGCATTTTAAAATAACAAAAAAAAAAAAAAATTTTCTTTTAAGCTTCAGTGATTTTGTGTTACTTGAGTTTAATAAATGAAAAGAAAATATTACCGTTGCCATATAGTAACGTAAAATATATTTTATTTTATCATTTAGGTAATACCATAATACTTATTTTAATTTTTAATATCAAAATCTATAATAACATTATTTTTAAATTATTGCTCCTATAACTATGCAATTTTTTCAAGTTCTACCTAGCTGATTTCTGTTTTCTTCTACCAATTTGATCAAATAAAAATGTGCCTTTACCTTTAGGCTTGGAAATGATTATATATGCACTTTATAAATATTTAATTTTTAATGATCATGTGATCAAATTTTATGTTTTAAAGTTGATAAATCCATAGTTACTGTTCTATTTGTGGCATGATTTACTTTAGGCTCGCCTTTTTAATTTACTTATAAAGTTTATTAGTCATGTATTTAGTGTTATGCATGGAAATTCTACAGTTAAAATAGTGTTACCATTATATTATAAAGTTAATTTAGTAAATAGTTAAACAGTCAAAAAAAAAATATATGCATGTATAAAAAAAAAATACCAAAAAGTTTTAAAAATAAACGGTGAACAAAAAAAAATTTCGTAAATTCAACATAAAAAGTTATTATATAGGTAGGTGCAGTATAATATAAACAAAATATTATTTAGTACTTTTATACGGTAATAGATTTTTGGTTTATTATAACACAATGTAACTGTTATTTATTATTTATTTCCCAATTCACTTTTTTTTTTTTTTAGTTTAAAAACAAAAAAAGAATATTCGCGTAATTGGATTTAAAACATACTTATGTTTATACATATCTACATAATATCTGATAATATGTATTATAAAATTTTTATATTATAAAATATATTATATAAAGAAAATTCACCTGGTTTTTATTTTGTTTTGAAGATTTTTTCATAATAATAATAATAATAATAAAAAGGTGTAATAACATTAATCTGACTATAACTTAAAGTCTAATTATAATTTAAACATTAGAAAGAAAAAAACGCACGCAATATATGAATGCACAGGAAGACAATATTGTTTTATTTCAATCAAAGACATTTAGTTAAAAAAAAAAAACAAAAAAAAAGAAAATTAAGAAAATTTTTCGTAAATTTACAGTTAATTTAAAAACGTAAAATAATTATTGTAATTTATAAAGGAAGAGGTTGGGTTTCGTTTTTTTTGTTTTTAGAAATGTCAAGAAAAACAAAAAAAAAAAAGCCGCAAATAAAAATTTAAATATATATTAGGAACAGAAAAAAGTAAATGATTTGGCTATTTTATCGTTTAGAAATTCATCTCTTACTATTATTGTATAAAGATCGCAATGAGTGTAGATTAACTACGCTCCATTAAAAAATGTCTATGAATTATGTAATCAACTATAAAATGTAAAAAATTTAATACACCCTATAATCAATATTCAAAAACCAAAAAATTAACTTCCGGTGAGATAAAATTCCTTACACAAATTGTTTTATACCCGTATGAACTATGTTGAAGGAGTTGAGCTACATATAGTGTCAAAGGTATGGATGGGCTCAGAATTGAATTCTGAGTCGATTAAGTCATGTACGTCCGTTCGTCCGCACGATAACTCAAAAAATAAAGAAGCTAGGAGGCTGAAATTATTTTTAAATCACTTTTGCAAAATTGTTAGTTTTGCTATTTAAATCCAATATTTTCGGTCGGCGGGTGCAAGTAGCTGCCATACAATTTCTTTCTTTATATAGAAATAACTCAGTATCTATTCAAGCTAGGTTTCTAAAATTTTGCAAATGTCAACTTCTGTAAAATTTGGTTGTGGTGGTGCGGCGGGTTCGGGTAGCTGCCATACAATTTCTCCGTTTAAATGAGAATAACTCAGTGTTTATTGAAGCTAGGAATATTGAATAGGAAATTTAGTAAAGAGGTGTCGAGTTATGCCAACAACTTTTGTAAAATTTGGTTGGTCTAGAGCAGCCGGTTCAGGCTTCTTGCATTTCTTAGAACTTAAAGTAGCTAGGCGTCTGAAATCTTGCAAATTATGATCAAATTTTATGGCAAAAATTTCTGCAAAATTTCCTTGTGGTGGCGCGACAGGTTCGGGTAGCTGCCATACAACTTCTCCGTTTAAATTAGAATAACTCAGTGTCTATTAAAGCTTGGTATCTGAAATTTTGTGAAGAAGTGTCGAGTTACATGCCAAAAACTTTTGTAAAATTTGGTTCGTCTAAAGCAGCCGGTTCAGGCTTCTTGCATTTCTTAGAACTTAATGAAGCTAGGGGTCCGAAATCTTAGAAATGATGATCCAGTTTTATGGCAATAATTTCTGTAAAATTAGGTTCTGCTGGTGCAACCACTTCGGGTAGCTGCTATACCACTTCTCTTTTTAAATGAAAATAACTCAGTATGTCTATTGAAGCTAGCTATCTGAAATTTAGTGAAAAAGTGTCGAGTTATATACCAAAAACTTTTGTAAAATTTGATTGTTCTAAAGCAGCCGGTTCAGGCTTCTTGCATTTCTTAGAACTTAACGAAGCTAGGCGCAATAGAATCGGGTAGCTGTCATACAACTCCACAATTTACCTAAATATATCTCTTTATAGTTAACGTCTGTACTAAAACATCTGAATGTTTTTAAAAGATGATCAAGTTTTATAGAAACAGGATATATTACGTTCAAACGGGTATCCCAGAGTTGACACAGTCTACTGCACTCTTCCTCGTTTAAAGATTGTTTTTTGGAAAATTGAATGAAAGTTATTTATAGATATAGTACTTGTAAATATAGACCAAATATTAAAACAAATAAGAAACTTCTAAAATTTATATTCTGAAATGAAATATAGTCCCATTTTAATGGCATTGTTCCGGAAAAAACTTTATTTATTTTGCTTCCGAGATAACAAAATGTTGAAAGAACGATTGAAATTTGCTCCAATATAGTTTCGTTCCACCCTCCTGGCTACAAATAAATAACAATTTTCTAAATTAAAAACATTCTTCGTATATTTTCATTTCTGCAAAAATTATTCAATTATATTGTAATAAAGAAATAATTTTAATATTAACCATGTTGAATAAATAACTTTAACTTCAATAGTTTTTTATTTATAGATTTAAACAGCGATGGGCGTCATCTTTTATTGTCAACTTGACAACGTCAACTTCAAGTCGATAATAACGATAATGTCAACAATTTGTCAAATACTTAAACAATTAAATTAAATGTTATTTGTCAATCAGTCTTAATGCAGAATTGGAAGTATTTGGCAAGTAATCCATTGTATTTATAATTAATATTATAATGTAATTAATATTGTTGACGTGAAATTGTTGACGCGCCCATCGCTGGATTTAATAGATTTGGAAAATTAGACTTACTAAAGAATATTAAATGAAAATTTATCCTGAAATAATCCTTAAATATTTAAAAACGTAAAATTGATGCAAGGCTAAAAATAAAAAAACTTTCTTAAACTTTTGTTTCATAAGAAAATTAATTATTTTTGTGGCAAGGATAATAATTTTTAAAACTCTTTGGATCTCAAATATTTTTCTAATTTAAAGTTTACAGAAACGTAAAATTTTTTCTAAGAAAGCAAAATTTATAATTTAAAATTTAATGACAGTGATATATGTACTGTGTTCGTTTTTTTATAGGCAGATTAGTGCACATATAAAAAAAAGACATAATATAAAATGCAGCGCCAAATTTTTGAGTTTCTCCGTAAGAAAAGAAAAATAATTTTATACATATTTTGAAACTTAATTTTATACATATGTATATAAAAAATTAGTACGACATGTGAGAAATTAAAATAATTTTTTCATATTCTCTGTTTTAAAGAAGTTAGTTAAGCCTACTGTTTTAAGACTACTAGTTGATACTTAAATTTATAAAACGGGGGTTTCGAAAGAAAAATCTTTTAAGAAATGCTTTTCTTCTCATTTTATATCTTTTGGCTTCATGAAAAAAATTCATTTTTATTTTTTTAAAATGAATTACTATTAAAGAACTTATATTATGTATAGAGATTTCTTGGGTATAGGTGTAATTTTTGATTGTCCTATTTTCTTTATTTAAAACTAAAATCCCATTAAAATCTATAGACTTTAAAAAGATTTTCTCTATAAAATAATTAAGAATATTCATATAAAAAAAAAACAAAAATCATTTCATTCATATATGTATGTATGTATTATAAAAATAAAAATTGATTTTTATCATTGAAATTTTTAAAATGAAATCGTTTTTTTTTTTTGAAAAGTTAGCTTATTAGTCTCTGTCCGTCTGTCCATCTGTTTATAAAATTTCAACACCCTTTAAGATAGAACAATGAAATTTTAAACATAGGTAGGTCTCTTAAAAAGTATTGTGGAAGAACTTTTTTCTTAGTCCCATCCATTACATATAGCTACAGCCTGCTAAAATTGAAAAAAGGTCTATTTGACAGGAAACATCAAATGACACGACATTTTTGTAGCTTTAAAAGGAAGTAAGGAAACAATGAATCCGTCAATAATTGTTACTATTTTACTAATAGTGATTAATAGCCGTTACAACATTTACGACATGCAGTAGTATATAACACCTTCCTGCATGATATAACCCAAGATAGCTCCACTGTAGCAGCTATTATTATTATTATTAATTATACGATATACTGTGCAGTGACAGAACGCCCAAGAGCCTGCGGGCTTTAATTCTAAAACTTTTGGAATTAACGCCCGTGAGCTTCTGTCACTGCACCACAATATACACTATTACGATATGAAATTACTACATATTTTTTTTATATGACCTGACCGGGGTTTGAACCGGAGACCCTCCGATTGAAAGGGAGATAACAAAGTCAGATAACAAAATATTGCAAGATTTTATTTTTTTTTCATATCTGCAGTGTCATGCTTTTAGCTAGAATCTAGCTATTTTGACAGAAGAAAGATATTCAAAATTAGTATATGATAATTATGAAATTTTTTTTGTACCTGTTTAAGAGCTATTAGAAGTTAAAAATTGAAAATTTGCTATTTTTAGACACTTGTATAACCTAGTCATCCTGTACAAACTTTTCGTTGATAAGACATAAACAAATTAAAATTCCGACATTATATTCTTTTTTTCTGAAAACCTAATTATCTAGGGTGTCCTTAAAAGCGAAGAAACTACCTCTTGATTTTTCAGAATTTTTTATACATTATACATAAAAATACTTAACTATAGACAACTTACAAAATATGGTACAAATCACAAATTCTAAATTATTTTTATTGTCTTTTATAAAATGTGCGCCTTTACAAAACATCTTATTTTACAAGCTACCTTATTTTATTTCATAATCACTCCCTTTCACAAAAACATTAGAAAAAAAAAAAAAAATTATGCAAATTTGAGTAATGAAATCGGAATAATTTTTTTTAATCATACTTTTCACCTCAATTCTTATTATCTATCAGATTTGAAGTAATTTGAGTTGATAAAAAAAAATTTTCATTTATAAATTGAGTAAAAAAAAATTTTTTTATTTTAAATTGAAAAAAAAAAAACAAATCAATTAATCTTAAAATGCACTTTCATTTTATTTAATTTTTAAATTTCACATCAAAGCTTTATATCAAAAAAAAAAAAAATTTAATCAATAAAGGGAAATAATCACTTATTAACTCATTTACATAAATAAAAATACGTATCTACTATCTATCTATACAAATGCATTCAACCGTATACCCATTACCCACCTAACTAATAAATTCAAATAATTTTTTTATTTTACGTGTACAGGTACAAATTAAATACACAATAAACCTATATACTGTATCCATACATACAATCAATATTTCATATATTATGTACATACATATGTACATATATGATTAAAATAGGATTTAAAGAAAACAAAAAAAAAATAAAAATAATTTACACCACCGCATATTCATCATCATCGTTGTTAAGACATAATAAATCATGAATATTTATGAACTGTGATTTTATAACTACTGGCATTGATGGTTAATATTGTACTCTAAACTCTTTCATTGCCAAGCCTTCTTAAAAATTATAAATAAAAATTAAAAACAAAACAAAGGTAAACAAAAACAAAAAAAAAAAACAACAAGATTTATTTTAAACTTTTAAAAGCTTTAAAAGTGAGTTTTTTTTTTTGCATTCAGTACTTTGATCTTTAGGAAATTACATTAATTACATATACGTCGAAAATGGCCTTAAAAATGGCCAGATACGAAAGTATATTTAAATTAATTTTTTTTTTCTTTTTTGATTTTTGATTTTATTATTGTCATTTTAAGATTCCAAAACACTCGAGAAAGTGAATGTATCGAATAATATTTGAATCTTCAGTTTTGTTTTTTTTTTTTTTTCAATTAAATAAAGTCAATCATAAGCTTATTAAAGTACCGCAGATTCGTACTGGTATAATTTTAAAGTAACAACCACCATAGAATACAGTTTTATATCATTCTTATAAACTAAGCTTTGTTTAAATAAGCGTTAATAGAACTAAAGGTCGTATTATTTAATACTGAAATAATTAAAAAATTTCGATAAAACCCCTACCTCAGGTTAGGAAGAATAATATAGGAAGTAAAAAAAGGCAGTATATTAAAAATTAAAAAAGAGTTTTTACGTAGGTGAATATTTTGAAAATGATACTATGTATTTTAATAAAACAGTTAATTAAGTTACGTTGAATTTTATCCTTTAATTTTAAGTTTACATTTCAGATGTCTAAAACTAAGAAATTTTCATTTTTTACTCTTTATGGTTCTAGTTTTTTATACCCAACACCTCATAGAGTATATTAACTTTGGTATGGTGTTTGTAGCCATAAAAATGAAACAAGTTAGATATGAACCTGTATATGTATTCTTAACCAGTATCACCTTCTGAGTCGATTTAACAATGGCCGTCCATGTGTCCGTTCGCACGATAACTCAAAAACTATTAAAGCTATCTTGAAGAAATTTATATAGCAGGCGATTAAAATATTACGAAAAAGAGACGGGGGTTACAATTGGGGAAAATCGGTCGATGGGTTCGAATTTTGGAAGCTTCGGAACAACCCCAAGAACAAACGAGCATATCTCTAAAACAAATAAAGATGGGTCCTTTAAAATTGGTACAAGAGTGTTCTGTAATATTTCCTTTATGTCCCAAAAATTTAAGATGAATTGGAGCGACGGCTCGGGTAGCTGACACACGCCTTCCATGGCCTAAGAAGCATATCTTCGAAATTAATAAAAATATAAACTTGAAATTATGTATAAGGGTATTAAATCATGCCTCTTTTATGTTCCTGAAATTTGCGTTGAATAAGAAAGGAAAGGGAGACGGTTCACGTAGCTGCCACGCGCCCCCCAAGCTTAACAAGTATATCTCCGAAACTAATAAAGATAAACCCTTACAATTTTGAGATGAACAAAAATTATGGTTCGGGTAAATACCAGACGCGTTCTAAACCGTAACAAACATATTAAACAAACATATAAACTAATAAAGAAAGAATGTTAAAAGTTTGTACAAATTGAATAATGGAGAATTATTCAGGTGTAGAGTATTAATAAGTCGGTTGAATCAACTTATACTGTTATATTTTGTTTTTTTTTTAGTTTTTTCCTTTATCACGTAATGTCGTAAGCTGGAATAACTCTTGAACGGATTCGAACACACACTCTCTCCGTGTTTACATCTTATTTTATACCTTACATAATTGAGGTATAATATGTAATTTATTCCTTACAAAATTAGAAGTTTTTATCTTTACATAACCTTGAAAAATAAGTAAAAATACAGGTTCCCCACAAATGTTTCTTTTACATATAACGCAAAATTTTCAATCCTGAATTGAATAAAATTACTGCTTCTTTTGCCTTAATTTAGAAAATTTAAGAAATTTCCTAACATCTGATCCAGTATATAGAACTTATAATATTACCATTTCAATAGAGAGCTTTTTTAGGACAGGGTTCTCTCTTGACTAGAGATAGAATTGATTATAGACACGAATTGACCATAACTAAAAGAAAAATAAAAAATTTGAATTCGTATAGCATAATGTAGAATAAATACAGGATCCATCACCATTCCCTAAGTTTAATCGCTAAACTCCCACAATAAAAAATAATTAAAAAAAAAGAAACAGTAATGATATTAAAAGATGATTGAAATGTAAATTAAAATATTTAAAAGTTAAATTAATCATATAAAAAACCCAAAAATTTATGTCGGATATATTTCTTTATTCAAACTTTAAAATAATAAAAATTTTAGGTATTTTTAGTACGTAAGTACATATAAATCAAAAGAAAAGAAAAATTCCTAAAATATTATTTATAAGGTTGTTGTGCACTTTAAACATTATTGACTCATAAATATCATAACCATATACAACACTTAACTTGAAAGAAATATGCAGATGTTACAACGAAAAGTTATTTTTCTCCGAAATTATTTTCGCAAAGGTTTTTTTCTAATAATTTATAAGTATGAATAAATAATATTTAAAAAAAAATTCAATATTGCATAATAATTTATGGGAGCAAAATATATATGTATGCTTGCGCAGAATCAATCTGCAATTTTTTTCTAGAAAAAATATTCGTTAAAATGTACACAATTTGTAAATTACTTGATTATATTTATTTGAATTATATAAGTATTTGAATACGAGCTCTTATTGTAAAAAGTTTGCATTAATAAATTTTTTTTTTAAATGTAAAACATGTAGTCTCTGGTAAAACATTTGAACTTAAAATTGAGTTTGTTTTTCTTATTAAAGAAAATTTCTTATTTTCTTTATTTTCTTTAAAATTTCTTATTTTCTTTGTTAAAGGTTCATTCAATGTATTTTTGAAAGGCTTTCTTTGTTAATGAACATTTTAAATAAAATTTTGTGCATTATTTTATCTAATTAATGTTTTGTAATCGGCGATGTTTTTCTTAAATTCTTCCAAATTATTTTTTATATATACATATTTAAATAAAAAACCAGGAAGAGTGCAGAAGAGTAGACTGTGTCAACTCTGGGATACCCGTATGAATTATATATATTCTGTTTCTATAAAACTTGATCATCTTTTAAAAAATTTCAGACATTTTAGTATCGAGCTACCGAGATATATTTATTTAAATTGTGGAGTTGTATGATAGCTACCCCAATTTATTGCACCAGCACAACCAAATTTTGCAGAAGTTATTACCCTAAAACTTGATCATCTTTTGTAAGATTTCAGACGCTTAGCTTCGTAAAATTTCAAGAGGTACAAGAAGCCTGAACCTACTGCTCTAGCCCAACCAAATTTTGCAGAAGTTGTTAGTATGCAATTCGACCATATTCCATATAGAGAAAAAAGTTGTATGGCAGCTACTCGAATCCGGCGGCCGAAAATTCTGGATTTAAATAGTGAAACTAACAATTTTTTAAAAGTGACGTAAAAAAATTTCAGCCTCCTAGCTCCTTTATTTTTTGAGTTATCGTGCGGACGGACGGACATACATAGCTCAATCAACTCAGAATTCGATTCTGAGCCGATCCATACCTTTGACACTAATTTATTATACCCTTGAACATAGTTTACACGAGTAAAAACATTAAAATAATAGGGGATGCCATCTCCAAATTCTCGACAAGCAAATTATTTAAGCTCTGACTTTGAAACCAAATCTAAAATAGCTTTTAATTATAGTTTTACATACATTTTTCAACAATAAAGCGTTAAAAATAATGAAGGCTGCCGCTTCTAAACCTTTACTAAACAAATGATTAAAATGCTGATGTTGTTATATAAGTTGCCAATTTTAAATCCTGATGTTGTTAGTATCTTAACTCAGAATCTTGCATATACATAATATATATGCATATTCTAGAAAAAGCGTATAAATCTGATTTTCTATTCAATTACAAAATCTCCTTAAATTTTTTACATACATTTTATAACAAAGAAATTATTTAAATCGTGTCAAATAAAATACCGTTAAATGAAATCCATTCAAATGAAATGCAATCAAATGATAATCCAAGCAACTTGTTAAGATACAAAATAATGACACTTCAAAAAATTAAAATACAGGCATGCTCCGGTTTTTAATTAAGGCCTATTAAACTTAATCTTAATTAATTGTAACCAATTTTGTTATAAAAAAATTAAAATTTTTAGCAAAATGGGGGATTTGGGGAAAGAGAAATTTCGTTATGCTCTCGTTTAAATAATTGGTTTAGCCAGGGTTTGTGGGTGAGGGTCCTTATTTTTTGTTATAAATATACACAGAAATTTGTAATTCAGAATTTTACAACTCAGAATCTGCTAACTTAAAAATTTTAACACATACAACCTAAAAACCAATTGAATTTACAATAATGAATACATATACATACATTAGAACAAAAAAAATTACTAATTCGATCATATGAATTAACGCCAGAAGAAAATAAATTAAAGTTTTAAATAAAATTTTGTTTTTCTGGCATTAAGGTATTTTTTGATTTTAAGAATAATTTACTAACACAGGAACTATAACGTCCTAAGAACTTTGTCTAAAATTCTGGTGGCATTATTTTATTTTTTCTCCGGGCATTAATTTCTTCTGTCACCATTTAAAATAATACATTTTAGATTTTCACAATGATTTTAAAAATTAACGAAATTATATTTGTTTTATATAAATTTAATTAGATAAATTTGTTATCATTTTGGGTTAAGGCTTGTATTAGAAAAAACAAATAATTTTAAAAGTCACCATTATTTATTCATACATTTTTTTGGGATTTTCCCGTAATTTTAATAATAATAAAAAAAAGGAGAAAAACAATCAATTTAAATTTATTTATAATGCATTTTATATTCAACCTTCATACAATTTTTTTTTGTTTTGTATCGTACTTACGTGTACTTATTTTCAATTTACTTAATAATAAAATCGGCGTGAAACTAATAATTTTTTTTATAAAAATTGTGACGTAGATATAACAAAAAAATTATATCGTATATTGCCGGTGACTATTTTGAATTAATAAATAAAAATTTTTTGTTAATTTTAAATTTGGAATTTCGGAAGGTTAATAATTTAATTTAATCATACTTTTTTTTTCTAAATGTTTACATTAAAATTGTAATCATTTTAATTACGAGATCACATAAAATTATATTGAAATTTTCTAAAATACCGGTATATATAGTGATTAATACACTTTTAGTAATTTCGAAATTTCGAAATTTTGCTAATTTTTGTGCAGGCATTTTTATTTGTGTAACTGTGAGAGGTGTTGTTTTACTTTGAGAATGATAAGCCTGTCTGCACTAATAAACATGTTCGCATAAGAAAGAATAGGTATATTCTTCTAATAGTATTTTCTTTTCTGAAAAAATGTTAAACTGGGATTGACATTTTTTTTCAGCTCACATTTTTTCGGTTGTTTGTTGAAAAAAATGCAGCCTTGAATATTTTTTTCGTTTTAATTTTTGAAAAAAAAAATAGGGCAAAACTGCCACAGTAAAACATTTGCTTTTAAAACTTAACCTAAAAACTATTGTTGGGGCCAAAAAATTTTGCACCCTCAAGAAAGACAACATTAAAAAATATTTGTGAAGGTATATAACTGTTTGCGTCAACCTCAGTCAAGTAGTGATAATAATATTAAAAATATATTAAAATGTCTGAAAATGCAATAATTTTTTTAAATTTTATAATTAACAAAAATAATGAAATTAAGTATCTATACTTACCGAAATCACAAGTATATTCTTATAGATTGTTTATACTTGTGATTAACTTGTGATTTCACTGTCAGACATTTTAAATTTATAATAAATAACTAATTTTGGGCGTTTTTCATTTTCTCATCAGATCAATGCTCAGAGCAGATATCGAGCGCTCAGAGCAAACTTTTATGTGAACTCTGACCGCTCTGAGTTAAAAAAGAAACGCTCAGAGCACAAATTGTCAATTTTTATCCAAATTATTTCCTAACGTTATTATTATTTATTTTATTTCATTATTTTAAATGTAATAATATATAGATATAAAAGAAATTTATTTAAGAAATAAAATTTAATTAATAAAAGTTAATTTATGAAAAAGTTCATTTAATAAAATTTAAAAAAAAATAACTTAAAAAAAAATGTTTATCTATATGCACGGGACTTTTTTTTTAATGACGGTTTTGTTATTTTATTATTAATTTAACGTTTTATTTTTTGACAACTCTATGAAATCTGAGAAATTTTTACGAGCTCACAGATCGCGCTGTGCCCAGAACGCTCCAGAGCTCCGAGTTAAAAAAGAAACACAAAATGGATAATCTGGATAATCTGAGCATAAAAAGAAACACAACTGACTCTGCTCGGATGAGAAAAAGTAAAACATCATTTATAAAATTTGTCATCTATCATCTGTAACAAAAAAAAAAAAAATGTGGCCCTTATTTTGTTCTTTTATAAAATTTTTTTATGTCAAAACTTTTTCAGGTCAACATTCTGTTACTAAAAAAGAAAATGCTAAAAGATATAGTATATTGTTTCTTTACATTTTGATATTGAGATATCTGTGAGTTATAAGAGTATAAATTAATATTGTTTCTTTTAAATTGAATATTTGTTTTATTGTATGTTATATATAGATACTTTGTTATATTGATTATCCTAATTTTCTTTAGATACATATTTAAAAACTTATATTCCTTTAGGTAATTGATGTTTAAATGGAAATTGTAATACTATACTGTTCACAAACTATGAATTTTAAAAAATTAAATGGCAGATCATGTTCATAACCTATTATTATTTGAACTTAATAAAAATATTTTTCTGCAATATATTTTAATTTTGGAAGGTAGCATTTATTGTATATCTTAATTCTTAACATACGTAGTTGTCAATCTTAATTATAATTTTTTTTTTTTATCAAAAAAATATTTAAAATTTTTAAAATTAAATTTAATTCGTTGAGAAAAGAAAATGTTTGTTGTTAATTTATTTAAACTAAAATATGTTTGAAATATATAAATGTTTTGACAAGAGAAATTGTTATTATAAAAACAATATAAAATATAAATGGATAATTATTATTTTTATTTTTTATTTGATTGACGTAAGAAAATTTAAATGAAAATTATTTTTTTTATCTTGTTCCAAATCAAAGAATTATTTATTCTTCTTGAACTTTCTTTTCTTTTTTTTAATGAATTTTTTTCTTCATAAAAGTGTATATACTGTCATATGTCATATGTCACTTTATAAATCCTTAATGAATAGTGTTTATTTTAAGATAAATTTATTATGCAGGCAGGGTGAGCCGGGAATGTAGAAACATAGAAAATATAGGATGATTGCTTGGGGAGGTCAAAGCAAAAAAAATATTTTTGGGAAAGTTCGCACTCTTTATATGAGCCGCAGGGAGCCTTAAAAAATTTTAAATCAAAAAAAATTTTGTTTTAGTTTTATAAAGTCTATTAAATATGAAAACCGTAGAAAAAATGATAAAAGTAAGTAGCACATTTTAAGGTTCCCTTTCTAATGGATTTAATTCCCTATCTAACACATTTGTATTTATAAATTTCTAAGATTCTTAAATCGCAGTTATATAAATATGTTTAGATTATTATAAAAGTAAATTTATTTAAAGATGTTTTATTTACTTTTATATTTATTTAAAGACGTTACGTTTAATTTATACGTTAAATTTACAGCATTAGGATAAACACTTTTTTTTTGGAAATCTGTGTGGCGCTTATTCTACTCAATATTTTGAGCCTAATAACATCTTTGTACTAACCAAAACATAAAAGTTATAGTACAAAAATTGAATTTCTTTAAAAATATTTCATTTTCAATTAAATAGTTGCTTACTTTTATCCTATATATGTATACGGTTTCTATTTTATGGATATAAAACGACAACGAGATTAGAAAATTGTTAAGTTTCCGTAGTCGTAAATGCGTTATAGATCCCTCTACCCTCTTACAATTTTTTGTTTGTTTTAAGCTGCCCAGCCACCACATTTTTCATGCTTCATTATTCCTGGTTCACTCTGTATATTCATGTGATAAATAACATTTAATAATATGAACTAGAATTTTGATTAAAAATAAAAGTGAAAATATGTATGCCAAGTAAACGTTCTATTTTTTTTGTTTGTTTTTTTATAAATTTAAGTTTAAGTACTTTTTTTACCTACTTTTACTTTTAAAGATCATTGATTAAGATCACTATTATTTTATTGATGATGATTGATTTATTTTTTAAAATTTAAAGAAAATGTAATTACTAAAATTTTTGTAAATAAATTTTCCTTTTCTCTCACCTTATAACTGATTAAACTTTTGCATGCTCAACTATACATTTCCGTCATTATCTTTTTAGTTATTTATGAAGTCAAAAGAAAAGTAATAAATGATTAAGTAAAAATCTAACACACCTAGATATTTATATTATTTGTTAATGACTGAAAATAATGCATTTCCCTTTTGAAAAATGCATTCATATTTTCAATCTGTTCTACGTGTATATTCTGAACTATTTAAATTAATTTTCAATTTTTAAGTATTATACGGATCATATGTATTATACGGGCATTTAAAAAATTTTTTAGAATTTACAAAAATCCAGTAACTGTTGTCCCCTTTAAAGTAAATTCTCTAGTTTTAAACAGTAAAAATCAAATCCAAAGTAATTAAAACATATTATTGTATAATATCTACTTCTTCCGCCTTTAAAAATTACATTCTTATCTTATCGAGAAAAAAAAACATTTTAGTTTGTCTGTGATTGTTTATTTTAAAATGTAAATTTTTGATAAATAATTAAATAGCATAATATAAAGAAAATTAATTAAATTTTTAAATTATGTTTACAGTTAAAAAGGTGTAAAATAATTTATCAAAGTAAAAAGCATTACCATACAGACTTGGAAACTGAAATTCTACTTGCAATGTTATTAAATTAAATGTTTATATTTTGGAACCTCTGTACATTTATACATATTAAAAATAAATTAAGCGTAGAACGAATATCGACCTAAGAAGGACTTATTTAAATACGATTAAAATTTCAGAATTTTAAATCACTAAAATCACTGTTGTTGCTTAACATGGTGACATGTCATAAGTCCCAGAGTCATAAGCCCCATTAGGACCTCGACCTCGACCGCGGTCACGGTTACTAAGTGCTAATGGGACTTATGACTCTGGGGCTTATGACATGCCTTCGCTTAACATACTTTAAATCACTATTACTCAAAACGAAAACAAAATAAAGAACCTTTAGGTCATAGTCAGTAGGTTTTAATTAAAAAAAATTGAAAAAAGGTTTTGTTTTTATGATCTTAACAAAGTTTACTGAGAAACTATTTATATAAAACAAAAAAAAAACCCTTTTAATTGCTCAAAACACTGAAAAAAGGTGAAATGAAAACGTGTAGGGTGATCAAAGTTTGGTACAATAAAATATGTTAAATATTAATCAAATTTTCTTTGGTGAAAAAATTTCTTTATCCTATACTTTTCTTTTGAGCCGCTGTTCCATTGGACATCTTTTAAGAAATTCCATTATTTTAATAAGCCCGATCTCCTATTTACTAATTAATTGCTACTATATATTCATACATGTAAAAAAAAAAAAATCGAATTCCCTAATAAACCTAAATATATGATTGAAATTTGGTGTCTTAATTTATTTGATACTTTTATAGCTTTATGTCCGTGTCATTCGAATTATTTTCAAAACAATCAATTTTTTTATAAGTAACAGTGTAGTGGTTAGTTAAGTCATTCATCTTTTAATCTAAAGGTCTTGTGTTGAAACGCCAATCAGGTCATATCCCATTATCGTAGTAGTTTATAATATCGTAATATAAAATAAATAAAACAGAAATAATTTTTGTACAAGATAATAGATGTCGCACAAATTTGTTTATTTATATTTCATAATATTTTACATTTTAGTTTCTTCCATGAGAGTGGTGTCATGGTGGCATAAATCTAACAAAACTTATAAGACCAAATCTTTTGAATGGGTTTTCCTAAGTTTGAAATGTGTATTACGAACCTAGAGTCTATTGATTACTAATCTGACGCGTCTTCAACTCAGTCTTCATCAACATAAAAATACAAAAGTGTCTTGTACAATAGTTATACAGCCTAACAATCTACGGCTTAGTGAAAATAATGATTAGAAATATGTATAATGAATTTTTGCCAAATATGAATAATAAGCGATCTAGGAAAGGACAAAAAATTAATCCACATTACATTTTAGATTTTCTTTGTTCGCCATTTGTATTTAATTTCTGATCTTATTGTTTTGCTGCTATTTCTATTATATGGCAACACTAAATATATTGTCATCGTTTCATCTTAAAATTAAATTAAACTTTTTATGCAAAAGAAAAGGTGTAACATTTTGCATATTGTACATATTAATTTTATAAATGCAATATATATATTATGTATATATAAGTATATTAGCTTTTATACGCACATGAAAAAAAGCCTTAATAAATTAACACATCATCATACCGCATTAAAAAATGGTGTGATGCGGATTTGATGGTAATTAACCTAAAATATGTAAAAAATAAAGAAAACAAATATTTCTTAATGATAATGTTATGTGATGCAATTTTTCATTGTAATTGTTATTATTTTATTTATTTTTTTTTGTTTTGCCCACTTAATTTAAAATCTAACATATTTTTTGTTTATTTTCTTTATACTTACCAAAGTTAATATGTAAGTGTAATATGTATGTATATATTTTGAAGTAATACCAAACTAACCACTATCAATGGTTGAGTTAACATCAAGGTGCACACAACTACATATTATGTACACATAGGCCTTATTTTGGTTTTTCATTTTGTTGCAAATAATTAATATCTGATGAATTTCCATAGAATGTAATGAATCAAACCAACCAAAATATTTACCAAGAGTTTCAGTACGTGAATATGTATATACATAAGTTCAAATATATATTAATAACTCTTATATATCTTAGCAATTTGTATGATGGCATCTTATTTAATCGTAATGAGGATTATAAAAACGGTATACAATAACTAATATTATTGCAAAAATCAGAGACATGCGAAAAATTAAAGAAATACGTATATAATTTTTATTAGAGATCTTAGAATTCTAACAAAATGATTTCATATTTAATTTCGATGCACTTAAAAAACTGTTACGGCTTATTAAGTGAAACTTTTACTGAAAGTGAAATCGTGGTGAAATCGAATGGAGTATTTTTTTTTACCGAGGATCAGTGGGAAGCTTCGAAAATAAACCAATGAAACTATGTTAAGTTCTTTGAGCCTATGATGACCTAATGACCTATTCTAAACTTTGGTTTTAAAACGGCGTGGTTTTTGTGCCTTAAAGATAGTGTGCGTCTTTAACGAACAAAAACCACTTCGTTTTAAAACCAAAGTTTAGAATAGGTCATTTAATATAAATGCGTACAGCATGATTTCGAAGATGAGAATAAGGAAAAGATTTTTTGAGCAGGTTTGGAAAATTTGAGAAATTGTGAATTATGGGAAAAAGTTAGCGGTAAATTTTGATGAAAGACGTTAATATTCTTCTTAATTGTAGATACAAACCAATTTTTAATAATTAAATAATAGACACAAGCCAATATTTAAATTTACATGTAGTTTTATCAACGACTAAAATCATGAAGAAACTACATGTATTTTTAAACAATATTCAAAAATCATTTTGATTTTAAATAAAGGAATGATTATCATCATCCTCTGGAACTACAGCCCGGGATGGGCCCTGATCTCCTATATAACACGCTGTCAAAGTTTTCGATCTACTACCGTTGTCCTCCAGTTACGAACACCTATACTACCTTTAAGTCATTTTCCATATTATCTATCCATATACTTCTAGGTCGGCCTCTATGACGTCTACCAATATTATTCTGGTATCAAAAGTAGTGAGAGCGCCATCTTGGGGCATTCTTATTACATAACCCGTCTATTTTATTCTTTTATTCTAATAAATTATAAAAGAAAGATAAATAGATAAATTAGAATTTTTTTTAAATTCGGTAAAAGATCTAATATGAATCAACGAAAAACTAAGGTATAAGGGATAAGATTTATTATTATATTTATTAATAACATTTAATTTTACTTAAAACCTAATCTTTCCTTAACAATTTTCTAATGTTGTCGTGACACCTCTGCTCATTGCGATAAATATGTATATATAAAGATATTTTGTATTGGACAAGTAAAAGTACATTCAAAATTTTAAATTCTCTGTATGGTCATTTAACTAAGTACTTATATATTGATAATGTGATATTGAGAAGAATGAGATTTAAATATTATATGAGTGCAGGATGTACAAAATAATACATATATATATATATATATAGTATTCATTACAGATGTTACTCTTATAATTCTTCATATAACGAAAGTCAAATTTAATCTGCATATATATACACATACATACATACATATATACCATTAAATTATATTTTGTACAACTAAGTAAGAAGAGTACATATTATAAGTAATTGTTTTTTAACCGGAATTTCGGTTTTCGAACATTGTTTAAAAATAGGTGAAATTTCTTAATTCTAAAATATTTATAAAGGTGTACATACTACATATACATTATACATAAACAGAAACAGGTGTATAATATAAATAATAACAGGTGTTTAAATCAAATCTAATAAAAAGTATTTGTGAAAGTGTTATACATTTATTTATGGTTATATTTGAGTACATTAAAATTTGTTTTCATTAAAATTCTGGAATATTAATGAGAAATGCATTACTGAAAATTAATTAAATAATTTTCTACAATTAAAATACAATCAAATTAGCAAAATTTATTCATTGTGAAATTTTTAATATATATGTATGTATGTATATATATAGATAAAAGGAATTTTATTTTATTTTATTATTTAAAATTAAATTTATTTAATAAGAATTGTTTTTAATAAAAGATATTTTAGGATTAAAAAGAATTTTTTTAAAATAAATTCAATAGGTTAATGAATGCAAAAGCATATATATATATATATATATATATATATACATTATTGGATTTATATTTTGATGTAAATAAACTCGTATTACAATTTACAATATCAATAATTTATGTAAAAAAAAAATAAAATTTTTAATTATTATTTTCAATTATTTTTTAATAGCATTCCATAGTTATTACGAAATAAAAAAAAATGTATATTTAGAATGATTATATTTAGAATGCACAGTACACAGTCATCTATGATGAGGGTGTACTGTGCAGTGAAAACTAATTTTCCGTCTATCATATAAAAAATGATTCATCAACCGTTAGAAATTGATTAAAAAATTACTTAAATTATGATGAAATAACTGCAATAATCACAATCTTACTTCAACACTCTATATACTAGCGGTTCTCTGAAGTTTAGTAGGTAGGTAACTTTTACTCTGTTTTACAGATATAGACAAAGGCAAAGTGGGTTTTTAAAAATAAAGATATGAATATTCTGAATAAATAATTATTTGTGGTTTTCCAAAACGAAATCTTCAATGAGAGCTTCCGCTGTCCATACCCATGAAGGAATTTTTTGAACTTGCCGAAATTTAACAAATGCTTAGATAAATTTGTTGGATTGTTTTTTCTTTTTTTTTTGCAATGGTATACATGAGAATCATCGAAACACACTGTAGATAAGTGGAACAAGCACGAGTGTTTGGAAGTTTAATTCACTAAAAACCACCTCCCTTTTATGACTAAAGCATTTGTTGTAATATGTCCTTTAGTACTAATGTATTCACCTTGGTCAAGTGAAGTAAATATGCATGTTACTTGGTTATTTTTGAAGCTCAGTCTAATATTCATATGCATTTTTTTCTAGCATACTAAAATTGTGTTAAGTCTTTCTATAAGGACTGATTTTTTACAGATTTTATTTAAAAAATATTTTATGTTTTAACTTATATGGTATTCTATATTCGTTTATGATTATTTTGTCACAAATTAAAAATAAACGAACGTTAATTTTTTTTTATCAAACATTTAACTGCTTTTTAGCACATTTTTCAAAAAAAAAAACTTTTAAAAATTGGTTTAGTAGTTTACTTTGTTTGTCTGGCTGTTTACAAAACTTTTACACTATGTTAAAGATTAATGTGAAATTAACCATGAGTAAGTTTCTTAAAACAATTAATGTCGTAGAACCATTTTTTTTATGTAATAACACTTCTTACTCCTTATAAAATTTTAAAAAGCTCTATTTTCAAAAATCTGAAAGCTACCAACGGGGGGATTTTTTTTTACCTTTATAAATCAGTATCAAAATTCTACAATTTTTGTTATTTATTATTTAAATTTACCGTTATGTGTTGACAAAATTTTTCTTCCTTCATAACTTCGCCACACTTTGAGTTAGAATTCTGAAATTTTAAGAGAAGAAAAAACTTTCAGAATTGCTTACATTAGAAATATTTTTTGTGTCTGTTGCTGTTTAAAACCTATTATTGGTCAAAAATTTAAATGTTGCTATTTTTAGACATTTGTAACTTACATTAGTAACTTACCTGTACCATCAATGTTTCCAAATTAAACGCAATTATCTCTTATAAAATGTGGGCCTTAAAAAACTATTTGATTTGTATCATACCTTATTTTTAAATTGCATTTTGCATTGCAATAATATTCAATTTTCGAAAAAAAAAAAAAATACAATGCAACCACTGTAAGTCTTGTGTTAGTTTGAATATGTGAAAATGTCAATGAAATTTAAACTTATCGCAAATAATTTAACTTTACATCTTAAAATTTGTATAATGAAAATATTTGTTATGTATTTTTAAAATAATTAAATTTTTTTTTTATTTATTTAATAAAAACAAAAATTGAACTTTGAATTAAAATTACCATATTTAAATGGTAAAATACAAAATAATTAAAAAAAAAAAAAAAATCTAATAATTATTAAAAATAAATTAAAAATTTTATGATTCGTGTAAATTATGGAGATGTTGTTTCAAATTAAAATAAAAGGTAAAACAACATTGATAATAATAAAAAACAAAAAACTAATCTTGTTATTATTTAAATTTAAAATGAACTTAAAATGCAATTAACAAAAAACAACAAAAAAATAACTATTTGCTGTATAAAAAAAAAAAAAATAAAATTTAAAAAAAGCTTTTTGCAAATAAAAATAAAATCTAAAAATAAAAACATGTCAACAACATATCCATATATATGTAAATATGAGTACAATATTTTTAAATTGATATAAAAAAAAAAAAAAAATAGGTATGGTAGTTATTAATCTCAGTTACTTTTTTTTTTGTTTTGTTTGTCTTTTCAATAGTTATTACTGTGAAGCGTTAATATCTCACGTAAATCTTCAGTTTGTTTTTTTTTTTTTTTGGCAATTCACTACATGGTATCAAAGATAAATTTCCATGATAATTACATGTATTATTTATGATTATTAATAATATCAGTAAAGGGAGGCGGTTGTTTATTAGAACTTAAAAAAAAAGAAAACAAAAAAGAGTATAACAAGTAAAAATAAAATACGTAAATTATTTTCGCCTCACAATATGCTGTGCCTTTGAATTTTCTTTAAGGTCATATTTATAAATTATATCAGTGTAGTGTAGATGTTTTTTTTTTTTTTTTTTGCATTTAGATTTTTTAGTCAAATCAGTTTTATAACTAAACACAAAAATATAATACATATAGAAAAAAGTTAATTACATCATTTTTTTTATAATTGCTTAAAAGATGTCATATAAAGACAACAATTTTACTATCAAGCGTTACTACGACAAAGAAATACGCCTATACGAGGCTACGACAAAGATAAATAAATTTTTGAAAATGAAAATACGTATACTTATCCACTTCCTCTGATGGGATTTAATCGAAAAGTTGTTATTTAATCTGAAGTAGATCGATGAAGTTATTTTATTTAATACAAGCTACAACTTACTAATCACAAAAAATGAAAGTTTCACTATAGTTTCATCTTTCTCAGAGCATCATTTATTAGTTCTACCTATAGTGTATTAAATTATAATGGTTCAACCTTATAATATATCTCAAAACATACCTCATAATAAAATTTAAAGAGTACATCACATATAGAGTATAAGATAAGCTTTACTGAATGAATTATATCATACATATATCTTGTATGTTTGTAAAAAAATGTTTATCTTAAACTAATCTTTCCATTTAATTATGCTTATTATAATAATACTTAAGTAGTAAATACGCTGATAGTCCTTAAAGTTGTTAATATTGTTATACAATAATATCTGCATTCGTCGTTTCTTCATCGTTTTTTCTACATCAAATATATTGATATTTATATAGTTCAATTATTTTTATACAATGCTGTCTAATGAATCTAATTAAAATCACTTTATTGATATAATTTCATAAATTAATTATATTTTAATAATAATAAATGCTAAATCTTAATTTCAAAGCTCTTTTAATTTAGTCTCTTCTCTTACAAAAAAAAAAAAATTAAAATTCCAACAACATCGTATTATTTATAAAATATCTTCTAAACAATGATTAATGACAATCATCTCAATTGAAATAAAATCTTCATTTAAATAGTTTCAACGGAGCAGCAAAAAAGTTTTATATGATTTTATATAAATATGTTAGTTTATTTGTATTAGAGATACCTATAGGTGAACCTATCATTATTTTCCTATATTTGATACGTGCTCCTGCTACAACTAAAATAAATTAAAAAATACACTTTTACAGGTTCCCAGCTAAATTCCAATTTCCCCAATCATCCTTCCCACATCCCTATTCCCAAAACCAAACTGTACATTTGTATTAAAGGTTCCATTCTAAAGTTTGGTTTTAAAGGAGGGGGGGGGGGTGGTTTTCGTTGGTTTAAGTCCAACACTACCCTAAGGAACTACGTGTAGTTCCTCTTGGTGATTTTCGAGTTTTCCACCAACCCTCGTAAAAAAAAAAAAATTACCCTCTTACTTTTCTTTAATAACCTTTTTTCCTCAACTTTCATCACAGTTAGTTCAAACTATATGTATACAAATAAATACAACACAAAAAGTTCCCAGCTATAAATTATCCTCTTACTTTTCTCTAATATACAACATTCATCCCATAGTCGGTTTCATTAAAACTATATATTTATACAAATAAATACCTACCAACACAAGTTCCTAAAAAATTTTTCCATAAACCATAATACAACACAAGTTCCTAAAAAATTTTTCTTAACTTGTACAAAAAAAAACATTCTTTAAAATTATATAATCAAATTTTACTCAGAATTGTTCTTGAAATTTTAATTTTTTATAAAAAAAAAAAAAATAAAAAAAAAATTCATATCATTCTAATTTACCAAAACAATCTTTGCCCTTTATTAAACATAATTTTCGAAGTTCATATTCAATCAATAAAAAAAGATCTTGAGTTCAAAGTTTTTGTATAATCAAAATAAATGTTTTGTGATAAGATTCCAAAAAAAAAAAGAAACATCTATGGATCTATGCATTATCAATTCCGGCTATTCAACAAAAAAAAATACAAATGTTATCTCATGCAGACTCAAAACATTTTATTTTTTCAAATTCCAGACAATTGATTTGGTCTGCAAAAAAAAAAAAAAAAAAAAAAAAATAGCAAGATAGAAAAAAAAAAAAAAGAGACAACAGACAACAAAAATTCTAATCAATTTTAATAATGGAAAGGTGTCGTAAATAAATATAAAATATCTCGGCTACAGTTTTGACTCCTTGTTGTGATACCATTAATTATATAAAAACATAGTAACATAATTTAAATATTAAACAAAAAAAAAAACAAATTTTAATTTTTTTTTTTAACAGATAACAAATTTTTATTTAAATTTTTTTTTTTTTTTTATTTTAAACACAAATTGTACATAAAAATATTTTTTTTTTTGTTTTTTCTTTTTTTAAATTGATAACAAAACATGGTTAGAAAAGATAGAAAAAAAAATAATTAAATAACATAAGAAAAACAATAAAATTGTTGCAGTCATAAAAAGACAATAAAAAAAAAAAAAAACTGGACCCGGAATTAAATAAATTTATTTATTCCTTGATCTTTTGTTTTTTTTTTGTTTTTTTGTGTTTTTTAATATGTAATTTTAATATCTATTACTTGTAACAGATTCTTCATCATCTTGTTCTATTATTATTGATTTTAATATTTTATTTTTTGAATATAAATTTTTATAATCATAATCATCATTATTAATATTATTTTGTTTTTTTAATTTTGAATTTTTTGTTCTTTTATTACCAGCACATAACATTCTATATTCATCACCCAATAATGATAAACCATATTTTTTTGGTCGATTTCTTGTTATTTTATCATCATTTGGTATTAAAAACCAATATTCATCTAATAATGGTTTTAAACCAGGCATTTTTTTTAATTCTTTTAATAAATCTGATCTTTTTGTAATTTTATTCATTGCTAAAAATTTTAATGATACTGGTTGTGATATTGAATTAATTAAACGTATTGCACATCTTGATGATGTTGAACATATCATTGGATATAAATTAATATCTTTTGGTATATTTTTAAATGCAATACCCAATGGTTTACGATTTAAATAAAATTCTAAATGACCATAAAATAAATCTAAATAAATACCAACAATACAACCTTGTGTTATACGTTGACAATAATTTAATACAATACCTTTATGAGTTTTATAACCACGATATGATAAACCCCATGATTGATTTGTTCTACCTAAACCGCTAACAAAATTATATTGAAATTCTTGTAAATTAATTTTATCAGTACCAATACCAAACATTTCATCTGTACCAGATAATGTTGTTATTATTTGCATTTCCCAATAATGTATAAAATTTTTTTTTAATATTTTTTCACCACGTACAAATTCTGTACCTTGACTATATACTGGATGAAATGTTATATCTGGACCATTAATATATGTATCTGAATTAATTATTGATTTTTTATCCCATAACCATTCTTTTCTTTTATTTAAATAACCATTATCAATACATTTACAATAATATAATTCATGTACATTTTTATTATTTAATACATCAATATTACGTGGAAATTCACAATTACAAAACGGTGGGGTTATATTTGTTTTATTTGGTGGTATACCACTTAAATGAAAATCACTTTCTTTTAGCATTATCACAATATATGTATGTATGTAAGTTTTTGTTTTTTATTGTTTTTTTTTTTATTTTTTTTTTATTTATAGTTTTTATTTTATATTTTAATATATATATATATATATATAATCAATGATCATCAATAAATGATTAAATTAAATTTTAAATATTGTTTTAAAATTTTTTATTTGTTTTAAATATTAAATAGTTCAAACTCATAAATAATTATGTAAAATATTAAAAGTTTTAATGTCTAGTTATTTTTCCACAATATTACAACAACAAAAAAAACGAAAAAAATAAAATAAAACTATAAATTTATAAATACAATGTGTTCAGCAGACAGACAGCAGTGCAGTATACAGTCGCTCTCTGTTTACAATGACTTTTTATCAAAAACTTTTTAAAGTAAACAAAAAATAATATTCACAATAGTTCTTTAATTATGATTTTAATTATTATTATTTTAATAAAAATGTTTATTTATAATGTTTTTTCGTTTTTTTTTTTTTTTTATTTAATAAAAATAAAAATTAAACTATATTTTAGATCAAAAGTAATCAATATTAATGTTTATTTCAAATAAACAAATACCGCTTGGCTCCAAAAAAAAAAAAAAAAAATATTCAATTTCTAGAATTATTATTTTATATTTAATAAAAATAATTAAACTTAAAGTTAATTTATTGAGTGTTAATTTACAACTGATAGAATTTATATAAAAGATCACGAATATTAAAGCTGATTAGCTTTTGTAAAAAATTCTAAATAAAAAATAATAAAAAATAAAAAAAAAATGAATTAAAAGTTTTATACATTTTTATTTGTTCCAATACATAAAAACATTTATATATTTATTTATTTATTATTATTATTATTATTTTTTTTTTTTTCATTTCAATTAAAATACATATGGGGAATTGGGGATTCATTTTGAGATTTTTACTCTTCCTAATATAGAATTGAACTTGATATTTGAGTGGAATTAAATTTTACTTTGTATACATGTACATATGTATATTATAAGTACAATATGTATAAATATGAAGATTTTATTTGTATTTATGTATAGTACCTGATAGTAGTACATCGATATATATTTATCGATATATATATATATGTAAATTATAATAATAAAAACTAGAATATAAATCGAATAATTCACATAAAATGTCATTTTAAGTATAGAGTAAAATATTATCATTTTTTTACATTATAGCTTATATTTTATAGGTACATTTTATTGTACATATTATTTATATTGTATGACTTTCTATCAGAGCTTTTTAGAAATTTTTTTTTTTTGTTTTCTTTTTATGGTTTCAATGGGGTTCTGTTTTTTTTTTTTTTTTATAATAGAAAATGTTCTTCATATATACATATATATATAATATATGTATATATACTTGAATAAATGAATTTAAAAATAATGTATATACAATTAAATACATCGCATTTCCAAGTCATCGGTTCGATGTATTCGATGTTGGAGTAAATTTTTATTTTAAGTGAATATATTAATATATATAGAATTTAAATCTGCAACACCTTATCTATGCCAAAGATTTAGAGAATAAAAAAAAAAAAAGAATAATTTATTTGTTATTTTTTGTTTGTGTTTTTTGTTTCAATGAAAAAAAGGACTTTTAAGTTTTTATTTTTTCTCATGTTTTTCTACTTGAAGTTCAACGTGTTCAAACGAATAAATAAAAAAATATGCACTAAAGCATAAGACCAGCTTAGAAAGGCACATAAATGTATATAGAAGCTTCAAAACTTCTACATTTCAAAAATACCAATAGAAGGCTTAAAAAAAACTATAGGCTACTAAATTTAGCGATAAACGAAGATCACCATCATGAAGATCTGCAAATTCCAGTATATCTGTAAGAGTTGACGTAAAATTAATTAGTTTAGTTTCAGACTATAGTTTTAATATTTTAAAACAGCAGTGATGTGTTTAGTCAGTTAAAGTCTCACATAACTGTCTTGCGGACAGAAATCTTTTGATGATTCTCACCATCTTTACCCAAACAAAAAATAGAAAAAACTTGAATTTTTAATTAATCCTGATGGATCCTTTAATTTATATGTTTAGATCAGTTCCTTTTACACGATTCCTTTTGCATGATTCTAAATGATTGAAAATTATACGATAAGGTTGAAGTCTTTTGTTCTTCCTACTTTAGGTCCTTTTTATTATCAGCATCTTGCCAGAAATAATCGTAAAGAATCAATTTGACTAAAATTTTTATGTATATTAGAGGAAAAATTTAATATTTTAATTTATTTGTATCAAATTTAACTGGTGCACCTAATGGGGCAAATACTTTTTGATCTCTTCCTTTCGTTAATTCAGTGAACAAACATTTGATAAAGTTATTTTGACTTTTTAAAAAATGATAAATATTTTTTAAATTGTATATATATAATGGAGCGGATTAATCTGTATATATATATATATATAATCATGGTTTACTTTTTCAGAATACATATTTAATATATCTATAAATTTCTTAAAATTATCAAATTTTTATTGTTTGTTTTTATTATTAATTTTAATAAAATTGAAATTTATGCTTTGTTTGGGTTGGTCTTATCAAGAAAATAAATATAAATTTGAATAAATAAATAGAAAAAATTAATGATAATAATAAAATAGAAAAAATAAAATGATTAAATAATGTTGTTGTTCTTTTATATTATATGTATATATATATATATATATTATGTATAACTATTTTAAGGTTAGGTGTACTTATTTTTTTTTTTTTTACTTCCTATTTATTTTATATATACATAATATTCATATTTTAGATGAAGACGGTTAATAAAAATTTTTATATTTAAAAATAAATATTAAAATAAATTGTATTTGTTTTAAAATACAATGAACTTTGATTTTAATATTAAAATTATTCAGAATTATTTTTTTATTTCGCAATATAAGATGACTGTATATATACTACATATATATATATATTAAAAAATTTAATTTAACTAAAGATTAATAGTTTTGATATCAAAAATATAATTTTATAAAGTATATTAGAATCAGTTTATTTATGCTTTTAAGAAATAGCAAAGTTACAAGGTTATATGAATTTACCTTGAAAATTTTAAAGAAAATGAAGTTAACACTGTAATAACAAAGAATTAATATTTTAAGTAATAAAAATTTTGTTTTTATATTTTTCAATTTTACTTTAATAAAAGTATTTCTGAAATATCGATTTTTTTTTGTTTTATAAATCAAGGCAAAAAAAAAAAAAGAAAACATCATTTCTTGCAAAATAAAACTATTAGAGTTATGGAATCTTTAAAATGGATATCATTTCGTGGATATCAAGAATAAAACGTTAATATTCTAATATTTATTAACGTTTTATTCTTTGACGAAATGATATAATGATATAAATAAAACGTTAATATTCCAGCCAATGATGTAGTGATTAAGACACCGGCCTTAAGGTCTCGGGTTCAAACCCTGGCTGGCTGGATCATATAGATTAATATAAAATAATATAGATTTTTCTTATAATATGTATAATTAAATTAAAAAGAGGTATATATATATATGTCTTATAAAATTTATAATTAATATCATATTGTAATATATAATAAAATAATAATAAAATATAATTCTTGTGTAAGATAATAGATATGGCGTAGAACTAAAGAAACGTTTTGTTTTGTACAATAGCTACAGCCGAGTAATCAACGGCTTAGTGAAATAATGATTCCAGGAACTGAAGCTTTGTCAAATATGAACAATAAATGACTTAGTGGATGCTCTATGCTCAGTATAGGAGTAAGAAAAAACAAAAAAAATTCTAATCTAATAAATAAGGAAGAAATTCTGTTTGTTTGTTTATTTGTTTGTTTGTTTGTTTGTTTGTGCCCTTTTCACGTAAAAACCACCAGTCCGATTGCAACCAAATTTTGCAGGAACGTTCCTACGACCCCGGAAAGTGTTATAGGCTATATCGCGTTTCAGTTCATTAACCCATTGCGGCCCGAGGGCCATTTAAAGCCGTTTCTTTTTTTCGTTGTCCTGCCTAAACAGTTTGATCGATTGAGTTGAAAATTTGGACAAATATTCTTCTTATCATTGGACGGGTACCGAAGAAATTTGGATTCAATATGTTACCCGGATTCGGCCCGGCGGGCTTCCAAAAAATTTTTTGTTTCCGATTTATGTCCAATTTTGTATGGTGGTTTTCTGGTCTGAAAAAAACCCTGTGACAAATTTTTATGAAGATCCGGTAACCCGTTTGGGCACGAGAGCCGAACAAAGTTCATTAAATTTTTTGTCCTGCTAAAACGGTTTGACCAATTGAGTTGAAAATTTACAACAGTGTAGCTCTTTACCACAGGAGCTCACTGAGTTGATTTGGTTTCGATTCATTAACCCGTTTCGGCACCAGGGGTCAGTGAAGTTTTGTAATTTACTTAGTTGTCGCTTTTAAACTGTTTGGACAATTGAGTTAAAAATTTATCAAAGTGTAGCTCTTTACCGCAGGAGCTCACTGAATTGATTTGGTTACGATCCATTAACCCGTTTCGGCACCAGGACTCAATGAAGTTTTTCAATTTCTTTGTTGTCGCGCTTAAACGGTTTTGCCAATTGATTTGAAAATTTACAAAAGTGTAGCTCTTTACCACAGGAGCTCACTGAGGACATTTGGTTACGATCCATTAACCCGTTTCGGCACCAGGGCTCAATAAAAATTTTTAATTTCTTTGTTGTCGCACTTAAACGGTTTTACCAATTGAGTTGAAAATTTGCAAAAGTGTAGGTCTTTATAACAAAAGCTTTCTGAGTTCATTTGGTTCCGATACATTAACCCATCAGGCTTCAGGCCATGAAATTCTCATTTTTTGTTGTTGTGCTTAAACGATTTGACCAATTGAAAATTTGCACAAGTACTGCACTTTGGCACACAAACTCATTCAATAAATTTTGTTCTGATACATTAACACATTTCGACACGATAGACTGTAAAAAAAAATTTTTGTTTCTAATTTCTGTCTAATTTGGCAGGATGAATTTATGGTTCTAAATTAAGCTTGTGATAAAATGTTTGTTAACGTTTGTTAACCCATTTCCGCACGAGCACTTATTAATAATATTTTGCCTAATTTTGTGTATTGTTATTATTATTAAAAAGATATTTCCAACACTCTTTACTTTTGTCTATATGTTTCTAATATTCCATAAAAACCTTTCAATGCAAATTTCTAATATAGAACAGTAATTAAACTAACCTTATTAAGTATCTTAAGAATACTGTGTTTAAATCTTAACAACATAACATTTTCGGCCGTTGTTAAAAAACAGAAACAATCTCCTACATTAGACAATCATCATGCCATCATTCAGAAATGCATTGCTTACATGTGGTGATCTACCTATATAAGATGCACGTGTATAACATGTTTCCCATAAAATATCATTGAAATATGTACATATAGTATGTATAATATCCGTATATTTAAAAATACTATAAACTTAATCAATCAAATTAGAAAAGATATTCACATTTCTGTACATCATTTAATCAAAAATGAGCACATACATATTTAAAGAACAGAAAACCTTACATTCTTATCCATATACAATTTTTACACATATTTTTAGCCAATCACTTTGGAAACATAATTAGAAAAACTAAAGGTAAAAAAATTCTGCTTGATTTATAAAGGTAAAAAACAATCATATATTTTTTATATTGAAAATATGTTAAACAGAACCTGAAATGTACGCATTTAAAAAGAAGTTTTTTCAAAATTTGAAGAGCTGTCGGTGCTGTAGGATCTCTAACGGTGAGGGTACATAAAGAAGTTGTTCTACAACAATTCTCTTTTAAGAGACCTATGCATAGTTAATATTTCATTGCTCTTTATTAAACAGTATATAAGTTTTAACAGACGGAGGGACAGAGCGAACTTAATAACAAATTTTTCAAAATGTGCTTAAAAGGATAATTCACCAAAACATGAAGTGACATTACTTACAAGAAAAAATTGATTACAATATGGTCTTTTATAATTTAAATACGATTTTATGTTTCGGTATTAACGAATATTAACGAATATATAAGTTTTGAAAACAGACGGAGGGACAGAGCGAACCTAATAGCAAATTTTTCAAAATATGCTGAAAAGGATAATTCACAAAAACATGAAGTGACATTACTTACGAAAAAAAATGTACTACATTATGGTCATAATTGAAATGCGATTTTATGTCTCGGTATTAAAGAATATATTGTGGAAATTCACTTCGCCGTAATTGTGTACTCAATAGATTACTGATTCCTTTAAAAAATTTTTGTAGAAGAATTGTCTCTAATTCTTGGCTCTGTTTATTAACTAAATCTAATAAAAAATAGAATATAAACTACCAGCATCTGTAAATGCATAGTAATAAGTTAACTATATTAATTAAATTATATTAACGCAGAAACAAAAGCTAATAATTTTTATTTCACAAAGCCAATAAAATACTCCGGGCAACGCCGGGTACTCTGCTAGTCTAATAAATAAGGAAGAAATTCTGTTTGTTTGTTTGTTTGTGCCCTTTTCACGTAAAAACTACCAGTCCGATTGCAACCAAATTTTGCAGGAACGTTCCTACGACCCCGGAAAGTGTTATAGGCTATATCGCGTTTCGGTTCATTAACCCATTGCGGCCCGAGAGCCATTTAAAGCCGTTTCGTTTTTTCGTTGTCCTGCCTAAACGGTTTGATCGATTGAGTTGAAAATTTGTACAAATGTTCTTCCTAGCATTGGACGGGTGCCAAAGAAATTTGGATTCAATATGTTATCCGGATTCGACCCGGCGGGCTTCCAAAAAATTTTTTGTTTCCGATTTTTGTCCAATTTTGTATGGTGGTTTTATGGTCTGAAAAAAAGCCTGTGACAAATTTTTATGAAGATCCGGTAACCCGTTTGGGCACAAGAGCCGAACAAAGTTCATTAAATTTTTCTGTTGTTCTGCTAAAACGGTTTGACCAATTGAGTTGAAATTTTACAATAGTGTAGCTCTTTACCACAGGAGCTCACTGAGTTGATTTGGTTTCGATCCATTAACCCGTTTCGGCACCAGGAGTCAGTGGAATTTTGTACTTTACTTAGTTGTCGCACTTAAACTGTTTGGCCAATTGAGCTAAAAATTTATCAAAGTGTAGCTCTTTACCGCAGGAGCTCACTTAGTAGATTTGGTTACGATCCATTAACCCGTTTCGGCACCAGGACCCAATGAAGTTTTTCAGTTTCTTTGTTGTCGCGCTTAAACGGTTTTGCCAATTGATTTGAAAATTTACAAAAGTGTAGTTCTTTACCACAGGAGCTCACTGAGGAGATTTGGTTACGATCCATTAACCCGTTTCGGCACCAGGGCTCAATAAAAATTTTTAATTTCTTTGTTGTCGCACTTAAACCGTTTTACCAATTGAGTTGAAAATTTACAAAAGTGTAGGTCTTTATAACAAAAGCTTTCTGAGTTGATTTGGTTACGATACATTAACCCATCAGGCTTCAGGCCATGAAATTCTCATTTTTTGTTGTTGTGCTTAAACGATTTGACCAATTGAAAATTTGCACAAGTACTGCACTTTGGCACACAAACTCATTCAATAAATTTTGTTGTGATACGTTAACACAATTCGGCAGGATAAACCGTCAAAAAAAATTCTAATTTGTGTCTAATTTGGCAGGATGAAGTTATGGTTCCAAATAAAGCCTATGACAAAATGTTTGTTAATATTTTGTTTGTTGTTAGCCCATTTCCGCACGAGCACCTATTAAAAGTATTGTGCCTAATTTTTTTTATTATTATTATTATTATTATTAAAAAGATATTTTCAACACTCTTTACTTTTATCTATACTGTTTTTAATATTCCATAAAAACCTTTTAATGCAAATTTCTAATATAGAACAGTAATTAAAGTAACCTTATTAAGTATCTTAAGAATACTGTGTTTAAGTCTTAACAACATAACATTTTCCGCCGTTGTCAAAAAGCAGAAACAATCTCCTATATTAAACAATCATGATGTCATCATTCAGAAATGCATTACTTACATGTGGTCTACCTATATAAGATGCATGTGTATAACATATTTCCCATAAAATATCATTGAAATATGTACATATAGTATGTATAATTGCGTAAATTTAAAAATACTTTAGACATAATCAATTAAATTAGAAAACATTTTCACATTTCTGTATAGTATTTAATCAAAAATGAGTACATACATATTTAAAGAACTGAAAACCTTACATTCTTATCCATACACAATTTTTACACATATTTTTAACCAATCAATTTAAAAACATAATTAGAAAAAGTAACCGTAAAAAAATTCCGGTTGATTTATAAAGGTAAAAAACAATCATGTATTTTTTATATTGAAAATATGTTAAACAGAACCTGAAATGTACGCATTTAAAAAGAAGTTTTTTCAAAATTTGAAGAGCTGTCGGTGCTGTAGGATCTCCAACGGTGAGGGTATATAAAAACGTTGTTCTACAAGATTACTCTTTTAAGAGACCTATGCATAGTTAATATTTCATTGCTCTTTATTAAACAGTATATGAGTTTTAACAGACGGAGGGACAGAGCGAACTTAATAACAAATTTTTCAAAATGTGCTTAAAAAGATAATTCACCAAAACATGAAGTGACATTACTTACAAAAAAAAATTGATTACATTATGGTCTTTTATAATTTAAATACGATTTTATGTTTCAGTATTAACGCATATTAACGAATATATAAGTTTGGAAAACAGACGGAGGGACAGAGCGAACCTAATAACAAATTTTTCAAAATGTGCTTAAAAGGATAATTCACAAAAACATGAAGTGACATTACTTACGAAAACAAATGTACTACATTATGGTCATAATTGAAATTCACTTCGCCGTCATTGTGTACTCAATAGATTATTGATTCCTTTAAAAAATTTGAAGAATTGTCTCTAATTCTTGGCTCTGTTTATTCAATTTAACTAAATCTAATAAAAATAGAATATAAACTACCAGCATCTGTAAATGCATAGTAATAAGTTAACTATATTAATTAAATTATATTAACGCAGAAACAAAAGTTAATAATTTTTATTTCATAAAGCCAATAAAGTACTCCGGGCAACGCCGGGTACTCTGCTAGTCTAATAAATAAGGAAGAAATTCTGTTTGTTTGTTTGTTTGTTTGTTTGTTTGTGCCCTTTTCACGTAAAAACCACCAGTCTGATTGCAACCAAATTTTGCAGGAACGTTCCTACGACCCCGGAAAGTGTTATAGGCTATATCGCGTTTCGGTTCATTAACCCATTGTGGCCGGAGAGCCATTTAAAGCAGTTTCGTTTTTTCGTTGTCCTGCCTAAACGGTTTTATCGATTGAGTTGAAAATTTGGACAAATATTCTTCCTATCATTGGACGGGTACCGAAGAAATTTGGATTCAATATGTTACCCGGATTCGGCCCGGCGGGCTTCCAAAAAAATTTTTGTTTTCGATTTATGTCCAATTTTGTATGGTGGTTTTATGGTCTGAAAAAAAGCCTGTGACAAATTTTTATGAAGATCCGGTAACCCGTTTGGGCACGAGAGCCGAACGAAATTCATTAAATGTTTTTGTTGTCCTGCTTAAACGGTTCAATCAATTGATTTGAAAACTTGCAAAACTGTTGCTCTGTAGCCTAAAAGTCCACTAAGTTAATTTGGTTATGATCCATTAACCCGTTTCGGCACCAGGTCTCAATGAAGTTTTTTAATTTCTTTGTTGTCGCGCCTAAACGACTTGACTAATTTAGTTGTAAATTTATAGAAGTGTGACTCTTTACCATGGAATCTCACTAAGTTGATTTGGTTATGATTCATTAATCCGTTTCGGCACCGGAGCTCAATGAAGTTTTTTAATTTCTTTATTGTCGCGCCTAAACGGCTTGACTAATTTAGTTAAAAATTTACAGAAGTGTAGCTCTTTACCATGGAATCTCACTAAGTTGATTTGGTTATGATTCATTAACCCATTTCGGCAGCAGGGTTCAATGAAATTTTTTAATTTCTTTGTTGTCGCGCCTAAACGGCTTGACTAATTTAGTTGAAAATTTACAGAAGTGTAACTGTTTATCACAGAAACTCACTAAGTTGATTTGGTTATGATTAATTAATCCGTTTTGGCACCAGAGCTCAATGAAGTTTTTTAATTTCTTTGTTGTCGCGCCTAAACGGCTTGACTAATTTAGTTGAAAATTTACAGAAGTGTAACTCTTTATCACAAAAGCTCACTGGGTTGATTTGGTTAAGATCTATTAACCCATTTCAGCAGCAGGGTTCAATGAAGTTTTTTAATTTCTTTGTTGTCGCGCCTAAACGGCTTGACTAATTTAGTTGAAAATTTACAAAAGTGTAGCTCTTTACCACAAAAGCTCACTGACTTGATTTGGTTACAACCCACTAACCCGTTTCGGCACTAGGACTCAATGAAGTTTTTTAATTTCTTTGTTGTCGCGCTTAAGTGGTTCGACCAATTGAGTTGAAAATTTACAAAAGTCCTGCGACCAATTTTTCTTAAGTTTTGTTAGTCCATTTCGAGTGTCTAAAGTCTAAACTATTATTTTTTCAATACTTAATTTTTGGTAAATATTGAGTGGTTAATTTTTTGAAATGTTATTATTATTAATGATATTTTCAAAATTCTTTACTTTTATCTATGTATATTTTTTTGTTATTTCATAAAAAGCTTTCAATGTAAATTTCTAAAATCTAATTGTGATCAAAATAACCTAATTAAGTAGGTACCTATCTTAAGAATAATGCTTTTGAGCTTTAATAACATAACATTTTGGGCAGTTATTAAAAAACTGCAATATAATCTCCTCTCATAAGATTATTAAATTATCATCATATCCATCAGTCAATAATGCAATTTAAACATGAGGTATACTTATGTGGTATGTGTATAATGTACTTCAGAAAAAATATCATTAATATAAGTGCATAGGTACTATATCTATAATCTAACGTATATTATTCTCCATTCAATACAGTATACCTATTTAATCAAAAATCAGTACATATTACACACATATTTAAAGAACAGAAAAGCTTACAGCTGTTGTTACAACTACATATTTTTAGTCTTATTCAATATCCATTTCAGAGCATTAATATGTATTACTAAAGTGAAAGTAAAAAAATAATCACTGTATTACGCAGATTATCATTGATTATCATTGATAATATTAATTTATCAATGAAAAAAATAATAGAAAATTTGCCTAGGTATTAAAACCACAATAGAATAATATGTATGTAATTACTCATTATGAATCTGAAAAATCAAATAAAAATTCCAATTACATTATTTTCTTAATCTTTATTTTTTAGGAATCTATTTTGCAAACTTTATTTTTGATATTAATTTTTATTATTCAAATAATCAGATTTTTTATGAAATTATGAAAAATTAGTACCTATTATGTAAAACATTTTATCAAAAAAGCTAAACAAAAAAACTCCTAAACCAAAATTTTTATTAAAAAATTTCTTTGTTGTCGCGCTCAAACGGTTTTGCCAATTGAATTGAAAATGTACAAAAGTGTAGCTCTTTACCACAGGAGCTCACTGAGTTGATTTGGTTACGATCCATTAATCCGTTTCGGCACCAGGACTCAATGAAATTATTCAATTTCTTTGTTGTCGCGCTTAAACGGTTTTGCCAATTGAATTGAAAATTTACAAAAGTGTAGCTCTTTACCACAGAAGCTCACTAATTTACAAAAGTGTAGGTCTTTATAACAAAAGCTTTCTGAGTTGATTTGGTTACGATACATTAACCGATCAGGCTTCAGGCCATGAAATTCTCATTTTTTGTTGTTGTGCTTAAACGATTTGACCAATTGAAAATTTGAACAAGTATTGCACTTTGGCAGACAAACTCATTCAATAAATTTTGTTGTGATACATTAACACATTTCGACACGATAGACTGTCAAAAAAAAATTTTTGTTTCTAATTTCTGTCTAATTTGGCAGGATGAATTTATGGTTCTAAATTAAGCCTGTGACAAAATGTTTGTTAACGTTTGTTAACCCATTTCCGCACGAGCACTTATTAATAATATTTTGCCTAATTTTGTGTATTGTTATTATTATTAAAAAGATATTTCCAACACTCTTTACTTTTATCTATACTGTTTCTAATATTCCATAAAAACCTTTCAATGCAAATTTCTAATATAGAACAGAAATTAAAGTAACCTTATTAAGTATCTTAAAAATACTGTGTTTAAGTCTTAACAACATAACATTTTCGGCCGTTGTTAAAAAACAGAAACAATCTTCAATCTTCAAAAAACATCAGATAATCATCATGCCATCATTACGAAATGCATTACTTACATGTGGTCTTTACATGTGGTCTACCTATATAAGATGCATGTGTATAACATGTTTCCCATAAAATATCATTGAAATATGTACATATAGTATGTATAATATCCGTATATTTAAAAATACTATAAACTTAATCAATTAAATTAGAAAACATATTCACATTTCTGTACATCATTTAATCAAAAATGAGTACATACATATTTAAAGAACAGAAAACCTTACATTCTTATCCATATACAATTTTTACACATATTTTTAGCCAATCAATTTGGAAACATAATTAGAAAAACTAAACGAAAAAAAAATTCTGGTTGATTTATAAAGGTAAAAAACAATCATGTATTTTTTATATTGAAAATATGTTAAACAGAACCTGAAATGTACGCATTTAAAAAGAAGTTTTTTCAAAATTTGAAGAGCTGTCGGTGCTGTAGGATCTCCAACGGTGAGGGTATATAAAAACGTTGTTCTACAACATTACTCTTTTAAGAGACTTATGCATAGTTAATATTTCATTGCTCTTTATTAAACAGTATATAAGTTTTAACAGATGGAGGGACAGAGCGAACTAAAAACATGAAGTGACATTACTTACGAAAACAAATGTACTACATTATGGTCATAATTGAAATTCACTTCGCCGTCATTGTGTACTCAATAGATTATTGATTCCTTTACAAAATTTTTGTTGAAGAATTCTTTCTAATTCTTGGCTCTGTTTATTCAATTTAACTAAATCTAATAAAAAATAGAATATAAACTACCATAAATGCATAAATACAAATATAAATGCATATAAACTACCATAAATCTGTAAATGCATATAAATAAGTTAACTATATTAATTAAATTATATTAACGCAGAAACAAAAGTTAGTAATTTTTATTTCATAAAGCCAATAAAGTACTCCGGGCAACGCCGGGTACTCTGCTAGTATTTATATAAATACTAAAATTTTTCTCGAGTAATTAACCAAATTGTTTAAGATTTGGGAATGAGCATATATTTTAATATCTACAACTGACGAACTATTTACGTCAATGCTTTTTAGAAGAGAAAATACAAGGTATATCGTAATTTTCTTTCTAATTCTAGATTACTAAACCATTTCAGTAGTCTTATTTTACTAACCATGAGTAAATTTTACTCACACATAATAAAATTGACCAAAGAATGGAAATTATAAAAAGATAACAATAAAAAATTATTCTGGAAAAATCATAACCCCATATCTGCTTTCCTATCCCCAATACGCCAATTTTTCCCTATTTTTAAACGTCAATACTAACAATTAGTTAATTCCAACTTCTTCAAATAAAAACGGAAAACGCAATTACATTTAATTTTAACTATGTCAACAAAGAACAATAAAATGAAATAAACAATTAATATTGCATTGGCTACTTCATAAAAAAAATACTTAAATTCAAATTTGTGTCTAACAAACGTTGCCAATGCCAACATTGCTAAAAAAAAAAAAACTTAAAATGCTAACTATAATCAAAAAAAAAATTTTTCAAATACTAACTGTAAGTAAAAATTACTCACTAACTTTCAGAAATCTGTGCAAAAACAGCTGTGTAAAAATATTAACATTCAGATCCTTGGTAGCAAAAGTAAAGTATTGGGAACATGTTATAGACACACTTAAGAAGAGATAGTAAGAATCAATTCGATATATAAGAGATATTAGCTTTTATAGTTTCGAAGTGAGTACATTTTATTCACTGTTAGAATTCTAGGATTAAAAATCTTAGATTTTTTTAACAAATTTAAATTTTTCTAAAACTATTTTAATTTGAACCATGTTCATAATACATAATGGGGTTATACTGTTTCGAATACTGTTTGGAAATTGTAGACTATAAAGACAAGTGGAAATGTATATTCTTCACTATTATTGGTCTGAAATCTAAATGAACTTTTAATTTACTAATTGTTAATTATAAGTTTGATCTTAATCAGCTGCTATTTTCTTAGACATAACCATTGTTCAGGAGCATAATTATTAATCTAACTCCTTGATTTTGTGAGATTTATATATTTTTTGTTGGAATTTTAAAAATTTAGAGCTGAGACAATCTAATGTTATTATTATTTTTCAAATTTTTAAGAAAAAAAAAAAAATTACTAAAATTGAGTCAAAAATAAAACATTTAAATTTATTTATTTATTTATTTATATACAGGTACCGTGGTACATAAATATTCCAGGTAGCTATAACCCCTATTTCCTGCTAGGAATGTGGGGTGTACGAGATATTATGTGATATATTTATTAAGTATTTATATATTGCGATATATGAATATTTTTTTTTATATTATAATTATTGTACCCAGCCGGGAATCGAACCCGAGACCTCCCATTCCCTTATGAATGAGAAGCGGTGCGTCAACCACTGCACCAATGGCTGGATATATTTAAATTAAAATCTATATATTGTAATATATTACAAATTAATGTAAATTTTATAATGTAACTTGTTACATTACCTTTTTAAAAACATATAACACTATCCCCGCATCTTGTCCTTTAAGGATGAAAATGACATTTAAGAACATGCTTTCGTATTTTAGTTTTTTTATATAAACCGTTATATATTTAAGACTATTGAATATATATATATATATTTAATCTTAATATAAAGGTAGTCAACCTTAATATATGGTAATCTTATTTAAGTAGGTTAGTAATTAATCTTAATTTAACAATTATTTTAACGTTTGGTTAGTAAAAATAAGTGTTGCCATTGTAGAGATGAAAATTAGAAAATTTTTAACCAAAACTATATATTTTTTTTAAATTTTCCTTAAAAAAGAGCTATTTCATTTCAATATTAGTAATTGTACCTCCTTGAAAAGGTCTCTTTCTACTCTAAAAACCGTCCATGTTCTTTTTATTTTTAAAGGACGATATGCTGAGATAGTGATGTATGTTTTTGTAAAGGGGAATACGAAGTACCGTTGACATACATTGATTTTGATTTACGAGGGGTCCCGTTATCTTCAGAAAAGCTATTTAATTTAAAAAGAAGTTAATAAATTCACTTTTACTTTTATTAAACATTTTATACACTACACTATGTACATATATATATAGGTAATTAAGGGCACTAAAAAATGTCATTCACTATAACAAAACTTATAAACCAAAATTTTTTAAAACAATTTAGAACTAGAAAAATAAATAGCAAAACATATTTTAATTAATTTAGAACCATTTAAGTATAAGTTTTTTAACTTTTTAAAGCATATTTAAAAAAAAAAAATTTTTTAATTTGCTTAACAGTTTCACTCTATCTGTCCTTCCTTCTATCTCTTTATAAAATCTCTACAATGTTTAAGATATAACAATGCAATTTTAATCATAGATGAATTTTAAAAAAAAAAAATATTTTTGTAAAACAGCTTTTTTATGTAACCCCATCCATTACGAAACTACAGCCTCTCAAAGTTGAAAAGAAGCCCTATAACTCAGTTTCCGTGTAATATTTTCTCAATCTAAAGATTTCAAACAACAGCAAAAATTTTTTATGAATCAATGTTACAAAAATATTTTTTTTTTAGCAATTTTTTTAGTAATTAAATTTACTGTTATGTTAAAACAAAATGTTACAGATTTTGCTTCTTCCATATCTCGCCGAAACACTTTTAGTTAGAAACTTGGAATTTTCGGAGAACAAAGATCTTTTAGAATTAGCATAAATTACCTCGAAATTATAAGTTATATTTTTTTTGTACCTCCCCCTGTCTAAAAGCGATTAGAAGTAAAAAAAAAAATAAAAATTTACTATTTTTAGACACCTATAACTCCATTATTATATTTCACATAATACGGTAACAGTTCTTTTTTATTTAAAGGGTTTCCTTAAAACTAAAGAAATGTCTCTTGATTTTTCACAATTTTTTCTTACAAAAAGTCACAATTCTTAACTGTTTTTATTGTCTTTTAGAAATGTGCACTTTTAAAAACCTTTTGTTTTACATTCTGTCTAATTTAAACATATTTTAAACCAAACAGTTTGAAATAAAATGGCAAAAATGAGTATAGTTATAAACTTCATTGATTCTGATGAAGTATAACATTGTTCAATTTTATTGTTAATCTCACTCTTCTCCTTCTTTTATGCTAAAATTGTTTTATTTAAAACATTATTTACACTATATGTGTTGTGCCATCGATTTAATTTACCTTTATTTATTTTCTGATTTCTATAAAGGTATTTTTTACCATATATATGTATATTTTTATTTTTATATGTATATTTTTACAAATAACATTTAACATGACTATATATACCTATATATATATATATATATATATATATATAAAATATTATATATCACTTAGTTTCAAAAAACATTGGTAAATTAAAGATTGCAACATAATTACTATACGGTATAATTATGTATAGAATTGCTGTAAAAAAAAATCAATTGAATTATCGTCAAAATCATTGATTTGTATTCACTTTTGGTACCAATCTAGTATCTAATAGTAGTGGATATATTTTACGAACCATTTGCCTGTTATGAATTTCAGAGCAGAAACTTTTATTATTTAATATATAGTTGTGTTCATTTCATATAATTGTGTATAATTTATTTGAATATAGCCGGACTGGATTTTAAGCCCGAGATTATTTGTTTGAATATAAACCGACTGGATTTTGAACTCGAGATTTTTCGACTTAAAGGTTGATCTTTTTACTTTTCCTTATTCTATAGTCCATTAATCATTAGTTTATAGGTAATAGCTAAAGTGTTAAAATATCGTCTGGTTAATTTTTTTTTTTTTTTAGAAATGTGTACAATATTTACGTAGTATACCTAAATTATAAACAGTTTAATTTTAACTTGTACTTTAATTTTCCACAAAACATAAAATTTTAATTTAAACTAACAAAAAAATTTTTTTCTTCTTTCGTTCTTATGTTCGACCTATTTTTGATGATCCGACCATCATTCAAATATAAAACAAGTGACAATGCAACTATACTATAAGTATATATACCTTTTTACCTACTGATTTCTTATTATATTTTGTAAAAATTTTTACTTCCCCGTTTTTTTACTTCTTTTTTGATTGTATAATTAACCACGAACTTATTGTTTCGACATTCAACCGAAAAAACAAAAAAAAAAAATTTTTTTTTTTTATTTACAAATTTTTTTTAAATTTTTGCTAACAACGAAAAACAAAAAAAAAAACAACAAAACTACTTTATTTCTCAATTTATTTACTCAATTTGAATGTGGTCCAGTCACAAGTACCAGAAAAATGATGTGCCAAAAAAACAAAAAAATTAAAATGAAATAAAAAACAAGGCAGTTTATAAAATTGAGAGTTTCAAAAGGTGTCCATTACCCTAAAGAAAATATAATGTTTGAAAAAAAAAAATTTTTAAATCTTCGAAAAAAATATGCTTATATGCTTAAACCGTTTTGTATTTATGTTTCAGTTGTTTAAAAATATACTATTTAGATCCTAAATAGTGCTTTCAATGGAACCATCAAATGTACGCAACGGAGGAGTAGGAAGATAAAGGAGAATTTGTAGGAAAATAGTCTTATCCAAAGCGTGTAACTCAACAGTAAACGTGACCACAATTATAACCACTTGTTTAACGAAGACATCATGGTGTTTGCAAACAAGGAAGAAAATTTATTGCCAAATGTTACGCCCTTCATAGAGGGCAACCACTCTGATCAAAACAAAAAAAAAATAGATGTTAATCTATCTAAAAAAATAGAAGATATCTTATTCAAAAAAACATCTCATTCAAAAATTCTAAGTTCTTAGTTTTAAAAGTTGGTGAATACGAGGGCTCCAAAAATTTTATAAAATCTAGCGGGTGGCAACACTTTTAAAGTTTTGTAAACAGATAAACGGTCCAACAGAGTAAAACTATAATAAGCGCATATACATTTTATTAAAATATAAAAATATTTTTTAAAATATGCTAAAAAGCAGCAATACATGATGCAAAAATCCAATCAAATAAAAAATTCAATCGTGGCCAAAAATTTATTTAATTTTTGTTTTGTTTTCTTGTTTATATTTTTTTGTTTTTTTCTTAAATTTTAGCATTAAAATAATAAATTTTTGTGATGCTGCATTTAAAAAAAAAAAAAAAACTGCAAACTTAAATGTATTTTAAATTTAATAATAATGACGAGTAGAATAACGATGATGATTTGTTAACATTGATGAAACAAAATGTTCATTTTCCAACCATTTAACAACCACTTAAAAATTTCCTAACTTTAATTCGATGCTATTTTTTTTTTTCTTGTTATTTTGTTTTTTTTTTTTTTTCTGTCAGTCTCTTTTTAAAGTCTTTTTGTCTTCTATATATTATATACGTATGTTATTTTTATGTTATATATATAGGATCATTAAATTTTGGAGGAATCTTTAATTTTTGATTTAAATATCAGTGTAATTATTTTTAATATGAGAAATGTTTTAATGGTTTTAATTTTTTATAAAAATTTATAAAAGATGAAATTAGTAAATTGAGGGAGAAAAGTTATAAAGTATAGAATCATATATATACAAATCGTATTATTTTCTCTTATTAAGTTTTTTAAAGAGTCATTCAAAGATGGTACCAGTTGAAAATGCGCATTATTGCACTGAAATGTGCATTATTTCTTAAAAAATGTGCATTATTATCATCTTCATGGCGGGTAATGTTTACTAAAATTATGTTACTTTACAGTATATTTTTGTTATTTAATGAAAATTTTTATTAAAAAATAAACGATTTTTATTTTTTTATAATAAACCACCCCCACAAAAATTTTATATTTTATATAAATGTTTATTATCTGTTAAAGTTAAATTTCTAAATGTAATATTAATGGAATAATGGAATATAAATAAGCTTCCATTATTCATCAAAAAATGCATACATATATCGTAAAAAAAAAAAAGATCCGTTTCCTGTTGTGAAGGTATTAAAAAGATATTTTTTTTCTTTTAACTCAAAAACATCAATAAAAAAGTTATTTGCTGTTAAAGTCCAAATGATTTTAGTCTAACTTTTAAATAAGAAGTTCTAAGATATTTGCTTCATAAAAAATGGGAGTTGTGAGTAAATTTCATTAATAATAAAACTTGCATTAGTTTAAATCTCATTTTTTTATCATGATTATATGTTCGATCAAAGCAAAATGCATATTTTTCTTCAGTTTTTTTTTTGTCTCGATTCTCGAATTTTTTTCTAAAATCAAAATCATAAGTTTTAAATAGGATTTAATTTTTGGTTCAATACAAATCAATACAAAATTCACTTTAAATAGAATCTATTAATACAATCAATTCAATAGCACTATTAAAGAAACTTAATTTATGCTACAACACTATCAGAAATTTATGCATTATTTAGCTGCTAGAAACTTAAAACAATTCAATAATTTTAAAAATTATTTAAAAAAAAAAAAAAATTACTTAGATAATTTTTTATTTATTTTTATTTGCATAAAATTAAAAAAAAAAAATGTTATTAAATTAATTTAATATTTTTGCCTTTATATATACTCGTAGGTTCTAAATGTTAAACCTTTAAAAAAAAATGTATTCAAATTTATTAGTAGATTTAAGGTTATAAGGAAGTAATTAAACGAATATTCAATTTACATAAATACAAAAGAAAAAATACACTTTACAGGTGTATAATAATAAAAATAAATTTATTATTTATAGAAAAAGGGGGCAGTTTTCCAAAAGGCGTTAATATTTGTGCAAGAATTTTCCTTTTCTTTTTTTTTATACGATTTTTGAATAAAGGGAAGTAAACCCCTTTTTTTACTTTAATTCAAGACATTTTTACTTTAAGTGAAATTTTGTTTACTTTAAGTGAAAACGTTTTTACTTTAAGTGCATATTTTTTTCTTCTCAAAATCAAATCAAACCCTAAGTATATAACCCAAATATATATACTTAAGTATATAGCACAAATAAAATATATTATGTATATTAAATATTTATATAACATAAATTACCGAAATAAAGATTTTTCACTTAAAGTAAAAATATCTTCACTTAAAATAAAAAATATTCTTTTAAAGTAAAAAAGTCTTTAGTTAAATTGAAAAATGTATAAATAAAAATAAGTTTTTATTTTATTGTCGTTTATCAATTGAATCACTTGAATGGTAATAAATTTCTTTTAAGATTTTTGACACTATTTTTAAAGATTCATATTTCACCAATGTCATAATTGTTAAGTTGCGGGTCAATTTAATTAAAAAATCTTGGGTTCTAATTCAGACCAAAGCATATTTAATAGTTGAATAGTTTATATCTTGATGACTTTGGAAGATTCCCACCTCCTTAAAAATAAAAAATGTAATATTCTTGGGTATTTCTGTATAGCATAGTTTTGTTCAATAGCTATAGCTCTGCAGAATATAATAGCTACCACAGAATAATCAATAGCTTAATGAAGTTATAATTCAGTAAATTATTTGAACTTTATAATTCATAAAGTTGAAGCGTTGTCTAATTACAAGCTATTTTGCAAATTCCCTTTTCTTTTTATAGGAGTGAAGAGGTAACAAAAAAAATGTTCCAAACATTATCCGGAAGGAAGGAAAGTATATTCACAGCAGACACAGACACAAGGAAGTATATTCACAGCAGACATTCAAAACAATTTCATGTATGTAAAAATCACAATATATATATAGATATAAATAATAAAAGTATGCATCCATAAACAGCGAATAACTTTACTCACGATTTTATTTTTTTAATTAATCTGCAACCGAACCTTCTAAAATTGTAAAGGAAGAAGATCATCATAATTAAAATGGTCAATTCGATTCTCTCTCAATTAAAAAAAAAAATAATAATTTTTCACAACATTATTGCTCAATTTTATTAAAAATTGATAAAATCAAAAATTTTTTACCCTTCCATTGTAATCTCCTTTTTTGGGATAAAATGCGATTTTGTGATCAAAAAAATAAGTTTGTGTTTTTACTTTAATCATTGATCATCAAAATTAAAAAAATAAATATTTTGACCAAATTAAAAAAGACAACAAAAACAATAACGCAACAGATTAAAAAGAAAAAAATAAAACAAAAACAAACACAAAAAAAAAAATCCGCAAAGGTGGAAGGGATGTTAAAAAGCTTTTTGAAGTTTTTTTTTTTTTCATTTTTTAAATCATATACCGTTACTGCTAAACTTGATCAAATTGTAAAAACTATTCACAAAAATATCATTCAGTATGTTTTGAACTTTTAACGAAAACGCTTCTCTGCTTACCTGTAATTTACTTGCTTACCTGAGACGATATTAAAAGAAAGTTAATTTTTTTTTTTTTTTCATAAAAAAAAGTTTTTTTTTACCAGTGCTCAAAAAAAATATATTTATATAGAGTGGTATGTGCGAGTTTTAAAAATTAAATAAAAAAAAAGATATTTTAGTTTTTAGTGAAATTAAAAAAAAAAAATAAATAAATGCTTGCAACTGTTAGTTTTGCTTCTTTCTAAAAAAAAAAGAAAAAAATAAAAACTGTTAAAATTAAAACAAAAAAAAAAAAAAACAGCAGTTGAAAGCAAATTTCGTTTTCTGTTTTCGAACGTTTTGAATTTTTTCATTATAATTTTTATTTTGTTTTTCATTAGAGAGGTGAAGTTTTGCTTCTTGAAAAACAAAGTGAAATCGCACTTAGTTTTAATACAAAACAAAAAGAAGGTTGTGTATATTTATATTTTTTTTTTATTTGGAATTACATACATGTACATACGTTAACATATGAATTTAATTATTAACTATTGGAAATTAATAGATATTTAATATACTTTACAAGGTATCATCACTTATAATCAATTTTTTTTTCTTAACGGTGACAAAAAAAAAAAATAATAAAAATTTAAAAATATAAAAAAAATCTAAAGAATTTTCCTGAAAAAATTGTGCATTTGTTTATCGTGTAAATTAACTTTTCAGAAAATTTTTTTAATTGACTTTTAAAACTTTAAAACTTCAAATAAAAATATATATATTTTTTTTTTTCTTTGCTTTTTCTATAATTAAAATTGTGATCTTTGGAGTGACATAAATTTCACTCAATTCAGTTGAATTTAAATTCAGAATTTTTGATGTGCATGAAATATTAAAATAAAAATATTCAATAAATATTTATATGAAAATTGTTAATTATATTTGCTATTTTCTAAAAGTGTAATCGTGTTTTAATTTTCTTTTCAATCTAATTATAGAAAAAAAAAAAAAGAATTAAAAAGAGAAAATTTAGAAAATAAAAATAAATTAAAGATTCATTTAAAAAATAACAATAGTAAAAATATCAATTTTGGATTTAACAAAAAATAAAAAACTAAAATAAATTGGATATAATATTTTTAAAGGTAATTTGTTTTAAATATTCCATATTATATTTTAAAGTATTTAATTTTTTGTATTCAATATTAACAAATTTAAAAAAAAAATATTTATATTTAAACTTTTTTCTAATGAAATCATTTTTATTATAGATTAAAACTAAAATTCACTTTATTTTAAATTTTTGTGATTTTCATTATAGAAATTTACAATTTATTATAATATACGATTTTCATTAAAACTTCATTATACTTAAAACTAAGCACCCATAAATAAAAGTTAATTGTGAAATTTTACAATTGAATAGCTTTAAGCATATTATTAAAAATGAAAAAAAAAAAAAAATTTAAAAAACGCTAACGAAAGAAATTTTATTTTGAAAAATTTTTACATTAAATTTCTTGTACATATATGTAATACCTATTTAATTATTTACTTTCTGTTTTTTTTTATTTTTCAATTTTCTTTATTCACCTTTAGATGGCCACAAACGAAGATTATTTATAATGTAAAAAAAATTTATGTCATCTCAAAATTCATTTCATTTATCATAAATCAAAATTTTTAACATTTTAAAGGATAAAAAATAAAATGAAATGTGATCTGATGTGATGTGATGAATATTAATTTTTATTTTCACCAATAAAGTGTTTTAAAAATGCATTAATACTTTCCATTGATTTCTTTTTATAATTTATATAAATTATTATAAATGAATATATTTAATAATTTTTATTTTGATTTAAAAGCATTTTTTTAATAAGTAAGTTTCCCTCTTAAGTCTTTTGAAAGCAAACAATGAATAATATTAGTAAATTTTGAAAAATAAATAAATTTTCTTTTGACGGGAAATTAATAAAATAGTTTTTAATAAAATTTAATTTTATTTAAAATTAACTGAACAAAAAACAAAGAAATAAAGTTAAAAGTATATAGTACCATTCTATTAACTTAATATTAAAAACTTTGCAGTTGGCAAATTTAATTGAAAAATAAAATTTAGAGTTTAAAATTAATTTAAATTAAACTCTTTTATTTAATTAAGAGTTAATTAAACTCTTTTTTTTTTTGCGAAAAAGACAATGTGACAAGATAATAAGAGAGTTGGAATGACATTCGTTAAAATGAACAGTTTTGTTTGTTTGGTTTTTTTTTTTTTTGACTTAATACAATTTAAGCTTTAACCTTTATTGGCTTAAATCATTTAAAGAATAGGATACAACTGTTTCTGGTTTTCAAAATTTTAAATATTTTAAGTTTATTTTTCACTACAGATACGATTTATTTGTTCAAAATAAATTATGGTAATCTTCAATTTACATTTTTATATAGATAAGAAGTTACAGTGTTTTATAGATTGTAAATAAATAAAAGAAAGATAACACTACATTAGAGTTTTTTTTTATTATTGAAAAATTTTAAGCTACACCTTGAAATATAGTAAATGTTAAAATTTAAAATTGTTTTGAAAAAATAGGACACATACATATTGATATATCTACGTTTTTACAACTAAACCTAGTTTACTTAAAATTATCTATTTAGAATTAGATTTTATTTGTTTATAAATTATTGATTAGGAAATCTAAAATGTATAGTGATATGCCAATAAAGTTCTCTATTTTTAATTAAATATTAATAAAAATTCGTCCGGCACGGGTATAACATAACTTTAATATTAAGAGAAATTTTCAAAAGTGAAAAAAATATCATTGAGTTTTTCTTTTAATATCTTTGAAATTTTTACATAAAACTTTTTCATTCAATTAAATTTTTGATTCTGGTTCGAATAGATATTCTATACCTCAAATCTACTCTTTATTAGTGCTATACAAGCAAAATAAATGTTCTCTTCCGTAGTGGTTTTTTGTTAATTTAGTAAGCTATTAAACTTTATAATTATGATTTTATTAATTTTAATTTTATAAACAGCTCACAACCAACATTTTATATATATATATATAATCGTTCGTTCAGAATTGATGTCATTAAAAAAAATGCTAAAAATCTAATTTAATACATAGTTGAAAATCTTGCTAAAATGGTTTTTGCAAGCAAATGATCATTTATTATATGGTTAGGCAGTACCTAAACTTAAATTAGGATAATATTATTGGGAATAATATTATTGCCACTTAAAGCATTATATAAAATTAATTCATCAATATGATACTAGTGACATCTATCAAAAACCGCTTTTATTTGAATACCTTCAATATATTTCCGTGTATCCAAGTCAAGCATTTTTTTTAGCAGGAAAACAACAAAAAAATAAAAAAGATTTAAGCAGACAAAATAAATAAAATTTTTTAAACTTGTTCACTTTAATTTATATATATATATATATATATAAGTCATATATATATGACTTATTCATTTCTTTTAACATCAGCTCTCTGTCATTTCTATATTAGTGATAATTTTTCTTACAAAAAAAAAAATTAAAAAAAAACAATACTAAAATTTAATTTTCACTGCAATTTAAAATATTTTTTTTTTTTTTCAATAATTTTTTAATTAAATCTAATTAAATTTCAATTCATGAAAATGAAATAATTTAAAAATGCCAACTATAAATGCTACTTATTGCATTTGCAATAAAAACAAAAAAAAAAAGAAGCAAATCAAACAAATAACTTTTTTGCATTTTTCGTGCCCATCCCGTTTCCCAAATCATTTTATTTTTATCGTGCAAATAAACGCTTGAAAAGCGTGACGTATTTAATACAAAAAAAAACTGTGTGGTTGGTGAAAAAAGTGAAAATTAACTCTCTAATATTTAATTATTAAATATCTGTGAAAAATTGGAATGTAAAAAAGAATCAATAGTAAATAATATAAAAAAAAAAATAATAATAATAATTTAACTTTAAATGTACCTCATAATTAAATGTTTTACAAATGCAAAACTAATGCAAAAAAAAAAAACAAAAACACGAAATAAATCTGAAGAATTTTGTGCAATTTTTTTTTTTTTTTTTGTGTAAATAGATACAATTATTTAACTGGAATTTTTTCCAACATCATATTGATTTCCTTGATCATATAGTGAAATGAAATTAGGTCAGTTATATACACATATGTATATATACTACATATATATTATAGAAACATATAATTACATATAAAATATATGTATATATATATATATATATACAATGACTAATCAAAATTATTTCTTTTTTATCAAATAAATAACAAAAATATCTTTAAGATATTGAGGTGGTAATTATTAAGTGAAATTATTTGAAAAGGGATTTGCTAAGTGAAAATTATAAAAATGTTTTATTTTTTTTTTGTTGCTATTTAAAACTTGAAAGCCAGTAATAGAAAAAAAAAAACTTTGTACAATAAATTAATGAGCCGGAACTTTTTTTAAATATTTAAAAGAAAAAGTTGACTTTCCATTTTCTATCACCTATGACTTTTTTTTTCTTCTTTTCTTTGAGGATTAGAAAAACTAATAGTTGTGCAGATATTTAAGGATTGAAAAAAGGAAAATTATATTAAAGAAAAGGTTAAAAGCAGCCTCGATTTAATTTATTGTTGGATTTGTAAAAAACAATTCAGTAATAAAGAATATTTAAATTGAATTAAAGTATAAGAAGTAAAAAAAAAAAACCCAAAGGGTATTCATATGAATACAAAATTGGTCAATAGATTACATCTGAAGTTATATTTTTATATTAAGCATATACAAAATTTATTTTAAATTATTTTATTCGGAATTTGTTTGATAAATTTTGTTAAATCAAAAGAATAAATATGCAAAATTTTATATTTTATACCTATTTTTACTTTAAGTGACAAAATTCTTTTTTTTTTTCGTTTAAATGCATTTCTCTGCCACATAAATGTAGGCAGAAAATTACACAACCTTTTCTGTTCAGGCGTGGCTGTAAATATCGTAAGGGGGAATAACTCTTACAACATGTTGGAGTCTCTCGATCCACACTCCCTCGATCTTTACAGTGTATTTTATACGGTCTTACCCACTAGGCCAGCGAGACCACGTGACAAAATTTTACCTTTAAGTAAATAAATATTAACTTTAATTGTAGAAAACTTAATTTTAAATGAAGAAATTTTACATTTTAAGTACATGTATTTTCTATACGATTTTTCCATTACAAAACCTATATTGTATGAAAAGAGAAGAAAGAATTCATACATAAGCAATAAATCATAAATCATAATTACCTATATGAATTGAAAATATATATTTTTATCTTTCTTCGAAATTCGAATAATTGTATGTAAGCACGACATAAAATACTAAAAGACGTGGACACTAAAAGAAAACGAACTGTATAGTAGGCAAATTTTTCATGAAAATACACGTAGTCGTAGGGGAAAAAATAGGACGTAAATTACAAATACTAAAATAACTAGAACACTATATGAACTTTTTTCAAGTTTGTCCAAAGGGGATGTTACAATTTCATCTTTTTTACATCATTTATTAAAATATCTGATTTAACGCAAGAATTAAATTTTCTTCACTTAAAGTTAAAATTTTCTTCATTTAAAGTTAAAATTCGTCCACTTAAACTAAAAAAGGTATATCACCTCTGAAAATTTAAAATTTTTTTTTTAAATCTTTCATATAATCTCATAGCATAATTGTTGACTGTGATTTATTTAAGTGACAGTTTCTCTAATTAATTAATTGATTAACTAAAAAAATATGCAAAATATTTTAAACTCTAAAAAAAAATAATGTTTTAGTAGTTGATAATTTGTTAATAAGCCAGAAATATTTTGAAATTTTTGATACTATAATCGATTTCCAAATTATGTATGATTATAATATATTAAAAATAGTCCATATATAGTTTTCATATACTTATAAAATTAAAAATATTTAAAAACAAATTAATGTTTGTGTTAATGTAATTTAATGTCACTTAATGTCATAATTCAAAATTTTTTAAAATTATTATATATAATATGATTCAAGTTTATAATAAATAACCTTGTTGACATTTCGAATATATGACCTCATATTTCGAAAAAAAAAAAGTTATTATGGTATTAAACAGTTAAAATAAAAATAAAAAAAAAATAATGCAAATTATTAAAACTTTAAATATATCTTTAAATTTATTATCTGAATAATAATAACGCATAAATCAAATCATCATTAGTATTTACATATACAAATTATAATTAATACAAATAATTAAATATGGTAACTTTTACTTATAAACTTCGGTAAAATATTTTAAAATAAAATTTAAGAGTTTTTTTTTAACGCGAATCTAATGCATCAGTAATCATAGGCAGTACAGAATACCTAGAAGAATCTATTCGGCCAAAGTTGGTGTTAAGTTTCCCTAAATTTATGTCACGATTATAACACTCTGACAGAAGAAGTTTTGAACACTTCTCAGATTTATATCAGAGAGTTCACCTTAATCTTAGAAAAGAAACTACCAAGATATTTCCCCTTTTTCCATAACATAACCACGACAGGTACAAAATAAAGTGCTTCACGCTATCTACCTCGTCAATTCCTCTGCAAAACCTACAGTTAAGATTCAAATGTATACCTAATCTCCTAGGATGTCTACCAAGAAGACAATGGACCGTAATAAAACCAACCAATTGTATTTTTTTTTTAGTGAACAGTGATTTAAAATCAAAAAACTATTGCAGAACACATGAAGATTGAAGAATATGGGTATAGTTTTTTTCAATCTATTTTGCGGTACTTCTAAAACAAATATAAGAGTAACAGAAACCTAAATTTAATAATCTACTTAATTTCAAATATATTTTTCCTATTAACTTCAATTTTATTTTTTTCATTTTATTTAAAAGTTGTTTTAAGCTAATAGATAAAAAAAAAAAGTGTACATAACACTAATGTTACTATAATGCCCTCAATTTCACAAGAACGTATTGATTTTTGTTTTAGTAAATTACATAAAAAAACAGCGATTTATCTAAAATAAATAAATTACAAAATTAACTGAACCCATAATGTTATTTATTACAATTAGAACAAAAATAAAAAACAAAATCACTTTTACTTTAAAGGAATTTATTTTATTAAGTGAGGCATTTTACAAGTACAAAAACATGAGTTTGATATTTCCTCATATTAATTAGTTTTTAGAAATCCTCATGTTAATTATTTTTTACCAACTAAAAAAACAAGAACTATAATTCAAATACAGGGTCTGTAAAAAGTCTTCAATTTTGCATATGTGAAAGTCTCCAAAGTGTCATAGAAATTTTGCAAACATGTTTTGTTTTTGCCTTTAGCCAAAATTTTATACAAATTTAAATATGTATAGGTAATAAAAATCCATAATTTTAATAGAAAAGAAAATATTTATTTTTAAAATACTTTCAAAAATAAATAAATTGTAAAGAACTTCCGAAATAATAGAAATTGGACAATAATAACGATAGTGCACACAACATCGAAACAGAAAAGTAATCTAATATCATTGTCAACATTTGTTAATTCAACAAAATTCGAAGGTGCACTCTTACATTCAGTAGTAGATATGTAACGGAAGAAAAGATTCATTACAAATTGTTAAGTGTTTGCACGGTAGTAACATTATATTTAAATGTAAGATTAGATAAACTCTAAAAAATAATGCATTTTCAAGCGAGATTATTAAATTTGGCATTCGAATCTTGATTTCATTTCATTTCATCAGATTCATTTTCAAAACTTTCAAGATTAACCATATTGAAGCATATATTTTAATTAATTAACAGAAACTAAAAGCTCCGCGAGAAAGTCGGTGCTTTTTGCACCTTAAAGTTTTAAAAAATCATTTTTTTTTTTTTTTTTGTATTTTAGAGTCATCTATATTAGTATCCTAAATTTATTTTCTTCTAATTTTCTAGTAAATTAAAATATAAATGAAATTTTGTATAAATAATTTTTAATATTTTGAGTAATACAAGGATTTTACACTTCAAATCTAATAAAAATAATTTTATTGTGTACATTATATAATACTTTCAGTTATTTTGTTGTTTAAGCATTAAAAAACTAAACTTTATCCCCAAACTTTCGTGTAGAATTCTCAATTCCCAATTTTGTAAGAAAATAAAAAATCGGCCTAAAAATACTTGAAAAAAATTTCAAATAAAAGAAATCAAAGGAATAAAAAAAAAAAAATGTTAAAAGAATTAAAAGATATGAAAAATAAAGACGTGGAAAATTTTTTTTCAGAAACCATACATTCTTAAAAGAAACAGTAAGCATTTAAGCAAACAAACAGTAAAGTGTTTTAAAGGCATTTTTTAAAAGGTATTTTAAAGGCAAACGTATTATTGAAGATATTTTAAAAAAGATATAATTAAAACACAGCAAGAATCCTTAAAATGTGTGCAAAAGGAAGATAAGGTAGTTCTTTAAAATCGTTTATGAAACTTAGCCTACCATTTTAATTTTTGCTGATTTCTCTATATTAAAGAGAAAAAACAATTTTGAATCTCTATTTTTTTCGCTTTTTATAAAACTCTCTCTCTATATAGTCCTCAATCCTCATGCTTTGTTAGCTTTCTGTTTTTTTTTTTTTTTTGAAATTTCTCTAATAGCATTTGCTTGAATTATCTAACAACCTTCAAAATATTTAAAAACCCTAAACTCAAAAATTTTATATTTATCTTTCATCCACTAAATTTACCATATTTTCAACTTTGAAAACCAACTTCTAAAACATAAACTGAAATTAAACAATTAAAAACTGATTAAAATTATTTCAGAGACCTTGAAACTTTTTATATATAACCCTCAGTTCAATATAACCACATAATGTAGTATACCTATACTCGTTTAAATAAAATTTATTAGATTTCTTTGACCCTCAAAACAAAACATATAATGTACATATTACATAAATAATATAAGACGTATAGATTCTGTATTTTTGAGGGTTAAAAATGATAACTTTGATAAAAACAAAAAAAATTTTTATTAAAAACAAATAACAAATATTATGAAATCTTCTTTTAATTAGCATAATTAAATAGCATTTGAAAAAAAAAAATTAATATCTGGATAAAAGTTTATTTATTTAAAAAAAAAAAAACAAAAGTAAACTAAAATTACTTGTATATATATATTCATTTATTGCAGATATACATATATATAATATCTTATGTTTACACAAGTTTTATTATATATAAATTTTAACACTTAAAAAATGTATCTTTAGATACATGTTATTTAAATCTTTTTAAATTAAAAATGTACATATTACGTATATATATTTTACGTTTATTCGTTTAATTTTCGAAAGCTTAACGAATAATAAAGAAACGAATTAAAAATTTTAATTTAAATTAAAGTAAATCTAATATATTCTTTTCAATAGTTATATAATTTAAACTAATTATTTTAATATATTAACGGAAAAATCATATAACATTCATATAAATCACAATAAATAATTTAAAATTATACAGGGTGTCCGAAAATCAAAGATGATAAAGAGAGAAGAGATCGATATAAGAAAAAAAATATTCCGGATGGGAAGTATATTCTTAACGGTTTCCAAGATAATAATCTTCAAATCTTCGCACCTGTATAATATACAGAAGATTCGTTAAGGTATTAATACACAACTGAAACTATCAGCTTTTATGCAAATATCTTAACTTTTTCCTAACTTTCAATTGTTTTCTAAACTGACTATAATTTTGTATAAAACGAGGAAGAATACAGTTGCCTTTGTCAACTCTTAGATACCCGTACGTACCGTTAGTATGTTGACAGCCTGTCACTCTGCTTACAATATTATTTTTTTAATATTTTAGTATTTTAAAATAATTTAGGTGAATTTTATAATTTCTAGAACTATGGGTTGTACATAGTTGTATGGTTGTATATATTCAAACTATATGTTTATACATTCTTCAAAAGCAGATTTTAACCTTCCACATAACGATTATCAATCCAAAACTTTTTCAAATATTCTACAGTACCATTTAATACTAAGCGGTAAAAGTATATTAAATTTACTTAGTACAAAATAGTAAATATAATTTTAAATATTATATTATATTAAAGCGCACATAGTTATTTATATTGTTATAAGTATATCGCCATACATTGCAATATTTCTTTAAAAATATATCCATTCATAGAATAATTTCTTATAAGCACAATAAAATACATATATGTATGTATGTAAATACGGCGCTATATAATATACATCTCTTTACTCTTATTATTCATTCATCAGTGACATATACGATATGTAAATAAACATGATATTATATAAGTATGTATGTATATCAATATCATATAAATAAAAATTCTTCAAGCAACCGTTATGTTGTTTATTTATTTACATTTTTTTGTACTACGCATTATATCCTGAACAATTTCAAATTATCGAGTAAAACAAAATGCAAAAAATTCGTTAAAGAAATTTGTTAGAAAATTTGAAAAAATCAAGTAACACTTTCGTCAATTATAAAGTAACCCTGTATTATTAAAAAAAGTTGTTAACAGAAATAAGAGTATAATGTTGAAGCTTTAATTTTTGTGTATTACTTCAGAAAAATTTTAACAGGTGTTCAAGTTACAGAAATTTTCAGTTTTTGACCCGTTACAGCTCCTAAACGGGGAGTGATACAAAAAAAATTTCTGAAATGACTTATACTTATTTTCAAAGATCTAACTTCTATCAAAATTTCAGTTTCCAACTTAAACCGTTTAGAAGATAGAAGGGTTAAAGGATTTTGCAAAATTTGAGTTTCGCGTAACGGTAAATTAAGACACCGTAAGTCACAAATATATATTTATTGAATATATACTTTTAAAGCTAATAAAAGTAGTAATCGTTTGGCGTTCTCAAAATGAAGATATATCTTACACAACTTGTGCTATAACAATTTAAATATAGAGCTTTTTTAAATCTTTGAGGAGCTGTAGCTCCGTAACGGGTGGGGCTACAAAAAAAAGTTATTAGAAATAAAATTAATATTTTTATGACATCTATCAGCAGTTAAAATTTCATAGCTCTATTTCAAAAAAAAATTGGGGATCTAAAAGTTAGGTGTTCGAGAGCTACTCTAAGTTTTGGTCCAAACCCAACCAAAAAAAATAGGGAACCTACAAATTACTCCCAGAATATTTTGTTTCTAGCTTTCTTAGTTTTTGAGTTAGCGTGATGACGGACAGACGGACATGGCTCAAAAGTCTTAGAATTTTTTTCTGATCCGATCCATACCTTTAAAGGTATATCTAGCTCGCTTATTTCGAGGTGTTACAAACGGAGGAGTAATTTTATTATACCCGATCCTATCGTACGGGTATAAATATGTTATTAACATATAATTGTTATATCATTTTCTAACTTATCAAAATCAAAGTTTTAATTAATATTATTATCATAATTTTTATTATATCTTTTATCTTTTTTTGAAAAAAATAAATATTACCTTGTGAAATTTTGTTAAAAAACATTTTTCCGACCTCCTTTCTTCGTAACCTTCGACTTTCGGAGACCCTATATAATTTTAAATTATTTATTGTGATTTATATGATTCGAAAACCCCGTATATGTCTAAATAAATTAAATAAATGCTATAGTTAATATAGGAAATATTTAGATTCCATTCTTTAGCCCGGAAAGCCCGGAAATTTCTTTTATTTTTATAATTCTTAAACCCGTATATCATAAACACTTTAAGTTTTTTGAAGGGTAATAGAATGAAAATAAATTATAATATCTAATAAATTTCGTAAATTTTAATCAAATTTAGTAAAATCTTAAAATTAACAACCATTTGAAACACTATTATTTAGCTAAATTCATAATTAACTCCTTAAATTGCTTAAAAGTTAATATTTTTCATTGGAATTTATATTTATTTCATTTTTTATTTATACTTACTACAAAGTCATAAGAATCAAATTTTACAAAACATTGAAGTGTTTTATCATGAACTCATGGAGCTATAAGGAGCCTATAAATATTTCATTAACGGATATCCTAAGTTTTTTAATTTCGGATTAATACTAAATTTTTATATGTAGGCAGGTAGTAGAAAATTTTATTACTTATGTTGTTTTTCTCCAGCCAATACTGTAATATTTAAGGCACCGGCTTGGTCATATAGATAATTATATAGATTTTTTGAATAAAATATAAATAGTATTAAAAATATTTACATATATATATAACTAATATAGCAAAATAATATATAATAAAAAAATCAAATAATTCTTGTATAAGATAATAGATGGCGCACTAGGAAAAATATTTATGTTTTATAGCTACAGTCGAGTAATTATCGGCTTAGTGGAACTAATGGTTGCAGAAACTGAAGTTTAGTCAAATATGAATAATAAAACGATTTTGAAGATGTCCTATTCTTCTTATGGGAGTATAATTTCAACTTACAAAGGATTAAGCAAAACATTATTAACATATTTTTTCACCATACTTTTGTCAAAACATTACAATATAACTAACGGTCTATTAACCTATTGTTTAGTCAAAATGGAAATTGATTTTAAGTAAGTTTAAGTTCCATAAGTAAACGAAAACAAGTAATGAAAACACCATGGATTTTCCAAAAGCATATTTCCACTTCTATATTAATTGGCTTTGTAATAATCAAAGAAGTAATTCGATTTATATAGACAGAATAAGATATATTTATTGTTAAGAAAAGAAACAACATAACAAAAAATAAAATTGCAAGTGCAGCTTTAAAAATAGATTCGGTACAAATACTTGTTTTCCTTTTTCTTCCGGTCTTACATCACAGTATTACACAAATCCTTACTTAAAATATTTTTCCATTATACCTTTAAAAATCTATTGCACCACATATTATTATGTATGTATGTAAATAAAGAAAAAGTTTGTGAGCTTTGTTAGATTTTTTTTTGGTTAGAAAAAATTATGACAACAGTTTCGCCAATTTTAAATTATTAAGGATAGTTGTTAACGTTTCAAAGTTAACACAAAGTTAGAAGTGTTTGAAAATAGTAAATTTTCAGTTTTTGACCTCCTTACAACTTCTTAACGGGGAACGGCATAAAAATATTTTCTGAAATAACTTATACTTATTTCTAAAGATCTAAATCCTCTCAAAAATTTTAAGTTTTTTCAAGTTTGAAAGATAGAAGAGGCCCAGAAAAATGTGGCAAAAATTTAGTTTCGCATAACGGTAAATAACGATAAACAGTAAATTAAGCACCTATCGTTTGACGTTTCCAGATTGAAGATATACCTACCTTACAGAACTTGTGCTATAACAATTTAAGTATTTAAGTTTTTTTCAAACTTTGGGGTAGTTCCGTAATGGGTTCGAATACACCAAAATATTGTTGTACAAAATTTATTTTTTTGCGATGCCTATTCGTAGTTACTCTTTTGCAAACGGTGTAGAAGTTTTATAAACACACCGATGGACAGACAGACGGACAGAGTGAAATTAATAGGCACATTTTTTCAATTTTTTTTTTAAGAAGGGTTAATTTTATTAAATATACAAAACAATTTATTAAATATACAAAATTAATATACATATACCTTTTTTAATTTATATAATAATATTTTTTTTAGTAAATCATAGATACTTTCCAATGCGGTATACATATTAAATAGGTATAATAATATTTTAAATATATTTAATTTTACAAAAAACAAACTAAATATATATAAACATAATTTTAACCACTTTTAATTTTATTTGACTAAAACAAAATATGAAACAAAAAAAAAATAATTTAAATTTTTTTTTCATTACGTAATTTAAAACGTGACACAGAGTGAAAATAAATTTGTTTTTTATTTTTTTTTTTTAGTTTTTTTTTGTGGTTGTCCCCCTATTTAAAACGATATCCAGTTTTATAAGAAAGTGAAGCCATTAATATACATATAATATAAATATTATAATCTAAACAATAGTTTAGTCATAGCATATGCATACATATATAAATATAAATATTTACTTGTTTATAATTTCTATTATTACTTTTTTTTTTTGTTTCCGATCAGTTAAATAAACATTAAAACTCCTTTAATATGTGTATAAAGAATAAAATGTAAGTAAATTTTATTATACCTTTATGTGTGAATTAATATAATATACGTGTACTATAATGTTTTATAATATCTTTTACCGTTATATTAATGTCAGTAAATTTTTTTTTTTTTTTTTGTATCATTATTAAATACTATACAAAATGAAAAAAATTTATTAGCATACTTTATTTAAATACTTGTTGATTTGACAGCTGAAATACTGTCAATTTGACAGCTTAAGTTTTTATATTTCTCAATTTATTCGATCTGTATTCTTCTACATAGTTCTAAAATATTATATATGTATACATATACTTAAGAAATTTTTTCTTAAAGTATGTGAATTGAAGTTTGATTTTAAAACAAAATATTCATTCATATTATATCTTTTTATCTTTTTTTTCCAAATTCACTGAGATATTTATTAAAAATTAATTAAAACAATATCAAAAACAAATTTTAATTTTATGCTTATATATCATATTTGAGATATTGTATATAGTTATACTATGGTTTTCTTAAGATATACATATTTATATATATTAAAATATTATGTATGTTTATCGTGTTATCGCAGATGTTAATCACAACATAATAGAATTTTACGTTCAAAACAAAGTTAAAAAATTAAATTAGGTAGAGGTTTATGGTTGTCAAAAATACTTTAACAATTAAGAATTATGTTTTTACCTAGAGGCCAGACGAGACAGTACTAGCAAGATAGTACACAAATACATGAACATTTTTTACAATACTATTACATTTTTTCAACTATCTTCTCTACGGTCTTGACATGATATTTTTCTAGCTAGTATAATTGAAATAATAATTTGACACTTCGAACATTTAAAAATGGCAACAAATTGAAAACAACATGCATTTCAAATTATTATTTTTAATTTGATATTTTGTTTGTGTCTATTTTAAACATAAATTTTTTTTGAAAAACTATAAAATAAACTTGAAATATTTTGATAAAATATTAAAATATATCTACTTGCAAAATTTTCATAAAATATAAAATAAACTTGAAATATTTTGATAATAAATGAAATGTCTTGCTTGATAGTATGATATATCTTGCTTGCCACATACGTCACACAGACCGTAATTTGACATTTCGTACTACACACTCGCAAGATAATAATACTGCCTTGTTTGACTGCCGGGTTAGCGCGCCTTGAGAAAGTCTACAAAGTTTTTAAAAATTCTTTAGCTACAAACGTCAAATCATTTAGCTAAAGTTGTTTTGCAAAATATATTACATTGCTATATTTAAAACAGTACTTAATAGCTAAATTAACATTAAGTCTATATTTAAAACAGTACTTATAGCTAAATAACAAATGGACAAATAAACTCTTAACAAAAAGTTTATTTTTTAAATATGTATTTCTTCATTAAATATAAGCTGTATAGCATTGTATGATTTTACATGACTTTTATATTATGTACATACATTACAAAGGTGTATGTTACAAAAAAAAAAAAAAATGAAATTTTTGATAAAAATTTTTTGTGACAAGTTGTTAGTTTTTAAAAGTCTACACAATATTGAAACTTTATTGTTATAAGTACAAAAAATAAGAAAAAAAAAAATAAAATAAGTCGTTATTTTCAAGATGAGTTCAGTGGGAGCTTATTATTGTGCAAAAAAAAAAAAATGTTTTTTATTTCTTATTGTTCTGAACTTTGTATATATATGTATACATTATTGTAAATAATTTGACTTTATTATTGTTTTTTTTTTTTTTCTTTTGAATACAAACATTTAACTTGATAAGTTTTTTTATTACCTTTTTTTAAAGTTTCACTTTATAAACGAGAGAAAAAAAAAAAAAAAACTTCACATCCGCCTAATTTGTTTTTTTTTTTCTTCTTGAAATTTTTTACTCATATGAAAAATGTTTTTACAAGAATTTAATATTATTTTACATTATTACTTTTAATTTAAAGTTATTGGAAAAATTCTTCTGATTTAAAATATTTTGAATAAAATCATTGAAAAAAGAAAATTTTTTTAAATAATTTAAAATGGTTGATTTTTTTTTAAATTTCTTTTTATAAAATTATTTATAAATTTTAAAATTATATTCATGATCATCTTAAAATGGTTGCAAATCTTCTTTTTTGTGTCTCGATAAAACCATTATCTTGCCGTACACCTCATTTATAAAATTTCACAAAGCGATAATTATCTGAAGTTTTTGACAGTTGGGACTTTAAAAAATTAGGAAGAAAATAAGAATAGTATTATGCAAATTTGGAGCTTATTTAATTGATCGTTGTTTTTAAATTAAAGTAGCATCTAATAAATTTTATATAATTTCATTTTAATTCCAGAGTGTACTTCTGAAAGTCGTTTTTTTTGTCAATAATTACTCCATTAAAAAAATAAAAATAAAAATAATTACTTAATTTATATTACATGTTCGAAAACGTAGTATTTTTGATTGAAAAATTTAATATCTTATACATATTAACGATGTTTGATTTAAGATTAGTTTCAAAAGATTTGTTTATTTAAAGCATATTTAATCATCGAATAAAAAAGTTAGATTTATAGGCTATTCCCATGATAAATACCATGTCTCGACTTTTTCTATAATTGGTATTATAAAAAATTCTAATAATAACCAGGATAAAATTACAATTAACATGAAAATACTACATTATATCATAAAGTAACATATAATGCCATATATGCCAAAATGTTGCTCGGAACAGAAGTTATAGATTTTTTAATCAAAACAAAGAAAACAGCCCCAAATCTTCTTTAATGCCCTATAGTTCTAAAACTATTGGACCCATAACTTAGCCCCCATACAAAAATTTTGTCGTCACGGTATTTTCTACAGGATGGTACATGTCAAGGCACCTATTTGCGAATCACCCTGTATACATATTTTATATTCCATAAATTTTGTTTTACTTAACTGCAATTCTATAATTGCACGTACTCTTTATTTTCTTTCCAATCTCCTAAGAGGATCATACTGTATAACGCTCTTACACGAATGGTTTGGTATTTAATATTAGGTTTACAATCTATATTTTATTAATGAAATCATTTTTAGCACATTTCCAAAAGAAAAATTTGAAAAAATGTGGCTATTAGTTCTAACCTGTCCGTCCGTCCGTCTGTTTATAAAACTTCTACACCGTTAAAGATAGAGAAATGAAATTTTAACCATGGGTAGGTTTCATACATAAAAATAATGTTGTAGAACAACATTTTCATATAACACCACCCATCAAGGAGCTACAGCCCCTCTTTGAAAAAGCCCTATTGTTAAACAGGTACTCAGGTTCTGTTTGTTAAATTAAACGTTAAAAATGTTTTTTTTCAATTTAGAACGTCATTCGACAGGAATTTTTTTTTACCTTTACAAATCAAAATTATTATTTATTTTTTTTCATTCATAACTCCGCCACGCTTTTAGATAAGGAGTTGAAATTTTGAGATAAAGAAGAGCTTTAAGAATTAGTATAAGTTTTCTCAAAAAATGTTTTTGTACCACCCCCTGTTTAAGGACTATTAGAGGTCAAAAATTGGAAAATTTTCCTATTTTTAAACACTTGTACTGTAACTTAGCCATCTGGTACACATTTTTTTAAAAATAAAAGGCAAAAAATTAAGCCTTCAAATTTACTATTTTACCCGTGTTAATGATTTTTCTTAATTATATGTAGAGCTCCCTTTAAAATTGATGAAAATGTCTCTTAACATTTTTTTCTTATTACATAAAGAACTCTTATTACATAGAGAAAAATTTCAAATTTTGATGCAAGTCACAATTCTAAAGAGTTTGTATTGTCTTTTGGAAATGTGCGCCTTTAAAAACTGTTGGCTTACATTCTACCTTATTAGATGGTATAATAGTAGAATATAATTTTTATTCTTTAATATAGGAAAACCTATGACATAATTTACAAACAACAATTAAACCATTAATTTACAATTACATCAAGTAAATTAATTATTTGGTATAAAGGATGATAAATCTTTTAATACAGAATATTTAAATTGAAAATCTTAAAAAAACAAAATAAAGAAAATATTAAATTTAGTATTAATCTATATATATAAGTATATATATACATATATATAAAATATAATATATTTTATTAATATACAAGCTGATACAAGTATATAAATTTAAAAAAACTAATCAAAAAAACAGCGACTCTGATCTCTAAATAACCTCCCAAAAATTACAAATTCTTAAAATGCCGCAGTTGATATTTTAATTTGTAATAAAATAACCTGTTTTTACTTTTTATACTTTTTATTTATATTTGAATGAATATACCTATTCTTCTTTTTTTTTGTAAAATTCCGTTGAATTAATTTCCTAAATAACTTACCTTTCACATAATGTAAGTATAACAAAATATTTATATCGAAAAGAAACAACATGGTACATACATATAGGTATATATATACACACAAGTTTCTCTTTCAATAAAATTTGATTTATAAATCATTATATATTGTATACCATCACCATGTCTGTTATACTTGTAGCAATAAATAAAATACTTGAATATATATACATTATTCATATACATATATGTATATATATATATATTCGCGCAATCAATTAACACCTTTCTTACTCTACAATTTTTATTTATTTATTAACCATTTCTACTATATTAAAAAGTTGAAGATGAATCATATGTGGATCAAAAAAAAAAAAAAATGATGAAACTATTCGTTACAGTAGAACAGAATTAATTTTTTTTTTTTTTTTGTTACCTGTATTACAGGTATTTTAATAAAAAAAATCAACATAAAATAATATTTATTCTTTTATAAATATTATTATCTAATACGTAATATTATTTTGTTTTTTTATCTATTTTAGATAGTTAAAACAGTTTGTTGTTCGTTTAATAGTTGATAAAAATAAAAATCTAAAGCTTTTTTTTTTTTTCACAATCTTAATTTTAAACATTGATTCAAAGTCAATTACGAAATAAATTTTATTATTATTTGTAAAGAATTTATGTCATTTACAAAGTATATATGTACATATATTATAACATATTATATATACATTTATATATGTACAGGGTATTTAAAAAAATTAAATATGACTATCTGAATTTATTTAAAAATAAAACTTCCATTAGAATCCATTATGCTGCTCATACACGGCGGACTAGGTTGTAAACTTGGTACGGGGAGAGGTTTAAGAACCATATCACACACTTATCCAACCTATCATTCAACCGTTGTAATTATGAAATTTATATTTTATTATTTTCTCAAATCAAAAAATCTCAATGTTAAAATGACATTTAAATTGTACAATTTGCCCATACACGATACAGAATCGTGGTTGTAAACCATCAAAATGGTTTTACAACCTGGCAAGTTCGCGTACCAAGTTTTCAACCTAGTCCGCCGTGTATGGGCAGTATTAGAAATTTGAATGTTATATTTATGAAAAAGATTATGATACATACAACTTAACTTTTAAGTTTTGTAGCAATATGCACATAATCTCCTCGGAGAATCTTTATAAAATTTGCTTTGGTTGATTTCCATATCCGAATATTTTCTTTATAGTAGGTATGTAGTAGGTAAATTTTTTCAATATAACAAAATGACATAATTTTTTAATGTAGATAAAAAAATTTCTTCTGGCTAGGAAAAGAAACGATTAAAATTTTTTAACTCTCGATTTAAAACTTTTTGAAAACGAATTATTTTCAATACCTATACATACAAAAATTATTATTATTAATACCTAAATACAGTTTTTCATTCTGCAGCCGATATTAAAACCAAAAGGAACTAAATATCTTTGCAAAATTAGTATGAAATAAAATACTTCCATGTAAAATTATATTTACTTGTTTGATTTTAAATGACCCAATCACCCAACATATGTAAAACCTCTGCGGCATTGGTCTATTGGGAAAAAGGGTAAAAAAAAAGGTTAAAAATACACTGTAAACACTGAGTGGGTTCGAATCCCTCAGACCTATGTAGTAAGAATCTTACGTCATTTAGTATTTATGGCCAAATCTATGGGAAAAAAAGGCTGTGTAATTTCCTTGTCACGTGTCAATAGAATGAACTACAACAAAAAATTGAGATAACCATATTTATGTTTCAATCTGAAATTTTAAATATTCTTTAAAATTCTGTTTTTTTTTGAAGATTTTTACAATTACTTTAGAATATTTACAATCAAAAGAAATATTATTTTGAAAAAATACACCCTGTATATAAACTGCGCGGAAATTTATCAATAAAATTATGTTTATTTTGTATACAATTACTATATAGTTAGGAGAATTATTAAGAAGGTTATTATATGAATTCAGATGGGAGATCATGAATCACTATATACTATTTATTTACTTTAGTAATAATTAGTAATAAATTTATAATATTTAAAATTTTCATTTTTGTAACTTACTTTTATTTGTAATTCCAGGTATTATTCACTTTTAAATAAAAAAAAAAAATAGTCAAAAGTAAAGAACTATTTGTTATATCATTTTACTTTTCAGCAATTATAAATTGATTTTCTTCTTTAATATAAATTTAAAACATAATAAAGACAGTCATAAATCTTATTTTTTAATTATTTAATTTAAATAAAGATTATTTTAACTAATTATTAATGGAAATTAATTAAAGCGGATATATTTATTGCAAAATTTTAAAGATTATTTGATTATTTGGAACGTAATTAAAATTTGCTGTTAACTTTTATTTTTTAATTTAATTTACCAGGAAAAAATAAATTTATAAAATTCCGTTCAAGATTATAAACGAATTAGTGTTAACAAGTACAACGAAATGTCATTTAAAATTTTTAAACTTAAAGTTTAATCCATGATAAAATTTAAAAAAAAAAAACAATTTATGACTGTTACATGATAACAAATTACATTAAGCATTACAAATATTTATTATTAAATTTTTACTGTTATTTTTTATAAATCAAATTAACCATTCCTTATGGTGAATTAACATTAAAGCTCTCGTTACGTTCTCTATACGCAAACTACAAAAGATTATCCTTCAAAAAGAGTCTCCACAAGAAATGAGTGTTTAAGCGAAAAAAATTAATTAAGATAAAATTTTAATTTTACTAAATTTCAGTTTTTTCTTTATTTTAACTAATATTTACTTCAATAATTTGTTTCTTTTAAATTGAGTTTGAAATTATTTTAAAAATATTGCAAAATAAAAATGATACTTAAGATACTAATTAAAAACATGGCTAAGAAGCCATGAAGAAAAGATTTATTTATTTTTTGATATTGAACAGTATCAATATTGACACTTGAATTGTATTATTTGACACTTGAATTCGTATATAAAAAGCGAAAAAAGTTTAAAGTTAAGCAACATTTTTTTTACGTCTGTACAACAACTGCATTTATTGTAAATAGATTTCATACGTTCAAAGCATTTCAACTTTACATTGACAATTATTGGCTGCGTATAGAAAGCGAACAAGACCGTTTATTGTAGATGCAGACAGATTTAGAATCAATTAAATTTGATTGATAAATAAAAAAAAATTATTTCAAAAACAAGAGATCAGCATCCTTTGCAGTCAAAAATCAATTAAAAAAACTAATCATAACGGTTATAGTGCTTTATAATAATATTTTGTTTGGATATATTTCCGCAAACAGGTTACGAGTTATTAAGATGACGTCATCGCATAATGGTACTTTTCGTATAATGGCATAATGGTATCTCCAAGTTTTTCGAATATATATCCCATTAGGAGCAATGCCGCCATCAAGTGATCGAAAAAACATTAGAAAATTTTCTTAACATATTTTAGAATTTTACTTAAACCGTTATATTTTTCCGCTACGACAAAATATACATCAGGAACCAATTTTCTACAATTTTGTAAAGCATATAATACTAAATCTATAACCCCTTTAGGAAAATTTATCCCATTGTTTTATCTTTTTTTTATTAATCAATAAAAAATTTTTAAAAAAAAAACTAACCTGATTAAAAAAATCATTGATAGATCATCTAATTAAAAATATTAACTTTATTGTTACCTTTATATATAGATATAAATTTATTATAATTCCAAATAAATTTCAAAATCAAAATCAATTTTTAATTTGTAACTTTCAAAATTCGTTATAGATCCAATAATCCATTGTATATACTTTAAAAACATTAACAAATTAATAATCAAAAAAACCTCAACCTTCAAACCTTAATAAATTCTTTTAAAGTGGTTTCTTTTTCACCTATTTTTGTTTTTTTTTTTTTTTTTTATTGTTTTTCTTTTAAAGTATGCATTTTAAATAAACAAAATCAATTGTTAACCATTAGTAACAAATAGGTACTTATGTAGTTTCAAAAAAAAAAAAACAAAAATAATAAATTAGACCACCACATTTACTTAAAAAAAAAAAAAAACTAACAGTCGAAGAAAAAAAAGAAAAATTTTTAATGTTTCGCGGAAATTTTTTTTTTTATATTAAATAAAAGTAAAAACTAATGAATTTTCAGTTTTTTTTTTTTAAGAAAATAATAAAAATATATATATATATATGTACATATATATATAAAATATTATTCATTTAAATATATAAAAAAAAAAAAAGAAAAATTCAAATAAAAATTTAACATCCGCAAAAGTAAAATTTTTATTCATTTCACTCTTTTTCCCTTGAATTTACTATCAGTTTTTTTTTTTTTTCTGTAACTCGTCTCTATATCTATAAAATTTTCTTTGAAAGGCTGTCTTAACGATCACCTCTTAAACAAAATGTTAAGTAAAAATTATAATAGTAAACTAACAAATAAAAAAAAATAAATAAATAAAAAAAATAAAATAATAATAAGCATTAAATAGAAAATGATCATAGCTAGTCTATTTTGAAGTATGCATTAATTCAAAAATTTTAAAGAAATTCCAACTAAAAAATAGAAGAAAGAAAATATATATATATATGTATATATAAATAATATATATGTAGGTATATATATAAATATGTAATTATAAATTTTTATAAATCTATAGGTATAGTGTAAAAACTGTATAGTTTATTTTATGATCGCTTTCACTTTGTTGCTGCTCACTTTTATGTTATAGATAATAAATACCTATTTGCTTTTACATACATACATTTAAATAAAATTTTTATAACGGCTAATATTAAAAAACCGTCGTTTTAGAAATTGACAAAAATTATACTTTCAAATTCTATATGTTCATATATGTATATCAAAAAATTGTCCAATATATTTTGCTGTGTTCATGAATTTGAAAAAGTAAAAAGTATGAAAAAAAAACACAGTAAGAAATTTAAACTTATTTTCTATTTGATTGAGGTTATATTCACTTTATTTAGTTTTTTCCTACTCGAACTTTATTTCATTACTTTAATAGCTAAATTACTGAACCTATAACTTAATCTCTTAAAAAGGGTTTTATTGCACTTTATACGTATGTACATATATAAAATCATAGAATAAAATTTTTGTAATAATACGAGAAAAACTAAAGTGGCAAAAACTAAAAACGTCACAACAATTTTATTATATGTATCTAGATACAAATTTAAATTATTTGAAAGGTTTATTACATGCTACTTTTATTAATTGTCAGATATTTTACTTATGTATATTGAAATTATATATTTTAAAAAAGTTATAAAAGTAATATAAAACTGTTTATTCATTATATTATTCCTTAAAGTCTTTTTACTTCTTCACAATACAATTTACAAATAAAACGCATAATTATTACTTCCCTTTACTAAAATCTAATATTAAAGAAGTTTTACCACCGATTACCTAGGTAGATCCTAGTTGTTATGACTTATGATAATTTAAAATGTCAAGTGTGCATACCGTTCAGATATAATAACTATTATAGTGTGTTTTTCTTTTTTAGTTCAGAGCAGAGCCAGAGCTGTCAAAAAAAAATTTTTTGTTTCTTTTTTCACTTTGAATGATCAGAGTTTAACTTTTGAGTTTCTTTTTTCATTCAGAGTGCGCTCAGAGTATGATCTAAATGTTCCATTTTCATTTACAGATATCGTAGAGCATTTGAATTTAAATGTCAAAAATTTTATTTTTTTATATGATTTGACACTATTGACAGGTTAAAGCTCTTATTGTGTTTCAAAATTATTTCAAAAGGTACTCTATGTATTCGATATCTGTTCAGGGCACAAATCTGAACTAAAAAACAAAAACACCATAGTTTGTATTGTTCTGTTGAGGCAATTTGTTTCTCAAATTTCTGAATGTATCCATTCTTGACATTTCCAAATTTCATAACAAAGTTGTTTGTCCTTTTAAAATTTTAAAAGTTACTTTTTTAATATATTTACTTTCCCTTTGTCATGTATAGTATAACAGAAATATTTTACTGCCAAAAGATTGACATAATATCCACTCATGTTCACACAGTTTAGCCAAATAGTACATATATGTACGTTGCTGTATATTTTTAGGGTTAAGTATAATGAAATCAATTTTTCCTCAAACTAAAAACTTTATACACATAGGCTACATTTTTAGACAACTATTATATGTTAACGAATAAATAGGTCATTTACACATTTGCCTAATCACCCTACAAGAAAATTTTATACATAAAAGCATGCATTTGAAACAAATAAAGTAACATACATATATATATACATATATTATAAATTTTAACCTTAAACTTCAAAAATATTAAATGATCGTTTAAACAAACTGATGAAAATAATGAAATGAAAATAATGAAAATAAAAAATGAATTACAATATTTTTTTAATATTTTTTATAGAAAAAGAAAACATACTTTCAAATCAGCTGATAAATTTTATAATGATCACATTATATATTAATAATATATGTATATACCATGATAATGATTTCATCACTTTATCAATAATTATTCGTGATTAAAAGAGCGCCAATAACCATCAGATGACGTCGAAACTTCTTATATGTTACCAGACTTTTACGTTACTTTTATCTTATATGTATAATGGAAAATGTTTTTATGTATATAGATATATGTATATAGAAATGAATGGTAGTTGTCATTGTCAGTACTCAGTAGTCATGACTATGATTACTCTTCTTCATATAATTTCAAATTAAGGAAAGTTACCGTAAACACTATATAAAAAAAAAAAGAAAAAATAAATTATGAAATGAATCTTCAAAAATATTTATCTTATTTTCATTTTTTCTTTTTTTTTATGTCGTATGACATTTTAGTGTTTTTTTCAACGATGAGAAAATATATTGAAACCTCATAAAAGATTGCAACCTTTTGTTACTTATGACTGTTAAACAAATTTTTGAAGGAAAAAGTGCAATATATTCGTATATACATGGTCATATGGAATATGGATATCGAATTGTATACGAAAAATTCAATACAGTAAAGTTCATATAAAAATTAAAAATATGGCTTCGCTTTTTTATTTTTTTTATTTAGTCAGTACTCAGTGAGCTTAAGCACTTTAATCGAAGTGGGTGTGTATTTTTAAATTTCAGTAGAGTTTTTTTTAAAACTCAATTTTGAGCATGCAAATGATTAAATTTTTTAAAATTATTTTCACAGTTAATAGAAAATATTTCAAATTTTATAAAAATAAAAGGTATCATTTATTATTCTCTACTGCAGAACAATATAAGATCCTTCTAATGTAAGTTGAAAAATTTTGTTTTTTCATACTAAATTGCCAAAATTTTAATATAATTCTCTCTCTACGAGATTGCCTGTACAGGCTGTATATAACCAGCAGTGGTACTACATAGGTTGGCCAATTTTTGCGTGATAACTACGATGGTTATTTTCATTATACGAGCGATAAACCTTAATGGTTACTTTCATTGTGTGCATTTCTATTGTTTTCCTTTCCCTAAATATATTTAACATTTAAAGTAGTATTTTTATACAGTTGCTACTCTTATTAATTGTTTTTAGGAGGTGAAGAAAGTATAGGGTGTTCAAAATTGAGGTATCATTTTGATTTTGCCGCCATTTTTTTTCTAACTGGTGGTAAAAATTTTCAAGATGTAATTAGAAAATTTTGAACAAAATTTGGTAGAGCAAATGCTCCAACAAATCGTGCCATCAAGTTGATGGTTGATAAATTTCTAGAAACTGGATCTGTTCTTGATAACAGAGGCAACATTTATCAACGTAGTGGCCGTTCAACCGAGAATGTAGCAGCTGTGAGCAGAAGTGTTGAAGAAGATCCAAAAACTTCCATTCGTCATCGTTCGCAGCAATTATACATCAAACCATCCACATTATTCAACATTTTGCATCGTGATCTCCATTTAAAGGCTAATAAGATCCAGCTGACGCAAGAATTAAAACCAACTGACCATGCATTACGTCGGCAATTCGTTTCTTGGGCAATCGAAAAACAAGAAGAAAATGAGAATTTTTTTAACAAAATAATCTTCACCGACGAAGCTCATTTCCACCTCAATGGCTACGTCAATAAACAGAATTGCCGCATTTGGGGTAAAGATAATCCAAGGGTTATCTTAGAGCAACCAGTACATCCACAAAAAGTTACGGTTTGGTGTGGTTTGTGGTCAGGAGGAATCATCGGACCATATTTTTTTGAAAACGCAAATGGAAATGCGATTACGGTCAATGGAAATCGCTACAGGGAGATGATCCGAAGCTTTTTGTGGCGGGAAATTGATGATTTGGACGTAGAGAATATGTGATTTCAACAGGACGGTGCCACTTGCCACACAGCAAGAGAAACAATGGATCTTTTGAAGGAAAAGTTCGAAGATCGCATTATTTCTCGTAGAGGAGGAGTGATGTGGCCACCAAGATCGTGCGATTTGACACCGTTGGATTTTTTTTTGTGGGGTTTTGTGAAATCGAAAGTATACAGCAATAATCCCACAACAATTCAAGAGCTTAAAAACAACATTATCGAGCAGATTTCAACCATTGAGAACAGTTTATTGAACAACGTGATTCAGAATTTTGGTAAAAGATTGGAAGCCTGCCGAAGTAGTAGAGAGGGCCACTTGGCCGACATAATTTTTCATTATTAACCGGAACCTATTTGTAATAAATTAAAATAAAAATATATTTAATATTTCAAAAAAAAAGTCTTTTTTTATTAAAATTAAAATGATACCTCAATTTTGAACACCCATAGTTGGGTAAATTGAAAAAAAAAAAAATATTCTTAAGTAAGCAGAACATCTTTATTAAAAAACCAAAAATAAAAAAATTTCAATACGAAAAATTATTTTAAAAAAACAACGACTAACTTTATTAGTTTGCACAATAGTGTACTGTGAAGAGTTACCTATAGTATTATTTTGGTATACTTATGTACCTGCTATACCTACTCTTTATAAAAAACAAAAGCTGGAAAATGTATTATATTTTTTATTTATGAACAATTTTGGTTGTAAATATGCATATTATGGTTACTGGTATAAGTATACATAATATAATAGTTGATATTTAATTTGAAAATAAATACAAAGTGTATGCGATGAGTCAGGGAAACCTTTTTTAAACGGAAGCCCCCCTCCTTTCAAAATAACTGGTATGATTATCATGCAGTTTTTTTTTTTTTGTTTTTTGCGATTTGCGAATTAAATTTTCTTTTTTAGTTTTCCAACCGGAATTAAATTTCACGTGCATTTTTTTTTTTGTTTATCTTAAAATAACAAAAAAGGATTGTGATGACAATTTGATGATGACAATTTATTATAGTATTGGTGGTAGTTGTTTATTATAGGAATAATGATGATGGTGATGATATTTTCCGGTAAAACCGATACGAATCATATGTTCGTTATTTTATATTCGTTTGTTTTTTTGTTTGTTTATTTTCGATTCACGAAAATATTAAACAAATATGAAAAGATTTTTATTGCAATTCAGGTGAGGTGATACTTGTTTGTTTGTTCGTTTGTTTGTTTTATATTTCGGTTATTTGTAAAGTGAATAATTTAAAAAAAAAAAAAAATTATATTTTATTTATTTTATTGTTACTATCTATTGTTAATTTGTATTATTTCGTTTATAGTTTGTGTTTGAACGACTTATAGAAATTTTATATTTTACAGCAACATGAACCGGAATTAAAGAGGGGTTTTTGCTATTTGATTTTTTGAGTAATTCAACAATAGAATTTTTACTTGTTTACGAACAATAGTTTTTTTTGTTTTCATATAATATAGATAGCGCTGCATGTTAACTATACATAGTTTATTTTTATTTATTAGTTTGTCTAATTTTAATGTCTGATCATAATGTTTGAGCAATTTTTTTTTTTCTTTTAAATTTTTTTGTTTTTTGCCTATTTGATAGTCATGGGTTTGGTTTTTTTTTTCGCGTGTTCTACTTTTTAATTGAGCTATGAAAATTCAGATTTATTTTAAGTTGATTTTTTGTTTGTTTTTTTTTTTTTTTGCTAATGGTAATAAAAAGAAAAAACGAAAAAAGAAAGAAAGAAAGAATGCGATATTTTATATGAATTTTGTTTTTTTTTTTTTGGGATTTTCTTTTTTATCGTCATAAAATTTAATTTTTTTGTTTTTTTTATTTTTTTGTGCTGTTGACCTTATTTAAAAATAAAAATGAATTTATTTTGTTTTTTAGGGTTTTGTTTTTTTTTTTTTTATTATAAATTGTGTTCATTTAATTTACTTCTTTAATTTTTATTTTTTGTAGCTTCCTGGTTAATATATAGGCTAATTAATGATTAATGTATTAACATTTGATTACTTTTATAATCATTTTTTTTAATCTTAATATACAAGGTACATACAAATATATCAATAACAATCTAATTACAGGTGTTTAAGAAAAAAAATATATACGTAAAACTTATAGTATAGGGTTAAAAGAAATGCTTAATACGCATTTTGTTTTTTTTTTAAATAAACATTATAAAGACAATCTCTTGAATAAAATGAGACTAAGAGAGTGAAATTTATTAATTAAAATGTAAAAAAATAATTATTAATTTTTATCTTCACAGGAAAAATAAAAGAAATTAATCCATAACAAAAATAACAAAAAAAAAAAAATTTAATTTGTGGGTCAGAACAGGAAAGACAAAAAAAAAAAAAACTATAACATATGTTAAAAGGTGTAACAACATTTTAATTTCATAAATAATAAAAAGAAATTAAATCGTGACCTAATGTTGCTTAAAATTTGTTTTGTTTGGTCATAAAAGATTTTAAAATTTTCATGAGAAATTTAAAAGTCAAAAAAAAAAAAATTTTTTTTTAATTGTAGAAATTTTAATTTTCTAAAGAAAGTTTTGTAATTGAGAAGAGTTTCTTTCGCTGAAAAAAAAAAATTCTTAATAAAATTGAAAACAAAATGGTAAAATATTAAGTGAAGCTTTGATTTTTTTACAGTTTAATTTTTTTTTTTTTGTATTAAATTTAAAAAGCATTGATTTGGAAAAAAAACAATAAATTTAAAGAAATTTTGTGCTGTAAAAAACTATTGAAACTACTGAAATAGCAAAATTGAGTATAAATTATATACATATGTATATATGTATATAAAAGACTTAAAAATTTAAAAATATTCCAAAAGCGATTTTCTTCTGTATTACGTTTTACTTTTGACTCACTTTTATTCACTTTTAACTCTTTTTGTGTGCTTTTTATTCTTTTGGAAGCATATAAGATCGGCAGGAATTGTCTTTAACCCATACATCACTTTTACCTTTATATCGGTTCAAATTTTAATAAAATCTTTTTTTTTGTACATACATATATATTATTAATATATAAATAATGATAATAATGATAATGATAATAATAATAACTGCTACATTGGAGCTACCTTTGGTTACATCGTGCAGGAAAGTGTTATATGTTTTATATACTACTGCATTTTGTAATCCTCTGACGGTCCTAAAGTAAATAATAATAATATTAATAATTAATACTAATACTTATATATGATAGTTGCTGCAGTGATAGTGGGGTTGTCTTACCTCGTGGGGTTATTTATTACATCATTATTTATTACTATTACAGAATATACAGAATATACTACTGCATTTGTTGCAACTGTTGTTCGCTACTGTCACTAATAGCAAAATAGTAATAATAATACGCGAATTTATTGTTCTTTTACAGGACCATTTCAAATTCAATGTTTCCGGATTCTTGTGCTATCCTTTCCTATCCCTACTTGCTAGCCAATACGTCATAATATCACTTAAAAATTAGGGGTTTCATCCGATTATATTGGTTAAAGGAAGTAGTGGGTTTAGTGAATATAAGAATCTGACACTATCAAGAGGGTACTCTTGATGCTTTTGGAAGATTTCCACCTATATTGGGAAAAATAAAAATGTATTTATGCATTTCTTCTTAAATACCAGTTTAGGTCCGTTATAATAACCTCTAATCAGCGTTCTACTAAATAAACCATTAATTGGTTGCTCTTCCTCTTCATCTTTACAACTTTTACGAAAATCATTTGAGGAAATGTCAAATTTCTGTCATGTTTACCGATACCGATTCTCCGCTTTAACAATAATGCTAACTAATAATGTTAACAACTTTTTTTAATAAATTTGTTTGGTATTAAAAATTAAGTTGTACTAAATTGCAATATTATGGTCGTTAATTGTCATGCATTTTGCACCCGCAAAAAATTATCATCAAAAAATCTAAATGTTTATTCAAATAACGTCTTACATTCTGTAGCTATTATAAAACTTTCACTTTTATTTTAAACTTTTAAATCACCTTCCTGTTTCAATCTACATTTTGATATTTTAGTTATAAAAGTATAATAATTTTTTTAATAAAGCATTTAGTTATAGATCTAAATATAATTAAAACGAAAATAAGATTAGACCAAAAAAAAATTAACAATGATTTACTTTGTTAATTTGAATTTAAAATAAAATATTTAAAATATAGTCTTCATTGTATGCAAATGAATTTTTTTTCCATTCAAATCGTTTAATTCAAATAAACACGTAACTGTTTATGGTCATTGAAAATATAATAATTGACAAATGTTTCCAGTAGGCAGTAACTGTCACATTCACTGAACAGTTCGTAAAAAATCAAAAATATTTTGAATACAAATACGAATGAATACGAATTATATTTTTTTAATGTTTTATATTTAAAAAACGATTTAATTATAGAATTCGTAAAACACAAATTCGAATATAAAATATGATTCGATATTAACACAATGACAACTCATTATTACAGATTTTATATGGGAAAACTAAGTAAAATGTAGACGATAGAATTTTGTTAAAATGCAGTTTTAAAACTTTTTTTTTCCCATTTAAATAAAAAGAAATATGGGAATTTATTGTTGAAACGAACTGTGATAAAATTAATAACAAAAACATATAATTTTAATCTTTCCGACTAAAACTAATTAATTGTACGATAAACTTACAAGTGTCCGGTTATTAAAATATTAAGAGCCAGTTAAACGTATGTATTTTTTTTCCATTTATAATAATTTTAAATTACCATACAACGTTAATTACTTTGTAACAACAATTTTATTGATGTTAAAAACAATTTAAATGTATTTTAATAATTAACACTTTATCTTTTTTTTTATTTATGACTAAAAAAACAAAATTATTTTAAAACGAAAACAACACGAGATAATTATTTTGTTTTATATTTAACATAATATGTATAAATTTGTTAAATTAATAAAAATATAAAATAAAAACAAATTTTATAAAAACAAAAGTCTCTAACTTATTAATAAAATAAACGCCTTTTTATATCTAAACAAGTCGAAAAATAATTATTTATTGATTATTCTCTATACTTTTAAAACAAAAAAAACTTTAAAACTGTTTCAACGATATGTTATCACGATAAATGTAAACAAGCCCTAATCGACATATTGTAAATTTTATTTTCATTTTATAAACTTGTCCAATTAAAGGTTAATTTTCATGGAGAAAAATATCGGCGATATTTGTTAGACCATAGGCAAAAGATACAAAAACACAACTTGTGTGATAGGGAAAAAACACAAAAATATCGGACGAATTAACAATAAAATTGTACAAGCGTTCAGAAAATATCGACCATAATATCAGATGAAATATAGATCGTTGAAGCTAAATTTTCTTAATTATCTCCTATATTCACATACTACGTAAAAAATGTGTATGCTATACAAAAAAAATTGGCACACTACTAACATTCTTATGGATAGATGACATTTGAATTCATTATTTTTCTTTCTCTTTCCTATTTGTAGTATTAAGTATAGTTTACTCTTTTTTAGCCTTTATGGTTAATTTTCATGAAGCAAAATATCGGCGATATTTGTTAGACCATAGGCAAAAGATACAAAAACACAACTTGTGTGATAGGAAAAAAACACAAAAATATCGGACGAATTAACAATAAAATTGTACAAGCGTTCAGAAAATATCGAAGATATGCCATAATATCGGATGAAATATAGATCGCTGAAGCTAAATTTTCTTAATTATCTCCGATATTTTTAACACATACTACGTAAAAAATGTGTATGCTATACAAAAAAAATGGGCACACTACTAACATTCTTATGGATAGATGACATTTGAATTCATTATTTTTCTTCCTCTTTCCTATTTGTAGTATTAAGTATAGTTTACTCTTTTTTAGCCTTTATGGTTAATTTTCATGAAGCAAAATATCGGCGATATTTGTTAGAGGATAGGCAGAAGATACAAAAACACTACTTGTGTGACAGTGTGAAAAACACAAAAATATCGGATGAATTAACAATAAACTTGTACAAGCGTTCAGAAAATATGGGAGATATGAAAATATCGGATGAAATTTAGCTCGCTGAAGCTAAATTTTCTATAATTATCTCCGATATTTTTAACACATATGTATGTAAAATATGTGTATGCGACACAAAAAAAAAATGGACACACTACTAACATTCTTATGGATAATGACATTTGAATTCATTATTTTTCTTCCCCTTTCCTATTGGTAGTATTAAGTATAGTTTACTCTTTCTAAATATACGAATCCGATATCGGATAAAATTTTTTCCATGGAATTTAGCCTTTTAACTGTCAAAATAGGTTATCTCATATTATTTCATGTTATATTCTGGTTATTTCTTATATTATTAAAATATTTAATTTTAGATAATATTTTCTACGATATTAAAATTTAAATACATACTATTGCTATTTTAATTATTATTTTATTAACCTAAAAGAATTAAAACAGTAATTTTCTTCTTCCTGTAAAATTGACTTTTTATTGTTTAAGGCTTATTTACATATCATCATCGTTATATTATTTGATTTTGGTATTGCATTACAGCTATTACATCCTATATAAAAGCTATTACATCCTATATAAAGTTTAAAAGTGTTATTTAACGTGAATGCCCAAATTTGTTAAAAACAGATTATCAATCAGGCCATTGATTATATTATATTTGGTATAATACAAGAAAATCAATTTAAAATTAAAACAGTTGTTCCACATTGTACTTATTAAACAGCAAAAGTACTTTTTTTTTTTTAAATAAATATTATTGCCAAAATTTCCAAAATAAGAAAATTATTAATAAAAAAATATCGTAGGTTGAAAATATTTTTTTTCTTAATTTTTTGGTAAAATATCCAAAAAGAAATAAATGGAAAATACTAAAAAGAAACAATTAGCAAAAATATTGTTATATTTACATACGTGTATATATGTATATGTTCAATCAAGTTTAAAATTTTGTTATTTTTTCAAGATATGTTAAAATATTCGAGTCATATCTTTACTTTGCGTTCAAATTTAAAAGAAAAAATTATTTTATTTTAATTTAATTTTTTTAGTCAGCGATACAAAAAATATTTCCTTTTATATGGTGCAGTGACAGAATGCCAGCGGTCTTTAATTCTTTTATTTTTGGATTTAACGCCTGTGAGATATAATTTCTTTTCAAAAAATAATTAATTCTACTAGATCGGGGGCTTTAGGTCCATTTCGAAAAAAAATTAAAACGCACTGAATAATATAAAGGTTACTATCATTAATTTGCATTTCATTTGATTGGATTTTATTTTACTGGGTAATCAACTATATAATCTCTCCTAATTGAGAATTCCGCATATACTTAATATATATAAATATTCCCGAAAATCCTGATTTTGTAACTAACTATATAAAATCCTCCCGTATTTAAGAATCTGGTATATTCATAAATATATATGTGTATATAAATTTTGTATGTATATAAATTTTCTGGAAAAAGATAGTACCCTGATTTTGAATCCAACTCTAAACTCCTCCCTAATTATATTTTGTAAATACATATTACAACATCAAAGAATTGAAATTCTAATTTTCTAACTAACTCTAACCTAATAATTTTTTGTTCAAACCTCTGTTATATTTAGATATTAAAATCTAAAATTTAGAATTCAAAACAGAAAGGCTTTATTATCTAAAAAAAAAAAAAAAGGTTTCGTTTTACATTCGAATGAAAAATAAAAATAAGCCTTTTTGCGAATAAGACCTTACTCCTCCTTAAAATGTGAAATAACGCCTTAAAGACCTTATAGCACCCCATTTAATTATTTGTTTTTAATTAAAACAATTTAGAAATACAATTCTTATTAAAATTAAATTAAAACCGGCTGCCAATTATTTTGCAGAAGGAAAAATATATTATAAATTATACCAATTATACAAAAATAGAGTTAGAGTTGTGACTTTACTCTACATATATTACTCGCTTCTATTAACATCAAAAAAATAGTGTGGATTTTAATTTCAATTCAAGAGGAATTAAAATCCGCAAGTTTTAATTCCTTTTATTTCTGGGCTTTAATCCCAATTCAAAAAGGAAAGTTTTGGAATTAAAGCCCGGTGGTATCCTGTCATCACACCCATTATTTTTAAAAACCAATTTCCTTTAAAAGAAAAATTTAATTTTTTGAAACGGGATATTTTATCATATTTTATTGCTGACTAAATACTGTACTCTAAGTAAAAATTTAATTGCTTTGAATAAGATACACATAAATATATTCCGTATTTTGTGGTATATTATATATAAGTGATATATTATATATTAAACCACCGTGTTTTGATAAGCGATTTTGATTTTTAATTATCACATAACGTATAACAGTTTTAGTAGTATTATAAGAAGATCGGGTTTTTTGAATAAAAAAGTTTAGTGTATAATAATTTTAAATTGAACTTCGGAATCACAACCATAAATACAATCTATAGATGTAATTTTTCAAAGATTTACTCTCAAAAATAAATTTTTAAATTACAAATTTAAATTGTATATTATATAATAACGTGTGGGACGTTTGCCAAACTTTTTTAATATATATAAATATATTATATGTATGTAAATATGAAAGTTAAATTAATTTAATATCAAATAATAATTTCATTTATTAAATTTTAAAAACCACATATTAAGTAATTATTTTTTTAAATATTATTAAAACATTATAAAAATATAATTTTGAATTAATAATTAAGGTATCAATTAATTTGCCATTTTAAGGTAAGGATTCATTTGTAATTTTTTTTTTAATCTAATGCACGTACGGAAATAAATAGAAAAAAAAAGAATTAAAAAAATATATTTTGATTTTACTCAATTTAAATATAAATATTTAATATAAATGTCAATAAAATAATTAGAAATTGTATAATGTATACAAATAAAATAAGCAAATCACAAAATTTAAGTACAGATTTTAAGATCACAAAAAAAAAATTGTACTCAGTATAAAAAATATGTTTATAAAATTATAAATTAATACAATAAAATAAATATTTTTTAATGTAAAACATTTTTTTTTGTATAAAAATTCTTTAGTTTATTTTTTATTAATTTTAAATTTTAATATAACATGGCAAAATTGATCCAAAAAAAAAAAAAAGAATCTTGGGGTCTCGGTGGCCTAGTCGATAAGAGCGTATAAAATACGCTGTAAACACCGAAGAAGTGTGGGTTCGAATCACACACACGTCGTAAGAGTTATTCCCCCTTACGACACTTACAGTCACGCCTGAACTGGAAAGACTGTGTAATTTCCTGCCCACATTTATGTGGCAGAGAAACGCATTAAAAAAAAAAAAAAAAAGAATCTTTTTCGAATCGAAAAAAGAATTTTGTTATTAATCTTTTTATATCAAACAGCTATAATTTAAAATTCATTTATTAACTATTTTTTAATTTTTAAAATTTCTTTTTATTCGATACCATAATTTGTATTCTATATTATTGGGGTCAATCAATTTTTGAGCAATAAGTATGTTCAGCAGACCATATAGTTAAAGTAGCTAAAGTCGACCCATTATATAATCTAGTCAACGTAACTACAATACGTTATAATATGTACTATTCAATTTGTATACTACTTTGTCAATCGTATACAAAGTTACCTACTGTTTTTACAAATGCCAAATAAAATAGAGTACGAATAAATTTTGAAACTTTAAAAAAAAACACCCAACTGAAAAACTAAATTTTAATTCAATTTAAATCAGTCTTATTAAAATATATGAAAAAAACAGGATTATGGGAAAAGGTATAACAGCTTCTTTTTTATATTTTTTTCTCAAAGAATAATATTGAAAATTAATTGTGTAATATGCTTATGAGATTTGTAGCAACAATTATGATATTTACTTTATTTACTGATTTGATATTAATAACTAGTACGTAATTTCAAAAAACATTAACTATTTTAGTTTATATAAGCATAAGCTACCTATAATATAGCTTATGCTTAAATCGTGCAACTAAATAGCTGAACGTCAAATTAAACGTCAAATAATTTTACTCAACCTATAATTTAATTGCGGTTTGAACTTACCTACGTATATTTATTTCTTTCTCAATCTTAAAATTCTATCCAGAGTACATTATTTATTTCTAATTTAAGATATACTGTAATTTTAATTTTCTGAAAACTTTTGAAAAACCCTTTTTATTGTTACATATGTCAATAGTTAAATAGAAAATTATAAAATTTTAAACTGTTTTGACTTTAAAAATTCAAAATATTAAAACATACTTTTTAGCAAATTCCTCAAAAATAATATTCAAAAATTTTTTTATGATTTGCACTCTGTACATCGGTTTGTTCGTTTCTTTACAAAACTTTTACACAGTTTAAAATAGAGCAATGAAACTTTAATCATGTATATAGGTATCTTGAAAAAACTAATGTTGTTGTAACAACTTTTTTATGTAGGCGTGCCCATTACAGACTTTCAGCTTATCAAAATTGCAAAAAGTCTTATTTTCAAATGTGTATAACAATACAAAAATGAAAAATGACAAGACATTTTCTTAGCTTTATAAAACAATAAGGGTATTCACGAGTTGGTGCAAAAGTGCAAATTTTTTTTGCACCCTAGCACATATTTGCACCAACTCATGAACAATCCTAGCATAAATTTTTATTGAACTGTCAAATATGGTGATGTGCTTGTTTTCTTTACATAAAAATTTAATATGCTTACCAAAAATTTCAGATATTTGTACATCTTCATATATGCTTGACTTAATAAATAATTAGAAATAATTTTTTTCCACTTTTTTTAGGCATTTTTAAAATTTTTATCTAATATAGAGCTTACAAAAAATATATAAACAAACTTTGCAATGGTCTTGCGCAAATATGCAATAGGGTTTAAGGTCTTGCATAGTCTTGCAAAATTTTGCACTTTTTTATACATGAAAACAACAACAAATTGTGCACTTTAACTGTCAAAAAATTTAAATATGTTACGGTGCAAAATTTTGCACTTGTGCAAGACCACTTTGCACCAACTCGTGAATACCCTTAATATCAATATTATAATTTAGTATTTAAATTTATCGTTATGTAAAAACAAAATTTTGTAAAATTTCGCTTCCTTTATATGTCTGTAACGCTTCTTAGGCAAAACTGTGCAATTTATAGAGAATGGAAACCTTTGACTATTAGGCATTTCTTTATACCTCCTCCTGTTTGTACTATTTTTAGACACCTGTGACTCAAGCACCTGTACAATTTTTTTTTCAAAATAAAACACAAAAAATAAACTTTCAATATTATATTTTTATATGAGTTGATAATTTTTCTTGATTATATACAGGACTGTCTTAAAATTGAAGAAATTTTCTTTTGATTTTTCACAATATTTCTTTATTACCTATATAAATTATATTAATTATTTATTTATTTATTATATTAATTATTTATATTAATTATTTTTTTATCATATAATTTATATTTCTTTATTTTATATATTACCTATCTTTATATATAAAATTAGTAATTTTTCATTAAAGTCACAATATTCTAAATGGTTTTTTTTATCTTCTGGAAAATGCGCGTCTTTAAAAACCTTTAGTTTTACATTCTACCTAATATTCTCTAAAATGTATTTTTTAATTAACTAGAAATTAATTTTGAATGTTATTTTAAAATAATTTAGGTAGATTATGTAGTTTACCTTATAGAAAATAAAAATAAAAAAAAACATGTATGTATTTACATATTATATACCTATACAACTACATAGACACAGCTTTTATTCAAAAATATTTAATTACTTAATTTTTGTCATCTTTTTCATAATATTTTAATTCTTCATTTTTTTTCCTTCCCCCGCCCACCAATTTAAATTTGTTGACCCGTGACATCAGTGAATTACTTAACTAATAAAGTAGGACATTTTTAATTACTGTAATTTTAAATAAACAAAAAAAAAACTGTAAAAATCTTACGGAATATAATATTTAATGTAAACGTTTACATAATATTAAAATTTGAATATTTAATAATAACAGATGTACATATGTGTATTTGTTATGTATGTATATACATTGTATATGAAAATATATAAATTATATGTATGACCAAAATAAAAATAAAGTTTTTATGCACTGCACATTAAAAAACAAAATTAAAAGTCAAAAACAAAAACAAAACCTCAAAAAAGTACACATACACTAACTACTCTTACATAATCAGAAACTTGATTACTTTTTTGTTTTTTTTATTTTAAAGTACTTATCATATACTACCATAGTACTTACCATGCCACACTCATCGAATTTTCAATTTTCATGGCTGGTTACTTATTTTTTTTTTATATGCGTAACTATGTATATGCGTATTGTAATCGTAAAAAAAAAATTCTTTTCAAGATTTTCATAAAGCTTTAAAGTTTCGGCATTCATTTAAAGTTCAATATCTCTTCTATGGCTTTCGTTATTACTTATTTACTATCTATGTACATATAAATCTATACTTGTGTAAGTATTATTTTAAGAAATATGTATTAGGATGTATTTAAACAGGTGCAGTGGCAGAACGCCCGAGGTAATAAAGCCCGCGGGCTTTAATTCCAAAACTTTTGAACTTAACGCCCGCGGGCTTTAAATCCTTTTCATAAAAGAATTAAAGCACACCGGTCTTTATTCCACTAGATCGTGGGCTTTAAGTCACAAAGGTTCATGAGTCTGTATTTCATTTGACTTGATTTTATTTGGTGACATGTCAGAAGTCCCATTGGGATTTTTAACTCACTTCAATGGGACTTTTGTCTCATTGTTAAGGCCTCAGAGATTTTGGGAGGCATTTTATAATTGAATTCAAAATCAAGATTATACATCTTTTACAGAATATTTAGATATGTATATGTGTATGCGAGTTTGTGAATTAGGAGAGATTTTAGAGTTGGTTACAAAATCAGGGTTATACGCTTTTTCCAGAATATGCATATAATCCTTCTAATTTAAAACTCGCATATGCATAAATAATATAGGCGTATAACCCAGATTTTGAAATCAATTCTACCCTCCCAAAATCCCTAATAATAGGAGTATTACTTATATACATATATTTTGAAAAAAGCATATAACCCTGATCTTGTAACCAACTCTAAAATCCCTCCCAATTCAGAATCTCGCATATATATTAGTAAATCATATTAGTAAATATTCTGGAAAAAGAGAATACCCCAATTATCTAAAACTCTAAGATCCCTCCCTAACCATAAGATCCCTAATGAGTTTGCTCTACATATTTTATTACTCTCTTCTTTTAATAACAAAACTAGTGTGCGGGTCTTAATTCCAATTCAAAAGGAATTAAAGCCCACGGATTTTAATTCCTTTTAATTATGGGCTTTAATTCAAATTCAAAAAGGAATTAACACTCGCGGGCTTTATTTCCTCTGACGTTCTGTCACTGCATATAGAGCACTATATATAGAGCAATTTGATATTAGTATAAAGAGATGAGTCATTCCAATTTGTCATCCTTATTGTATCCAATTATCAAAATGTCATTTTTACAAATCTTGGAAAAAAGCAGTTTAATAGTAGGAACTGGAAGTTTATCAAACTTCAATAATATTTTTATAGATATTTTCATACGGTATTTCCTTTATTATCAAATATACCTCTATAGGTACGCATAATTTATTATTTAATTATCGATTCATTTAAATTAAAAGTCAAGGGGAAAATATTCTCCGATTTATTTTTGAATAGTTTAACTATTAATAAAAATATATATATATGCAATAACTAATATAATACCAGTTTCATTTTATTTTTAATTAAAAAAATGAATTAAAAATTCAAAAATAAAAAAAAATTTAAATCGCAAAAACAGTAAAAATTTTCGTAATATTTTGTTAACAAAATTTTATCACCATATTATTTTTGTTTTGTTTTAACTTTTAAATAAAATTTTGTTATGCATTAGTTGGACAATGTTTTGAATTTTTTTTTTTTTTTTTTTTAATGGATAGTCACTATATATTCAGTCACGTGTATCACAAAAAATAATAATAATAGTTTATATATAAATGTAAAATTTATATGGTGTAACCATCTAATTATTAAATGGGAGGTGTAATTTTTGGTTAACTTTGGAACAAATTTTGTTATGCATATTTATTTAATTGTATTTTAAGTAAACCCAAACATTTTTTTTTTATATACTTATATTAACTTACGGTCCGGACTGTTTCGATTAATTAAAAATATAAATAGTTTTTTAATAAATTTAGTTTTCGATATTTTAAAGTATTCTTACTGTTAATATTAGAATTTATTAATCAACTCTAAACGATAGATTGGAATTAATAGTTTTAAAGTACAGTTTAAGCTAAGTTTATTTATTTTTTAATTAATTTAATATGTAGACAAAAACTGGCATATACGTTCCATCCAATGATGTAGTGGTTTAGACATAGATAATAGACGGGGCATAAATAAAATTATTTGTGTTTCATAGTCTTGTATTCAATAGATACAGTAGAGTATTCAATAATTTAGCGAAACTAATGATTCCAGAAAATGATGCCTTATAGTCAAATAAGAATAATAAAGTATTTTTGGAGATCTCCTATATGTTCCTTATAAAAAAAAAAACAAAAACCAACGATTCAAAATTTCAACTTCTATATACATATACATTCACTTCTAGTAGTAAATAGTGAATGTAAAAAATTAATAAAAACGCTCTTTCCACAAAATATTAGGCATGAAAATAAATTGAAATAATTTTTGTGGAATGACCATATTATCTTTTCGATCGCTGAATATGTCGTAAATTTTTTAAAATTTTTAAGCAGAAGCAAAAATATTTAACATCCTTAACCTTTGATTTGCTCCTATTATATATAATTCGGCCATTTCTTGAATATAACTCCAATTTCTTCGATAGTGCGTTCTGCTTTACTCTTCAGTATGAAGAAAAAAGGTTATTAAAATATTTCATGATTTTGAAATAATAGAAATAATTTAATATCTTTAAATAATCGGTGACCACAAAAATGTTACATGTATTTTTTATAAATATTTTCCAAACAACATCTCTTGTAAAATTAAAAATAGCATATGTACAAACTTCAACCAATTCAACGTAGAACAATTCACTCGTATAATTGCATAGTGCAGTCATAAAGTATAGGAACACATTCTTACGAAATTCTCGTATCTTTAATTAGTATAATGTTATATAAGTTAAGTATTTATCCTACTTTAACAATTTAAAAATAATATTTTCTTTCCTGCCATAATTCTGAAATCCTGCCTTATTCTTGAAAAGAATTATACTGTTTTGCAGTTGCTTATACTAAAATTCTTGCTATTGAGAGAGATAGTTTTAGTGGTAAAAATTTCACAATACCAAGAGCTGACGGGTACATAGGCTTTCTTTGTGTTTTTTTTGAAGATCTCGACATCCCATAGGAGAAAAAAACACATATATTTTTTTATATGTAGACTTCTCTTTGACTGCTTAGTTAAGTGTTATGCGAATTACAATTCTTCTGTTATATCTACTAACATTTTTGTAACTTTTGATTACCTTCTTTTAACTTTTAACATAGTTAAATTATATAAAAAAAAAACATTTTTAAATAATTTCATTTCATTTCATTCTTGATCAAATTAGATTTTTACTCTTTAAATCTTTAAATTTATAATACCAAAAATTTATTAGCAAAGATTTTTGTTAAAATCATTATTAATGTTAAAAAGATTACTTATAAAAGATATGAAATCATATTTAAAAAAAAAAAAATGAAGAGTATCTTATCATTTTTTAAAAATAATAAAATTTACTTAAAAAAAATATATGTACACGTTTTATTTTCAGATCCTGTTAATAAATTTCACATTAATCTTATATCATTAATTTTTATATTAAAAATTATTAATACATATTATATTAATTTTTTTTTTCATTTTTTGTTTTTATTACAGATTTACATCACACAATTAAGAAAAAAATTCAGTATTAAATCAAAGGGCTTTAAAAACGATCCACCAAAAAAAAAAATTTTTTTTTCTTTTAATTTAAAGCAGATTTAAAGAAAAAAAACATAAGACGAACTTCTTTAGAACATCATTAAAGGAAACTTGTTATATATATATATATTTTGAATGCAAGTGTTATTTTGTACAGGATTCAAAATTAAAACACACCTTTATTAATATTTCATTTTTTTTTTTTTTATTAAGTTTTGTTTTTGTTTTTGTTGCTCATATGCAATAATTTTAAAAATTATTAACTAAAAAATAATATTAAAAAAAAAAAAAAAAATGGCCCGTTATGATCATGAACGGTCAGTTGTCAATATTAAATTTTTTTTATTTGGATTATTATATTTGAGCAATCATTTATGGAATATTGAAGCCAGAAAATTAAATGGTAAGTAGAAAAGATTATTTTTATTATTTATATGTATTTATTTATTTTTTTTAATTATAATCATTAATTTGAACCGAAAAATTATAAGTATATTTATTCTAAAACTGGCCCACCAGCATAACATTTAACCGACCTGAAATCTAAAATTTTAGCGTTTTATAAGATTTAAAAGATTGCTAAGCATTTTCATTTATAGGTACACAAAACAAATTACCAACACAGAGACTAGATTCTAAACCAAGATTGAGTCTCTTAATATCAAAATTATACTGTTTTTGTAGTCCTGATTGATTTTTCGCACTTTTACAAACACAAAGGCTAGTTTTTATTAACCCAATTTTGAATCTCTTACTGCTTTTATAATCACAATTATTTTTTCTCACATTTACTAACACAAAGACTATAGATTTTAAACCAAGATTCAGTCTCTTAATACCGTTTGTTCTCTTTAAAACAGTATTAAGGGTGGAGGGTTTTATTGATTTAAATGTTTATTGAAGAATGATTATCTACTGCACTTTTTTCGTTTCCACTATTTGCTATTTGTTTCACCATTGTAAGCTTATACATACATATATGTAATTAATTTTTTAATTTCATTAAAAGTTAAAACATTAAATTATTTTTATATTAAGTCAAAAATAAATTTTCGACACTTAGATTTTCATGTGGAACTTTATAAAAATTATAGGTGTCAAAATAGAAAATTATCCATAGCAAATAATAACTACCTAACCAATTTATTGTTGTCATAAATTAAATTGCCTCTAAATATAAGGTTATATACATATATATATTGTTTATTTCTGAGTGAGCTCACATGCTTTTCTTTAAACGTCACGTGTTAAATTTTTGAGATACATATGTATTATTTGTTACCTTAATTTTTTTTAAATTTCTAAGAATTCTTTACATTTTCACAGAAGTGTAAAGAAACTAAAAATCTTAAAGAATTTTTCAAAATATTATGTAAAAAATATAATAATTTAAGCAATACATATTATAACATCATCTGAAATATTCTAAAATTTATCATTTGTTTTGCCTTACTCATAAATTTGTTTTTAGTTACCACACCTTTTCTTAATTGAAAAAACCAAAAAAAAAAAAAAAAAATGTTGCATATTTCTTTTTTTTTTTAATATATTTTTTATTCCCTTTGCAACAATAAACAATGTTTTTGGATTTTCGGCAAAATTGCATAAATAAATGCTGTCACAACATTAAAAAACATCGTTATTAAAAGAATTTTAAATAAAAAAAAAACATTCTTTAAAAAATGTTTGGCAACTAAACAAAAAAAAAAAACAATTTCTTTTTTTTTTTCATTTATTTTTTTCCATCATCTTCCAACATAAATTTTGATCTGGATGAAAAGAGTGAGTGAAAATATAATTTTGTATGCTTATGTTTCCTCTTAACATAATAATATATATATACAAGTACATATTACACGCAAAATTATATTTAAATCTTACGTCGGTAAAAGGTCAGTGATCTTTGGACTTCTCTGTTGCGTTAATGCACCTTTTTTTTTTAATAATATAACTGGGATTAAAAAACAAAAAAAAAAAGACAATATTTTTTGTTTATTTTTTTGAGGTTATTGTGCGATTCCGAAACTTCCGAAATTACAAATAAAAAAAAAACTATCTTAAGTACTAAACATTAAAAAAAAATCTATTATGTATTAATTTTTTTTTCTAAAAAATTCATTTTCCAATTCCCATTTTTTATGTTTTAAACTTAGTACTCTTTTTTTTATGATTCAATTCAACGGAGAAAATATTAGCCTCACTGATGTATCAGTCCAACGGTTGGGTTAAAAAAATATACGAAGGATATCTTAAGATAACCTGAATGTATAGAAATTTGTTAATTTGAATTTTGAATTTTGTTTCAAATAATTTATTCTATATTCAGATAATAAGATGAAACGGTTTAGATGAAACGGTGCTGAAACTCTTATCAATTTTATTTTACAGATATTTTATATTGCAAGTTATGACGTATATCAATTAAATATTTATTTATTTATTATTGCTTCACAAGTGCATGCAATGCCCTTACAAAGTGATGGGCCCTTTTCCTTTCGGATGTGGGCCGAGTATATATAAATTAAAATATTTTCTTTTTAATGAATTTTTCTATTTAGTTATCACTGATTATATAAACTTATTAATTTGTTGTTTAAACCATATTTTTGAAATCTATTGACGAAAGTTAACTGAATCATTTTGAAAATGTTTTTCTTTAAGCCTGAGAAAACTTAAGCCAAGAAAGGAATTAAAAAATATATTAATATATAAAATAAGCTGATTCCCCGGATAATATACACATTCCATTTAAGGTCTTAGTTAAATTTTAGAATAAAACTTAAAATGAACAGTTTTAATTTTTTTTTAATTTCTAAAATAAAATTTTCCCAATGTGAAAAAGAAAAGTTTCGATTTATTTCCCCAATACATTGTATATTCACTTCAAATGTATCTGGTATACTTTAAGATATACCCCAGTGTAAAGTTTCCTCTCACTTCTCTAATATTTATACTTTTATATTTGATTTAGGTACCTACATATATAGTATAATTTCTCAATATTAATCAAATTAATTTTACAATCTGTAATATTTTTAGTATTCTTTCTTTTAGGACTTTAAAGAGTTCTTCATATAATTTGTAAAAAAAAAAAATATTGTCTTGATTAGTTTTTTTTTTGTTCCTCAACTTTTTTAGTATCACAGCAAGTGTGGCTTTAACAATTTGTTTTCTTTAAATTTAAACTTAAGAAGGGACTAAGTTACTTTTTTCACCAAGTCCTTCGTCCAACTACAGTTAATTTGAACTTTAGTGGGATATCCACTTCAGAACTAAAACGGCATATAGAGATACTATACATCTGTAATTTGTAAACAAAATTTGTCTTGATAAGTGATATTCCTCCAATTCTTTGGCAGTAAACGTTGCTCATAATATGATTTAAATTTAAAGTTAAGAAATAAGTGGAAGTAACTTATTTTTGCCAAATCTTTAGTTCAACTACAGTAAACTTACAAAAAAAAAAAGAAGAAATCTATACCGGTGATTACTTCATTAAAAATTAAAAGGCATCATTATTTTATTTAATTTCAATATTCTAAACAAACCTCATATATACAATATTATATATATATTTTTTTATTATATACATACACATACATATATAACAGTAATTCCTTCCATCAATAAAAATAATTAGTAAACTACATGTGCGTTCTAAAAAATTAATGAACTTGAAAACAATTAATAAACAATAAATATAAAATTTAAAATGAAAAAAAATAAAATTAACACGATCAATAACCATGAAATTATGTTATTAAAATCAAAATTAAGTTATTAACAATTTAACTCTTTTTTTTTTTTTTTTTTTTGTATTATTTACGTTAAAATTTTTATATAAAAAAAAATATCTTGAAAATATGTACATACAATATATCTAATTTCATTCGCCCTAAATTATTTGCTTCTTTTTGATTTTTGTTTTTTTTTTTTTTTTTATTCACCTTTTCTAATTTTTGCTATATTAGTCCCAATCCCAATCTATAAAAAAGAAAAATTAACTATGATTTTATTTTAAAATTCTCAATAAAATTGTTATGGTTCGATTAACTTCGAAAAAAAAAAATTACAAATATTCAGTTTTCAAAAATTTTATTTACCTTTTCTTTTAATGAATTTGCCTTGAATTCATGGGAAATTCAATTTTCTTATTTTTTTTTTTTTTATATATATATACCTGAACATCGTGTATACATAGAAATATAGAAATGACGTCCGGTTGACCTCAAAAATATAAAAAAAAAAAAAATACTTTTTAACTTGCACATGTACAAAACCGACTAATTTTTAACCAAAAAAAAAAAAAAAACATAAATTTCCAATAATGCCCTAATAAAATACCATTGAAATTCAGTTCAATGAGCTTTAAACCAGGTGATTCATTCATATACGGTATAAGAATGTGAAATTTTATAAAAACAAAAAACAAAATATAAAATAAATTTGTTTTTTCACTTTTACCAGTTTTTTAATGATTGCAAAAAACAAAAAAAATTAAGTGGAGAAATTTCTTTTAGTATACGAAATCGAAACTGATCACTACATATTTAATTTCGAAAGTATTTAAATCATCTGTGTTAACGTTTAAAATGACATTGAAGTTTTTTTTTTTTTTTGTTACATACAATACAAATTTTTAACAAGTTAATTTTGCAATAAAACAAAAAAAAAAAATTTTTTTAAATTAAATCTGGTAGTTAACTACTTCAGACTTTTCATTTTCAAACTTCCGAAAATTTACATTAATGCCGTCATTATCGCACTATCACTTGACACTAGACACTTCACATTCTTTTCTTTCTTACATGTATTACCGTTTTAGTACACTACACTAAAAGATTGACAGATGATCAAGTGCGTTCAGACAATTTAGTGCACTATTTTCGAATGCACTAAAAAAATTTCGGAGTTTTTCAAAATTAATTTAGTGCGATAGTTTCGGACACGGCCTAAGTGTATTTCAGTTTTTATTTGTTATTAAACTTAAATCAATAATATTTGTATTAACGTCAGTTTTTTTTAATCTTTGACCAAAGGTAGTTAGGTTTAACAAAATTCAATTAATTATACATACATTTGCTATCTTACAATATATATTTTTGCGTTATAGTTTTTGTTGTTAATACTTCGGCTTCATTCTATATTCTTAGGCTGTGTTCAAAACTTTCGCACTAAATTAATTCCCAAAAACTCTGAAAATTTTTTAGTGCATTCGCAAATAGTGCACATGTAATGAAAGAATGTCAAGTGTCAAGTGCTAATACATTATATAATTATATATATTTTCATTTAGTTATTTATTTTAGTCTTTTAATTTACTACTAATTAATTTTCTTTACTAATGGCTTTACTTGTCCTAAGCATTCCCACTAACCATTAATCCTCTCTTATTATAATCATCCGGTGTTGTGCTTGCTTTTGTTGCTGTTCTTCGTTTAAAAATAGCATGTTTCAGCATGATTGATTACATTGCATATGACAGTCGGTTGTAAACAAAAAAAAATAATAATAAATGGTTACTCCCCGCCAGAGGTCTCGGAGGGAAATTACTAGTGGGATTTATTATTATTAATATTATTATAAGCCTTCTGATTAGTAACCTCTTAATTTTATTCTATTGAAATACATTAATTAAAGAATTATCGTGGTGAAATTACTTTTTCTTGTATTATTAGATTAGATTTAGATTATTTTTATTTGAGAGATATCAGTAACACTGCGACCATGTATATCTATTGTGCTCCTCCTAAAAAGTTCTAAGAACGGTTCATCTTCGGTACAGCAATATACTCTTAGGTACATACATAGCTTGGCCGGAGTTATAAAAGTTGGATTGGCAATTTGTTTTTCTTTTTGACTCCTTTGATCGTATATGCAACTAAAAATCTCGACTAACACACGCTGTTCTACTCAACTGATTAATATTATAAAATAATAATAAATTTATACCTCATAGTTATAATGAACAACTATAACCTAAATACAATAATGAATATTTTGTTTATTATGCATTTTATATGCCGCAGAAACCACAAAATATTTTTCATGTTCATAAATATGTATTTATGTACATATGTATATGAATATATATTTGTATTTAAAAAAAAAAACTTAATCACATTTATTTTTATTTTATGCATTTTTTTCAATATTTATTTGTTTATTTCTCTTGTTGTTACTTACTAATGTATTTTTACAGATGTATCTCTTTTGTTTTTTTTTGTTGTACTACTGGTACACCACTTATTAAAAGTGACCATGGTAACTTTAAGCAAATATAAAAAAAAAATGAAGAGAATAAAAACAAAAAAATAATATGTGTAAGGTAATGAAATTGTCAAAATTAAAAATGGTAAGTTTAAATCAATCATACCTAGTAGAAATAAGTCAAATAAAAGGAAAACAATTAACATAAAAATAAAAATCGAAAATAAAATCGAAAATAAAAAGAATTTTTAAAGGGAAATTAATTGAACACAAACAAAAAAAAAAAAAAAAACACAAAATTTTAAAAGCGAAATTTATTTAAAAAAAACCACAAAACTTATAAAGAAAGTGTGGTCAGTGTAGGCAGTTATTTTATTTTTCATCATTTATTCATTTACTATGGATTATTGATGAGTTTTTATTGTAATAATTTGTATACCCATACGAACATAGTTCTTAGAATATAATAAATTTACCATTACGTTTATGACATTTTAAAGGGGACGAGTTCAATATGACATATATTATATAGATAGTTGTGGTATAATATTATGTATTCTCGCTTAGAATATAATTCGGAATTGATTAAATCATATAAATTCGGACGGATAACTTAAAAAAATAAAGGAGTTATGATTCTGAAATTTTTATCATTTGTCAAATTCTTAGTTTCGCTATTCAAATTCAGCATATCCGATCGGCGCGTTCGAGTAGTTGCCATACAACTCCAAAGCTCACATAAATATATCTCGATATATCTCGATACTTAATATTATAAATCATAGAAAATATATCTTAAATTTTCTAAAAGATTATTAAATTTTATGGAAACAGCATATATGTATGTATTATGTTTGTGAGGGTATCCTAGAGTTGACACAACCTTGTCTACATTCTTTCTCATTTTTAAATTGATTTTCAACTTCAATTTTGACATATATAGAAATTTTATAAATGAAAGTTTAACTTAAAAAAATATTTAAATGTTTTCATATAACTGTGAATATAAGAATAATTATAACTAATTTTTACATATTTTATATGTACATATAGTTTTAAATTTAATTTAAAGATTTTTTTTTTCTCATATTAATAAATACAGTAATACCTCTCTCTATGCGATTTTCAAATGTGCGATTACGTAATTTCGCGGCCACAAAATTTTAGGATTTCGCGTTAAAAATTCGTAGCTGCTACCTTTTTTTTTCTGAAATTTTCATTTTTTTTTAATAGTATTTAACATTAGTATTTAATAGTATTTTTTTAGTATTTTTTTTAATAGTAACCGGTGATTAAAACAAGTTGTTGAACAAAAGAATGGTTGGTTGGTATAGGTGACTGGCCATCACCGCTCATGGCAGTGATCCCAATTAGCGCGTTAACACCGTTTTGCTACCACTTTCATGACCACAAGCCCTATAATAGGGTTATATTAGGTTATATTTTAGATCAATTTCGTTGCGTTCAGAAATCTAACCATTTCTGCAGGTTGCTACTCAGAGTTAGTCTTCTGGCCCTAGTCAGCGCTGGGCACATACAGATATAGGTAAAGTGTATGATGGATTATTTCTCATTCAATTCACCACAACTGTGGCATGATGAATTGAATGGGATACCTAGTCTGGCTGCATGTTAACCAATTGGCCAGTGTCCCGTGACAACAAGATTCTTTTGTCCCGTGGACATATATTAGTGGTGTATATATTAGTCGTTGAATAAAATATTTTTCTTTAATTTTTTTGCATTTTTCCCAGTATCTAGAACTCAACCCCATAATTTTATAAATTTGTCAGGTTGCCAGTGCGAATTTTCGATTTCCGCGCAGGTTTAATAGAATGTATCTACCGCGCAGATGGTAGATCTACCGTGAGATGGTATTTACCGTGAGAGGTTTTTATGGAACGTATCTACCGCGTATCTACGTATCTTACTTATATGTAATATAAACGTAATTTAATATGTACATAATATATAAGAATGTACAAAACAATAGTATTAATCACTTTAAAGTTTCAATTTACGTCATTTTAATTGGAATTAAAAAGGTACGAATCGGTATAATATTTTTATATTAATTGGAACCGAAAAAGGTACGAATCGGTATAATATTTTTTTATGTTAATTAGTTCTACCATAAAACAAACAAAAAAAGAAAAAGGATATATATGTATACATATGTATATAGTACATTCTTATAATTTCACCTATACTGATATTTTGGAAACCGTATAGTTATATTGTCTATTCCATTATTTTATTTGAATGTTACTGTGCACCTTCAGAGTTGCACCTTAGAGAGGAAACCATGAAATGGAAGAAAAAATAAATGTTTATTATTTGTTAGCTTATATCAATTTTTGTGCCCTGCAATCAGCTCTACTTTTATTTCAAATAATCATAATTTTTTTTATTATTTTAATTTATTATATCTATAATGTTTTACTATAAATCTATAGTAAAATGAAATAAGCTATATTTTAAGGTCAAAATTAATTTGTCAAAGTATAGTTCAGTTTTAAATAGAAATATTTCATTACATATTAATATATAATTTAAAAATGCATTACTTATTTATTGTTTTTGTTATAAACAACAAAAACATGTATTCACTCAAACTGAAAAAACTGAAATTTATTGTACCAGATAATTTAAGTTACAAAACTAAACAAAATACAATATGTAAAACATAATATAAAACACGACAATACAAATTTTTATCATCAGATTGTTCAACCTACACAAAATGTACGCAATAAATGTAAAGGATAAACGTGGATAAACCATTAAACGGATTTTTTTTTTTTTTTTTTTTCAGTTATTTTTGGAATTTTCCAAATTATTTTCAAGTATAGGTACAGTACAGTACAGATGTACTTCAAACATATATGTTTAAATTTTGTCTATATATGAATATATTATGTATACACATATGAATGTAAAAAAAAACATATATATAGACAATTTTAAATTTTTTTTTTTTTTTTTTGAAAATTTAACCTAAAATAAAAAGTCAATATAATCAAAAAATTTTTTAAAATAATATTTTGAAAAATGCCTGTACATTTGGTAAGCCTGTACATTTAATAAGGCCATAAATTTTTTCATGCATATAAAAGAAAATTTTGATAACCATATTGTTATCTATTAATACCTATTCTATATTATGATACCAAATATATGTATGTAATATATACATACATATAATATGACACAATATCTATTTTATATTGATTTAATCAATATCAATTTTAATGATTTAATCAATATCAATTTTAAATTAAACACACTTTTCAGTGGAACTATACTATCAAATTTCAATGGACAAAATAAAAAATAATTTCGATAGCGACAAGAAAACAAAAATAACTAAGCGCGTAGAACATGTCCATTTATTAATAGTAAATATTAAAATATTAAATTTGATATTTTAAATATAATTTTATTTATTTAAATTACTAAGTACATAATTAAAAAAAAACTTTTAGTACAAAAAAAAAATTTTTTGAACCTTTTCATATTATTTCTTTTACCATGAACCTCATTTTGAAAAATGTATTATAAACTTACCATGAACTTCATCATTAAAAATGTACTAAAAATTATTACTATAGTCTTTAAAAGCGGATGCCATTTGACCACTATTATAGAACAGGTACTGGCGGTATTTAATTTTAAAAAGTTTTTAAACACAATAAAACACGACTAATATTTTCCTTTAAGAAAAACTCAATCATTCAATTAAATCACCTTCATATACATTAGATCTCCATTACTACATGTCAACTCCATATACATATACTTCTTTTTTTCCGAATAATATTTTTGATTATTGAAAATAAATAATATTATGTGAGTAAATAAAATCAAATTAAATTTAAATATTAAATAGAATCTGTAGTATAAGTATTTATAATTTTATTCATTTTTTATTTTCGCATTTTTGCTATAAAAAAACTAAGTCTAACTTTATTTTTTTTAATTTTTATTTGTTTCTGTTATATGTATATTGTCATATTTGCTTTCGTTTCGTTACGTTTTTATTATCATAAAGTTATTTTTAATACAATTTGTTCTTTTCTTTTCTTGAAAACAAAAAAAAAAAAAATACTCTTTTTTAATTAGTTAAATATTTCTATCTTTTAATATATTTTTAAAAATTTCTTAAACATCGATTAATTTTGTATTTAAAAAATATCTACAATTTAAAAATATGTTGCCCCTATAAGTATGCACAATCAATACAAAAAATCTACACTTACAAGTGACAATCATAAAATGTTATTGAAAAAAATTCAAATCATTTAAATTTTAAAATTTAACTGTTATTATAATAACGATTAAAAAATTAACATTTTGTTTATATACATATGTACATATTTGTTTTGATTTAATAATTCCATATATTTAATATATACATTCATACAAAATGTACATATGGTACGACATTACATACAATATATCAAATTACTTCGTTATATATATAGATATGCATATCCAAAAATAGTTTTGATTTGTTTTTTTTTTTTTTTTTTTTTCTGTTTTAAAATGCTTGTTGTTTGACAACATCGTCGATTTTTGCGATTATAAAATAATAATAAGCAATAATATTTGAGTTGTTTTTGAAAAAAAAAATTTTTTGTACGAAAATATTTATTTTATTCAATAGTGATTTTGCTTTGTAAAAATTTTCTCTGTTCATAGGTATATGATTTTTATATTTATAAAGTTGAAAATTTTTGTACCTAATAATTTTTGGTTAAATTTTTTTTCTTTTTGAAATATAAGTATGTACTATATTGAAATTATTAACTAAGAGTAAAAAGCAAAAACAAAAAAAAAAAAAAATTTTTTTTTCAAACACATAAAATATAAAAATTTTTCGTGCACAAAAAACTTACAAAATATTTAAATATCAACCAGGCGAACATAATAAGGTGGATGGTTGTCACTCGCAAGTAAGTTTTGTATAATTTTTGTTTTTGTTTTTTTTTTTCTACATTATTTTTCTTTGACAAAGAAAAAGGAAAAAAAAAAAAAAAAAATCTATTTGGCGGGTTTTTTTTTTTTTTTTATTTTTCATTTTTTGTTTTATTTTCTTAATTGTTGTTGTTAGTTTTATAAATTATTTTTTTTTTTTTTTTTTTTGTATACATGTTTTGAGTATTTAAAAAACGAAAGTTGTTTTAATTCAAAACACTGAAAGTATAAAACATATACATATATACAAATATATACAAATACAAATACAAAAGCAAATAGTAAATAATAGTAGTTAATTTTTAAATCGTTATTTTATGATAACAAAAATTTGTTAATTCTTTTAACTTGATGTAAGATTGGTTGTATGTTGTATTTAAAATGGAAAATATTTAAACGATTATTGGTAATGGGGAGTTCATTAACTTGTTTTTTTTTTTTTTTTTTTTCTTTTTTTTGTGGTGTTGTGGTATTGTGGTTTTATGATTTTTTTTTTTAGAAATGAATGAATGAAAAAGAAAAGAAAATAGAAAATAGTTACTAATCAATTGACCTTTTTTTATTTTTTTTTTTTTTTTTTTTGTTTTGTATGTTTATTTGTGCATGGATACGTCATAGTTTTATGATAACACGAAAAAAACCTATTTGTTTTGAAGATTTTTTTATTTTCTAATAACTAAATAGTATATAATAATTAAATGTTAGTAATTTTATTTTATTTGAATTATCGAAAGTTTTCTTTTGTCTTTTGTTTATTTTTAAATATAGGTACACATTTATATATACATACATATGTACCTAGGTAAATACACGAATGATTTCAATTATATTTAAATTTTATCATTTTATGTTATTGTTGTTGTTGTTTTTTTTTTTTTTAATTTTTAATATATGCTATTTGAATTGTCTATAATATAAAATTACATACATATGTATGTAGGTAGTTTAGTATTAGTAAAAGAAAAACCTTTAATTATTTCTTTGTGATGGAATTTGATTAGGCTTTCATATTTTGAATAATTGTTTTTAATTGTAAATAAAAAAATTTATTTGCATTTTTTTTTTTTTTGTAACAAAAAATACATTTTAAATCTTTTGACTACATAGGTACTACATATTCATATTATAATAATTATAGGAATTTATATATAATGTATACGTTACTATATACATTGTATATACATATCTATAATAGAAAATTTTAAAAAAGTTTGAATTTTTAAAAGAGGTGATCAAATTGTTGGTAGGTATATAAAATTTTTAAAATATCGTTGTAAATATTATAATATATGTAAGTAGGTAGCGTATAAATGTATCTATAATACAAATGCATAGAGGTAGCGTATATTATTTATAAGCGCTATAGGTAGCGTATAAATTTATATACATATATGCAAATAATAATAAAAATAATAACATGTAATAAAATATTATTATAGTTTTTTTAACCCTTTGACTAACGAATTTTTGTTGTTCTGTACAAGAAATAATTTTTTTTGAATGAATATTTGATAAAAGCGTAATATGTATGATATTACACATACATATGTATTTTATATTTGATAGGAAGAAATTAGAAATCTAGATTCTAGAATTTATTTTACCCTTACAGGAGTTTTTTTTTATTAGGGGCTTTTAATATGATTTTTTAATTTAGATTTTTTAAAGGAAAACCAATTTTAAAGATAATGAGAAATTGAATACTGTTTCTTTTTCTTATAACTGGCCACAACAGTGTATATATACTATTGTTTGATGATTTTTTTTAAAATGACTAATAAAACTAAAGAATTTTTTTTTGTTTTTAATGCATTTCTCTGCCACATAAATGTAGACAGAAAATTATATAGCCTTTCCTGTTCGGGCGTGGCTGTAAGTGTCGTAAGGGGGAATAACTCTTACGACGTGTGTGGGATTCAAACCCACACTCCCTGGATGTTTACAGCGAATTTTATAAGCTCTTATCCACTAGACCACCGAGGCCCCAAAAACTAATTAATTTGTTAAGATAAGAATAAATTTTAAATAATTATATACATTTTATATCTATATACATACATCATAGGGAAATATCTTTATGACTCATAGAAAATCAAAAATTAATTCAAAACTATTTTAAAATAAGTAAATATTATTTTTGATCAAATGCTAAATATATTATACCGTTATTAGTTAGTTAAAATAATATTAAATAATTTATGTATTATTGGTTAAAAAATTGTAAGACAGTATACAGGCACGAAAATAAATAAAATCATATTAAGTTAATTTTTATTGAGTCTATCCTAAAACCATTCTTTTTTTCTAATTTTCATTAAAATTATTGAAATTTTGTTTTATTTATTCAGTAAAGTAAATTTATTTGACATTTCATTTTAAAAGCATATATACCTTTTTTTTTACAAAGTATTTACAATTTAAGTGGACGTTTATTTTAATAAGGTTAAATAAGTTTTATCTGATTAAAATTGTATTGTTTCAAGTTTTATAAAAAAAACCCTTCAGATGTAGGGTACATAATACATAATAATTAAATATAGTATTTAATTATTTATATAAACGAAATTAGTTAATATAAAAAACTTTCATTTGAAAAGAAAATTTTTGCACTTTAAAATGAAAACTTGCATTTAAAACAAACATTGCAATTTAAAGTGGAAATTCTTTTTCTTTTTAAGTAAAAACAGTATATCATATGTAATCATATTAAGCTAAATATTAAGAAAATTAATAAAAAATTAATAAAAATTTTTCTATACAAATTTAATATTTTCTCCATTCAGTTAAAAATAACTGAAGCAAATTTGAAGACATGTTGCGCTGTGGTAATAACACTTAAATTACATAATTTGATGTGATCATAAGACTTAAATTATTTTATATAAGTTTTATTTTATTCAAGTTTTATATAATTGTATAATTTCAGGCCAAAATATTTCGAAATCTTACGATCGTAAAACAAACAACGTTAAAAAAAATCATAATATTTTTAATCACATATTTTTCACATTAAAACTTTCACAATAATTAATCAAATAATAGAAGAGTGGGTCCGTATCGAAATACCGTTTTTCCAAATTCCGTAAATCGAAATCCGCTAAATTAAAATCCCACCAAATCGAAATACCGCCATTTCAAAATCCCGACATTCAAAATCCCGTTTTTTCTTTGTTTTTTTTTTTAAATAGAAATTCGACTTTTTCTAGAATTTTTGCTTATTTTTTTTATGCGTAGCCACTGTTAAATACAAAAAGGAGAATATCTGCCTTTTCCAGAATTTTTTAATTAATGATGATGAAAATAAGATATTTGTTTTCAAGATTTATTTAAAAATTCTGAAAAAGGCAGATATTCACCTTTTTGTATCTAACAGTGGCTACGCATAAAAAAATTGGCCAAACATTACATTTGAGTTAATTGTGCCATCGATTTTTGTTATTTTTATTGTATATACAATATATTTTGTTGCATTCTTATTTTTGTTGAACATACATACCTATTTTGTTTTATATTTTTTCTAAAATGCTGTTACAATAAAACTATTCATTTTTCTTATTACAAAAATTGAGATTATTATTTTACTAGGTATCTTACAATTTTCAGTAATTAAAAAAAAAACATCTGGGATCTGTGAGAATATATAAAAGATAAAATATGGTAAAAAATGGAATTTTAGAATTTCAATTAAAGATGAATTTGAATGGTCGGGATCTTTTAAATGTCAGGATTTTTTAAATATCGGGATTTTTCAGTGTGGGGATTTTAGTTGGCGAGATTTTGATATGGCGGGATTTTAATTGACGGGATTTGGAAAAACGGGATACGGACCCTAGAAGAGTACATTTTTAATTAATTTTTATTAATTTATATAAGATAAATAATTTGTCCAAGTCAGCAATAACAGAATACTTTTTTTTTTATCTTTTAAAATTATTTTACTTTTTTATTTAATGTATATTTTTTTTTTGCTAAAAGTGCAAAGTAAAATGAAAAGCCTCAAAATAATTTCTGCTCTAAGTGCTAATTAAAATGTATGCCAATTTTTTTTTTTTGTTCATTTGTACTGTTACAGTACATATACATATATATATATAAAATATAAAATATACAAAAAATCTTTTTAAAAATTTTAAAAATATTTTAAATATACATAGGTATTTTATTTTTTTAATATCAAATATATTATGTATATAAATATATTAAAGAACAAAAACAAAAAACAAAAAGTACATATGTATATTTATAAGCTCTTTATTTTCATAATGACGTAATAATTGACAGACATTCTAGACTATGTGGTAGACATTTTAAAACAACTGTCGATTTTTTTTTTTTTATTATTTTTATTATTATTTTCAATTTTTTTTTCTTTTTTTTTTTTCCTTAAATCACCACAAGATGAAATATGAATATTTTATATAAATTCCAATGATTTTTATATTTAATACATTTGCATTAAAATTATATATTATATATACATGCATTTGTGTATGTAAATGTTGAAGCCTAGTTGATTCATAAAAATTTCTGACCGACTGACATACAAACTTTAATTGTTTTATTTTATTTTTTTTTTTTTTGTTTCTTTTTTTTTAATAATAGGGGTTTTCTCTTCACATATTTTTTTAATATTTAAATTGATTTATTTACCTTCACTTATTCAACTTCTGCTACCAAAAACAATGTCATAAAAAAAATTCACGGATCTTCTCTTATAAATCGGAAGCTTCTCATTCTTTTTTTTTTTTCTTTTTTATATACAACAGACATGCTATTTGAATTTTAATCAAAAACTATGAGTGAATGATTAAATTAAAGAAGAAATAAAAAAAAGAACAAATTAATAAAAAAAATAAAAAAACAAAATACAATAGAAAATAAGAAAATGTATACGTCCAGGTATACTCACTATAGATACAATATATTTACTGATGGTAGCATGGTAGCAATAAGAATTCTTACGTGTTTGAAAATTTTAAATGAGTTTTCCATGGTACAGTGCATATTTTTAATGGTCATTTATTTTTTTTTTGTTGGTAATCTTTAATCGTCATTCATATTATTAGGTATAATTTTTATCATCATCATACATCATCATATAATATAATAATCATGATAGTAAACTTTATATATTCATCATGAAATGAATAAAATTGAATTGTATTAAATTAAAATACCATAACAATTTGTACACCTTTAATATTTTGTTATGGTGATTATAAGATTTTCTCGATTATTTTATTTTTTGTTTTTGTTTTTTTTTTTTTTGAAAATATTATTGGGGAATAATAAGTGAAGCAGCAATAACGAATCAATTTAATATGCGTTTTTATAACACGAGCCAGATAGCAAATTATTTTCATATATATCTATATCATGTTTCATTAAAAAAAGATTTTTAGATTTAGATTTAGATTTTTTTTTTATGCATGAGTTTGTATTTTTAAAGTATAGCTGGAGCTAGTGACAAAATTTAAACTTTAAAACTATTTTTCTAAAAACTTCCCAAACCAACCTTGCCACATACTTTTTCTCAAACCCGAATTATATTTAGCTTCCAATCTCAAGTTTAATTAAAAGGCAGTGGTTTTTGGTTGGTAAACACTAACATTAACACAGAAGAACCTCATATAGTTTGTTTGAGTGACATTCGATGTTTTCCACCCGCGCTGTGACCAATCTGTTAATTTTTTATGGCATAACAAAAATATTTTTGATTAATATTAGTTCAAAAATCTAAACAACTACTTATATATTACATACTTTTAAGAATGAAAGTTGCTATTCCGAATATTGTGTTCATTGCGACACCAATATCCTGGGACAGCCAAAAACAAAAGACTATCGCTCTATCAAACACAGAAGCGGAATATGTTTCGTTAACAGAAGCAACAAAAGAATTCATATTTTTAAAAACACTTCTAAATGAAATTGATTTTAAAATCACTGAACCGGTTACTATTTTCAATGATAATAAAAGCGTCCAATTAATGGCAATAAAAAACAATATTAACAATCGTAATAAATAGTCATTAGACATTATTTCATTAGAAACGCTATATCTGGCCAGAAAGTGGTGATAATATATTTGAAAACTATAAACATGCCGGCAGCCATACTCACTAAGGGGTTAACATTCGCTAAATTATACAAATTCTTTCACGGTATGGGAATGTACATACCGAAGTCAAATGATGTTGTGAGTGGTGCTTGTTAGGTCTGGCAACGCTATTTCTACAATTTATATATGTATACCAGATTTATACATATATTATATCTATATTTTTTCCGTTCTAACTTTCAATACATTATAACTAGAAAAAAAATGAATTAAACTTTACTTCTCAATAAATACTAAATGAATAAATATCCTGTGTTACTTTATTTTTTTTTTTTTAAGTGCATTTCTCTGCCACATAAATGTGAAGAGGAAATTACACAGCCTTTCCTTTACAGGCGTGGCTGTAAATTTCGTAAGGGGGAATAATTCTTACGACGTGTGTGGGATTCGAACCCACACTTCCTCGGTGCTTACAGCATATTTTATACGCTCTTACCCACTAGACCATCGAGGCGCCCATGTTACTTTATTTATTACAATTTCCAATTGTATTGTAATATACTTAACTATGTTTTAATAGCGTTTTAGAACATTTTTTCCTTTTGAAACAAATCATCATATACCTATTTTAAACTGGTATGGCGGTATAATCAGGATATTAGGTGTATAGTAGGTGTGTAATGTAGCTAGGTAGTAAAGTATATCAGTACGTATATACTAATTTTTCCAACCAATTCCAAATATTAAAGATTTTTAAAAATCTATGCTGTTCATTTGATCAGATTTTCTATGTCGTTTCAATATACATTAAAATTTAAAATATTCTTCCTAGTTTTTTCAGCATTCGTATTTATAAGACTTGCCGTTTTTGTAAAAAATTTTTATTTAAGCAAAATTATATTATTTTGTATAGTGATGGCACCTGATCTGTTAAATATTAAGTAAATAAAAAAAATATGTACTGTCAAATATTTTAATAATTATAAAACTCATGACTAAAATGAAATTTTATTTTTTTCCAAAAACGTTAGTAATAAATAAAATCATTGCATTCTTTCCAAAATAAATTATAGTTATTCCTCTACAACTACAACTATTGACAGTTTTTTATCAATTTTATTTTATCTAACCCCAATATTTTGACAAAACAGTCAATCTTCTTTTTCCTAAAATCCTAATTTAGTTCTTCATCGAAACTAAGATATTATTAATGTTAACTTTATCGTATCATAATAATATAACAAAATGTTTGCATTTTCACTGGAATTGTTACTGGTACATATAAAATGTGGGAAATAAGGCCAAAATAAATAATCTTGAAATAAGGCCAAAATCACGAATTTTGGAATTTGTCCAATAAGCCAAAATTAAAAAAGATATAAAACCAAATTTTTTAATAGGTACATATTTAAAAATAAAAACAATCGAAAAATTAAATATAAAAGTACAAAAAACCGAATAACCTAATCTCATGTAATTAAAATCTCGTTATTCAAAATTCAGTTTCATTGCTGTTTGAAGTTGAATAACAAAGTCAAGTCAAGTCAAGCAAAAGAACCCCATTAGTCAATTTATTGAAATCCTAATTTTGTAACTGATCTAAGTATATATATGGGAGTTGCTACATTTCCAGTTACAAAATAGAAGTTTGAAAGTGGACGGTATACCACTTTTTATATATATATTACACTCCTTCTTTTTTGTTTTTTTTTTTTAGTTTATTCCCCTGCTATATAAATGTGACAAGAAAATTACATACCCTTTCCTTTGCAGTCGTGGCTGTAAATGTCCTAAGTGGGAATTATAATTACGATGTGCATGGGATTCAATTTAAAACCCTTACTGCTATTTATTATTTATAATTATTACAAAATTTTAATGATGAAACCATGCACGGACAAAGCTTTATTTCAATTTAAAAAATGGAAACTAAATCAAAATTTTAATATTTACGATATTTACGAAACGACTTTATTACCTTCGGCCTTATTTCAAGTAATCTAAAATGTTTTTAGTGTCAGCTCTCTAATTTAGTGTTAGAAAACAATAATTTGATAACAAAATTTAAAATAAATTTTGATGTTAATTATTTACTCATTAAATTACTATAATATTTAACATTTAACTTTCATTTTCTTGAAAAATTTAAAAAAAAAAAAAAAAAAAAAAACCAAAAAAGAAAACTTCATTCAGTGCAAAATAAATTAAAATTGAAAGTGAAATCTAAACATTTAAAATATTAAAGGAAAATTTTCTAGCAAGATGTAATTGAACCAACTTTTTTTTTTGTTTTTGTTTTTGATTTTGGATAAAAAATAGCAAAAAATTTTTTTATTTTAAAATTTACTTATATACTTAAGTATGGCTCAATTTAGTCGTTAAGAGTGAAAATTGTCATTAATGACTGTATATATTAAATTAAACAAAACAAAGGATTTTTGTTAACTTATCAACTCTCTATATTATTTACTTATTTTAATTAAGATAATTTCAAGGCAAACCAAGTTTTCATATTATATACTATAGGTAATAATATAAACTTTTAATCTTTTTTTTTTTTCAACATTTCAAAAAAAAAAAAAAAAAGAAAAAATAATTAGGTAATTTTCAACATTTAACAACTTATTTAAAGCCAGTTTTTAAATGGTCAGTAACCGCAACATTTAATCCTATTATAACCAATTAAATAAATACATTAAAAATATTGTAAAAAAAAAAAATTTTTAATCGACAATATTCTCTTTTTAACTTCTTCGTAAAACTACAATTTAAAAATTATGAAATTAATCAAAAGTTGCGTTTTTTTACTGATCCGATAAAGAATTTTCCGACTTATTTTTGAATTATTTTTGGCATAATATGAAAATTAACTTAAATATTGAAAATTTTTGTTTTGACATTTGACAAAATTAATTTGTATGACAGTAAACTGTATTTTTGTTATTAATAAAAAGAATATTTTAAAATATACATATATATAATTTCTAGGACGGACATTCTTCTTCTTTTAGGACGCACATTCTATAATTTGTTAATTTTTAAAAAATTTAAAAAAACTATTTATTATTTTTCTAAAATTACTATTTTAAAATGTAAAACCAGGGGTAACAATTCAAAATTTTCAAATTTTATGGTTATTTGCCTGTATGATTGTTGACTAGTTAAAAATTACTTTGTTTATCAAATGTTAACTGTCAAATATCATATAAATATTATATAGTAGAACATTTACAGTTTCAAAGGGTTTTTTTTTGATTATAATACACTTCTTACTTTTCATGAACGAAAAAGTTAAATTAAAGTTTAATAAATATGGATTATAATATGAATAAAATTTAAATTTATTTTTATTAAAATGAATAGTAAAATATTAATTCCAATAATTAAGTAAAATATTGTTATGGTTAATAATAAACGGTTAGCGACATAAAAAACAAAAAGAAAAAAAAATCACTTGACATTTTAACTTTTTTAAAATTTAATTCTTTTTATTTTTCCTCTTCGTCGTCTTTGTCGTCATTTGACAGATCAATAAATTCATTATTATGCACAATTGAACAGTTAATATTATTTCAAGTTTATCTTCATATCTATTATATGAAAACTGGTCAATTAAACAAGAAGTTGTTTCCTGTTATATTGTAACAAAATATTATAATTGTATATTAACTATATATACTTTAGTTTTTTTGTAATTTTTTAAAGTTATTTATGTAGATATAGTTAAAAAGATATAAATACATTTATTATTATGTATTATGAGAAGATATGTATGCTATGTATGTATTTAAATTCTCGAAGGATCAATTCTGATATAACCTGTCGATTTCGCTAGAACAAATTTACTTAAGAACAATTCAAGTTTCTACTATATTTAACTTTTTTTATTTTTCAGATTATTTACGATTTCTGTGAAATTGTCCAATGGAATTGTTCTAGTGAAACTGACTTATAATCAATTAATGCAATAAGGATAACATTTTAATAAATTTAATTAAAAAATTTGATTTTATAAAATTAATACTCAATACAAAATTAGTAATAAAAAACAAAATTATGCGAAATTATTTAAGTGCAATTTTCTAATTACTTTATATTGTAAATTAATGGTGTAGAGATTTAAATCACTCACTTATCACTATTTAAAATATTATTTAAAAATAATTAAAAATCTAATAGTCCCATAGCAGTCATATCTTAAATTTGTTTTTTACTGTTAGTTTACTGTTAGAGTTAACGTTTGTTTTTTACTGTTAATGGAGAGAATACAATTTTAAAAAAAGGACATCAACGATATGTTTGTTTTTTTTTTTTTAGGCATTGGCGAAACTCTATAGGAAAAAATTTCTTTGTAGATTGTTGGTATAGGTTTGACTAAATGGAGGACTAAGTGAGGGAGCAAAATAGAACAAAAGGCAGGAATTGAAAGGTAAATTGCAGATACAAACTTAAAAAGGTTCTTTTTGAAAAAGTGGAAGCTATGTAAAATGGATTGGTATTGCCAACAGAGGATGATATATTTGATGGGAGCGTTTGGCAATAGGAACATTTGGGTGTCTAGCTCTCCTAACAAATGAGTTTCCATAACCAGTTTTAAATCACCTAGAAATTTCGATAGTATAGACATGATTAAATACTGTATTTTAATTCTTTTGTAACATTAGAATTGTTTGAGATGAGTCATTAATGATTTTAACTTATTTGAGTAAATATAGTTATTTACGAGATATTTATAAAAAAGAAATAAAGTTCTAATATATGAATGAATATTAAGAGGAGAAAGTGTTACTAAAACAACAATGTCGCCTATTAGACGAAAAGCACAATTTTTAACTTTGTTGAGGTAACTTTATAACGTTTGTGCCAGCCCAAATGTGCTAATTATACTTTTACTACGTTTACTTTTATTAAACAAATAAAAACATCTTAGAGTAAATTTTAAAATATGAAGAGTTTTAATTTAAACAACAGACAAATAGCTTTATTTTAATTATAATAAATCACTTAACCAAAACAAAAATAGTAAAATATTTTTAATATTGATAATTTTTTTTTCTAAGTGAGGTGGGAATCTTCCAAAGAGATCAAGAATTTACCCTTTGGTAGTGTCAGATTCTTACTGACTAAACCCACCTCCTCCTTTAGCCAATATAATGCGTTGAAATTCTTATATGCGAACGCCGTATATTGGCTAGGGAGTAGGGATAGGAAAGGATAGGAAATGAATTCGGAAACATTGAATTGGGAGTGGTACTGTAATGTTTTCTGTAAAAATAAATTAAAATAACCAAGTATTCTGACAGAAATCAGAGTTCTTTTTGAACTTCATAATGGTTCTTATAATAACTTCATTGCAGTATTGTAATAATTTTAAAAAATTTTATTTACGATTTGATTTTTTTTCTGTGTGTGTTATGTGAAGAATTTATTTTTATATTAGATTTAGACTCAACACATTCTATGCCTTATGAAAATAATTGTTTATCTGCGTTATTTACAAATCTTTATTAATTATATTGATCCAATTTAATTCAATAACGATTATTAATTAATTAGTAATAAAATAATGACTATTGAATATCACAATTTATTAATTAAAAATATACTTTATATAGTATGGATGTCATAGTAAAGATTTTCATAATTTAATTTAATTATTTATAGAAATTAAAACAAAAAATAATAATTTAATTTTTTTTTTTACCTTCATGGTGTAGGTATACATAATTAGTTTCTACAGTTAATTATAATTTCCTTTATTAGCATTAAAATTAATTATATAAAATAACAATTTCTTTATTCCTTTCATTTTCAGATGATTTAACAGCATGTCAACATCTCCGACGTTCAGAAACAAGACGTGCAAAAGCATTATTGAATATAGCTTCAGAAAAACGTATTCGTATACCAAGATGTACAAAATTGGGTACATTTGAACCGATCCAATGTGAAAATGAAAATGCTGGAACAAATTGTTGGTGTGTTGATGAATATGGTGTTGAAATACCTGAAACTCGAAATCAAACTCGTGATGATGTTATTTGTTCTGAACCAGATCATTGTCCAGCAAGCAGTTGTCGTATGTTCTGTTCATCTGGTTTTGCAAGAGATGTTCGTAGTGGTTGTTCTATATGTAAATGTCGTGATCCATGTGATGGTATTGAATGTCCAAATGGTCAATCATGTCAACAACAAGAAGTTAAATGTAAAACAGAACCTTGTCCACCAATACCAACATGTAAAAAAGGAAGATCTTTAGCCAATGTATGTCCAGCTGGTTTACCATTATCCATAGATGATACTGTTAGACCATTTTTATGTGGATTAGAACCAGGAAAACCACAATGTCCTCCACTTTATCAGTGCTTAGTAGAATCAGGAAATGATTATGGTGTATGCTGTCCAAATACTTTGAAATTCCAGAAACCAGGTATTTGTCCAAATCCAGAAGAATCCCTTTATACAGAACGAACCGGTTACATGTGTGGAACACCATGTACGCATGACTTGGAATGTAAACATATGGAGAAATGCTGTTACACAAAAGGATGTCAGTACAATTGTCAGCAACCATTTAATGTAACTACATGCCATCAAGCTAGAGCATTATCAGATATTTTAGCAGTTAGCGAACGTGAAGGTAGAGGATATACTCCTGAATGTAATGGTCCCGGTGGAATGTTTTCACCAAAACAATGTTCTCGTAATGGTTTAGTTTGTTGGTGTGTTGATCCTAGAACAGGACAAAAAATTCGAGATTCAATGGGTGCAGCTGAAATGGTAAATTGTGATGGTTGGGAAAATATGATTGCCAGATCAGTTGGACGAGCCATGAATATGGAACAATGTGATACAAATATTTGTGCAGCTATCTGTGAATATGGCTTTAAAAATGATCATAATGGATGTCCAACTTGTGAATGTTCTGAACCTTGCGAAGGTTTCAATTGTCCAATGGGATCACATTGTGAAGTTGCTACTGATCCTTTGTGTCAATCCGGTTCCACTTTATGTTCTTCATGGCCTGTATGTAAACCAGATCTTATATATTCAAATCCATGTGATATTGGTACTCCGTTATCTGATAATATTACAGGAGAACTATTTTATTGCATCAATGGTAAGAATTTGTTATATCAAAATTTCATTTTTAACTCTTTAATTATTTTAGATGAGAGACAATCTCGGGCTTATCAACCAATTTCATTCTTTGACGAAGATCCAAAACAAGCTAGGTCAATGTCTAATCGTATAATATGTCCAGAAAATCACAAATGTACTAAATTACATGGTGAAGCTGGAAATGTTTGTTGTCCATTGCCTGAAGAAAGTGCCCCAATTCAATATTCACAAGAAAGACAACAATCTAGTAAGTTTAAAATTGAGTTTTTTCAATTTAAATTAAAAAAAAAAATTCCTTTTTTATTGTTAACAAATAAAATTTTATTTAGTGTGCGAGTACTTGAGAGATTTCTCTGACCGTATGGAAGGAACCGAGGAAGGAATGCAATTAGCTATTCAACCACCGAGATGTTCCCAAGACGGAGCTTATGATCCACGCCAATGTACGTTTAAAACAATCAAAGTAACACGCAAAGAACAAAGACAAATTTTAGAAGAAAACACAATCAGAAAAATGAAAATGTTGTTACACACTCGTTCAAAACGTCAAACTGAGAGCTTGAAGTTGTACAGAGTAGATGATGGAACTCTTAATATTCGTGTAGCTGCTCCAGTAATGGGAAGAAATGCTAAAGTAATTTCATCTATGGGATCTTCAAAATACCAAGATCTATCTGGCTTATTTGAAAATGATGTTAAAAAAGTTGCTCCAGCTTCTAAAAGGCCCATGGGGGATGATGAAATGGTTGATATGGATGTTGAAGAATGTTGGTGTGTAGATGGTTTTGGAACAGAAATTCCACAATCACGAGGTTTTAATGTTACGAATGAATCCTGTGTTCAGTAATGATCTAAATAAATTTTTAAAGAAACATTTTGCTAATGATTTTCTTTTTTTCAGACTTCGTGAGTCTATTGATTGTTTAGACTTAACATGTCGAATGGGTTGTGAATACGGTTTTATATTGAGCCTTGACACAAAATGCCCTGCTTGTCAATGTCGTGATCCATGTGAAGGAGTAAATTGTGATGAAGGGAAAGAATGCCGCACTGTTGAAGTTTCATGTGAAGAAGAATATTGTCCACCTGTGCCAGCTTGTTTACCTAGAAAAGCAGGACAATGTCCATTTTTAGTTCCACCAAGTCCAGACAATGCCAACACATGTGATTATGAATGTAGAACAGATTCACATTGCGAAGGAACTCAACGTTGCTGTTCAAATGGTTGCGGCACCCAATGCATAGAGCCTCAAATGAAAACAGCATGTCAACACTTACAAACAATCCAAATGCATCAATCATCAGAGCTTGGAATTCCAGCTAAACAAATGTACATTGCTCAGTGTGATGCCCTTTCTGGTAAATGGAATCAAATTCAATGCGGTCCTGAAAACATATGTTGGTGTGTTAATGAACAAGGAGAAGAGTTAAGTGGCACTAGAATTAAAGGAAAAACTCCAATTTGCAAAAGAAATTCAGCTGTTGAATGTCCATTTAGAAAATGTCTTCCTTGTGAAAATGGTTACAAAGTCGACCGCAATGGTTGTCAAACTTGTGAATGCCGAAACTTTTGCGATGAACTATCTTGTTTACGAAACGAAGAATGCCAATTAATTAGTGTAGAATGCATTGATTTACCTTGTCCCAAAATGCCTATTTGCGTTCCAAAACGGGAATCAGTATGTCCCGAAGGTATTCCATTAAAGCAAAGTGATATAGAAGTTGGATGTGGACCACAAAACGAAAATGAAGCATGTCCTACTACTCATACATGTCAATTAAATCCAGTAACTAACAGAGGGGTTTGCTGTGCCAAAACAAGTAAATATTTCTTTTAATGTTATAAACTATGCTAATTTTTTTATTGATTTTAGGAGATGTTTGCTTTGAATCAATGGATCAAAACTGCTTAGCTAAAATGGAATCTTATCATAATGTTACAAAATGGCGTTTCAGTCCTAAAGCCAACAAATGCACGCCAGTTACTGTTACTGAAGATGATATTCCTTGTCAAAATAAAAATCTCTTTCACAGTGAGTTAGCCTGTAATTCAGTTTGTCCTGGTAAGGAGATAAATTCCATTTAAACTTTATTGAGAATTCACTAATTATTGTCGTTTCAGTGCTCACACAATGTGAACGTGTAAAATTAAAGAATAGCTTAGTTGCTAGACGTGCTGATCAAACTTCAGTATGGTTCCAACCAAGATGTGATCCAGTCACTGGTCACTGGAGTCCAATTCAATGTTTAGGTAAACAACCATCTTCTCTCGAATCAAAAGAAAGCTCAGAAAATCAACTTCAACGATTAAGTCGGGCATTCTCAATTCAAACAGAACCTGTCTCAAATTCTCAATATGGTGTATGTTGGTGTTCAGATAAAAAAGGTGCCCCATTAAAAGGTACTTTAACTAGAAATCTTGAACCAGTTTGTAATCACCGTCAAGCGAGGCGACGAATGCATGCTGATGAAGGACCAAATGATCCACTAATGGAAGAATTGATTAAACAAATGACAATGATGGTTGATATAGATGATAATGATTTAGATAGTTTAGAATCGACTGAAATACCTGATGACGGGATTGCAATTACCGAACGAGTTTATGAATTAGCCAATTCAATTATTAGTTCAAAACTTTCGATTGAGAGTACGAAAAATTTAATGAAAACTACAACTAGATGTGTTGCTTTAAAAATGACAGCTTCCTTCCCTGTCGATTGTGATGAAAATGGAGCATTTGTACCGACACAGTGTAATGGTAAATAATAAACAATAAATATTAATTAATAATTATATTTGAAGTTTGTTTATTTTAATAACAATTAACGTTATTTTAGAAGGACAATGTTGGTGTGTAGATGCAGCTGGAAATCAAGTATCTTCAGATACATTCAAAATGGGTACAAAACAATGTAAACCAACATCTATAGATGTTGTTTCAGTGGAATTGTATTTACAAAATGAAGAAGGAAAAAATTTAGCCAATTTATATGATATTTTACGGCTCGAATTACATCAATTAATTGGTAATTCATTAGAAAATTTACGTGTACATGATAATATGGATGGTAGTGTAATTGTACGTTTTGAATTACATCGTAATGATAAAACTGATAAGGCATTTGCTATAGAAGAAAATATACGACAAGGAAATTTAGTTTTAGGTTATGGAAATTTAAAACCAGACATTACAATGTCTAGATTTATTCATCGTCAACAAAAATTAATAGATAATAATATTGAAAATGATGAAGATATTAGTGATGATGATGATGATGATGACGATGAAAATGATAATAATGAAAAACAACAAAATAATAATGAAAAACAACAACGATTACAACAATCAAAACATATACCAATTGCATTAGCAACATCTGCAACAAATGCTAACACATTACACACTGTTGTATTTATATTAGCAACATCATCTGCATTTTTAGTTAGTATATTTGTAATATATGTTATGTTAAAACGTGGTAAAAGGAAAACAGTTATTAATTATCCAGAAAATAGAGTATTAGGTAGTAATGCTGATAAATTTGTTGATTTTAGTTCACCAATATTTGTATTAAGTGCTAATGATGTTGAACCAACATCAAAATTAGATAAACAAACGGAAGCTGAAAATGTAAAAAATTAATTTAAAATAAAAAATAAAAAAAATATTTTTAATATACAATATATATGTTATATATTTAAATTAAAATATGGAAAAAAAAAAAAAAACAATTGTACAGGAAAAATTAGTTTAGTGAGTCATAATTAAAATAAGAAAATTTAAAAAATTACATCCGAAGTTATATGAGAATTTCAAGGTAACCCAGTGATTGTTGTTGGTTTTTTTTTTCGAATACTTATAATATTACATACAAACAGTAATTCAATAAATTTCGAAAAAAAAAAATAATTACATACATATAACTTAATTCTAAACTCACTTGAAGAAAATATAAAACTCTAATATTACCCCTTTATTCTTAATACTACCGATATACTAATCTTAGTATTGGTAATACCATATATTAACTTCCTTTTAAAACTACTATTATTTATTGTATATATAATAAATGTTAGTTCTGTAGATACTTTTTATTCATTGTTTCGTATCTTTTAAAGAAATAAATTTAAATTCAAAAAAAAATATTCTTTTAATTTTTGTCATTAAATTAAATCCATCATTATCATATTTTGAGTTTATGATATTTCCCGATAGATGATGCTTTAATAAATATCATTTAAAAATTTTAAATATATTTATATCTTCTTCAAATAACAAAAAAAATCATTTTGTTTAATTTTTTTTATTTTAATTATGACTTTTCAATTCTAGATTATTAAAAAAAAAAAAAAAAAACTGTTAGGAAAAGGAGAAAAAAAGAAATCTTTTTAAAAATATTTCACAAGAAGTAGTTTAAAATATTAAATAAATAAAATAAATAAGTTACCTATATGTACTTTTGTTTTATGTTTTTATTTTTTTAGGTTATTTTGTAAATTATTATATTATATAAAATTAATTTTTTTTGGAATTTTTAAATTATTTCTTGTGGATTTAATTTAAAGAAAACAAAAGGTATATACATTAATATAAAAAAAATAAAATAAATTAATACCTAATCATTATTTAAGTTTTTTTTTTTTTGCTATATATTTGTGTGTAAATATACTATAATATTATATTTTAGTTTTATTTGAAGTCTGAAAAATGATTTAAGGTTTATGCTTTATGTATTTTTGTTTGTAATTTTTTTTTTTTTTTTTTTTTTGTGTAATTAAATATTTTTTTTTTCCGACTTTTATATAATACTTTATATTTAGAATTTTGAATGAATTTATGCATAATAAATTTAATAAAAATAAAAAAAAAAAATGTATTTTATCACTGAGCAAAAAAAAAAAAAAAACAAAAACCAACACATTTTTCTGTTTAGGAATTTTAGGATTTTATTGTTATTTTTGTCAAACTCAAGTTTATGTAAATTATAAAAATAAAAAAATAAAAACAAAATTCGATTAAAAATTAATTTGAAAATGTTTGTTTATTTTGTATTTTTATTTTAAAATGAAGAAATAAACCTGTTATAAAAACCTGATATTCGATTATATTGTGAATTACTTGCAACAAGGATATTTTAAATAAAAAAATTTTTATTTTATTTTCCAAGTATTAAAAAATGTTCGTTCTTTTACAAAATATGAACCATATGAACTTTATAAAATTATCCATTAAATTTTCTCAAAAATTAATCTTTTTAATTTAAAATAAATTAAAAAATCCGAAAATATTTATGCAATTCCGAATAGACACATAAATTAATCGTACGTCCATTTTTAAAATTTTACACATTTAATTTAAAATAAATAATTCGAAGCAAAGTTTTTTAAATGAACAAAAAAAAAAAAGTTCCCCTCCAATATTTTATTTGTGCATTATGACAGATGGTTGTGTTAAAATTTATATTTAAAATAAAATTATTTATTTAATTAAAAAAGCATTCAATTTGCTACATATGTAAATACATACATAATATATGTATTTTAATTTCGGTATATTTGAATTTAATACCGTTAAAATTGATTGTTTCAATACATGCAATTTAGATTAGAACAGAACAGATTAGAACTAGGAAGCATGCGGATTAAATGTCAAACATTTTAGAACATATTTAGAACAGAAAAATAAAATGAACTGAATGCTATTTTCTGTACATTTTTATTATACATTTTCAGTTGTCAAAAATTAACCAATAAATTTAGCTGCAATTACAATGTAAAAAAATTTCTGATTAATTGTTTTTAATTGTCAGATTAGATTTGATGTACAACAGGTTAGCATTTTTATATTTTAAGAAGTGGTCACACAGCTATTATTTGTTCGAATTAACATTTTTACAATTTATGATTACAAAATGCATATATAAATATATTGTAAATATAATTTTGCTTGATTTTGACATTTAAGTTATATAAAGAAAATATCAAATAAAATATTTTTTGTAGTCTAAGCCAACACAAAATACATTTCCTCAGTTTCATTTACATTTTACATTTCCTTTCCATTTCCAATACATTTCCTACGTTTACTGAGCTGTTTATATTTATGAAAATAATGTGAAGCAGTTTCTTATAACCAATATAAAATAATGTGAAGCAGTTTCTTATAACCAATTGCATTTAAGAGATTTTAAGTTGTTATAACTTAATAATTGAAATATTTTGTTTTTTAAAATTAATATCTAATTTAATTAAAGTTTTTAAAAATTTTAACTACTTCTAAAGTAAGAAAATAAATTATAAAATTCTTAAAAAAAATTAGAAATGAAACAATTTTATCATTTAGGAAACTATTTCTGAAGAAATTAACTCAATACATAAATTTAACTGTTTCTCAAAATTGACTGGAAATAAATTGATCGTTGCCTATGACAGCCTATCTATGTATTATTTATGACATGCATTTACAAATTTACAATATTATATTTGCAAACCCAACCACAAATACAAATTGTCAAAATGTTAAATCGAACAAATTAAATTGCTAATTAAACGTCAAAATGTTAACATTTTATACATGCAAAATATTTGACATCCTCCAATCTGACAAAAATCTGACAGATTAATTTATACAAATTTACGAAATGCATGCATATTGCGTACATGTGCTTCTTTTTTCCTTATATGATAATAATCGATGTACATATGTACATAACATATATTTGTTTTATTGTATTGTATATCGATTTCTAAACACTAAATATGCATAACATACTGCATACATTAAAACAGAACATGCAAATTTTTTCAATTTACTTTTTAATTAACATTAAAGATTTTTAGAAAATTACGAATTAAATAATTGTATTATTATTATTCGCATTTAGAATGAATAATTAATTTCTTAAATTACAAAATGAATTTAATGGATTTCTTAACAATGGCAACTTTTAACTTTAAAGTCAAAATGAATCCAAAATAATTCCACTTCATTTTGTTCCATTTCATTTCCATGAGGTAAAATATTAAAACATATATCTCGTCTATTCTAACTTATGCATTTTAATTCATTTTGTAGAGTTGCTCAAATTATTTTCTATCTCTTTTTCTAATGAATGACTGAAGTTAAAAGACGAAAAGCGTAGTCGTTTTGTGCGGCATATATAAAATTAAATTATTATTTTCGTTCTTGGTTAAAAAAAAAAAAGATATTTTTTTTTTAAAAGAAGTTTCAATAAATCAATTCGTGATTAAATGAGATAATAACGTGTAAATTTTGTACTAAAATTTAAAAAGTACAGAATTTGAAATTTTCAATTTCAATTAGGTACAATAGAAAAAAAGTTCTTGATTCGGGCTGGAAAATTTCAGCGAGAAGAAAAGAAAAAAAAGTGTGAAGTGACACCATTTTAGTGATCGAACGATGTCCGCTGTCCATCGCTATTAAAATTTTGTTTAAACATATATTTTTGCATTTTTTTTTATTTTCACATTATGTTTTCGTAATTACCTTCAATCAAAAAAAAAAAAAAAGTATTTAAGCAGATAAATATATTTTAATGAATTCTAAAAGAAAAAATTTTAGTGGTGAAGAATATACATACATTCATACGTACATACATACATAAATTATACAGATATAACCTACACCTCAAATAAATTGATTGATTTTTCGGTACAAATCAATTTTTTATTTTCACAAAACTACAGAATTTAATTAAAGATTTTTTTTATGATTATTAGTTTGAACAAAAAATTAAGTTTAAAAATAAATTTAAAAAAACAATAGCAGGAAAAATCAGAACGCGAATGATTAAGGATATACAACATTTCTAATATATGCAAGATATTTTTATTTTCAAGCAGAAACACATCAGTTAGGAAAATATTTTTCAAATTTCGAACATTTCGGTAAGTATCTTTTTTTTTTTATTTTAATTGCATTTTTAATTTCTTCACTTATATTAAAATGTTCACTTTTTTTTTTATGTACATATATACATATAACATTTGAGATTTAATATACGTTCAAATTTTCAAAAAATAAAAAACTATACACATTGGTATGTTCACCACCTATATACGGATCACATTTATGAAGAAAAGGAAAAAGGCTCTTAAAAAAATTGTAACTATATAGACTTTTGTTGTCTAATTTTTAAATTGTCTTTAATTTATTTCGTCATTTCAAATATACATTCAATCAACCTCATAATACTTTCAACTTAAATAGAAAAAAAAAAATGATATTTTATATAAGTACTAGTGAACTTTCTATACGTGCTGCTAATTTACTTAAATAGAAAATGTAAAGTTTTAAGTCAAATTTAGACTTTTACCTTATTAAATTCACCTTATTTGTATTTAAAAAGAATAGAAAATAAAACTACTTGCAGTTAAATTTGTTTCTCTTCAATTAACATGAAAAAAATTGTGCTTTTTTTTGTACATTTCAAATAAGAAATAAAAAATGAACATAGAAAACGTAAAGTATTTTAGTATGAGTGTGAAATATATTCTATAGGGTGGGTAGATAGATAGACTTGTGTAATTTTAAGGTCAAGTCTGTTCTTACCAGCCGTCATTTATTAAAATTCGGGAAATATTAATTATATACATATCTAAATTATAATGACATTATCTTCATAAAGAATATATTAATTTTTTTTTAATAATAATGATAGGGTTTTTCATAGATTATTCTCCTTTTTAAAATTTCTTTATAATAATTATAAAATTTATAATAATAATATTTATAAAATAATTAAATAATATAATTTTAAATATCAATTTATGTAGATCTTTCTGATAACCATAGTTTCTATACTGAAAATTTTGGTATACAAATTATTGTCAGTTACAACTTCAATCAAAATTAATAGTTTTCATTTGTATAAATAAAATATAAAACGCGCAAACATTCTATCGATCAATAATTATAATTTTAATTTTAGAATATTGAAATTAAATCATTAATATTATGTAAATTTTTTTGTCTTTGTAGATAAGATGTTTTTAAAAGCCACAATATAAGTTTTGCTTTTAATTTCTAAACATTCAAATAATGAGATGCATAATATGTATTTGTTATTTAAAGCTCTTTATTTTATATTTTCATTATTTAGAAGTGTGTTAAATTAAAACAGAAAAAAAAATAATTTAAATCATAATATCTGTTATGAAATGTTAATTTTCAAACAAATTTTTATAAGAAAATTTTTTTAAAATAACTGATAAGATTAGAAATTTTATTATTAAAAAGTAGAAATTAACAAAATAAAAACATTATTTTTCTTGCAAATTTAAAAGCTAAACTATTATATTTCAAATTAAATATATTGTTGTAAATTTTAATTTAATATCTTTAATATTAATTTTAATTTATATATTATCTTTAATACACCAAATCACATTATTGAATTATCAGTATTCACACTTAAATAGTTCAGAGTAGAACACTTCTTCTTTTAAATAATTGATCGTGTTTGTCAGCATATTAACAAACATTTAGACATAATCTTTTGAAACACAATCAAAAATTAAAAAAAAAAATATTAACAAAATGTTTTAATAATGAAAGTGTTAAAACAACATGCTTTACCTTCATTAAAAAATTCCGCCTAGTTAAATTAAATCAGATAGTATTTGCATCTAATTAAAAGAAAAATAAATAATTTCATTGTAATAAATCATATTATAAAATAGATTAATTGAAATCAATACAAAAACATAATATGACAGGTGTTAATAGTCAGTTTATATAAGAGTGATATTCAGAAAATTTAGCTTAAATTATTAGTAATCTAATCATTATATGATAAATTTAACTGTTTTGCTTTTACATAAGGGGTATTCAAATTGTAAGGGTATCCACTTTTCACATTAATATTATAAATTGAAAATTTATCTAGAAAATAAATTTAAATTTATAAAACAATTATAATAAGTACATTACATACCTATACTGATTAACAAAAGAAATTTGCTAAAGGTAGAAAATCTAAAAATAATAGCTTCAGAAAGGAATAAAGGATCATTAAAAATTAGTTTTGATTATTTCAATTTTTTGACAACATTTTCATGCGTAGGAGTTAAGACATTTGTCAAATTTAAAAGTCACAAAAGTGGATACAACTAACAATTAGTGGGTACATTGTATATAAATAAAATAATTTATTTATTTAAAATTGAAAAGTTCAAATACTTTTTCTATATTATGTTTTTTTAAAACAACAAATATTTTTTTACTAAATCTTTTTTTTAAGAAATTATAGTCACTTAGTAAAAAGATTTATAAATAATTATTTATTTAAAAATAAATTAAAAAAATTTTACTAATTAATTATATTAATCAGAAAATATTAAAAAATTCTACATTTTATACAAATTACCTATAGAAATATATTTTTGGATATAAATAACTTAATTTTTAGACAACCCCCCTATTTAATTCATTCATCATTTTGAGTAAAAAATATCTAACAAATATAAAATGTTCAACATGTTTTCTGGTTAAAAATTTTTCTTTTTTAATAAAAAAAAAATTCTCAAATAAAATTCAATATTTTTCTCTTTCTAACATTCTTCTTTTTTTTTTCTTTTTTATTTAAATAACAAAATTGAGAAGTTGCTCAAAATTTTTAGACACTTCCACTCAGATATTCTTACGTTTTCAATTTAAATTTATTGTGATGTTCTTTCTATTTTATAGTTTTTAAAAGAACAGACGATGAACTAACGCAAAAAAAAATTAACTAAAAAAACAAAAAAAAAAAAAAAAAAATTTTATAAAAAGAAAAAGTCAGTTTTTGATGATTGTTCACCGAATTGTTGCGGATTCAAATATTGTTGCCTTTTTATTTTATCGTCTTTCAGTCAGTAAAAAAGTTTCTGTCACTTTTAGCTCTTAAACTTTTTTTTTTTTACCGAAGTTATTATCTACTGCACTGTGCACACAAAAAAGAAGTGTAGGAACGGGCAGTATTTAAAAAAAAAAAAAATTAAATAAATAAGTAATAATTTAATAAGAAAATGTTCAATTTAATTTTTTTATAATATACCTAATAATAATAATTTTTTTTTTTTTTGAAGTGCAGTTATTTATTATATAAAAAAAGAATAAAATATTTTTCATTGAAAAAAGTTTTTCTTTTTTTTTTTTTTAATGTCACATGAATGAAATCCTCTTTCAATGAAATAAGTGCAAGTGTGTGTCAAAAAAAGAAAAAAAAAAAAAATAAGAAATATCTATCCAAATGTCAAAATTTCAATTTCAAAAATGTCAATACAAAAAAAAAAAATTTCTCGCTGTCATCTTTAAGAAAATTAATTTGCAAAAAAAAATATAATATATAAGAATTTAAAAGAAAATAAAATGAATTTCAGTGAAATTTAATATATAATATTGTTAAAATATATACCTATATATAATTAAAAAAAAAATACAATTTAAATTCAAAAAAAAATATAATGGGAAACGAATTATTCTATCGGTAGAAAAATCCATAATACTAAGTAGTCGATTGTGAATACATAGATAGGAGGCGGTGTTGTATCTTTATTATGTATAAAAAATATAATAAAAAAAATATATTTATATATTTAAATAATATATATACTTCAAGTATATATAATATAAAAATTTATAAATGATACAAATCATTATAAATACATATGTACATAATATGTATATAAAATTATAACTTAAAATTGATAATTAATATTTTGTTTTTTTGTTATTGAATCTACAACGCTATAACAGTTTTTTCTTTTTTTTTTTTTAAATAGTGAAGATATTTTAACTTTTTTAAATAATTACATATTATATTAAATATATAATTCATTAATGTTATTATGTAATTAGTTTAAAAATATATACGTATAATACTTGCTACATATTAGCATAAGAAAATTAAAAAAAAAAATTAAAATAAAATTCCTAACATATGATTAAACAGCTACTATACTTTGTTTTTTTTTTTTTTTTTTTTTTTTTATATATGTATACAGTATATACATAAATATGTTATTAAAAGATTAAAATACAAAAATAAAAAAAATTCAAAATATTAACATAAAATATAAAAAAAATGACATTATTACAAAATTAATCTAATTTAAACTAGAACTAAAAGAGAGTTTAGAAAATTATTATTATGTTTTTGTCTCCTGTCTTGAGTTTTGGACTTCTGAATCGTGAACTGAACGGCTAAACCTCAAGTCTTGTTCCTGTAGTCCTGTTTCATGTCTGCATTTTGCGGTCTGTCTGACACACTTCTAGTCGAAAATCATATAACTCTTATATTCTTTAATTCTATTTATTCTATACATACTTCTATTCAAGAATCAAGAGTATTTTCAACTTTTAAATTATGTCTTGTTTTTTTTTTTTTTTTTTTTTTTTTGTACATTTTCTCTCTTTTTACTTATTTTTTTTCTCCCTCACACACTTAGTCACAATATAAAATTTTCTCTAATCAGTTTTCTCTAATTTTCTGTCATATTTATATTTTTATTTTTTTATTCTTGTGTGTAGGTATATTAGTTAAAAAAAAAAAAAATTTACATATTCTCCTCCAGTTTTTTTAAGCTTTAGAAACTTTAAAAAGGGGTACATACATAATTTGTGTGTATCTATCTTATATATGTATACTTATATAAAAAAAAAAAAAAAAAATTTGAAGAAAAATGAAATAAAATAAAAATTAAATAATAAAACAAAAAAAAAAAAAAAAAAATGAAAAATCGTTGAGTGGAAATGTGATTTTTTTAAATGTTATTTTTAAATCTTTTTTATTTTTTTTTTTTTCAGTATAAGTAATTGTAAAAAATAATGTGTATATTTAAAAGATAATAATAAACATTATATATATATACATACCTATATATGAATTAATATATTATATATTAAATTATATATCAAAAAAGGAATACTAACGTCATCAAAATGGATAATATATTAATATATGGTAATTTAAAAACAAAAAAAAACTAAAATAAAATAAAATTTTAAATACATATTTTAATTTTTACTCAATAAAAACAATACTTAATAATAATAAAAAAAAAAAAAAAAATCAGTAGGTAATTACTTTTTCAACAATTTATGATTTATATTTGTTTTCTTAAGCATTATTATAAGCATATTAGAAATTTTTTACCTTATACTTAATTAATTTATATAAGTAAAAAGTTCTCTCATAAGGTGACATCAAATATAAGTTATTAAAAGTTGACCTATAAGTTATTTATTGCTTATTTTTTTGTTCAAAAAAATGTTTTTTTTTTTTTTTTGCATTTTATCATATTATTGAATTTTTGATTACTCACAAAATGTTTTATAATTCTATTTAAATATGTTACTATATGTATAGTGGATTTTTATTTTTACCCTTCTATCATTTTTAAATTTTTACAGAAATCTTGCTAATATTACGTAAATGTCTATAAATTAATAATATAAATATAATACAGTAATCCAATGCCTTCCTTTAGTTTAGTTATTAATTATAATTAATTTTAAATATTATGTAAAAATTAAATGCAACTTCTTAAAAATAGAAAGAAACAATGTAATATGGATAACAAAGTGTATAAAATTCAAACATTTTCAAAGTATTAATATAAAATATTTTATATCTAGTATAGTTATTTTCAAATTACAATAATTCTATCTGAGACAAACAATTATATCTTGTCTTTACATTTTTTTTTTTTCTATGATCTACATTATGTAGAAAATTATAAAAGATAATTTTATAGTTAACAATTCTTTAATATAAAAAAAAAAATTAAAAATATTTTAAAACTCGTAAAAAATTTGCACAATAAATGTCTAAGTTCAAAAATTGTTGTTGAAAAAATTTTCATTATTTTTTATGATATGTATTTGTTTTAATGCAAAAAAATTCTAGAGAAAAGGCAAAGTGTCGATATGATCCATTTTCATTTTGATACTTTGCTTTGAATACTTGCTTAATTGATATTTGCTTTGAATACTTTGACAGTTCATATTTTGACAAAATTTAATCTTTATATAAAAATTTAGATGCTTCATATAAAATAATGATAATATTCTTTTAATTACACTTATACTTATTTCTTTCAATTTCATTTTAAAATTGTTATAAAACTTAAAATTGTTATTTTCAACAATTTATGATTTATATTTGTTTTCTTAAGCATTATTATAAGCATATTAGAAATTTTTTACCTTATACTTAATTAATTTATATAAGTAAAAAGTTCTCTCATAAGGTGACATCAAATATAAGTTATTAAAAGTTGACCTATAAGTTATTTATTGCTTATTTTTTTGTTCAAAAAAATGTTTTTTTTTTTTTTTTGCATTTTATCATATTATTGAATTTTTGATTACTCACAAAATGTTTTATAATTCTATTTAAATATGTTACTATATGTATAGTGGATTTTTATTTTTACCCTTCTATCATTTTTAAATTTTTACAGAAATCTTGCTAATATTACGTAAATGTCTATAAATTAATAATATAAATATAATACAGTAATCCAATGCCTTCCTTTAGTTTAGTTATTAATTATAATTAATTTTAAATATTATGTAAAAATTAAATGCAACTTCTTAAAAATAGAAAGAAACAATGTAATATGGATAACAAAGTGTATAAAATTCAAACATTTTCAAAGTATTAATATAAAATATTTTATATCTAGTATAGTTATTTTCAAATTACAATAATTCTATCTGAGACAAACAATTATATCTTGTCTTTACATTTTTTTTTTTTCTATGATCTACATTATGTAGAAAATTATAAAAGATAATTTTATAGTTAACAATTCTTTAATATAAAAAAAAAAATTAAAAATATTTTAAAACTCGTAAAAAATTTGCACAATAAATGTCTAAGTTCAAAAATTGTTGTTGAAAAAATTTTCATTATTTTTTATGATATGTATTTGTTTTAATGCAAAAAAATTCTAGAGAAAAGGCAAAGTGTCGATATGATCCATTTTCATTTTGATACTTTGCTTTGAATACTTGCTTAATTGATATTTGCTTTGAATACTTTGACAGTTCATATTTTGACAAAATTTAATCTTTATATAAAAATTTAGATGCTTCATATAAAATAATGATAATATTCTTTTAATTACACTTATACTTATTTCTTTCAATTTCATTTTAAAATTGTTATAAAACTTTAAAAAAAAAAACCTGTAATATAATTTTAAATGTAAACTTTTAATAAAAAAAAAATTATTATATTTTGTTTTATATACAAAAATTGTCATTCGACAAATTTTTAAAACAGCTTATCAAAGTAACGATAGAAATAACAATTGTTTTGAATACTTTGCTTCCTTTGAATGTATATGTAGTTTAATAAAGTAAAATAATCATTTAAACATTACTTGAAGAATTGCTAATTTTAAATTCTTATAAGAACTTTTAAATCCAGAAGGGGGAATAATAAAGAATAAAAAATGTTTTCTAAGAAAACATATAAGTATTGATTCAAAGATTTTTTACCATCATAGCTTATTTTTTTATAAATTAAGTTTCATTGTGTTTTCTCAAACAGGGAATATACTTTTTGTAATTCTTTCGAAATAACAGGAAGCTCCATAGAATTTATAAATGAAAGAAAATATAAAATATATTTACAATTTATAATGTAGTTAGTTTTTCATATCATATTTTTTACCATTATTTGATTAAAGTTTGAAACCAACAAATTACAAAATAAAAATTAAGTGAAATTTCTTGTCAGTTGTGCGTACTATTACCCTTCTACGCATTCGTAGAATCTTAAAATTACGGAAAGGATTAAAATTTTCAAAAAAAATTGATTGTCTTCGGTATTTTTTTTTGTTAAATTTTTTTTTTTTTTTTACCTGAACTTGAACTTAAATTTTTCATTTATCCTAACAAAAATATGATACAATTTCAATTTATTTATTTTTTTTTTGTTTTTCATCATTTTTCTTTTTTTTTTAGTTTGAAAGGAAGTGACCTAATGATCTTATAATAAACATAGGTACATATGAAAAACAAAAAAAAAAAAATTCTATTCAAATCATTAGAACAAAATCTTCAGTATTTGCTCGAAAATTATTTTTGCAAAAATTAAACAATTTTTTAATTTAACTTTTCATTTTCTATTTTAATTTTTATTTAATTTTTTTTTTTCCAAGGAAAAGTCTAAAAATAAAATAAAAAAAAAAAGAAGAAAATAAAAATTATTTGCCACCTACTTCAATAAATCAAAATCACATATATGTATTACTTATAATATTTAAAAAAAATAAATTCTCTAAACTTGAACTTTTATGTTTAAGATACTTAGGTATATATAATACATATATGAATGTTGAGTGATTCATTTCACTTGCAAAATATTTAAAAAAAAAAAAATAATTTTTTTCTCTGTCAAAAAATTTAAGAAAGAAAGTTTAAGAAATTAAACAACTTCTTTAAAAATGACGCATTTCATAAATGTATTTTAAAAAATTATAAATGAACCAAAAAATAATAATAAGTTGCACTTGTATCACTTGAAAGCGTTATAATACATAATAACCAATGAATTGTGCTAATTTAATTTTGTATTTACTTATTTAAAATTATACAAGTATGTATTTTCATATTTTTCAATTAGAGTTTTAATTTTAAGAATATTTTTGGAATTCTATTTGCCTTATCTATTATTTTAATAACGATATCTTAGAAAAAAAAATTTTTCACAGACTCACTTTAATTAATTTTCTAATATGATTAAAGGATCAATCCTTCTATCATGTTTTACCAAATAACTATTCCGTCCCAATATGAATAAAAGCTAATATGATTAAAGGATAAATTTTTCTTTCATGATTTATATATTTTCACTCCAATATATGAATAAAGAATCAATGCTTTTTTTTTTTTTTTTTTTTTTAGGTTTACAATGCTAATGATCAACATCTAAAAAAATATTAAATAAAAAGTTCAAACTGTAATTGTTGTCAATTAAACAAATACAAATTGATTAAAAGTCATTCGAATCTTAAAAATTATACTTCATATTTAGGAATAGATTAATTATTAAACTTTTATCACATTTATTTTGATACCAAACTCTGGATCATAAACATTAATAGTGAATAATAAAAGATAAAACCAATATCTAAGTATGTATACATTTATATGTATATACATATATATATTTTTTTAGATTTAACACTAAAATAAAAAAAATTTTTTTTTTTTTTTTTGTAGTAAAAAGTTATCGTAAAACACAGTGTAAACCGTAAAAAAAAAAAATAAATATCATAAACATTTAATTACTTTTTCCTTTTTAAGTAAAAGGAAAATACAGTGTAAATTTGAATGTTAAAAAGACATAAAATATAAATCCTTATAGATTATACATTACTTAGAATAAAAAAACTATAATACAAAATGAAATGTTTAAAATTGAAACTCTAAGTACATATTCTGCAAATAACGCATACCCGTATATAATTATACATTTACTTATGTCACAAGAAACTTCTTACGTTTTGAAGTCAATTAAAAATATTTTGCCCCCATCTATAATAATATTTAAAATCAATAAACGTAAATTTTATGAACACGGTCAAGCCGATTATTATAGTAAAAATAGATTGATGATTTTCTTTTAATAATAATAAAAAAAAAAAAAAAAAAACATTATACACGCAAGCAATACTATATTCGATTTTATGGTGGCGAGTAGCGAATACATACTTAATACATATTTAAAATTGTTATTTATTTATTTCTTTATAGGGGCAAAACAAAAAATTTTTTATTTATTTTGTAACTACCCTTGGAAATTATCTAATTAAAAATAGGAATAAGCTATTTATTTTCAAAGAAAAATTCATTTTCAAATGTTGATTTACTTAAAAATTTATTTTATAAATATCCCAATTTATGTACTAACAACACTGCACTAAAAAAAGAAAAAACTATATAAAATTGTATTTTCTTTTATAAATATCTTTAGAATGGTAGTATCACAACAAAATTTGTTTAATTTGAATTAAATGGATAAATTTTAAATTGTAGGAGAAAAATTTTTTTTTATTTTTAAGTATATAAGCATTTCATAGATATTTTTTTTTTTTTAAATTACTTTTTCTGTTAACACGTATAAAATATTCGTAATTAGATTTAAAAAAACTTCTAATGAAATTAGAAAATAACTCAATGAAACATTAACTTAAGTAGTTAATAAAAATTTTCAGTTTTATTATTTAAATTATTAAAATGTTTGTTTAGTTATCTTAGTTACGAGCCAGAGCCTCTAGAGTCTAGATCTATCAGTTACGAGCCGGAGCACAGCTGTTGAACGATTTTTTTTTGTGTGAACTAAGTTTATTTATAGAAATTTGACATTTTTCGGATTAAGTAAATAAATATTTAAATTTAATTGTAGCTTAGGTGGAAAGATCTAAATAATGCATATATCATCTTAAAAATACCGACTAACTATTCTTAATTTTTATATTTTATGAAAATTATTATATTTTCCGATATAATTTCTTTTAAAAACAATTAAAAACGTATAAAAATGTTGCATCTTTTCCAATTCTGTAAAATAAATATATAATTCAAAAATAAAAACAAGATACTTAATTAGTAAATAAAATTATAATGATAAAAAACATTTTTTATCTAAAAAAAATCGTCCACTGAGTGCATTGATTTCCGAAGCCTGAAGTAATCGGAATTCGTTAAATGTAAAGTTAAGTTTCTTATTTTTAATTTTTTTTGCATCATAGACCAAGTAATTGTTTAAGTAGATACACAAATATAAAAAAATAAATATAGATAAGTACTTCTGCTAATTAAAAATATTCAAACAATTAATTTTAGGAATAAGTATTCATTTTTCTAAACATATCTGAGTTAAAATGAAATAAAAATATTCCCCAGAAATATCTTTTTATTTCTTACGTTGTTCGATTATTCTGTCAGACACTACTTATAACTGCATTAGTTTCTTCTAAAAATAAAGTATAGAGTATTTTTCGAAATAAGTAATTGAGAGATTAAAATTATTTATTTTATTGACAGGTAACCTATTCAATTACAATTTTATTTGCATAATCTCCTATTTCTATAGATCAATACTTTTTGAATTCCATAGATTCTCTATAGAACAATACTTTTAATTTAGAAAGAACGATTTAATGCACAATTAAGTACGTATATAATATAATAACTAAATTAACATAACGAGTATTATAACAAAATAAAACAAAAAATTTAAGTTCTGTTAATTTGAACAGATATAATAAAGTATACATTGGTATACATTGTATTATTTACAACATTTACTTAAAAACAAAACTTAAAAATATTTACTCCAATTGCATACATAATTATCTTGAGAATTGTTAACTATACGAATATAAATCTCATCAATGTTGTTTTGCTTCACAATATTTTATATAAGTAGAATAATTAATTATCCATTTGTATATTTGTATTGTATCGGGTTTTCCAAGGGGAATGATACAATTCAAAATGGTTATAAAGGGAAACACTGCGTATTATTTTTTGACATTTCTTATGTCATTTCTGCTCTCAGTAGGCTATGATGCCATTAAATTATTGAAAGATACACTCTTCGACAACGTTTAGAAATTGTTAAATTGTTTTATCAAAATCAGTGCTCATTTCATTTTAACATTTTTATCGAAAAATTTTATTCAGTGATGAAGCTCATTTTTAGTTAAATTGGTTATGTAAATAAACGGAATTGCAGAATTTGGAGTGATGAAAATCCACACGAAATTGTTCAGACACCATTACATCCAGATAAAGTCACTGTGCTGGTGTGCAATTCATGCTGGAGGAGTGATTGACAATTAAAAATCAACTTTGAACGTGTTATTGTTGAAATACAAACAAACTTATGTGAAAAAGTTATGAAAAATTGGGCTGACAGAATGCAGTACGTACGGAGAAGTCGTGGTGGTCATTTGAATGATATTTATTTTCCATATATAATGGCATAATGTAACCTTTCAAATAAAAAAAAAAATATTAGTCTCACTGAATAATTTATGTGTTTTTTTTTTTAGTTTTTAAATTGTATCATCCCTAAGAGAAAACCCTTTATATTAATTTGATTTTCATTATGATTTTTGCACTTATCCTTCGTTACTGTGACGTTCACACACTATAATATTTACTTCTCTATTAATTATAAGTAATAATTACTTTTTACTAATTTATTATATAGTTATGTATATTATATAGGGGGCAGAACGACTCATCACAAAAGTTATTTTAAAAAAAAGGACATTTAATCAAAAGACCTTTTGCAAAAAAAAAAGGATATTTTTCCAAACAGACAAATTGTAAATATGACTGTAAAAAATCAAAAAAAAAAATTTTTTACGTATGAATATAAGAGTGGAGTTACAAAAACAGGGTTTTCGCTTTTTCGCAGAAATAAAATTGAATCGTTGTTTCTTTGAATATAATCCGTCCCGTTTTTTTTTTAAATATATTTTTCGCAAATATATTTTTTGCTAAAGGGCTTTTATCCGAAATGTATTCACTTTTGTAAAATAGAAAATGATATTTTTGTAAAACAGGAATTTTGCGAAGTGAAATTTTTTTTGAAAACCGAAAAATTTTTAAAGTGACTTTTGTGAAATGTCCTTTTTGTGAAATGTCCTTTTTGTGAAATGACTTTTGATGAAAGACATTTTTCTAATATGTACTTATTTTTATAAAATGTATACTACTTACATCATATAAAATATAAATAACTAATACGTATACTTTTTCTAATCGTTCAAATTTATTATAACAAAAAAAAAAAATCTTAAATTTCATTGAAATTCTATATACTTATACTGAAATGCTACTACTGCAAAAAGCAAATATTGAAATATGTACTTTATACCTAATAATTTTAATATTGATTTTCTTAAAATAAATGTAAAATTCTAAAAATAAATTTTTCTTAAAATAACTACATATATAAGTACCTACTTAGGATCTAAAAACATTTTTCTTGATTGCTTCAAAATTTAAAATGCATAAATATATTCGAAATTTATTATTTTCCAATTTAGAAAATAAAAACAAATAGTTCAAAAATATTGAAAATATTTTGTTTTAAATATACGATAGTATACATATAGTATTTAAATACCTTATATAATAAAAAAAAATATTTCACCAAAAAAAAAGAACGTGTTAGACAAATTTGTAATAAAGTTTTTTTTTATTTCTTACTAATATAAAAACCAAAAAGACAAAAGAAATCAAAAACAATCTTTAAAGGAAAATTAATTAGCATAAACAATTATCTCTTAATTATAAACTTTCAAGTTATTTTTATGAATATAAAAGAATAAAAAAAGATAAATGATTCATTTTTACATTTTTATTTTATAGCCTTGACTTTATTCTTATTCGTTTCGATTGTTTTATTTTTATTTTTTTTTCTTTATAATAAATTTTCTTTGATTTTTTTCTTTTAATTTAATTTTTTCTTTTGAAGTTAACTTTCATTTTAGAAATAAATCTTTTAAGAAAACTTCAATTTTTATATGAAATATTTTGAAAATTAAAGGTAGTCCGAATTTCACTGGAATCGGTTTCGTTTTTTACTCTTTGAACCTCTTTTACTCTCTGGAGTTTACTCTATGATAAATACAGTCATTTCTAAAAGATGGAGTACAATTTAATAAACTCTAGTGTGTAACCAGTGTGTAACCTCACGTTCAGTTGTAACCGAACTTTTCTAATCCTACTTGCGAATAGAATTGAAAAGTGTCACAATTCACAAATGTGAAAATCTGATGAAGTGTCATTATTATTTTTTTATGTTGGATTTTAATATTATAAATTTGCATATTGAAATTTATTGTAAACAAAATCATTCAATTGAACTTATAATACTTCTTCGAATTATAATTGTTACGGAAGGCTCTATTATTGGTTTGAAAGAAATAAATGTTCCCATTTAATTTGACAGTTCAAATTCAAATTTTATTCAAATCTAATCGTTTCGAAATGGCAAAGAAAATTTAACTCTGCATTAGAATGGTATAGGTAATCGGTGAAGTGACAGAACGCGCGACGAAATAAAGCCTGCAGGCTTTAATTCCAAAACTTTTGCACTTGTCCGTGAGCTTTAAATCCTTTTCAAAAAAGAATTAAAGCCCACGGGTATTAATTCCACTATATCGTGGGCTTTAAGTTCATTTCGAAAAATAATTAAAGCCCACTGAGTAACACAAATGTTGCTACCATGAGTCTGTATTTCATTTGACTGGATTTTGTTTGGTGACATGTCAGAAGTCCCATAGTCAGAAGGGCAATTCCCCAAAAGGGAATACCCAAATTTTTATCCAAAACTCTAATATCCGTCAATATCCTAATGCGTTTGCTCTACATATTCTATTACTTTCTTTTAATAACAAAAAATAGTGTGGGTCTTAATTTCAATTCAGAAGGTATTAAAGGCCGCGGGTTTTAATTCCTTTTAATTATGGGCTTTAATTCCAATTCAAAAGGGAATTAACAAGCCCGCGGTTTTTATTTCCCCGTGCGTTCTGTCACAGCACCTAGTTAATCCTATAAACGCAAATTTTTTATTTATTTAATCGATAAGGAAGTTGCATATGCAACCATATGAAAAGAAAATAATCGAAGTGAAACAAATGGATTCTGATACAATCTTGATCTATACCTGAGCTCCCAACACTTTATAAAACAATAGAAATAGCTTCTGAGTTTTCATAAAACTCTAATATTTAACTTGACAGTGTAAGTGCTGTCAGAGTCATAGAAAATTACTTTCTAAATAAAAATCATATGGATCCCGGAACATAAGGGAAATGAAATCGCAGGCAAAACAGGGAAAAATAGAACTAACACTCCACCAATTAAAGAAATTAATGCCACATCACAAGCCAAAATAAAAATAGTTTAGCCAAAATAAAAACAAGAAACAAACAGAATGGAATAAATGCAATTAAATTCTAAAACATGTATTTCCCAACAATTAAAGAAATAGACTACAAAAATAAATGGCCGTTACAGTGTTATATACTACTGCATGTTGTAACTGTTGTAACGGCTATAGTCACTGTTAGCAAAATAGTAATAATAATAGGCGAATTCATTGTTTCCTTACAGTCCCACAATTCAATTTTTCCGTATCCATTTCCTATCCTATCCTATCCCTACTTTATAGTCAATATACTTCGTTCACAGGTAAGGGTTTCATCGCATTATATTGGTTAAAGGGGGAAGTGGGTTTAGTCAGTAAAAATTTGACACTATACTAACGAAAAATTCTTGGTCTCTTTGGAAGATTCCCACCACCTTAGGAAAAAACAGTAAAATTACCACCTATTATTCTAAAAATATTTCTTTGTTAATTTTAAGTTTTTGTAGTTAGTTTTTTTTTTTTTAATATACTGGGACCAGGGTGAGGAGGTCATAATTAATATAAATTAAAAAATTGTCATTTAAAACAATTCATATTTACTTTTATAAATTTCCATTTTAGAAACTTAAATTTCTTTGGTTACTTTCTATTATACATAATATTATAATACGTTCATACATATAACCATACGATAGTATTGTATTAGATCATTTCTATAGAAATTTTATACATATCTTCTTTTCTACTGCAATCTTTTATTTACCTTCAAAATTTCAATAAGAAAAAGATGTTTTTTTTTTCTTAATATAAAGTACCTATTTGTTTATTTTATTTTTCTTTTATTTTTTTTGCGATTTTGTTTTATTTATTAAACTAATTTTCTTATAATCATTATTATTGCTTGATTCTCTCCAATATACAAAAAAAAAAAAAACCAATTTAGTTAGATATTTGTATACATATATACATAGGTACCTAAATAATATATAGAAAAAAAATGTTCTTATATATACTAGATTATATACCAATTTTTTGTTTTATTCTAAAATAATAATTCATTCTTAAATTATATACTACTAATTTAAATATGAAAAAAAAAATATACATATATATATGTATATAATATTATATACTCTTATATATAAAAAATATGTATCTAAACTATAAGCATATTTAAATTTTTGTTTATATAATATTTATACGCTTATTTTCTTTTAAAATTATTTGAGATTTGAGAAGACAAACCAATCAATCACCAATGAACAAAAAAAAAAAAAGTTTCCGTAATTTCTTGTCAATTAAAAAAAAAACAAAAAAAATATTCTTTTGTTTTTTTTATTACGTTATCTTTTTATTTTTTATTTTTTTTTTATTTCTTTAAAATATGTATTTTTAATATAAATAATATATTAAATAATATTGAATTTTATTCTTTATTTTTTTAACACTTACTTAGATATAGTACATTTTTTGTCCGCTTGGGTTCGTTTAAATTTTTTTTTTTATACAATATTTCTATTCTCTATATTATAACAATAAGAATAATCAAAATAGGAAGAAATGGATAAGTAGATAGAAAGAAAGAATGAAAGAAAATTGAAAAAAAAAAAATAATAATAATAATGTAGAATTTTTCAAGAGTCGCCATTTTGTATATTGATGATGACGATAGTGATATAATTTTACTTATAAGTTACTATTTACGTTACGTTACGTTGTGTAACACAAATCACAATACAAAAGAAATAATTCTCCAAAAAAAAAAAAACAGTACATAACATATTCTTATTTTTACTTAATATTTATTTACCAATTTTATTTTCTTTTCTCTTTTTTTTTTTTTTCTGTTTCTCTTTCTAATTTCTATGTCTCTCTCTATTTAGTTAGTATATTTTCTTTGAATATTTTTGTTCTCTAATTTTTCTATCTTATTTCTTTTTTAACACTTCAACATTTTTTTTCTTTTTGTTTTTTTTTCTTATCTATAATAAAGTTGTCAGATGTGCTATTAAATAGCTTTTTTTTTTATATATAGGTATGTAGATACCTACATATGTATTATGTTGTAAGATTATTTTAAACTTTGTTTTTATTTATTTATTTTATTGTGTTAACTTTTTTTTATTTAGTAAATAGGTATTTAAAATATTTTAAAATGTTAAAAAATTAAAAGACCAATTTATTTTTTTTTTTTTTTTAAGATAAATATGTGAGATTTTTTTAAATATTAATTTTTCTTAATAAAATGATAATAAAATTATAAACTTGAAAGCTGTCATACGATTACGTGTATGTATGTAGTATTACAAAAATTTTCTTATCCCCCAGTTTTTCCGCTTTTTTTTTTTTTTGTCTTTATGAAGTGTAGAAATATATTAATGTTCAAAGTAGGTATATATAATGTATATGAAATTGAATTTTAACCGGCTGATTTTCAATTTATTTATAAGATCATATAATAGATAGGTATATAAATAAATTCATTTTGTTTTTTTTTTTTTGAAAAACAATGTTTTGTATTCTATGTATATACATATGTATATACTTAACAATAAATAAAGAGTAATAGAAGGAAAAAGAAGTTTAAAAAAAATTTGTAACTATTTAATTTACGGACTGAAATTAATGATTCACGGAACTGAAGCTTAGTCAAATATGAATAATAAATGACTTAATGGATGCCCTATACACCTCATTGGAGTGGCAAGGAAAAAAAAAAAATTTACTAACTTTAGATGCTATATGTAATGCACATACGTCTTAAGACCAAAAAAAAAAACAAAATTTTATTAATAATTGAACAAATTACATAATATTACATAAGTACATATTAATTTTTACAATTTAATATATTAATATTCACTATAGCTTTAAAAAGTATTTAAAGTAAGTAAGGATCCAAACTAGCTCCTATTGATAATAGAGAAAATTATTTTTATATCCTAATTAAGTTTATATACAATTTCCTTAATTTAATTAAATAATTTAATATTTACTTAGAGTTATGTAAAAAAAAAAATACAGTAGGTACTTAAGACCTTAATTTAAATTACGATTCTTAATTAAAAAAAAAAAAATTCTTAATTTAAAAAAAAAAAAAAAAATTTAAGCATAAAACAGAAGATGTAATATACTCAAATTTCGTTATCATGTTTTAAATTAAAATTGACTTTATTTATTGTTTTTTTTTTTTTGTGGTGTAAATAAATCAGATACTGTTTTCATTTTTAAAATTTTGACGAAAATTACACTTTTTAGTTTTTACCCAAATTTATAAAAAAAATTTAATTTTTTTTGAACTTTTAACTCTTTTTAAATTTTTTCTACATAAATGTACATAATATAATAGGTATAAAAGAATTTTTAAATGTTATCTACTATATAAGAATATTTTTGTTTTTATTTTATTTTTTGTTTTTTCTCATACATATATTATCTATGTAGTACGTACTACAATAAAAAAAAAAAACTTTTCTCGTGTTTCAATAGTAAATAAAGAATATTTTTTCATATTATTATATAGTTTTATATATACCTATATACTAAATAAAATAATAAAAAAATAATGATTATTCACATATGGATATAATGTACGTATGTACATTAACTAGATATGTATGTATTTATATTATATGTGTTATGTGTATAAATATAACATTAAAAAAAAACGACTATTATGTATATCTGATAATAAATGTATATTGAATATAATATTGTACTATGGTACTACTATACCAATCCACATAAAAAATATCTTTTGTACTGTATATAAATATTATATATATACTGTACAAAAGATATAATATGTATATATTATATAAATATATATATATTATACTATATATTATACTATTACATATGATTTTTTAACATTTCTTTTATTTTTTTTATTTTTTTTTTTTTATTTATATTATAAAAAAATTCCATAGATACACTTTTGTGTCAAAAAAAAAAAAAAAAAGAGAGAAAATTATCCTAAAGAAAAAAACGTAACGTGCGTAATAAAAAGGTATCAAAATTGTATATAAATACCTAAAGTTAAAAATATACAATTATTTACTTGTACATATTATTTTTTTTTTTTTTATTTTAATCAATTAATTTATACCTATTTATTTAATTTAAGTTTAATTTTAAAAAAAAAATACTTACAGTAAAACTTTACTATTTCTTTTATTATTTTTTTTTTTTTTGTTAATTGTAACTACAAATCTTCCTTAATTTATATATTTAACATATTATACATATTATATCTTCTATATTTGGGGATGATATTTTTTTATACAAATATTTACGTATGAAAAAAAAAAAAAACTTTTTTTGAGAAAAATCAATGTAAAGAAGTGAGATGAGATATACAAAAAAAATAAAAAAATAAAAAAAAATTATAACACAACAGCAGTAAAAATAAAAACATTTTATATGAAAAAAAAAGATACTGGGTACATATTGACAATATAAAATTTATGTATCTATACATAATGTATATGTGTATATGTAATATAAATGTATGTATAGAAATCTTACTACGTTTATTTATAGTATTTTTTTTATTTATATAAAATTGTATCTAAAACAAATAAATATTTAATATAAAATTAAAATAGTATAATATCCTATAGGTATGTGTTAATAAATAAACGTAACTAACCCCACTTAATGACGTTTTATGTATCTTAAATAGAGAAAAAGATTATAACAAAACTTATCAAACTTTTATGTAATAAATAGAAAAAAAAAAAAAAAAATAACAAAAGTTAAAAAAGAAAACAAGAAACATAAAAAAAAGAAATAATATTGCGGTAAATATCACAATAAAATAAAAATTAACTAAGTAGATATAATTTTTTTTTGTGGGAAAAAATTTTTTTTTTTTATCATATAGGATATTTTTATATAAAAACAAACATAAGAATATATGGATAAATATATTCCATCAAATATACAAAATATAATTTCGATTTATCATACAAAACGAGATGTAGTATACCCGACTCGAATAAATTATATCCGAAAAATAGGTATACCCGACCCGAAGTAATTAGATTATTAATATGCTATATATACGTATATATAGCTGAAGTGTGTAATATGTCGTAATATCTCAAAAATCAGTTCGATCATTAATAGATCATAACGTTTGACAGTTTTAAAAGTATCATAATTAATGTGTCAATTTGTTAATATGATTGCAGATATTATCAAATATGTATATTTGACAAGTTCAATAATTTAAACTTACATCTCTTAAAAAAATAATAAAGGAAGAAAAAATAAGGGGAAAGAAAAAAAAAAAATTTAAATTAAATTTTTAGAAGCATTTAAATTTTTTCGAAATAAAAATTTTTGTTTCATAACACCATTATTATGTCATTGCAGAAATTTTTTTTAGCGGACTACAGAACATACTTACTACATAATATAGTATGGTTATTCTATATAAATTTAAATTTATACTTATGTTAATATGTATTATATTGTCTCATACATAGTTATACAAATATGTGTATATATATATAATATATTAAAATAACATATTTACTTATATATAAATTAAATTGTATTTTAATGTCAAATGAATATGAACTTTTTTGATCTTTTGTACTCGTATATACATTATATGTTATAAAATTAAAGTTCATTAACTATTATATAAATTAACTTATTATAATTTATTATATTATGTATATACATATACGTATATTTATCTTAAAAAAAAATTTTTATTGTTTATGTTTTTTAAATAATAAATTTTAAGAAAATTATTTATTATACATTAAATATTGTATCAGATGTCTATTTTTACAAAAATATTTACTGATTTTTAGAAAATTTACAACATACTTATGTATATGCTAACTTGTATTTATGTATATAAAGGGTTTTCCAATTTGAGTGATATGATTTCTAAGTGAAGTTTCGGCCATTTGTAGTATGTCATGATCTGTCTTTTTTTTTCATTGTATTTAGTAATTTTTACAAATTCATCACGGAGAGATATACGCAAGAACAACTTTTACAAATTATCCAACTTTATTATCAAAATAATCGTTCTCCAATTGCAACTTTTCGTGCGCTGAGTGGTGCGGTAAATAAACAAAACTGATTATTCATGAAACAAAACAAACATTATTCATGAACGACCATTACATTCACCTAAATTTACAGTTTGGTTTGGTTTTTGGTCTGGTGGAATCATCGGTCCGTACTTCTTTCGAAATGAAGCTGGTAACACCGTTACTGTCAATGGAGAGCGGTATAGATCGATGATAACCAAATTTTTATGACCGAAATTGGAAGAAGTTGATCTTGACAACATCTGGTTCCAACAAGACGAGATTACGTGCCACACAGCACGTGCAACAACCGAATTATTGCGAGAAAAGTTTGGAGATTCGATTATGTCAAGAAATTGTGACATTGAATGGCCTCCAAGAAGTTGTGATTTAACACCATTAGACTATTTCTTGTGGGTTTATTTGAAGTCATTGGTCTTTTGAAGTCATTTCTTGTGAGGCCATTTGAATGACGTTTTATTCAGAACTTAATTGTATCGATTGTACTTTACATTAAATAAAAAACATTTGAATTTCCTTAACAATTAGCGTGTTTTTTTTTTTGAAAAGAAATCATATCACTCAATTTGAAAAACCCGTTATATGGTATATTGTACAATATAATAATAATATAATAATGTATAAAAAAAAAAAAGGATTTCTCTTTTTATAGAACACAAATTGAATTGATTAATTCCCAAATGGGATTGATTTTATGATTCGTTATGTGGTTTGAATATTGAGGAAAACATATTTAATATTTTTTTTTTTGTTTCCTATTAAATTTTATCTGAAAAACTTTTTCTAATAATATATACTTACTAATTTAAAGATAAAATAATCTGACAGATAAAAATAATTTATATTTCGAAAATATGACCTTAAAAAAAAAAAATTTTTTTTTATTTACTACGAAAAATAATGATGTATGTATTTATTATTGTTTTATTAATATAATTATCCTTATTTTTGATAGACAAAAATTATCCATTAAATTCTTCAATGATTCTTTTTAATCTTTGTTAATAAATTACCGGTCAAAATTTTAACTAACCATCCTTTTTTTTTGCCATTAAAATGTGGTAAATTTTTCGTCATTTATAAAACGTATACAGTAAAATTTCCTTATATGGAACGTTCAAGAGATTAGTGAAATTATTGACAAATAGAGAGGATTCAGGAAGGAAGGAGGAGTTTATAATATAAAATTAGAATACTGTAGTTAATTTGTTTTTTTTTTTTTTTTTCTATATTAGCTCAATAATTTTAATTTTATCTTTTAAACTTTAAAATGTTTAATTTTCTTTTCAACACACAAACAAAATCTGAATTTTGTAAGTCAAAGTAAGTCAATTTCTAGGTTCAAAGGAATGAAGATCTATTATCTGTCCCACTTAACTTAAAAATTTCTAATATAGCGGTAACAACAGATAGGAAAGTTTGACTGTATATTGAAACCTCAAACAGTTAACAATAATTGGAAGTCAATCTGAATAACCATTAAAAAAACAAAAGCTATTAAAAAAAATTTTTATCAACTGAAATTAAATTAGTAGAAAAACAGGATATATTTTATAAAATTATTATTAAAATAATTACTTTAATGAAGAAAACAAAAAAAAAAAAAAAAATGCTCTAAATTCATTTTAATAATTTTATTTTGAATTGAAATTTTTCTTTTAAGAGAGAGAGAGACAGAGAAAGAGAGAGATTGGCTAAAGGAAAAATAATAATATGTATTACAAAGAAACTATTATTTTCTATTTATATAATAAGTGGGTTGGTTTTTTTTTTTATTTAATTTTCAATATACATAAGTATTATATATAATGTATATAAGCTTTTAATTTTTTTTTTTTTTTTCTTTTTTGAATATGGTATAACTTTAATGTATATGAATAAATTTATTTATCCAAAAAAAAAAAAAAATATATTTAAAACCACACAAGTAAAATTAAATGTAATAAAATATTATACTTATATTAAATGAATATAATAAATAAAACAACAATATGAAGGACTTATTTTTCTTGAATATTTTATTTACATATATATATATATATAATTATATATATATGCATATATGTATATGAACACAAAGATATAAAAGTATCCTTTCCAAAAAAAAAAAAAAAAAAAAAAAAAGGATAGTGACATTGAAAGTATATTGACATTTAAGAATATAAATTAGAAGTAATATTTTTATACAGTTTGTTTGTTTAACGTTGATAAGTGATGTAGTGGGGAATAAATATATATATATATATATAATTTATTTTATTTTTTATTTTTATTTTCAAATTGAATAATTTTTATTTTAAATATTTTTTCGTTTTTCTTTTATATTCTTCCATTTTTTTATTTTTTTTCTTATATTTATTTGTTCATTATTTGCTGTAGTTTTTTTTTATTTTATATTTTTGAAGTAGGCAACTGCATTTTTGCCATTTGAATGTATTTTTGATGTTTATTTTTCTATTAAAACGATTTTAATTAAAAGCTGTATACAAAAAATTTTTAGAATAAAAAGATTTTCAAGTTTTTTAAACAACTTAAAAAAGCCCATTTTTGATACAAACCTTATACCTTTTTTAATCAAATAATAGTTTAAAAGATCTTTAGTTAAACTTTATATCTTTAACTTTTTAGTGTTTTTGGACAAGATTAACAGTTGCGAAATGAAAATAAGTTTTTTTTAGGTTGTTAAGAATTATACAAGTATTTAATAAAAAAAGGATAAGTAAAATTGTTACATTTTTGTATTGGAAGATACTCCATTAAGAATCCTTTTTTTATTATTTTAGCTTAAGCATAGCTAACTAAACTGGACGTATTCAAATTTTGACAATTTTGAAGAACTTATAACATTTATTTTAAGAATCACGTACGGATTTTGTTCAAAAAATAATGTTTTTTTGTTTATAATTTTTATTTTATATTTTTATTTTATATACTATACTAATAATTTCTTGTATAAATATGTAAATTTTTAATTTTTCTTTAGTTTGAAAGTTATTATATCTATACTTCTTATTATTAATTAAAAAAATAAAAATTTAAATGCATGTGTGTATGGGTATGTATATAAGTTTTCAACAAAAAATTTTAAAATTAAATTTTTAAAGTAAAAAAAAATATACTTACCTTTGAACACTTTAAATTCCATATACAATTATGTCATATCCTTTTCATAGAAAAAAAAAATAAATACAAAACCCTTTCGTGCACAAGAAAATAATGAAAACACAAAATAAAATTGAAATTAAAATGTTATAAATTGCAAAAAAAAAAAAAAAAAAAAATGGAACTTACATAGTAAAGGATATTCTTTTGAGAAGTTAATATAATTTAAATTTAAATCGAAAAATTAAATTGTTTTATTTTTATAAGATTGAATCGATGAAAGTAGATATAACTAACATCAATGAAGTAGAAATACGTTCATTTTAACCTATTATAAGTTCAGATCATTGAAGTTACCATTAAAAAATCAAATTCATTTGAATTTTACTTCAAAGTAATCGATTTGTATTGGGGAAAATTGAAATTACTCCCCAAAGGGTATTATAATATAGCGCATCGTTTTAAATGTAGTTTAAAATAATTTTACTATTGAAAGATGAAAAATGTTGACAAAAATTACGCTCAATAGACCAAATAATTTTCATTTTGTGGCAATTTTCCTTATAATACTTATGAAATCAAAACTTATGGAATAGAATCCTTTCAAACATATAAATAAAATTAGATAATTCAACAAAAATGTTGGAAAAAAGCTTCACTCTTTGGGCACTTGGAGCTCGAGATTGTTGTATATTAATTAATTTAATAATACATGTATAATTTTCCTTTACAAGACAAATCTTTTACAGCCTATCACAGTTAATTTAAATTATTTTTGTTACAAAAATTAAATATTCAATTAAAAAAATTTTGATAGTTGGACTCTAATCTATTACATTATTTTATTTTTATGAAATTTTCGATTGAATAATTTTAATTGTTTTATATGGTTAATGCTGAAGACTGTCGAAATGTTTCGATGAACAAAAATTCCACATATGGGGTACGCTGAAAATCAGAATTTTATTCACGGCTGTAAAACATCATTTTTATTTCGAATTTTTTTTTTTTTTTTTTTATGTATGTTTGTTTTATCGAAATGGAAAATGAATGAAATTCCTTTCGACACAATTAATCATTCGAAAGCAGGCAGTTAAGAAGGAAGTGTTATTTAGTGTAAAATCTGTGTATTAATTGTTCAGCGTAAAAAATAATATTTTGAGTAATTTTCTTTCCAAACGCAAATCCTTTGAAATTTCTGTTCTTCATTTAACAATTATTCTAAAGGAGACGTCGATAACCTAGTAGATAAGAGCGTATAAAATACACTGTAAACACCGAGGGAGTGTGAATTCGAATCCCACACGTCGTAAGAGTTATTCCCCTTTACGACATTTACAGCCACGCCTGAAAAGGAAAGACTGAGTAATTTCCTGCCGCTACAAAATTCATGATCAATTTATTAAAATTATTTTAAACGTATTTTACTTTTGAATATTTTTTTAATATGGAACAACAACAAACACTACCAAAAATACTAGATACAAAAAATATTTTACGAAACTTTTGATTTTGACTTTGACATCTGCAAAAAGTGCTCGCAGTCAAATAGATTTCAGCATACCAATTTTTTTGAATGCAGAAAAAACTTTTTCATTCGAACGATTTTTTTTTATTTTAGATGGTATTAAATATCCGATTGGGGATGATTTTTCCCATCAGTTTTAAAAACATTATAAGATTTTATTTTTATTAATTTTTAGTGTTTTAACTTTAACTTTTCAATTTATTTACAATGCTTTGTAAATATTAAATCTAAAAATGTAGAAAAGTAACTTGCTTATGTTTGTATAGTTCAAATTGTAAAAATTTGATTTTAGTCCTTATTTTAAAAACAAATTCAATTATACAACTTACATTGTTAAACGTAGAGTTTTCCATAACTTTAAAATTTGAAAAATGTAATCTTTTAGTATTTAAGGCTTATGGGCTATGGCTTCATAAATCAATGTGCATAAGTATGTAATTTATCTCGAATGATGTTCTTATGAACAAGTGATATTATTTTGAATAATACTTTATTTGATTAATTCAGTTTTATAATATTCTGATGATGATTTAAAATCGGCTTTTAACAAACGAAATTATAAGACTCCTTTAGTTTAACATAAGACAAGAAGACTGTGTGTATACGATGTGATTTATTTTTTGTAAGATTTCTATTAAAATCAAATAAACCTTCTAAATGATATATATATGTGTATATATATACTATATGAACTATATGTACGTACATATTATATATGTATGCGTTTGTACTTTATAGAACCTACATAGAATTAAATTCAGATGAAACGAAACTGTAAATTCTATATATCTATCATATAATATATAGTATATACTTATATGAAATATAAATTTTCACCTATATTCTCTATATATTACCTATTCACCTATATACTCATCACTGAGGCGATGAAAAAAAAGTATCACATCGCCTCCAGATGAAAATGTATTTCTGTTGGACAGGCGATGAAGAATTTTGTTATGTTGGTAGTAATTTACTGTCAAATACAAATTTTACCATATTTAAATGTCAACAAACATTCAGCTAAAATTTTTTAAAAAAAATTTGGTTTAATTTTTAAATAGTTATGTATTTCTGTGGCTTGTAAAAGTAAGCAAAAAAGAATTAGTGATAGGTTTAAAATAAAAACTTAAATAAAATAACATTAAAAAAAAACATTTTAACTTGATAAAAAAAAAAACAAAATAACAAGTTAAAATTTATTTCATTGCTATTATAAATAAAAAAGGAAAAATGAGTTCGTGTTTTTAGTTTACGATTCTTCAGAATAACAAACAAATGTGAATATTATGATAGGAGATATAATTAAAATAGGACATTGATGAAAAATACCTCAAATCTCTTACAACTGCCTTTATCATTGTAAGTAAAAAATTTAAAATATACTTTGAATAATTTTAAAGAGACACAAACAAATATTAAAAATGGTTTTTTGATTTATTAAGTACTTCAGAATATCAAAAGAAGGATTTAAGTTTTTACTTAATAAAAATTAGAAAATCTTATACCAGCATCAATGCGATTTTCATTAGTAATTTCATTCATATACTAGTTCAATATATAAAACAAAAAAAAATGTTTAAATTTATAATATATACTAAACAAACACAATATTCACTAAAATATTAATTCATTTTTAATTATACTTACTTTTCCACTCAATCCATTCATATATTTTTATTTAAACTTAAACTTAACTAAAAACTAGCAAAAAAAAAATACTTAATTCCTAAAAATGGCTTAAATGTAATGTTTATCGTACAAGAATTTTGATGCGATAGATAATGACTATCGCTTCGTAGGAAAAGTCTTACAGAAATACCACACACGATACTTTTGACATTTAACATCGCGTCAAATTAAAAACTTATCACTTTTGAGTCTTGCAGAATTACAAAGTATCATGTAAGTGATATTCTTCGTATGAAAAGTCTAAGAGAATATGGGTGATTATTTTGAAAATTAAATTTAGCTTCTATTTTCATACTTTTTTATGTTCATGTCTGACGGTAATATACAAAACAAAAAATTTAAACTTCTTCGAACAAATTTTTTAAAATATTAAACTTTATAGTTTAATTTAGTAGAAAATGTTTCAAGTAACTAAACGTTTTTTTTTTTTTAAATCTTTATCCTCTCAATTTCGTTGATTTCTTATGTTTATTCAAAGTGGAAAATTTTGTTTGATACAATATTAAAAAATTCTTAAAAATTAATTAGGAAAGAAATTTTTTTTCATTTCAATTTGAATTTAATTTAATTTTTTAATTTGATAATTTCGACTAACCTAATAATAATTTACAATAAAATGTCTCATTTTGTATAAAAATAAATACATACATTTTTTGTTCTAAATTAAAATTTTATTTTTTTCCTAAAATCTTAATGTTTTTTTTTTTTTTTTTGTGATTATTATTATTTAGTATTATTCTGCCCACATAAAATCATTAACTATATAACAAGTAAAGTTATAAATATTTTTGTGCAAAAAAAAAATTGAAAAAAGTTTAAATTAAGATTTAGTTCCGAATGATGATTATTAATCAACCAGAGTAAAAGTATTGATTTTCTTGAATTTAAAAAATTTATTTTCAATCATTGCTTTAACATATTTAATTTACTGTACTAAGTGACTATAATGAAACATCTACAATTTGAGACAGCGCTATGTTATATGAGTGTAGATCATAAATCGTAAATAATTTTTAGTCAAAATGTGAAGTGCTTTTTTAAACGCCCAAAGGATATGATTCAGAGTTGTCACAGAAATAACATTTAACTTTAAAGTAAATACTATGACAAGCTTAGATGATGACAATCAATTTCTTTGTTCACAATATTTTATAAATATTGGTTCATTTTGTATTAATTACTAGTAAAATGTATTTAAAAGTAGACTTAATTGTTTTAATAGGTTCTCAAAGTCTGTTGAAATTTTAAGTGCATGGAACCTGAAATGTGGTCTTAAACAAAATAAATTTTTCGATATTATTTGGCACATATTTATACTTAAATAAAAAAATATGTTTAAGTTTTTGATTCCCTCCAATGTTGACATTTGTATTTAGCATTGTTTGGTAAATCACCATGGCAATATACACAGAGTTTAAAAATTTTTCTACAAAAATAATGAATCTATTCGGACTATGTTTTTCGCGCATTACGTAAAATTTGTAGTCAAAATAATCGACCTACAGACCTTACTATTAGTAATGTATTTGAAAAATTCGACACAAATGGTAGTGAATTGTAATGTTAAGAATGCAAGCGGTCAAAAATGTAAACGTACTAACTACTGAAAATATTGATGCTGTGAACCAATCAATTTATTTAGAAAAAAGTTGTCTAATCTTTAGAAATGCCAGTGTGAAATATCATGCGATATAATTCCATTTGATTTTTTTTCTTATATGTAACTTCATTGCTTTAGGATTGTGTCAAATTATTTAGGTTTTGCTCCAATAAATCACAAACACTCAATGATCTTAAAACCAACATTATTCGTGTTATTGGTGAAATAAGACAAGATTAATGACCAAAAGTTGGGTGTTCCAGAATCGAATTTTTAAATTGAACAAAATATCTAAAACAAAAATAAAAAATTATATTGATATCATCTTATACCGTTTTGTTTTTATTTCAAATTAAAAATATTTAGCTCTTTTCTCTGATAATTCGTTTTATTATTTACATATCAATAATGAAAGTTCGTTAATCGGAAGCATTTCCAAAATTAAATACATACTTACATTATATACATGTATATATATAAAAAAAATAAAAAATATTTTAATTTTTCTTTTTGTGATTTTATCTTAAAAGATTTTTAAATGAAATCGCATCATTATTATAGCCATCTACGAATTTATTTCGTAACACACAGCAACCCTGCTATAAAATAAATATTATATACATACATACTAGATTTTGAAAAAGAAAAAAAGAAAAACTGTGAAACTAATCATGAAAATTTGACTAATTTTTCTGTTTGTATACATTTTTTGTTTGCTGTTTATTCTTTATTATTATTATTTTTTTTTTTTTTTTTTTTTAATTTTATGTTAAGATAAAAATTTAAATTTATGCTTAGATTTTCGCACTCAATTTTATTTAGGGGTTAAATTATTTCACTTTTTTTAAAAATTCTATATTTTTGTGTTTATTTACTTTTCTTTTTTGTTTTTTTTTTTTTTTTTAATTTATTCAGATTTTGTGAAATATGTTTTTTTTTTTTAGAAGAACAATTTTCTATATATTATATAATATGTATACATAATATATATAATATACATATACTGTATATGTACATCTAATATGTATAGGGATTTTTTTTAATATACATATTTTACTATTATTTTACATATGGTTCACTTAATTTTCACTGAAATTATTTCACTATTTCAAAAATTATATAAAATTACTTCAAAATTTACTAAATTAAAATGTGTACATACCTGTATGTACCTATTTGAATTAAAATGAGAATTAAATGAACCGTAACGTAATTTAAAAATTTTATGGCGTTCGAAATGTAGAAATGCATTTTTCACATACATAATTAAATTCAATTAATCATGAAATAATTAAAAAATTTATTGCAAAATGGAAATTTGATTTTGACAGTTAACATGTATTAAGTCAGTTAACTACATAATGATGAATGAATTTAAATTAATCAAATTTAGTATAAACTATATCTTATATATTTATATATATGTATATGTATATATAATATGCATATTATATACTTATATATGTATCAATTAAATATATGTATATGTTTTTCATTAAATATATGTATATACATATATATTTGGTAAATGTAATTTTAATAAATACATATCTAACTACACAATTTATGCTAACTTTTATTAAAGATCACTCTTATATATTTTTTCCCCCCTAAAAGCTTAAAGTGATAAATTAATACAAATTAAATAACAAAAAAAAGTAGGTTTAAAATCTGTTTTTCATAATTTCTATACCTAATTTTTTTTTTGTTTTTGTTCTTACTTTTAAGAAAATTGTTTATGTGTAAAGAATAAGTACTTGACTACTTGTCACTAGATGAAATATTATGACTGTCATATTATTTTTTTTTTTGTTAAAAAATATGACATTCACAATTTGATTTTTGACATTGACTGTTGTGTTTTTATTTTGGTTTTTTGTTTTTTTTTTTTTTTTTTGATTTTATATGTACTGTTATGTTGTGGTAAAGTTCAAAGTGCCAACATAAAATTTTTTGGAAGGAATTTAATTAATTTTGATGTACAGACAAAAGGATATAATGTTATATCATTATCAATTTTAATACATAAATTATACAAATACATATACTAAGTATAATAAATATATATGTATATGTATATAATTAAGTATGTATTATACTTAATGTTATAATATGTAAATCAATTTTGAAATGGATTAAAATTAATTTTTTATAATTTCGTTTACATATTCTATTAAGCTAATTACTACAAATGAGGATATTCAAGTTTTTTTAGGTTAAAATATGTCTATATATATATGTATATATATGTATATATAAATGATTTAAATGCGTTTTTTTTTTTAAATAATTTTGTTTATATTTAACTTTTAAATTAATGTCGAATATTGAAAAGAATTGTTTTTCTTTTAATTTTTTTTTTTTTTTTTGATTAAACAAAGATAATTTTATAGTGTTCTAAAAATTTCTCAGAAGATTTAATTAAAATTTACTAAATAAATTTAAAATGTTTTATTTTCATAATTAAAAAGTTGTGTTTAATGGTTGTGTTGGATTTCATTTCTTTTTCTGTTTTATCAAAAATCATTTATGGTAAATTGTGGATAATTGTGACATAGTGGGTATTTGTGATCGTTTGACTTTATATAAGCAGAACTAGTACGTTTCTTTTTTAAAATTTAAAATATTTTACTATAATAAATAAAACATGGACGCGTCTGTTAATTATTTTTGATCTTTTTTTTTTAAAAGTTAATGATATTCTTGACGGTTTAATTAATAAATTTGTAGTGTACTCCAGTCAATTCTATCAGTATTCATATTTTTTAATTACTATCGTCCCAAAAATTATTTGTGTACATATATACAATTCTTAGGTACTAGTAAAAAATAAATGATATTAGTCATTTAATAGTCAAAAAATTTTAATAGATTTTAAAAATTTATTAAAGTTCAATATAAAATACGAATTTACAAAAAAAAAAAAGGTAAAAAAACCGTTACATTAATTCATAGAAAAAAACAAAAAATAACAAGAATTATTTGTGCATTATTTTTATTGTTAAAAAATATTTGTACACCTGTTTTAATTTCACGTCAAAGTTTCTAAAATAAAATTGTTTAAATTTTAAATAAATCTTTACACTTAAAATTATGTAAGAATTATTTTACTTACTACAAAGTATTTCCTCTCGCTTTTATAACTTCCTGAAGTCTATTTGGTATTGAATCAACTAAATTTTTTTTTGTAATGCATTTTTCTGCCACATAATTGTGGACAAGAAATTATACAGCCTTTCCTATTCAGGCGTGGCTATAAATGTCGTAAAGGGAAATAAATCTTACGAAGTGTGTTTGATTCGAACCCACACTCCCTCGGTGTTTACAGCGTATTTTATACGCTCTTACTCACTACGCCACCGAGGCCCCAACCAACTAAATTGTGTAACATTAAAATTTCCATGGACTCCCAAGTATTTTGAACGATATTCCATGTTTCTGTTTCTAATCTTCCAATTTTGTAGCGTAGCGCAATCATTTTTATTTAAATAAATTAAAAAATTGTTTCTGTTAATTCAAAATAATTTAATAAAACTATTTTAAATTATACATATATTTAGAATAATAATTAGTATTGTGACAGATATAATGAGATTTAAAAAATAGGTAACTGCTGTAACTTTTAACAATGTCCGAATTATAAGCACGTAGGTCACAAATACAATTTTCAACTTTTAGATTACAAAAAATGTCCAAATTAGATTTTTATTTTTTGATCGTATGTTTTAAGGGTCGCACCTGAATGATTGTGGTTTTTTATGTTTTCCTTTCTATTAAGAAAGAATTTTTTTTTTAATTTTTTAAATGGAATGTGACCATTTAATTATTTTTGTTTCCTTTTTTTAATTCGTAGCTTTTAAGAATTAAATTTAGATATTTTGTGATTTATTTTTTTTTTTATTTTTTGCAAATGAAATATGACTTTTTTTTTTTAATTCAGTAAAATTTAAAATAGATATATTTTCCTAAGGAAATAGGAAATTTTTTATAACTAAAGTAAAATCTTTGTTTTCAAAATGTCTTTTTATATGTAATAAAAGTGCTCAAATTTATTTTTCGATCACAATTACCAGCCTATAACTGTCACAATTAGAAACAAGTGTGTCACAAATACCTTCAACACAGAATTTGAGAATAAATTTTATATAATTGTAGTTTTTTAATATTCTTAATTATAATTATTCTAAAAATAAGTTCTAGGATGATAATAATATATTTAATTGAATTGATGCAAGCATTTTCAGTTATTTATCTTGTACTATTGTTTTTTTTACTCTTAAAAAAAAATTGAAACTATCACAAATACCCACATTTACCATATGACTGAAAGGTTTTATTGTTTGTAAGAAAAAAATTTCATTCATAAAAGGACTTTTCTTTAATTTTAATTCTAATTTATACCACAAAACTTAATCTAAACACATTTTGATAAATTTTGTTTTGATTTTTTTTTTTTAACTCAAAATGAACTGAATATCTTCTTTTAATTTTTCCTTCTATTCATTATTTAACGAAGAACGAACAGTTCATATCACGAAAATCGGGAGTGGGTGCATGTTTCCTACAAAAATAAAAGAAAAAGATCAGAAATAGAATAAATAAAAATTCACCATGCAATTTAAAAATTGTTAGGAACAATAAATTTTAAACATCATTAAACATTTATAATTTGGTGTAAAAAAAATATCATAATGTAGAATACATTAAAATTTAAAGCTATGTGGAAACAAAAAAACATAAGTACATATTAAATAATTTTACCTAAAAACATATGGTAACACTATGAACTATGTTCAAAGGTATAATAAATTTGCCATTACGTTTGTGACACCTTAAAGGAGTCGAGCTAGATATAGTGTCAAAGATATGGATGGGCTCGGAATCCATTAAGCCATGTACGTCCGTCCGCACGATAACTCAAAAAATAAAGGCGTTAGGAAGCTGAAAATTTATTTTTTTATGTCATTTTCGCAAAATTGTTAGTTTCGCTATTTAAATCCACCTTTTTCGGCCGCCTGGTTCGCGTAGCTGCCATACTACTTCTTTCTTTATATAGGAATAACTCATTATCTATTTAAGTTAGGTATCTGAAGTTTTGCAAAATCGTGTCGAGTTACAGGCCAACAACATCTGTAAAATTTGGTTGTGCCTGTGCAACAGGTACAACTTCTTTTTTTAAATGAAAATAATTTAGTGTCTATTGAAGCTAGATATCTGAAATTTAGTAAAGAGATGACGAATTACATCTTAAAAACTTTTGTAAAATCTGGTTCGTCTAGAGCAACCGGTTCAGGCTTCTTGCACCTCTTGGAACTTAATGAAGCTAGGCGTATGCAATTTTACAAATGAATATCAAGTTTTTTGGGAACAATTTCTATAAAATTTGATTGTGCTAGTGCAATAGATTTGGGTAGCTGTCATACAACTCCACAATTTACATAAATATATCTCGGTAGTTATAACGTCGGTACTAAAACACCTGAAATTGTTTAAAAGATGATCAAGTTATATAGAAGCAGAATAGATTATGTTCATACGGGTATCCCAGAGTTGACACAGTCTGCTCTCTTCCCCGTTTTTTTATAGTTTTTAATATTTTGAATAAACTAATTAAGTGTACGCTAACGAATAAATTTTTTTTTTATTTTTTTTTTGCATATGTATTACATATTTAAAAATTTTCCAAAAGTGGCTGTTAAATATCATAATATTTAGTTTTTTTTATATATGTGCTTATAATATGTATCTTTTTATGTATACATATTTTTTTTATTCTTTTATATTATTCTGACACTTTCTGTATGGATATACAGTGAACATAATATGTATGTAGGTATTATTATAATATTTCTATTTAACGTATATATAATTATACAAATATATACCTATAATAGTAAATAAAGAAGATATTTAAATAAAAATTAATTGCTTTCATTTTTTACTTGTTTTTTTTATATAGTTTGTCGTGGTCAGTACAAAGAAAAATAGAAAAATATAAAATATAATATTTTGTTTTCTATCTCTAAGACGTTCAAAACCTCGACTTTCAAAATCTCGATGTATCAAAATCCCACCATTTAAAATCTTGGCATTAATGAAAAATTCCGCTTTTTATCCTATTTTATAATTATAAGAGCTATTTAAACCGTTATGATGCGAAAAAAATTGGTCTATAAACCAGCTTTAAGATGATATACATATATCATTAGTACAGCTTGTCTCATTTAAGTGCAGGATGCTTAAAAACAAAAAAAAAATTTTTTTAATTTACTTTACTTTAAATTTTTTTTGAAACAATTTTTCGCCTCTTTCAAACAACCCCTTACTGGCTAGTCTAGCCCTCTTAGTTTTTAAGTTATGCTAAACTAGCCCTCTTAGTTTTTAAGTTATGGACCATATGTAAGTAAAAAAAAAATAATTAGGATTGGATTTTAGAGTTGGTTTCAAAATCAGGGTTATACACTTTTTCCAGAATATGTATATATAATTTGTTTAGCGGGGGTTTGGGGTTGGCAATCCCCACTATCTTAAGTGCGTTATTGTTGAAATATGTATATGAAACAAAAATAGTTGAGAGAGAATTTATAGTTGATTACAAAATCAGGGTTTCAGGGAGCGAGTTCAGATGTTACAAAATTAGGGTTTTAGGGAGCGAGTTCAGATTTGGTTACAAAATAAAGTTTTTAAAGTTGGTTTATAGACCTACCTTTTTGCATCATAACGGTTTAAATATAGCTTTAATAAATATCAAATAGGATAAAAAGTAAGATTTTTAATTAATGCCGGGATTTGGATATGTCGAGATTTTGAATGGTGGAATTTCGAATGTCGGAATTTTGTTACAGACCCCTAAGAAACATTAAAAATTAAAATATGGCAGTAAATATTTATATATAGCGTAAAGTAAATAATAATTATGATGATCATGAGACTCAAGTGTATTATAATACATATCAAGCATTTGTTACATAATTAAGTGTAAGTGCAGGTATATAACCATTTTTATATTAAAAAAAAAATAAGTAAAAGAAAATATTTCATAATAATTATTCAGGTGTCTGTCTTGTAATATATTTTCATTCTTTACACAATTCATTCTTGCATAAATCAAAAAATATAAAAAATAAAAATGGGGGAGAGAGGTCAAATGTTTTCTTCATTTCTTTTAATAAGTTTTTAAATTTTGCTATGAAATCAACGAACTATAACATCTTTTTGTGGAAATTATTTATAACCTTTTTTTTAACATATTAAAAATTTAATTAAAAAAACTTAAGTGTTCTAAGTTATAAAATTCTTAACTTACAATACATATTATTTAATAATTAAAGATATTTCCTATTGTTCTTTTAGTTATCGGTTTTATATTGAAATGAAATAAGATTATTATTTGTCTAATGTATACGTATTTTACCCATTTCGTATACATAAAATGTTAAATATAAGAATAAGTATTAAATATTTTGTTTTAACAATATTTTAGTTATTCAGTTTTCAAGTATATGTATATAGAATAAAATTACTTTTAAAAGTTTCATTATTCAAATTATTATTAATTATCGTTAAAATCAGTAATTTAAAGTGACCAAATTGAAAGAGAAAGTAGTACAGTAATAAAAACGTAGTTCAGTGCAAAATAAAAACCTAAATCAAAAAGCCATTTTTTAAATAAAAAAAAATGAATTAAATTCTTTATTAATATTAAATATAACATAAATATTAATTTGAATTTCAGAAATATAATAAAAAAAACAAAAAAATAAATAAAAATTAAAAAAATTACATCTTCACTAGCTTTCTTTTCATAATTTCTTTCACTTCACTTTAAATCACTTCACTGCTACTAAAAAATAAAGCGTGTATTTTGTTTTCACTTGCTAATAAAAACAAACATTTTATAAGAGTAGATTATAGCTATGAATTTCGAATTTTATTGTCATATGATTTAAGTGTTACCAAATTAAATTTTCAACGACCACAATATAAATTTTCCCCCGATTTATTATACTCGGCGAAAAATGACGTAATTTGAAAAAATACTCGCATAATTTATTTTAAAGGAGTACAAGAAGTACAAAAATTGTGAAAGGAGTACACATTATTTTCAGAAGTTTTCGCAGTTACTGAAAGAAGTACTGTACTTCTCAAAGCAATACGACTTGTCACCTTAGTAATATCTAATATTAAAATGGTATACATATCTATTATAGCATTATTAGATAAATATAATCCATAAATTTTACATAAGAACAAAAAATCTATATTTTACAATTTTTAAGAGCAATGAATTTTCTTTTTCAATTTTTGTTTTTTTTTTGAATAATTTATTTTTACATGCATTTTCCACATAATAAATAACTAAATAATTTCCACAATTTTTTTCATATAAAATAATTAACAAAGTAAATATTATAAGAGAGAATATATTATGAATAAATAGGTCAAAAATCTGAATGAGGGTCAGAGGCTGTGTTAATTAAAAAAAAAAAACATTTTTTTATTTTAATAATATAAAAGTATAAATTTAAATATTTGTGAAAAATGAGTAAAAATACCAACAAAATAAAATAATATATAATTATTTTATTCTACATTCTAAATCTTATTGATGTATTGATATTTTTAACTTTTTTTTTTGTCTCTTTTTCTTTTTAGTTCTAAATTATAAATAAGTTTTTTTTTTTTTTCTATTTATATAATTTATTTCAAGGTTGTTCTCTATAATAAAACTTGCCTTTTATATTTGATTATATTTTATATTTTGCAAGGTATATTAGATTTAATATTAAAAATAAAAAAGAAAAATTGATTTTTTGCTTAATAAATAAAAGAATTTTTTTTTATAAAATTTATTTATGTTAGAAAAAATGTATAAATACTTATATACATATTACATATACCATAATATGTTTTTAGAAAATCAGTAATTTTTAGAATTTTCTAAAACCCTTTCGGTTCGATTAAAATTATTTGTCAAATTCCCTATATAATAATATAATAAATGATTATATGTATAAAAAACAAAAAAAAAAAAAAAACAAAGTAAATGTTACAGTAAGTTGATGCAACCGACTTATTTATACCCTACACCTAAGACATTCAAATTAAATTAAAAATCCATAAGTTATTTTAGTTAGGTATTTAATATAAGCTAAAAATATAAATGCTTTTACAACCTTTATACAAAATTTCAGGTTTTAATCTTTATTAAATTCGAAGATATGCTTGTTAGGTCTTGGGAAGTGTGTGAAGGCACGCGTACCGCCACCCCAATTCATCTAAAATGTTAGAGACATCATCAGAACAGGATAGAACACTCTTATATCAAATTCCAAGTTTTTATATTTATTAATTTCGAAGATTTGCTTGTTCGGTCTTGGGAGTTGTGTGGGAGGTACTCGAGCAACCACTCCAATTCATCTCAAATTTTAGGGATATCAGGGATTCAGGAAAACACGTCCTCGTACAAAATTTTAAGTTTCTATCTTTATTAATTTCGAAGATATGCGTATTCGGTTTTGGGAGTTGTATGGGAGGTACCCGAACCCATGGTCCAATTGCTAATCTACTACCATTGTTAACTACTCCGATTGTTATCCGATCATTGTTAACCTACAGTATAAAATTCATCAAGATAGCATCATTATTTTTTGAGTTATCGCGCGTACAGACGGTCATCGCTAAATCGGCTCAGGAGGTGATCCTAATTCAAAACATATATACATGTCCATATCTAACTCGCTTCCTTTTGGTGGTTACAAACACCATACCAAAGTTAATATACCCTATACTTTAAGTGTAGGGTATAAAAATTTTGATTATACTACTTAAGCTGTTTCCGAAAATGTCGCAATAAGTAGCACTTTACACTAGCACTACGCACTATTTTCCCCACTTTAGTATTTTCCTGACTAAAATTTATAACAGTTAATAAATTTTTAGGAGTAGAATAAGAACATTTGACACCGCCAAAACAGTACTTTATTTTAGCTACATTTATTTATGCACCTATACATTTATAATGCTTAGGGCAATATTTGAATTTGAACATGTCAATTATCATTTGTTTACTTGCCAAACATGAAGTTATAATAACAATGTATTTCAAAATTTTAATAACGTTTAAACACTTTTATTTATTTTATTTTCCATTCAAAAAATTTTAAGAAACATTCAATAATATTAAACTGTCAATTTATAGTGCAAAATATCATCTAGTGCGGTTATCAGAGAACACTCAATAGAAGACACTAATATCGGATTTTTCGGAATAAATTTGTGCAATTAGCTAGTGCTATTAGCTAAGTTCAATTTATTAACTAAATGCAATAGTTTTCGGACACTGCCTTTATATATTATAACAGTTGCTAACATATAAAAAATTCAACTTTAAAACCAATCAGTAAATACACTTTTATGATTAAAAAAATCTAAAACTATTTGGTTAATAACAATAAAGAAAAAAGAACATTTAAGTGAAGGGCGAGCGGGCGGTATGCTATACAGAATTATCACAGAATTTCTATTCAATTTTTCTTTTGAAAATCTGTTCAATTAGTCAATTTACTTAACAATACATACTTATAGTTATACGTGATGTGATGTGCGGTAATATATACGATTCTGGCAGAAATGATGTTTTTCGGCCATTAGTGTCAACGAGGAACTGAATTTCTGATTCTGTTTTCATTTAATTTACATCGTTAAATTCAGAAATGTATATATGTCAGCTTTTTCCTGCCATTAGCTGATTTTGACAAAATTCACAAAAACGAAATTTTTTGAAAAATATTTTTTTGTGAGAAAAATGTAATTTTACTTTTAAATACAAAAAAAATAAATAAAAAACATAATATATAATATACAAAACAATATAAATATCCGAAAATTCTTATGAAAAAAAATTGTTTTTTGAATGATCTGCCTTGTTTGAACAAGTAATTCAATCGGCATAAATTCTGATCAATTTTACTAAATATAAACGGAATGACATGACAGAAAAAAAGTTTCAATAATTTATGCCGTCAAAAAGTCTACCTATATAATATGCCATCCATAAGGATACATATATTATGTAATATTAAGGTTTAGAATTTTATGTGGGGTTTTATGTGTCTTATTTATTTTGCAAAAGATATAAGCAAATTTTTTTGATTTCTTAAGTTTCATTTTATTATTTCTTTTTTGGGCATTCATTTTTTTACTTAAGAGAATAGGTTTCATCAACAAGTAGCAGTTTACAGCATATTTTATAGTACCACGATAAATAATTAGAATTGCATAACTATAATATAAGTTTCATTTAATATAATTAAATCCGGCAGAGTATCATGGAAGTGTTCTGCTTGTAATTCCAATGAAGAATTTAGTAATAAATCAGTTGTTATAGCTGACGGTTGCTCGGTTTTGGAAGATTAAATTTCCAAAGGTACCCAAGAAGGATTTGATTTTGAAAGTGAAATTGCTAATTATAGTACAATTGATGAATTATCATCTTTTGAATTAAACAATTGCACTAATGAAAAAATGGCACAATACCGAAAAACGATGGGGTCAGTTATAATGGGGTCATTCATAAATCGCAGAAATACTTTATTTATCGAATGAATGATGTATGGTGCAGCAGAATAAAATTTTCTAAAAGGAAAATATTTATTTAAAAAAACGCCTGAAGAACTACAGAAAACAAATCAAATCTTATGGAACAAAGAATTGATCAAATTTAATTTAAATTAGATGAGGCGCAACACCTAAAAAACAGAAACAACATTGTACTTGCTGGTCTATCATCAAATGTTGACAATTGTAAGTATATTGTTTTGAAAATAGTGAATATAGGGGATAAGAATATATTGGAAGTTTCACCAATAACACAAAAAAATGCAACACAGAAGAACACCAACACTTTATACGTGATTGAATTAGCATCTGAGAAGATCACAACTGAATTAATGTCAAAAAAAAAACATAAATATCTCTTTACTGCTGAAATAGAAATAAAATCCGATGTTAACAAGGAGTATCTATATATATAAAATAATAAAGAAGTTTAAATGTACCTTTAATCAATTTTAACTATGAATACCTACATTTGTCATATTCTTTTTCTAATTTTAAAATTACCAATAATAAATTAAAATTACCCATTCTTAATTTTCTCCTTCGACTTTAATGGAATTTAATTTAATTTTCTGTATAAATAATACAAATATTGTTTTAATTTTTTGACAAATCATTTACCTTAAAATATTTACCTTTTATAATACTTATTATAAAATATTTATTATTAATATTTAATATTAATTTAATTAAATGTTTCTTTTTAAGTTTAACAATTTATTTTAAGTTAAATTTTTATGATTAATTCAAATAAATCTTATCAAATTAAAAATGTAAATAAATAAAAATACAAAAATAAAATTTATACATTAAATATACTTTTAAACTTCTTTTGAAAGAAAAATAAAAAAATATACACATTGATTTCTTAGACAATCTTTATTTTCCCGGAAATTCTAATTTTATTTCAATAAATAAATAAATAAATGTCCTTTTTTCTTATTTTCAAAACAAAAAAAAAAAAAAAAAAACAAAAATCTTAAATTATAGATTTAAATTAGAGAGAAAAAAAAAACAAGTTTAATCTCAAGTAAAATATTCATCTCACGTTCAATATCCTTCGATACATATAGAATGAAAGCCTATAAAAAATATCAACAACAACAAAAACATAATATATTTTATCTATATTCTACATACAAAATTTCTACCTACATAAAAACAAAAAAAAAAACTAAATATACAAAATATATAACCGCATATCCTTTAAAAGGTAATCATCTATATGCTTGGTTTTTAGACATATATTAAGTATTTATATATAATATTCAAGTATATATATACATAATATATAGGTGAATTATATTTATACTAACAAAAAAAAAGGTTATTTTCATATGGATGAATACACACATAATGTTCATAACAAAATTCTGACAAAAATAATGATATTATAAAGGATGAATAAAAAAGGATATACATATATATATATATCTTAATGATTATTCAATTCTGATGTGAATAAACGTATTCAGAAAAAACAGTCATTCAGTGCAAATGAAAGCTTTGGTGTTGAGAAAATTAACAAAAATACAAGTAATAATAATAAAAAGACAAAAAAAAAAAAAAATAACCGTTAAAGTAAAGAGTTATTTTTGCACAAAAAACTAAATATTCAGCTTGTTTTGTATATAGATTTAAAGGATAAAAACAATTTTTGTGTTATATTTATGTTATATATATATATATATATATATATAAATATTATGTTGTTATAACATACATATAAGTTTTTCTATAAATACATTTAGTTAGATATATGTACAGTTTTGTGCAAAATAATTACATTGTAACATGATTGCATTTTCAATTTATTTTTCTTTCATTTTTAGAAAATAAACAACTCTTTTTCGTTTTTATTAAAGAAAATGTTGTTTTTTTTTTTTGCTCCTCTAGATTAACTTTAATTTTCTTTCTTTTTTTTAAATTTTACAATAAAAAATAAATAATTTAAAAAAAAAAAACCAGCTAATACAATTATTTTCAAAACTAAATAGGTATACCACAAAACTGAAAGTAGCTAATTTATCTTCTTCATGTCAGCTTCAGTTTTAAATATACTTAATCATCTGAATTCCCAGAATTTAAAATTGTTCTTGACTTTATCAGTAAAAGGTGTAAAAGTATAACTGTAAAATGGTCCCCTACTGTAAAAAAGCATAATAAATATCACATATTTATGACATTAAATATACCATATGTCGTATGGATGTGTAGTAGTTACATTTAAAATTTATGTTTATATTTGTGTTTAGGAAGCAAAACAAGAAAGAAAAAAAAACAAAGATTTTAATATTGTAGTGTTTATTTTTTGTAACTACTGTACTTTACCCATATACAAAGAACTTTTTTTTTATTTCTTGGCTTTTTAAAGTTTTAGCATATATATTATATTTATATATATTAATAAATTTTATAAAAAGTTTTTAAATACATATATACATATGCATATTATCTGAGTTTATATTATTTTTATTACCTGTTAAAAAAACAAAACAAAAAAACAAGATAAAGAAATAATAATATGTTTTATGCAACTGTTGTAGCAATCTATTTATATTCACAATTCAAATGTTTAAATTTTTTTATTAAATATATTTTCTGATATAACAGTTAATTTTGTGTGGTATATACTTACTTGTCAATCTTTTTAAAGCTCTTTAAAATAAAAATTTTCATTTTGGTTGTCTGTTATCTCATTCACTAATATATTATAGTACACTTTATAGCATAATTATTTATTTATTTATATTAATATTACAAAATTACATAGGATAATACAATATTAGTAAACCATCCTACCTGTGCGGGATTAAAAACCGTAATCTTTCATTTTTAAAAATTTACAAATTGCATACTTTTAGGTGGCATGTAAAAATTTTCTAGTATAATGTAATGTTTAAGAATATTTCCACTAGAATGATATATAACAACGTCACCGTGACAACAATCTATTTCGATTCACATTATATAAATTCCGTTGAACATCGCTTGTTGGTCGTGGAACGTTAAATATATTCATAAAAAAAATCATAATATAAATAAAAATCACATATTGTCGAAATGATGTCATGAAGTACCAATTGACCTATATATAATTGTTAATTTATAAAAACAAAAAAACAAAATTTCAACAAATATCTTATTAATAAAAATAGTAAAACACAAAAAAAAACCAGATGTCCCTCAAACTAAGTGATTAATTGGTTTGCACTACTTGAGACTCCAAAGTTCCAACTGAAATAATGTGTACCGTGTTCAGGAATTCAAAAGCGATTGGATATTAAAAAATTTGATAAAAATCGTTTAGCTTTAAGTAACAGGGGAGACGAAGGAAATATACATAAATAATAAATAAGTATCCAATTGAAAATTGAAATATTTTCAAGTATAGTATGTATATGAAAGATTATATAGTGCCATTTTTTTTTTGTTTTTTTTTGAAATAAGGAAAAACATTAAATTAATTACAAAAACTTGTAACAAAAAGTTTATTTTAAAAATATATATTTGTTTTTTTTATGTTTACAATTTTTAATTGCAAAAGAGTTTTTATATTATTTTAATACTATGTATATGTATATACTTTGTTGTCAAAGCACAAACACAGGGATCAGAATATAAAAATAATATTTTGAAAAACTTTATTTTTAAAAGTATAAAAAAGTTAAAGTTATTAAAATGTTAAAATACAATTAATTTTTAATGTACTTTAACTTTAAATGCATATTAAATGAATAATTTTATATTTAAGAGTTTATTTTTTTATTTAATATAATATAATGCATTCATTGCGTTTATTTTATATTTGTGTTAAAATGTGCGCGCCTTTATAACGATTATCTTTTCTTTTGTATATATTTTAATTTTTCTCAGTTTTTACTCAGACAAAGTAAATATTTAATGTAAAAACTTAAATAAAGAAAAAACTGAAACCAATATTTATTCATAAAAAAAATTTAACTAACTGTAAAAGTTTATAAAAAATAAAAGAAAATATTTTAATGAAGTTACGAAGCTTAGGTGTTTGGTGTTAAAAATTTATATAGTGGTCTAAAATGAAAATATCACAAAAATAAAATTGTAATTGTGTACTATAATTTATAATTTGAAATTGAAAAAATCAAAGCCAATTTTACCTTGAACAGTAAAATTTATTTTTTTTTTTGTTTTTTTTTTGTTTTTGAGAACCTTAATTTGTCACATTTGTTGGCTTTTTCGATTATAATATACATACAGTTTTGTTTTTCTCCTTTTAACAAGTTTTTTTCTTCTTAGCCGTTATATCAAATTTATTTTCCTTTTTTTTGGTTTTGTTTATTTCTTAAGAATTTGTTCCATAAAATTTTACAATAAAAAGTAGTTTAAATGCATAAAAAAAATATATTTATAGGTTCCGTTAAAAATTTTAAACATGAAGTTTTTTAAATTGATAATATAATAAATGTAATTTTTATTTTCCATTTATTCCTAGATATTATTTTTCTTTAAAATTTATTTAAATCTCCGAAGAATAAATTTTGAATACATTAAGAAAAAAAAATTTTAACAAAAAAAAAAAAAAGAAAAAAGTTTTTTTTTTTTTTTAACCACATCCTAAATTTTATACAAAAAATTCAAATTTTAAATTAATAAAACAAGAAAATCATTTTAAAGTTATTATAACAAAAAAGTTTAATAAATTTGTTTTTTTTTTTTTTTTTTGAAATAAATTAACTTAAAACAAACTTTTCTTTTTTTTTTATTCCTTTTACGTAAACATTTCTTATATACTTATTCTATATATTGAATAATATTAATCGAGATATCGAAGAAGTATTATAAGTGTTGTTAAATCAGTGTGAAGAAAAATATTTCATATACTTATTCTGAAAATAATTTTTTTTTTTTTATTAGAAGCATAATATTCTAGGAAAAACTAAAATTATATGGAGGGAAATTAATTTGTATTCTATTTGCAATCAACATATATATCGAGTATTTAATGAAAAGAAAAATATATATTATTATAAAAATATAAAATTTATTAAATTCAAATTTAAAATTTTTTATTTCCCAAAATATCAATTAATTATAATTATAGCCTAAAATAGACGTAACGAAACGTAATAAAACGAGTAAAAATTTTACCATTACATGTAAGTATACATATGAAAGTCGCCTAAAATAGACAATTGAAAATATAAAAAAAAAAAAAAAACTGGGCAAAAAATTATATTTCATATATATAAAGAAAAAGAAAATGTCACGTAAAGTCTCCGTAAAAAAAATGCCAATATTTAACCTAAAAATTTTTATTTCACGTTAAAAAGTAAAAAATTGTTTATGAGAAGTCAGAAATTTTATAATTGTATTAATTTTTTTATATTATTTTTTTTTTTTTAACAAATATATAATATTAATTAATTATGAAATATCCATCTTTATTTCTTGTTCTATTGCAATTATGTTATTTTTTTTTTTTATTTGTTTTTAATTTTTCTATTTTTTTATTATTTCTAAACATTTTAGTGTAACTAAAGTTACAGTGAACTTCTTCATTTTTATTAACGCAATATTCTTTTTTATCTATTCTAAAAACAATATTAAAAACAGATGAATTTTCAAATTAATTAATTTGTACTAATTTCATACAAAACTTGTAAACAAAAGTATGTGGATTTTTATCGTCAAATGTCAATTAACTTTTCATTTTGACACGTTTTACACTTCACGAAAAAAAAATCGTTGAAAATTTCTTGCGTTTTTTTTTATCCTTTGGTCACCTTTATTTTGCGTTATACTTTAGATATATTACATTATTATTTGTCCAGAGATTTAGATTAATTATAATCTGTACAACTGAGATATAAGGGTATTTTTATAAATATTTGTATATATAAAGGAAAACGGAAAAATCTTCTTTTTTTTTTATATACTTATACAAAACTTCAATTAACTTACATATACTAACTTATAACTATAGGCTAATTCTAATTTTTTCGTTTAATTGAAAAGATTATCTTTTTATTTTAAGATTTTAATTAGAAGATCATCTAAATATAATAACATTTTTTTATGAATGTTTCAGTAATTATATTAATTTTTTCATCTATAAATTCAATATTGACTTTACCCATACTATAATTTCTTAGTGAAATAATAAAAGGATAAATCTAGAATTAATTTTAATTTGTGTTTTATTTTAAGCAATTTTTATAACTTTATGGGGGGGGGGGGTGTTCAGTATAATATTAATTAACAATTATCAATCATATTATAACAGTATCGGATGAAAAACTACTTTCATTATAAACATATTTTCTATTGATAGCTAGGATTTTCTATTTATAAATAGAGGTATAAGTAAGAGGTAATTTTAATAGTTTTATTCATTGTATCAATTAATTTTCTTCGGTAACAGCCCAAAATGTAGCGGATCAAAATTAGAGCTCTATATATACTTTTTATTTGAGAATATTTGAGCGATTTTGTGAGTTGGATTCAAAATCAGGGCTGTCCCTTTTTTCCAAAATATTTTCAATTAAATTTAAATTAATTATCGCGATATTTTATCCGATTGCAATGTGATATTTTTGTCGCGACATTATTACTTCCGCCCTTTTTACTTGGAACATTATTATCCGGAATCATTTTGTTCTATCATAATTACAATGGATACTTAGTAGTACATATAGGTAAAATTAATTTTTCTTATCGCTTACTTGTAGTAAAACATAAAATCCCTGAATCTGAATCATAATTTTTTTAAACGGCTTTGTGGCTAAGGAGTATATACCAGTGTTTCTTTACTTATTATATTGATAATCATAAGATAGACATACTTAAAAAGTTAATAAATCCAATAAATATTATAATTATTATTATACATTAAGTATAAAATTTTTAAAATTCATTTTTAATTTATCTTTAATATTTTTAAATTTTTATACCATTTTTTTATCAAAATATTTTTTTTTTAAATTTTATCGCAAAATTTTAACGCTAAAAATGTTGATAACATCAATTTTTATTTAATACTGTTCATAAATTTGAGTTTTATTTATTTTATTTTGTTTTTTTTTTTTATTTTGTAATACTCAACTATTTTTAAATGATTTAATTGAAATACATTTACAAAAAAAAAAAAAAAAAAACCCAAAATGTAAATGATTATATTTTTAATCTTTAACTAAAAATAGAAATAGAAATTAAATTGTAAAGATTGTTTAAAACAATTATTATATTTTATATACATATATGTATATTTCTATATATTAATATTGTACATATTGTACATCTGTATGTATATAAATAATTTTTGTTTTTGGCGATATGCCAAATTATTTACCTGATAAGTTGCCAACTTTAAAAAAAAAAAAATATATAAAAGTAAAAAGATTTTTTTAAACACACCTCTCTTCTGATAAGCTTTATCAATATTTACTGTCACCTTCATTATTTTATATATACAATAATATATAGTTCATTAATTTTTCTTTAAAATTTATTCCTATAGAAAATACATTTTTTAATTGAAATAAAATTAAATAAAAAAAAAAACGCGTATAGTTCTTTCTTTCATAAATTGTTGCTTCAGTTTCATAAATAAATGTCAAAAAAAAAAAAAAAAAAAAATCAACTGATTTTCAAATAAGGGGAATATTTTAAAAAAGTTACCTACGTTAAATTTGGCGTAATTTAAATTTGTAGTTTTTTTTTTATTATTATTTTAAATTTTAATTGATATTTATTTGATTTTCTTTACAATCTTAAAACTTTCAGATTTCATAATTTTGAAATTTTTCATTAGATAAAACATTTTGTTTGTTTGTTTTTTTTTTTTTTTTATCAGTCACAAGGTTAGACTGAAAGACTAAAATTAAACTTGGTTATCTATGTACATAAAAATAAGGAAATATTAAAAATTGCTTGTCTGATTAAATATGTAATAGAAATTTTGAATGATATTAGTTTTGTGAATAATCTTTAATGTTCGAAATATGATAATGAATATAAGAAATTATGTATACATATATGAATATGATAAGCCATATGAATTAACCCCCCAAATCAATAACATCCAGCAAAAGTAAAAATGAACTAATCTTCAAAACTATATTTTTTGAATTTCTGGATTTTATGAATTAATTCCCAAACTATAAAAATAGGGTCTATGACAGTTGGTGTAAAGCCATTTCGCAAAAAAAAGACATTTTACGTAATACCATTTGACAAAAACGACTCATTGCAAAATCCCCTTTCACAAAAAGACTTAACAAAAGGGACACTTTGCAAAAATACTTTTAACAAAAGAGACACTTTGCAAAAAGACTTAAAAAAAGTACATACATATGTATTTGCAAAAGGACTTTTTAAAGGAAAGGTTTAATGTACATATACGTAGCTGAGGATGGTGGTACATATTATGTACATTATGTAGGTACATATATATATATATATATGTTAAATGAAAAAGCAAAATATATACAATAATATACGTTAAAAACAAGTTTATATTATATACATATAAGTATATAGTTCATTTTTTTTTTTTTTTTTTGATGTTAGCGACTATTACGTTAGTTCATACCGCCAATTTATACTTACATATGATTCAAAATAAATAGCGTTATCTACCTGTTATTAATTTTAATTTTCAAAATATTTTACATTATATTATTTTTAATGTATTGTTTTTAAGGGCGGAAAAATGTGTAGTTTAAGTTTGTCTAGACAATTTTCTATTTCTGTCGTATTTCTATCGAATTCGGTTTTTCGTTTTGTATTTTTTCGTTTTTGTTTTTGTTTTAAGCTAAAAAACTGATTCGTATAGAACAAAATTTTAAAGTTAAAATGAAAATTAAAAAAGTGTTAAATTAATTATGACTTTGCTTACGTAAATAATATAAAATTATCAAAGAATATGAAAATATTATTACATATGTACATACTCTACTTATTTATAATAATAATTGTAAAACATAATATATATATTTCTTTATATGTATAAATAAGTTATAAATACGACATACACACATTATATCACACTATATACATTATATCACATTATGTTTCAATGAAAAAATATATAAATTATATCTATCTATGAACATTTAAAAATAATGTAGAAAACAGGGCTGCAAACCCACAAAAAATCGGGTTCAGGTTCGGGTTCGAACTGGAAAATTTTAGTGGGTTCGGTCCGCGTTCGGGTTCAAATTTTTTAATCAACATAACAAGTGCAGCATTATTTATTGCAAATCAAAATCTATTAATTTTGCTTATGTATTATCTTTTGCTTTATTTTATTTGCAAGTGCATAGTAGGCATAGAAATTAGAAATAGAGAAAAAAATTCTTGAAGAAACATGAAAAAAACAAAAACAAATTGTGTTTACTTCTTTCTATTTGGAATGGAATATGTATACTATGATTAGCTATACCAAAAGCAATACACATTTGGATATACAAGTAGAATATTATCTCTTTAAATAATTTTTATAGTTATATTTACTTACTTACATATATTTCTAGTAGGTATATTACTAGGTACATACATATTTAAATTATATACAAGTAGAATATTATCTCTCTAAATAATTTTTGTTGTTATATTTACTTACTTACATATATTTCTAGTAGGTATTTATTATTTCTAGTAGATATTATATTTAAATTGCTAAGCAATAAGCATAGTACGTGTGCTTAAACAGTACGCAAATATGTGGCTATGTAAGTATTTTACTATTTTGTATTATATATTTTTTATTCTCAGTTTAAAATAAAAAAACATTGTGGAATTTGATTGCGAATGAAATGGTGAACCTGAACCAAATGCAAATTTTTTACTGGGTTCAGGTTCTGGTTCGTCAAAATGCTTGTTCCGGAGCGGTTTTGGGTTAGGGTACGGTTTGCAGCTCTGGTAGAAAATATAAAAAAAAATTAACCCAAAACTAACCCAAAGGTAAAAAAAAAAGTTAAAAATAAAACCTAAAATTAATGTAAATATTGTTGGCCCGCAAGTGGCGGCTCTTAAATATTTATATACATATAAATATTTTGTAAAATTGTTTTTTGTATCTACACTGAATACTTATTAATAAAATTAAATTAATGAAAGTTATTAGCCATTATAACCTTATAAAGAATACATTTTAACGGACAATATGGATAGATATTTATGAATGTATCTAAAGATACCAACATATTTAATTTCGTATGGAAATAATTAATCAGTTAATTACATTTTTTTTTTTTTTTTACCTTTTTATCTTCTATTTTATTAAAATTTTTCAATTTTAATTTTTGTAGTGAAAATTTTATTTAATATTTTCTATAGGTGTACATAAAAAGAAAATGTAAACTTGTGAGGAAAATAAGATAAAATATAATAGATAATATCTTATGTATATTAAATATGTATTAAAAAAAAAAAAAAAAAAACACTATCATCCAATTTTAAAAAATCTAAATACAAAAAAAAAACAAAAAACTTTTTATATAACTTAATTAAATTTTTTTATTTTTTTTTTTTTACTTACAGGTAAGTTCAAACAACCAGTACCAGAGTATAAACTTATTAAAATTCTATCATCAATGTTAATAAAAATAAGCAACAAAATTTAGAATGAAAAGTTATGATGTCGCCAAAGAAATTCTAAGAAAATTCTTTTTTTTTTTTTTTTTTTTTTTTAATTTAAGAATTTAATCATAGAAAACTTTTTATATACAATGGTGTTTTGAAGTTTAAAAAATTCATTCTAAACAAAATATAGAATTAAAAACAAATCTCTAAGTAAGTGAATATTTTTTTTTAGTTAATATTATACTTGGTTCAACGAAATAACAGCAAAACTAAATAGCATTTAAAAGTAAAAAATTAAATAAGATACAAAATATTTATTTATTTCGTTGAATGTGATATAATAAGGTTCAAATAAAAATGAAATAAGCTCTATACAAAGTCCAAAGTTAAATGAAAACTAATTGTCCAAAAAAATTAAAAGTTTTTGAAAAATTAATTAACATCCAAAAAAAGAAAATAATAAAAATAATATTAATTTACATGCTTGTATGTAATTTTTCACAATCGATTTACAACAACGACACTTAATATGCAGATGAATTTGGTTCAGTTAAAACTTGCTGCATGTTTTTGCATTACGAAATTTTGCTTTATAAAATATATATACAGATGCCGGAGCGGGCGACGCGCAAAATAAGGGTGGCGTGAGAGATAGAGCGCGATTAGGAAGATATTTTATAATTGATTTCAAAATCAGGATTATACACTTTTTTCACAGTATGTTTTTAAGGTTTTCCTCATTATATAATCAACTATTATTAATAAAATACATACTTCATATTTTATATATGTGCCTATTACAGGTGTTACTTTTTCTGTCGGATCCGAGTAATTTGAGGTGACAACACTAATTGCTATTACAACTGTCACAATCCAACTGAAAAATGTGACTTAGCTGTCACCTATAAATTGTATGTAATTGGATAGTTTTTTGTTTGTCGTCTCAATTTGGTTTGAAAAATTTTAAAATTTTTTTTCTTAAATATTTATTATGACTTCTGAAAAGAAAAAGTAAGTAAATATTTATAAATGTATTTATACGCAGATTCTCAGTTTCTTCTTTTGAATCACTATCACTAAAATATTGATCCACACTTGTAAATAAAAAAATTTTTTTTTGTTCTCTTTTATATCTATTTAAAACTTTTGCATATAATTATTATTTTAAACAAATCAACCAAACACATCAACGAATCTACTTTTATAAATTTTTAAAAATCTCAAATGTCAAACGTAACTTCAAGTGAGTTTTTTCCTGTTAATGTATATTAAAAATACTTTCAGAAATTGTTTGGAGTCGGATGGTTGCCAGACGACAGTTGTAATACTAAAATAAATTTCGTCCGAGTGACTAGAAGAAGTGACTGAAAAAACCTAGTGACATCTGTAATAGACACAATAATCTTGCAAGTACATATTCTGGATAATATAAATTTTATCTTATAATTATTTTTTTATGTACACTTTTCAAACCTGTTACCAAATTATTGAAACCCTGATTTTATAATCCAAGGTTACAAAAATATTTCCTGTGCGTTGTATTATAATTGTATATTAATTAAAAATTTATTTGAATTTCGTAAATAAAATACGATCAAAAGAAGAATGAAATAAGGTCCAAAAATATTTTCATGTTTTTTTGAATCTTATTCGGTTTTTTACTTTTGGATGTTATTTTGTTTGATGGCGACTTTTTCAACAGTTATTTTAACTTCACGAATTAAATAATAAAAAAAAAAAAAAAATTAAAGGAATTACTAAAAGTAAATTTAAATCATATTATACACAACTATATATTTTGCAAATATTTTTTATAAAAAAAAATGTCCGGGGTCCGGTCAAACAATTTGTATACTTTATATATTTATTTACTTTATGTATACAAACAAGGTTAGAAAATATATTTCAACAACTAAATATAAATTATTAATTTAAAATAATCAAGAGATTTTTACTAATTTTATTACAAATGCTCTTTTAAATAAAATACAGAGGTTTAGAAATTAAAATAGCCAATTAAACTGATTGCATTGAAAAGACTATTTTCGAATTAAATTTCTTTACTAACTTTCTTTCCTAGACTAACACTATTTAAAAATAAATTTAAATTATATAATAGTTTTTTGCCCCGCTAAATTTTTTTTTCTTCGAATCGTTTACTATGCTTTATATATTTACTTATACATATATATTGTTTATAATTATGATCTATATACATTCCTTTTTCATTTAAAATAATTTTACCTTACGGAAAACCTATATAGCAAAACTTTAAAGATTTCCGTTTAAAATAATATTAATAAAACACTTTATGGAATATTTCTTTAAAAATTTATAACGAAAAATACACTTTATTTTTTATAAGCCCTAAGGATGGCTTTTATCTATATCCTATAAGTTATTTAAAAAAAAAAAAAAAAAAGCTTAAAATTCAGAATAAAAAAAAACTCATCTTTTGATAGTCATTCATTCTGAAAGCGAAAAAAATAAGAACAACCTGTTATACAAGTTTTTTTTTTTTTAGATGAAATTTGAACCTAAGTAACTAGATAAACTATTATGTTGTTTCTAATTAAGTATAAAAGAAGATATATTAAGTATATATGATCGGTTTAAATAAAAAAATTTGTTAAAGATAGAATAAGGATTAAAGTAGATCAGAATACGTTATATAAATGTATTTTTATTTCCCGCATGTTTTTTAATTGCATTTTTTTTAAATTAAAACTTCTCCATCTTTTTGTTTCGTTTTTTTTTTTTTTTTTTTTTTTTTTTTGTTTTGTATCGGTTGAAACTTATGAATCTTTAATAGATGCTTATGTTTAAAGAAGACTTAAAAAGGACTAACAACATATTTTGTTATAAGTAATTTTTAAAAGAAAAAGGTCAAAAAAAAAAAAAAAATTAAAACATATTTATAAAAACAAAAAAAAAAAATCGTTCTTTTTTATAAATATTTAGCAGAAAAAAAAAAAAAATTTAAAACAAAAGATTTTCACTAAGATAATGTAAGATACACAACATTATGAAAAGATTTTGTTACAAAAAAAAAATTTAAGGAAATCATTTTAAGATGCGGAAATTTTAATAAGTAATTGAGTTCTTTTTATAATGTATTTACATATATTTGTTCTTGGATTCTTTTTTTTGTTTTTTTTCATTAGTTTTACAATAACTGTTGTTTTTTTTATTACATATTGTCATACAATGTTTAAAGAGATTTAATTATGTGTATTTATAATGATTTTTATTTTTTTTTTTTGATATTGTATCAATGATTCCAAAATAATTTTTTCATTCTTTACTTTTTTAACGATCAGAGAGAAAAATCTACAATCTACAAAATCGCTTAATTTTCATATTAAATTTTTAAATTTTATATTCAGTATAATAATAATGCACTGACAGCACTCAAATCTTTAAGATACTTTATTATCAAATTTATTTGACAAAAAAAATTTGAATTAATACGCTGACGCGCTGATACAGAATAGGTAAATATTAATAATACGCACAATCTTTAATTTTATCATAAACGATATATCATTTAAAAAAGTACACAGTAGCAAATATACTAAGAAAAATTTTTTAGTTGTTTAAATGAGTTTGTTTATATAATATCGTGTATTAGGATTTTAGACTGACTTTCTTAATCGATTAGATTTCTTTCATTTTTTTTTTTTTTTTTTTTTTTTAAATAAACCAACTTATTTATACTTTGCATATTGACATTTGAATTTATGTTTTTTATGCTCATCTCGCGCGTTGCTTCTAGTGTAGCTTTGTGAAATAATTGAAATTTAATAACAAAAAACAATACAAAACGAATTGATTGTCAACACGACTAATAGTAGAAAGTTGTTTTAGTCCAAAGTCGCTTCGATGTGTAGCTTCTCACGGTGCATTGCATTTGGTAATTAAAAATAACAAAAATGCAAGAGGTAACTTTGGAAACACGTTTATCGATCTTTGCTGTTTATAAAAGTGGAATTTCGGTTTCTGAGCTTTCAAAAAAATACAAATGTCACAAGCATACGGTTTATTATCAACTTTCCAAAAAAACTAATAAACAAAGACTTCTTAATGTATCTGGATGAGACAGGAAAAGGGTAATAAATGAAGATAATTATATTTTTGGATATGTAAAGAAAAATCATATTTGTCATTCAAAAAAAAAAATCATTTTGTGGTGGTGTGTTTCTTATAATGGTTTTGGTCCACTTGTCGAAAAAATGAACACATCCGAGTAATTGCATATTCTGAATGATGTTGCACTTGTTGCAGGTACCGAATTGATTGACCAGGATATATTTTGCAACATGATAATGCTCCCATTCATAAAGCAAGATGCATAACGCAATTTTTATCAGGTGTTGAACAAAATATGTTAAAATGGCCTCCACAGAGCCCTGATCTTAACATAATCGAAAATGTTTGGCTTAAGATGAAGTCTACAATTCCTCAAAAAATTTCAAAATTAAAAGATTTGACGCTTTGAAAGCTTGGAATGAAATAGATCCCCAAATGTTAAGAAATTTAATATACTCCATGTCGAAACGTTTTCAACATGTAATAGCTGCAAAGGGCGGAAATTCAAAATATTAATTAATTCCACTTACATCAGAAATGACTCCTTAGGTTCCAGAATTCCATTATTTTTTTTTTTTATTACGATGTGTAAATCATATTGAAACACTTAATACGTGTGTAAATTATTTTGAAATTTTTGTTTTGTTTGTAACTTTTTTGTTTTCAAACTTTTTTTTTATTGTTCTTTCTTTGAATTGTTGAAAAAATAGTAAAGAATTTACAAATTAAATTTGAATTCAATTTGATAAAAATTCTAGAAGATATTTTAAATTCAGTTCATAGTTCCAACATAATTTGGTGGTGTATTAGTAATATTGAAACTGACTGTACTTATCTAATAAAATTGAAAATTTAGTATTTTTGAATTTAATAATTTATTATCTATCATATCAAATCATGAATATTAGAAAAATAAATTTAAATAATCAAAAACCTCTAAAATATGTATTTGCGAATCATGCATTGTAAAATAACATTTACGAAAGTATCTGAAATGTATCGCCTAATTCATTCCCTCTCGAAATTAAATTTCTAAAAAAATGCCCAACATGTTTATCGCTATATATATTGTTTTACGTTTAGAAGAGATTGAAAATTATTTTATAAATCAGCCTTTTCTGACGGATGTGCTTAAATACTATTTTTGTTGTAAATAGCGCACCCGTTTGTAGATTAAATTCAGAGCAGCTATATAAATGTTTATTAATTGATTGTAGTTAGAAAAGTAAAATTTAATAATAAAAATTTTTAAACAAATTATTTTCATTCTTAAATATCTATTTACTTTATATTTAAAGATAATTTTTTTTATCTTATTTTCGAAATTTAATTGTAATTATTCTTATTCAAAGTCTTTGTTTTATTAAAACGTTTGTTGTAAACAAAAATGTAAATTCAATTTAAAACCTTATAACAATAATTATTTTAAAATTTAACTTTTTGTTTCATTTTTATTTTTAATTTTTTTTTTGATTTTTTGAAAAACTGAAAAACTATTTGAAATGTTCTTTTTTTTTTTTTTTTACTTCAATTCATTTTTTTCTTTTTATCTTTGTATTGTATTTGTTTGAATTTTTTTTATGAACCCCATTCATAAAATAAGAAACAGAACATAAAAGGAAGATAAATATATATATAAGTTTCTTTGGGTAATATTAAAATGAAAATTTGTTTTTTTCTTCCTCAAACAAAACTTTTTTAACGTGTTATTCAAAAAAAAAAAACGAAAAAAGAAGCTGCTTATAATTTAACTATATTTACTTTAAGTTCGACCTAAAAACGTTAAATTTTTTTTAAAGATTTTTATTTATTGTATCTATAAAATATGTTCATATACTTTCATATTTAAATACTAAATGCGGTTTTGAAAAGGTAAGAGCAAATGAATTTCATAAAAATATATCCTTATACTATAGGAATGTTTAAACCATTAAAATTCATTGTAGTTTTAGTAACATCGAAAATAATATATCCACAAAAAATAAATTCTATGATTTAAATGTAATTTTATTTTGATATGTTATTTTTCAAAAAAAAAAAAAAAAAAAAAAAACTAAAACCCCCTATGAATTATTAGTCTGATTAATCTTAGTAGAATATAACAAATTAAAAAGTCCTTAGAAAAGTCCATTAAAATTCTTATGTTATACTTAAGAATAGTACTATGGAACATTTTTTTTTTTTTTTGTTCTGTTTCTTTAATTTATAAGAAGACAGATGAAAATGTACATATTATACTAAAAATATACTTCTTCTAAATACAAAAATAAAAATATTTTTATTCGAAAATTACGGAAATATAAATATTAACTGTTGCCAGACATAAAATTTAGATATTTAATTATACTACTTCTTAAAATTTATTTTTATAGTATAGAAAGTATTTTAAAAGTTTTAGTTATGAATAAATTGTTCCACCATAAAAAATTTTCGACAATGTTTTGTCGTTTATATAAAATTTAACTCAGAAACGTTAGCTTATGTAACAACTTACTTATTTACTATCCCTTATCGTAAATGAGCGATATTATAACTTAAAAAAATGTTGAATATTAAAAAAAAGTCATAGTAAAAGTATTCCTCATTTGGTATATAGGGGCTTATGATTGAAAACGCACAGAAAACGTGCCACTCGAAAAAGATTATTCACCTTCACTCTATGTTAGTATGAATGAAAACGTGGTGATTAAATTTTAAATTCGAAATTAAATGACAGTTGTCAAAAACAATTTTTAGTATAATATAAACGTCAAGGTAGGTATAAAAAAGTAGGTAAACAAAAATTATTTTTTTATATAGTAATATTTGAAATTTTCGAAACTTAGAATTAAATAAAAAAATATTTTTTTCTTTTGGTTAAAAGTTGTAATAAAAAATTTGTATTTTGTTGATTTAAAGGTAAAAAATGTATAATAAAGAAGTTTTTTCATTTGCAATAGATTTTAAAACGTGAATAATTTTTTTCAAGAAGAAAATTTATGTAAAGGATTAGAAGTAAAATTTCCTACCAAATCATTTTCTTTTACCTTTCGTACCAATTCAGTGTATTTGTCGTGTTTTGTTATTTTTCTTCTTATCCAAAAAGGTTAAAAATTAGAAAAGTTATATTAAAAAACTTAAATTTTTCATTTTGTTTACTTAAAAGATTTTAAAAATAAATGGAAAACTTACATAAATGTTTTTTTAATTTTTTTAAAACACGACCATATCCACGCGTTTCACTTATACGCAACAAACTAATGCCGTACGTTTTTAATCATACAAATAAATTAAGTTCGAAAAAAAAAACGTTTTCCGTGCGTTTTCAATCATAAGGCCCATATATACCGTTTTCTATGGTAGACCTTTATTTTGTCTTCCTTAATTGTAATCCTTTGTTGTTGTAATATTTTGTCTTCAAAGCGTTTGCTACAAATTAATTTCAACTCAATTTTTAAAAGTTGTATATAGTTACGTCTAACGCCACTCGTACACTGAAAGTTAACTTTAATATTCACATTTTAAAAAATTTAACATCTAAATTATCCAGCTGGGGTTTTTTTTAATCTTTGAAATATACTTATGGTTTAGTATTATATTTCTTTAATTTAGCACAACAAAACAAAATTTTATACTAACATATGTATTTTTTATGACAAAATATCTGCTGAAAAACAAAACTAAACAATATGGCATCACTATTATACAATATAATGATGCACAGATTTTGTAATTTTTTTTTTTTGTTTTTGTTTTTGTTTTTATTTCTGTCCTCTTAAGTAGTTAAGCTTTAAAAAGACCTAAGGGTATAATTGACACTGAAAATTTAGTGGTAAAAGAAAGAAAAGAAAAAACAAACAAAAATAGAAAAATAAAAAAAATAAAAAATAGAGGGAAAAAAAAAACAAATAAATAGAAAACTTTTATTTAATTTAACAATACATAGTTAGTGATTGAAAGAAAGAAAGAAAATTTGATGATATAAAGAAAACGCCTACATAATTCATTTTTCATTCAAAATAGAATAGCTACTTGTACTTTTCTTTCCCATTTTTACTAATTTGAAATTGAATTTTTAAATATAGTTGAGATTTTGGGAAAAATTTTGAACGCATACAAAATATTGTGAACTTGAAAATATTTTATTTGTGTACACACTTATAGATTTTATTAAAAAAATATTAAAATTATTAAACATATCTTTTAAATTTTAAAAAACATTTTTTTCCGTTCGATAAATATTATCTACGAGTATATTAAAAATTATAAGACTCCTTGTATGCAACTTTTACTACTACTCTTACAGTTTTTTTTACAATCTCTTTTAGTGTAAAAGTGACATTGAACATATGTACTTTTTTTTATTTCTAGATGTATTTTTATATTTTTTTTTTTTTCAATTTTTTTCAAAAAGTTTGTACATTTTTAATGGACCCCCATTATCCTTAATGGTTAACTATTAAAATAAAATAAACATAAATAAATACACAATGTAAAATTCTTAAATAAAGAAAATCTGAAAAATTGAAATAATTACAACCGAAAATACATTATATGTCATAAAATAATAAGAAACAAAAAGAAAATTTTCCGTAAAAAAAAATGATATTTTCTATTTTTTGATGAATCTCCTTCACTTTGGAGGTTGGTTTTCATATTATTTGGATATTTTTTCTTGACCTTGCTAAAAGATTAATATTTCACTTGTGAAATCATTTGGCAATGTTAGACATTGAAGAATTCTTCTTCTTGATCCTTCTTGAAAAACTACGACCAAATCCTATACAACTAGTCGAAGAATTGTACATTTATTTCTATGCATGATATGGCCCTTAGTAACATATTTTTCTTGTTTTGGTAGTTTTAAATTCTGTTATTTTTATGTTCATTCTATTTAAAACTTTTTCGTTTATGATTATAACAGGGGTGATAATTCTCCGATATAAACACATTTTGTTTCATAAAATATAGGGTAAATCAAATTATATTTAGCCTTAATTTTAATGGGATTTTAAAATCATTTTTGCAGAAAATGTTTTTCATTTTTGTGAACGCAAATCTGTAACTTTTTCAATTTTTAAATTTATTTTGGAAGTGTTGGATTGTACTATAGTGGTTTTTTAATTGTATCTAACATATATTTGACTTTGTTAACTTTTTTGATAATTGTGTTGTTTAAAACTATATAGCGGACAGCAGTTGTTTGTATTTTTACAAGTGCACATATGTTTCATCTTATTGATATTGATGTTTAAATCATATAAATTTTGTCTAATATCACACTTGTAAAACATTTGTGCTTTTTGCGTCATAGCATTGTATCATCAACGTTACTCACTTGTTTTATTAAAATATAATCGGTATTCTGATTACAGATTTATCAAATTTTATGAGTATTATGAGTTTTAATAATGATTATATGAGTTTTTTTTTTTAATGGAAGAGAGAAAAACATCATACAGAATCTTTAAATAATTATAAAAAATTTTGGAAGATGATGAGTTTAGTAAATTTAATTTCAATAGTCCGAATGTTATTTTTGAATGCGCTCATATTGCATTTTTATTAAATCAATACAACTCTTAGTTTTTATATTATATATGCTTAATGTATTTGCTTATAATTATATTGAAATGTAACATTAAATTTAATATTTGTTCATCATTTTTCAGTTTACAAATTATAAAATTATAAAAAAGCGAAGAAAAATTAAAATCTTACATATCTACATTTTCATTTAAACCCTATATACCTAAACATCTTTTCATTCAGTTATATGATCTCAATAGGATCTGTATTATACGTTATTAATACACATTATATCGTTTTTCTAAGTTTTCGATTTTTCAACACTGTTATCCGAAATAAATATGTCAGATTTAAAGCTGTTTAATAAACTACTGTGGAAAACCAAAAATAAATATTAGATGGCAATTTAAAAAAAAAAAACTAAAAATTAAAAATACCTGTCAGATTTTGTTATTGTTCAATCAGAAATTTTATTTATACTTAGACCAGAGAATAAAAAGCCTTAATTTTCCCTTAATGCCTCAGTTTGCTTGATTGCATAATAAATGAATATGTACTTTTTTATTCCTTACAGCTTAAACAAATGTTTAATTTTTTTTTTATAATTATAATTATAAAATATTACTTTATTAGGCAGACACATATACGAGTATACCATTAGTATTTTTTTATATATACATAATACACTTATCTTAATTTGTACATATGTTAATCTTAAAAAAAAAAAATTGTAAACAAGCACATATTTTTATTACAAAATAATTTAAAAGTGAACAGCAAAGAAAACAAAAAAAAAATTAATAACAAAATGACATAACGAACTAAAAAAAAAAAAATTACAAGTGTACATGAGTATTAAAATAATGTCCTTTTCAATTACAAATACAATGATAGAAAAAAGAACAATAAAATAAACAAACAAAATATTTTATAAAAAAAAAAAATCAATAAAATTTGATGTAAAAATATCGATAAGGAAATTGAAAAAAAAATGAAAAACTTAAGTGACTCAGTGTCAAAAAATAAAAATTTGATTCCCTTCCAAGTATTAGGAAATTTTCATTATCCTTTTTAATTAAATAAAACTAACATAAATATAAAAAAATCAGGTATATGTAAGTGGTGTACGTACACATTTCAAAAAATTTTATAATTTTAAACTGAAATGATATTTATATATAATATAAATATTATATTATATAATACTTATATTATATAATACTTATATAACTAAGTATTTATATATAATATAATTATATATAAGTAAATTGACTTTTAAGCGATATGTTTACCATTACATTTCGAAATTATTAGGAGTTGTACCTGTATCCGACTATTATACTACCCAATTTATCTTTTAAATTTTTATTTAGTTATTCCAAAATAATATTTTACCCAGTACTCTTAAATAAAATTAAAAAAAACATCGACTGAATTAATTTGAACCCTTGTGTTTTTTTTTTTTTTTTAATGCATTTCTCTGCCACATAAATGTGGATAGGAAATTACACAGCCTTTCCTGTTCAGGCGTGGCTGTAAATGTCGTAATGTCGGGGGAATAACTCTTACGACGTGTGTGGAATTCGAACCGACACTCCTTCGGTGTTTGCATCGTATTTTATACGCTCTTACCCACTAGGCCACCAAGAGCTCCTTGTAAATTTTTATGATTTATCTTTCTTATTACTAAATATACGTTGGTACCCTATATTATTATTATTTAAAACTTCAGATAATACGTTCAGACATCTCTTATAATTCTAATAAATATTTTCATATAACAAAAAGTATTTCCATTTTAACTGAAAGTATTTCAAATTTAAGTTTGAAGAAGAAAACATTCACTTAAAATTAACATCCTTTTACTTAAATTAAAAAAAAGATCCTTAATGTTGAACTTAAAAGTATTTTTTTGATCGAAGCATTTTTTTTCAATAGCAAGCAATTATATATACTTGTATAAGGTATGTATAATATATGTATATAGTTGCACCCCATTGCATCTATTCCTATCAAAAAAAAAATGCATCAAGTATACTATAAAATCTTATATCAAAGTTGTTTTATAAGTTTTTGTCATTTTCTTGCCGCAATTAGCACCCTTTTTAATTAAATATAAATTAAAAAGTTACCGATTCAATTTATATTTGTTTTTCTTTTTGTATTGAATTTTTCTTTTTTTTTTTTTTTAATAATTACAATACAACTTTTTATTATAACATCTATTTTTATTTATTTATTTATTTGTAATATTAATAACAAGTGACATAAGAATGATGTAAGATTATTAAACCGTTGGCTACTAAGTCCATTGCAAGTTAAATATTATACATATTATTACATATTAATTTATATATAGTAATATTATTTATTATGTATTTACAAGATATTTTATAGTAAGGTTGATTTATTTTCAATTAAAAATAAATTTCTAACTGTTAAGCAAATGCAGGATTTGAACTCGCGCTCTCTGGAGTTTCTGTTCTTATTCATATTATCATTGCATACCTATAGGCTGAAATTAATTTGAAATTGCAATGAGTTTTAATTGTAAAGAAAATAACATTTTGCTATTTGATTGAAAGAAAAATTTTTATTTTTAATGGTACATAATTTGGTATATTTTATATACCCACATAATTTTCAAAAATAATTAAAAAAAAAAAAAAACATCAATGATTTAAAAAATAAAAAGTTTGTATGATACTTTTTATATACTTTATTTTTATTTGGATTTCTTAAAAGTATCTTTCAAAAATATTGTATACTTAATATGTACAACTTAGATTTATGGTTTTTATTTTAATTTATATAACGGGGGGTACTTATATGTATAATTAATAAATTAAAAACACTTTTTTTTTTTAGAAAAATATACTTTTAAAAAATATATTTTTTTTCATTGCATGTGTATTTCGAAATTAATATAAAGGGTTTTCCAATTTGAGTGATATGATTTCTTTTTAAAAAAAAACTAATTGTTAAGGAAAGAAAATTCAAATGTTTTTTATTTAATGTGAAGTACAATCGATACAATTAAGTTCTGAAAGTAAAATGTCATTCAAATGGCCTCCACGACTTCTTTTGCAGGAACGAATTCGATGAACCCAATTTTCGATTACTTTTTCCACTAATAGCACGTTCAATATTGACTTCTAAAGCTTGAAGAGAGTCTGGTTAATTGCTAAAGACCAAAAACTTCAAATAACACAAGAAATAGTCTAATGGTGTTAAATCATAAATGGCCCCCAAGAGCCATTCAATGTCACAATTTCTTGAAATAATCGAATCTCCAAACTTTTCTCGTAATAATTCGGTTATTGCACGTACTGTGTGGTACGTAGCCCGGTCTTGTTGGAACCAGATGTTGTCAAGATCAACTTCTTCCAATTTCGGCCATAAAAAGTTGGTTATCATCGATCTATACCGCTCTCCATTGACAGTAACGGTGTTACCAGCTTCATTTCGAAAAAAGTAGGGACCGATTATTCCATCAGACCAAAAAGCACACCAAACTGTCAATTTAGGTGAATGTAATGGTTGTTCATGAATAATTTGTGGATTTTCTTCGCACCAGAATCGACACTTTTGTCTATTTATCGCACCACTCAGATGAAAGTGAGCCTCATCGGAGAAGATGATTTTCTTAAAAAAATTGAATAATTTTTAAACGTTGAAATTGAATAATTTATAAACGTTGTTCTTGCGTATATCTCTCCATGATGAAATTGTAAACATTACTGAATACAATGAAAAAAAATGACAGATCATATACTATCATATACTACAAATGGCCGAAACGTCACTTAGAAATCATATCACTCAAATTGGAAAACCCATTACATATATCATATTCATTATTTATTTGTGTTTATTTTTAAAAGGAATAAATCATTTTTTTTTTTTTAATTATTATTCAACTATAATTTTATTGTATTTTACTTATAATTAACATTATTTTAAGTTCAAAAGTTTTTAAATTTATATATGAATCTGCATTATGTTATATTATTAATTAATATTGTGATAAAACGTTTATACATACTTAAATATTTATTATTTATTAAAATAAATAAAATATTTACATACAATATACGCAATAAAAATTTACAAAGCATTGTTTGGAAAAAAAAAAAAAATGAAAAATTAATGAAAAGTAGCAATTTCTAGAAAAAAATTTAATAATATGATGAAACATTTATTGTTTAGTTGTTCTTTTTTTTTTATAAAAAACCATTTTTGTTTTTTTGCTTCTTGTTCATTTTTTTTATTTTAATCCTTGAGAAAACAATTTTGTTAACATTTGATAGTCTACTTAGTTATATATATACTTGTACATATATTAATGTATTTAAAATACATATACAGATTATCCTACACATACTTAAATATAAATCCTCTTCCAAATAAAATGCGTGTTTTCAAAAAAAAAAAAATTTCTTCAACCATATCGACGTTAGGTACTGTATTTTTATATTCTTATGTTTTTTTTAATGTTGTTCTTTTTTTAAAAGAAAAACAAATTATTACAATTAATATTTAAAAATTTTTCATTTTTTTTTTTGTAAAAACTTTAAAAAAAAAAGCGTTTTGGAATTCCATTTATAACTTTACGATCTCTGCTATTTAACAAATTACTTTAAACAATGCAAAATTGAAGTAAATGTTGACAAATGCAAAGGTATATATTTAACTCGCAAGCGTAAAAGTATGCTTTTTGTCGTAAAATTCAATTCATATTTTGTCACATTAAATAAACTGGATTAACTCCGTGAATTATCTAGGCATCAATTTTTATCCTAAATTAACATTTAAAGAACACATTAAAAAAACCATTGAAAAAACAAATCTATCTTTTAAAGCTCTATATTCTCTCTATTACTATTAAATGACAAATGAACTTAATAAAAACTATAATCTTAAACCAAAGTTAGGTTAGGTTAGTTGTATATAACTTTAAGTTTTATATAAAAGTTAGCCAAAGGAGACTAACAAAGTGAAACAAAGTATTTGTTTCACTTTTACTTAATAAATTTTAGAACATCGAATCTAAAGATAAACTGTAATTATTTCTCAGCTATAAAAATTTTTATATCTAAAATTCTGTACAAATGTTAATCATCAAGATGATTATTTAAATTTGGTAACAATTATTAATAAAAGTAAATTTTATTTAACTAAATAAAATAGATAGAATCAATATATATCTTAGGTTATAACAAAAACAGATTTAGATATACATATGTATATAGTATAGACATCTTTAGTTATTTTAATGAAACTAAAGAGATTTTTTCAATGGTTGAAATGTATAATATTATTCCAAACATAAATAGATTTTATGAGGGTTACTATCGAAATTCGCAATCCTGTATTTCATTTACCTGTATTTCATATTATACAAAAATATATTGTATAAATATTCTGTAAAAGACTTTGATATAACTTTGATTTTGGATTCGCTAAAGTCCCTCCTAATTCAGATGCTCACATGTATAAGTATATTAATATTCTGGGAAAGCGTATAGCCCATAGTTTTTGAATCCAACTCAAAAATGTCTCCTAATTATCTTGTTTTACATACTGTTTGAAATATGTCTAGTAAAATGAAATACAGGCAAATGATACTACGGGCAAATGAAATATAGGCATATGACTCGCTCACACTTGATGATTATCTGCATTCTAAGATTTGATAAAACTTAATATCAAATACATTTTCCACAAAAATACATACTCTGTTTTCTAAAAAATTTTCCAATTAAAACAAAAAAATAAAAATAAATTTAAAATCAAAATCGTTGGATTTTAATCATACTGTCATTTAAAATTTTGTAATTATAGATTTTTGTACGTTTAGATGTATGTGCCAATATATTAGAAATTTTCTTTTAATAACAATATTAAAAAAGTCTTTAATTATTATATTATAAACAAAATTTTAAATTTTATTTATATTTAGTACTTATTAACCCAAAAAAAAAAAAAAAACAAGAAATTTTTTAATCATAATCATGAAAATCTTAAAAATCATCAATCATCAAAAAAAATCAAAAAAGATTTTGTCTTTCTAATATACTTATATACATAACAGTAATAACTAATATACATAAATAAATATATATATATATAACTATACTTAATCCTTATATGTTTATTTTTATACGTAAAATGAGTTAAAAAAAATAAAACTTAGTTACATAGGTGTTAGTTTTACAATAAATTATATGATGTGTAAAATTAATTAGAAGTTTTGTATTAAATAAAAACAGAAAATTAATGCAACAACTAAATTTAGTATCATCAGCAAATTATTAAGTATACATATTATTATATAATAGTATATATTTTAAGAAAATAATAAGAAAATATTAAGAGTTATTATATATATATAATATTATATGATACAAACTTAATTAAAATTTTCTGATTTCCGATAAACTACAAAGAAAAAGTAAAAAACATAACCTAATAGAAAAAAAAGTATTTTGCTTCTTTTTCATATAAAAAAAAAAAAAAAAATGTTTGTAATATAAAGGCCACTTCACATTATGTGTATTAACATAAGACTTCAAATGTGTAATGAACAACTTATACAATACAAAAGGGGTCATATAGTCTGTGAACGTAAAAAAAAAATGTCATCTTTATGTTATGTATTAAGCCCCACACACTAATAAATTTGTTTAAAAACATGTTCTTAAACTTTTTTTTAGCTGTTCACCACACACTCATAAACTTTTGTTTCAACAAGTTTAGAAACTTATTACAATCAGAAGACAATTTGAAATGACGGATAAAATTATCGCTTTGTTGGTGAAAATAGCAGAAATTTATTTAAAAAAAAAAGAAATAAACAAAAAAAAAAGGAAATGATTAAATAGTTGTTACTAAAAATATTATTACCATTAAAAATAAATATTAGAATCGATAAATCTGAAAGGAAATTAGTCAAAAAGAACTAAATTACTATAAGAATTATTGAAGAATGAAAGAAGAAAGTTTTCAAGATCTTTTACAAAAAGGTAAAACCTTTAATACTAAAGCCAAATAATTTGATGCACGATGATACGATTTCTGTAGAAGTTAGACTCGTTGTAAATTTTTTTTTTAATATTTTGATTTATACACTTCACTTATAAATCTAATATTTTGATCTGTTGGATTAGTTAGGATTTCTATAGGATTTTTGTTATTAACGGGTTTGCTGCGACGGGTTTGAAGAAGTCTTGTGCATTCGAAAAGAATGTGTTAGATCGTTAATGGAAATTGATTGCAAAATTGACATATGGGTTGAGGTTCATTCTTGAAGCGATATGAATGGGTAAGGCTGGTGTGTCCTAAGACGCAATCAATAAAGTATTTGTTTATTTTGGTTGTTGTTGTAGTTGGTAACTTGATAGAAGTCTGTGTTTTGTTTATTATTTTGTATCGGTTTGAATAATTAGCCCATTAATTTTTTATACTATTAAATATCATTTTTGAGGCTTTTGTATTTATTGATTTTTTTGAAAAAGGCTGCTTTTGCTTTTAAGTCCACAAACTCGTTTCCAGGTATCCCTATATGTGACTGGGAATCCACATTATTTTAACTTTATTTTTGAGTGGGAGAAATAGTTGCTTTGCTAAATTTATTGGACCGATTTTTTTTACTGATTTTCTTAAAGCTTGGAAGACGGATAGTAGGCTGTCAGTCCATATAAGATAATTCCCTTTGTAAAAAATAAAAGTAAAATTGGTATATGAAATTCACATCAAAAACAATGAAATACATTTATGTACTACATATTATGTACATACTGTACGAATATTATTATTGGAATTTTTTTTTAGGAATGATTCTATATAGTGTTTACAGATTGAAAAACAGATCTTGGGCGATTTTCTTTAGTTTGTATATGTTTTTTCAAATTATAATATTATAAAATGTATTTGAATTGGAGTTGCTTTTTTTTTAATTTATATTTTAAAACTACTTAGTATAAAAAATATTTCTTACCATTGTATTTACAAAAATTTTGAATTTTTAAATTTCAAAATATGTATGCAGGAGGAGGTATCTACGTGAAAAATAACCGCTATAATACACACTTTGACAATTACAAATAAACAGGAAATAAATCATCAAATATATTCGATATTATTGACCAGCAAACCAATTTTGACAATAAAAGTACATTTTGCTTCTTTTTATTTTTTTGAATAAAAAATCGATTAATAGAAATTCAATTGTCAAATGTGCCAAGGAAATTCTTCGATTTATAGAAAATCGAATTACAGTTTATTTTGTATGTTCGAATTACAGAGTATTCAAATTACGGAAGTTTGACTGTATACATATATATATATATGTACATATATTCCATTAATATAAAAATTTTGTAAATAATAAAAATAAGTATAAATTTTTTTAACTTTAATCAAATTTTAACAAAATGATTATTTTTGAAAAATTAGATAATAAGTAATATTAATTAATATATTTAAGCTAAAGAAGGTCAGAAAGATAGTAGACAATATTATGTATTTGAATTTTTATATTTTTTATATACATACATACATACATATGTTCAAATTTAGATTTTTTTTGTTTTTTTTTTTAGAATTTCATTAATTTTTAAAGTGCTTATAAAACAATACACTAAAACTTATATTAAACTACCTATAAATATTTTCTAGTACCCATCAATATAAAAAAAAAAAATTGTTCTACATTTTATTTTATTTATTTACTTTTTTTTCTGATGATTTTGACATAATAAAAAAGGCTATTTTTTTCAAAAGTTTTCTTAAAAAAAAAAAAAGAGGAAAAAAAAAATTTAAATCATTATTTTCTAGTTTTCTTTTCGATTAAATCTTTTTTTACATATAAGTAATATGTACATATATATTCGTTCCACAATCATGTATACATTATTATATAAACATTTTATTATTTTATTCTGGTTACAATGTATACATACATTATATTGTTTCTAACTATTTTTTTTTTATTTGCGTCAGAAATTGCAAATTTTATGATGCAATTTTTACTTTTATTGATTTTCAAATTAGTTTTTTTTTTTTTTTTTGTGCTTTTCTTTGTACATTATTACTGGAAAAATTTCTTTGTAAAAATAAAAATTGAGGAAACCTTAGTAAACTGTTATTTATTTACTATACAAATAAATTTTGATTTATTTAAGATGTTAAAATAGAATGTTTTTTTGCTACCTATATTTATATACAAAACTGTATATAAAGGATATATAAAAAATAAAATAAATATATAAAAAAAATACAAAAAAAAAAAAATACTATACAGTCAGCAGTATACATAATAAATAATACAAAAACATATTTTTAAAAATGTTTTAATTTGAATAAGGCTTGAAGTAGTCGACAAAGTAACCACATCATTTATTATCCTATGACAGATCGATTGTTTACTTTAAACTTAAATTAAGTGGAGTTTAAATGTCATCTAATTCTGGTAACTAGTTCTTCAAATTTTTTTTTTTTTTTCAATATTCGTTTTCGTTTGGTGTTATGACACTTGCTTTTTTTCCAGCTTAATCTTAAACTTTATTTACACCAAATCTAAGAAAAGTATGACAGAGACAGATATATAAATTATATAAGTTTTCGCGCAGTATCACACTTAACGTCAAAACAATAAAAAAAAATATATTTGAATTGTTTATTTCTCATTTCATATTTTTATTTAATTGCTTGTAAATAAAATTAATGAAAATAAAACTATTTTGGAATGGAAATTTATAACTTAAAAATTATTTTTGAAAAAAAATTATTGCTTGACAAAAATTTAGTTACTTACAACAAGAAATTTTTTTATTTTTTTTATTTTTATCAAAAAAAAGTAAATGAACGTTAAAAAAAGTAAGAAGAGTCAAAATAAGTACACGAAAAAGAATTCACATATCTAACTCTTTCACACTTACACAGAATTTTCATATAATTTTTTGTTTCTTTTACTCAATTCTAAAAAGTTTAAGATTAAGCTGAAAAAAAAGTACGTGCCATAACGCTATCTAAGACTCTAATTTTATTTTATATTAGTCCAACGATGAATTATTGTCAGATCGATCGCAACAATTTGATTAGGAATAAATTATTTATGAACAGACACATATGACATAACCTTATTTTCTTTAATAATTACTTATGGTTTATGTCGTTCTGGTCTATTTTCTTTATCTAATATTTCGTATTTAGCGGTTAGGTAATGCTAGTTTATTAATTAATAAGTGGTTATTAAATTTTATACCAAAAATATTATCTCTTATATTCGAATTGGTTGCTGGTACTAAAAAACTTTATACCATATATGTTTAGATTAGTGTTATTATTTTTTTTTTTTTTGCAGTATTTTATTTTCTAGGGGCAGTTGGGATATTTTACGAGTTAACCAGTATATATATATATATTTCTAAGTTGAAGTCTAATTTCTTTTCGTTTACGATTTATATGCTTTTGTTAGTTTACGCGCGCGCGGTATCTAGAATTTGTGTGGAGCAACTGCTCCTCAAAATCAACGTGAAGTGTATGAATTTGATTTCCTTTACTTTAATTTTCCAATTTTTCTAGCCGTTTTTATATTTTATTCAAGTTCCGTCGCAATATGTAAGAGGTTCAGTAAGGGCACTATGTGAAGTTAAATGGGCCGTATAATTTGCATATGAAACAATTTTAAGATAATGTATTAAAGGAAGCTCCACTCCTAAAATACATATGAACATACATATAAATTATTTTTAATCATTTTAATTTTTATAAAAATTCTCTAAATTTTGTATAATTATTTTTTAACTCTTTTATTTTTATTTTCATTTATTTTACAATTAATTAATTTTTATTTTAAAGAGTATTATGTACATAAATCAATTGAAAATTGTAAAATTAAAAATGATCATTAAATTGATTTATAAAATTCGGACTTTTATTTCAGATTTTACTATGGATGACGTTAAAAATGAATCAAATTAAATAATTTTACAAAAATTTTTAACAAATTTATTTTTATTAATATATGAATCATGAATATTTTATATTGGATTGGTATCAATTTAAAAATATTTATGATTAATAATTTTCTTTTTATAGATTTTTTTTAAATAAATCAATTTAATTATTTAAAAATTCTGTTTGTTTATTTTTAAGTTACCTTGCATTTGCATAGGCTATTTATATAAGAAAAAATTTAATTTTGAAAATAATTGATGATGATTTTAAATTAATTTTTTTTTTTTTTATTATTTTTGTTTAATTCTGATTTGGATCTCCATTATAATTAATATGATTATAAATTTTGTTTAGGTTATGATTTAGATAGTGCAGTTGAGTTAATTTAAAAAATTAATAAAATGACGAAAACATTTTTTTTTATTTTTCATTAATTATTTTTTTTATTTCAATTCTGTTAATAGAATGTATATTTATTTATTTATTTGAAGGTAACGTGGCACATAAATATATAATATATTAAAACTAAATTTATATATCTATAAAATCAAGTTATATCCATTAGAATGGAATCTAATTTATCTATATATATAAAATCGAATGTTTGCCTATTTGTTTGTGATTTATAGAATCCTAAACTGCTTAGCCGAAAATTTGTATATAAAGATTTTTGTGTACGGGGGTGTGTTTCTGGGCTAACCATTTTGATTTTAGTTGGAACTATGGGCCGTTTGACCGATTAACTTCAAATTTTATGACTCTATTAACCGACTTGGAATTTTTTAACGCATATCTTTAATTAAAAACCCATATTTTTTGTATTTATTGAGAAGTGCAGCAAGGCGCAGCGAGTATTAGCTAGTTACAACTAAAAATTTTAAAAAGTAGGCAAGTATTTTATTTAAAATAGGCAAGTATAAAATGGAAATGAATCTACAACCATGTCTGAACAGGAAAAGCGGTGTAATTCTGTCCGCATTTATATGGCAGAGCATTTATATATATATTATAAATAATAAATAATATATATATTATAAATAATAAATAAAATTTGTTTTTTTTTTAATTAATTGAGGGGTAGTTGCCTTGTTGCAAAACTTAGTTGAGACGTTTTTGTTAAATTTAAAGTAGAGCGTGAGAGGTTTTATTATATGAAGATACTTGCTAAAAATTCTCAATTTTAAAATTAATTGCGTAACATGATTTTTTAAAGAACTGATCTAAGTAGCATGATTTTTTAAAGAACTGATCTAAGTAGCATGATTTTTTAAAGAACTGATCTAAGTAACATGATTTTTTAAAGAACAGTTTTAGAGTTTTAATGAAGTAAAGGTTCTTAACCGGCAAAAATTTCAAATTTTCAAATAGAGAAACAAAATAAATCCCCTTTTTTTCCTTTTATAAATGGTTCTGATTACATGTAAACGCAGATTATTAAAAAAAGGGCGCAAAGGGCTTTTTTAAAGCATTTTTTGGTACCTTGATTAATGTACAAGTAATCATTTAGAGTGGAATATAAAGAAAATTTATCACTATTCGGGTTATGATAACAAAAATTGTAATGATAATTTGGAGTTGAGTTGGAATGAACTCATAATTAGTTTATGTTTAACTTTTGCCCAGTACCCTTTTCAAATATAAATAAATTGACTACTACTAAATTAAAATTGTTTTCACATAGGTATATGTCAATGCAGATATACCGCTAAAGAATTAAGTTAAAAAAATAATTAATGAAAGTTCGAAACTGTAAGAGACCAAGTAATGAACTCTAGGGTACATCACTTAATATATTCCGCTCTTCACTTAGTCCACTTTCTGAACACGGACTCATTGTAGTCAAGTTGTTGTTGATGTTGTTTTTAAAGTATAATTTAAGTAGAATTTAAATTTATTATCACTAGTAATTATTTAATATAAGCATATAATTAATTTATTTTATTTTTCATGTCTTTTATAATATATTTTAAATTACTCTTAAAAAACATATACCTTACATATACCTTTGTTTTCGTATTCAGGACAAAATTTTATTTATTTTGTTATAATTTAAGTATAATTATAATTTTCAATCGATTTTTTTTTACTTTACGTATACATTTTAATAATTCCATATATAGTAAAGTTTATTTTTATCTAAAAAGTTAATTTTTACACGCATATTATTGTAATTATTTCATAGAGGATTATTGATTTGACAGGTATATGTATGTATTATATAAAAATACATAATAATATGTTCATTCTTATTATCCTTACTTTTATAATTTGATTTTAATGTAGGTGGTAATTTCATTTTGATGGGAACTATTTTTCTATTCATATACCATACTTTTATAAGTACCATACTTTTTTTTTTCTCTATTGTATTTAATATTCAATTTTTTAAAATGACAAATAAATGATTTTTTAAAAGTATGTAAACAGTACGCGTGAATTCAATTTACCTGCATGCAAGTCAATTAAATTAGATTTTATTTAAAAACAAATATATGGTACAAACACTCGAACATAGTTGTGATCGATTCGTGTATAACTAAAAATAATTGGCTTTTTAATACCCGTTTGTTTGTGACACTGTAAAGTAGACGAAATATATAGAAAAAAAGTTTTTACACATATTCTTACTTAGTATTGAATTTTGAGTAAACTTAGCTACATATATGCTCTCACCCATATACGCGCTTCCGCAAAATCAATAAATAATACCAGATCTCAAATTTTGACTTGTTTCATTTTTATATAAATTTCAGTTTTGCTATGGTAACTACTCAAACTTAACGGCCGAACTTGTTCAATTTTAAACAATTTCGACTGGCGAGTTCGAGTAACTGTAATACAATTTCTGTTTTGTTATATGAGGAGAATAATTCAATCTTTAATTAAGTTAGGTATCTAAAATTTTGTCAAAAGAAGTTAAGTTTTATGCCAATGATCACTGCAAGATTTGTTTTGTCTACATATACTTAGCAGAAAAAATTCGGGTATATCATACAACTATGAAATTTATATATATATATACATATCTAAATATCATATTTTGGTACTTAATTAAGCTAAATATTTAAAATTTTGTAATAGATAATAAAGTTCTATAAGAATAGCTTCTGTAAAATTTAGTTGGTTTGATGCAACGAATTTGAATAGCTTTAATATAGAACATCAACTTATACACCAACATAAATATATCTATATACTTACTTCAAAGTCAAATTTCTTAAGAGAAGATTAAATTTTATCAAAACAGCATATACTATGTTGGTGCGGAAGAATATCTTAAAGTCAGACGATTATTAGAGATATAACGATTTATACATTTTTTCTCATATTTACATATCATAATATTACGATAGTTTAAAAAAAAAAACTATCAGATTTTGAATATTTCTTTTTGATAGATTTTTATGTGAAATAAAAAGAACAATCCATGGGATCTCAAACCAATAAATTTTGAAAATCATTGAAAATGCATACTTTTGGAAGCTGTTCCAGTTTAATTTGACAATTTTATTTTTTTTTATTCTATTTTGGTAAATTTTTTTTTCATTTCTTAAGTTAGACAATTTATAGTTCCATTATTTTTGTTTTTTTCATTATTAATCGTTTACCGTGTATTGATTGTGGTTGGTAAAAAAATAAAAATAATTTTTATTTTTAAATTTTTATATCTATTCAATTTTTACCAAATGATTTTTAAGTGTGTATTTATTTTCCATTGCTTTTTTGTTGTCATTTGAAGTAATCAATTGTTCTCATACTTGGATTAAATTTAATAATATTTGATATGGCAAAATAACTTATTTAAGTCATGTCAAGACTACACATATTTTTAAAACTTTAATTTTATTCTTGCTAAAATAAAATTTTTATTCTAATGTCAAACTGCAAGATGAAAACTAAATGTAAAAATATTTTTACTCATTTTTAAAATTCATTTCTATCGAAATGTTAAACCGTCTTTCGCCAGAATTCGACCCCAAATTATATCATTATAGTGGGAAATATCCCAAATTACCAAGGTGTCTTGGTAGCTTTTAAAGATCTACATCTCTCTTATGGTTAAAATAAAATTACTTTCTACGTTGCCATTATTAACTACTGACATTTTCTCAAAAATCTTCTGCAGGGATTTCTGTGGTCTAGTAATAGGTATAAGATCATATATGAAAAACATTGAAACACCGAGGAAGTGTAGGTTCGAATCTCACACACGTCGTAAGAATATTTTCCCCTTACGACATTTCCCGCCATATATGGAAAGGGACGTGTAATTTCGTTGTCACATTTATGTAGCAGGGGAATAAACTGAAAAACTTTATACCAGCTTTTAAAACTTTTTTTACTATTCAGAATAGTTCAAAACAAAAAAACTGCAAAATTAAACTTCCCAGGTAATTAAAAAGAATTGTTCACACTTCACATCTTCATAAATCATCTATTTATTTATTTATCTAAAATTATTTATTTATATAACTTTTTTTTTAACTTTTAATCGTTTGCATTATTAATTTTTCTTGCGGGCTGAATGAATATTGGGTGTAAAAGGATGATTGAATGACAGAATACAGTATAAATGAAAAACAAAAACCTTTAACAAAACCTAACCTTGAAACAAAATTATTGTTATTATTTATTATTTTCATAAATTTATAAATATCATTGTACTAGTTTGCTTTAAGTATAATACTATGTAAATATTTAAAATATTTACTGCATCTGGAAAAAAAAATTAGCTGGGTCCACCACCGAACCGATCGCAGGAACAGAAAAATTAGTATTTGTTTTTTTAATAGAATTATTAACAAATATTAACAGACAACTGAAAGTGGTAGGCATACATACGCACAGGCTGATAGACAAGGCACAGTTAGACCGTATTTGGTCCATTGTGATACCACATAGAAACTTTTCTTCCCACTCCTTAAAACCAATTTGAGCTTTTTGTAAAACGAAGAATGCACTTCACATTTTTAGCTGCCAGATCGGTAAGCTTGTTACAGAAATATTGCCCCAAATGGGTGTTAGTTTTATCCGACAAAGCTGGGCATGTGCAAAGGCGATCAAGAGTCGTTTTCTCCTCTTCTTCATCTTTGCAGGCTCTACAGTAGTCGTTTGCGGATAAATCAAGTCTTTTGTCATTCTTCTCTATTAGACAATGACTGGTGATTATATCTATTTTCATTCCTATATCTGCCCTTTTAAAGCAAGTCATTCATTAGATCGTCTTAAATTAGTTTTGGGCCATACCAGTCTTGTGATATTGCACGAAGTCAAGTTTGACCATTTGTTATTCACAACATCCGTTATTTCCTTTCAAAGTAACGTTTTGCTTGTGGATAGAGGTACCCCAAGTCTTACTTTATCCGGCAGCACCTGTAAGGTTGTACCAATTCTTGAAAACGCATAAGCTTTTTCATTTCCCGGAATGCCTCGATGACCTGGTACCCAGCAAAGCTGAATTGTAAACTGTCTGGCCATTTCGTTAAGAAATTTGCGGCAGTTTATTACAGTCGTTTATTACATGTTGATTTCAGAAATTTTAACGCCGCCTGACTATCTAACAGTATGCGTAATTGTTTTACAGTAAACGCTTCTATTCAGCATAGTCAAGGCTTTTTGGATTGTCATAATTTCAGCTCGAAAGACGCTAGAATTGTCTGGTAGTTGGAAATTGTGACTGATATTCAAATCTTCTGAGAAGACTTCGCATCCTACACTTCTGTTAATTTTTTGAACCATCCGTGTAGAACTGTACTCCTCGAATGTCATCACTGATTTTGAGTTCCAACTGTCACGGTTTTGTATACTCGTCAAGTGAGATTTTTCAAAGAAGTAAGTTGGGAACGTGGTAATCCACCAAAACAGGAATCGACTTGATTTTTGATATCTGAGTGACCTCCTCGTGAATTGATGCACTGGGAATCTTAATTATTTAAACTTAATTTTAATCAGCTTTGCGGCTTCAAATTAGATTAAGCATAATATCCAATGCCGCAGAAGGCGTTGTAATTAAAGAGCCACTAATACATAGTGAGGCAATTCTTTTAACACTAGCCTTGCGGTTGACGTCTTTGTCTGGCTTAACTTCCTGTCAAGACGTAGACCCAGAAATTTCGCCGTATCGCTAACGGAGGATTATAAATGTGTTAAGAATAATTTTCCAATTTAAGTTTTTCAAATTTAAAATTTGGTAATTTTATGAGTATGGGAATAAGTAAAATAAAGTTATATTTTCAAATTTTCTATTTAACAAAACAACAATGGTTAAATGTTCCTTTGTAACATTTAAGGTTTTTTTTTTTTTATTTTTAATAATGTGTTATAAGTTATCGTTACAAATATCAATTTCCTTAAGGTGCCCTGCATTTTAAATTCTTTGTGATCTTTAATGAAAAATATAGGGCGTTATAATAATATATTCCATTATTATTATTATTATTGTTTTTTAAAAAAATTATAAAATATTAAAAATATTCATTTATTGCTCCGAATGAAATTTTTAAGCTTTAAATAACTTATTTACATAGTGATAGATGCTTACATATAAAATATATATAAAAATATATTTATTATTTCTTTATTAATTTTAATACATGATAATTTATCTTAATTAAGAGCAAAGAAGAAGAGAGGAACAGAAAACCTCTTTCAACTATAGAAGAAAACCTATTTCGACTTCTAACTTAACTAAACTATAACTTAAAGCAATAAGAGAAAATTTTGAATATAACATCAAAATGATTAATTAAATAAATTTCTTTTTTCTTACGATTTTCAGAATCATTACTTCTAATAATTAAATATGACAATTTTCTATTTATAATTATATTTTCGATTGGTTTGACATTTGCAAAGGCATGGAATCTGGTAATAGAAAAAAGAATAGAAATAAAAAAAAAAATTACAATTTAAATACATTGTTGGATAACGAAATAAACCAATTTACAATAAGTTTTTTTAATAAATATTATAAAAAGAAAATTGGTTTTTCAGTATTATAAAAAGAAAATTGATTTAGCAAAATGAATCACATAACATTTGGAAAATTTCCACATTTTTGGAAGTATTTTATTTTAAAATAAAGTTTAAAAGTGTTTCTTTTTTTTTTTTTTGTGGAATACAAGAAAGGTTTAAATAAAAAAAAAAACTTTTTTTAAATTTTAATTTTTTATTTAATTTTAAATGAAATGTGTCAACACAGAAAATTTACAATGTTTCCATTTTTATATAACATTACAAGGTAACTTAAATATTTGTACTGTTTGTAAAGAATTTCTAAAGAGAAAATTATTTTATACTTTTAGATGCATGTAATAAAGTATTTCGAATATTTTTAATAATATTTTAGTATTTTTATTGAGAAAAATTGAGAAATTTATTTCTTTTTCTCTTTTTTCTATAACAAATCAATAAAGCAAAGAGTAGTACTGGTGTGTACATACATAACAAGCATATCTAACTTATGACGCAATGGCTGAGAGTTCGCCAGCTTAATAGTTGAAGGGTGTTGGGTTAAAATCTCGGTTAAGTTATATGACATATTAGTAATTTATATCATAATATAAAATAAATAAATAACTCTTGTATAAAATAATAGATGCCGCACAAAAAGTATAATGTTTGTGTTTCATAATCTTCATATTCTAATGACTAATGAATTATTAACGGCTAAGTGAAAATAAAAAGTGAAGAAATTAAAGCTTAGACTGATAAATGTAATAATCGATTCAATACTGGATACTGCCTGATGCTTCTTAAGGAGTGAAAGGCAAAAAAAAAAAAAAAGAATACAATTAACAAAAATTTTTTTTACTTTAAAAGTTCAATGCGGGTGGGTTTATTAGTCAAATTCTAATATAACAATGAATTTTATAAATTTTATACAGCTAATCTCCATTTAGTTTCCTAAATTTTTTGCAAATCTCTGAAATTAACAAAATAAAAAGAACAGTACTGGCTAAATGAAAGAATTTTGTTTCCTGTACAATATATACATCAAATTTTAATAAAGTTACAATTTTTTTCCTAATCTTTTAAGTTTTTTTAATAATAAAAGCTTTAAAAATTATTAATAAAGGCAAAATAAGTAGTTTAAAATCAATGTAATGATGAAGAATTTATCATGAAAATTTGATTTTGATACAGTTCTGATTAATATTCAAAAAGGCAATTATAGAGAAAACTGAATTTTACAATAAAATTAAAATATTTTCTAATAATCTGAAACATAAAAATTTCACCATTTATTGTGAATAGGTACTACAGAGTAGACAGAATTATATAATTATATATATATGTACACCTTTTTCACTTTAAGAAAAGGGATTTCCATTTCTTAAGAAAAAAGGAATTTCTACTTTAAGTAAAAGTTTTTTTTTCTTTAATGGAAGTAATTTCATTTTAAGCTCAAATTTTTCTCTTTAAGTGCACGTATTTACCTTTCAAATTCAAATTTTTGTGTTTACGTAGTTTGTTATTAAGTAATTATGTACATATATATACAGACTTATAATTATATATGTATATACATTACTCTTTGAAAAATTTCAGACAGGTTTCAAGGAATATATACAAAAGTTTTTTTTGTTTTTTCTTAATTTGAAACAATTTACTTTCAATCAATCAAAACTTTTATTAAAATAATATTAATTTTATGCATTTAAAAAGAAAAACTTGTTCTAAATGAAAATTATTTGCAATTAAAATTGAAAAATTAGATTAAGAAAAAAAATACTTGCACTTAAACTGGAAATACTTTTTCTTAAAGTAAAAAAAGTAAATTTATTAAAAATAATTTTATGTTTTCTATAAACATTAATTTTATTTAGTTATGTTAGAATTTTATTTTTTAAAAACGATATAAAAATATCTTTTTCATTTTGTTCCAAAAGTTAATTTCAAATTAAATGATTTAAAATTAAATTGAATGATTTAAAAAAAAAAAAGTAAAAGCATCAAAAGAAGATTAATTTATTAAAAAGAAAAATTTATTAAATATATATACAAATTTTTTGATAAAATACCTATCTATCAAATAGCTTTAAACTAATTTAAAATGTTAAAAAGAAAAATTTTTGAAAAATGTTTTTTATCAGAAAAACAGAAAAAAAAAATATTTTCATTAATCATAAAAAAAATTTTTTTTTCTTTTTCAAAAATTTATCTTATAAAACATATTTTCTCTTAAAATATTTCGTCTTATTCCACATTTTTTTTTAAACAGTGTTCGGCATAAATTTTTAGGTTTAAATTAAAAATTTTTTAAAAAAACGAACTGCAAAAATAATTTTTTTTTTTTTTTTAAGTTACTCTCCTGCCACATAAATGTGGCAAAGAAATTCCCTTTTCTTTCCAGATGTGGTTGAGAGGCAATAAATGTGGCTGGAGAGCCTATGGTAAAGGAGCGAGAATTATTTTATATCTCAGTGTTTATAGTGTATTTTATTTATACGCTCTTACACACTAGGCCACCCGAGGCCCTCAAAATTTTTATATTTTTGATTTTTCCAACGTTTATAAAACTAAAGGAAAGGAAATAAGTTTCTAGTTTCTACTGAATTTCTTAGTAAACCAATTGTTTTTTGTATTTATATACAACATTTTATATTATATACACTTCCAGTTTTCTGTGCACAATCAAATGAAAAGTTGAAGTAATGATTATAAAAGATGATATACATATAACAATAATTCCTTTTGAGTATAATTTTAATAAAAATTACGATTGTTTTCAGTACAACTCCAAAAAATATCTAATACATTTAAAGCCTGAACTGAATTTAAATCACTTGAAAATTTTTACTGCTTTATCTTTTTTATTTTTTTTTATTTAACTGGTTATTAGAAATAAGTTGAGTATAACTGTACTTAAATAAGTTATCTGTTAAAATGAAGTCAACTGTTTTCCTTATTTTGGAATGAAAATTAAAAATTTTTGAATTTTACTGTTATTTATTTTGTTAGATAAAATTTAATTTATTTAGATAAAATTTTAGCAAAAAAAAAAATCAAATATGACGTATCTTTATGACATAAACTGTAGGTAGCTGTATATGATTGATATTATATTATTAACAATATACAAAATAGCATTAGCTATATAATGAATTTTAATATAAACAAGGAATTATTAAGAATATTGAGGACTAACTAAGTAAGTACCTACATTATGCGCATATGTATATTAAAAAATCAAGTCAGTATGTAATTTTTCTTAAAAATTTCAGGGACTTTTTTAATTTTTAAGGAAATCTCATTTAAATAAGAAAATGCGTTTAGATATTATATTAAAATGTATTTATAAAGATTAAAACTATACATTTCGTCTTTAAAAAAATTTGTTGTATGAGCCCATGCTCTCCAGATACATAATATGTAGAAAAATAGCAGAATTATTAATTTTTTTTTTAAGGTTTGTTTTACAATCTCCTTGATTTTGTTTTTCTTTTTTCTTGATTTTCCATACATTTTTCAAAAAAATATCTGTCAAACAAAATCCACATAGTTCTTGATTTTTTGAAAATCACCTCGAAAAAAATGGTGGAGTCAAAGTTTATTTCAAAGTCTAGTAAAGTTAATATTCTGTCTTCACATCCTTGTAAAGAAACCTAAAGATTAGAAGAAACCTTTCCTTAAAGATAGTTGATATTTTCTAATTAAATATTGTGATACTAATTATAAGAATCCACTGAGTTTTGATTTCTTCTATTTTAGAAAAAGTCTTAAAAATCTTGTTATAATTTTGTATTTTTGACAGGAAAAATTTTCATACGATGGCAATGGATGGAGAAGTTAAATCTATTCCTTTCACTAGGCTTTCATAATTATATAACTTTTTTTAGAAAACTTTTTTCAATATAGAAATTACTAAATCCATTAGACTCTCATAATATTTATATCTCAATTTTAACCCTTTGCTTTAAAAACATATTATAAATCGATGACTGCACATAACATATTATATATATTTAAATGGGTAAATTTCATAAAAAAAATTGCAAATATAAAAAATACAAATATACATATAAAAAAAATAAAGTTCACATTAATTATTAATTTTTAAATAATGTGTTTTTTTATTTTATTCGGTTGAACGTTAGGATATTTTATAAAATTTAAAAAAATGTTTCGGTGTTAATGATCTGGATAAATTTTTTAAGTTGGCAAATCCTATTGACATATAAAACCACTTGTAACGAATAGCATTACTAAAATTTTTAAACCTAGATAAAATCCAGATAATTATGTGGGTTTTGAGTTATCATTTTATTGTCATATTAAATTTCAGACCTAGACCATAAACCCGCCGAAACAAAAGAACACAGCTAATAACACATTTTTGGGTTGATTTATAAATTTATTGTACAATTAATAAATTAAGTTGTGTGTTATGAAGATTCCAAAATATTAAAAAATAGAATATATTTTTATTCCGATTACATTTCATTGAAGATCATCAAATTATTTATTTATTGTTTTATATTTTTCTTATTTAAAAATTTATGAAAAATGCCCCCCACCTTTAACAAATTTATTAAATTGTATTATAAGAGTTTCCTTGAAATTGTAATCATTTTACAATTCAGATCTGAAACATTAATAAGTTTCATTTTAAAACAAACGTCATTTATTTATTTTTGTTTTTTAAATAAATTTTAAAAAAGTACTATATATATTTGTCCATATAAATATTAGCAGAATGCAACAAAAGCTATAGTAATAGCAGGCTTTATTTCTAAATTAAATTGAGAAATAAGGCCTAATTCCCGAAATTTCCGTTTAGGTTTTATTTCTCATTCTAATTGGATATAAAAGCTATAGGTTTTAATTCCAATTCCAAAATTTTTATTTTGGAAAAAAATCTAGGAGAATTGAATATATGTATATATATATGCGCGATTATGAATTATGGTGTATAACCTTGATTTTGTAGCCCTTATTCCTTCAAAACTATTTTTTTTCATAAAAATGTCGAAATTTCACTATGAGGTCTAAAAATTAAAAATTAAATAAGTTCGAAAAGAAATGAGGTTAATTAGGAGACATTTTCAAAATCAGGATTACCTCTTTTTCCAGAATATTTATAAATATTTATAATAAATCCCTTCTAATTCAGAGTCCATAATATATGTATATGTTTTTTAAAAAGGGGCAATCCTGATTTTACAACAAACTCTAAATAACTGAACTAAGTTCGATAAAAATGTTATTAAATGAAAAAGTAAAATAAGTTCGAGAATGTTGAGTTTAATCGAAATTATTTCATTTTTAGCTTACCGTTCTTATTTCATTATTAAAAAAGATTGACTTTACGTCCCCCTTGTACAGGGAGTGAAATGTGCCAAAAAAAATAAATGAAAACACATTTTATTACTAAAATTAGCTGTGAAATATGGGAAATAAATTATGAAAGAAAAATATTAAAAATTATTATTATTAGAATAATAAGTTACAATTAGGCCTTATTTCCATTTGGAATGAGAAATAATACCTATTCGCGGAATTTCACGAATTAGGCTTTATTTCTCATTCCAAATGGAATTAAGTCCTATTAGGCCGTATTACTATAGGTTTTATAGTACTCTGTCATAAATATTATATTAAATTCTAAAATTCATTATTATTAATTTTTATTTTTTTTGTTATAATATTAATTATGTATATTAATTCTTATTTTATTATTTTTTTTCTCATTTTTAGATATCGATGACTATACATAACAATAATAATATCAATAGTAGTTCAAGAATCACTAAAAACAACAAAATTAAATTTTAAAATCAATAATATTATTGAAAGTCATCATTATCATCAACATCGATATTAAAAGTGCAATCGATTCATTTTGAAATGCATTTTTAATATTGAAATAAAAACTGAAAGAAGAAATTGAATCCGGAAGTAAAGGAGAAAAACAAAAAATAAAATCATCACTAAAAAAAAAAAAAAATATATAAGAATTAATAACATTAAAAAAAAAAAAAAGAAAAGAAAATAACATTATTATTATTTACTTTATTTTGTTATACAATATGATATATTAAAATTGAAATATTATTTCAAAGTATATAAAAAAAAAAAAAAAAAAAAAAAAAGAAGAAAAACAAAAACAAAAAAAAGGAAACCAGTGCCATCAATATTATTAAAATAAAAAGCAGTATAACTTTATCATTATTATCATCATCATTATCATCATCATCATCATTTATTAGTTACTAGGAAAGAATTTTATAATTTTTTTTTTGTTTTTAAAATTTCTTTTTTTTTCACGAAAATAAAAAAATTTTCTATTTTAAAAATAAAAATAAAATCAAATAAATAATTCATAAAAAAAATATTAATATTAATATTACAATAAAAAAATACACAAAATAAAAACAAAAACAATTTCAAATTAATAATATTATCAAATAGCACTGAAAAATAACCAAACCAATCTACTGTGAAAAAGAATATAGCAACAATTCATTTAAAATATTATTAATAACAATTTAATAAATATAAAAACAAAAATTAATACTTTAAATTACATAACTATAAAAAAAAAAAAAAAATAGTTAAATTTAATAAATAAAAACAGAAAAAAAAGAAAAAAAATATCCACATCAAAAAATAAAATTGAAATAAATAATATAATAAATAAATAGAAATAAATAAATGAATATAACTATTTAAGTAATAATAAAATAAAAAAAAATAAATAAAAAATTACACATCATTACTTTTAGATGCATTAAGCTTAAAGAGTCCCTCCAGCTTATGAAAAAATAAGAATTGGTAGGTAAAATTATAAACTAATTTAGTAATGTGTTATAAAAATTATAAAAATATATTTTCTTTTTTTTTAAATTTTCATGAGAGAAGTGATCTCTCATTTTTCTATAATTTTCTGGATAGGGTTTTCTTTATTTTTTCTCTTTCTAATTTTCTTTTTCAATTTTTAATCTTTTTTAATTAAACTTCTAACTTTCTTAAGTAAAAATGAATGGATTCTGATTAGATATCTGTATCTTATATAAGATATTTTTTTTGCTCTCACTATTTTATCAACTACTAATGTATACTATATATTTATTATATATATAATAAATATAAAATATTTATTTATAAAAACAATGTAAAGTATATTAATAAGTATATATTAATAAAAAAAAAAGATTTATATTAATATTTATTAATAAAACAAAAAAAAAAAAAAATAGAATTCATTCGACCATTTTTACGGCCGGCCAGCTCGTTAATTTTAAATAAAAATAAAAAAAAAATTTGGATATAAAATCCAGCTTTTTTCATGTTTTCAACAATTTTATTGTTAAACAAAAATTTAAAATATGTACATACATATCTATTTAAAAAACATTTAAGGAAACAAAAAAAAATTATATTGTTGTTGGAACAGAGGATTTTTTTTTTTTTTTTTGTTTTAAAATATAATCTGACTAATTAATCTTTAATCAACAGAAATTAAGAAATCAAGAAATTAAATATGTATATATTTTTTAATAATTTCAATTCAATTTTTCTAGATTTAGATTTTAGAATAATCGAAATTATTTAAAATATTCATAATCATTTAATTTTGCATACATTATTATCTAAAATTTTTATGAAATGTAAAAAGTATAGAATTTCAGTCTATTTAAAACAACATTTGCCGAGTTTATATCGTACCAAATTTAACTAGAGCTACTAACATCAAAACGAGTTTGACAATTGTAGTAAGTATTTTTACCGTAATTAGCCACAAATGTCAAAGGTAGTAATTTGATAAGAAAACATTTTGATTGCATATATTTTGGAAAATTATTTTATTAATAAATAAAAATTATTATTAATGGAAAATTATTAATATTATTAAACAAAAAAAATTACTTTTAAAGAACTTATTTTAATTTCGATTTCACAGCAACTTATTTTAATTTCGATTTCACCAATTATGACATTTGTAGCAATAAAGTTATGTGTTTATACCGTTGTGATGTGTTTATACGTAACTCTACCTATATTTAGCTTGAGCTAAATACTTTCAGCTAATTTAGCTAGCTAGAGCTAAAAAAATGTGGAGTTTATACCGTTGCTACAAACGTCAAACCATTTAACTCTAGTTAAATTAGCTGCAGTATAAACGCGGCAATTGTCTAATAAAAAAATTCCCAATAGAGCACTTTTAATGCTATGATTTTATGATATGTACTTTTAATGCAGTTGAAAATGGAATAAAAATTTACAATAATTTTCAGTATTATTTAAAATGACGAGAGAACATTTTTTTTATGGATTTTTACATATTTTTTCGAATGCAATAAAACTGAACAATATGAACTTTAATCTTTTTCAAACAAAAACTGTGACTTCATAGGTTTTATTTGATAAGTGAAGTTTTGAGTTCAAGCTCATTAGTCGTTATATCATCGTTGTATAAACTTTGTAACTATAGACTTTACTTTCTAATTATATAAATCTATAATCTATCTATCTATAAATCTAAAATCTATTCGTGGGGAAGATTTTTAATTTTTTATCATATTTAGGTATTAGGAATATAAGTAATATGATATAATTTTATTCTAAAATAAATCACAGCTAACATAAAATTTTAGTATATTATAAAAACACATTCAATAAAAAATATAAATTTTAAAAGATAACTGAAAAATAATTTACTTTTGACACAATAAATCTTTTATAATAATTTTTAAAGCTGAAAAAAAAAAATAAAATAAAATCATTATTATGTCCATTACTAAAACTGTTTAAAATTCTTTTTAAATATTTTATTCAGTATTCATATGGACTAAATAAAAATATCTCTTATCCTCTTAAAAATACTATTAATAATTAGTAGTTTTTAATAAAATAAGATATACATTAGTTTTATTCTAATTCGATGGAACACGAAAGAAAATTTTCTATAGGTTTTTTTTTTTAATCATAAGTTGATATAAAATTAATTCAACGTCCATTACTAAAACTATTTAAAATTTTTCTTAAATATTTTAAATAGCATTCAAATGGGCAATAATAAATATACAATTTATATATTCCTCTTAAAAATACTTTAAAAATAAGTAATTTTTAATAAATTATAAATTACATTTAAATCATATAACGTGGGCATGGTCATATTTTTAGTAACGAAGAAAAATTTATTTCGCATTTTTTTTAAGTTTAACTGAATTTTTATATTTTTTTTAAAAACATTTTGTTTTTGTAGTATAGCTGAATAGCTGAATATACAACTTGAATTATTTAAATGCAAACTAGATAATATGAAAATTAATTAATACAATACTAAAGTTATTTTTAAATCTTTATTATACTTTTCAAAATAAAAAATAGTTTTTAATTAAAATAAACAAATGTTTACATTTGCAAAAATATTAAAATTTTATAATCGGAATTCCCTTAAATCCATATTTCAAAAATTTAAATGGGAATATGAGGCCTCGGTGGCCTAGTGGTAAGAGCGTATAAAATACTATGTAAACACCGAGGGAGTGTGGTTTTCAATCCCACACACGTCGTAAGAATTTTTCCCCCTTACGACATTTCAGCCACACCTGAACAGGAAAGGCTGTCTAATTTCCTGTCTCCAAATTTATATGGCAGAGAAATGCAAAAAAAATGGGATTAAAATATTTACATCTATACCGATAGAAAAAATTTAATGCAGTTTATATTTTGAAAGGGTATATTTGACATATATAACTTCGAAAGATTTCTTGAGTATTTGTCATTATAATAAGTAGTTAAAGGTGATGAGTATTGTAAAAAAAAAGTAATCTAAATTTGAATTTAAATAGATAAAAAAAATTATAATAGAATTACTTACTTAATACTTAATTACTTTCTGTGAATTACGCGTATAATAAAAAAAAATATAAAATTACGGCGAATTTTAACCTTTAAATTTAAAAATTCTGCAATTTTATTATTACTAAACTAAGATATTTATTTTGTAAATTTTTATAGTGAAAAATTCAGAAAAAATTTTTGAATACTTTAACATTCAGCTAAAACAAACGCTTCGCCAGAACGATAAAAATGCTTTACGATCATATTATCTACTGTACATCATTCTAATACGAAATTTGGATATTACCGAATATTAATATCTGTTAAATTCAATAAATTTAATTTCTTTAAAGTTTTGCTCTTTTTCTTAAATAACTGGTCCATTACTAATTAAAAATGTATTTTAATAAGATAATAAGATTTAATTTTTTTCCTTAGCTTACATATCACTTACAGAAAATCTACGAAACGGTTTCTGCAATATTATCACTAAGGGTATTCACGAGTTGGTGCAAAGTGGTCTTGCACAAGTCCCAAATTTTGCACCGTAGCATATTTCAATTTTTTGACAGTTAAAGTGCACAATTTGTTGTTGTTTTCATGTATAAAAAAGTGCAAAATTTTGCAAAACTATGCAAGACCTTAAACCCTATTGCATATTTGCGCAAGACCAATGCAAAGTTTATTTATATATTTTTTGTAAGCTCTATATTAGATAAAAATTTAAAAAATGCCTAAAAAAAAGTGGAAAAAAAATTATTTCTGATTATTTATTAAGTCAAGCATATGAAGGTAAGCATATTAAATTTTTATGTAAACAAAACAAGCACATCAACGTTATTTGACAGTTCAATAAAAATTCATGCTAGGGTTGTTCACGAGTTGGTGCAAATATGTGCTAGGGTGCAAAAAAAATTTGCACTTTTGCACCAACTCGTGAATACCCTTACTGTATATCTAATACGAATATGCATTTTGTATATTACAGAATATTAATATCTGTTATACTTAGTCTTATAGAAATAAAAATATTATTAAATTCAGTAAATTTAATTTTGCTTAATTTTTTAATAGCTTAAGATATAATTTAATTTTTAAAGTTCTTTAAGGTTGAGTTTTAATAATAACTGTCCATTACTAAAATTGTTTAAGATTTATTTTAAATATTTTATTCAGTATTCAAAATGGACTAAATAAAAATATCTCTTATCCTCTTAAAAATACTATTAATAATTAGTAATTTTTAATAAAATAAGATATACATGAACTTTATTTCAATTATAGGACGTTTTCATAAAGTAAATCGGATCATACGAACCGAAAACTATCACAGCATACAGACAAAATTTCATGATTATACACTCAGATCACACTCAGATCACTCGAATTTAATAAATGAATAACACACTACACCGAGTTGAATTTCTTTATAAGTACTAAAAAGAAAATTATTTAATTTATTATCTGTTTATTTAAAAATTTATGTTATTTATCTACACATTCAGCAATCATAATTTAAATAAATTTTAAAATATATAATTTTTTCAACTTTGAAAAACCCGACATTTATCCTTTTTAAATTTTGACTGATAGTAATTTGCCCCACATGCTGCTATCATGCTCTAATCGTACTCTGATTAAAAAAATAAAAACAATTGTTATACTTTGAGTTCTCCGAACTTAAAAAATTAACACCATTTTTTTGACAGATTGTGCTGTGCTTCGATTTATTTATGAAAACGTTCATTTATAAATTATTACCTATAAAATTAATTTAACGTCCATTACTAAAACTATATAAAATTTTCGTAAATATTTTAAATAGTATTCAAATGGACAATAATAAATATACAATTTATATATTCCTCTTAAAAATACTTTTAAATAAGTAATTTTTAATAAAATATAAATTACATTTAAATTATTATACTTTTCATAGATTTCAAGAATTTGTTGTATACTTTTTTCATATATTAATTTACATTCCTACAAACTTTCACAAACTAAATATGCCTACATTTTGTACTAAAAGTATAGGTAAATGGCACAATTTATTGGCACAATGTATTTACAAAACGGATTGTTAAAGCAAAAACGTTTGAGAAAATTTATTATAATATTGAAATAATATTAACTAAACTTATTTAAAAATAAAACTAGGTTTAATTTTAAAAGGCTTAAGGTTTAATTAATAAATTAAAATTTTTGAAATAACTGTCCATTACTAAAACTGTTTAAAATTCTTTTTAAATATTTTATTCAGTATTCATATGGACTAAATAAAAATATCTCTTATCCTCTTAAAAATACTATTAATTATTAGTAATTTTTAATAAAATAAGATATACATTAGCTTAACTAGGTTTAATTTTAAAAGGCTTAAGGTTTAATTAATAAATTAAAATTTTTGAAATAACTGTCCATTACTAAAACTGTTTAAAATTCTTTTTAAATATTTTATTCAGTATTCATATGGACTAAATAAAAATATCTCTTATCCTCTTAAAAATACTATTAATTATTAGTAATTTTTAATAAAATAAGATATACATTAGCTTTATTCCAATTCGATGGGGTTCTAAAGAAAATTTTCTAAAGATTCTTTTATCATAAATTGATATAAAATTAATTCAACATCCTTTACTAAAACTGTATTACTTTTATTCAGTATTTCTGCAAAACTATATAACAAATATTTTGATTATATTAAAAATAATTTTAACGTAATTATAAATATATTATGTTATTCAGTATCATAAATTTGTCTACAAAATTTAAGTAAGGTAGAATCGCCCATTACTGGCATATTAAGATTTTTTTTCGAATGTTATTTACAAAATTTATTTTGAAATTATAATTCTAATAAAAAATTTTTTAATTATTATCATTATTTACTATAGAATTAATTACATAGTTCTTAATTAGATTTTTTAATGTTTTTTAAACAAAAGTAAAATCTTCGCTGTGATTTAGTTGTGATTGACTTAGTTTGGAAATTGTAAAACCATTATTAACTGCATATATTAATAGTATACTTCCACTTTTATTTCTGAATAGAGTTATCGTACTTTATTTCATGTTTATTGTAGCATTATACATAAGTAGTTATTTACATATTTATTTATTTTTTCCATTTAAAAACAGCAAGATATTTATTTTTATAATTAATAATGAAATGGATCACTCGTTTTGTATATACCAGTGATAAGAATTGCTAAATTTTAAAGTCAATTTATTACCGGTAATACTGGTATATGTAAGTAATAGACGTTGTATATTTTATGATAATCCTATTATCGGCTTGTTTTTGGATAGAAAAAAATTTAAAAATATATAATTTATAAAAAAAATTCAAATTTTTCTATATTATACAAAATCTTAAACAAAACTTAAGAAAATATATAAAAATTTTAACTCATTATAGAGCTTCCATTCAACTACACTAAATACATTTTCATTAAATTTTTCACTCATAGTATTATGTTTGGGATTACAATTTATATTATACCTAATAATAAAAAAAAAAAAAACAATAAATAAAAAATTACACGCCAAATTTAACCGATAATATACGTTATATGCTGATCATAGGCATCCTTACCTTATTATATCATAAAAAATATGGAAATTTCTATTTAAAAATATCATCATTATTTAACGAATATTTTAAATGTCAATTATAATATCTATAAAAATTGTTACTTTATAATAAAACAATAAATTTAATCAATATTATATAAAAAAAATAAAAAAAAATAGTTGTAAAATATATATACGTATGTATGTGTATATAAAAACAAAAAAAATAATAAATTCAATTTTGGTTATGTTAGCATCATCATCATAACACCCACTTATTTTATTACATATAAACCAGTACTCGAAAGTGTTTAAATTTTATTTTTTTTTAATTACAATAACATAACCAATGGCGGTTTTTTTTTTTTTTAATAAATTTTTATCACGGACAGATTTTTTTTTTTTTTTTTAGGTATTTTAATAAATTATTTCTCCCTTCAAAATGTAATTTATTCAATTTGTTGCGGAGAAAAATGTTTATAAACATTTTACTTTTTTTTTTATTTTTTTTGTTTTGATATCAATAATAATGAACAAAATATGAATCATGGTCCATGGCCAATGACTTTTACCAGCTTTTTACTAGATATAACATTATTTAGATTCTTACAACTTACCATATACCTATAAAAATATTTAATATAACATAATACGTATAGTTATTCCTTTGACCACTAATACAATATACCTATATCAGAATTTTTTATTAAATAATAAAGTGTTATAAAATTGAAATTATAATTTTACGGACCGACTTGTGGGGCTATCAAAAATGTTTACAAAATAATTACCATTCATTATTTATAATTACTTAAATAAAATATTGTTTCCGGACAGTCTAATTATAATATTATTATCTAAAATGTTTTATTAAATTAATTTTATAATTTTTATATTCTAAGTAAAAACAAAAAAAAAATTTTATTTATAAATAATATTAATTAATTTTTTCTTAATTTTAAATTATATTTTCAGGTATTTCTATAAAAAAAAAAAAAAAATTTCAAAGAAATATATCGAAAAACACTAGAATATATAAAAATAGCAAGGATAATATAAAAAAATAATAATTTAAAAATAAAAAAAAATAAAAATAATCATTTTTTAACAAAAAAAAAAAAAAATTAACAGTTATTAATTTATTTTCTATCTCATCATATGCATAAAAATAGAATATAAATATCTTATTGAAAAACAAAAATAAATAATTTTGTTTATATAAAACAAAAAAAAAAAAAAATAATTAAAATATTAAATAGAAATTCAAAAAAAAAAAAAAACCAGATTTGAAAATATATAAGAAAACATAAAACTCATCAAAAAAAGAAAAACAAGAAAAAAGAAAACAAAAAATATTGATAATAAATAGAAAAAAATGTCTTCGGCAACATTTGTTGATCGAATTGATCCCTTTGCGAAACGCTCCCTTAAAAAGAAAAGTAAAAAATCTCAAGGTTCCTCCAGATATAGAAATTCTCAAGATGTTGAATTACAGCAATTACCTCCATTAAAATGTAAATAAAAAAAAAAAAACAAGAACAAAATATTTATGTTTTATTTTATATAAAATAATTTCTAATAAATCATTTTTGTTTTTTTTTTGTTTTAGCTGAATGCTCCAGTTTAGAACAAGAGGAGCTATTTATACGAAAATTACGACAATGCTGTGTATCATTCGATTTTATGGATCCAGTATCGGATTTAAAAGGAAAAGAAATTAAAAGAGCTGCTTTAAATGATTTATCAACTTATATAACACATGGAAGGGGTGTCTTAACGGAACCAGTTTATCCAGAAATAATTAGAATGGTAAAATATTTTTTTTTTTTTTTTTTTTTGTTAATCTATGATGCATTTATATATCAAGTTATTAAAATCAAAGTTTTGTCAATTGATTGACAATATGCCACCTTTTTTAACAAAGAGAATAAATTGCATGTTTTTAGTTGTAAAATTTATATATGTATGTATATTAAATATAATTGCCCTTGGTGTTGTATCGTATCGGTAATTGTTTAGATAAGCGAGAGTTAATATATTAATGCTAGATTCATTGTTTCGGGTATGTAATTAATTATGTAACACGAAAAAGGAATCGTTTTTGTATCATTAAAAGAGTTACGTTTTCGAATGGAACAAAAAATTAAAAGTGTTTATTAGGAAATAAAATAGGTTTATTTTTTTACTTTATAAGTTCATTATAATGTATATAAACATTATATATTTTCATTGTCTTACAAATATTTTTTAATATTTATTATTTAACTATTTCACATTCAAATAATATTTAAAACAATAAGTGTCAAAATTTAAATTTTGCAAAAAAAAAAAGTATGATACACAAAAATCGTTTCAAAAGCAGTTCATGTGCGGTTCAAGCGTTACATTTATGTAATAAAAATGTAACGCTTATATTCAGTTTCAGATGAAAAAAAATAATATTGTTAGTGAAAAGGCAAGGCGTGCGTTTTAGTACCGCAAAATTTGTTACGTTTTTTTTCTAAAGTATTTTTAAAGCCCAAAATATAGACCTGACGAAACATAACCAGACTAGTAAAAACACGAAAAAATATATGTCATATAAAAGGGAGAAATGTCACATAGAGTCCTACGTAAAAAGATGCCATTATGTTTTATCTTCGTAAAAAGTTTTGTTTATAGTCGCTTTGAATAATATTTTTTTTTTTACAAATTTTATATAAAAATTTTATTTTTGCAATCAAAGTTATTTTGCACATCTTTTTATTAGCCTTTCATGTTTCTCCATTTAAAATATAAGTTAAATCTGATAAATAACTACTAATAATTACTATTTAGAAATTTAAACAAGCATACGATTTTATAATTATTACGTTTGTATTTTTCATTTTTGTTTGTTACTCGTTAACATTTCGCGAAAGAAACCGTACGAAAATATTACGTTTTTTATAGTCTCGTCACGTCTATTTTGGGCTTAGCGTTAGAGGGGTTTTATGAAAAAATAAAATTTATTACGCTTCAATAAATTTTTTTTTAATTATATCGTAAAAATGATGACAGTCTGAGGAAAAAGTGCCGCATTTAATGTTAATTTTTTATTTCGAGAGAGAGAAAAAACTGCCTCAAAGTTTAAAAATGAGTTAATCCAATTTTTCATAAAAAAAATATGCGGATAATCAAGCAATGAATCCAGCTTGAATTGTAGATTTGAATAATATAAGTAAATATACCAAATATACCCTTTTTGAATTGAAAATATTGTACCTACTTAGTGTTTTTTCTATTTACGCCGTAAGATAGTTTTTTTTTTATATAGAAAATTTCACATCCGGTTGTATAATTTAATTACATAATATAATTCAAAAATTTACTAATATTTACAGTATAATAATACATATTATGATTTGTTTTGGTTTTTTTTTTTTTTTTTTTTTAGATATCCTGCAATTTGTTTCGAACACTGCCGCCAAGTGAGAATCCGGATTTTGATCCAGAAGAAGATGATCCAACGTTAGAGGCTTCATGGCCACATTTACAATTAGTTTATGAAGTATTTTTGAGATTTTTAGAATCTCAAGATTTTCAGGCAACTATTGGAAAACGTGTGATTGACCAAAAGTTTGTATTACAAGTAAGTAAAAAAATATCCTTAGAACTTTTTACAAAAAAAAAAAAAAAAAATTTTATTTTAATAAATTATATTTTCTTGTGTTTTTTTTAGTTATTAGAGTTATTCGATTCTGAGGATCCAAGAGAAAGAGATTTTCTGAAAACTGTACTACATCGTATTTATGGAAAATTTCTAGGTTTACGTGCTTTTATACGAAAACAAATTAATAATATATTTTTGCGTTTCATTTATGAAACAGAACATTTCAATGGTGTTGGAGAACTTTTAGAAATTCTTGGAAGGTAAAATATATCTTTTTTTTTTAATTAATTATTAAATATTGTATTTTTAAAATAAATATATTTTTTTAATTTAATTTTTTGTTTTTTTTTTTTTTTTTAGTATAATTAATGGGTTTGCATTACCATTAAAAGCTGAACATAAGCAATTTTTGGTTAAAGTTTTATTACCATTGCACAAAGTAAAATGTTTGTCACTATATCATGCTCAGTTAGCATATTGCATTGTACAATTCCTTGAAAAGGATGCATCACTTACAGAACCAGTTGTAAGGGGTTTATTAAAATTTTGGCCAAAAACATGTTCACAAAAAGAGGTTATGTTTTTGGGTGAAATTGAAGAAATATTAGATGTAATTGATCCACCGCAATTTGTTAAAATACAAGAACCATTATTTAGGCAAATTGCGAAATGTGTATCGAGTCCTCATTTTCAGGTAAAAAAAAAATTCATATTTTTAATAACAAATTAATAATAAAAATAAATAACATATTTGGTAATTATTTTTTTAAACCATTAAACCATAAAAATAAAATATTTTCTTTTTATAAAGATTAAAATGTTAACATTTAAAAAAAAAAAAAAACAATTAAATTTAAATGAAGAATAATTGTAAACTATTATAAGTCCAATACTAAAACTAATTTCAATTTATAAATATTTTGATTAGTATTCAAATGGACAAAATCAATTTCAACTTTTATTCCTCTTAAAAATGCTTTAATTATCCTCAGTAATTTTTAATAAAATAAAAGTAACATTTGATTGTAAAATCTAATACAGATGTAAGATTTTAAAAATGGAACAGTCGCCTAAATTTATACTATTATTATAATATCTTAGACGGAATAAATAGGAAAATTAAAAAAAAAAACTAATTAAATTTTAATAATTTAACTGAAAAAATTTGAATGAATATATAAATACATATATTTTTAAGGTTGCTGAGCGAGCTTTATATTTATGGAATAATGAGTATGCAATGTCACTCATTGAAGAAAATAATGCTGTTATAATGCCAATAATGTTCCCAGCACTTTATCGAATAAGTAAAGAACATTGGAATCAAACAATAGTTGCTCTCGTTTATAATGTTTTGAAAACATTTATGGAAATGAATTCTAAATTATTTGATGAATTAACGGCTAGTTATAAAGCTGAAAGGCAAAAGTAAGTTACAAAACCAAAAAAAAAAAAAAAAAAACAAATTATATTTATATATTTATAGTTTAACAAAAAAAAAAAAAAAGTAATTTATATAAATATAATTTATTTATAAACTTATATATATTATATATATTATAAATATAATTAGATAAATATTTATTAGTTTTATGATATTTTAGTTAAATAAAAATAAAAATCTAAAGTAAAAAAAGAGGCTAGCGTATTGGACATTTAAAGTATCCGTTCCGTCCATATAACCAAACATTTCTGTATGTTATTTATATTAAAAATTTTTGTTTTTTTTATTTTTATTTTATTTCATTTTTTAATTTTTAATATATTTTTTTTTTTTTTTTTTTTTTTCAAATTAAAAACAAAATCATTCATTTTATACATTTTAATCATATTTGGAAAAAATAAAAGAACAAAAAAAAAAAAAAAACATGTGTGAATACAAAAAGCTTGAATAAAAAATGAAGCGTTTTTTAATTGTTTGTTTTTTTTTTTCAAAATCTTTTTCAAAAAATATTGTTTGTGTATATTTTTGTTTTTCAACATTCATTTTTTAGGTTTATAATCTTTGTTAAATTGAAACAATAAGATTTTTTTTTAGGCTTATTCATAGAAAGAAGATGATTCAAAATCTTTTACTATAATAATTATTTAAAGTTTATGTTAAAAAAATAAATATAAAATACAAGAAAAGGAGAATTTTTTTTTTTTTTCTGTATAAATTTAATTTGATTCAATTTATAAAAATTAAATAATTATTTTGCATTTCCATTCATTACGTTTTTTTGTTTTTTTTTTATTAAATATTGTATTTGTAATTAATTTTTTTTTTTTTTTTTTTTAAGAGAATATTGTGTTCAAATTTGATGAGGTTTTTTTTTATTAAATTGATTATTTAAAAATATGTAAAATTAAATCATATTCTTTTTTCATTTAAATAAATAATTAAAAAATAAACAATTTAAGTTGTTTTAATTTTATGGCTAGTTGATATTAATTTTTTTTTTTTTTTTTTTTTAAATAAATAAAATTTTTAAAAAAGGAAATTTAAAAAAATATAGACGTGACAAAAAGTGCTTCATAATAAAATAATAATAATATGTTAAATGTTGTCATTAATTATAATTGTATTTTTAAATACATTAAAATTAATTTTATATTGTATTTCATTTTTATTTTTAAAAAATTATTTTATTATACATATACATAATATATTTTTATATAAATTTATTAATTCACTTATACCATGATAATCATTTATTTTACAAAAAATATGTTATTTATTTTTTTCATGAAATATTAAAATATAAAAATATTTAATAAAGTTTCTGGCCTCATCTAAAATCATTTTACATTTTTAGATTCATATTTTATGTTAAATTTTTTTTTTTTTTTTGAGATTTAGTTATATATATTTATTTTATTTTTTTTTTTTTTTTATTGTGTTTTGTTAATTCTTAAACTTTTATTTCAAATTCAATAATTTATTTTATAAAATTATACGATTTATTGTATTTATTTATTTTTATGCACGAATTTATTTATATGTATTGTGATATAAGCGTAAATATGCGACTTTAAAATATTCATTACATGTAATAAAAACCATATATGTATAATGTATATTCTATCTTATATTATTTGTTAAGTATTAAATTCGTTCTTTGTTACTTCAATTTGATATTCATTAATTAAAAAAAAAAAATTTATTATTCAATAATTAAAGTTAGAATTTTAATATAACATTTTAAGTTTCTCTTAGATTTAATTTCTCTTAATTACAAAAAAATAAATATTAATAAATTATTATATATTGAAACTCTTACTCGGAACTTTTAAAAAGCAATTTTTGGTATTAAGTTAAATTTTTCTATTATATTTTTATATATAAAAAATATTTATATTTATTATTTTAGTCAAACATATAGAGTTATTATTATTTCGTCAAAATTTACAAAAACTTCTCAAAAGTAATAAAAAATGTTAATTTTATAAGAGTTTTTCTATAAATTGTTAGTTAGAGTTCATTATAATCGCAAGAATTTCTAAATTATAAATAATAAAAGAAAAAAAAAATTAAATTTCTTTAAATTTTAAATGTTCTGTAATATTTTTTTTTAATTCTTCCTTTCATTCTAGAATTTCAGTATTTTTTTTTTTAATTTCCTGGTTGTTTTTTAATACTACATAATATAATATCTTTCTTTAGCTTTATTGTAGAAATTGTAAGCTTAATATCATTAAAATCATATTTTAAATATATACATATATATATATATATATATTTTTTTTTTCTTTTAAGTTTTCTTTAATTTTTTTTTTTTTTTTTATATATATAACATGAATAATTTTTGAAATATAATTACAAATAATTTTTTTTTTTTTTAAATATATAAAAGTAATATTTGTTTTAGATTTATATATTTTCTTTTTTAATTTTTTTTTTTTATTTTTCTTGTTTTTTCTTTTTTTTTTTTTTTTTTGTCAATTTACAGAGAGAAAAAACGTGAACGTGACCGTGAAGAATTATGGAAAAAATTGCATGAATTAGAAATATCACGTAATAAAAATCGTGTATTAACAAATGATACAATTCAATCTAATATTAATAATTCAATAACTGGTTCAACATTACAATCTGGTGGTGGTCAAATAAATTCTCAAATTCAAAATAATCAATTTAATCAACAACAGCAACAACAAAATAATACAAACCAAAATATTTTACAAAATACAAGCGGTGTCGGTCAACAACAACAAATACATTCAACATCAAATCTTAGCGGAAATTCTAATTTAAATCCTAATAATCCAACTGGTGGACAAAATAATTTAACGAATCAACAACAGGGTATTAATGCGAATTCATCATCGGGTGCTGGTGTTGCTATTTCAGCGAGTAAGTGATGTAGTACTGATTAATAACTATAATATAAATTTATGTTTATGAAACAAAAATATAAAAAAACAAAAAAAAAGATGATAAATAATGAAATCCTTTAATGCATTAACACATTATTATAAAAATATAATATAAATATAATATAATATATAAATTTATATATATATATATAAATAAATAATTATATATTTATGTATAAATATATAAATATATATATATTTAAAATTTAAAACCATTAAATATTAATTATAAATAAAAAAAAAAATATAAATAAAAAAAAATATATATATAAAAAGGAAAAATAAAAAAAAAATTTCAAAAAAAAAAACAAAAAAAAAATATACGGTCATTATATATTATATTGCAAAAAAAAAAAAAGTAAAGTAACAAATTAAAAATCTAAAAAAAAAAAAAAAAAAAAATGTGTGAAAAATAAAACAAAAAAAAAAATCTAAAAATTAAATTAAGAAAAAAAAATAAACTTTAAACTAATTAGAAAAAAACAAAACCACGTTCAGAAAAAATAAAGCAAAGAATGTATTACAAAAACTTTAATATTAAAAACAAAAAATAAAATAAAAAAAAAAACTTTTACATGTTATTATAGTGTTTAGCTATAGAATTATTTAAATTAAAAATTTCAAAATACTATTATTTAAAATTTTCTCCAATATTTTTATTAAAATAAAACAAAAAAATTTTCTTTTCCCCCAATTCTCATTGTATAAATTGTATTTTGACATTAATTTATTCTGCTGCTGCTTATAAAGAAGAGATATGATTTATATTTTGACTAGTTTAAAAATTTATAAATAAAAAAAATTTATTTAAAAAATATTGTTTTTGCTAAAAAAAAAAAAAAAAAAAAAGAAAAGATTGGATTACTTTAGATAATAGTTATTGAAAAAACTACAGATTATTAAAAAAAAAAAAAAAATAATAGTATCATAAAAGAAAAATCAATTAGGTTTGTTAATAGTTATCGAAAAATGACGATATGTAAGAAATTTAATCTTACAAGATTTTTAATTACTGATTGATTTATAAAAAAAAAAAAAAAAAAAAACTATTTAAAAAAAAAAAGAGCTCATAACGAAATTTAAATAAAATTATATCTCAAAATCACAAATAAATATTTAATTAACAAAATTTTTGAATTTGGGTTTTTCTATTTTTAAGTAATTTTTGTTTATAATTGTTTTTTTTTTTTTTTTAAAGCTTCAGGCAAGTTTAACGCCGTAAAAAATTGTACGGCTTTGTAATTTATGGTAGGCAAACTGAACGGCCGGCCGTCAATTGAAATTTTTAAAAGTCAACATATTTTTTTTTATTGTTAATCGCAGTTTTTATTTAAGTTTTTAAATATTTTCTGGGTGGTACCTAAAAATATTAAAACTTAAAATTTTGTGTTTTTAAAAATTTTTTTTTTTTTTTTTTTATTTGACTTTTGTTTTTCAAAAGAATTATATTTTATAAAATATTTTCAAAAGAATTATTCAAACATTTTTTAAAATAAATAATATTTAGATATTATTTTACGCATACATACTTCCCTTTTACTTTACTTTTCATTCAAACTGATTGTATTTTTTTTTTTTAACGCTTAACGCTAAACAAACAAACAAATGTTTGTTAATGTCTAAAAAGTTAAAATTGGATCAACTTTTTTTTTCTCGCCGAACGAACAGTGTAGAATAGCGTCGAGTTTGCCTACTTAAATAATTTTCGTGTCTTTTAACTTGTTTTTGACAGTTCACAGAACAAATGCCGTACTACTTACAGCGTACAATTGCCGTCGAGCCTTGCCTACGGAATAAATTTTTATTTCTGAAATTAGATTTAAAATTATTTATAAAAAAAAGAAAAAAAATAGTTGCTTATGGTTGATTATGTAATTGAGACATAGAGTACTTAATAATGGAGAGAGTGGAGAAAATTAAAATATATTTTCTTTGTTATTTTCAATGTTTAAATTCAATTGGTTTTTTTTTTTTTTTTTTTTAGAAATTTTACATTCATTCATTTAAAACACAGACAAACATGCTTTCATATTATAAAAAGAAATATTCATATAAAATAAATTTTTTTTTTTTGCGATATTTTGGAGGAAATTTTGAATATTTTGAATTATTTAATTTGAAGTTTTTTTTTTAGATTTTTCATTAATATTTAATAAAAGAAATAAACAAACAAACAAAAAGAAAAAAATAAAATAAAACATAAAAATAAACAAAACCAACAAATTTTAAAGTCAAGAATGCTGAAAAAATTTTTTGAAAATCTTTTTATTTATCAAAATATAAAAAGTAGGAAATAATAATAATATGAAAAACAAAAACTAAAGTAAAGTTTATTATTATTTATATTATATAAAATAATAAAAAAAAAATACAAAGAGAAAAAAAAAAAAATTAATTTAAAACAATTTTTGTGTCAAAATGGAAAATTTATTTGAAGGGGACTGTAAAAAAAAAAAAAAAAAAAAAAAGAAATAAAATTACCAAGTACAGATACCGAAGTTATACTATATGTAAATATTTTTTATTAGCTATTTTTTTTTTTTTTTTTTTTTTTTTTTAGGGTTTTGGAAATTTGTAAAGCTGCTTTAAAAGTTGAAAAAAAAAAAAAAAACTAAAAATAAATGCATATATTGTTGTATTTAGAAAAAAATTATAAAAAAAAAAAATATCTAAAGCTTATAAAAAATAAATCTTATATTCGTTTGTATAAAAAAATTACAGAGAAAAACTCTTCTCAAGAAATCTTTAATTTTCATTATCTTAGTGCTGGTCACTTTTCTTCTTCAATTTAAAATTTATTAATTAGATTTGTTTTTTTTTTTTTTTTATTTTCAATTTTATTTATTAATAATATATGTATAATATATATATTATTTTTTTTTTTTCAACCACTTATAATTTATTTAAAACCGCGCTTCGCTTCGTGATATAATTATAAGCATGCATATAACATATTCATCTTTTTGATGTAGTATAATCCTAGTGACTAGATAATTATTATTTGAATGGTAAAATAATAATAAAATGGCAATTTTTACCCAAAATGAAATAAAAATGTGATTATTTTTTGGATCCTATCATCCATCATATTAAAAAATCATAAAGAATAAAAAAAAAACTTAAAAGAAAAAGAAATATTGTTATAAAAAAAAAAAAATAAAATAAAAAATATATTAAAATACATTAAAATAAAATTTTTTTTTTTTATACTATTTTATTAACAATAAAAAATGAATTAAATTTATACAAATATAAGATTATTATATAAAATATAAATATATAAATAATAAAAAATATTAATAATGAATTGTATATATATATATATATATATTTTCTTTTTTTATTTCATGTATTTAAGTTTTGTTCTTATTTACTTTTAAGATATATTTCCTTATATATTCGAATATAAATATAACAAAATTTAAAAAAATGTTCTAATGCAAAAAAAAAAGAAAGTTTGCATTTATAAATTTATTATTTATATCAATGATCCCAAATATAATGAAAATAAATTCTATTATTAAAATAAATAAATAAAAAAAAAAAAAAAAACATCCTGTTGCTGGTTAGCAGGTTTTTCTTTTTTTTTTTTTGTTTTTTAAATATTGGTTCTATAAATTAATATATTAAAAGTAATTGATCAAAAATTAATTATAAAATAACTGTTTGTTTTTTTTTTTTTTTTTTTTTTTTTTTTTTTGGAATAGTCAAGGATTCAGATATCACAAATTTTCAAAATATATTGTAAAAAAAATGATTGTACACAGTACAACAGTCTTATAAAATTAAGCCTTATTTTTCTAATACACCTTTTTTTTTTTCTTTTGTTTATTTTTCACACCTTTTCTGCTTATTATCTATATTTTAATAAATCCCCATCCAAGGAATTTGTTTTTATGTCATCATAGATGAAAAATTTGTGAAACTAAAGAATGATAATTTTAATAATAAAACCTAAAAAAGTTAATTGACAATTGATTTGACACAAATTTGTTCTTTTTATTTTGGATATCTGGATTAGAGATAAAAGCACATATAATAACATAAAAGAAGTTATTAGAACAAAAATTCAACTTTGTTTTTTTTTTTTTTTTTAACTTTTAAAGCGCTAAGAAAAAATATTTGTAAAAAAAAAAAAATACGTTTTTAATGAAGAAAAAAAAAAAAAGATAGTGATAAGTCTCTTTCAAAAACTAATTCTTTTTGTCATGAATATTTAATTTTCAGCAAATTAAGTTTATTAAAACAAAAATAAATAAATATATATAAATACATATATTTGTATATATATGATAATAAAAAAATAATTGTTTCAGTTAAAGAGAAAAAAAAAAAAAAGAAAACTAATCCTATAAAAAATAATTAAATAAGAAGTAGATAAAAATAAAATTCAGCAAATTAAAATATTTAAAACAAGAATAACAGAATTAAACTCTGTTTTTGCAAAAAATAAAAAATAATATAAATAAATATATATGCATATATATATAGATACATATATATATATATGCATATATGTATATAAAAAATTAATTTACCTAAAAACCAGTTAAAATTAAGAATAATAAAATATAAAACAAAAAAAAAAAAACAAAAATAATTATTATTAACAAAATAATGAAATCTGTTAATGCTTTAGAATTTTTGATTTAAAAAATTTTTCGTAAAATTAAGGAAAAAAAGAAAAAAAAAAAAACAAATTTAAAATACAAACAAAAACTTTGTTTTAAATTAATAGTTTGGTTTCCTTTTTTTTTTTTTTTAACAGTTGTCAACACTACAGCTTAAATATTTAAGCCTTTCGTATAATTGATGATTTGTCGCATTTGAATGCTCTGTATCCTTTTTTTTTTTTTTGTTTTTCTCTATAAAAAATAAAGCTATGATGGACTCCCCTGCTGCTATGTAAAAATATAAAATACATTTTAACCAATGAATGAATGATGCCCTTTGTATGATATTTAAGTTTTTTTTTTTTAAAGTAAATAATTAAAAAGAAATTTATTCAAAAAAAAAATTTTTTTTTTTTATTTTGAATATTACACAATTATTCACTTAAAAATAATTAATAAAAAAGATACATGTATCTATCTCATACATCAATCGTTCATATTATTTTCCAAAAATATTTTTAATATCCGAAAAATAGTTATATTAACTTTTCTATTATTAAAAGTACATAATGTACCTATATTATAAATTGCTGATATATATATTAATAATAAATGTTTACATTTTTATAAATAAAAAAAAAAATAAAATAAAATAAATAAGAAAATTTTAATTTAATTGATATAATAATGAAAACTATATGCAAGGGAAAAGAAAGACTTTCAGAATTATTGTTTTCTTAGGATAAAATTGCATTTATTTAAACAATTAAACAAAAAAAAAAAAGAAAAATTTTACTTGTTTCGAATTTTAAAAATTCCTTTAAATTTTTTCCTATTTTTAATATTAATATCTATTAATTTTTTTTTTTTTGTTTTATAATTATTTTTTTTTTTAATGGATATAAAAAAATCAAATTTGAGCCTCATTTTTATATTAATCTTGTCTTTGAAATTCATTTTCTTAAATTATAAAAATAACAGTATGGTATATTAATTCTGGCACGCATGCGATATTTAATGATGTTTTACGAAAGGCTTCTTACAAAAAAAAAAAAAAAAAAAAAACAATTCTTGGACTTTTATTATAAATTAAAAAAAAAATGTTTTTGTTTTTTTTTTTGGGTGTAGAGTTTTTCTCCCAAATTTGTTTAAAAGTACGCGTTAAATAATGTGTACTTTAAAAATAAAATATATATATAATACTGTATAAAAAAAAAAAAAAATTGAATTTCTGATTAATTTTATTTTTACTTTAAAAAAATTTTTGCTGACCAACCAACCACCACCATTGTATATTGTTTACGTAATTATTAATGTTACATTAAAATACGCTAGGTATCTTTTTTCAATGTTTATTTTTTTTTTTTCTATTGTTTTTATTTTTAATTTTTAACTTTTTTTTTTTTTTTTTTTTATATTTCTTCTATATTATAAAATTAATATACAATATATATATATATGTATGTAATATCTTAATAGTTCGTTTTCTTTTTAAGTTTCCTATTGTTTTCATTTTTTTTTTTTTTTTTTTTTTTTTTTATACATATTAATTATTAATTAATTAATTAATATTATTGTAATATTGTGTATTTAGGATCTTCAAATTGATTGCAAATAAAATAATTTAAAAAATTAATATAATATAATATAACAAAAAAAAAAAAAAAAAAACAAAAATAAATTCAAAGTAAAGAAATAAAAAAAAAATTCTTGAAAAAAAAAAAATGAAACAAAAAAAAAAAAAGTAATGGAAAAATGAAATAAATAAAAAAAAAAAAAAAAATTAAATTTATAAAAAAGTCAAAAAATGTTGTAAGACTATATTCTACTTACTTTTATTAATATTATTTAATTTTATCATTATTATTATAATTGTTTAATTTAAAAATAAAAAAAAAAAAAATCTGATTAAAAAAAATTTTTTTTATTTTCATTTTTATTTATTTAATTTATTTTTTATTTCCTTTTTAGTTGTTCTTTTTCTTTTGAATTCAGATTCTGGTAAGCACGCATAGTTTTTTTTTTTAAAACACTGTTGTTTGTTAAAAATTTTACATGGGGACTTAAAAAAAAAAAAAAAAAAAAAAAAAAACAAAAGAAAAACTGGATATTAAATTTTGTTTAGAGAAATGAGTAACTTGTAATCTTATTTATTTTGCTGTCCTGCAGGGTTCAGGATTGACTTACAAAAAAAAAATATTCTGAATATTGAATTCTACATAAGGCCTTATTATAAAAGTTTATTGAAACATAATTTAATTGTCTTTTTTTAAAATTGATTAAAATTTTTTTTTTTTTAATTCCAAAAAGAAAAGGAAAACAATTTATTTATGTTTTTTTTTTTTTTTTTTTTTGAAACTGGTATATATATTATTTGAGCAATATTAGTAACTTTTGGCAATACCTTAAAAAAAAATAGTAATTGTAAATTTTGTAGAAACAATAGTTTTTCATGAAAATGACCATAAACGATATACTGAATAATTTACAATTTTCACTCTTGTATAATATAAATTAAAGATAAAAAAATCATATTATTAAATACTTGAGTTTCAAAATATATGTGACTGGCTACTGAAAAAATTTTAATTGTTTTTATTTATTTTTATATTGAAAATCTAGAGAAAATATTTAATAAATTCTTTCAAATATAGCAATAAAAGGATAAAAGTAAATAAATTTTTTAGCAAAAGTTAATTTTATATTGGTCCCAAGAATATTTAAAATAATAAATAAAAATATTTTAAATAACATATCTTTCAATTACATTGTAAATAAATTAATTATTAATATAATGAATTAATTGAATTAATTCATTAATAGTGCATTTAATAATTTTATTTTAATTTTTTTTTTTTTACTTTCACAATACATTTCATTAAAATTGTGTAATATCCTAAGAATTGCTAATTATTTTAATATAAATTTTTACAATTTATTAAAAAAAAAAAAAAGAAACTGTCATTTAGATTTAAATAAATTATTTGTTGTATATTTATAAATTTTTAATGTTAAAAATTAATATAATGTGCTTTTTGTAGCTGTTACGAAGGGGGGGGAGACCTGTGGTTGCTCTTACATCGGTGTGGTTACCATGAAAGGGGGAGCTATAGTTGCCTGAGATCCATTGTACTCAATGATCCGCTTGCCTTCTACTTGCGTCTCATAATTTAGTTTATGATTTTATAATCTTATAATGTTGGATTTTTTTTTTTTTTTTTTGGTGCTTATATATGTATTTATAAAAATTGTATGCCTTATATTTCAAATTAAAAACGTAGTATATATTGAATTTAGTTCTATTTTGATTGATTAAGAAATTCATTTTTAAATAAAACTTAACTAATTATAAGTTAATTAAAATATTATATTTTTTTTAGATCAAACTAAAAAGACGCCATTAAACGATTTGGAATGAAAATGGGCTCCAATTTAAATATGAAAAATATTAGAATAACTTGAAATCCTTTCGCATACAACAGAAAATATAAGAAGATTAAAGTGAAATTATTAAAAATTTTATTTTCAGCTTGAAATCTTTTTTTTTTTATAGGCTGGGCAAATATATTTTGATATCTTTTCAGATACCTTTTTTTTTTTTTTTTAAATAAAAACGGATATTTTAATAAAATGTTTTTTTTTTTTTTTGATTTTCAAAGAAAAAAGGAGAATCATTAACATTGTAATGTAATTTTTATTTTGGGAGGAAATTTAGGATGAAAAAACACTTCTCTCGTCAAATTTTATCCAGATGTATAAATAAATGATTTTTTTTTTGTTTTTTAAGACAATTTCTTATGATAGAATTCAATATTATGAAAAATACAAGTTAATTTAGGGGAATTAATATTAAAAGATTAACAAACGTTATTGCCTCGTTTTTTTTTTTTTTTTGAGGTCTTAATTACCATATATTGATATTTGATTATATTTGTTACATTTATTTTAGACTTACTAATATTCTTTATTTTTAAATAATCATTTTTGTAATTAAAAATTTTTTTTTTATTTTACATATAAAAAAATAATATATATATATATATATATATTATTCATATATTTGATGTGTAGTAGTTTTTGCACACATAAGCACTGACATCCTTGTAAATTAATTTCAAATATTTTTATGTAAATAATATACGTATTATATTATAAAAACAAGAATGCAATATATATTATATAATATGTATATATATATATATATATTTCTTTAATTGTTAGAATACAATTGAACAAAAAAAAAACAAAAAAAATATATAATAATTAATTATAAATTATATTTAAATATTTTAATGTTTGAAATAATTAAGTTTTCTGTAAATAAATAAGTAATTTAAAATTTCAAAGAAAAAAAAAAGAAAATAAACAAAAACAAGCAAAAAAAAAAAAACTAAATAATGTGAATTTATATGAAATAATAACAATAATTTAAAAGAAAAATAAAAATATTTTGTAATAAATTGCTACAATAAAAAAAAAAAAACAAAAAAAAAAAAGTTATAAAAATGTCCATATGCAAAAATATAAAAAACGATTTTAATAAAATAAATAAAAGGAAATAATTTAGTTAGTTTTTAGGAAGGTTGATCATTAAGTGGTTTTCTAAGCTGTCTTTTTTAAATCATTTTTTTTTTTTTTTAATGTACAAGTATTATTAATTTATTTATTTCTTTTTTTTATTTTGTTTTTTAATTTTACGTAATTTCTTTGAAATTCTTTAACTAGAACAACATATAATTGTATACAAAAGGAAAATAAAAAGATACAATTATAATATTATATGATTATTTAATTAAATTTCATATTGAATTTTTTTTCTTAAATCTCTTTATCACTTTATTATATAATTAATTATAATTTTATTTAAAATAATCATTTTAAAAAATGTTGTTAAATACTTTCAAAATAATTTTGAATTTTTAAAATTTTTTTAAACGTTTGTTTAGAGGTATTGGGTTTATGATTGAAAACGCACGGAAAACGCGCCACTCGAAAAAGATTATTCACCTTCACTCTATGTTGGTATGATTGAATACGAGTGATTAAATTTTAATTCGAAAATAAATTAATGTTGTCAAAAACAATTTTTAATATAATATAAAAGTGAAGTTACCTACTTATCTAAACCAAAAAAATTTTTTTAGAAAATTTAAAATTTTACAATTGGCTTTTAGAATTAAAAATAAAGGTCCTTACTAATGAATTTTCACTCAGTCGTTAATAACCACTTAATCTTTTTCTAACGAAAATTGATTACTTGACACCTTTAAAATCGACTTTATCTTAGCAATAATTTAAATTTTAATTTTGTTTATAGCTGCTTTTAAGTTACTATTAACGAGACTTAAAATCGGATTTTTTTTTAAATTGACCAAAATCGATTTGTGTATAAAAAATCAAAATCTAAAATTGGTTATTTAATTGATTTTTTAAAGTTTTTTTTAAAGATTTGAGAAAAATGTGAACAAAATTATAGTCGACGAAATAAGAAACTATTTTGTTTTATCCTATCACTGATGATCGACCTATTTCGCAGGAAATAATGGCAATCTATACAATTAGATACCTTACCAAAGGATATTACTAAAAATATATGGGTAAATGTATGTACATACATATATAGTTCAACAAAAATAAAATTTTTCATTAACAAAAACTTGGAATTAATTTGATATTTAAAAAATTTCTAAGCAATAGTTCTTTATTTTTTTCGCTATTCATTTTTGTTTTGTTTTTGAATCCCAAAATGTGAACTAAATTCAAAAATTAATATTTAAAATAATATTTTACATAAAAAAAAAAATGTAATTTTTACAGCAACTATCTATTTTTCGACATGATACGTCACAATTAAATTTAAAGTTGATTTTAAATTGTTTATTAGTATGATTTTTAAAAACTTGACTTTAAAAGTATCTGCTAACATTTAAGCTGCTTCTAAAGTAAAGTCGATGTTAAGAAAATGTTATTGATAAAGGCCCAATTTTTTTTTATAAAAGATGATAATAAAAAATTTGTATTTAAAACGCAGTTTCATTTAGAAGTTTTTACTTACTTTAGAAAATACTTTCCTACCAGATTATTTTCTTTTACCTTTCGTTCCAATTCAGCGTATTTGTTTTATTTTGTTATTTTAACTCCTAATCACAAAAGTTATAACATTAGAAAAATTAAATTAAAAAACTTAAATTTTTGATTTTGTTTACTTAAAATGTCAATTTAAAATAAATGAAAAACTTACATTATGTTTTTTTATAATTTTTTTTTTTTTGAAACGCGAACATATCGTCGCAATTTCACTTATACACAACAAGCTAACCCCGTATGTTTTCAATCATAGAAACAAATAATTTCGAAAAAAGTATTTTCCGTGTGTTTTCAATAAAACGTAAGGCCAATTCTCTAAAACCTGAATGAAGATGAAAGTAAATATAAAGACAAAGACTAAAGTAAAGAATCCAGATTTAAAATTATTTTCTTTTCAGTAAAAGTTGATGGAAGTATCAAAATTAATTAACTTTAACAGCCTTATAGTTAATTTTTTTTTTTTTTGAATTAGACTAAATAAAAATTTTTATTAATTTCGTAATACATATAGTAATAATGTATTAATTTAAATTATATTTTCTTACATTATTTATTTATTTATATATTTTTATATACATATATGTATTATAATATATTAAATTTAAAAAGCTTAATTAAATACTAATTTGTAAAATCACATTTAATTCATTTTAAAATATTATAAAATAAATATTTGAAAAAATAAAAGAAATAAAAAAAATGCTGAATATTTAAAATACTATTATATATAGTGAATCATTAAAGAAAAATAATGCAAAAAAATTATTAAATAAAATAAAAATTTACAGTGAAATCTAACAGAATCTATAGAATTTGTTAATGCAGTACATCGTATATACTAATGTAGTAATTTAATTAAAAAAAAAAAAAAATTAATAAATAAATAAACAAAATTAGAAATAAAACCAAAAATACATTAATAAAAAAAAAAATAAAATATAAAATTCAAACCAAAAATACCTTAACAAAAAAAAAAACACAAAAAAACACATAACTTAAATAAACAAAACATTTAATTTAAATATAAAAACAAATACAGAATTTCATTAATAAATATTTTTTTGAAAAATGTTACAATACTATAATTAATAAAAAGAGAATAAAAAAAAAATAAATAAAAACGAATATTAATTATAAATTAATATAAATAAAAAATCATTTATAAATTTAAAAAAAAAAGTAAAAATTGAAACTTTAATAACAAAACTGATCTTTAAAAATATAAAAAATAAAATTTATTATGAAAAAAAAAAAAAAACATGTTAAAAAATGTAATTTAAAAAAAAAAGCAACACTTTTAGGATCAGGTATTTTATACATATAAAAACAAAATAATTAATTATTATTATTGATTGTAATAATAAAAAATACAAATTCTTAGAAAAAAAAAAAAAATAATAACATGAAAAAAAAAAGAAACAAATTTAATAAAAAAGTATAAATTAAGTAAAAAAAAAAAAATTGCAATATATCAGACTGTCAAAAACGAGTTTTGAATTGATTTTACATGAAAAATAAATATTAAATAAAAAGAAAAAAAAAAGCAAATAGAATTTTATAAAATTACTAAACTAAGAATATAGTAGTTAATTACATTTTCTTAACAAATTATCTAACATAATATTAATTTATATTTATTTTTATGTTTTTTTTTTTTTTTTAACTTCTTTATTTAGTCTTAATATTTATCTTACAATTTTTGGTTATAGTAATGCTTTTTTTAAAGAAGTTTTTTTTTTTTTTTAGAGGAAAATAGATACTAAAACCTTTATTGATCTTTTAGACCTTTTATGACTTTTAACTTAGTTTACTTATTCTAATCTACCGAACTAAAATCTTACATCAAATATTACCCTAACCAAAAAATTATCAGAAATATTGATAATTTGCCAAAAAATTTGTCTAGTTTTTTAAGTTTGTTAATTTCTCTGTTTATGTAATTAATTTCACTAAGCTGATATAAATATATTATAGAAAAATAGAATGATTTTCCTAATATTAATTTCCTAATAATAATTTCTTTTCTATTTTTTTTTTTTGACAATTTTTCTAATAAATTTTAATATTTAACTGAATTTTGAAGAAATATGAATGATTTTTTCGTTTATTTAAAGATTAATTTTATTTTCTTAATGTACTTTTTCCCGTACACCTTCTTTTTTTAATAAATTTAATAAATAATTATTTCACTCTTAAAACAATTAAGAATCTTATGACAATTATTATTAGCTTTCTTAATTTTCATACTCAGCTTTTTGCTGTTGTTGTTTTGAGGAGCCGGCTTATAAGTGCCCATACACCTCTGCTCTGCAATCCGTTATGTCCTTTTGCTGAATGATTCACTCGTTTCAATGAGCCAATTTACAGTATTTTATGACTTGTAAGATGTCTCCCGTGGTTGAGAATTCTTAATATAATACTTCAGAGAAACTCTTCCAGTGTTTCTCATCCAAGGTTCACCTTCTTTAAGATCTTAAGATCGGGAATCGGCACAGAACGTGAAATACTGTTTCAGTTTGCTAACCGCATCCCTTGCGTAAGTTTTTTTTGACCATTTTTTTGATTGTATCTTATAAAGAAAATTTTTAATGTTCACAAATAAAAACAATACATAATAATTATGTACATAAATTTAAATTATGATATTTGATATGAATTGAATGTTTTTTTTTTTTTTTTCATAAATTTATTAAATATAATTTTGTTTTTTTTATCCTGAACGATTCTCCTGATTAATTTTTTTTTTACAATAAAATTAATCTTTGGTATAATGTAGGCAGGCAGTATGAATTTATGGAAACGCTAAGTAATAATAAACATTGTAAAATTTTTATTATTTCGAAATTTGACAAAATTTGATTTTTTCTTAACGATTTTTTAACAGTGTATATCTCTAATATGGCATTATTCTCTATTATTTCAGAAACTATATTATATAGATCGATTAAAAATTGAGATTTATATAAAGTACAATATATAATTTTTCTAAAAATCCATTTTTATTTTAATATATTTTTAAATAATAAAAAAGATATGTATACTCCTTTAGTTTTCTTACTATTCTTAAATAAATTATTAATTTCTGACAAATGATAAATATTAATTACATACATATACGATATTAAATTTAAATTAATTAAAAAAGATTATTAAATATATAATTTATTTTTACATTTATGAATTTTGTACATATATTTTTCTTTTAATTTTTGTTTTTTTTTTTTTTATTAAATAACATTTATTGTACATACTTATATAATTTTAAAACATTTATCTAAAAAAAAAATACAATAACTTATTTTTATTAATAATTTATGTTATAATTTCATCAATTAAACAATTCTGCTTCACTTCCTAAAAAAAAAAAAAAAACAAAAAGAAAACTAAAAAAAAAAAAACACATTAGCGATTAATATAAAATTCATTAAAAATTAATAATAAGCTATATATACATATATATAAATATAAATATCAATAATAAGATCTATTGAAAAATATAAAAATATTAAAAAATTATAAAATATAATTAATATATTATAGACTTGAAAAATGTAAAATAAAAAAAAATTAAAAAAAAAAAAAAATAGGTTTATAATTAAAAAAAAAAAAATAAATAAATAAATAAATATTTATATAAAACAAAATGTTTTTAATAGTATTCATCTCTTATGCTTCAAATAATAATAATAAAAATAAAAAAAATAAAAAAACAAACAACAAAAGAAGTTAAATAAAACTTTAAATGAGTTTAAATAAAACTTAAATAAAATTAATATATTAAAACAAATATAAAAAAAAAAAAACACAAAAAATAGAATAAAATATAAAAAACAAAAATGCATAAGAGCATTTTAAACAAAATGTTTCGTGAATATTAATTAATACCATAATAAATAAAATAAAAATTATTTAAAAAAAAAAAAAATAAAAAAAAAAAAACAAATTATTATTATTGTACTTTAAATTTAATAAATTATATATGATCAAAGGTAAAAATAAAAAAAAAACAAAATTAATATAAAACAAAAAAATGAAAAAACAGAAAATGCAAAAACATTAATAATAAATTATATACTAAATAATTTCAAAGAAAAAACAAAAAAAAAAAAACAAAAAATAATAAAAATAAAAATAAAACTTGTATATGTTGTTGTAGATTTACAATATATTCAAAGGCAAAAATGAAAATTATAAAAAAAAAAAAAATTAAATAAAAAAAAAATAAGAAATTTAATATTTGAATATTATTTTAATTTTGTATGTAATTTTTTTTTTCTCATACTTTTCTCCTTTTCTCATACTTTTCATATATACAGGTAACTCTTTACTATATAGAATAGGTTTCATGAAATATCCCTGACTTCAAAATTGTAAATATACTGTAGTACTACAAAGTATAGCGTTGAAAAAGTTTATATGCACAGATATCTACAAAGTTTTGCATTCAATATTGTTTGTTAGAGACAGATAATGGGTACAAAGTGCGTATTTTATGTATTCAAAAATTTGTGGCTGCTTTAGTATGCATTCATACCCTCTGTTCACACTTAGGTGCATTCTGCAGTTGTAACTTTTTCATTCTCTTTCCCACTTCCTCGTTTCTTCTAAAAAAAAAGCTTTAAAACGAATTTATGGGAAAAAAAACGACGAAAAAGTAGTTGCAACTTTTTCAACCAAAATTTAGCGGTTGAACCAATTGCCGTCACCAATTCATGTAAAATAGCAATAAAAAATTTTATCAGGTCAAAAAAATTTTTATGATATACACAAAATAATTCTTATATTGAAAAATTTAAGTGATAATATTAACGCACATATATAAAGTTGCAACTGACAACATAGTGTGAACGCGTAGAGCTCTTGTAATTACATCTTACAATTGCAATTGCACTACAGTGTGAACACGGGCATACATTTCAAATCGTTTTGTATTTTGATCTTTATTTATTTAGTTTTTGACAATTTTAAGTAGATGTTTACACTTCAAAATTTTATATGCAATGTAAATAAATGCATTGTATATTTGTGGTTTATATATTACATAGTAGTAAAAGTAGTAATACTGTAGTAATACCGCAGATACATATATGCAATTCTGAAGTCAGCCTATCTTCCAGCAAAAAACTCTACACTCAATAATTAAATAATTCCGCACAGATTATGAAAACTATACTCGCGATGGTATGAACTTGTGTTGCGTTTATGTGAACACATATTTTTTAATATTGATCTCTTTATCTATAGTATAAACAAATTGACAACTCGTTAGTGTGTACAACTAATTTCATAGATGTAAAATGAAATACATATCTACATACTTAGCACCTATATATAAAAACGAGAAAATATATAGTCTATTTGTTTTTGTTTTACTAATTTACAGTTATAAATTCAGATAAGTAAACTGACATTATTTGTTTTTGATAATTTATTTTAAAGTTATTTTTTGAATGCAGTTAAGAAAGATCACAATTTTTAACTGGGGCGTAAAGAATGTAAATATAAATTAAATAATCCACTCTCAAAAACGAGAAATAGAAGTTTTAAAGAATCTGCAATTAAGAAAAGTTCAAATCACACTATTACTAAATATTTTAAATTACATAAAGATATAAAAAATGTTATGTATTATTTTGTTAAATTGCAATAAATAAAAATGAATTTATATTAATGTTTATTTTGTCTTGCAATTAAATTAAATTGATATTTTAAGCTTATTGTTTTATTAAGTTGTATCAAAATATGTATATATATGTATATACAAATCGTTTACTTATCAATTTCCACAAAATAGTTTACGTCTTCTGTTCACATTTGTCAATAAATTTTCAATATGCAAAATGAGTTCGAATGAAGAAGATCTCCCATTTTTAAGTTCTTCGATAATAATTTTAAATAAAATAAAATAAAAAAAAAAAAAAGAAGAAAATTACGATGGTGTGTTAAAAAATTTTTGGAAAAACAAGATAGACATGAGGCTCTCGCTATAGGTTTTTAAATGAGTTATAACATTAAGAGGATGGATGTAATGCTAACAAATAAGTACGAATGGAAAAAACTTATTTTGAACAACTGTTTAAATTAGAAACTCCAATAATAGGAAAGAAAAATATCATTCCAAATAAATATTTTGAAACTATAAAATATATATTTGTATGAGGAAAAGTATCGCAACTTTTATATTTGACTTCTATATTTGACAAATCGCAAAAAATGTATCTAAGTGTAAACATTGCTTAACTTATAAATCAAGCATAATAAAAAATATTTAAAACCATATGCTCTTGGATATTACTGCGTCGATGAAAAAATGTATTGTGCCACCATCTACCTATAGTTAAAAATATATTTTTCTTTTAAAAATGAATTTTTCTTCTAAAATGTATTTAAAAAATTTTAGTAAAGTTGATTCGGACCTGTAAAATTCAAGTACCACTTACCAGTACCATTACCAGTATCATTACTGGGTAATTACTGTTAATACTTACTAATTATCAGTAAAAATTTTTGGTACTGGCACTTTGAAAATTAAAGTAACACTAAAAAAAATTAAGTATTTAATTGATAATTCCTAAAAAGTAATTAAACTTAGATTTTAATTACTACTTTATTTACTAATTACTTGGATTATAATAGTATATAATTTCAAACAGATTGTGTATGTGTATTCTTCCAGACATATTGGATATACTCACAGAAATGTTTTTCCTATACAATTCTTTTCATTTACCAATACGTTTTTTTTTTAGTATAATTTTAGACTAAAATAAAATAACAATTGAATGACTATAAAAGTAAAATCAAGACATTAAAAGACTAAAACAAAAAATTAAAAAAAAAAATACAAGAATTAACGGACAACCAACAGACCAACGGCAAAACGATAACAGATCAACATTCCGAAAGCATTTTAGATGTAAGGCGAAAAACGATTTATTTGTTATTTAACGTTGATAAAGTCAAAGTAAGTATTTTAGCCATAGATATATTACGCCTAGATAGGCAATGAAGAAAATATTTTCAGTCAATTTTGAGAAACAGCTGAGTGAACCATGCTTATGTATTGTTTTAGTTTGCTAAAAGGTGAAATAATTTCATTTATAATTTTAAAAAGAATTTTATTACTTATTTTGTTACTTTACAAGTACATAGTTAAAATTTTGTATAACGTTAGTTAAATTAAATTTTAATTTTAAAAACAAAATATATCAATTATTAATTAATATAAAAACTTAAACTCTCCGAGTGAAATTATTTGTTAGAAACTGCTTCACATTATTTTAATAAATATAAACAGCATAGTGAATGAAATGTATACATATTATAAAATGCATATGTATTTTTTTGACTGAAGCTGAATACGTTAAGATAGGAAAACACATAAGAAGAAAAGAAATGACTATATACCTAACTTTCCATCTATTAGTAATATATATATGATTCTAATCAGATATAATTAATGCTATTTATTACCTATTTGATTTTTTGCATTTAACATTTTGCTTCAAATCAAAAAATCATCTCGCAAAAAATAATCCCCTCCCCCCCTCTCATTATGAAATAACAGCCCAAATTCAAAATAAAATATTCCTGTAATTAATAAAGTGAAATAATGCTCCAAATTAAAATTAAATATTCTGCAAATTCTTAAATGTTATCTGTCAAAATGACAATTTTCTGCATAATTATGAGAATGAAAACTTAAATAACATATTATATTAATTAAGGGATTAATACATTTGCACAAACAACAAAATCCTGAAAAATAGGGGGGATTTTAAAGTTGGCTACTTTAAAATAGGTATATAATAAATCAGGGTATTCCCTTTTCCAGAATATTTACGTATATGTATATGCGACATTTTGACTTAGGCGAGATTTTCGAGTTGGATTCAAAATCAGAGTATTCCGTTGTCTCGAAATATTTTATACATAATATATATGTATATGCGTATGCGAGATTCTGATTAGACTCTCTTCGTAATTATGAAAATTAATTTTTGAGGTGTTATTTTCCATACAAAATTTTGCTGCGGTATTTAAGTTTTGTTTGGGGGATTATTTCTTGCGGAGTTATTTTCAGGAGCTAATTTTGATATTTAAACATTAGCAAATAATTAATTTTAATTTATATGCATTTTATTTTAGTATTTCAGTATTTAAAAAGCAAATATTTATTTACTATAATATTTAGTTTAATTAGCAAAATTCAAGCGCATCTACATATTATGTACATGCATATGCATATAGCATGTATATAATATATACCATATGAATTGGTTCAATTTGTTTTTAATTACGTAGTTTGTTATTTAAATGCATTTATTTTTATAATTAAAATATCTAAGAATAATTTCATTATTTTGTTTTATGAATTATAACTTAAGATAATTAAATACATTTAAAACGTAAAATATAGTATAAAATTAAGTTGATTTGATCCTTTCATCATATTAACTTTTAGATTCATACCATTCAAAATTTTTAGAACATTAAATTTTTTTTTTTGAATTTTTACTACTATTCAAAACCAACCAAAATTTTTATTTATCATATTACCATTGAAGTTTATTACAAGAAAAAAGTATGTTTTATACTAGTCGAGACTCCAGTTTCTCTAGTCGAGCCATTAAATATAATAGAATCTATTTAAGTAAAAATAACCTCCTTTTTAAAATTACGTTTTTTTATGGTTTGCCGGTCCTTAAAATCTACTGTTTCAAAATTTCATGTTTTTCAATTATGAAATGTCCTCTTGATTCAGAATCTCGTATTACCATTAACCGGTTATGCGTTTAGGTTCCTACTATTCAAATTATTGTAAGTTGTAACCCTAATTTTGTGACCTATAAGTTATAAAACTGATATGCCCAGAGTAATAAGTTTCTTTTGGTATATTATATTCGCCTAAAGTTAAATAAACTGAACAAAAGTTTTCGCTCCAAAAACATGTTTGATTAGTAATACTGATGGTGATGAGTGATGACAGTTGACGATAATTACGAAAACAATCATATCGTCGAATATTCGCGGCGGTTGTCAGAAATTTTTTCGCCATTCATGTAAATGGAACTGCCTACAATGATGGCGAATATTAGCGGCGGTTTTTTCGTTGGCGGCAAAATTAATATAATTTCTAATTGTACTGTCGCGAATTTTTTTGGCATAAGAATAGAATCAATCAAAATCAATCAAAGTTAGAATAAATAAACAAGTGAAAGTGAATTTAAATTTTTAAAAAATGAAAAATATTTTTTTATTTAAAATTTAAAATTAACCGAATCGAACCGAATACTCAATAATTTGAATTTTGCAAACTGAATGATTCTCATTTCTTGTTGTTAAAACACCAGTTTTCGCCAGCCGTCGTCGCTATTGTAGGTCAATGGCGAAATTCGTCTACCGCCGCGAATTTTGGACATGATACTGGTTTCACCTTAACGGTTAATTTTATTATATAAAAAAAGTTTGTAAATAGTAAATAACCCGTGCCAAATTATGTTTACGTATCATCATGTTGGTAAAACTATATACGTAAACTATATAGTAATTAGCAGTAGATAATTATTGTGCAATGAATTTTTAAATCTATTTTTTAATATATAAGTAACTTACATCATGTATTTTGCAAATGTAAAATAAAATTCATAATATACCTAGTTTTGATTTTCTTTACCACAAATATTTAAAAACTAGACATATGACTAGACAATTGATTGCATGTTCAATTAACTTTAACTAATTAGCTATGTACAATTGTATACAGTAAAGTATTCATTTGTTTAATTAGACGGTAGGTATTTAAAATATTACTATACCTATAGATACTGCAGTAGGTACAGTTTTTTTTTGTTTTAATTTCGTGTGAAAAAGCTCTTCTATGAAAAGAATTTTATTTATTTTTTTTTATTTATTTTCGTGGCGTGAACTTTTTATGCACAATTGGAAAGAATTACATTGACTATATGTTATTTACTTACTGATTTCGTATATCTTTTATTGTACTTAGATGCTGACATATGTACATATGTATGTTAACAATATTTATTAAGCAATTTATAAGTAAGTTTTTCAAGGTCATTAATTTATAATACAAAAATTCAATGTTTCGAAAATTTGATAGAATATCTATTTAAGTTCATAATACCTTTACCTATTTATTATAAAAAAAGTACATATTATTATAAATTTTGTTGGATAGCAACCAGATTTCCCATAATTGTAAAGGTTATTTGTTTTCCTTTAAAATATATGTATGTAGGTCTTGTTAACATTGAATTTTCTAAAATGCAATATTATACTTTGTGCCAACAACAAAAAGAAATTCTTTTAATCATGTATGTACATATGTATGTACATATATATTTTTAAGAACAGACAATGTGATTTGGTTGGTTGCCAAAAAAATAGTAAGAACACCGAAAAACAAAAAAGACATATTGATAGTATATATATATACATATTTATATATTATATGTACATACAGTCGGACCCGTTTAATTGCACACACTAAAACACAGCCATTTAATGCTCATAACCGGGTTTTGCATTAAACCGAGGCCCGCACAAATTTGTGCATTTAGAAAAACCATCGATAAAAGCACAAATATATGTGCTTATATGCGTGTTTTTAAAATTGATTTGTTGTGATTTTAATAATGCAGGTCGTTACTTAAACTTCAAAAACTAATGTTAAAAAATTTTACAGTATACATTATATGTACATATGTATTCTACGTTTTTCTTTTTCTCATCAGATCAATGCTCAGAGCAGATGTCGAGCGCTCAGAGCCAACTTTCATCTGAATTCTGACCGCTCTGAGTTAAAAAAGAAACGCTTAGAGCACAAAATGTCAATTTTTATCCAAATTATTTTCTAATTCTGATTTTTTTTTAATGACTGTTTTAATATTTTATTCTTAATTAGACGTTTTATTTTTTGACAACTCTGTGTAATCTGAGTAATTTTTACTAGCTCACAGATCGCAATCTGAGTACACTCCGAGTTAAAAAAGAAACGCAAAATGGATAATCTGGATAATATGTGCATAAAAAGAAACACAACTGACTCTGCTCTGATGAGAAAAAGTAAAACACCCTATATGTAATTTAAATATCAAATATGTCAATATCAAATAATTCAACAGGTTTGTTTCGTAAAAATTCAAAGGGTTTGTTCATAAAAATGCAAAGGATTTGTTCACGAAATAAATTTTTAAATGTAATTTGTTTTTAACGAATGTGCATTTAACAGAGTTTTTTTTTCTATGGGTTATGACAGTCGAATATCTTTTGTGCTTTTAAAAGGTATTAGCATTTAAACGAGTTGCAAATATCCGAGTAAAAATGTTAGAAAATAGTGTTAAAATTTATGGTGCAAAATTTTTGCGTTCTTTAAAATGGGTTATGCACTTAACCGGAGTGCATTTACACGGGTCCGACTGTATATATTTATGTAATGTACCTATTTCAGTTTATTTTTCAAAGCTTTAATATGTTTCACAATTCTTGTCAAAATACTTTTGTATCATCTAATAATAGTGAAATTATTTTCCTAACAAAATTCTTTAGATGGTGGTTTTTTTAAGGAAGAAAATCTCTTAATAGTAGGTACAGATTCGACATATTAAGTTTATTAAAGATAAAAAAAAAAAAAAATTTTTTTTCTTGCATAATTTTTAATTTTTTTTTAGTATATACGTCTGACGTCAATAAAACAGTTTCGCAATATTCTTATGTTACGGTGGGACTGTTTATCGAATTGACTATTTGTATGATTGAGATATTACCCTTTTTGCACAGAGCTTAAACCAGTAATGATTAATGATGTTTATTTTAGTTTTTATAGGACAACAGCACTTAGTTCAAGATCAAAAAATAAGCAAATGATTCGAAAACAAAAAAATTGAAAATAATTCAAGAGGTCAATAATTTTCTAAAATCTAAAATTTAATTCTTTGTTTCTTCTACATATCCATACATACATTACATACATATGTAATATGAATATTTAAGTATTAAAGTACATAATGTGTGTAATATCGGACGACGGACATTTTAAAAGTAAAAGTAAGTACATATTATGTACATACATATGTATATTGAAGATTAAATTAAATAATTAAAAATATTTGCTTCTAATTAATAAAAAAATATTTATTTTGTTTAATTTTTAATTAGATGCTAGTAGCCTCTGATGCTAGTCAATTTTAATTGGCAGAATTTCAAAATGACTTAAATCAAATTAAGTAAAAATAGTTTAAATGTAATTATAACATTAAAAAAATTTATCTAACAATAAATATATAATATAATTCTTATAGCAACATTAAATATAATATTTATTTTGTATTTATTTTAACATATTTAAGTATTTACATAATATGGTTCCACTATAAAATCCCAACTCACTAAATCCAAAAACTTAAAATCCAAAAAACAAAATCCAAAAACCACAAAATGCATATAGCTCAATATCCAAATCACAATCTCCGGTTGTTTTTAATAGCTGCTAGAATAGAACAATAAAATCCCTCTTATTTTTTTTACATACATATTTTATCAAAAAGGCATTCAAAATAGTAAGAGCTGCCTTCCCCCCCAAAACATCCGCTTAACAAATTTTTGGAACCCTGATTTTGTAACGAACTGTAAAATCACTCCTAACATTCCTCCTTCTATTTTTTATTACATTACATATCTGAACAACAAAGCTTTGAAAATAGTGGAGGTTGCTGTCCCCAAAACTCCGATAAACAAATATTGAAATTCAGATTTGTATAAAAATTCTCCTAAAACCTCGCATAAATTATTGTATAAAAGGCCTATAATGATTTTGTAATTAACTATAAGGTGCCTAATAATTAGTTTTGTACATGCATAATTCAATTACACAGCATTCAAAATAGTGGGGCCTAACACCTGCAAAACGCAGTCTCACATTTGGATTTATGTAAGTTAAGATTTTGTTATGTTTGAAACAGCAGTGTGAAAATAAAAAATGTTTGAATTTTGTGGCTTTTGGATTTTGAGAATTGGGATTTGGTATAGGATTACCTACCACATAATATTTTTCAAAATTATTTTTCTTTTTATTTTCTTAAAAATAAAAAATTGTGGCATAATAAGTATGTATGTATGTATACATATACTTACATATGGCAATATTGTAATAAAATACAATTCGAAAGAAAGGTCAAAAGTGTGCAAAAAAAGAAGTTACCCAAATAATACTTAGTTGAAATAAAACTTTTCACTTCACTTATTATGGTTTTATTTATCGTTTACATTCTAAATTTTCAGTTTTTCCCCCCAGCCATATGTATTTAATTGGGAATTGGGAATGCTTAGAACGACGGCGGAAAAATAATATAAATAATAATTTTACCACCGCAAATTTTATTTTGACATTCATGAGCGAGACTCACATCAATTATCAGGCCATGAAGTGCAGAGAGTAAAAGCTTAATAAAGGGGCCAGCTTTTAACAAATTTACACGCAGTCTTATGGAAAAAAATAGGGGGCTACTTAGTTCTTCGATAAATTGTCTCAATATCGTAATAGTATACGTCGAGACTACTTTCATACTTTAAAATTTTGTACACGCTTATATGGCTATAATCGAGACTCACATTAATTATGAAATTATTCATACGAGCGATACATGAGAATCGATTACAATTTTCTAACAACTACCATTCATGTGTTTTCAGTTCTTGGCCTGTTTACTTAGGTCTTGGTAATGAGTAATTACATGAGTTTGAAATATAAATTAGTAACATAAAAAATATTCAAAACAGTGATGAATAAATTTTATAAAATTAAATTAAAAAAATTAATTTTGAATAAACATTGCAAAAAATTGAAACTATTTTTACAATTTTTAAAATTCTCACCAATTTTATTAATTTTTTTTTTTTTTTTGGATTTTCTTATTTATTTTTTAATAAGATCTTCTTAAGAATCTTTTAATAGCTCTAGAAACTGTTTTAAGTCGCCACTCGCTACCGTCATTATTCTGTTTCATTAAAGAAATTCGTGGATTTTCGACATGATACTGGTTTAACTTTAGATACAGTTATTTTTTTTTTTTTTGAATGTAAAGGATATTACTACAAATATGCTCTGTTTAAATATCTTTTAGTATCTGGAAATAAATTTTTCTTCTCATATTATACGCAATAAAAAATAGATTCTTTTTTGACGCAATTTTTAGGAAATTCAAAAGATTTATAGATATAGATCAGATATCTTATACAGTACAGCATATAAATTTTATTCAGATGATTCAAAAAAAAAAAACAAAAAAACTGAATAAAATAATTAAAATTTTAAATATTTTTAAAAATTAAAAAAAAAAGCTTTTATTTGTCTATTTACTTGCATATTTGAGAGAACAGGTTCAAGAAAAAAGCTTTAAATAAAATTGCATGCATTTTAATTTCTATTAAAAAATTCTAAAATTAAAAAAAAATTTTTTTTTTAGTCTATGGAATGATGTCGGGCAATAAAATCGATAATTCGGGTTAGAGAACTTTGAAGAATAAAAATTTAATTTTTTTTTTTGTAAAATTTTGCCTCTATCTCTTCTTTTTTTTTACTTTTCTTGTTTAATTTTACGTTTAATTAAAAAATAACATTAATTTTTTTTTTTTTTTTTTTTTTTGCAATGTAATTTGAAAAAAAAATTTTTTTTTTTGGTTTAAAAATAATTTTAAGGCCTAATTTCATATAATTTGCCTTGGTTTTGTTGTGCAAATGTGTAATTCATTGTTAATTTGATTTTTATTATACTTAATTATATATTAGTTAAAATTAGTTAATCACTCGCTATTTAAATCATTTAACTGCACAAGCAATATATATTTGCAAATATAAGTAATTTGAAGTTTTTTAATTAAAAAAAATATTTATATAAAATAAAATAACAATAATTACAGAACAAATGGTTCCAGGAGTATTGTATGTAGACTTTGTTGCCGGAAGTGTAGGTGGTAAGTATTAAAAAAATAATTGAAATATTTTTAAAAAATTTATAAAAATTTACAAAACACAAAGGATCCTTTTAAAATAAAAAAAAAAAAAAAATTTCTAGATCTTAGTTAGTATTAGTATATGCAATGAACTTTATTGATTTACAAAATGAATAGGTAATAAATTACGAATTTTATAAAGTTATTAAAATATAAATTATTCCTATAGGTATATTAATTGACTTGTCTTACATACAGTGTGTGTTGTACTTGAACTTCATATAAAATTAAAAAAATATTTTTCATCTTTTTGACATTTACAAAAAAAAAAAAAAATATTAAAATTCTAAAAATATTTTACAAAAAAAAAGCTACTTATTTAATATAAAAGAATTTGCATTCTAAATGATTAATTCGTTTAAGGGGGTGTTATACAATTTGTTGTTCTTAGATATTACAGGACCATAATTTTTAAGCAAAAGGATACACTCTCACCTCACTATTCATGGAAATTCAGAACTAAAAAAACAGGGTAATTAATATAAAACTCTCCCATTAACGTAATGCTATGCTAATCTATTCACTAATAGATTCATTACGTTACTCCCTAATTACTCCCAATTACAGTTACTCCCTTACGTTACAGCTAATCTATTCATTACGTTACTCCCATTAACGTAATGCTGGTAATGCTATGCTATTCAAATATTGTTATATCAACACGGTTTATATTGTCGCCGTTGATTCTCGCGTTTCTCTACATAAATACATATACATATATACATACATATCTATAATTAAATAACATACTATATTTTCATGATTTTCATACATTTTATGAAATGACATACTCATACATATTTAAACATATGTTATTTATTTAGATTTTAGAAACTTCAAATTTGTTTTTCAAAAATAAATTATTTTAAATAATAAATTTGAAAAACAGAAACAGTGAAAGTGACACAACCAAACACCAAAAAACCTAAGTTTATAATTGAAAAACAAAAATTATTTTTTCATATTCAATTAAAAAATTACTTCTGTAATGTGCATAATTTGTGTTTGTAAATACAGTAGAAAACGGATAAGTGAAAAACTTTTTTTTCCATTTTTTTTGTTTCACATATCCATTTTTCCTTTTATCCGTAAGTGAAGTTTTTTCACTAACGCATAAGTAAAAGATTCAGTTATAGAAAAAAAAAATCAGTTGACATTAAAAACATTTTTTACAGGTAATTCATTTTTATTTTGAGGAAAAAATAAAATAATTTAATATAACAACATAAAACATAAAAAACATAGCATAAAAAGAACTCAAAATAACATTTATGTATTTCATATTCATGTATTCATTAAAAAAAAAAAAATAAAGTGGAAAACATACTACTAATGGTTATATGTACTAAGTACGTACATACATAAAACCAGATAAAACTAAGCATATGTTTAAAGTGAATCTAAATAAATCTTAATGAAACTAAACTTACTTTTACTTCATACATACACATGCCATAGGTATTTATCACATTATGCTGTCCATACATGGCGGACTAGGCTGAAAACTTGGTACGCGGACTTGATAAGTTGTATCGTGTATGGGAAAGTTGTAAAACCATTTTGATGGTGGAAAAGTTGGTTGGAAGAATATCAAAAAATTTTGATTTTTGTGGACGGAGTCTTTGGTTTGTAGTTGAGTTTGTAGTTTTGTATCGTGTATGGGCAAGTTGTTGTACAACTTAAATGTCATTTTAATATTGAGATTTTTTGATTTGAGAAAATAATAAAAATATAAAGTACATAATTACAACGGTTGGATGATAGGTTGGATAACTGTGTGGTATGGTTCTTAAATCTGTCCGCATACCAAGTTTACAACTTAGTCCGCCATGTATGGGAAGCAGAATGTGATAAATATGTATGTACGTAAAGTAGTAAATGTGATAGCAAAAACATTTTTGCATTTAAGCGTTTCGATATATGTATGTATGTACGTGAAAAATTAATATTTTTGACACAAAATATCTTTCATTTTCCACTTATCCGACAGATTTTGACATAAAAAATTAGAAATTATCAAGAAAATCGAAAGCAGATGTCATTTATTCGTTATTTTCACTTATCAGTTTTTTATTTATCTGTTTTCGACTGTACATACATATGTATATACATACATACATACTTATAATACATAACCTAAAGAAAATTTTATTAAGATTAATTAATTATTTTTATTTTGAGGTTTTTAATTTTTATTCGTTCTTTTATCTACAAATTGGATAAGAATTTGTAAACAATATTATGGTGATTTATTTATACATTCATTTTTGCATAGTTTGTTTTTTATAATGATTTTCTCTTAATACATTATAATGCAAGGCGCCAGAATTTTTTTTATTATTTCATAATATGTACATACATACATATGTGTAGTTAGTATGTATGTTATATAGATTTTGATTATTGAGTTAAATTAATATTGAAATTTTGTTTAAATAAATTTTTGTGATAAATTTTTAATTACAAAGTATGCATTAAATTTAATTAATTGTTTATGTTTTGTTTCCTGAATATTAATAATTAATTATTTTGCCGCAGATTTTGCAAATTCTTATACACAATGTTGTGCTTTCAGCTTATAGTCCAGTGTATTTTCAAATTTTGTTTATTTGTTATTTTAAGGATTTTATAAAAAGAATGCTAAGTTATTTGTAAACATTAAATACAAACATTAAACTATTTTATAAATGTTCAATTTTTTTTTTTTTAAAGTTTAGTAAGTAGATATCTACAATAATTCAGTGCTTCCGTTAGGCGCTAAATGAAATTTTTGAGTAATAGAATCTGCTACATCACTTCAAGCAAGTGTAGTAGAATAGCTTAACATTTTTTTTGTCTTTTCAAAACCAATTTAAATTTAGAGAAGTCATTTATAGTATGTAGTTTCGTGGTTTAAAATCAAAGAAAAAAATTAGATTCCCATATATCGATATAGAACTATACATATTCATAAGTATATAATATAACGAAACAGCACATGAAATTAAAAAAAAAATTGTAACGTAACGCCGAAGTTTTAAAAAATTAAGTGTCAAAATGTCAATATAAAAATTTAAAATCATATTAAAAAGCAGTGTTGATAGTACTTTAATTTTTTAGTACATTTTGATTTGCATAATGATATTAAAAAATACTGAATACAAACAAACATTTTGCTACTTCCTTAAAAATTTTTTTTGTAGATTTGTTAAAAAATTTTAGGAATTTGCGGGTATGCAAAAAATGTAGCAGATTTTATATGAGAAGAGTTTTTAATGTAGTAGTGTAGCAGATTTGATAAATTTGACTTTAGGTGTAGCAGATCTGCTTCAATTGTAGTAAAAAGGAAGCACTGAGGTACATATGAATGTATAAAATAATAATATGTAGTAATATGTGATAGAATAGAATCTGTTAGAATAGAAAAATTATTAATTTTAATTATGTTGCCAAAATTTCATATATATAACAATAAATAAACTTCTAGAATTAATAATAATTTCCGAAAATATCGCCATCTATTAAAAGACACTTTAATTAATTTTTTTCCCATTTATGATATTTTTTTTGAATTGCGTACGAATTTAAAAAATTAAACAGATATTATATTATTATACATTTCTTGAGTAATCCAAAGAAATTTTAACTATTAAATTAAAAAATAAAGAGCAGTGACAACGGAGTATAGTCCTGCGTAATCTATATAATATCAGATAATATGTAATTTACGTTTACATTTGGAACAATAAACTCAACAATTCTTTTTTTTTTTGAAAAAATAACGGTTTACAATTTTTTTGAAAATTTCAGTTATAAAAATATTTGAAAGATTATAATATCTATGTAGTAATATGTACATATGTAAATATTGACTTTTCTCTCGTTTGTAACTTGGATCTTATTCCTTATACTACTGAATTCTGAATATAAACGTTATATTTATAGTAGCAAAATTAATTATTCAAACCGTTATAATTAAAATTAATCTTTACAATTTTAGTCAGAGGCTTCGGTAGCCTAGTGGGTAGGTGTGTGGTCTATTAACCGAAGGAGTGTAGATTCGATCCCTGCACAGGTCGTAAGTGTTTTTTCCTTTACATTCCCCCCCTTACGACCAAATATAATGCAAAATATATAGTATTAGTATATAATATAAACAAAGTAAATAATATTAGTATATAATTTAATAATAGTATAAAAACCTATAATGGCATTGGTAGCCAATGGTTCAATAATATTGCATTACATTTATGTATGTAATATTAATATAAATAAATAAATACATAATTTTAGTTAAATTTTTAGTCTTATTTTTATGTACTTTTGGCTACTTTAAGTTTTACCTTGGGGCTACCTTCTAAATTTTTTTGTTGTTTTTCGATAGAAAAAAACTTTGAAGTTGAATACATCTTTTTTATATGTAAGTATATATGTACATACATATGTATATGTATATAATATATTTCTGTCACTTGACATTCAGTGGTTATTTTATTTTGTTTTATTTAGACTTTTTTGTTAAAGACTTTATCATATCTAGATCTACTTCGATAGTCTTTTCTTCTGTACTTTTCTAAGAATTTTTGCCAAACAAAATTATATGGTAATTATTACTTATTAGTTTTACTTTGTCAGATTGTCTGTTTACAAAATTTGTAAGCACTAAGCAATTTTGATATAAAGAAAATGTAATTTTTACAATCGAAACCACCGAGACAATCAATCAAAATATACATATTTTTATTTTTTTTTTTAATGCATTTCTTAGCCACATAAATGGGAACAGAAAATTACCCAGCCTTTTCTGTTCAGACGTGGCTGTAAATGTCGTAAGGGGAAATAACTCTTACGACGTGCATGAGATTCGAACCCACACTTCCTCGGTGTTTGCAGCGTATTTTATACGCTCTTACTCACTAGGCCACCGATGCCCCTAATATACATTATATTGTAAAACTTTTTAATTAGTCCCATCAGTCGTTGGATAGTTAGACAGAATAAAATTTGTAATGCCAAGATTTTGAGGAAATCATTGTACGGTTGATTTGTACATGTGTACCTAAGATTAATTTCATATTATATTTTTTAAACTCTTTCTTTTATTTTATTCCTAATTATATTTATTTATCTTGTTTATGTTTTATGTCAGCAATTTCTTTAAAATTAGCTTAGTTTAGGCCAAAAGATACAGTTTTATATGGGCATAAGTTTCTATATATATATATATAGAATATATCTATATATAATATGTGTATATTTTTTATTCTTGGAGGTGGAAATCTTTCAAAGACAGCAAAATACTCCCTTGGTAGTGTCAGAATCTTACTGACTAAACCCACCTTCCTTTTTAGTCAATATAATGGGATGAAACTCCTAACAGCTAACACAGTATAATGGCTAGCCAGAAGGGTAGAAGAGGATATGACGAGAATGCGAAAACTTTGAATTCGGACTGTAAGGAAACAATGAAATTCGGACTGTAAGGAAATAATGAACTCTTTTTATAGAACCTAAGAGGAATTTGAACCCGTAAGATTCTCTAATTGAAAAGTTAACGACTTAACTATTACGTTATGAGTCAGATAAAAATTGCATATTTAAAATATTATCACATGATCTTTTAAGTTTTATGGAAACAGTATATTACATATTATATTGTATTCATGCGGGTATCCTTAAGTTGACACTACATTCTTTCGCATTTTCAAATTTCTCGTATTTATAGATATATTGAAACAAAAACCAGAATAAATGATATAAATTTAAGACTTGGGGTATCTTGAAAAAATATATTATAATTTATTATAATTATATTACATTAAAAACTAACTAATATATTATACAATTTATTACAATTTAATATTTTTTAGGTGCTTTAGGTGTATTAGTAAGTCATCCATTAGATACAATAAAAACATGGCAACAGGCATCAAATTCACGTTTAAAAGTTGCTATTTCAGACATATTCAAACGTAATAGAGGGGTAAGTTTTAAATAAAAGTATAAATCTTATTTATAATTTTATTTAATAAATAAAAAAATATATATACATATATACAATATATATACAAATATATAAAAATAAAATAAAAGTTCTATTTAAGAACTTTTTATTTGAATATTATACAATGGAAATTTTGTAGTTTAATGGCTTTTACAGAGGTATGCTTTTCCCACTGGTATCAACAGGTGCTATTAATTCAATTTTATTCGGTGTTTATGGTAATCATTTAAGGCAATTACAAAAAATATGTCACAGTGATTTTCAAAAAGAACAATTAGAATATCAACATACATTCTTTGCTGGTTCTTTAGCTGGTTTTGTGTCATGCTTTGTTGCGTGTCCTATTGAACTCATAAAAATTCGGCTGCAAACACAATCATGTTAGTTTTCTTTTTTTTTTTGAAGTACCTATTTTGAAATATTTTGGCAATTATTTTATTTTACATTTTTTCTTAAATGTATTTTAAGATTATAATAATTATTTAATTGGACAGAGAAAAACACCTGTAAAATTATTTAAAAGAATTTTAAAACGTGATGGAGTTCGTGGATTATATCGTGGTCTGTTACCAATGATGTTTAGGTATACATATTTGGTTTTAATTTTATTATTCAATATATATACGTTTAATAATTTTGTTTTTTTTTTGTAATTTAGAGATGTGCTGCCGTATGGACTGTATATGGTTATTTATCAAAAAACAGTAAAATTTTTTGATAATACATTATTTGTAAAAAGGAAACGTGAAGAAAATCGAATTCTAATAAAATACGAAATGGAAACTGATACACATATTGATTTTTTTATAACAACATTAGCTGGTGCTTGGGCTGGTATATTATCTTGGGTATGTGTAATACCATTTGATGTTGTAAAAACTTTAATGCAATCTGAAAGTAATATAGTGTATCGGGGCATCTTTGATTGTATTAAAACAAATTTACGGGTAATGTATAATTTTATATTATTTATTTGTATTATACGAGTTATATGTACATAAAAAATAATAAAAAAAATTTAAATTATATTTTATTAGCTCTATGGTTGGAAAAGTTTATTCAGAGGCAGTTGGATATTAGTTGTAAGAGCGGTTCCATTTAATGCTGCAACATTTTTAGGTTATGAGAATTGTTTTAAATATATGTCTGGAACTGAACATCATAACATGATAAGCATAAATAATAAATTTTAAGTACAATTCAAAAACAATAAAAAAATTTCACTTGTTTTATTCTTCATTTTAGCTAATATACTCATAGGTCTAGTTTGCACTTGCCATAGGTCTAGTTTTCACTAGAGTCAGATAAAATTTGACAGTGATTTTCAAAAAGAACAATTAGAATATCTTTAACTGGTTTTGTAATTTTTTTTTTCATTTGATTACAAAACTTCTACACCATTAAAAATAGAACAATAAAATTTTAACCACTGATAGGTCCCTTAAAAAAATTTAATATAATAAAACAACATTTTTATGTATCCCTCCGCCCGTAAGTATCTTATTATAAAATTTTAAAAAAGAATTATAAATTTTCGTGCAAGTCACAGTATTTCTAAATTAATTTTATTGCATTTTCAAAAATATGCGTCTTTAAACCGTAAGTAAACCGTCTTTTAAAGAGTAAGACGTGCGTCAAATATGAATAAGGACAAACTTAATTTTATTTGTGTATGTGATAATTTGTGGTAAATAAATTTTTTAAAGGTTCTTACAGAAATCATTTCTTGTAAATCTGAATTTTTTTTTTTTTTCTACTACACACACAGATTTCTGCTCCTGAAGTAATCTTTCCAAGAAAATAATTTTTATTTAACAATCAAACTGCCGTTGAAGTAATTTTTAAATTTTTATTTTGCTTTATATATTTTTTCTATAAGAGTTAAGTAGTGTTTTGTTTTATTTTTATTTTTTGAAGAATATATTATAACAAATTTGTAATGTAAATTTAACTTCAATCTGATAAAATTTTCTTCTCCTACTTAAAGAGTTCTCTCACATTTAATACAGTATAAAATGCATTGTTTAATTAAATGATTGTGAAACGCACTGTTATTATATATTAATGTCAAAAACTTACCAAAATAAATATAAAATATATGTAACCAAAAATCTTTTGAAACAGATTCAATAATAAATAATATAATAAATTTAAATAAAAATAAATAGCGGCCCTCTTAATCATTTTCAATGCGGATTTTATTTATATTATGTTGTGTTGGTTATGTGTATGTAGATGTTCAATAAATTTCCACATTTAATTCTCTTTTTTTTTAATTTGCCATAATTAGTTAACCAAAACTCCGAATAAAAATAAAATAAAAATTTAAATACTAAACTATGATTTGTTTTATGCAATGCAATTCCAAATTTTTATAATTTTTTTTGAAAGTTAGTAACCGATTATCGATTATTTAAATTTAATTTTAAAATCTCCGTTTTCTTTTATTTTGTTCCTATCTGAAACTGAAACATTTGTTGAATGCAATTGTTTTGTTTCTTGAGTCTTGTCAATTTATTTTTAGACCAATTCTTTCAAATAACTTTATTTTATACCATATTTTGACATTTTAATATTGCTATACACATATGTTAGAAAAAGACATTTCTATAATTTCATATTATTTGATTTCTTTTTCGCATTAATGCTGTCATTTATTATGACATATAAAAATAAAAATATATCAAAAAAAAAAAAAAAGTTGTGAAAAAAAATTTTCTGAGTTCAAAATCAATTTAGTTTACGTGCAAAGCAAACAAAGCTTTTTTCAGTCGTTCGCAAAAAAAACAGAAAGAATAATTTAACAAAAGAATCAAATTATTATAATATAAAATATTAATAGCTAAAAATCTTATTTTTTTTTTTTGTATATTATTGTTTTGTGTTTTTATTTTAAAATATCAAAAAATACGTATAAAATTTAAATGCATTTAAATAAAATAAAAAATTTTATTATAATTTGCTCCAAAAAAATATAAAAAAAATTAAAAACCAAATACATAAAATCTAAAAATCAAAAAAAAAAAAGAAAAAGGAATGAAAAAATATTAATTTTTATATACAATTTTATGATGAAGTCATTTTATGTACCATTAGAAAAGTGTTTGGTTGATTGTTATTGTTATTATTTTCGTTGTCATACTCATTATTGTTGGTTGGTTGTGCCTTAAGTTTTGTTTTTTTTGAGAATTTTGTAACTATGATTTTTCTTAAAAATTTTATAGTTTTTTTCATTTAATTAAATACCAAGAGAAAAAAAAAATTAAACATAAAAAAAAATTTTTTTTAAATATACCTACATAGATATTTTGGATCTAAATACAAAGGAATAAAATGTCGTCACTAAAGGTTGCTGTACGAGTTCGTCCATTCAATCAAAGGTAAGTTAGAGACGATGAAAAAGAATTGTGAATTGTGTAAGATTATTTCAAAAATAGCAAAAAAAAAAAATGTATATTTTTCTTTGTTTTAAACAAATCTTCGTAATGAGTTTTTAGGTTTAAACTTAATAATATGAGTATTTTCACAATTAAGCACTGATGAATGATGATGACTTAATATTATTAACCATAGAAGTGTTTTTTTTTTTTAAATGTTGATAGTATGGTTCAAAATTGTTTGAAAATAATTTTTTGGATATGGAATGGTTTAAAATTTTCAATAACATAAAATTTATAAAATATATAATTCAATAACCTTTTTATTGTAGATTTATTACATTTTAAATATAGAATCAAGTACAAATAAAGCAACATCATATGGTATATAAAATAGATAAAATATTTTTGTTCTCTTAAACTTAAATTCGTTTTAATTCCCATTTAAAAAGTAACAAAAGAATATTTAGGTTGTACCTAGCTTAAAAAAATGATTTTTACAATCATAAATCAGTAATACATATAAGTAAATAAAAAAATCATTTATAATTTAATAAATCTATTATTAATTTCGCGGTTTTTTTCACATATAAGTATTTCAGCTATTACTTATCTATTGTTTTACTTTAGAAATAATTTGTTTCTTATGTAATTTAATATACGTGTCTGTCTATTTAAAAAATTTTTTAATTGAGAGAAACAAAGTTCTCAAAATATATTCAGTCATAGTTCTTAAGAGTTTTTTTTTTTATAACAAAATTATTGATAAATGTATATATATATATATAAACAAATCCCTTAATTAATTATTCCAGTTTTTTTATTTATTTTAGAGATAAGTAATGATTAAGAAGAAAACTCTGGAAAAATAATACAAAAACAATACACAATCTTAACTTTTTCTAATCAATTTTATTGTACCTACATTTCAATGATTATATGTACAAATAATTTTAAAATTTTTAAAATTGAAAGTAAATTAATAAAAAAAAAAAAAAAAATAGGAAATATTTTTATCTTGTTTTGTTTAAAAAAAAAAAAAGTAAAAGCAATAGGTAAATAAATTAAAGAACACAACACTACACAGTATATTGACTATCTAACTAATCAATATTTAAATTACCTAATGAAATGTTTTATTGTTAATTTTTTTTCTCTGCTTTTCAATATAATTTTTGTTTACATTTTAAAAAGTCTAATATTTTGTTTTTTTTTTAATAGGTACGTTTTTATTTTTGATTCAATAAATAATAGAAAAAAATCTACCTAGTATGTACATATTTAGGTATAATAAGTAGGTACTCTATATTAAAAATTTATGTTTTTGTATATAACTATATACAATATATTGTATATAATGAAAATGATTGTAACAAAATTGTTGTACTTCCAGGTTCAAAGTCAATGACAAAATGCATATAAATGTACCTATAATGTACACTTATTCTTTAAAGGAAATGCAATGCTATTTTTTGTTTTTATTATACAAAAAGAAAACAAAATTGACCATGAATTTCATTTTTTTTTTTTATAAAAATTTAAAATTCCTTACAACAATTTAATCTTCTTTTAAATTTTTCCTGTTTTAATTTTAAATAAAAACAGAAATACAATAATACATTTACATACTTAATATTTCATTTTATTCCTTTTAACTAAGGTATTGGAAATTTTACAAAATTTTTTGTTTTTTTTTTTTAGAATTTCTATGTAATTAATATCTTTACACCAATTTTATTTTACAATAGTTACTGTTGTAAATATGTACATATATATATATATATATATATATATATATATATATATATATATATATAACAAGCATTCAAAGCAGTATAGTTATTGTATTAAATGTTTATCTTTTACCTATTTCATTTTAATTGATTATCTATTATTGAAGATATTGCAGCTAAATATACTAGAGAGCGAAAATATAGCAAAAAAAAAAAAAAAATTAGTGCCTGCCTAACTACTTACTTCAGGTGCGATAAAAAAGAATTTATTATTTATATTTTTCCAAGTGTTAGAATTGTAAAAATATTTTATGAAGGTTTTTTTTTTTTATTATAACAAATAGGTATACCTAAATTGTAGAAATATCTATTACTTATAAAAAAAAATTGTAGAAAAACATAAAAAAAAAAAAACTGTTTATGTACATATACACGATATTGTGCAATAAAACGTCCTTCACCTTGAACTTGCTAAGTAGATATACATATAATAACAAAGTATATATACATATATAAATATTTAAGTATAAAATATTACAATATCAGGTTATAAATAATATGTAAAAGGGATTAAAGATTCATTGCAATTTAAGGATTTACTTATAGGTATATTAAAATATTTTAAAATTTACTTACGTTAAGTATAAATTTTATTTTAAAATTTTAACATTTCAACAATAAATATAAATTTTAGAATAAATTATGTAGGTACTATAATTTTATTGTTATTAAATTTGTTACAACATATTATCAGATATTAAATTTATTTTTTTTTTTTGGAAATACAAATAAATTTAAACAAAAAAAAATATATGTGTTAATTATGAAATAAATATATACATATACATAGGTATATAGGTTTAGTTAATGGAATAATATTATGTAATTTGAACATAAGTAATTTGAATTAAATTATTTAGGAAAAAGAGGATTTTCTCATGTTGAAATTTGTAATAGGATTTGGGTATTAAAATCAAGGGGTTACATCTTGTTATATTTTAATCGAGAAAGAATTAAAGATTGTAAAATGTTATTTAATATAAGTAATATTGTTTATTTATTTATTTATATTAATATTACATACATAAATGTAATGCAATATTATTGAACCATCGGCTACTAAGGCCATTATAGGTTTTTATACTATTATTAAATTTATATAATATTATTTATTTTGTTTATATTATATACTATATATTTATATTATATTTGTTCGTAAGGGGGGTAGTATATAAAGAAAACAAACACTTACGATCTGTGCCGAGATAGAACCCACACTCCTTCGATTAATACGCCACACGCCTACCCAGTAGGCTACCGAAGCCCCATAAGTAATATAATAGGTACATATATCAATAATAATTATTTTATACTTAAAAATTTTATAAAAGTTTTTGTTATAAGGGATTAAATAAACAACTGTATGATAAGGTAGATATTAATTGAGAATAAAATATAAGTATTTGAATATATTTATAAATGTGATTATTAAGTACTTATGTAATTTTAAAATATTATGATTAATTTTAGAACGTTTTTTTTTTTATATTTTTATTTTTTTATAACCTGTAGTTAACTATGCATTTATTTTGTTATACTTATACCAGTTAAGATATAAGACCTTCGGTAATTTTTTCTTTGTACTTTTACTTATTTGTTATTTATTTTTAAATTTTGTTTTTTGTTAAAAATTAATTAAATGTAATTAAAAACATACCTATTTAACTAAGGTCCTTTTCTAAACATATCCCGTACTCTTGATTTTCATTTACTTAATATGTATTTAACATTTTCATATCTTAATTACTTATGTGTAGGTAGGGTACCCGCTTCTATTTATTTTTTTGTTTTTATCAATGTTTGTGTGAAATTTATTTAATTATAACCTTGTGCTTTTATATACTTACGTTGTATTAATTATATACTTTTTACTAATTATTTTAGATTAAATTCTTTTGTTTGTGAAATTTTTTTAAATTTGTATCTTGGAATTTTTTCCAGATATTTGAAGTTTTAAAATAAATAGAGTTAAGTAACTAAGTATAACCTGCTATAACTCTAATATATGTTCTAGACTTCTAGGTGAAATAAAAGAATAAACATAAATAAATAAAGTTTTGCATCTAAGTAACTTACCTAGATGTATGATATCATAAAGAAACTATACTACATAGAGAACTCACGTAGAACAAAAATATTAAGCATTTTTCTACAATTTTGAAACATCCCATTGCGATGTTTCGTGCGATTATGTTGATCTTTTTAGTATATATTTAAATAATAATAAATACAATCGCACGAAACATCCAAATTTGCTTATAGTATTATACATTAGCTGGGATGTTTTGTGTGACTGTATTGTATACTATAGTAATAAAGTTAAGTAACAATACAACAGAGAAAAGAAGTAGAAATAGAAATGCATAGGCAAATAGGCACATATACATAAAAAAATAAAAATATATGCATGCTTTTAAATGATTTTTTTTTGAATGAATGTTCGTATATATGTAAATATGTATTTTGTATGTATAGGTATATTTTTATAAATTTTTTTATTCGAGCGGACTTTTTTTTTTCTCTTCGACATTAATAAAGATAGGAACTTCAAATTTGATACGAGAGTGCTGTTTCCTAAATCCCTGATTTGTCTAAAATTTGAGATGAATTGGAGTGGGTCGTTCGGGTACCTCCCATACAACTCCCAAAAAATTTAGATAAAGTGAAATTGAAAAAGTGATCAAAAAATTTTGTTCTAGATGAGTACTCTATATAGTATAGTTTCTTTATGATGATATGGATATGATTGAAATTGGGTAGTTATTTTGTTTTCTTTTGATAATTAAATAACTAATTTAGTAAAATGAGATAATTTTAAATAAGTATTTACCAAAGTACTTGGTTACTTGGTTATTTAAATTTAAATTTAAACGTTTTAAAATGTTAATAATTATTTAATTAAATTTTCAAACTAAACTTCATATTTATTTCAAAGTAAATAGTGATATTCTAATGGAAAATGTTGTAGTAAAGCATTAAAAAAAGGTTCTTTGCGCTCTATATAATGTAAGTTATTGATGTACGACTCTTATAGTGCCAAAATTTAGTCATAATGAAAGCGTACTAGGCCTAATTATAACCTATTGTAGAAAAATAAAAACAAGTTCTTTTCACTCCGTAATGTATTTAATTTCGCTTTACGGTTCTTACAGAACTAAAATTTTTCGATAGTGGAAGCGTGCCGCGGACCCATAACCTAATGTAGTAAAACCAAAAAAAATTCGTTTGTTTCTGTAAAGTAATTTATTACTCTATGGCTCTTACAAAACTAAAAATTAGTCGCAATCGAAGCGTGTTCTAACCATGATTTAAAAACAAAAAAAAATAAAAAATTCTTCTCCCCTCTGTAATGTAATTTATTACTCTATGGCTCTTATACTGAACTAAAAATTAATAATTATAAAATAAATAATATATTTTTAAGTAAAATAAATAATAGTAAGGTAAACGGCTATATTATCGTCCTATTATTTTTAGTTATGGTACAAAATCGACTAATTCGAAATATTTTTAAGAAAAAACTGTATAAAAGTATATACACATTTTATGAAAGGTTAGGCTCTCTGCCTTCTAACTGTCTTCTTATTTTCGTAATTAAAATTAAATAAAATAAATTAATTTGAAAAATTTTGGTAGCTTGTACATAATTTCGTCCGTCAAAAAATTTCATTTCCCTATTTCTGTACCTAATTTCGTCCTCTCTTTAAATAAGAATGAAACCACTTTTTTTCAATGATGTGAAAAAGTAAAAAAAAACCATTCATTTTAATATTTTTAAAATTTTAATAAATTGAACATTAAATAACTAAATAAAAATAAATATCTATTTAAACAAAATTAATTAAATTAAAGTTGCAAGTCATAAAAAATTTGACAATTTTTTCTTCTTCGAGATTGCTTAAAACGGTTTGTTTTCCTATATGTCGAATTTCACCATTATATTTTTTATTATTTAATAGAGTAGGTTTTCGGTATTCGGAATTTTTTATTGGCTGCATATGCCGAAATTTCAATATGTTGACGGCTTTTAATGCTTCTTGTAACCTTTCAATATTATAGTTTCTTCTCTTAGATATTTTCCTAAGTAAATATTCATAAAAATAATCAAAAAGAAGCAAAATTATCCCAATAACGACCTATTCTATGTAGGTACCTAAAATCGACCTAAACTTTTTTTAAATAATGATAACATGATAAGTAATTTGTGAAAAAAGTATAGGACGATAAATGGTTTTTAAATTATACTTATATGTAATAAAAAAAAATTTCAAATGCTGATATTAATTTAAAAAAAAAAGTGTTTTAAAGAGTAATAAAATAATTTAAAAAAAAAGCTATCAAGAAACATAATTCCGTCTTATAGGTCGATATTATATACATTGTTTTAAAAAAATGTTTCTAATTCCGACCGCATTTATTTTTATTATATAAACCAATTAAAAATTAATAAAAGAAATTTAAAATTTTAGCGTAATATTTACCAACTTAAATTTTTGACTGAAACACTAAAAATTTTTTGTTTTTTAAGCAAGAATTTTTGTGGAGAATTTTTACAACAACAGTACTACCTGGTGCTATTCACTCCACTAACTTTTTTAAAATGAATTTAAAAACCACTTAACGCGGAATTTAAAAAAAATCACAATAGAAAATTTACGAAATCTTTTGTATGACTTTCTTTAATTTTATTTAAATATTTAACGAAGTTATAACTAAAAATCTGTCTTAGGATGATAAGGACAGGACATAATACAAAAGAACATATGACTCTAAATTTTCATGACGCATTGTACATTTTCCGTCAAAATTTTTTTAATAAAATAAGTAAGTACTTAACATAACCAATTATTTTGTTTAAAGGATCATTACTTAAGTATATAGTATTGTTAACTATAAAACCATTTTTCTTCTATACTTACTTTGTTTTCTCTATTCCAACTAAGTAAATAAGATTTTAAAATTTAACTTTTACAATGACAAAATAAAAAAAAATATAAATTTTCTTACTGTATTAAAGTAATTAAATAAATTTATGATACACTCCTTCACTTCACGAATTTCTTTAATTGTATAAGTACTTCTTTTAATCAATATATGTACTTAAGTATTTTTTTTTTCTATTTTAAATGGTAAAATTCAAAGATGTCTACTGTGTTTTAAATTTATATATAAGTAAGTAATTTTTAATTAAATAATGTAAAAATCGTGTATTATAAATAAAATAGACATTTTAATAATATTAGGTACATATACGTCTTATAGTTCAACTTTTACTCTTTAATATCAATATTTAATTAAAGTAAAAAATCTATAAGTAACTATTACCCTCTTTTTGTTTTTTGATATACGTATTACCTACTTATATATATACATTTACTTAAATTAAGTTTTATTTTTTATTTTTTTATGCTTTTTAAGTTTTTTACATGATTATTTTATTTCCTTTTCATTTTAAGTAACTAAAAAAAAAAATCAAAAATCAAATCTTACAATAATTACATCAGTGTTGTATTTATTATGCAAAAATAAAAAATTTTAAGTAAATACTCTAGTCACTATATAAGTATATATAATTATCTAGCAACATATACATATATATATATATATATATAAGTAGTTACTATATACATACATAAATTAGTATTTAAATACGTATTCATTCATTCATGTAATTTTACATTTAATGTAATTTTACTTTCAGATTTTTTATTTAATTAATTATATTAAAAATATTGAAAATAACATATAGAAGTTACTTACTTAGTTAGTTACTTATTTATCTTATTATATTATTGTATACTGTAGTATATTAAATAACAAAAATTCAGATAAAAAAATCTTTGTTTAAATATATGCATTATAAAGTAATTATATGTACTTATAGTTAAGTTATATATAAAAATTTAATTTTCAGTCCAATAGACACAAACATTAGCGATTATTGAATAATAATCTCTTTCTAAAAAAAAAAAAAAAAAAAAAATAATTAAAGACTTTGCTCCATGTCATCATTTTAGTATCTAATTATTTGCTCTGTTTATGCCAATTTTGATGTGAATTTTTTTTTGAGAATGAAAAAAAAACCTAAAAACAGATTCATATATTTTAAATTTGTGTACATATATATACGTACCAATAACGGCTCTATGAAAAATATGCCACACGAAATAATGTTGCATTTAAGAAATGGAAAAAAATCGGAACATTTTTTTGCGACATATATAAAAAAACCTATACTTAAAAGTTGCAAAATCAAAAATGAAATAAAGTCGCAAGAATGAAATAGTGTGGTAAAAATTTAATTATTTGAACTCCAACACTATCCTTTCGGCCTTATGTCTCATTTAATAATAAAACATTTATTTGAAAAATAACCTAAATAATATGTACTTAGAGTTCTATATAAAAATAATTAGGACGATTTTAGAGGTGGTTACAAAATCAGGGTTTCAACAATTTGTTAGTTAGTGATTGGGGGCGATAGCCTCCCCATTATTTTAAATATTTTGTTATTGTACAAAATAAATTTGGAGGGATTTTAAAGTTGGTGACGAAATCAGAGTTAGTTATATACCTTTTATATAGAATAGTTACTTATGCGGAATTCTAAAGGAGGAGGGAGCTTTATAAAGGAGGGAGCTTTTATAGTTGGTTAAAATATTAGGGTTATCTGCTTTCTTCCATCAGAATATGTGAAAAAAAAATTTTTTTGATCAAATAAGATTTTGGAAAAATATATTTCTATGCCACATAAATGTGGACAGGAAATTACACAGCTTTTCCTGTTCAGACGTGGCTATAAATGTCATAAGGGAGAATAACTCTTACGACGTGTGTTGGATTTGAACTCACACTCTCTCGGTGTTTACAGCGTATTTTATACACTCTTACTCACTAGGCCACCGAGGTCGAGGCCCCTGGCAAATAAGATTTGTATTTTTCTTTTCACAATATTCGAATAATCAAATAAGATTTGATCAAAATAGTTTTTTTTTGACATACTTAGTTACTTACTTATTCTACGTTATTTAATTTTTACAACGACACTAAAATTCGGCTTTGCGAAACTGAATTTATTCTTTAAAAATTACTTTTGCTAAATTTTATATGTTTGCTGCAAAAAAAAATTAAAATAAACATTTTTCGAAAGCATTTCAATGATAGCTATAACTGGCGTCTAACCGCCCTTACATAAAAAACTGTAAACGTATGATGATCGAATGTTCGCTTCGTCTCGCGATTGTTAAAAATTGATTGTAAAGGCGACTTAAATTAGAAAGTTGCTCTACTCTAGCGTCGCTTCTAGGGGCAAGGTTTATTTGGTCAAGTCATATTTAAATTAATATATTCTATTTAAAAGTTTAAAAGTAAAAGATACTCGTGAGACGGCATAAGCATTGGGTCATCATCTTTAATCTGTAACAATAAGTAAGTATATCATAAATTAAAAAGTTAATTAAGTTCTTGAACATCAAAATAAATCAAATTATTATCGCATTCGTTATTATGCTTTCGTTATTATACTCGATATACATATATGCATAATATATAATATAATTAGTCATTCATAGTTGTTGAATTGTTTTTTTTTTTCTTTTCAGTCCTCCCCCAAAAAAGAAAAATGAAAATATTTATCTTTAAATGTTTACAATTTTGTGTTTTTGCATAATATGTCAGATACCCTCATTTCATTGTGATAAAGTCGCATAAATAAAAAAAATAAACTTTGAACTCTCAAAAAAAAAAAACAGAAAAAAATAATAGTGTAGCAAAAGTTTATTATTGTATGAGTAGTGAGTACAATATTTTAATTTATGTTATTTTAACTTTAATTGTCTTTTAAATATGTATTACTAATGGGATGCTTGGTATACCGAACTAAAATGAGATGAATTAATTTGGTTGATTCAGAGAGAGAAATTAAAAAGTTTTGTAAGGGTATAATCATATTTACCTAATAAGTATGCCTTTTTAAAAAAAAAAACTTTTTCTTTTTCACAAGTCCAAAAAAATTATCGTTTACTTATTCAAAAAAAAACAAAAAAAAACATAAGTACATAATTAACTTATGTTTTAATAAGTAAACAATAAGTAACAGGAGTAATGAAAATTTACTCCTGAATCTTTCAAATCTATAAATTAATGATTACGACAAAATAACAAATACCCACATTCACCATAGTAACAATTGATTTCAGGTAAACATATGGACACTATAACTGTTTAATCTATCAAACTATAGTTTTAAGTTTTTTTTACGATAAACTTTAGGGAAGGATTTCTTTGTACATTATTGGTGTAGATTTGACTAAAAAGGGTAGAAAGTGAGGGAGAAAGTAAGACAAAATGGAAGAATTGAAAGGCAATTTCAATATGAACTTAAATTTAAAATTAAACTTAACTTTTGAATAAATGGCAAATTGTAAAATGGAGTATTGACAACAAAGGGGAACACATTTGATAGAAAGTAAATATGTTCCATATTTTAATAGTTTATCACAATAAATGAGTTTCCATAACCAGTTTTAAACCAACTAAAAATTTCCATAGTGTAGGTAGATATGGTCATTTACTGCATCTCTTTTGTAACATTTGAATTGTTTGAGAGGAGGCATTAATGATTTTAATTCACTTGAATAAGTGCCGTTATCTATACGAGTATATACGAATCCAGCCATTGGTGCAGTGGTTGACGCACCACTTCTCATTCATAAGGAAATGAGAGGTGTCGGATTCGATTCCCGGCTGGGAACAATAATTATAATATATAAAAAAAAAAATCGCAATATATAAATATACATATCATAATATCTCGTACACTTCACATTCCTACCAGGAAACAGGGTAATATATATTATATTTATTTAAATAAATAAATAAATATATATAATAATATAAATATACGAAGATATCTATAAAAAGAGATAAAGTTCCGATATTTTGACGAATGTTGTGAAGAAATTATTTTGTTGTATAGCATATTCTAATGAAATTTTTATTTATTATATTTTTAAGATCTCAATTATCCTGAAGAACGATTGCACAGAAAAATAAAGTATTAAAAATTTTTCTAAGATTAAGAAAGAATTTTGTCAATTATCGTCCTAAATTAATTAGGTGATTTATAACTCGGTTTGGTAAATTAACTCTTCTAGTTAGTTTTTTGAAATATCAATTAGGTAATGTTTCTACTAAATCTAAGTACCTAGTTACTTTGTTATTTGTTCCAATTTCCGTTGACTGCAGGCTATTAGATATTGATAAAAAATTAGCCAAAACAAATGTTGGTCTAATTAAATAATACTATTTAAGTACTTAAGTATAGGAATATTTCTCTCTATAAGTACATAGATTATAAAAGTGTTATTGAACCAAACAAGAAAATTTATTTATCAACTCTAACTGTTTCTTAATAGCAAATATCTCAATAAAAAATAAAAGTTAAAATATATTTCAAGTAGAAAAAATACATAATATCAAAAAAAAAAAAAAAATAAAGCTAAGTTATAACAATAAAATTGCGTCATCGAATCTCCCGGAGCAATTATTGCCTTTTTTTTTAGGGTGAAGTTATTTATTTTAGTTTTTAGTTTATTTTTGGAAAGTAAATTTTATTAATAACATTTAAGATACAGTATAATTTTTAAAAAGCCAAATTTAATTTTAGTTCAATGTTAAAATAAAAAGTACAAAGTATATAATTTTTTTTTTTTTTTTTGAAATTATTGTATGTATTTACAGATTGCTTGTACTTGATATTAACTATATTATGTGGTTTAATGAAGGATTAATAAGAGTGAAGAAGAGAAAGAAAAGTGAAAAAATAAAAACAATAAATTAAATTATATATTCACTTATGTATAACTTACTTTTTACACACTTTTTTTTTTTTTTTTTTTTTTTTTAAAGAATTGAACTTGAGCGTGAAAAGTTTGACTCAATGCTAAAAGAGAAAAAAAAAAAACAAAAACAAAACAACAATCAACAAAACTAATGATTAATTTTGAACAATGATGATGTCATTTTTATATAATTAAATTTGTATCTTTTTATTTCTGGTTTTATTTTATTATTTGTGTTGATTTTTTTTTTACTTTTTATATAATAAATTAAAGTAAAATAAAATCTGATTATTAATAATACCTAAATAAGTATCTAAAAGTAAAATTAATTGTTTTGGTTGTTTTTGTTTAATATTTTAAATGAAGAAAAATTAATTTTCTTTTAAAAATTATTTGTATTGTCTTTTTGATTTTCTCGAAAGGTATTTAAGTAGTGAATCTCATAATATAAGTATTAATAATATATTAGATGAATTTTTTTAAGTTTTAAGTACTATTTAAATTAATGCTTCTTCACAGAATGGTAATTTTGGTCAAATAATTTAGTTTCAGTAAAAAATTTTCGAATTTTAATGGAAGTCAATTAATTTCCTAATAAACTATAACTACAGTAAAATATTCATAAGTAATTTAAAATTTAGCAAACTTATAAGTTTAATAGTAAATATAAAAATTATTAAAATTTTTTAAAGATTTTTTTTTTTTTTTTTTTAAATTTATACTTTACTTATAAAAATTTTTTTAGATTTTTTGTTAGGGTCAATGTTGAGAAATTTTTCTTCCTTAATTAGAGTAGATTAGATTTATTTAAGAGGTGATAAATGACACTGTGACCTTTTGATATAGATCTGTTGTGCTCCTTCGGTTACTACGTGTTGTGCATTTTGCTTCCACTTATAATACTTCTGTCACCCCTGTACTAAGAAAATAAAGATTTTTATAGGATTTATTACTGGCAGCTAATTTTCGGCACACATATCTTGTTCGGAGTAATGCTCCTCAGTTTTTGTCTATGTGACATGGAGTTTTATCCTTTTCTTGGTGGAATCTGCATGTATTGTCATTTTCTATTCCAATTTTCTTTAAGCATTCCTTTAGCCTGCAATGTCCCGAGAGCAATCCTGTTAAAATTCTAAGTTTATTGTTACTGAATCCTATGATTTTAGGATATCTTTTCCGGTTATAGTTTCTCAGATGTTCGTTAAATTGTCTGAGCTCAGAATTTTTATTCAAGTTTGCTCCTACAGTTTTCCTCTTCAATTTTTAGTGTTTCTCTTATCTTATGCTTAACTATGTCACATTTATGTACTTAATTAAGAGTTTTCGTATATGAAATTTCGCTTTTCTATTCCGAAATTTAATTTGAATTTAAGTACTTACTTATATTATATAAAATTAAAATCTATCGGAAGTTAATAAAAATGAACTGAAAAAGTCAATAATAGGAAAACGAATTGACGATGGCATTATATTTATAAAAGATTTTCTATACATTATACATTCTCTGCAAAAATCGTAAAATCTTGATTTTGTAACCAATTCAAAAAATCCTTAACTATGTTTTATATTTCGTATCTGAACAATCAAACATTTAAATAGAATGTCGCCCCTTAAATCTGCCTGACATTACAGCCAAACATAAAATCCATTGTAAGACGGAATCTGACATGTGCATGTATATATATATAGTTATATATATTCTGGAAAAAGCCAAAATCCCCACTAAACAATTTAGTGAAACCCTGATTTTATAATTTACTATAAAATCTCTCCTAAATATGTTTTTTACACATAACGATCACACTTTTTTTACTTTTTTGGAATTGTTTTGGAATTTTGGAATTACATATTTTTGTTTTCATTGTTGGTAATGTTGTAATTTCTAAATTTTATTTTTTTACCCTAAAGTATAGGGTATATTAATTTTGGTATGGAATTTGTAACTACCAAAAGGAAGCGAGTTAGATATGAACATGTATATATATTTTGAATCTCGATCACCTCCTGAGTCGATTTAACGATGTCCGTCTGTTCGTTCGCACGATAACTCAAAAACTAGTAAAGCTATCTTGATGAAATGTATATAGTAGGTTACTAATTACGAAAGGAAGGCTAACTTCGAATTTGGACAAAATCGGTCCATGGGTTCGGGTTCTGGAAGATTCCGAATGATTCCGGAGCAAATGAGATTATCTCCAAAACCAACAAAGATAGAAGCTGTAAATTTGATACAATGGTGTCCCTTCATGTTTCATTTATGTTTCTGAAATTTGAGAGGATTTGGTCCATGGGTTCGGATTTTGGAAGCTTCCGAACGAGCCCCAGGCCAAACGAACATATATTTGGTACAAGGGTGTTCTGTTATTCTTTTTCATTAAAATTTAAAACTGACATTTAAGATGATTTGGACCATGTGTTTGGATTTTGGAAACTTCCGAATTAGCCAAAGAGCAAACGAGCATACCTCCAAAACCAAAAAGATGACACCTTTAAAATTGATACAAGAGTGTAATGTTTCCTCTATGTCCCTGAGATGGATTTGATGAATTGGAGTGGCAACTCGGGGTACCTGAAACATACCTCCCAAGGCACATACTTATCTTTGAAATTAATAAAGATAGAAACATGAAATTTTGTACAAGGGTGTTAAAGGATGCCTCTTTTACGTTCCTAAAATTCGAGTTGAATTAGGAAGAATAAGGAAGCGGTTCAAGTAGCTGCCAAAAAATGTATGGATTTTTAATTTAATTGAAATTATTTAGGTTTGGGTATTAATAAATCGGTTGCATTGACTTACTGTTACATTTACTTGTTTCATTTCAATTATAACACCAGACACCATCCTAATAATTAAGTAGATATATAAGTATACAAATATTTATATATAAGTACATACTCAAATAAATTTGGTACATATTAAGTTAAGTGAACACAAGTATTATCTAAAAAAACTTTTTTCAAAACTTAATAAACTTAAACGGAACATCATTTTTTATATATAAGTATGTATTTATATACTTACATGTGTATTTGAAAAATTTTATTCTATTTGTTAAGTAATTAATTAAACGAAACCCAGCAATTAGTTTAATTATAAAGCTATAAATTTTTGTTTTTTTAGAAAATAATATTTTGATAACTAAAATTATGTCAATTTTTTTATTGTTAATATTAATTATCTGCTAGTGTGCACAATTGCACAATTATTTAAGTTAAAGTAAACATGACATCAATATTGAATAATAATGCATATTGCAATTAAAACATTATTACTAAATAAAATAAAGTTTATTTTTTAACAATATTATGTAATTTCAAGTTACCTTTTAAAGAAACAGAAAAACTTCATTTAAGTTAAATATATGTGAAGTAAGTATTTTTCAAAAGTTAGAACTTTACGCCGCTTCGAGTTTATTCGATTAGGCAAAAATCACATCTAACTATTACTTAAATTTCCTTACAGTGTAAATGATTTTAAATCTTCTAAGAAATAACTCATAGTTATAACATAGTAAGACCCCACATATTCAAATAATAAATTTATCCACAAAACAGTAGCATCTATGAATTTCTATAAGTCAGTAGTGTTAATGATACTTTTTAGAGTTATGTTATGAAACCAAAATACAACTTATAATCGAGGTTATATCTAATCGAGGTTGTATCGATCAAGTTATACCTAAACTTAAAATAAGTAACTAAGTAAGTAAAACTTAAAAAAAAAAATGAAAAAATTAAATATAGGTTATATTTATTACAAGTTTAATAGATTAAGACGATAAAAATGATGTTTAATAATTGATTATTGTATTATAATAAGTAAATGATGACTGATACGGAAGTGACTTGATACTGTATACTTACATCTTATATATATATAGTTAAATCTTTAAACTAAATTAGAGTAAATACAAAATATTTATTGTTATTTAGGTATTGAACAGGATTTTCTGATGATTCATATGATTTATTGATGATTCATACACATATTATGCTTATATATATAGTTATTTGCTTTTTTTTTTTATCACGGGTAGGAGCAATAACTTGTTTTTTTCAACATGTTGCTTAGTTATTTTTCAAAAACAATATAGTAATTATGTAAAGATGTTTCACTCAAAGATTTTCAACCAAAAACAAGAAGTGCGATAGATGTCCAATCCTACTCTTAGTAAAAATTCTAAGAAGACATAATGCAGCTTATGAAAATTTATTCGTCATCCGCACATCGAGTTTGTGAAATGAGATGCTATCGTATGTGTTCTCCAAAGTTTGTAACTGATAGGTATGTGAATCATTTTTGATATGTGTAAATTTTAAGAAGAACATAAGTAAACATTTTTCTTCAAAATGTATTTCCAAATTTTCTTATCCACCTTACATAATTCTAAATTTTAATAAATCCCTGCTTTCTAAAAATCCTTGTCACAACTATATCCCATAAACTGAACTTTGCATTTATATTAAAGATTCCAAACTTAATTTTGATGGTATTATTTGTTTGGTTAAAGTTCAAACATTGTCCGGAAGAATTACGAACAATTCTCTGAGTCTCTAAAAATTTTCCACAAAATCTTTGTTGCTAAACAAAAAACTAATTTTAATTTTATTTAACTACTTTTGACAGTACGAAGCTTTGAAAACGCCGTTTTTTAGTGAACGAAAAATGAAATTTGGTAATAGTAAAATACTTATAAGTTTCATGCTACCAAAAAGAATTTTATTACATCGCCGGTTTATTTTAACAAAAAGCGTATACGTAAAAGATTACCAACCATATCATGTTCGACTTGCGATATATGTCATCAAAATTTGTGATTAAATTAGGTTTTGAACCATGGAACTTTTGATTTTGTTTAGATACACAAAACTATATAATATATAATCATGCTAAATCGCTTATTGTATATAGGAAACAAAAATTAAAAGTTCTATACATAGTTCGAATTTTAATTTAGTGACAAATTTTGTTGGCATGACTTAAGTTTAACATGATATCAGTATTACGTGTTGTCACTCCAAATTTACTTATTAAAAAACAGCAATCCTTAAAAAGTGTGCCGTATAAATCAAAAAACATAATGTTTGAATTCCTTTTACAGAGTAAATTACTCTATTATTTCTACTTTCACCTTTGAGAAAGAGATAGCTAAATAAATGTAAATATATGCTAAATTAGCATCCCATTTACCAACTACCCCCAATTACTCTCAACTACTCTTTTCGTTTAATATCTGATTACTAAATTTCAAGAGGTACATATACGGATAAATGTAAGAGTTTATCTCTCTAAGGTTACATAAAAATAATAAACCAAGTCAAAATTATGATCAAAAAGTGTTGGAAAGGATTTTGGTAATTGTCTGCGCCGAAGTAATTAAATGAATTTTGTTAAGTAGATTTTAAAAAACGAAATTTTCCGCTAAAATTAGATGTTTAGATTCATTAAAGTTAATTAAAAGTTGAATAAGTATAGTTATATTGTTCATAAATTTTATATTAATTAATGTGGATATTAAATACATAATAATCAAAAGATCTTATGTTAAACACATGCAAACATTTTTTTATAATTATTTTTAGACAGAGAAGGCGAAAGAAATTAAAAAAAAAATCGTAAATTTTTAGACGGAACATTCAACTTTTTCTGTTTACTTTTTTTTTTAACAAAGAAGAAAATATTAAGTATGGAAATATACAATTTTTTTTTATTTTTTATTTATTTTTTAAACACTTATTTTATTAGTATATATGTATTAACTATTACGTAGTAGATTTGATGTTTGACTACATAATGTATATAGTTAAATACAATGTATGTTATTTTGTTATGGTTGCTTAATAAGTAAGTAATTCACTAAAGAAAAAAAAAAAAAAAATCGTTGTTGTTGTTAATGTTTTTCTTAAATTACATTTTCACGATACGTTTTATTTTTTTTTTATGTAGTAAATTTTTGTTTTTTTTTTTTAATTGAAACTTTTAATTTGTTTTTTTAATAATTTTCTTAGAAAATATTTACGGAACTAAAATTATGTAATTTTGTTTAATTTTGGTATCTAATAATATTTGAAGATCTAAAGAAAGACTTTATAAAAACTTCAAATTTCGTTTTGTTTAGAATATTGAAAGAAGAACAGTGCTCTGGAATAATGCCACAAGAAATAAGATCGAAGAAACTTCTTTGTTTTTTATTCCACGTGTTCATTTTTTGATTGAAAATGAAAATATTGTTTATTTTAGTTCTAACATATGGTATTGGTTTTGCTTTGAAAATTAGCAAAATTTTATAAGTAGTAGGATAGTGACAGTGATATTACAATTAATTATAATTAAGTAATTTCTCGAAGTGGATTTTTAATTGCATATACACCCAGGCCCTGCGACGCGTAAGTAGTTTTTTAACGCCAGAATAGACTAGTTTTTTTTATAGCTCGTGTTTTTTTTTTAGCTTCAATTTTCTAACTTTAACAGACGAAACTTTTAAGAAACGAAATGAACTTTTAAACACAATACGCTAGACTGAAAATTATCACAAAAAATATGAGTATAGCGCAGTTGACCTAAATTGACATTGCAAACATCACATTACAAAAAATCACTCGTTTCGCAACTTCTAATATTAATCTTTTTGCATACTTACTTACATAAGTACATATTTCATTAATAAATATTCTGCAAAAAGGGAATACCCTGATTTCGAATTCAACTCTAAAATCGCTTCTAACATTTTTCTAGATACATATTTCAATAACAAGACAGTTTAAAATAGTGTGCGCAACTACCCCCAAACCCTAATTTTGAAACCTGATTTTGAAACCAACTATAAAATCTCTTCTTCTTGAGAATCTCGTCTCTGCATAAAATCGCCCAAAAATTTAAAATGATCCAATATTTTTGGGCGATTTGGTTTTATTAATATGTTATTTATTATAATTTTACAAACACTTCCATCGTTTTACCGACTTTCCGTCGACAAACTGGGCAATTAAAATTTTCGGATCCAACTGCTACACTTTCCGCTTTGACCTTTTTTTTTATCAGTTTTTGAATAAACTTTATACAGTCTGGAAAAAAATTTGCAAACTAACAAAAGTTTTTTGTAATATTCTGGAAAAATCCTGTTTTTGGAATTCAATACTCTAAAATCAATACTAATGTATATCAACGCATACAGATTTTGACACAAAAATATTAAATTTTGGTATTTTTGACTGTAAAAAATAGTAAATTTGGTTAAAATTTAACCATTTTGGTAAAGAAAAACGAGATTTTTATACAACGAGATTTTGAGAAAGGAGATTTTAAGAAACGAGATTTTGAGATACGAGCATTCGTAGCGCTCCCCAAATAATAACATAAGAACGAATTTAACTTTTTTTTGTATTTTTTGGTATAAAAGAAATGAAGTGAAAAAATGAACAAAATATATGTGTATATATATCTAACTAAATATATATACTTATATAATATTCTACACAAAGGTAAAAATCCCTGATTTTGAATCCAATTCTAAAATCAATACTAAAGTTTGTCCATATATGCAGGTTTTCATATATTATTATTGTTGTTTATCGTCGTATGATCTTTGAAATTTTAATCAACCGTTAAATACCGATTAAAGAAAATTGTCTGTTTAACTAAAAATTATATTTTAAGAAAAATGACCAAAAAAATAATTTTGGGTTATTTTTCATTTTTAATATTTTTGGCTTATTTTCATAATGAAAAATCACCCAAAATTTAAAATACAAAATCGCTCAAAAATAAATGAAAAATGGCTCAAAAAATGTTGACAGTTTTTTTGGGTCATTTTTCATTTTCAATTTTTGGGCGATTTGGTTTTGGACGATTTTGCGCACAGCCAAGAATTTCAAATATACATACGTTTATATAAAAATATTCTGGAAAAACTGGTATAATTTTGATTTTGAATTCAACTTTAAAATCCCTCCCAATTCAGAATCTCATGTATAAATGTACATATATAAATATTCTGGAAAAGGGGCAACTCTGATTTTGTAACCAACAATAAAATCCCTCCAAATTAGCTAAAGAGACATTTTTATACCCTACACCTAAAGTATAGGGTATATTAACTTTGGTATGGTGTTTGTAACCACCAAAAGGAAGCGAGTTAGGTATAGACATGTATATATATTCTGAATCAGGATCACCGCCGGAGTCGATTTAGCGATGTCCGTCCGTCCGTCCGTCCGTACGCACGATAACTCAAAAAATAATGATGCTATCTTGATGAAATTTATATAGTAGGTTACTAATTACGAAAGAAAGGCTAAGTTCGAATCTGGACAAAATCCGTCCATGGGTTCGGATTCTGGAAGCTTCCGAATGATTCCGGGCTTTTGGAGATAATCTCCGCAAACGAGATTATCTCCAAAAGCAACAAAGATAGAACCTTCAAATTTTGTACAATGATGTTTCTTCCCGTTCGATTTATGTCTCTGAAATTTAAGAGGATTTGGTCCATGGGTTTGGGTTTTGGAAGCTTCCGAACGAGCACCAGAGCAAATGAGATTATTTCCAAAACCAACAAAGATAGAACCTTTAAATTTTGTACAATGATGTTCCTTCCCGTTCGATTTATGTCTCTGAAATTTAAGAGGATTTGGTCCATGGGTTTGGATTTGGAAGCTTCTGAATGAGCACCAGAGCAAATGAGATTATCTCCAAAACCAACAAAGATATAACCTTTAAATTTGGCAGGGTGGTGTTCTTTCATGTTTTATTTAAGTCTCTGAAATGTGAGAAGATTTGGTCCATGGGTTCGGGTTTTGGAAACTTCCGAACGAGCCCCAGAGCAAACGAGATTATCTCCAAAACCAATAAAGATAGAACCTTTAAATTTTTTATAATGATGTTTCTTCCAGTTTGATTTATGTCTCTAAAATTTAAGAGGATGTGGTCCATGGGTTTGGATTTTGGAAGCTTCCGAACGAGCCCCAGAGCAAATGAGATTATCTCCAAAAACAACAAATATATAACCTTTAAATTTGGCCGAATGGTGTTTTTTCATGTTTGATTTAAGTCTCTGAAATTTGAGAGAATTTGGCCATGGGTTTAAATTTGAAAGAATTTGAACCGTGGATTCGAATTTTGGAAGCTTCCGAACGAGCCGCAGAGCAAATGAGATTATATCCAATACGAACAAAGGTAGAACCTTTGAATTTGGTACAATGGTGTTCTTTCGTGTTTGATTTATGTCTCTGAAATTTAAGAGGATTTGGTCCATGGGTTTGGTTTTGGAAGCTTCCGAACGAGCCCCAGAGCAAATGAGATTATCTCCAAAACCAATAAAGATATAACCTTTACTTTTGGCATAATGGTGTTCTTTCATGTATGAAGGCCTCTGAAATTTGAGAGGATTTGATCCTTGGGTTCGGATTTTGAAAGCTTCCGAACGAGCCTCAGAGCAAATGATATTATCTCCAAATGCAACAAAGATATAACCTTTAAATTAGACAGAATGGTGTTCCTTCATGTTTGATTTATGTTTCTGAAATTTGTGAGGATTTGGTCCATGGGTTCAAATCTTGGAAGCTTCCGGACGAGCCCCAGAGCAAACGAGTATATCTCCACAACCAACAAAGATAGAACTTTTATTTTTAGTACAAAGGTGTTCTGTTATGTTTCCTTTTCTGTAAAATTGGAAACTGACATTTGAAAGAATTTGAACCATGGGTTCGTATTTTGGAAACTTCCGGACGAGCACAAGAACAACGAGCATATCTCCAAAACCAACAAAAGTAGAACCTTTAAATTTAATACAATGGTGTTCTGGCAAGTTTTCTTTATGTTCCTGAGATGGATTCGATGAATTGGAGTGGCAATTCGGGTAGCTGACACAAACATCCCAAGGACTACCAATCTTCGAAAATAATTAAGATAGAAACTTAAAATTTTATGCAAGGGTGTCAAGCATATCCCAAGCGGATGCCTCTTTTACGTTCTTGAAATTCGAGTTGAATAAGACAGAAAAGGGAAGAAGTTCAAGCAGCTGCCAAAAACACTTATGGATTTTTAATTTAATTCGAATTATTCAGGTGTAGGGTATTAATAAGTCGGTTGCATCGACTTACTGTTACATTTACTTGTTTTTTTAATATCTTGACAAATGGATGATTGCGAAATGCAAATTTGTTAAGTGAGAAATTTGCTAATTGATTTTTTGCATTGCGAGTTTTTTGATAATTGAACTACGGCAAAATAGCTGATGTTTGTCATCCGAGTTTTGCCAAGTGTTATGCCTCCAAAATATTATATTACTGAATTTACATAACTAAGTACTTAAGTTTATTCTTTTTAACTGTCCTGCACAATAGCTGCTTGGTGATTATTATTATTATTATAATATTTACAATAACTTAAATGTGAGTATCAGTATTATATTTCCAAATCTTTATAAATAAGGTTAAAATATTCGTTAATAGGTTATCTTGAATTTTTTTCAGTACTTATATGTAATTCTATATATGAAGATAATATAAATTAAGTACATATTTAATATTATATAATTGATGTACAATTTTTTTTTTTTTTAATTAAAAACATGCTGTGTCATATGTATATTGAAGTAAAAAGAAATAAAAAAAAAATATGCAATATACAAAAGTACAATGGTATACATGTAAGTAAGTGTATTATGTACGAGTATTATGTTATAAGTAAAAGAATTAAATTTAAAAATTTATTTTTTTTTTTACTTAAACAAAAGTTTAAGAAATAACTTTCAAAGTAAATGCAATAATTACTTATATTAAATTAATAATTAATAAATAACTATAGTTAAGACTATGCTGTATCTAAACTGTGAATTAAAAATTTTCAGATTAAAACGCTAAAAATTTTAAATTAATTTTTTTTTTTGTTACCAAACACAATAGTTTTGTTACACAACACAAGTACTTATTTACGAATTTCAACATACATTTTTTTTTTTTACTATTTTACAGTATACAGAGTGATTGATTTTAGGTATTGAATTTATATTGATCCTTTACATCCTATACATCATAATCGGTTCTTGAGATAATGTATTTGGAGGATTAAAGGATGTAGGATGTATTTGGGAAACAAAAAATTGTTCTGTAAGGGAGGAGGTGATGGTGTCTATTTCCCGCAGTTCTTGAGATAATGAGGCCTTAAAACACTGTCAAAAAGGTTTCGCACTTTCGTCTTTCTATTTTTTATACAAACATGTATCGATCATTCAAAAGTTATTAGCATTTAAATGAAAAAGCAATTAAAAAATAGCCAATTTTTAGGATTTTTTTTTTTTTTATACAACAACTTTTTGTTTGTTATGGTTTCCCAAATACATCCTATAAATATTTAAGACCGAAAGACAATCACCCTGTATATGTATATTTCTATATACAATAAAATGAATTTGGTGTTATTTTTTAGTAATTTTTTACTTTTTGATAAACAAAAAAAAAATATTTAAATAAAAAAGTTACATTTAAGTATTTTTAATTGGTTAATAATGTAATTTGATCACAATTTGTTTCGAAATTAATGTAAACTAGTTATATATATGTACTTAAATGTATATATATAATACTTTCACATATTTATAATTTTATTAATAAATAAATAATAAAAATAAGAAAATTATAATTAAATAATAAGGGCATGAAAGTGTAAATAATTTTACAAATGTTATATTGGACGCATTTTTGTAGTTTAGTGATTGTAACATAAACGATTTAAAAACAATAATTAATTTTAAAGACATTAACTAGTATATCGCATTATTTTTAAACAATTTTTTAAATTAAAACTCTATTTAAATACTTAAACATACTATACTTAAATAATACTAGTTACATATTGGAGAGTTTAATAATGCTTCTTGGATGAAATAATCCAATTAGGCATTTCTTAGTTTAAAAAAAAGAAAGCAACTACTAAGTATTGATGGAATCTGATTAAATCATTCATCTAAAAGAATTTATCTTGAAAAGATTAAAAAAGAAATCCATACGGTGGAAAATTTAATGGTTTTTTTTTTTTTAAACACTAATTTTGAACTATAATTTATAAAATAATTTCAAGATAAAATTTAAAGATTTGATAAATTTTTTTATAACTCAACCCCAAAAATTATTTAGAGTTGTCTATAAGTAGTAGTAGTTCTAAACATTTTGCAATTTTGGTTATATACTTTACTGAAGATTAGAAGTTAAATGTACGAAACACTTCAATTAGACTTTTCTTAGTCTTAAAAAACAAAAATAATAAAAAAAAGAGCAATTGATGGTATAGAATAATATCCTAAATGTATTTATCCTTAAAAGATTAAAAAGTAAAATCTGGTAAAATTATATAAGAAGATAAAAAAGGTAATATTTTATTTTCATTAAATCCCATTAAGGTATCGGACATGTCAGACCAAGGTATTCATTTCTTGGATTTGTTTCTAACCACACACCATAAAAATATATGGTTGGAAGTTGGTTCTCTCTCGGGATATTCTGATCACTGTTTGATTAACATAATTAAGCCCAATGTCCAAACAGAGGGTCTCTTCTAAAAAACTATTATGGCGTATGTCAATAATGTTATACATTTGTTACCTTTTTTCAAATATTTACTAAATTTTATCAAATATTTAAGATTTTAATAACATTTATTAGTGTACAATCATTTTTTTGTACAAGAATTTAGTAATATAAGTATGTAATTTCAAATATTTCTTATATTTAAATCATTACTTTTATAACTTTTAGTGATGCAGAGTTTACAAAATTATGGTTAAAATCAAAATTGTTTTTTTTTTTTTTTACAAAAATTCTTTGATAATAATTTTAGTTTTTATCAAAAAGTACGTAAGTAAACAATTTAGGAAGTCTATCCATAAGAAAATCAAATTGATAACCTTTAAACTGTATATACTATAGTATATACACAGTTAAGTATATAAAAGGAATATTTATATCGATTAATTAGAAAATTCCTTATTAAAAAAAGGATAATATAGGTCAGTGATGGATGAAATTTTAAAAATACAATAAAAAGAACCTACTTATACAAAAAAAAAAATAAAATCAAAATATACTGGTATATACATAACATCTTTTGTAACTTAAATTATTTCGTTTTACGTATATAAAAACAGACAAAAGAATATTGTATATAGTTATAATTATAAACAATTTCACAGAAATATATATATACAATTTCACTTATACATATATATTTATTGTTTACTCATATTGTTGCCTTATATATACAATTGACTCTTTCTAAACTACAATAACCTTTTATACATTTTTATTCTAACTAATCAATATTTTTTTTTTTGTATAAAAGTAAGTAGGTATGTTATATTTTTTTTCATTTCTTTTCTTCTAAATATCAAACTAAGTTATGGCTTTTTTAATAAATCCTTTAGATAAAATGCCCTTTCTAATAAAACCTTGTTAATGTCAATTTATAGCCTTGAATTATCCTTCAATTGCATTCTTTTAAAGTGTACGTAAAATATTACTTAAAAGATTTGTTTTTTTCATCTTTTTTTTTTTTGTGTAATTTACTTATGTTTTAGTTCAAAAGAAAGCTTTTCTATAAAAGTTTTAAAAAATATAAGTACTTATAAGATATAAAAAAAAAAAAACCATAATCTTCTCATTTTATGATAAAACAATGAACTTTACAAATTTAAAATTCTTTTGTCTGAGAATCTGTTTTTAAAATATTATATATTCCACTTGTTATACAATAACTAACTAACTAGTTATTATCTGAAGAACTATTATTTTATTAAACTTAACTTAAGAGTCCATATTTGAAAAAAAAAAAAAAAGAAAAAGAACGCTTTAAAAAAAAATAATACTTGTTGTATTGTCTAGACTCATATACCATAGAAATTTAAAATTAATGCAGTGAAGAGTCTTTACTATAAATGTAGGGTTGATAAATTTTTAATTAATTATTTCTTTTTACAATTTATTAAAGAGACACATACTTACTTGCAATTTTAAATTTTTAAAACTTGTCATTGTCTACAAGTATTTGTGTATAGAAAATTTATTTAATGATTATAGAGGAAAACTTGAAATTAGTTCATGATATCAAGAATAAAACTTCATATATTCGTAATTTTTCTAAATATATCTATATATATATTATATATATTAATCTAAAATAAAATTAAAATAACAAGTTTTTGCTAAGAATTTAAACCACCCAATATGTGTCATTAAAAATTTCTTTATATATATATATATGTAAGTAAGTATCTACCCATTATTTATTTTGGAATTCTTGCAGTAATGCCTTATACATCAGTTCGTTGTTTCAAACTACATAAGTATGTGACTCCTTTTGTATTGTGAAATTTGTTCAATAAAAATTCCAAATTATAAGACAATACATATTAAGTGAATTGGACCTAATTAGTACTAAATGGCTGGTAACATTTGTTTCATCAAATTCAAAAGGATCATATTTATTCATGATTATTATTAATCATCGTCACTGTTTCAATTTTATGAGCAAACAACTTTTAATACTTTTAGAATAACTACTCCGATTTGTATTTAATTATCTACAAAATAATAGTATACTATTTTTTTTTTATATAGTTATTTAAAAAAAAAAAAAAAAACAAAAGTTACATAAAGTATATGAATGAATTCTTTAACTACATTTACAATGTGCATTGTGCATTCTGTGCAATTAAAATAATTTTGCATGCAGGAAATGTTATTAAAAAAAGAAAAATAAAGGTATATATATACAATACATAAAAATGTTTGACAGGAAATAAAGAATATTTTCCGACACAGACAGTTTGTTACAATAGATTTTTATTTTACGATTTTTTCTATCTCAGCTTTCAATATATTTTATTCACTACAGTCATTCATAATTTTTTTTGAATTCTTTTTTATTACCTATTTTGCTTGTTTTTTTTTTGTTAATAAAAGAATAGAATTTTGTATTATTAAATTTATAACTATTATCTATTTTATTCATAAAAAAAAAAAAACATTTCATTCAATAATTTATTTATTTAATATTTGCATATATTTTTTTTTTGCATACTTTTAGGGAGATTGATATGGAAGCGGTTGAAATTGTTGAAATGGAAGGTAAAAAAACACGTCTTTTAAAACCAAAATTACAATCAATACGTGATATGGGTCGTGAAAATTTTCATGATTTTACATTCGATTATTCATATTGGTCATTTGATGAAAATGATAATCATTTTACACCACAGGAACAAGTATATAAGGACCTTGGTACAGATGTTGTGGATTGTGCATTTCAAGGTAAATATCACCATAATTTATAATAATAAAACCACTATTAAAGTTCATTAATAATGGTGAAATTTTTTATTTTATTATTTTTTTCTTTTTATTTTGCTTTATCTTTGGTTACGTTTTTAAATAAAATGATTTTTGTTTGATATATTAAAAAAAAAAAAAAAATTTGATATTACACACTTGTATTTAGTAATCCAATGAAATGTGTAGAATCATTATTTGTTATAAAAATTCAAAGTAACCACACCGCATTGGTAAATTCAAGTTAAAGTACACCCTTAATAGGGTATAACTAAGTATATATATATTGTTTTTTTTTTTTTTATATATATATTATGTATATTCAATACATGGCACAAGTTACATTGAATTTTTATAAAACAACACGCATTTTATTTAATATTTCATTACTAAAAATAGTAATGGTAAAAATATGTTGTAGTTATTGTAGGAATATCAAATAATCAATAAATCAAATAAATAATTAAAATTACATACTTATTTTATTTTTTTGCGAAAGTATCAAATTTCATTTTGTCTATACGTACCGGAATGATGTAAATAGTAAATAGAAAAAAATTTTTTATTTATTGGTTTTATTATGGTTTCATTGTTGTTTTCTTTTTTTTTTTTGTAGTTTTTATTTGAAAATAATTGACGATTTCTAAGTAAAAATTTCTGACAAATAAATAATTTCAATTTCTTTAATAATTGAGACTAAATTCTAAAATCGTAACATTATTTTCTTAAGATATAAATAAGGGGTTCTTTTTCTTCTTATTTAATATTGTTTGCCCCCAATTTCTTAGTATCGACTCATCTCACTCTTAATCGTCAAGAACAGTTGCTTTGTGTCATCTCATCATCTCTTTTTTTATTTGTTGATTTCACATTTATCTTGATTGTACTATTGGTTTATCCCATCAATTTTTGGGTACTGCAATGTTAAACACCTATTAATATTCCAAGATGATAATCATTGCGGCATATGACGTCAATTATGAAAGTAAATTTACATTTTAACATTTTCTGAGTACAAACTACAAACTTTATATAAGGGAAAAAATGGGAGAAAATAACAGTACTCTATTTTTATCTTAATTTTATATTTTTATAATTTATAGCGTAGGATTTTTTTCCATCATTTTATAAATACATTGTAACATCCGGTTTTATTAAAGACTTTTAATTTTGTTATACTTATGTTTGTATAAATTTATGAAAGTTAACAATATTAGCCTCTGGCATATATTTTAAAATTAGTATATTCTATTTTTAAGAAGATTTTTCTGGACGCAATTGATTACAAATTGATATGCATAATGAATATTGGAAAATATTTGGTTGGTTTTTCTTATGAATACATCATAAATTCCAAAAATAACTTGACCTAAAAAAAATTGTACCTAGTGTAAATTTTTAATATTTGATTATTATGATTTATGTGAAAAGGTTAAGAGAAAAATAATTTATAAAGAATTTTCTTATATTGTTATTATTATTATATTTATTTTCTCCAATAATCGAATATAATTTTCGGGAGGTCTTCGGCTAGGATGTGATAATAATGAATAGTATTATTGATTTTATAAATTTGTATTATTTATTGATTTGACCAGAATTTTGAAGTGATTTTAGCACTCCACCATTAAAATTTCAATTCAATTGGATCAAAGAATTTTTGAACAAGATTTCGAAAAATTAAGAATAGTATCAAATTAATGAAATTTGAACAAAAAAAAAAAAAAACAAAAAACAACAAGCATATAAAATTTTTATTTAGGGATGGGATGAGCATACAATCTTATATGCAATAGTGTAATTTTAATTATTTAACACCTCTTTCCCTTTTTTGACAAAAAAAAATGTTAAAAGATGTTTGTTACTATTGGGAAAAATTATTTAAGATTATAGTAGAATACTCTGAACAAAAACTCTTTAAATATTTAACTGTATCGTAAGGATAATTATTATGAGTTGTTATCTAAAATTTGTGCATTGAAAACTTTAGAAATATCGTAAACAACAACATCACATTCTCTATGATGAAAGGCTATATTTTTTCTAGTCGTTGTTTTTAATCGAATTGTTTTTATGTCTTATTTTACTCTACAAAATGATGAATAACTCAAATTTCAAGTTCTGTTAAAAATTTGAAATCTTTTAATTTTTATGGAATATTTTTTCTAATAATAACATAGGTAACAAATAATTTGCTAACGAATGCACGATGCATGTTTATTGACGATTCAATTTTACAATATTTACATAAAAATAAATATGTATACGTATCAAAACACCAAAAGTGAATCACGAATGAAACCCATATAATATTTAGTAGGCGTAAATTATATGAATCGTGGTTAAGCGGTTTATATTTTTACCGCTAAGACCTCTGATTATTTATTCAGTTTTTTAAGTCGGTATATACCTATATATTTTTTTAATATTGAATAAATTTGCTTATAATTTTCAATCAAAAAGTAATCAGAAAATTTTTTTTAACCGCGATACTCTTGATTTTTTAAAGAAATAATTTTTATATATGTATTTTTTTAGCATAAATTTTTTCTGGTTCATTTTGCAAAATTTCAAAAACAATAACTGCCATATTAACCACAGTCAACAAGTTAAAAGCATTAGGGATACCACCTTATATAAAAAAAATATGTATAATTTACCGCCGATACTTTTTTTTTTTAGAAAAATTTTGCTGGTGCATTTTTTTAAAAAAAAAGGCAGCTATTGCATATTGTATTTCCTTAAAAGAATTAATAAAAATAAAATATTTATTTCTATATACAAAAAATATTTATTAAAGTAAAAACAACATAAAGTGATGTAAAGTAAAGTAAATCTATTTAACCTAAAAGTAATATTTCTTTTCAAATTTTAAGCAATAAAATATAGTCAAAGAGTACGATATATTTTTCAATCCATATACATATACATTTAATGTATATATACTTCTATATAACTAAATTATATATGTATGTATGTATAATAAACAAAAATATGTTTGCTACGAAGAATTAATGATGTCATATAAGAAAAAAGAAAGAAAGGAAAGAAAGATTTTGTATTTTTTCTATAGGTATTTGATTTATATTTTTTATTTTACTCTGGGTGGTCAAAGAACTGTAATATTTTTAAATGAATTTAAAAATCTTATTATGATTAGATTAATTTTTTTTTTTTTAATTTAAAAATATCATCTATTCATAGTATAAAAACTACATAATTTTTATCATTAATCTAGAACTATCGATTTCTAAAGTAACATAAAAAAAATTAATTTGTAATTGTTACAATGTAAAGTATAAAATGAGCAAGGAACATGTCTGTTTATAGTATCCTATAGTAGAGGTCTAAAGTATATAATTAGGATGGATATAAAAATACATGTTGTGGGGTAGTACGGTGTGAAATGGTTTCGTTTTTTTAGTGATATCATAACAAAAATTATACTGCAATGTTTAAGTGTTTTAAAATATTTTTTTGATATATTCCCTAAATTTAATAAGCGTTACATTTACATATATGTATGTATCTATGTATGTATTTATGTATTTTCAGCTTTTTTTGTTTTTAAATTAAAAATGTAAATTAAGGATACGTTTACATGGGATGCATGTCTCTGGATTAATTTTGATTGGTTGAAAATATATATCGTATTCATAAGATGCTCCCCCATTCGCACATTAGGAAGCAAAAATTTTTGTATCCGTTTTAAGATGCAAGCAAACAAAAAGCATATTATTCAAACGTCAAAACGACAAAAAATATATTTCTTTCTAAAATTGTTTTTTTTTTTTGTGTTGTGTTTAAAAAGGAAAAAAAAAACAATGTACATATTATTACATACTTAATTTCTTAATTTAAAGTTCAAAATAATCGCCTTGTAATAATGTCAAAACAATAAAAAAAAAAATTCACCAGGCAAAATATCAAAATATAAAAATTTGTCGCTTACGTACCTATGAACTAGCGGCAATATTGCCACAGTTCCAGATTTATTTGTTTATTCCAGATTTTTGAATGCAAAGCAGATCGACAAATTTTACTGCTAAAGTTCCAGATTTTGCCAGTACTTTGAGTACTGGCAAAAACTATTAGTACTTTGCCAGATTTATTTATTTTTCCCACTTTTCTGTCAAAAAAACTGAATTGTCAACATTTTTAAATATTTTTGAAACGTAGTAACTTGTTTTGTAATAATAGATAATGTAAACGTAGAAAAAAATATTAAATATCATTGTTTCATAGTTAGTTGACTGTTTGCCGTTTATGTTTGTGTCATACTGTAATAATATTTACCATCTTATTACGTTTTATTTAGTTTATTATTTTTCTAATGAGTATAATAATGAATTAAAAGTTCTTTATTATACTCATTAGATGTTATACTCATTAGTTCTTTATTATACTTTATTAAACCTAAAGTTGAAACGCAAACTTATTCACGTGTCTAAGAATAGCAAATCCTTTTGGACATTTGCAAAAAGTTTAAAAGAGGACGTTAACAACAGAATTGTATCAGATTCCAAAGAGAAAGCGAACTTGTTTGTCAAGCAGTTCTCTTTCAACTCGACACTGCCTTAGACTACTCCTTTGGTAAAATTTACTTTAGGACGAGATCAGTGATAAAAATCTTAAAAAATCTTGATACAAAAAAGTCAGCCGGTTCAGATGGTATCACTACCATGGTTCTTAAAAATACCTATTCACAAATTTCAAAACCTCAACCCAACGTTTTCCGTCTTTCGTTTACTTCGTGTATTCATCCTACCTAATGGAAGGTTACGCATGTTTTCCCAATTCGAAAAAAAGGTAATGAAAGCGATCCCTCTAACTACCGTCCTATTGCTATAATCTTGGATCTTTCCAAAGTAATGGAGAAAATAGTAAACCAGAAGCTTTTGAAATATCTGGATAGTAGAAGTTTGCTTCATGATCGATAATACGGGTTCAGAGCCCGGTCGTTTGACCGGTGATCTCATGACTTACCTTTGCGAAAAATTGAATATCAACATGATGCTTTGTTAGCAAAATGCAAAGCATTAGAATTAAGTAGAGTCTTTTTAAAATGGATTGGAGATTTCCTTTCGAATAGCATGATTCGGGTACTTGTCGATGGTTGTTCATCTAACAATTTTATAATTAATGCTGGTATCACTCAGGGATCGATTTTGTCTCCCACCTCATTCTTAATACTTAATTAATTACCTGCTCTCAATAACCTCCAATCCAATCCATAGTTTCGCAGATGACAGCACACTTGTAGTTTCTTATGAATTTCATAGCCGCTGTGGTATTAATTCCCAGATTAATACTTACTTTTCTCCTTCCGATCTTCTTAACATCTATAATGTGTACATTAGGCCGAAAATGGAGTATGGATTATCTCGACAACGTGCAAAACAGAGCTATTCACCTTATTGGCAACTCCAGTGTTACCTCAACATTCACTCCACTTTGCGATCACCGTACTGTTGGGTCATTGACCCTTTTTTATACATATACCTTGGAGGGGTGAACACTTGTTCTAAAGAAATAAAACAATTGATGCCTCCACTCGAAAGTTTTTCAACGTGAGGAGTACAACAAAGGGCACCCATACAATGTCGAACTGTCAAGATGGCGCAACACAGAATTCGGAAATTCGTTTGTCATGAGCACGTCGCGTTTATGGGACCTTATGCCCGCACATTAATTTATTTGTGTACGATATAACGAAATTCAAGAAAAACATTACCATCCTTCTTCAAAATAATTATCCAAATTTTTCCCTTCATCTTCCATACTCCCAATTATCCTAAATGTAATTTCCCAAGTAATCCTTCCCTCATCCTTTTCTCCAAAACCAATCTGTACATTATTATATATTAAAGGACCCATCCTAAAGTTTGGTTTTAAAAGGGGTGGTTTTGGTTGGTTAGAGTCCAACACTACTCAGAGGAACCTCGTGCAGTTCCTTTGAGTGACTTCTTTCTATGTTTTCTACCATCCCCCGTAAAAAAAAAAAAAAATTAATAATTAATGGGTCTACATCGACATTTTATTATTTGGTATCTCATTTTTTACATACATATTATTATATACATAAATATAAATATTCTGGAAAAAACGTAAGATCTGATTTTGTAACTATTTATAAAATCCCTCCTAACTCAAAATTGTACTTTAACACATATTCCTCCTAATTATTGTTTTATACATGATACGCTTGTGACATCTTGAAGAAGACGAGATAGATATGGAGCAGTATATATAAATATTTTTGCAGAGGATGAGAAATAAAACATTTCATCTTTGTAAAATTGTTAGTTTCAGTATTTAAAATGAACAAGTTCGACAGTCGAATTTTTGTAGCTGTTAACATTTTTACATAAAACTTTTTAATTTATAACAACATAACTCAGTGTCTATTGAGGCTAAGTGAGTACCTGAAATTTTGTGAAAAGAATTCAAATTTTATGCCAACAATTTGTGTAATATTTGGTTGGTCTAGAGCTAGAGCTAGCTAGCTAGGTCTAGAGTTAGAATCTAATATATAAGCACAATTTATATACTCTTATTTTGGTACAAGCCAGGTATCTGAAATTTTGTAAAAAATTATTAAATTTTATGAAAACAGCATATGTTATATTCTTGCGAATATTGTAGAGTTGACACAGTCTACTCTGCACTCTTCTTTGTTTTATAACATAAAAGCTTTTCATTATTAAACATTTAAAATGTTTAATATTATATTCAGATTTTTTTTACATTATTATGTTAATTATAAAAGATGGATGAGATAATAAATATAAAAAAAAATTTTTTTAGTATATCTTTTCAATAATTAGTAATTAATTTATGCTAGTTTTTGCATAGTTTTGTTAATTTACATTTTTCCTTTTTAAATTAATTTAATACTTCTAATATAAAACATAATTCTTTCAAGTGTAACAAATTGTTGCCATTGATTTATGAAATAGTTATGCCTTTTTTTTTTTTTAAATAGTTAAAACATTTTTATTAGTTGTAGAAATAGGTAACATGATAATTAATTTAGTTTTATATATTTTTTTTTTTCGTTTAAACAAAAATGCATCAAATAATAAGAAAATTAAAAAGAAAAGTTCAAATGTTAATTGTTTATTAAATATGTATGTATATTTAATTGTACATCTACAATGTTTACAAATCTTTCTCTTGTAATTACAGGGAAAAGAAATTTTTTTTTTTGTTTTCAGTTTATTTCGATATTTTAGGCATTTGCGCCTAAAACCATGTTTTACTAAAATCTCGTTTTAAATTATAAACTAACATTAGAAAAAAAAAGATTTTAAAAATCAAAACGGGCGTTTGATGAAATAGGATTTGATGTGAAACAGGCTATCCTATTTTAATATATATTAAATACAAGGTATATAGGAAAAGTGAATTTAATTAAATGCCACATGTAATACTTAAAAATCATATTGTTATAATTATTTTATTACAATTAAGTTTAAATAATAAATAAAACAAAGATAGTGCCAGTGGATCAGTTAATTAATAATTTTAGACCTAAAATTGATTTTAGCCCTAACTATGATTTTATCCCTAAAACATAAATGTTTCTACTATTACTTAATTAAGAGTTGTATTAGTTTCCAGTTGATGTCTGGCATTTATTTTAGTTCTTTAAACACTAACTCTTTTTTGGGTTGGAGTCGAAATTCCGGAACTTGAGATCGCGGAATCGTAATCCCGAAAAATCGAAATCCCGGAATTTGAAATACCGGATTTCGAAATCCTGGAAAATAGTAAGTAAAAGATAAAAGTTGTTTTATTTATTTCATTTTCTTATTTGTTTTAATATGCAAATAATTGAAATGCCTTTTTTTCAGAAAATTATGTGAAAAGTAAATTTGCTATAGTAAAAATTTCTGTTCTAATATTTTTTTTATATACATATTTCAACATCACGTCATTTAAAATTGTGGGGATTGCCGGCCGCAAGTCCCCGCTAAAGAAATGACATACATACATGCATATTTCAACATGGCATTTGAAAGCATTTCAAGGCATGGTATTAAAATGGTTTGGATTTAAAGGAATTGCATGAGATTTCTTAGAGTAGTATTGAATTTTAACTAACCAAAACCATATCTTTTAAAACCAAACTTTTCTTTGGATGCTTCCTTTGAATACATTATGATTATTATAGATCTAACAAAAACAACACAAACATTTTTTAAAAATATACACCATATTAGAAAATCAATTATTTCCAAGGACATTCATTTATTTTTTTTCTTTTATTTTGTTCCTTTTTAAATATAATTTAGATGATTTGCCTATTATATCTTTGTATAAATCAACACGAAGCTGTTGTGTTAAAAATATAAATTTTTGCAATTTCATTATTTTCCTTTACGAATTAAAAGGGGAAATTTCAAAAAAAAGTTTTATTTTATTTTTTATATTTGTACGAGTCATCTATAATACAGTGAACTTATAAAAGAATGAAGGTCAAATGGTTAATCGTACACATATTATTCACATCTATTCATTTCTCATGTGAAAATTTAATTAGAAAATGAATTAATGAAATATTTTTAATCGGTTATTGTTTTCAGTGTTAAGAAAGTAATTGTTTGTTAATTTTTTTAGATACCTAATAATAATAAGTATGTATTCCATATAAGTAAGTAATTTGTTATAGTAAAAAAATTTTCTGTTTATTAAGCACCTAATTTTCTGAAATTAAATTAAAATGAAATGAAAAAATTTCTAAAATTAAAATTCTAATACAATAAAATAGTCAGGTGTTCATAATTTTGGCATGTTTTATAGTGTTTGTTTTTTTGAAAGGTTATAGAGTTCTGATTTCTAAATTTGAGATATATATGCATACAGAGTGTCCGGCACTCAAAGGTCACGAAGAACAGAGGTGATAGAGAAGTTCATAAAAATTATTATGTTCTATTTAAAACTTGTGTAAAACATCGTACTTGTTCTCGTACTTAAAACCTTGTAACTCTCAACTATGAAAGATAAATAAAAGTTGGAATATTAATGTGAAAGCCCATAACTTCAGCTAGCTACCGACATTTAAACGAATCTTTTATGTTATACAGGGGCAAAGATGTTAATGAAAGTTAAAAAGTTAATGAAATTACTTTGAAGTCCGTTATCTCGGAAACTGTTAAAAATAGACTCCCTCCCTCCAGAAAATTGTTTTTTTTGTTATCAACTTCCCTATCACTTCCGTTCTTCGTGACCTTTGAATTGCGGAGACCCTGTATATATTATATGAGTAAATAATAAGAGTTTAAAAAATAGCTAATGTTTTTTTTACCACTAATTCTTTGTATACCTTATTTAATCTTTTCATATATGTACATATATCTTTATATATAACACTTTTAACACTTTATATGTCTATGTCTTTTAAGCTTTTTGGATTGAGTTGTATCTTTTTCACCATATTTTTTCAAAAAATGTTTTGAAATTTTTTTTTTTTTTTAAAATCGACTTATAATTTAATTTTGTACTTCACGTCGTCCATCTATTTATAAAATTTATCGTTTACAATGAAACACTTAAATTTTAACCATTTTTTAATCTTAAAAAGAAAAAAATTAATATTGTAGATCAACTTTTTTTATGCAACTCCATACCATAGAAAGGGGGCACTTCCCATGATATATATGTAATAAACAAGTTATACAGACTTGGTTGGACTGACTGATTTTAAATGCTAATAATTTTTTTATTTTTAAAATTTATTATTTAATTTTTTTTTTTAAACGAAAGTATAAATTATAAAATTTTTTTAAGCTAAGTGTAAAAAATGACACCCTTTAAATAGCTTCCATTTTCCTGTTGGGAGTTAATGGCTCTTTATAAGACATTACATTGCGCAATTTCTGTGCGAATATTCTGTTTTAGTTCCTGAATATTTTCTGGTTTGTTGAAGTAAACCCTTTCCTTTAAGAAACTCCCAAAAAAAAAAAAAAAAAAAAAAGGGCTGTCAAATCTGGAGAACAAGGTGACCACGCGAAATCAGCATTTTTTTAAATTATTATATATACCCTGTATTTAATTATTCTTCATCCATTTTTAATTATCTAATTATTTTTTTTTGCGAATTTTACATTTTTTATGCACTAAACTTATCTACTTTTAGTTTTAATTTGCTTTACTTTGTGTTGCTTTTATTTCAATGTGAATAAAAATATACAAAGAATTTCATATAGCCGTAGGTTATGATTTTTTTTTTGACATTTAAAAGCGTGATTTTGCATTGCGTTGTTTCCTGTTCGCTCACTTCGCTTTTTAATAAATAAAATTAATTTAATATGAAAAAAATATAACCATAAAAAATGAAAAAGGTAAAGTAATAAACCAAAATTTTAACTTTTAGGGTTTTCTTTTTTTTTTTTTAATAAATAATAAATGAAAAAATAATATTTTTAAATAAATTTTTCATTTAGTTGTTTTAACACTAACTTGCGTGTTTAATATATTATGTATGAAATTGAATAAAACATTTTATTTTGTTATTTTTTTTTTTTTGTAGTTACAAAAGAATTTTATATTATTTTTTATAATCAGTTTTTATATGGTGGGTTAATCAAAATAATTACATATAATTTGAAAATATTCATTTTTTTTCCCAGACTTTTTATGAAAAATTGTATAAATAAACAAAATAGTTTCATTGTCTATCTAATTTGATTATGACCCTCAACATTGAAAAAATTAAATTAGAGTAATTGGCATCACATGAATTAAATGTTAACTATTTTTAGTGGATATTTTTTTTTTTATACTTGTACTCGTAATAAAAAACCAATGAAAATTGAATTTATATATTATATGTATATAATAATCGATATTATTCGTATTAATATATTATAATTTAGAAATATAAAATTGCTTTTTTAGCACATTTCCAAAAAAAATTTTGAAAAAATGTGCTTATTAGTTTCACTCTGTCCGTCCGTCCGTCTGTTTACAAAACTTCTACACCGTTACAGATAGAGAAAAAAATTTTAGCCATGGGTAGGTCTCATAAAAAAAATAATTTTGTGGAACAAATTTTTCATGTAGCCCTATCCATTACGGAGCTACATACCCTCAAACTTTGAAAAAGCACTATTTTTAAATGCATATATCTTATGTTCTGCTTAAAATTTTTTCAATCTGAAAACGTCATTCGACAGGTATTTTTTTAGCTTTGTAAATTAATATCAAAATTATACAACAGTTATGTGAAAACCAAATTTTGCATCATTTTTTTACTTCCATAACTCCGGCACGCTTTTAGATAGAGGCTTGAAATTTTGAGGCAAGAAAGAACTTTTAGAATTAATATAAGTTTGCTCAGATATTGGTTTTGGTTTTATATTGAGTTTTTTGGAAAATCGGCTTTTAAAAACCGTTGGTTTACATTGCACCTTGTTGTTTGTATAAAATTTATATAAAGGATTCAATAATTTATTTTATTGATTGTATGGAATGGAAAGTCAAAATTTAATAAATAGGGTGGGACAACTTGAACTGACTAACATAAAAAACATATAACTTTTGTAATTTTAATTATTTATTTGATTTTTTTTTATTTGACAATGACAGTATAATTTATTAATTTTTTTTTTTTAATATAAAAATGGGATAAAATATCATTTAAATGACCTCCATTCTTTTGTTGGTGGAAATTATGATACGCAGCATTTCCGGTTCCAAATTTGATATTTCTCCACAAATATTTTGCTTAAGCCATATATGTCAGGGTTATTTACTACTGTTGGACATAAAAAAATTTCTATTATGGTTCGGTATATCTCTGAAACTGTTTGTAAATACCCTTTCATTTTCAAAAAAATATGAACCGAAGATTCTATTGGCCATAACTTCATATTAAACAATGTACATCTAACAGGATGTAATTGACGTTGATGCAACGCTCTCGGAATCGCTCTACCTGAAATTCGACAGTTCTGCTTATTTACATATTCATTTAAATGAAAATGTTGGAACATTAAAATACACATACGGTATTTTCTTTGCCTTGTAACAACAGATTGTCGGAAATCATAATAAAGTTTCTATAATGTAGATCCATTCTTCCACTAAATATGGAATTTCTTAAGATTCTTTATAATCTGTAAAAAATTTATTTTAAGAAAATTAAATCAAAAGTTATAAATACAGGGTTTTTCAATTTGAGTGATATGATTTCTTTTAAAAAAAAAACACACTAATTGTTAAAGAAATTCAAATGTTTTTTATTTAATGTGAAGTACAATCGATACAATTAAGTTCTGAATAAAACGTCATTCAAATGAAGTCGTATGTCATGAATAAGCATGTTCAATATTGACTTCTAAAGCTTGAAGAGAGTCTGGTTTATTGCTAAAGACCAATGTATTTGAAGTCATTGGTCTTTACATGAAACACATATGAAATAGTCTAATGGTATTAAATCACAACTTCTTGGAGGCCATTCAATGTCACAGTTTCTTGAAATAATCGAATCTCCAAACTTTTCTCGCAATAATTCGATTGTTGCACGTGCTGTGTGGCACGTAGCCCCGTCTTATTGGAACCAGATGTTGTCAAGATCAACTTTTTCCAATTTCGGCCATAAAAAGTTGGTTATCATCGATCTATACTGCTCTCCATTGACAGTAACGGTATTACCAGCTTCATTTCGAAAGAAGTACGGACCGATGATTCCACCAGATCAAAAACCACACCAAACTGTCAATTTAGTTGAATGTAATGGTTGTTCATGAATAATTAGTGAATTTTCTTTGCACCAGAATGGACCGTTTTGTTATGACACACGACTTGATTTAGTGGAAAAAGTGCTCGAAAATTGGGTTCATCGATTGCGTTCCTTCAAAAAAAGTCGTGGAGGCCATTTGAATGACGTTTTATTCAGAACTTAATTGTATCGATTGTACTTCACATTAAATAAAAAACATTTGAATTTCCTTAACAATTAGTGTGTTTTTTTTTGAAAAGAAATCATATCACTCAAATTGAAAAACCCTATATTTAAAAGTCAGTTCAAGTTATCCTACCCTCTAGCAGTAGGACAGAACCTTTTTAGGCAAAAATTTATTTTAGCAAAGTGCATTTATAAATTACTTTTCATAAAAAATTTCTTAAATTTAAAAATTGTTTTGATATTAACCTTCCATAATTTCACAGTGATTTGATACTCTTGTACAATATAAATCATTAATTGTAAGTCACTAATTTCGCGGAGAGTTTGATGTAAGATCGAAAAATAGCTTATTGAAAGGTTTGAAAAAAAATTTATAAAAGAAAGCTTTTCGGAATTATACCCGAGAAAGTGTGGTAACACTTGTGTGTGTATGTGATTACAATTTACAATTTTCCTGCTATTTACGAAAGAGTGAAATTGAGGAATATAGGCCTTAATGTGACATAATTATTTATTTAACAAGCTGTCTTCGTGTCGATATGTAAATTATAAATTTACGGTAACGTAAGACATGCAGTAGAATCATATTTTTTGTTTTGCAAAAACATTAATTTTATTTACTAAAAGGTGAATTTTGAATTTGAAACCTATATATGTATGTATATGTGATTGTTACACACAGGATAAAATTTATCACCTTTTGCCTTTCAAACGGTTTTAAAGTTATCAATTCAGTCGAACATAATTTCTGCTTTTAATATGCATGCTATAACTATTTTATTAAACCCGGTTTCCACAAACATTTATAATTTTACGTAACACGGATCTACAGAATATAAATCGTAGGATGAACGTTTTTATTTTTCAATAACAATGTAGTAATGAATGAGTAATGAGTGAAATTTGAGAGTCGTTCTTTATAATTTTATGGTACAGAATAGACGTATACTCAGTACTTACGCGGATAATGTTGAAAATATATTCATTTTAGTAAAAAAAGAAAAATTATTTAAAATTTAGATTTGTTATTTGTTCTACAAATCTACATAATTTACAGTTAGTATTATAGTAACTGTTTTTTTTTTGATTTTAGCAAACTTGATAATTAAATTTTCTGCGTTATGAAAAAAAAAAAAAAATGGGAATAAAACTTTAACACAAAGATGAAAAAATGATAATTATTTTTCTATTCAATCTTTTTTACAAACTTTTATGGTTTATAAATAGTTTTTTTTTACGCAAACAATGCGTATTGCGTAAATATAGTTCAATTAAATTTTATCTACTCTAGTCTAAAAGGAATCTTTCGAAAAAAAACAATTAAAAGATTGAAAAGTTTTTCTTAGAAAACAAAAAAAAAAAAAAAATAAAAAAAAACATAACGTTACGCTGAGATCTTACGGTCGTTTGGTTTTATGTGGTATTTTTTATTTTTTATTAGTAAGTATGTAGTAAATAAAGTACTGTCTAAAATACATATGTATATGTATGTACATATATATTTTTTTCTTAACTTATGAGTAAATTTGAATGTACCTACAATAAAAAAAAAAGCCTCTTCACCACTTAATAAAATGTTGTTGGTTTTTTTTTTTTTTTTTTTTGTTTTTTTAATTATTTTTGTAATTGAAATCTGATCTAAGGTTACTCCATAATCATAAAATAGAAATTTTGTTCAGTCGTTTGATTTATTTTTACTGAAAATTTACATGCTAAGTTTAAAATCATTATAGTATGACGATAGTATAACCAAAAGATAATAATATATAGGTATAATTTTCATCAGAAAAAGAAAAAAAAAAAAATAGCATTCTTAAATGTAATGAAAGTAAATACATATGTATATGTATGTACATGGAATAATTAAATAGAACATCTGTTGACCAAATAGGTTAACTAACTATTACCTTTGCCTATTACTTTATTTGTTGTTTTAATTATAATTCGTATCTGGTTTCATTTAAAAATTTTTACATGAATTTGTTTTTTGTTTTTAGAGCAATATTTCTTTTGATATGTGTTAGGGGATACCAGTATGGGTTGCCAATTTCATATTTTATTTCAAGATTTTTTTTTTTTAAGTTTTCTGTCATTAATCTTAATACGATTTTGTTTTAAACATATACATATGTACTTATGTTATTTTTATTTAAGGTGTATTAGCTACTTTATTATTATATACCTATTTAAGATTTCTAAACCTTGATTAGAGTTGTTAAAGAAAAATGTTCCTACTTATAAAATATCTGTCAAATGATGAGAGCGTTCGCCAAAAGAAAAATCACAAAAATTTCTTGAAGAGAATAGATGGGTTTGATGAAGCTTAATGAATAAAGAGGTGATCATTGAATATATGCCCACAACAAGTTAAGAGACCTAGATAGGTACCACCTGACTATAACAACAATAACAACAACTGCAGTAATAACAACAAAAATGTCACATTTGTTTATGAAGAGAAAAAATAGTTGGGTTTGATGAAACTCAATGAATAAAGAGCTGATCATTGAGTACGGATGCACAACCAGTTAAGGAACCTAGATATGTACCACTTGACTATAACAACAATAACAACAACAGTAATAACAACAAAAACGCAACGTTTGTTTAGGTATAGTTAACTGATATTGAATATCAGATTAGAAAAAATATTAGCAAGAGACTCAATTTCGACAATTATTGTTTAAATTATAAATCTGTACCTATAAAAGAGGTTAAAAAAAGCAACTGTTACGTAAAACATCAATTTTAACAAATGATATGTTATTGCCATATAAAAAGCATATGTTACTAGTACCTATAAAAAATAGCTTTACAAGTTCAAAAGGTTAAAATTTCCATAGAAGCGCAAAATTCTTAGTTGCTATAGATGTAATCTTCAAATGAAAATATTGATATAAATAGTAAAATTTCCGTAATGCCGAATCTTTTTTTTTAATTAAATATATATACTGATACTCGTATACGTAAGTTTTGGCAACATGTATACTAGATAATTTTTTTTTTTTTTAGTACATTTATCTGCCACATAAATGTGAACAGGAAATTTCCTTTTCAGGCGTGACTGTAAAATGTCGTAATGGGGAATAACTCTTACGACGTGTGTGTGATTCGAACCCACACTCCCACGGTGTTTACAGAGTATTTTATACGATCTTACCCACTAGGCTCCTATAATACTAAATTCTAGTTATTATATAGAAAAATACTTTTTGGTATCGTCGTTTTTACATAAAAAATACTTTTTATTTTTCTTTTTCATTTTTGTCATCTTTATTATGTTAATTTCATATGATCTGTATAGTATATACAATGTATTTATAAAAATGAAAGCATTTCAATGTATATACATATATATGTACAATGTACTGTACATAATATTTAGATTTTAGGGTATAGTTTTGTAATAATATTTTGTTTTAAACTTATGTTTACATTTGGCTGATTTTATTTTTGTAATAGATTCAACTTTTTTTTTTTTGCTTTATTGCATGAGTAAAAGGTTTGAAACTTGATATGAACTATTTATTTATTTTAATTCTTTTTCTTTACTATAGGACCCCATTAAATAACATAGGAAAAATATTTTCTTATATTATTCTTTTTTGATTAAAAATAACTAAGTGTGTAAAATAACTTTTCATTTTTTATTTGATTTTTTGGTTGGCGTTATGTTTTGTTCATATTTTGCGAAATTAAATGATTTACGACATATTGTGTGAGATCGTGAATTTGCAAAGATTTTTTTTTTCTTTTATGAAATAGTTATTTAATTCTTTAGATACATAATATACATATTATGTACTTATGCTTGATTTGGTGAAAATTTGTTTAAATGAAAAACAAGGTTTAAAAATCAGCGAACTTTTTAAGTTTAATTTTCTTTTATTACAGTTAAAGGTTTCTGGATAAGTACTTAGTTAGAGTTATTAGGTATACTTACTTTAAAAAAAGAAGTTTTTGATATTTATTTAATAATGGATTAAATTTTAAGAACAGTCTACTTGAAACTGTTTATATATGTACCTATATGCGCCTAATTTTTTTTCTTTAAGTGAATATTTTTTGCTTTAAGTGAAAACATTTTTACTTTAAAAAGACATTTTTTATTTTAAATGAAGTAATTCTGTAATTTATGTTATATATTTATATAATATCTAATTTATTTAAAGTAAACATTTCTTCACTTTAAAAAAAAATATTTTCACTTAAAGTAAAAATGTCTTGAGTTAAAGTAAAAATACTAACTATATATTGATGAATTGAATTGTGATATGTTTTCTTATCTAAGTTATTTTTCATCCTAATTTATAATAACTATGTTTCTTTTATATATGTACATACATTGAAGTTATCTTATTGTCATTTTAGCACAGAAAATTGCAACAACAGAAAGTTCTATAACAGTGATAAGAAAGTACATTTAAAAAACGTTTTAGATAAGGGGTTTTTGAATATTGGATAAGGTTGGGTACGAATACTCATTTCTCATAATCTCGTTGTGTCAAAATCTTTTATTTTTTTTCAAAATTTCTTTTCTTAAAGTCCCGTTATTTCAAAGTGTTCGTTTTTGTTTTGATTTATTTTATTTCTTTTCATTAAATTTGAGCGATCCGCTAAATACGTTCATATCATAATATAAATATACAAAACGCAGAAGTTAAAGCGCGAAATGTACAAAATTCGAGAAATTCAGATTTTTATCCCAAAATAATGTTGACACAAGAAATTCAAAATGTATGATGTAAAAAAATACACGCTTCTCAGTGAATAGTAGTTATAATTCAATATTAGGTGGATATTAGTTATACTATAGACTAAATAAACTATACAGACGATCAGTTTCATATAAAAATTTCATTTAGTTTTTTTTTTGGAGCCAGACTAAGCGTTTTATGGTACTAGACTAAGTATTTTAGAATATTTAAATTACAAAAATAGAAAATACAAAAGAATATTCTATAAATTTTTATTTTCGTTATTTAAATATTCTAAAATACTTAGGTTGGCTCCAAAAAAATGATCATGCTGGCTCCTAAAAAAGACTTGAAATATTTATATAATAATTTTTGTATTCGTCTGTATAGTTTATTTAGTCTGTTAGGTTATATGTAGATCAATTTTTCATTTTTTGTCTGGAGTCAATAAATCTATTTGGTTGTAACTTTAAAGCTTATAAAGTTTTAAGACAACATATAAATAAAATTTCTAAAATTATGAAAATTGATATTTATTATTAAATATTGACCTTATATCCTAGTATAAAAAATAAAACGATTTTAAATTATAGGTATTTGCCTTTAAATCTTTTCACCTTTTTGTATCTTATGTACGTTTTTTTTTTTTATTTCGTGCTTTATTCACACTGTTTAAGCTGTAAACTTGTAACCAAAAAGAAATGAATATTAAATCACAGAATTTATAAATAGAAAAAGAAAAGGAAACATTTAAACTATTACATGTCTTTTATAGTTTTTTTAGGATTTCATGTTTAATAAGTTTTTAGGTAATATTGTATATTATATGTGTACAGTACATATATACTTACTACGTACGATACTATTAACCTTTATTTCTCTCTGTTCCATTTTGTTTGTTTTTTTTTTTTTTGTTTTTTTGAGTTAAGTATTTAATTTAACAGATATAGGATTTATAGTATTCATTTCAGTTAGAATTTCTTTATGGGTCTTATATATATATAATATGGAATTGCCACAATATATTTATGTAATACATAGTGTTATAATATTATATATTAAATTGTTTCATATTTTCTTTGGTTAAAACAATAAAAATTAATATTTAATATAGGATTAAAAGTTAGATTAAAATTTAATTTCTTTGGTAATTATGGAATTAAGGGATTTGTTTCGAAATTAAATTAATTTTTCTATTTTATTTATTTTTCTATAGAATAAATTTTTTTTTTTAAATTTATTTAATTTTTAAAAGGTTATAATGCTTGCGTTTTTGCATATGGACAAACTGGTAGTGGTAAAACATTTACAATGATGGGAACAGAAACAAATCCTGGTTTAATACCGCGTATATGTCAAGAATTATTTTTAAGAATGAAAATTGGTCAAGAATCTGGTACCGGTTATAAAACACATGCTAGCTATTTAGAAATATATAATGAACGTGTTAAAGATTTATTGGGACCAGCAACAACTGGTCATGGTTTACGTGTTAGAGAACATCGTGATTTAGGCCCATATGTTGAAAATTTATCACAACATATAGTATCAGATTTTGATGAAATTCAAGTAAGTTTTTAATTATTTGAAAAAGAAAAAAATTAAAATTAAATATTATTAAAAATAATAAATTTTTTTTAGGATTGTTTAACGCGTGGTAATATTCAAAGAACAACAGCTAGCACAAATATGAATGATACAAGTAGTCGTAGTCATGCAATTTTTACAATAACATTTGTTCAAGCCGTTTTTATGAATGATATGCCAAGTGAAACAGTTTCAAAAATTCATTTAGTTGATTTAGCTGGAAGGTAAAATATATATACATATATATTATAAAAAAGTTATTTGAACCTTTTTTTATTTAATTTAATAATTTTAGTAATAAAAATTAATTAAAAAATAAAAATATTTATTTTTTGTTTTTTAGTGAAAGGGCAAATGCAACTGGTGCAACTGGACAACGTTTAAAAGAAGGCGCTCATATTAATAAATCATTAGTTACATTAGGCAGTGTTATTTCAGCATTAGCTGAACAAACAAATCGTACAGAACTGAATAAACGAATTATTTATATACCATATCGAGATTCAGTTTTAACATGGTTATTAAAAGATAGTTTAGGTGGTAATAGTAAAACAATAATGATAGCAGCTATTTCACCAGCTGATTGTAATTATAGTGAAACCTTAAGTACACTTAGATATGCAAATCGAGCTAAAAATATTATTAATAAACCAACAATTAATGAAGATGCTAATGTTAAATTAATTCGTGAATTAAGAGAAGAAATAAATAAATTAAAATCAATGTTATCAAATGGAGCGGTAAATATTATTTATTCTTTTCTTTTTTTTTTTCATTTTATTATTATTAAATTTAAATATAAAATTTTTTTTGTCAAGCTATCAAAAGAACCGGGTTCAAAAATGCTTGAAGATTTACTTAAAAAAGAAGCTCAAGAAAAAGTTTTAACAGAAGAATGGACTGAAAAATGGAAAGAAGCTCAATTAATATTACAAGAACAAAAATCATTAGGTCTTAGAAAAGCTGGTGTTGGTGTTATTTTAGATTCTGAAATGCCACATTTAATTGGAATTCAAAATGATATGACAACAGGTGTTACATTGTATAGTTTAAAGGTAATTTAATAAGATTTAAGATTAATTATTAAATGTACTGACTTTTTTTTTTATTTGTATTTTTTAAGGAAGGAGAAACTTTTATTGGAAATGAAGAGTCTGAAGAATCTCAAGATATTTGTTTAACTGGTATTGGTATTAAACCACAACATTGTAGTATTATATTGAAAGAAGGTCAGGCAATACTTAATCCCCGTCCAATGGCTCAATGTTGGTTAAATGCAAATATAATTGATGAGCCAACACCAATTAGTCAAGGTGATATTATATTACTAGGAAGAACTAATATATTTCGTTTTAATAATCCTGCTGAAGCAGCAAAATTACGTAAAGACTTAAATCGATCTCAACTGGATATATCACGTCTTTCATTAATTACTGCATCACGTGAAAATCTTTTATCAAATAGTGGATATGGTGAAGAAGATCTTTTAATGAGTAATAGTACAACATCACCATTTAAACGTGACAGACAATATTTTCCATCACAATTAACGTCACGTGATGATCCTGAATTACAAGATGAGAATAGAAAAATTTTAGAAACAATTGAAAATGCCTTAAAACAATTAAATATTGTAAGTTTTTAAGACAATTAGAAATAATAATGATAATGAGAAATAATATTTTACATTAATTAATAATTTTTCTTTTTGTATTTGAAAGGAACGTGTACAAATGCATGAACAATATAAAGCTAAAGTGAGAAAACTTACTAATGAAGTTGATCGTTTAAAACGAGAAGAAAATGATATTATGAAAATTTATAATTGCCATGAGCAGGAACTTTTGGCGCGCAAAGATATGTTATTATGGGAAAAAAATAACGAAAAAACTCAAGTATGATATTTTACTACATGAAATTGAAAATTTTAAATTTTTCAATAGAAATTCTTTAAATATAAATCGATGTTGTTTTAGTGAATGATTTAAAGAGCTGAAAGATTTTTCTCAATTTTGTGAACTTTTAGAAAAATTACTGATCATACATATTGAAGTTTTTCTATTTATGTAAACAAAATTACTATTTTGGTATCTTATAAACAACAAAAAAAAAATTGTTATATGAATTAAACTAATCTTCATTAAATTTAAAGATAAAAGTAACTGTTGTAAAACTAAGCTAATCATTTAAGCATGAGAATATTAAAATTATTTTATTGTATTTTATTTTATAGTATTTTACTTATGATTTTAATTTTTTTATTTTATTACTATTTTTTTTTTTTTTTGTATTTAGATTGATATTGTATGTAGACAAATTTCGGCGTTACAAACTCAGCTCGACTCAAAGAAACGAGATTTCTCTGAGTATGTAGCTAAAGAATTACAAGAATTGCAAGATTGTGGGAAATTGGATGAGGTTAGAATTTTTATTTTTATTCTTTATTTTTTTTTGTTTTTGTGTTTTCTGTTTTTAATTTTAATTTAATTTTAAATTTAATTTTATTCACACTGTGTATAGTGTTTTAATAGTACCGAATTAGATTTCGAATAGAGTAGTTTATAAATAAATTGTTCATTGAGTAGATTGTGTTACTATTTTTTAAAATTATAACTTAAAATTAAATGATTATTTTTATTTTTAGATTGGAATTAAAATAACTGAAAGTACACCGCTTTCAGATGATCTTTTAGTGCAAGTTTCTGAGTCTCTTTATCCATCAGCTGGACAATTTATAAGAGATACAATCAAAAGAAATGTGAGTTTATTTAAAAAGATTTAAATTTAGAAATAAAAATTCATTATTTCTTTTTAATGTTTTACAAAATTTTTAGAATGAAGAAATAAGAAAATTGGACGAACAAATTAAAGAAAAAGAACAAATATTAAATGTTAGTACTAAAAGAATTACAAAACTTGACGAAGATATATTAAAATTAGAAGAACAATTACGTGAATTAAAAGAAAATGTTCCTGTTAAAGAAATTATAAATGAAGTTAAATTAAAAAAACAATCGTAAGTATTAAAATTATTAACAATAACAACATGAATATTAATTATTTAAATTAATTAATATTTTGCAGAATGAAATTAAATTTGCAATCAAGTTTAGATAGTCCTACAATGCAAGCGGAGGGTGAACTTAGTACAATTACAGAAACTTTGGATACCTCAGATACATATCATACAGCAACATCAAATTGCTCGCAAATATCATCTGAACCTTTAACAACAACAGCTACTTCTTCACCTAATACTGTAAATACATTCAGTGATGATACCAAAGCAATTCATACAAGCACAACTATAAGTACAAATGGATCTCCACCAATGACATCAAATCCATTGATGAGTGATAGTGGTGTTTGTTTAGAATCTATTCGTCCTAATGGTAATAACAATAATATATTAAATGGAGGAGGACCAAGTGGTTGTAATGGTTTAACAATTGAAAATGGAAGTAATATGCACACATCAACACCCAATGGTAGTTGTGGTAATAGTATATTGAGAAATAGTGATGAAGATACAACTTCATGTTCATCATGTGAACATGCCCGTCAAAATGATACATCAAGACCATATTGTATAATGCATCGTTTACGACGCAAAATTGCAATGCAAAAAGCATTAATTATGAAAAATTTAGAAATGGAAGTTAATAAATGTGAATTGGATGATCAAATTGCTCAATTACAAGAATTACAAAAACATTATTTTAAAATGGAAAAAGAAATGCAATTAAATGGTGGACATTCTGAATGTTGTTCACCTGGAAGTGATTTAGATTTTAATAGCGATAATACTGAATGCACATCATCAATAATGACTTCTTCAAATGTTTTGACTCCATATAATCAAAGTACTTTTTCAATCACCTCAACAACGAGATCATGTCCTTCAATGGATTTAGGTAGTAAGATTTCACATATTTTTCAAAAATTGTAATATTTTCGATAATTAATTATAGTTTTTTCTTTTTGTTATAAGGGGATCCAGATCATTTCATTAGTATACCTAGTTTTGTAATACGAGGTGCTGGCAAACAAACTCATTATGAATATGAAGTTAGAATTATTTTACCAGATGGAAAATTAAATATTTTACGTCGTTTTAGTAGATTTCGTGAATTGCATTTATCAATGAAAAATATTTATGGATCCAAAGTATATGACTATAAAATTTCCTTTAATTTATAGTTTTTAATTAATTCTTATTTTTGATATTATTTAGATAAACATGCTTGCATTTCCACGTCGTGAACTTTTTTCATCAAATAGTGAATCAGTAGCTAAACAAAGACGTCGTAATTTAGAATTATATTTGCGTCGTTTAATAATTGTCTGTTCAAAAATACCCCAATCTCCAATATATGAAGGTGAAGGTGGTCATGGTATTACAAAAGCAAGTCTTTCTTTATTTTCACCATTTTTCAAAAAAGGATTATTTGAAAATGGTAAACATGGTACTGGATAATAGTTAATATTTATATTATCTTGCATTCTTGCCTATTTATTTTGTATATTATTATTCAATTTATTAGCTTTTATATATTTTTATACAGATTTCTTTAATTTATGAGAAGAACTATTTTATTTTTTTAATTATTTTGCAAAGAACTATTATATTTTTTTATTAAATTTATTGAATTTCATAAATATTTTAATCTGTTTTTTAAATATATTGAAATTTTTATGGTCTGTGAGATAAGAAAAAATCTATAACTTTATTTGATTTATTATTAAGACAATATTCTGTAAATTATTTATGTAAATTATAAGGCAAGAGATGTAAATTTTTGATTTTCAATATTTTTTTTTTTAATTTAGTATCAAATTAAAAAAAAAAAAATTAAAAATTAGAAATGTAAATTTATATTTTTCATTTGTTAAAAAAAAAAAAAAAAAAACATTATCGAATATTTTAAGTTAATATAGTTATAGTAGATATATTTAATTATTTGGTTTTTAGTTTAATGACCAGTAAAGAATCTGTGATTTTATAAAAAAAAAAAAAAAAAAAAGAAAGTTTAATTGAAATACTAAAAAAAAAAATGTTATAAATATGAAATGATAATTAAATAAAGATTTCTTGTGTAATTGACGACTTGAAAGAGAGTATATCAAAGTTTACAAATAAAACAAAAAAAAAAAAAAATCAAAATAAAATGGTATAAAATTTGAGTTTCTGATCAAAAAATATTTAAATAAGAAAATGTTCAAAATATTACATACTTATAGTTCAAAAAAAAGAAAAAAAAAATAAAAAAAAAAAACACTTTATTTTATAAGGTAAATATTTTGTTTTTTTAAGTTAAATTTAATGATACCTACTGAAATCTTTGATAATCATACAACTTGAATTTACGTTAAATAATATAAAATTAATTTAAAATTCACACTGTAAATAGTAAATATTTTTTAAAATAGTATAACTTAATCATTTCTGTTTCTTTAATTTTTTAAACCATGACCATTTTTCAATGCATGTTTTAATTTATTTGGTTAACTTACCATGTTTTTTTTTTCCCCCTTTTTATTAATTATGAAAAAAATGAGAAATTTTTCAAAATATGTATTTTTAATTATAAATAAGGATATTATATTTTTTTTATTACACAGCACATATTTATCTTTTTTTTTTCATATTTTTTTTTAAATTAAAATTATTATGAATCATTAATATTTATACATACATATGTATGTTCATATAAATCAATTGTAACATTTATCCATTTAATAATATTATTTTAATAACTTATAATAAACAAAATTTATATTTCTCCTAATATAATTAAAATCAAGATAGTCGCAGATAAAAATATTATTTCAATAATTCTAGCATGATTTTCATATTTTGATTCATAGTTTGTATTTCCAATTTCCATGCGATTTAAAAAGAAAAGAAAATTTTTAATTCTTCTGTGTAAAATAAGAAAATAAAATTAAATTCATATTATGAAAATAAAATTTAATTTTGAATTAACAAAATATACTTACATATATATATATATATCTAAAAAAAAAAAAAAAAAAAAAAAAATTATAATAATTTTGATAATTTGAATTTACTTTTACTTTGGAAGTTTTTTTAAAAACAAAAATATTTCAAAAATTTAATATTTATATATTTTTTTTTTTAAATATAATTTGAAAATTTGAAATTTAAAATATAAAAATTTTATTTAATAAGGTAAGGTATTATCATTTTTTTTTTTTTTTTTTAGTTATTCAATATTTTTTATTTAACATTGCAATTTATTATAACAGATTTACTAAATAATAATAATAATAAAAAAATAAAATAAATCGGTTTCTAATTTGTTCTAAATGCAATCATTTTATAAAATTTAATAATATGAAAAATTATTCTAATGGTAGAGATAATGTCGGACGTTTTTAAAGCACGTCAGTGGCGAAATTTTGCAGTTCAATGAAAAATTGAAATTATCTGATGTTTTTGCTAATAATGTTCAACACTGTTCCGTTCAAATGTGTAAAGAAATGTCATTTTATTCATAATTTTTTTTTATTTTATTGTCATTTGTTCAAATGACGTCTTTTTTGACTTTCTTGAAATGCCAAAAAGTTGAAATGAATTTAACTTTTAGGCCGTTGAGCACCATCCAATATTTCATTTCGTTCAGATTAATCTGGTTTAATACAATTTCGTACAATTCAATTTTGTTTTTGACATTTTCACGCCGTTCAAAAACGTCAACATTATCTCCAGCATAAAACAAAAAAAAAAAAAAAAAAAATTAAAATGTAATCTCTTTAACAAAATTATTTATTCTATGAATAAAATTAAATTATGTATATTTTTAAAATTGATATGTTGAATTTAGATCGTTTTTATTAAATAAAGAAAATATTTTAAATTTATTCTGTCTAAACGTTTTGTACCAATAAATTGTACCATTTTTTCAGTGGTAAGTTTTTTTTTTAATATTTAATAAACCGCGATACAAAATACATAATATTGAACTTATTTTTATGAATATAATCTACAAAATCTATTCAACCAAGACACACTAGTATTTATGATAAATGTTTTACTTTCCGTTTCAACATCCTCTTTCCTTTAAACTAATTTTATTGGTTTAAAAAAAGATGAAAGGAAGAGTAAAATATTCCTCATAAATACTCCTGTAGCTTGGCAAATTATGATTGCTAAATCTTTGTTATTCTTTTTGTTCTTAGTAAAAAAAAAAAAAGAAAATCAAATATTAAAATTAATAAGATAATAAATTTATTTTTATTATTTGATATTTTTTTCTTTCTGGTATTTATTAAAATTAAAAATATTATCATTTTACTGTTCTAAAATTTTGTATACATAATAAATTTATATTATTATGTACTCAATATTGTTATAAAAATAAATTGTTAGTTATTTTAAGTCAAACCGTGAAATAAGACCCTGAAAAATAATGCTCCCATGGTGTTATTTTTCATTAGTAAATAAAAAATAAGACACCAGAATGTTATTTCTCTTTCAATTTAATCTTTCGACTTTAGAAATAAAGCTCCTGGATGATATTTCACGTTAAATGTGTAATAAAATTCAATTTTGTAATGCTCAAACCTGAAAAAAATACAAAATAATTCTGCAAAAGGGTAATATCCATTTTATTTTTTAAATATAAACACACTCGGAGAATTAGCACCTCGGGGTCTTAATTAAGAAATAAGTCCGCAAAATATGAGAAGTAACACAAGGGGCTTTAGTTCTCAAAAAGTCGTTAAGTTCAATTAAAATAGAAATAACACCCTGGGATTTACATATGAGAAATGAAATAACACTATGGGGACATTATTTTACAGATCTTTATTTCACGGCATCATTTTCAATTTATTTTGATTCTTTTGTAATACATAATATATATGTAGTTATATATTAATTATTTCGTTTTCATATTTAAAATGTCATGGTTTAAATTTATTATTTAAAAATTTTTATTTTTGAATTTATGTTTCACGTAAAAAAAAAAAACAAAAAAAAAATCTTTCTAAAAAAATATAATGGTTAAAAAATTCCCGAATAGAATTTGAATTTAATTAGAATTTTTTGACTTTTTAATACAATTTTTTACTTTTTTTCTTATAAATTTGTTAAAATTAGGAATATTAATAGATATTTCATTAAATGAACGTTATATTATTAATTTTGCGTGAAATATAAATGTTACTGTTAATAAATAATGGTAAAATAAAAAAAAAAAATTTGATACAAAATACACTCTAAGTACCTATTTTTTGCCTATAAATTCATTTTTAATACAAAGAAAACTAAAAACATCAATTAAAAACATTATATATATATATATATATATATATATATGTGTATATAGAAATAAAATATTCTAAAATCTAAATTATTATTTTTTTTGGTTATTTCAAATAAAAAATAGAAATTGTTTTATAAGAATATAATTTTTGACTAATTTTTATTAAGTTTAGTATTGCGTATACAAATATTTAAAAAAAAAAGTAGAATAACATTCAACTTATTTTAAGCAACCTTTTGAATTCTGATAATTTCCTAAAGATTCAATTTGATTAATTAAAAAAAATATTATATTTAACAGTTATAAAGTTAGATATAAATTATTTGAACAAAGAATAGATGAAAATTTACCATGAGAATCATAGTTCTTTAAATCTGAAATGTATTTTAAGTAATAGTATTTTATTCAACTTTTTTTGAAAGATGTCAAGGCTTTTTTTTTTATTTCTTCTTTGAAGAACTTTCTAATGGTCGGTAAATTATGTAATGGTTCCCTGATTTTAAAATTTAAATTATCGTGTTTAAATTAAATAAATCAAGGATATACAGGTGCCTTATCGCGTAGTCGTACTATCGCTAAATGAAAATTGCATTCGGAAATTTGACTTTTGGAAATGGATAATCGCAGGATTAGGAATGCGAAATTAAAATTTTGATACTGGTGCCTAACTGTGTAATCACTATACAGTGTCAAAATTTTAATTTCGCATTGGCAATTCTCCGATTTTTCGTATTAAATTTTTCAATGCGACTTTCACGTAAGCAGTACGGATTAACTTGAATTGATTGTTACAAAATACATATAACTTTTGTAATTTTAATATTTTATTTGAAGATTTTTTTTTTTACATGACAGTACAATTTGTTAAAGTTTTTTTTTTTAATTAAGCGTGAAAAATAATATCATTTAAATGATCTTCATATTCTTCTGGACACGTAATGGGTATTTCTAATGCATTTTGCACTACGGTACGAAATGTTTACCCAAATTTTGTAATTTCTTCACGAATATTTTGTTTAAGCTGATTTATTGTTTGTGGTTTATTCAGGTAAACAACTCCTACTTTTTAGTAGTCCCAGAAAAATAAATCAGACTCCATTAAATCTGAAGAACAACTTTGCTAAATTTATAGTATTGATCCGTTCTTGCCCTGAGGTTGTAACCACTATAGAACATCCTTAAAAAATTTTACAATCTGCAAAAAAAATGTTTTTTTTTTTTTTAATTAAAAGCTCAAAAGTTATAAATATTTTAAAACAGTTTACCCAAATTGGCTCATCCTGTACATATATCTTTTCATAAAATTATATCATTTGGTTTATATTAAAATAATTAGTTTTAGAGTTTTACTTCTGTAAAGGTATACGCAATAAACAATATTTTTAAATTAAAAAACAAAAGAGAATAAAATTATATTACATAAATCTTCCAATTTAACAAAATTTAAGTGTGCACAAATCTTTAGATTGTTATATTTAACTATTTAATTTTTATTTTACAAAAACAAAAATTTAATTTGTAAAAATTTCTCAAATAAAAACTTATAATTAAAAAAATAGAAAAAATAGATTTAAATATAAAAAAACATATTTATTTGTCCAATAGAAATAAATTAATTGCAAAAAAAAAAAAAAAATTGTTTCATAAATAAATTAAGAAAAAATTTGAAATTTATATTAAAAAGAAAATTTGAGTTAAAAATAAAAAAAAATATGTGAAATTCTTTAATTTAATTAAAAAAAAAAAAACAAACATAAAAAATCATAAAATAAATCGAAAAAAAAAAATGTTAATTGTATTTGAAATGTGAATTATTATTACATAATTTTTTAATTTAAAATGAATTAAATGAAAAGAAAAATAAATTATTATTTATATATTATAAATATATTTGACAATAAAAAAAAAATTTATAATAAATTTCCAAAACTATTCTTTCTTTTTTCTTTTTATTTTTTCTAAAATTTTTAATTATAAAACTTCTGCTTCAATTTACGGCGTTGTTTGGTGGGGATCCTTGCTTTATGGAGTCTTCCATTAAGTCGACTGACAAAATGTCAACTCTTTATCAACAAATCGATAAAATTAATTAAAATAAATTTTATTCATATAATAAAAATGTCAAAATACAAAACGTATTAGTGTCATTTAGAAAAAAGTTAAAATTTAATACTTTTATGTGGAAGCCTGTAACTATTGACATATTATTAGTATTGATTCAAACTCTAAGGATTCAAAATCAGGATTGCCCCCTTTTCCAAAATGTTTACGTGAGATTCTGCAAAATTAGAGCTTCAATTATTTATTTAGTCGAAAATTCTTTACTTTTTGAAAGTCGACATTTTAGAATCGACATTCCAAGAATCGCTAAATTGTACAAGTCGATATATTTGACATCGACATTTTTGAATCAACATTGTGTGAATCGATATTTAAAAAATATTACTTAGCAGACTCTATTGTGCATTGCATAACAAATCATATGGGGGGATAAAGCCTAGGGGTATTCAAAACTGTCGTAATTGAAAGTTTTATCTCTACAACAATGTAGTGTTGATATATCGAAAAATTTTAAACCCGCATGTAAAAATTAGGTCTGCTTGGTATAAAACTTGTAAAAACTTTAAAAAGAGAGCAACGTGACGTCACTCGAAAAAAGGAGATATAAAATTGTCATTTCCTCTCAATTGTAAGTAAAATATACCAAACAGAAAAACTGAAAAACTTTTTGTATTTTGATTTTGACAGTCATTTTCAAAGAAATTTAAAAAGATAAACAAAAAATAAACAACAAAACTAAACAAATTTTTTTAATGAATTTTGTAAAATAATTATGTCGTATTCGCAAAAAGAAATTCAAAATTTCTTATTATTATCCAGCGATAGTGAATCGGATAAAAGTAGAGACTTAGATACAAGTGATTCTAGCGAGGATTCTGATATATTAATTATAAGTAAAATTTTGACAGAAAATGATTGTGAAAATTTAAAACAGGAAAATAAATCGCAAGTAAAGATGTTACCCCCTTTGATCTCCTAAATGCACCAAATGAAGATGTTACCCACTTTTTCCTAAAATAGATTCGATCCATGATAGGAGCAGACTTTCTATTCCCCTATCACTGAGATTATCTATTTTTTTCTATTTTAACTTATTTGTTTATGGAACCGAGGGTTTCTTTTGCTTTAACGGGAATGATGTAAAAATTGGTCAGTAGAAGTTCGCTTTTTTATAGCAAGTAAAATAGATATACTTTCAAATAAGAACTACCATCAACAAAGACCAATAAGAAACAAAGTCGGCATCCTACTCACCTCCACTCAAGAACAATTAAATAGATGGAGAGTGCATTTCGAATAAACCAATACCCAAGATACAGAAATAGAAGAACAACAAACTAATATTAGAGAAGACACTTCAATCGAGCAAGGACTAGAAACCCTTAGAGAAATAACAGAAGCCATAAGAAAATTAAAGACAAACAAAGCTGAAGGAATTGATGGCATACCAGTTGAACTGTTAAAAATCGGGGAGAATACATTTGCCAGGACGCTAAAACCAATAGTAGAAAAAGATGGCAAACAAAAAATTTCAGAAAAAAGAAAAATGGGAATAATTTTAGAATTACCCAAGAAAGGAAATTTGACGGAGTGCAGAAACTGGAGAAGAATAACAGTGCTAAACAATATAACAAAGATTATAGCCCTAATAATGTAAGTCAGAATAGTGGAGAGATTAGACAACGATATGAGAGAAGAACCAGCGGGCTTTCAACAGAATCGAGGGTGCACCGAACATGCCAACTCGTTAAGATTAATAGTCGAACAGTCAGTAGAATGGAACAGCCCACTATATCTAACACTCATAGACTTCGAACGCACTTACGAAACATAGAATTCTAACAAAAATCATAAGCATGATAAAAGCATTATACCATCAATAAATTGGCAGAAAAAGCTGAAAGAAGTGCATGAGAATCAACAACACAAACCAAGTACTTGTACACAATACCCAAATAGAAGAGGTATCAGAATTACTTGGGAATACTTGGGAACCATATTAATGACAGATAGTGGTGCAAATAGATACAGAATAGCAAAAACCAGGGGTGCGTTCGGAAGGCTATGGTCAATATGGAAGTCAACACACTAAGCACGCGGAATGGGCATGTGTCAAATCAGTATTGCTATATGGAAGCGAGACATGGCTTGCATCAAGAAATAATATACAGAAACTACAAGTCTTTGTAAATAAATATGTTTGAGAATAATATTTCGCATATTCTAGAGGCTCTGTGGAAGCCCTATGTTCCCTAGGGGAATAATAAAGAGAAAAAAAACTTTGATTTGAACTTTAAAATGACTTTTAAATTGACTTTTGAGTTCAAAGTTGTCATTTTTGTTACCAGGTGGTAAAAGCGGAGGACATCGAAGGACAGGTGGTAAAATTAGTATTAAAAATGAAAAGGCAGCAAAAATGTTGGTGCTTCTACGTTGCTCATTTCTGTCGTTTCTCATAATAACACAATCCTTTTTATAATTTTTTACTGCTGTTGTCGTGGACGCTGCTATTGCTATAATCTATTTTGTTTCATGAATTTTATTTTCACAAAATTTTGCCTTTATCATTTCAACTCTTCATATTTGACTTTTTGTCACTTTCATATTTGGTTTTGTCAAAATTAAGTTCCAAATACAGTACTGTATAAAGTTTTTGTTGATTTGCAGTTTAGTAGAATAATCGTAGACGTTTTAAAATAATTATTGATAAATTAAATTAAAGGAAACGAAATAAACATAATATACATCCATAAAAATCATATTTCATTAATTTATTTAGTGTGCCTTTAATGGTATACATGTGCATATCAAATTTTGAAATATCTATTCCAGTTATCCCAATTGTAATACTTTTTTTTCCCCTTATAACCCGTCTACTGCTTTGCTCATGCCCAGCCTTGCCAGCTAAAAGAAACACCCGTTTGAGGCAATACCTCTTCAACAACCTTAGCGATCTAGTAGGTAAAAATACGAAGAGCATTCTTCGCGTTGCAAAAAGCTCAAATTGATTTTAATGAGTGAGATAGAAAAGTTTATATCACAAAAGACCAAATATGATATAAGTGTGTCTTTTCGGCAGCCACTTTAACCTAACCTGACCTAACCCGTCTATAATAGAGGCATAATTTCCGGTTTGTATAAAGCCAAAGTCTTTTTTGTTGAAAAAGATAAAACCCGCCGAGGCAATAAATCCTGTGAATATATTCCTCATGTAGAAAAATTTTTCATTTCACATTTCTTGTTTTGGAATTTTCGTATATTTACGTTTCATACAAACACGTCTACTGTTTACACCTAATGATCGGAAGATCTTCCACGATGGTTGAAGAAATTTTGATAGATGAAAATGTACCACGAGCTAAGACGGTGTGCAAATTTTTCAGCTTATTAGATACTCGTAAACAGAAATATAGATTTATATTTCGTATCTGTTTTGTGTCTGATATATAAATTTAACCGTGTAAATTAACCATTTTTGTATATTTTATTTTATTTAAGTTTTCATTATATTGCCATTGTAAATAATTCTACGATTTTGACACTTAATTTTTTAAATTTAAAATTTTAATTGTTTTAAACGTTCAAAAAAAGCGTTATATATTTAATTAAAAAAGTTAAATTTTTCGTTTGTTTGTTTTTAGTTATTGATTAAAAAGTAAATTTTTTTGTTAAAATTTTTTTTAATTTGCCAAACATTCTTGCATTTTTCAAGGTTTTATTTTTTAAGCATATTTAAGCATATTATTAGATATTATAAAAAAAAACAGTGTCACGGAAGTCCTAATTAAATTTAGATTTTTAATTGCAGTTTTTATATTATTAATTAATTCAAAAATTAATTAACAAAGAAAAGTAGAAGCGATTTACTCTAATTTAATTCTACCATTAAAACGAGAAAGAATACAGTTGCCTTTGTCAACTCTTAGATACCCGTACGAACCGTTAGTATGTTCACAGCCTGTCATTCTGCTTACAATATTATTTTTTTAATATTTTAGTATTTTAAAATAATTTGGAAGAATTTTATAATTTCTAGAATTATGGGTTGTACATATATTCAAACTATATGTTTATACATTCTTCAAAATCAGATTCTAACCTTCCATGTAACGATTATCAATCCAAAACTTTTTCAAATATTCTATAGTACCATTTAATACTAAGCGGTAAATGTATATTAAATTTACTTAGTACAAAATAGTAAATATAATTTTAAATATTAATACGCACATAGTATATTTATATTGTTATAAGTATATCGCCATACATTGTTATAAGTATACGCCATATATCGCCATATATTTCTTTAAAAATATTTCCATTCATAGAATAATTTCTTATAAATACAATAAAATACATATATGTATGTAAATACGGCGCTATATAATATACATCTACACTCTTATCATTCATTAATCACTGACATATACGATATGTAAATAAAAATGATATTATATAAGAATGTATGTATATCAATATCATATAAATAAAAATTCTTCAAGCAACCGTTATGTTGTTTATTTATTTACATTTTTTTGTACTACGCATTATATTCTCAACAATTTCAAATTATCGAGTAAAACAAAATGCAAAAAATTCGTTAAAGAAATTTGTTAGAAAATTTCAAAAAATCAAGTAACATTTTCGTGAATTATAAAGTAACCCTAGATTATTAATAAAAATTCTAACGAAAAGAAGAGTATAATGTTGAAGCTTTAATTTTTATGTATTACTTCAAAAAAATGTTAACAGGTGTTCAAGTTACAGGTGTTTAACAATAGGAAATTTTCAGTTTTTGACCCTTTACAGCTTCTAAACGGGGGGTGATACAAAAAAAATTTCTGAAATGACTCATACTTATTTTTAAAGATCTAACTTCTGTCAAAATTTCAGGTTTCCAACTTAAACCGTTTAGAAGATAGAAGAATTAAAGGATTTTGCAATAATTCAGTTTTGCATAACGGTAAATTAAGACACCGTATAGCACAAGTATATATTTATTATATACATATTATGCTCATAATAGCACCTATCATTTGAAATTTTCAGATTGAAGATATACTTTATAGAGCTTGTGTTATAACAATTTAAATATATAGATTTTTCGAACTCTGGGGGGGCTGTAGCTCTGTAACGGGTGGGGCTACAGAAAAAGTTGTTAAAAATAAAATTAATATTTTTATGATATCAGCAGTTAAAATTTCATGGCTCTATTTCAAAAAAATTGTGGAGATCTAAAAGTTAGTTGTTCGGGAGCTACCCGAAGTTTTGGTCGGAACTCAACCAAAAAAAATAGAGAACCTACAAATTGCTCGCAGAATATTTTGTGTAAATTTCAAGATTCTAGCTTTCTTAGTTTTTGAGTTAGCGTGCTGACGGACGGACGGACATGGCTCAATCGACTCAGGATTCTGTTCCGATCCATACCTTTCAAGGTATATCTAGCTCGCTTATTTTGAGGTGTTACAAACGGAGGAGTAAATTTATTATACCAGATACTTATCGTACGGGTATAATGAATATTCAAAAACTAAATTATACATTATAATACATTATAGTTTTAATTTCGTCCAAAAAAAAAAAAACAAAATAAAATCAAAATCCGGAAATTCCTTTAAAACTTTTTGCACAAATATGAAAAGTTAATAAAATGTTAATGATTATTGAAAACGGTTAAAAACTTTAAAAAACTTTAAATGCTGATTATTGTTAACAAAGATGTTAATAAAATAGTTATCAGTTATAGACCCTTATCACCGGCTTAGTGAAAACTTAAGATAAATTATTTGATTTTGCAGATAAGCATCAGAAAAAAAGTATCATGAGTGTTTTTCCAAAATAATTTTACTTAAAATAATTGTATTGTTATATCACGTGTTATTTAATTTTTTTTTTTCTAAAGTATTACTAAAGTTTTTAAACTATTTCACTTCAATTATCTTTATTTGCTTGAATTTTTGTTTAATAAAATTCAACTGATATACCTCGGTTTTCAAAGTATGTAATGAGTTAAAATTACAACGCCTTGTCTCGTGGTACACATTTTCATCAATCTATTATTTGGCGATCATAACAGCCAAAGATAGCACCTGAATAAGAATCAAGCCTAAATATATTATGGAAATATATATATTTTTTACTTACTTGTTTTAATGAAAACATTAAATCGATTTATTCATACAGCAAAGTCAGTTGTGTGGAGACTCCATTAAAAAAGCTCTTTTTTCTAATTACTTGCTCTTCGTTTTTTTTCTGCATTTGCACCACAGTGTGGCATATATATATCTGCACTTCAACATATATCCGACTAAGACCAATAAGACTAAGTTTTATATCTGCACTTCAAAATATATCCGACCTAGACCAATAAGACTAAGTTTTTAATACCCATATACGATATACATATATTCAGCATATATTTCAAGGATATAATAATTTTGCCATTACGTTTGGGACAGTTGAAAGAAGACATATTATAATAGATATAGAAAATATAGAACATATATTTAAATATGTAGAAAAGTATGTATATTTTTGATCAGAATCGATTTCTGAGTCTATTTAGCTATGCACATGGGTTCGTCTGAACGATAGCTCGAAAAATAATAGAGCTAGCATTCTTCAATTTTAAGAAACCTTATGTATAATAATTAAAAAATGCTATTAACCCTTGCAAAATTATAATGTTGAAGATTAAATTTTTGCGTTTTACTTAAAAAAAACTTATCAGGGCCCTATTGCACCAACCACTTATCACTAATAAAATAATGATGAAATAATAATTTTATTGATAAGTTTTTGTTGCACCAAAACCATATTTGGTACAATAATTCAATAACATTTTGATTAGTAAAAATCACCACTTATAAAAAAAAATTATTATTTGATTAGTGATAAGTGGTTGATGCAATAGGACCCAGGTATTTAAGTTGGAGTAATATAAAAATAGCAATTTTTCAATTTTTGACCTCTAATAACTCTTAAACATAAGGAAGTACAAAAAAATTTTCTATCATAACTTATCCTTCTTTTCATTTTAAAAGGTCTTCATTTTTCAAAGCTTTATAACTAGAAGCGTACCGAAAATTTAAAGGAAACTGGATTTTTTAAAATTGTTTAAACATAACGATAAATTTAAATGTAAAATTAGAAAAAGTTGTATAATTTTGTTATTGATTTAAAAAGATAAAAAAATGTCCTGTCATCAGAAGTTTTTAGATGGAAAAATATTAAGCAGAAGCAAACATAATATGATATGATGTTTCGTATGCATAAAACAGAGCTTGAACTCAAATTTTACTTTTTCAAACAAAAACTACACCTGAACTCATATCCTTTATTTAAAAAAGTGGGATTTGAGTTCAAGCTTAATATTCCATCTAATATTTCATGACATAATATATTCTATACAATGTATTTTCTAACTTCTAGATGCTGATGGGTGGAACTGCTAAAAAAATTGATCTACAAGATTAATTTTTCTAACAGACCACGGTTAAAATTTTATTATTCTAGTTTAAATGGTGTAAAAATTTTGTAAATAGACGGATGAACGGTCAGAGTCAAACTAATTAGCTAATTTTAAGGAATTTTTATTTTAAACGTATTATAATAAAAAAATAAAAAAAAAATAATATAATAAATATTATAATCCATATACATATACATATATATATAAGAAATTCAAAATAATATCGATTTACCTATACATATATAGATTTTTTTGTCCTCTCATTTTATTTTCATTGATTTTGAATGTGACGTCAAGTGAATAATGAAGTTTTCAAAAATTCTTAACTGCTTAATACAAAAAAATTCTTTTATAAGCCAGATGTCGTTGCAGTTACTTTTGATTATTTTTATACCCGTACGATAAGTATCGGGTATAATAAAATTACTCCTCCGTTTGTAACACCTCGAAATAAGCGAGCTAGATATACCTTCAAAGGTATGGATCGGATCAGAAAAAAATTCTAAGTCGATTGAGCCATGTCCGTCCGTCCGTTAGCACGCTAACTCAAAAACTAAAAAAGCTAGATTCTGGAAATTTACACAAAATATTCTGGGAGCAATTTGTAGGTTCCCTATTGCTCCGACCAAAACTTCGTGTAGATCTCGAACACCAAACTTTTAGATCCCCACATTTTTTTTGAAATAAAGCTATGAAATTTTAACTGCTGATAGATCTTATAAAAATATTAATTTTATTTTTAATAACTTTTTTTTGTAGCCCGACCCCTTACAGAGCTACAGCTCCCCAAAGGTTCAAAAAAGCTCTATATTTAAATTGTTATAGCACAAGTTGTATAAGGTATATCTTCATTTTGAAAACGCCAAACGATTACTGCTTTTATTAGCTTTAAAAGTATGTATGTATACCATAAATATATATTTGTAGCATACGGTGTCTTAATTTACCGTTATGCGAAACTCAAATTTTGCAAAATCGAGTTTCGCATAACGAGCTTTGAAAAAAAAAAATGGAAACCTGAAATTTTGACAAAAGTTAGATCTTTGAAAATAAGTATGAGTCATTTCAGAAATTTTTTCTGTATCACCCCCCGTTTAGGAGCTGTAAGGGGTCAAAAACTGAAAATTTCCTATTTTTAAACACCTGTAACTTGTACACCTGTTAACATTTTTTTGAAGTAATACACAAAAGTTAAAGCTTCAACATTATTCTCTTATTTCTGTTAACAACTTTTTTTAATAATATAGGGTTACTTTTTAATTGATGAAAATGTTACTTGATTTTTTTCAAATTTTCTAACAAATTTCTTTAACGAATTTTCTGCATTTTGTTTTACTCGATAATTTGAAATTGTTGAGGATATAATGCGTAGTACAAAACAATGTAAAAAAATAAACAACATAACGGTTGCTTGAAGAATTTTTATTTATATGATATTGATATACATACATACTTATATAATAGCAAGTTGATTTACATATCGTATATGTCAGTGATTAATGAATGATAAGAGTATAGATGTATATTATATAGCGCCGTATTTACATCCATATATGTATTTTATTGTACTTATAAGAAATTATTCTATGAATGGAAATATTTTTAAAGAAATATTGCAATGTATGGCGATATACTTATAACAATATAAATATACTGTGTGCGTATTAATATTTAAAATTATATTTACTATTTTGTACTAAGTAAATTTAATATACATTTACCGCTTAGTATTAAATGGTACTATAGAATATTTGAAAAAGTTTTGGATTGATAATCGTTACATGGAAGGTTAGAATCTGATTTTGAAGAATGTATAAACATATAGTTTGAATATATGTACAACCCATAATTCTAGAAATTATAAAATTCACCCAAATTATTTTAAAATACTAAAATATTAAAAAAATAATATTGTAAGCAGAGTAACAGGCTGTGAACATACTAACGGTTCGTACGTGTATCTAAGAGTTGGCAAAGGCAACTGTATTCTTTCTCTTTTTTTTTTCATTTCTTTCAATGAAATTATTGCCAAACTTTTCACATAACTTTCTTGTATTTTTTTTTACCATATTCTGATAGTAAATGTCAAGGTTGAATAATAAAGCAAAAAAAAAAAAAAAATATACAAAAACGTGGAGTATTGAAAATATTTTTAATCTCAGAAGACTTTAAAATATACTGTAATAAAAGATAAAATAAGACAAAAAAAAAAAAAACAAAAAACAAAAATGTTTTATGATAATGACAATCATTTTAGTCTGCAATTATGTTCTGCTCTACTTATTATTTCTTTATAGTTATCAAAGTTCATAAAATATATCCATGTATGTATGCATGTAAAAATAAATAGGAATATTTATAGGTAATAAAATAATTATTTAATTTAAGAGTAAAAAAAAAGATGATATTAGGATTTGGCAAGACTTGTTTTCATAAAATATAATCCAAGTTCGATTTTCGACACTTTCTAAATAATGTATATTAGAAATTGAATCATTTGTTAAAAAAATCTTGAAATATTTTTGTAATTAACTAATAAAAAAAATTAAAAAATGTAAAATGATAATAAGGATCGTTAAATATACCATTTTGAATGTTCACGATCATGAAATTACTTTATACCTACATATATATTGTTAATGATCTCTGCGTATTTTATTTTATCTTTTGGCATGTTAAATAATTCACCCACATAAAATACGTTGGCCCATTCTTTGATGTTTCTGTGCCATAATTTTTGTTTTCTTCCTATACTGCTGTATGATCTTTCTTTCTACATATACGACCATGGAAAATGCTCTGAATATTATGAGTTAAAGGAGACAAATAATTGGTATTTAGATTTTCTGATAATATGACCGAAATATTCCACGCTTTTTCTTTTTTATATAATTAACTGTTTTTGTTTATCTTTCTTAATACTTAAAAAATGATTAGAAACTGTTTTGGTCCAGAAGTTTTTAAGTATTCTCCGATATATTCTCACATTTAAAAAGCCATAGAGGAGAGCTTATTCATATCAACCATTTTCACAGTCCAAATTTTACGCCTCTATTCCATATAGCCAAATTGCCCCAGACAAAGAACTTAATAAATTTTAGATTTATGAACAGATTAAGGCAAGGACTGCTGAACATTTTTTTTTATTTACAAAACGCTACCCTTTCAACTTCAATTCGGCAATTTATTTTATTGTATGAAATCTGGTCTGCACTAAGCCGACAATGCAGATGTATAAATTTTTTAACTCTCTCTCTCTCTCTGTGGATTCACCTTCGAACCGTTATTACAATATAAATTCAAAGTTCCTAAAATTTGTAATGTAAAAGTCTTTATGATTATTTTAAGGACTTTTAGAAAAATTATGTTTTTAAAATAGGAGATTTTTTTTGTTTTGGATTCACCTGTAAAACTCCCTCTTTGGATTCATCTTCGAACCGTTATTACAATATAAATTCAAAGTCCCCAAAAATTTATATGAAACTTTCCTCAATTTTGGGGACGTTTTCCATATGTAAAAGTCTTTATGATTATTTTAAGGACTTTTATAGAAATAAATTATGTTTTTAAAATTGGAGACTTTTTTCGTTTTACTTTTGAGGATTTTTATTTTTGGAGCTTTTTTTTCGCGGAGTCTTACAATTCAAATAATTCCCGAAGATTTCAAAAGATTCAGTTTTTATCTTAATTTTTCGATAATTTTTCTGAAAATAATTTTGTTAAAAATATTTTTGTGGATTCTGCAGGTATAAATTTTAAAAATGAATATTATATAAAAGTAAAGGTACTCTTATTTTAAGTATATAATAGGATGTATATAAATACTTACCTAAAACCGAATCAATATAAAATTTGAGGAATTTTTCTTCAAAATAAAATTAAGTTGACATTAAATTGTATATATACAAGAATCATATGTGTGAATGCTGTTAAAGCATAATGACTGGCATTTTTTTGTTGAATTTTTCTTTAAAAGATATTTTTCATTTATTTTTTCATTATAACCATGAATCAGCATATTAAAATTTTTGTTAAAGATGAAAATTACAGAAATGACTTTTTCATACAAGATTGTTTAAAAAATATTTATACATTTTATAATACATATATGTATTATGTATATATATGTAGAATTAATAAGGACTTTAAAATGTCTGCTTTCATATTATTATTTGTATAGTGTATATATATGTACAGGATGTGCTAATTTTAATTAAAATTTATTTGAATAATAATCACTACATTATTGTCATTGTTTTAAACTTTTTAATTTTGTTTTTATACTCGTAATAAACACACTTTTAAAGTTAAATTAATGATATATAATGATGTTGAAAATGGATGTATAAAAAAAAGTTTTATATATGAATGAATACTTTAATTTACTTATTTCTACAAGTAAATATATGCGGGAGTATAAATGACTATATATGTACAAATAACATATATAGTATAAGTGTAATAAAAATGTTGGTTATTAAAATTTAAATTTTTTTAATATATCGAATATATTTTATTACTTGACTTTTAGAATGATTTTTAATATTACATTCACTTTTATTTTTATTTACTTTTTATTATATTTTTAAGTTTAAATTATACTTATAGTTTAAGGAAGTTTTTAGTTTTCAAATTTGAAATGTTTGGTTTAAAATTTATTTTAACATTTTTAACTGTCTGGCCTAAATAAATAACAATTTACCATGTACAACGTATAAAATGCCATATGTCGAATACGGCATTATACGGCATATTATATGCCATATGTTGAATACGGCATGCCATATGTCGAATATGACCTTTTCCAAAATAAGACGCTGGTATTTAACAATTTTATATGTTTTCAAAGAAAAATAAACTATTTTCAATTGACATACAATGTAAACTTTGAAAAAGTAAACAAAAAACAAAATAAATTCTCTGACAGTAAAAAATACGTCATGTCAAAATTGGAAATTCGTATGTTCACGTCGTCGTGTATTTTGGTTATCTTCGTATAAAATATATGTGGAAGAATACGTTTTAACAAACGTTATACGTCGCTTGTTCTTATTTAGGTTAGGCAGTAAGATGAAAGAATACCTTTTAAAATTTCACCACCAATATTATGCTATGGTTTTTTTTGGGGATATACCCAATCAATTTAAATTTTCTTTTCTTAATTTTAATCCTTTGTTCTTTGCAACTTGAACAAAGTTCGACATTAGTAATTTTATCTAATTTCTATCCCGTTTTACGTTATCAAAATCAATCCTTTAATTGATCTTAAAAGTATCCTTATAAGAGAAATCGAGTATCAGATATCGTCGTAAAAATAAGAAAGCGCTTATCACAAAGGAAAGAGCAAGCTTCGATAGAATCAAATCTGTAGATATCTATAATAACTTTCAACTGAATTTATTATAATTTTTTTTTTTAACTAAATGTAATAATTTAACTAACTAAATGTAATAATTATGTAGGAATGAATAAAAAAAAATTTTCCATGACAAATTATTACTATAATATTAAATTCATGACTTAACTTGTAATGGTATTTTTAGCAAAAAAAGAAAGAAAAAACATTAAACTGACTAACAAAGGTTAAATTCATTTTCTGTATATGATAACTTTTTGTTCACTTTTCTTTGTGTACAAATTACAAGAGAAGTATTGTAATCTATTATAAAACCTAAAAGATTTTTTAAAATTCTAAGTATGTTAATAAAATTACATTCCTTAATAATTTATTACCGTTATTTAAAAAATTTTTGACTTAACATATGTTGTTCCAAATACCTTATTTTCATATAGCAGAATTAAGAGTGATCATGGTGATCACTGATCAGCTGGAACGCTTTCTTATGAGTCATAAAATCATATTCCAAATATTAAATGTTTTGTAGTTAAAATATGTGTGTAAGAGAAGTATTTAGGAGTGATTTTATAGTTGGTTATAAAATTAAGGTACGTGCAGTAATAGCCTTAATAATAATGTAATACAATCTTTGTTGTTATAATATTTATAAAAAAGTAATTAAGAAGAATTTTAGAGTTGGTTAATTAAGTTTAAAAGATTTTTTTTTTTAAAGTATGTTTTAATCGAATGAGACATAATGCCATATGGAGTGAATGGATCATTTGAATGGGTCAGAAAGCCATATTTGTAAAACACGGCATGAAACATCAACCAGGAGCTTATGTCAATTTCTTCTACAATATACTTTTCTTTATACTTTAATATTTTCATATAGCAGAATTAAGAGTGATCATGGTGATCACTGATCAGCTGGAACGCTTTCTTATGAGTCATAAAATCATATTCCAAATATTAAATGTTTTGTAGTTAAAATATGTGTGTAAGAGAAGTAATTAGGAGTGATTTTATAGTTGGTTATAAAATTAAGGTACGTGCAGTAATAGCCTTAATAATAATGTAATACAATCTTTGTTGTTATACATCACCCAGGAGCTTATGGCAATTTCTTCTACAATATACTAACATTAAAATCAATTCGAGAAAAAAAAATTAATGCTTTTTTCTACCAAAAATTCAATTTACTTATAACAGTAGAAATTCGATAATATAAACACTGTCTTTCGTGAACATCGTTTAACGTGATCAATTTATTTTTGATATTAACTACTTTAAATACGTGAACAAAATTTTTTTTATAATTATTTTTCCAATATTTTCTTTTTAGTTTATTCCCCTGCCACATAAATGTTACAAGAAAATTATACAGCCTTTTCTTTTCAGGCGGGGCCGTAAGGGGAAATTATTCTTAAGACGTGTGTGGGGTCCAAACTCACACTCACTCGGTATTTACAGCATATTTTATACGATTTTACTCACTGGGCCACCGAGGTCCCTTCTAATATTTGTAAAGGTTTTAAATTTCTAATTCGAGGAATTCTCGAATTATGTTAATTTGTTATAATGTACATACATACATACATACGTATTTATAATTCAGTCAAGTTAAATTTTTCATTCCAATTTCTATTCATATGAGTGAAAAACATAAAAATTTTTATAGTTTTTTACACATATTATTCCAAAATATGTTCAAAAAAAAAATCCCAATTTGTTGATATTAAAAGAAAAGTTAGAAGTAATTGGACATTAACTATATATAGTCTATGACCAGCTTAACACAAAAATATAATCTAGTTTCACAATATGTGCTATAATAAATAATAAAAAAAAAAAACAAAAATTTTAAAATGTGTAAATAACTATATATTACATATGTATTTTCTGGAACCGCTGGTAAACCGCTGGTTTATTGTGATTTATTAAAATTAACGTTTAAATTTGTTTTACATGGTTCTACTCTAAAAATACTCAATTGTCTTTACTTTTTTATACATCGAGAAATTAAAAAAAGAAATAAAAAGAGAAATAGAAAAAAAAAACCTCCTTCAGGTTTTTAATAACTATTCACTTAATAATTTTCTTCATTTATGTTTTAAGATAATCTTTAAAAAAAAAAAAAAACAATTTATTTGTAATTAATTTGAATTTTTTTATTTTTGTTTTGTATCACGTGTGCCAATTTAAGATGCTGTAACATTTTTTTTGTCTTGTATATTAATAATGGATGCAATTTCAATATTTGTAATATTAATGGTGTTTAATATCTAATTGAATTCTTGTCTTTTTTTTTTATGTTATTTTTTTTTATTTTATGTAATTATTTTGAATAATTTTGAATAATTTTATGATTTATTGTTGTATTATTTTATTATGATCATAATATTTATTATACAATGATCGTTAAATGATCGTTGATCGTTGGTTGAAATAAATTTATGTAAAATTGTTAGTACAAATTAACCTTAATAAACAGAATCAAAGGAAAATATAAAAAAAAAAAAAATAAATTCTTTTATTGAATTTGTCATGACACAGTTCTTGCGATCAAATTTTGAAATTAATTTGTCTTTTTGTATATTTTTTTTTTTTTAGAAATCAACAATAATTAACTTGTAAGTTTTGTGTAATATTCTGTACTGTCAGTTATTTAACTATAGTTGGAAAATTTACTTATTTAACAGTTTGGTTGATAATAAAGATGAAGAATGGATTAAAAACATTAAAATAGTAAATAAAGAAGAACACAATTTTTCTTTTTTTTATTAACCAGAAGATTCAATAGATAAACAATAGTTGGTGACGAAACAATTATTTAAATAAAACTAATATCAAAATTTATAAATTTTAGAGATAGAGCTACATTTGCAAAATAAAATTTATTCCACCTTCTTATTTTTTTAATGCTATATTATGTATGTATATATGCTAATAATATTATTATTATGTGAAAGTAAAATAAAAAAAAAAAATAAAATAAAATAATTGCAAAAATCATTAAAATCAACAATTTAAATTGGATTTTATTTTATAACACATAAAAAAAAAAAAAAAATTGGCCTTCATTTAATTTTTATGATAATATAAAAAATGCATCTTCACTGTAATTAATAAAAATTTTGTTTTAAAAAAAAAATCTTATTACTTTTTTTTTTTTTTTTTTGTTTATAGTCAATTCATTCATTCACCTAATGTACCTATTGTTGCCATATAAAAATAAAAATAATATAAATCGGTCAACAGGTTCGATTACCCGGCTTAATTATCAATTATATCTAATTACATATACATAGCATATTGTTTTACTCTCAAAAACTTTTTTTTTTTTTTTTCTTTGAGTTTTAAAGCTCACAAACAAATTATGTACTATAAGTTATTCATAACAGTATGTATATGTAACACTAACACAAATCTTTAAGTTTGTTTTTTGTTTTTTATTAGTACCATTAAAATAAACGCCGAACCGTGATAAATTAACAATAGGAAGTTATAAATGAAACTAGAAATCTGCATGACTGTTGGAAAAGGCAAAAAAAAAAAAAAGTAATAAAATGAAAAATTCAAAAATCAGTTGAAATTCAAGATTTAAGAAAAAAAAAACAACAAACAACAAAAAAAACTAACATCAATCAATTTACTTGGTCTACAAAAATAAAAATTTGGTACAAAATTTATGATAATGTTGATGATTATATTGATACTATAATATTAATAATGACTACCTTGACCTCAAAGTAATACCACTATATAGTTTTAATTCATAACAATCAAAATAAAAATTAGAGAGAAATTAAAAAGGTAACAAAAATTAGTGTAATATTAATACGTTATCATGATAACAGTGTATATATAACACGTGAAACTTAAAAATTCATTAGATCATCCTATAAGTATGCAAATAATTACTATTGGCTGTTGTTTTTTTTTTCATTGTTTTTTTTTTTTTTGGATTTTGTAATTAATTAATAATTATAATTATAATTTTTTCCAGTTTCTGAAGTCTCTTTATTTTCTATTACGAGGTTCAATATGACAAAGTTTGTTGAAAACAATAAATTTTAGTAATTTTTAATGATTAAAAAACAAAATGTTACTAATACATATTTGATAATATGAAATATTTTGACAGTATATTTAGAATACGTAAATGTTGGAACATCCTTTTAGTTCCAAGACAGTACAAGAATGTACAAGTATAAGATGTTTAAACGAAACTAAAACGAAAATAAAAAGTATTGGAATTAAATAAATTACCTTTTTATATAATTTCTACAGCATTACAATTATGTATATAAATTTTTGTTCAATTTCTTTTTATTCATCTCTGTAAAATTTTTGTTTGGAATATAAATAATTCAAAGTAATAATATATAATATAATAAATAATAATTTTTTTTTAGGAAATAGGAAATTACACAGCCTTTCCTGTTCAGGCGTGGCTGTAAATGTCGTAAAGGGGAATAACTCTTACGACATGTGTGTGATTCGAATTCACATTCCCTCGGTATTTACAGCGTATTTTATACGCTTTTACCCACTAGGCTAGCGAGGCCCCATGATAAATTCTATTTATAAATTGCACACTTTTCGAAATGATTTCTGAACATTTTTAAAAAAAGTCATCAATCAATTTTGATGATGACAAATGAACCGACCATCAAACTAAAAAAACAAAATTTATTTCTGTTTTGCTTTTTTTTTTGGGTTTTTGCCTCTTATTAAAAATTAAACTTAGATTATAATATTGAACTAAAAATAAAATTAATACTAATGCATTTAAATGTAAAAGAAAAACAAATTACAGATTTTATTTACGATCCAATGTGAAATAAATTGTAAAAAAAGAAAAAAAAATTTTTTTTACCATGGATGTTATTATATCAAAATATGTTGTTGTTTGTTTTATTATGTGTTGTATCTTTTCATTTGTTGTAGTTCTTATATTAGTTATTGATTTTTAGACGTATAAAAGCTTTTTGAATTTATTTAGTTCTGATTACTCAATTTCACCATCTGAAACCGTTAGTACCTGATTTAAGTTAATTTTGTTTTATTTTTATTTTTTTTTTCCTTTAAATTCATTTATATTTTGAATAAAGGGAAACGAGATATCATAAAGGATTTTAATTATTTTTAAAAAAATAGTTATAAAAACAAAAAAAAAAAAAAAATCCATTTTTTTTAAATTATTATTTTCAACATGGTTAAAATAAGCCTAGTAATAATTGGTTTAAGTTGCATTTGGACTGCATACACTATAACTGAAGTCCAAGGACAATTAAGTGGATCACTTTTAACATCACTGTTAGGTGGTTTTGGAAATTTACAAACAAGATCAAAATTTAGTATGTGATTTATAAATTTAATTATTTTAATTTTTTTTTTTTTTAAATGGTGTGATAAAATATATTGTGTTTTTTTTTTTTTTGTTAAATGTAAAGAAAAATGTGGTAAAAAAAAATTGTTTAAGTATATGATTTTAATATTATCATAATAATTTGGTTAAAAAAAAAAAAAAGGAGTTTTAGTTTAAAAAAAATTGCCTAATTAAAAAAACCTTAATTAATTTTTTTTTATTTTTTTTTTAATTAGTGCTAATTAGTGAAATAAGAATGTTTATTTGCTTAAGGTTAAAAAAAATATCTATATTTTGATTTGAATGAAATTTTTTACTTAACAATAATTATCTTATAAACATTTGGTTATTCTCTTCAATGGTTGACATTATAAAATTTATCTTAATTTAGATTATTAAAAGTAATAAACACTTAACACTACTATATATGATGTGTTAATTAATATCACGATTATTAAAATATTCGATTAATAAAAATGAGCTATGGATTATAATATTTACTTTCTTTTTATTTTACTGTATATAAAATATAAAGTGTTGATTTATCATTTAAAGATTTTAAGGTCAAGTTATAGTAAAATCGTAATAATTTTATCTAGTTTTTTTTTTTACCCTTGAACTCAAATCTAACATTTTCAAACAAAAAACCCACAAGTTCAACCGTAGTTTTTATTTGAAAATTTGAGATTTGATATCTAGTTTTATTCATTCGATCTATTGTCCTTAATTGGAATCAAATTATTGACACAAACAAATAATTTAAAATTGATGTTTGAAATTTTGTAGAAATTACCGTATAAGTAAAAGTAATAGTAAAAAAAAAAAAAGGCCAATATTTATTTTTATGTATCTTTGGAAAGATTATTTAAATTTAAATAATAATTCCAAAAATATTTATTTCAATTCAATTAATGTTTTATTTTAACATTAACATTAACATATGAAATTAATATATGTATAGAAGTTGTTTTGTTCTTCAACACTTCTGAACACTTTAGTACGGAATTTAGTCTTGTCTTAGGACAACTTCTACTCCTAACTCCTAAATTTTAAATTTTTCAATTAGTTCTATATATAAAAATTTACAAAAAATCTTCTGTGAGTTAATAGAATAAAACAAAAAATATTTATCTATAAAACCAAACGTATTATTTTAACAAAAATATAAAATAAAAATAAAGTTTTATTTTATATGTTTTTTGATTTAATAAAATTAAATCAGTTCCATGTTTCGAATTTATCTTTGAAATAAAATTCAAGTTAAAATTATTATCATATTATTTATTAAATAAAAGGTCTTTTAGGTATAAATATACCAGTAAATGGTATCGTAAATAAAATACCCGGTGTCGGTTATTTTATAAATATAGGAGTTGTTCTCAATCAAATGTAATCAATAACTTAATTGTATCTTTGATTCACAACTTTCCGATATTTTACTCTTTTTTTTTTTTTTTTTTGAACACCTAAATAAAGTTTTTATATTTTTTAAATTTTCTTTCACAATAATTATGTGGAATTTTAATAAAATTCCATTTGTTTTTACAAGAATTGGCGTTTCTAATAAAAAGTACTCATGTAGTATATATTATACTCATTATATTGTGAATGATTTTCATTAATGAGCTTTGAGTTATTTTTGAAAAAAGTATAGGTATAAATTATTTAAAGAAATAAAATTTTTTTTTTGGAAATTGTATTTTATTTTTAGTATAAAACGGGATATTATAATTATTTAATTCCGATTCAGATATTCTTATTTTACATGCACTCATTCAATGTCGTTTCAATATGTATGTAGGTATATTTACGTCAAATTAAAATTTTTTTTTTTTTTTTTACATTAGAAGTACATTTGCTAAAATTTTGGATTTTAAATATGTATACCATCTAATACTTATGCATGAGTAGGTAGTATATACATAATGTACATATAAGTACGTTTTATATTATAACTAATTTATTACTAAATTTATATGATTTTAGATTTTCGAAAAAGGTATACATTTTAATTATAGAACTAATAAACATTCAATTCAATTACATATTTATTTATTTTGTAAGAATCAATATCTTAAAAAAAAAAAAACAAAAAATATGCTTTAATAGTTTAAGTTAATGAACTGGTTTTAACATTAAAAAAAAAATATTAAATTTAAAAGCGGAAATAAACTTGACAGCAAAAAAAAAAAAAAAGAAAAATCAAAATAAAAATTTTTTGTTGAAGATCAAATATTATGTAGATAATAAATAAAAATTTATATTAAAATCTTCTTTTTATATCTTTATTATCATATTTCATTCGGATATGCAACAAAATGTTTAACATTGAAATCGAAACTGGTATAAATTAGTCAAAAAAAAAAAAAAAAAAAATTACATATACATACTCGTATATGTTATGCATGTACATATATAATATATATATTTAAGCACATGTTATAAAATTATTTTTATTGTGAATAACATCTGTTTTTAATAAATGAATGAATATTTTTACTCAACTCAATTTTATTATCCACATATTAATATTAATATAAAAGTTTATTATGGTGAATTATGTCATTTGAATTTTTCATATTTTTTATTTTACGATACGATTGTGAATATGTTATTTATTATTCGATAAAATCGATTAGTTTATTTTATTTTTTATTATAGCTTGAAAAAAATTAAGAAATTATTGGAAAGAATTTTAAAAATTAATACTTATAACATCGTGTAACTATTAAATTTTTTTTTTTTTTTTTGTAAAATTGGTGGGAATAAAAAATATATTGCAATTATATGTACGGCAATAAAAAAATTCCATATTATTTGAGTTTTTTTTACAAAAAATTAACAAAATCCATAACAGATTTTAATGGATTTTGTTTTTTAATGTCAATTTTATTTGTGACAGATTATATTTATTTTTTTTTTTAATTATTATTTTTTAAATCTTTGTTAAAATGATAAATTTCCCCCTTCCCCAGTATTCCTAAAGAGATCTAATAATAATTGCTAGGTCAATCTTGTCATATTTTCTAACTGCTCAAAATATATACATACATATGGATTTATGTACCCTAGTTTAGTTTATCTTATAAAAATCTAATTAAATTTTAACTACATACATAATAATATGTAGGTTGATTTGATTGATAAAAAAAAGAAAAAAAAAATTTGAACTTATTGTATTAAGATTTATTATTATAGTTCGATTATATTTTTATAATAATTTTAAATATGAATCAAGTTCATTGATAAACTAAATAACTAAGTCGAAATAGTCATTTTAATTAAATTCATGTAAAATTTTGGTTAGTAAAATTGATGTCATCTTCTATACATAGCGAAAAACTCTTAAATTAAAAGTAAGGTAAGGTTAAGATAATTAAAAAAAAATTGCAAATTTATTGAATAAACTAATTATATATAGAGGTTACGGTAAACAAAAAAAAAAAAAAAAAATAAAAAAACAAAAAACATTAAAATTTTCGAAGAACAGTAAAAGTTATCTGTTTATATTTTTGTTTTTGCTTTTTTGTGTATTTTATCAAAACGCATTTTAAATTTTTTTTTAAAAGTTTAATAATGAATTAAAGGACTGTAAATAAACTATTAAATATTTTTATTAGCTATAAATATAACACTTAAATATTTGCTTCTTGTATAAAGTAATTTTATTTATATGTTTGTAATGGATACATCATTATTTAGCGTATAAATAGTGATCAAGGTTTTGTTAAAAGAATATGGTGTAAAATTTAAATTGGAGGATTTCTTGTTTTGAAATTTTCAAATATTAAATTTATTGATGTTAAATGTTGAATATTATGTGATAAACATATTATATTAGTGTTAATTTTGTTTTGTTTTAATGAAAACCAAGAAATTTAAGATACTTTGTTTTTTTTTTCTAATAAAATTTTAATTTTCTTGTAAACTTGTATAATTTTTAATTTCAAATTTATAGACTCTTTAAGTTTCAATTTTTTTTTGTTTGTTAAAAATAGTTTTATTCAAAACTTGTACATTTTTTTTTGCCATTCTTTAATGATTAGGTTTCTTTAATGCTTCTTTAGTTTTCGAATATTAACAGTGGTTAAATCTATAGACATTCAATTTGATACAATTTTGAATAAATTTAAAGACTGCCATTGAACTTAAAAAAAAAAGTAAACTTTAAAATTTTATCACACCGTTAATGCGTTGAAAATTATTTTGAATTATACATATTAATTTTTTCTTTTTTATTTTAAATCATTTTAGGCAATGAAACAGCCAAACAACTTCGAATAATTTTAACTACACCATTATATGGTAATGGAATTTTTAATAAATTATCAACATTTGGTAATGCTTTTAGAAATTTAGCCGCTAGTTTTGGTGATTCAAATAATACAGCGGGTTCTAGTACATTCAATCGAAAATTGGGACAAACAACAGCAACAACAACAACATCAACAACAACTCCTGAATCAGTATTTGCACCTGATCCAGATGACGATGATGATGATAAAAGTATATCACCTTCAAATCAAATTTCTAATACAAATTCACTGTTACCAAGAGTCGATGATGATGTTGATGAAAATAGTTCTGATGAGAAAAAAATTCCTACAAATAGAATAGATAATAATGATGAGGATGATGATGATGATGTTGTAGATCAAAAGGCAGTTCTTGATAGTATATTTACTAGTTCATCATCTTCAACAAGTTCTACGACTCAAAAACCTAAAGGTGTTGGTTATAATTATGATAAAACAACAAACAAACCAAGTTCCGTTGATAATAAAATAACAAACAAACCAAGTTCCGTTGATAATAAAATAACAATCAAACCAAGTTCCTTTGATGATGAGACTACCGTTAAACCAAGCTCTTCCGATGATGAGACAACTGTCAAACCAAGTTCTACAGATGATGATGAACCATTAGATATAGATGAAAGAATTGGAGAAGTTTCTATTACTTCTAATGAAAATTCTAGTAAAAATAATAATGCTGGTAATCAAAATAACAATTCTCAATCAAGTGGTGGTTATAATTACGATAATGCAAATAAAAAAACAAATGGCGGTTATAACTATGAAAATGCAAACAATAAATCTAGTGGCGGTTATAATTACGAAAATGGCAATAACAAACCAAGTGGTGGATATAACTACGAAAACGCAAATAACAAATCAAGTGGCGGTTATAATTATCAAAATGCAAATAATAAACCAAGTAGTGGATATAATTATGAAAATGGAAACAATAAACCAAGTGGTGGATATAACTATGAAAACGCAAATAACAAATCAAGCGGCGGTTATAATTATGAAAACGGAAACAATAAACCAAGTGGTGGGTATAACTATGAAAATGGAAATAATAAACCAAGTGGTGGATATAACTACGAAAATGCAAATAACAAATCAAGTGGAGGTTATAATTATGAAAATGCAAACAACAAACCAAGTGGTGGATATAACTATGAAAACGGAAATAATAAACCAAGTGGTGGATATAATTATGAAAATAAAAATAACAACTCAGGTGGTGGCTATAATTACCAAAATGAAAATAACAAATCAAGCGGTGGTTATAATTATGAAAACGCAAACAATAAATCAAGTGGTGGATATAACTATGAAAACGCAAATAACAAATCAAGCGGCGGTTATAATTATGAAAACGCAAACAGCAAACCAAGTGGTGGATATAACTATGAAAACGGAAATAACAAACCAAGTGGTGGATATAATTATGAAAACGCAAATAACAAATCAAGCGGTGGTTATAATTATGAAAACGCAAACAATAAACCAAGTGGTGGATATAACTATGAAAACGCAAATAACAAATCAAGCGGCGGTTATAATTATGAAAATGGAAACAATAAACCAAGTGGTGGATATAACTATGAAAACGGAAATAATAAACCAAGTGGTGGATATAACTACGAAAATGCAAATAACAAACCAAGCGGCGGTTATAATTATGAAAACGCAAATAATAAACCAAGTGGTGGATATAACAATGAAAACGGAAATAGTAAACCAAGTGATGGATATAACTACGAAAACGCAAAAAACAAATCAAATGGTGGTTATAATTATGATAATTCAAACAATAAAGCAAGTGGTGGATATAACTATGAAAACGGAAACAACAAACCAAGTGGTGGATATAATTATGAAAATAAAAATAACAACTCAGGTGGTGGCTATAATTATCAAAATGAAAATAATAAACCTAATGGCGGATATAACTATGAAAATGCAAACAACAAACAAAGTGGTGGATATAATTACGAAAACGCAAATAACAAATCAAGTGGTGGTTATAATTATGATAATGCAAACAATAAACCAAGTGGTGGATATAACTATGAAAACGGAAATAATAAACCAAGTGGTGGATATAATTATGAAAATAAAAATAACAACTCAGGTGGTGGCTATAATTACCAAAATGAAAATAACAAACCTAGTGGTGGATATAACTATGAAAACTCAAACAATAAACAAAGTGGTGGATATAATTATGAAAATAGAAATAACAACTCAGGTGGTGGCTATAATTACCAAAATGAAAATAAACCTAGTGGTGGATATAACTATGAAAATGCGAACAACAAACCAAATGGTGGATATAATTACGAAAACGCAAATAACAAACCAAATGGCGGTTATAACTATGAAAATTCAAACAACAAACCAAATGGCGGTTATAACTATCAAAACGAAAACACCAAACCAAGTGGCGGTTATAATTACGAAAATACAAATAACAAGCCAAGTGCCGGTTATAACTATGAAAACGGAAATAACAAACCTAATGGTGGCTACAATTATGACAGTGCTAATCAAAAACCAAATAGTGGTTACAACAATGAAAATAATTCAAAACAGAATGGTTATTCGTATAATAGAAATGGTGGTACAAATTTTGAAACTAGGAGAAGAAGTGTTCGAAAATCAACACATCCTAATGTTGATTTTGTTTTTGTTCCTACACAATAATTGTTTTTAATTTTAGGTTTTTAATTTATTTTTTAGTCTTTTATTATTAAAAAAATTGTTATTAAAAGTTTACAGTAACTGTATTTTTTTGTTTGTTTTTCTATTAGTTTTTTTTTTCTTTTTTAATTGTCAATTCATTTAATTTCACTTTAAGATGGCAATTGGTATTTTTTTATGTTTTTTTCTTTTAATGGAAATGTGATGTTTCTATTTAAAAAAAAACTTAATATCAATAAAAAACAAAAAAACAATAAACAATTAACAATGAAAAATTGTAACTTGGTTTTTGAGAAAACAAAACAAATCATAGAAAAGAAATGTTAACTTAAAAAGTTAACTTATAAAGAATATTGTGTGACTTTCATCCTTAAGAAAAAATGAAAAAGCTAACATTAATTTTTAAATATTGAAGTAAAGTTTAAGGACACCCAGAAAACGCTTTGTGTGATTTTTTAATGTTTTTTTTTCTATTTTTTGATCTTAAATCTAATAGTGTACATCACACTCTAGTGTTCATAAAAGTATTCTTTAAAAAATAGTCTAATGTAATTATAGCGATTACACAAAATTACATTAATAACTTTTTGAGGTTTTTAAGAGGGGTTTGGGGTTAATTTCTGTTTTATTCGATTTGAATTAAATTGTAACAGTTTAAAGTTCCCTAGCGGTATAAAAAATTTAAAAAACAAATAGATGACGCGGCGCACCTTGCTTCATAATCTGGGACAAAAAAAAATTTGTAACATTAATAACTTAATGCATTCTTTGATTCAAGAAGGCAAAGCTGAATCTCTCTGCATCTAATTTTTTAGAGTTTTTGGGTGCCTCATACTTTTAACAAAAACGATTCAACATCTATTTATAATCTTATATGTTACGATTATTAAAAAACAAAATATAATGTAAAGGATTTAAATTTTAATTGTGAAAGTTGAATTTGTGAAAGTGGTAGGTTGATTTTTTAAATCCACGCTGAGATAATTATTGAAATCCTCATTTTATGGCACAAAATTTCTCTTAATTTGAAGGTTTTAAGTTTTGGAATTTTAATTTTTTTCGGATTTTGTATTCACTCCCGAATTTGAGATTTTTAAAATTTTTGGAATTCTAACTTGTATGAATGTGTCTTAATTGTATATATTATTATGTATATATTATAAAAAAATAAATAGACCAGATAAAAAAATAAAAAAAAAAATGCAAAAAAAAATAACATTTTTTATATTTTGATGCCTGAAAAGTGGAAGTAGTCGTTTTGTATAAATTACTTCGTCTAAAACAGAATTTTCGTTAAGAATTTTCTTTAAGAAATTTCATTAATATGAATTGACAGAATACCACATGAAATTTGTCAGTATTCATAAATTACAGGCCCTTTGTTGCAATACATATCATTAAAAAATTTTAGTGCTTCAAAGCATTTTACATTTTTTGTTAATTAAAATTATTTGTAAATTAATTTGTTAAAATAATTTGATAACAGAAAAAAGTCTTTTTAAGCTTTAAAAAACAAGTCTTTTTTAAAGTTATGAAAACTTCTTAGATCCAACTGAGAGAGTTCACCTAAATTTTGGGAAAAGAAAACTTCCTACATATTTTCGTTTTTTCTTGACAGACTGAGAGAGATGCTGAGAAAGTATTCCACTCTTTTTACAGCGTCAATCCGTTTGCGAAATCTACAGTTACGATTTACATGCATATCTAATCTTCTATATGTCCGATTTGACCGCTCGTCAAAGCACCGAACTGACAATTGCTCGTAACAGTACTAACAAATTGTTTTGTTTCGGAATTAGAGAGAGAGAGAGAGAGAGAGTATACGTATGGAACTTTTTAAACGCAAATGTGACAGTACGACTTTGACTGTCCTGCAGGTTGCACAAGTCACCGCTCTTTAACCAACTCGAAGAAGTTTGTTTAATTTTTATTTTCTTTTTAATTTTTGAGTAGATACATGGTCATTTGGAGTATCATCAACACTTAGCTCAAACTCTGCTTCATACTTTACAAGCTCATTCGAAGACTGGTATCCTAAGATCCCAATCAAATTGATAGAGGTTTATACTGAGAGTATTTCAATTACTTCTCGATATCCCTCTATACCTTTTTAGATTTATTAGTTCTTGGTGTTAAGGATTTGATACTGGTGATCTGTTATCCGAATGCATCTTAGGATTTGATACTTGATACTGGTGATACTGTTATCCGAATGCATCTTAGAAAATGTAAAGTTAACAGCTTTATGGATTGGCTTTATTTTTCGATAAAAGAAAAATACTGCAATAGTTACGTAAATTCGTTATAACACGACAGTCTGTACCTCAGAAAAGACTCCAAGACCGGTTTTACCTTACACACACGTGTTTATATTAGTTTCACTATATCCGTCCGCCTGTCTGTTTATTTCTTCCTCTGTTTATTTATAAAACTTTTACGCTATCTTAAATAAAATAACGCAATATCATAATGCAATATCCTTCACCCATTACGGGATCTACAATTCATAATACTGGGAAAAAGTGAGAATTTAAAATCGTATATGGAAATCTTGAATTTTGAGTACTTTCCCCTCATTTGAAAGCTAGTAGGGAACAATAACCGAAATTTGCCTAATTTAAGATACGCATAAGCCTATAAGACACCTATATATTATATATAAATAACTTAAAGTTCTAACATTATATTTTTATATATCATGTTAATAGGTTTTCCTGAAAATTTTTACAATTTTTTTCTTCCATATAAAATTCAAGAGGAAAGTTCCAAATAATTTTCATGTAAAAAGCTAGTCATAATTTTAAAATATTTTTACGTGTCTTTTTTAAAATGTTTACCTTTAAAAATTTTTGGTTTTACGTATCTACTGTTAATAATTAATTTTGATTTTATTAAATATCAAAAATTGTTATTGGTTGACTCACTTTACATGTATAAAAACAACAAAATTATTGGTTTTTTTTCAAAGTTTTCATTGTGACTAACAAATTACGTTAATTAAAGTTCAATATACATAGTATAAAACGAGGAAGAGTGCAGTAGAGTAGACTGTGTCAACTCTGGGATACCCGTATATTAATATATAATATAAGTATATAATATATAATCATAAAATTTAATAATCTTTTATAAAATTTGTTTTACAAAGTTTGATGTTTTAGTACCGACATTAAGTACCGAAATATATTTATGTAAATTTTACAGTTCTATAATAGCTACCCAGACCTGTTGCACCAGCACAACTAAATTTTACAGAAGCTATTGCCCTAAAACTCCATCATCTTTTGTTAGGTTTCAGATGCCTATAGCTTCATTAATTTCCAAGATGTGCACGATACCCGAATCTGCTGCTGTAGTATAAGTAAATTTTACAGAAGTTTTTAGAATGCAACTCGATATCTTTTTATAAAATTTCAGATTCCTATAGCTTCAATAGACTCGAAGTTATTTTCATTTAAAGAGAAATTCCTAACAATCATTAAATTCCAAGATGTGCAAGTTACCTAAACCTGGTGCTCTAGCATAACTAAATTTTACAGAAATTGTTAGAATGCAATTCGCCATCTTTTCACAAAATTTTAGATACCTATAGCTTCAATAGACTCGGAGTTATTTTTATTGAAAGAGAGAAGAAATTTCAGATGCCTAACAATCCTAAGTAACCTACAAGATGTGCAACCTATCTAAACCTCCTGCTCTAGCATAACCAAATTTTACAAAAATTGTTGGTATGTAACTTGACACTTTTTCACAAAATTTCAGATACATATATAGCTTCACTAGACACTGAGCTATTTTCATTTCATATCAAAAAGATAAGTTGTATGGCAACTACTCGAATCTGTTGCACCAGTATAACCAAATTTTACAGAAAATATTGCCATAAAACTTAATCAACCTTTATAAGATTTCAGACGCCTTTCTTCATTCAGTTCGAAAATGTGCGAGAAGCCTGAATCTGCTGGACTAGAGCAACCAAATTTCATAATAAGAGTTATTGCCATTTCATACGAAGTTATTGGCGGACGGAGGGACGAACGGACAGACGTGCATGACTTAATCGACTTAGAATTCGATTCTGGTTCGATTCATAAACTTAAGTCTATATCTAGCTCGACTACTTTACCATGTCACAAAAGTAATGGCAAATTTAATATACCATTGAACATATGTTCAGACGGGTATAAAAATAACAAAATTTTTTTTTTTTTTAAAAAGAATAAAAATCGAAACTTATACTCGTACTTCAAAGATATAATAGGCATATAAAAGCTTTTCAAAAATTATTGAAATCAGATCAGACTTGATTCTATCTTCTTTAAACGTTCATCAAACGTTACAAATTTTTATTAAATTTTATTTATAAATAAATAATTTTTAATTGATAAAAATATCAAAAAGATATTGGAAAAAAAAAAAATAAATAAAAGAATTTAAATCAAAATATTTAATTATGATTAAAATAAGTTTAATAATAATTGGTTTTTTTTATATTTGTTCAATTTTTATTATAACTGAAGTTAAAGGACAATTAAATGGATTAATTTTAACATCATTATTGAATGGATTTGGAAATGCTTATGGAAGATCAGTATTTAGTATGTATATAAATATTTTTTTTTTTTTTTACAAAAAATATTTAAATAAAAATATTAATTATGAAAATTAAAAATATGATTTAGATAGAATGCCATTAATCTTATTTGTTTCTTTAATTTAAAATTTTGCTGCATGTGTGTGTGTGTATATATTCTTTGAAAAATGTGTAAAATATTCTTTTTTTGGTAGTATTTATGCTCATAATATTATTTATACTTTATTTGAGAGTTAATTTTTTTTTTTCATTCATTTATTTTAAGTTAGTTTAATTTAAAAGCTTGTCAGATTTTAAGATAAAGATTGTTTTATATGTACTCTGTAGAATTATTGACAGATGCATACATAGATAGACACGTACTGAAGTATTTTGTTTGTTTGTTTATTAGTGTTGTGTTCTAAAAAAAATGTTTTATTGTTTTTTTTTTTTTTTGATTGTATTGTATGTAGGTATATAACCAGATAACAGAGATTTTTTAAAAAGCATTTTTTTTTTTTGATTATAATAAAAGAGTTGAAGTCTTTTTCTTAGTTAGATATTTTTTCTTTTTTTAGGTTGTATTGAATATTGAAAGGGAAAAAAAAGAAAAATATTTTTTAAGTAAAGTAATACTGAAACCATCTTGTAAAACTTCTTGTGATACTGAAACCATCATAGTTTTTCATTATATGTTTTGTGTTTTTTTAGCATATTTCCAAAAAACTTTTGAAAGAAACTTTTGAAGAACATGAGATATACGCGGTCCGTCCGTCCGCGCGTATATCTCATGTTCTGCATAACATTTTTTGAATCTGAAAACGTCCTTCGACAGGAATTTTTTTTATTTTTTTAAATTAATATCAAAATTATACAATTTTTAAGTATTTAAATTTACCGTTATGTGAAAACTATATTTTGCATGATTTTTCTACCCTCACAACTCCGGAACGCTTTTAGATAGGGACGGCAGAAAGAACTTTTAGAATTAGTATAACTTTGTTAAGAAAATTTTTTTGAACCATCCCCTGTTTATAAGCTATTAGGGTTCAAAAATTGAAAATTTGTTATTTTTAAACACCTGTAACTTAAGCAGCTCTATACATTTTACTTTGGAAAGATATAAAAATTAAAGCTCCAGTAATATATTTTTACGTGTGTTAACAGTTTCTTTTAGTTGTATAGGGTTCCAGAATTACAGTCCCTTAAAATTGCACAAAAGCCCCATTTTTAGATGTATATATCTCAGGCTCTGCATAATAGTTATACAATCTAAAATCGCTAGAAGACCGAAAATTTTTTTATCTCTATAAAACAATATCAAAATTATGCAATATTTTGTAATTTACTATTTAAATTTACCGCTATGTGAAATGGGCACGCCTTTAGATAGGAAGTTAGAATTAGTATAAGTTTCCTTAAAAAAATGTTTAGTACCACCCCCTGTTTAAAGAGCTGTTAGGGCTCAAAAATTGAAAATTTGCTATTGTAAATTGGCACCTGTAGCTTAACCACCTGTACAAATTTTTCTTCGGCAGGACATAAAAATTAAAGCTCCAGTAATTTATTTTTACGTGTGTTAACGGTTTTTCTTAGTTATATACGGTTCTGGACTTACAGCCCCTCAAAATTCCAGAGAAGTCATATTTTTTCGTATTACATGAAATTTGTATTATCTTTTAGAAACGTCGTGCGATTTTAAAAATCGTTGGTTTACATACTACCTTGTATTTAATTGCTGTAGGTATATGATCAGTTTTTACATTAATAAATTTTAATAATTGAGGTAAATATTTCAAGAACTAAAACTTCACAAAAAGTATCTTAAAACAAAAAACAAAAAAAAAAAAAATTTTAATAAAGATTCTTTCAATGACAACAACTAACAAGAAGTATTTAATTTATAAGAAAAAAAAAACCAAAAAAAAAAAATTAAAAATAAAAGAAGATGGATATTTAAAAAAATGATTTTTGGTTTTTATTAATTTTTAAAGTAACTTTCAAATGGATTCTACACGTTCCATTTTAATATACAACATTAGCGTTTTATTTTTATTCATTTATTTTTTTCTTTTTTTTTGAAATTAAAAATAAAAAGATTGATATTTTCGTTTTAAAAAATAAAACTGTCATTTTGCAGATAATTGTGTGAATTTTGAAAAAAATTTTGAAGGTCAAAACTATCTTAAAATTAATTAAACTTAGCATAGGATATAAATTGTTTTTTTTTTTTTTTTGTTTTTTCTTTTTTATTTAAAGATTTGAAAATTTTTGGCATTTTAATCGGTATAAATTTCATTTTCAAAATATTTATACATATATATAAAATGTATATATAATATATCATAATACTATAATATAAATATATTTATAGATTTATAACTTTTTACTGTGACAAGTTGTGACTTTTTACTGTGACCAAAAACAGAAACCACATTTTATTTGAAATAATAAACTTTTAAATGGAAAACAATTTTAAAATTAAAAAAGAAAAAATGTTAATAGCTAAAATATATCTAAAAATTAGATAAACTTGTTTTATCTAAAATTAATATAACCGGTAAAAAAATAAACCATAATAAACAAATCATAATAACATTTAAAATGTTACATAAAAAAAAAAACATAATATAAAAAAATAATAATTGGGATCGTCAAGAAATAGATATTGAAAAATAAAAAAACAAAAAACTGACGTAAAAATTATTTCTAATAAACTTGAAAAGTTTTTTTAAAACAAAATCATAATTCCTTTGAAAAAACGCCTGAGAACCCCTTGTAATTCTGATCATATATACAATGTTTCTTATGCTTAAGAATGTTGTTTTTTTTTTTTAATATTAGTTTTTCATCTTTCAATTTTGCATGCCTTGTTTTTGTAGATTTTATTTATTTTTATTCTATTGTGAATAGTTTTTTTTATACCCGAACGTAATTCTCAGCGTGGGTATAATAAATTTGCCATTACGTTTGTGACATCTTAAAGGAGATGTGATATAGAGATATAGCAGAATATATATATTTTTTCTTAGGATCGAATTCTGAGACGATTAAGCCATATACGTTCGTTTATCAGTACGTATGCCCGCATGTTCGTATATAATTCAAAAACTAAAAGAATTTGAGTTCTGAAATTTTAACAATTTCACTTTCTTAAAATTATTAGTTTCGATATTAAAATTCAACAAGTTCGACAGTCGATAATTCCTGTAAAATTTAATTGATCTAGAGTAGTAGATTCGAGTAGCTGCCATACAGCTTCTATTTTTAAATGAAAATAAGTCAGTGTATTTAAGCTGGATATTTAAAATTTTGTTAAAATTTGATTTGGTTTGTCGAATAAGTCTCATAAAACGTGAAAGCTTACCATAAATATATCTTGTTACTTAATTAAATCAGATATTTGAAATTTTATAAAAAAAAATATTAAATTTTATGATAGCAGCAGGACTTATATTCGTACGGGTATCTTAAAGTTGACACAATCAACTATACATTCTTTCTCATTTTATTATAATTTTTTTTTTCACTATTACTGAGATTCCATAATTACAAGAGGAAAACAAAAATATTGGATTGTAATTATTATCATAACATAATAAACCAAAATACCTATACAAAAAAAAAGGTTCGGTTAAATCTTGTTTTGTAAAATCTTATTTATGAGAATTTTGGTTTTTTATTTTTGAATCTTGTTTTTAAAACGAGTTTTATAAGTCCGTCAAATAAATTATACGTCAATGTATTATATGTATGTTTGTATATATGAAGCGTAAACTGATTATTTCTTGGTTTGTCTATAGGATTAACATGAAAATTACAAGTTCAAATTAAAACAAAATTTTGCAAGAACATTTCTGAGATAATTGAAGATGGAGTTATTTGTTAAATAACTTTTCCTTCATTAACAGGTACCGACCAAAGAACATTTTGGAGTTTTTTTTGTTTTCCTACCTAAACTGTTTAACCGATTGAATTCAATTTTTCCTTGCGAGAGGACCTAACTGAATCAATTTAGTTTCGATACATTAAACCGTTTCGGCCTTTTTCGGGTTTTCTTTACATTTTGTTTTTAAATAAATATTGTACAAGCCTTGTGACAAATTTTGAAATTCCAATAGATCGAAGCATCTTAAAATGTTATATAGGTTTATTTTTCGTTGTTCGTACTGAATAGGTTAACTGGTTGAGTTAATATTTTGCAGAAGATAAAAAACTTTTCTCAATAAATTTGAAACATTTCAATCTGTTCATAGTTTTTTGTCCACATAAATGTTTTTTTGATTAAAAGAAATTGCATTACGTTCAACTGAATAATGGTGAACTAAGAAATCAAGGTCAAGAGTTTGGGTTGGCCACGAAATACCAAATACAAATCTCAAACAAAAAATCTCAAATAGAAAATCTCAAAATTCAATATCCCAAAACTCAAAATCCCAAAATTCCAAAATCCCAAATTCATAAATCGTTTTTAATTTCTTTATTTCAGATGTTAGTGGATTTATTGAAAAAAAAAAATTGATTGCGAAAAGTGTAGATAAAAAAAAATTTCAACAAAAAATCTGTTGAATGCGAAAAATGTTTGAAAAAATTATATGCCTACATATTTATATTTCTTTTTCTAAATATTATAGATAAGGCGTATAACCTTGATTTCATAACTAACTAAAAATCACTTCAAAGTTCAAATTTAGAATATCGCATATACATATATGTAAATGTTCTGTAAAAGGTGTAAAACTCTGATTTTGTAACCAACTAGAAAGTCTCTTTTAATTATTTATTTTACATATATTAAAACATATAATAAGAGGTCCAAACCCCCGTTACAGATATTGAAACCCTGATTTTGAATTCACCTCTAAAGTTTCTCCTAATTCACAATTTTAAATCCGTAAATTTGCTTTACTTTTTGAAGTTTTGGGATTTTGGAATTTGGTATTTGGGAATTTGGGATTTTGTCATTAGGGATTTTGTCATTAGGGATTTCGTGACGCTCCCCAAGAATTTTTTTTATATTCTCATTTAAAATATATGTATTTTATTTTCTAAGTTGTTTGTTAAAAATTTTCAATTTTTTCGGACAACATTTGGTTAACAATATTTGAGAAAATAGATGATTAACATTTTTTTATAAAAAAGAAGAGACGATTAAAGAGAAAAAAACAAACAAACTATAGCTGATAATATGTTCTGAAGATCAGATTGCTTTTCTCTAAAATTTCTGAAATGTAAATTTATAGTTAATAAAATCTGGTTGGTTATAAAAACATGATAAATTGTAAAATATCATTTTTTGGTAATGTGATAAAAAAAGTTTTTTTTTTTATTTCTGTTATGTAAAATTCGTAATATATACATAATATATACATATTGTACTGACCGTGTAAATATAAAATTTTGAATATTTATGCCAATAAATTTTGTTCTGGCGTAATGAAGATAATGAACATTTTTTTTTTTTATTTGAGGGTAATGACTTTTTTAACCGGTTTTTTATTTTTTTTTAAATAAATATTTTATAAAACATATTATTATATTATAAAATATTTAATATAAATGTATATATATAAAGAAATCTAGTTGACAGAGTAAGATTTGGTTTTAAACACATTTAAAAGCATTTTCAAAATTTTTAAGATTTAACAAGACAAAAGTAATACAATTTTTTTTTTGCAGTTCAACCCAATTTCGGTTACCGTTAGATTAGATTTATTTAAGAGGTATAAATGACACTGCGACTTTTAGATGTTGATCTATTGTGCTCCCCCTATTACTGCGTGCTGTAGATTTTGCCTCCCTTTATAATACTCTTGTCAGCCCTACTGCTTCTAAGAAAGTAAAGATTTCTATAGGGTTTATTGCTGACAGTTCATGTTTGGCAAAGTAATATGCTTCTAGGTGCATTTATCTTGTTGAAATAAAGTTCCGCAGTTTTTGAGTATATGACCTGGAGTTTTTTCTTCTCCTTTACGCTTACCGTTATGTGAAATAAAAAATTAAAAAAAAGACTTGGATCACTTGTATTTTGTAAGCCATAATAGCTTGAAGATAAAAGCTTGTAATATTCAGCGAAGAATGATATCTTTGAAACATGAAAGCATGAAAGCATCGAAGCATTTGTAGGGTTCATAAGGTTTCCTAAATGAAATATAATATATTAAGTTTTGTAAAATTTTATAAAGACTACAGAGTAATCCAATACAATATGTTTAAATTAAAAAAAAAATGTTATAAAACGGAACAAACATACCTTCAACTAGTATTTATAAACATATGTAATAATTTAAATTTAACTTTAAATATTTTTTTTGGAATAATTTTAGATGATGAACCAGTTGAACACAGTGATGGTTACACATACGAAAAACCAACTATTAGCTTTAATTATGATGACTTAAATATTAAACCAGGCAATACATATGACCAACCAAGTATTAACTTTAATTATGATGACTTAAATATAAAACCAGGCAACACATACGACCAACCAAGTATTAACTTTAATTATGATGACTTAAATATAAAACCATTTAGTAGCCATCAGGAAAGTGATTTTGAATCAAATGTTGATTTAAATGAAAACAATTCGCAGCCGGAAGTAAATAATGTAAATGATGATGAAAAGGCTGTTCTTGATAGTATCTTTGCTAGTTTATTCGATGAAACAATTTCTACAACTCAAAAATCTATAAATGTAGATTATAATGATGATAAAATAATGACAAAAGAAAACACTTTTGAGGATGAGAATGAGCCATTAGCTATCGATCCAAGATTTGGAGATTAATTTCAATTACTTCGAATTGAGCGTTAAAGTAAATTCATAAAATTATATTGTGAAAAGGGAAAATACATATTCTAATAAAAAAGAAGTGGAAAAAATTTTGTTTTAAATTTATTTTTTAAAATATATATTTTATTATAAAAAAATATATCTATTATTAAAAGTTAACAATTACATTTATTTCTTTTACTTTTATTTTCTTTTTTTAAATCGTCGAATTTATCACTTTGAACGAATATTTTTGTGTTATCTTGGTAAGTTTTACATAAGTTCATAAACCATAATTATATACAGAAGTGTTACCTTTATTGTTTCTCAACATTCCCTTTAATTTTATTTTGACTAATTTTTAAAAACATGTGCCATTTGGGCACATTTGAAAAGGAAATTTTTTATTAGTATTTCTGAATCAGTATTTTTTTTTTGAAGATTTGTGTTAAGAAAACAAAAATATTACTCGAATATTAACAATTATTATCCCCATCCTACTTTGTCAAGTGCACAAATTCTGCTATTACGGGAGTATAATTACCTCAAAAGGTGGAAGAAAAAATGATGTCCAAAATAGGCTTAATAAAGCAAGGGCAGTCTTGGAAAGACTTCGACCAATATTAAATATACCACAAATATCAAGGCGAACCAAGGTAAAGATGTTCAACTCATGCATTAAAACATCTACGAATCACATCCCGAATATCGTGGCCAAAGAGAATCAGCAACAAGAGCTTATGGCAATTTACCAACGAAGAACCCCTTTTAAAACAAATAGTAAGAAGAAGATGGAAATGGAGTTTGTACTCTAACTAAGAAAAAATGAGGAAGCCATAAGAAAAATATCGCTATGCTGGAAACCGCTAGGAAGCTGCAGAGCAAGGGACTGACCGAATGTAATGATAACAAACTCTGTAGGACCAACTAAGTAGATGTGAGGCGATATCCTGGTATGAAGCAAAAGAAATAGCAAGAAACAGAGATAAGTGGATAAAAAGAAAGTGTATCAAGGAAAATGTAAAAATATTTTGACAGTTTCTTTTTCCAAGATTTAGGTGAGCTCTGTGACATCGATCTGAGAAGCTTTTAAAGCTTCTTTCGTCAAAGTGGTATAATCGTGGAATCGTGGCGTAGGAAAACTCAACACCAATTCTGGAACAAAAAGTTCTTCTATATTTTGACTTTACAGTATGGACCTAGAATCGCATTAACTCAACTTTTATCAATTAAAAAATAAAACAATTATTTGTTTTTAATTTTGTTTTAAAAAATATAATTAAAAAAATTTCTTCTTATTTAAAAACTACCAATACAGTATAAATTTCAGGATATCTCGAATTCAATTTTCGCTTATAGACTCTGCAGTTAACATTGAATTTTAATAAAAAAATCTATAAAATTTTTGAAGATTTTAACCTTTAGAAATATCAAATGTAATGGAAAAACTCAACATATTATAGTTAATTTAGCAAACTTTTAATTAAATTATTAAATAACTGAAAAGATAATTTCTACAGTTCGCATATTTAAAAGATATGTCGAAAATTATGAAAAATAAAATAGATTTATAGGACTCAGCTACTTAGAGAGTCTAGTATGATGGTTAAAGACAACCAAGTAAAAAAAAATCAGTTATCATTTTTATTACATCATCATCAGAAAAAAATCGAAATTAATTAAAATTTAGTTGCATGTATTGTAGAAAAACTGCAAAAGAATGAAGTTCGTTTAATAACGGCCTGAACGTCATTATTAAAGACTTAAACAAGAAGATCGTGAAGGATTTTTTTAAATTACTTAATTTATTCTTACTTTGTATTGTATTTTAAAATCATTTTTTATATAAAAGAAATATATAATAACAAACTTTAATACCAGAAAACTGAAAACAGAATACATTACATAACATTTAAAAAGGAATCTTAAATTAACCGTTAGGACCTTATTGGTAATTATTTTTTTGAAAATAAAATTTCATCCGAAAGATATGCAATAATTTAAAATTTTTTTTTTAAATCACTTTTTTATAGTAAATTCCGTTTTTTTCTTAAGTTTAAGATTTTATACAGTTGGACATATAAGAGAATTTCTTTATGATTTCGAAAATGGTTGATCTTTGAGATAACGCTTACATTCAAGTAATGAAATTAAAATTAGTTACCTAGTACTAATAATTAATACTAAGTACTAATTTAAATCATTTATGTTTGATGAACTTTATTTAAATACTATTTTTATTTTAAAATATTTAGTATAGTTGAACGTTTTCATTTTAATTTTTTAATTGATTAATAAATTTGTCATCAAAAGTCTTTAGGAAATATTAAAAGAATTAGTTAAAATATATTTTAAGAGTTAAGAATTATGACTCTCTCTATCTTATATCTTTAATTAATTATTTTCAATTAAGAAAAAAAACTTCCACCTTTGGTCATAATTACTTAAAAAAAAAAAACCTAAAATTATCGAAGCATAAAACATGATCTTTAATACAATAGTATAAGAGATTAAAACAGAAATTAACAAGAAAACTTTTAATTCTATTAATGTCTAATTAAATCAATGTACAGATAGAATAAAATTTTTTTAAAAAGTTATTTTTGAAAAACAAATGGTTATATGTATAAATTCTAAATTATAAAATTCTTAGTTAGAAAAATGGTGACGACAATGAGAAACAATACCGCTGACAATAATAATTTTCTGACGCGGACCCTAATATAGAGGCATACATATTTGTTGGAAAATTTTATAAAATCATCACCCATACCCATCATTACCTATTTATATCCATATGCGTAAATTATGTATGTCTGAAGTCTGCACATTAGAGTTCGATCAAAAAAATATTACTCAAGATCATGAATGTTATTCTCATCACTGGAAATCTCTGATAATTAATTTATTGAGATCCTAATTTTCTGGCTTAATTGGAAAATGCAGATGCACATCATTTTTGTATAGATATTTAATTAACGGTTGCGTACATGCGTTTTCTATGTTCTAACAAAACATGTACGTTGCGTCTATGCGTTTACTATGTTCGAACAAAACATTTAAGATTTGACTGGAAAGACGCTTTTCACCACTTAATCAAATATTTACACTTTTCCCAGAAATTTTATAAAAAACCAAGTATTTTCTATAACAAGTTTATAGAGCGGGTATTTCTAAAATTTCTGGAAATGTCTTATTGTCATTTTTTTGTAGCTCAGAACGAATTTTTCTAAACTTAGATTTAATTGCTCATAGTAAAAAATTAAAAGAAAAATCAGAATTTTTATACGATCCCAAAATGAAAAGAAATCCTGGGAAAACCCCATTGTATTATAATGATTTTGGTTTTTTGTTTTTTTTTTTTTGTTTTTAGAAAACAATTTTTGATATAAAATTCTTTACGAAAAAAAAAGTTGTATGTTTTATCATACAAATTGTTGTTGTTTTTGTCGTTGTATCAAACAAGTTATTTGTTGTTGTATTTATACAAGAAAATATAAAATCATTGGTTTTTTGTTTTTGTTTTTTTTTTTTTTGAAATTTTATAATGACTAATTTACATTAATTAAAAAAAAAAAATCTTTTAACTCATGAACGATAAATTTTTTTAAAATCTTTCATAGGCAATATATAAAAGCTTTTTAAATTTATTTAGTTCTGATAGTTCCATTCTATCTCCTTATAAACTGTGTTTAGTATTGTATCTGCATTTAAAAAAAAACAAATATAATTTTTAAACACGGATTTTTTATTTTGAAAAAACGATTTTAATAAAATAATTTAGAGGAAAAAAAAAATTAAAATTTAATAATTATGGTGAAAATAAGTTTCCTGTTAATTGTTTCCGGTTATATATGGATAATTTGTATTTTAAATGAAGTTAAAGGACAATTAAATGGATTAATTTTAATATCATTATTGAATGGATTTAGAAATGTTGAAGCAAGACCACCATTTAGTAAGTTATTATTTTAATATAAATTTATGTTTTTAATGTGTTTAATATTAAAATAATATAGGAAAAAAAAAAAAAAAAAAAAACAAAATAAAATTAGCTTTTTTTTTTTTATAATTTTTTAAGATAAATTTATGTTGAAAATTATGTATGATATTAAAAATGCGTTAAAATGATTGAATTAAAAAAAAAAAAAAACAAGAAACAGGATTTCATTTAATATTTGTTGTTATTCTGTTTTTTTTTTTTATATGTATTTAATTAATATCACATTTTATTTCATTATATTCTATTTGGTTTTTTATTACTTACTCTTACCATTAATATGTAGTTTTAATGACGGGATTTCGTGTTTTTTGAAAATGAGAACAAAAAAAAAAAAAAAAAACGAAATTGTATAATCTATTACTAAAAATGGAAAATACTATAATATTATTATAAAACTCATGATTCAAATTTTTTTTATTTAATATTTTATTTTATTTGTATTATTTAATATTTAAACTAGTTTAACTAAAAGCTTGTCATCTAATAAATAAGGTTATAATTTTATTCTTGTTTTTATATATTAAAAAAAAAAGAAAAGAAAAAATAAATAATAAAGATTAAAAAATAATAGTTAATATAATAATACCACAATAGGTTAATGTATATATATATAATAGTGATAAGGTGAGAAAATTAATTCTAAAATAAAAAATAAAAAAAAAAAAAAAAAAAAATCGTATTGATAAAAAAAAAACAAAATTGTTAAAAAAAAAAAATCTATTGAATGAATCTTCTATTGATTTAAAAAATCCAAACGAAATTTCTATATAGATACAAACATATGTATATATGTACATAAGTATATTAAATTGTACAACTTTAAATTTAATTTAATTTTGTTTTTTTTTTGTTTTATTTTTATATCTAACAAGATAGCTATAATTAATATATTTATGAATTATCTTACTTACATTTATTTTATGTTTATATGTATATTAAATATTTCTATTATATATGTATTAAAAATATTTGAAATTTTTCTTATCTTAACAATATTAACATGTTAAATGCCAAAGTTTGACTTTGATTAACTTTTTTATATAGCATTTTATTTAATATATTTACCGTTTTTAATATATATATATATATATCGTTTTAAAATCTACATATACATATACAGTGTTGTCACTTCAAATTTTTTAATTTGACCATTTGACTGGAAAAGATTTAAAAAAAAAACCGTTTAAAAAATCCAGTCAAAAAGTTTTTAGTGTAAAAATCCTATCAAAAAACCGCTCCAAAATTTTCATCATTATTATTTTCATAAATATTTTTTTTACCAATTTTTTGAATAACTTTTTGCAAGAAATATGTATTTATATTCATTTTGATGTATAGTTGTTTTGTTTTAAAAAAACAAATTACATAAAATTCAAAATTACACAAAGAAACGACTCAAACTGTTATCAAAATTTATATTTTATATCATTAAAAATTCGGTCAAAAAACCGGTCAAAATATTCCAAGCTTTTTTTTCCGGTCAAAGAATTATTTTTCCCGTCAAATTTGAATGGAACAATGTCAAAATGAAAACACTACATACATGACGTATATATATTATGTTTTCCAAAAATTCTGTTAATTCGCATTTTTTCTTAAATTATTGATTTTTGATGCATTTAGCATTATATAAAATATATAAGTATGTATTTAAGGTTTCCGATCGGTTACATATTATAGAATGATGGTCTAATTTGAATATTTTTAATTTTTATAGTAAGGAATTTAATAATAATTGGCTAATGTATTACAGTACTATAATAGTTATATATTTATGGCTTTAGTGTTATAGTTAAAGATTATAAAATGGAAATAATTTTTGTTTAATGAGTCTATTCTAAAAAGTTTAGAAAACATTAATCAAACAATAATACTTAACTCAACATAGTGACCAATTTGAACTTTATAACTATTTTTTTTTTGTATAATTTGTTTTTAGAATTAAGTCATATTTTCACAATTATTTCACAATTATATTCTATTATTGATTAAATTGACAAAATAAAAGAATAGATATTATATTATACATATTTTAAAATTTTAACTTTTAAATAAAGGTAGACAGGTAGAAAAAGACGCTATTATCAATTATTAAAAAACATTCATTAACTATAACTATTAAGCTTAAAGTTGATACCACCGGAATTAGTAGAGGCTATCTAAAATTAAGGGAACTGAAAAAATAGGCAGGTTGTGAGTAGGAGGTCTCACACTGGAATTCCAAAGGAGAAAATTCTTGGGAGAGGGTTACTGGGAAGATCATTTCGACGTATGGGTTCTTGACGAGGGAACCATCATTCGATTCGAGAGATATTGATTGATTAGTTCAATGCGCAACTGTGATAAGCGAGTGTCATGGTGTTGGAGTAGACATTGGATCGCAGTACCTTGGAGTGCCTGGAACCTAGTTGTAAGGATATCCTCCCTACCAAATAGCAACAACAAAGATTGTACTATATGATGAGGTAAAATCTAAAAAAAAAATATCATTTAAAAAATCATTTATATAGAGAATGAGTGAATTTAAAGAAAAAAATATACAAAAGAATTTTCTAATTGTAATTTTCTTCTATATGTATATTACATTAAATTATTTTAATGTTTTTATCGGTTTTTTATAATTCTATTAAAAAATTATAATTTTATAAATCTAGTTGATAAAAGCGTATAAAAGTACGCTGTAAGTACCGAGAGAGTGTGTTTCCAAACCCCACACTTATATTGTAAGAATAATTCACCATTATAATATTTACGGCCACATCTGGAATGAAAACGCTGTATAATTTTTCCTTGTCACGCATTTATGTGGCAGAAGATATGCATACTACTTAAAAAAAAAATGTTTTTTTTTGTTAATAGATTTTAAAAAAAATGTGTAGATAAAAATTATTTACATTTTAAATGGTTTATTGTAGAAAGGATACAAAAAAAAATACTTAAATAATAAAGTTTAGTAGTTTATTATTTATATAATAATTTACACTATAGGCATTTAAATAACTGTTTTATTTTATTTTAAATTCAAACTGCAAAATGACAAATTTCAATATTTTTCGTTATTATTGTAGTTGTAGGAAGGTGGTGATCGGTCATAAAAAATCTCATAAAAAATGTCATAAAAAATATAATAAGAATATAATTAGTCATATATTAATATATACATATATATATGAATTCTGATTAAAATATTTTGTATGGAATAACCCCGATTTTTTTTTTTGTATTATGATGCTGAAAGAAAATCATGTCCGTGCGCATTATGATTGTGAATCGATTCTGGATTAAAGTTTTAACGTTTAACGGATACGACATATAGATAGTATAGTTATACTTAAAAAAAAAAATATAACTATACTATACTTTTTGTTATTTATTTTATATTTTTATGAAATTTTTAATAATATTCATTTTTAAGTGAAGTTTACATCTTTTTATGTAATATATGCCTTCTTATGTTATTTTATATAACATTATTTGTTACACCTCAATGGTATTTAATGTGTTAAAATTTCTATTCTGTATAATATTATTCTTGAATTGTATATAAACTATATATTTTCAAAATATAATGTATATACAGTAAAAACTCCATATAACGAACCGCCTATATTCACATATTTTTGTTCCTAATATATAGAGAAGTTCGCTAAATAGACAACCAAAAAAAACTTTTTATACATAAAATATAACTACACATAAAATATTGGCTAAAGTTTGAAAATTTTAATAAAAAAAATATATATTTAAAACATAACAAAACATAGAAACTAAAATTGTCACTTCTTCTGTTAACTTAAACTTCATAGATAATTACTTAATTTTAAAAATAAACTTACATAGAATATATATTATCAGTATTATCACTATTTCAAGTTTGTTTGAAAAAAAAAATTAGATTGTTTTTTTGTTTTTAAAGCTGTCCAAGAAGTGTTTTTCTAAACCAAAAAAAAAATTTTAAATGTGAATTGATATTTGACATTTAGTTATCATAGAAAATAATTTGACATATGCATGTACATAGTCAATTTTATTAAAATATTACTAACAAGTTTTGAAAGATTGTATTTTTGAAATATGTGTAGATTTTATAAGATTATAAAATTTTTTTAAAATTTTTGTGAATAGTTCGTAAAAAGAAGTAACAATTGGTAAGCAATGGAAAACTGAATTGGTTCGTTATTAAGAGATGTTCGTTAAATAGAAGTTTGTTATATAGAGATTTTTTTGTTCTAAAAAGTTGTAATAATGCTAATGCAGTATAAACGGAAATTTTCGCTAAATAGAAAGTTCACTATATGGAGTTTTTACTGTATAAGCATAATATTAAATAAATTATCTAATATTATATTCGTATAACGATAGCTTCTTAAAATTATGACATTATGAAATGTTATCCAAGGAAAACCGTTGACTAAATTAAAGTTTTTTTTGTTTTATTGATGTTTGCATAATGATTAAATGTTAATTTATTTATGTTAGAAACATTTTTTTTTTCTTGTTAAAATCTTAAGAATATTTATGGACTTATTGGATTAAATGATGATTCAGTTTCTTTTTAAGTGTTTTAAAATAGATTTTTTTTAATTTTAATTCGATTAATAAAAAAAATTAAAAACAAAAAATAAAATAAAATATTTCAATTTTTTTTTTTAAATAATTTAACATTACGATTAACTCAATTATTGGCAAAATTAGTACCTATAATAAATTATAAAAATGTGTGATGGTAAATGTAATGTCATAAAAAATATGAAAAAAATATATTAAGCTAGAATAATTACTGCAATAAAACTATTTATAAACTTTATCACTAATTTCTTTTTCTTTGCTTCATATTTTCCGGAAACTGTGAAATTTCTAATAGTCTGATTTGATATAAAGGTGACGAACTTATTTTATTTAGAAAAATTGAGAAGGTTTTTATTTCCTAAAGAGGGTGGGAATCTTTCAAAAGCACGAAGAATAATCTATTTTAATCGACACAACTTTGGTATGCAATCGGATTTTTACCGACTAAATCATCTACCTCATTTAATCATATTAAAATGAGATGAAACCCCTAACATCTAATGCAGTATACTGGTTAGGTAGTAGGAAGAAAATTTGAATTAGTGCAAGTGAGACTGTAAGGGAACAATGTATCTGGCTATTATTAATACTAATTGTAATCAGATGAAACCATCAACAGTTACAACATGTAGTAGTAAATAATACTTTCCTGTATGAGTTAATTATTGAAGGCAGCTTTACTGTAGCATTTAGTATTATTGGTATTATTATTATGCGATATATATTATTAGCATATAATATAAAATTACTATTTATTTTTAGCACATTTAAAAAAAAAAAATTTGAAAAATTGTCTTATTTGTTTCACTATGCCCGTTCGCTCGTACGTTTGTTACAAAATTCTTCAAGATAGAACAATAAAACTTTAATCATGCCTAATTTTCAGTTCTGAACTGAAAAAAATGTCTTTTTTTGTTGGCTCCATCCACTACGGAGTTACAATGCCTCTAGGGCTAGGCCTCTAGGCCTTTATTTTCAAATTTATATATATATTTACCTTATCTATATAAAAATTATACAATTATGCAAAATTTTGCTTCACAAATTTCAAATCACCTCACCGTTTTTAGATAGAGACTTAATTATTTTGAGAGATGAAAAATTTTTCAATGAAGTCTTTTTAGAAAATTTTTTTTTGTGCCGTCTCCTTTAAGGGCTGTTAAAGGTTAAAAATTGAAAAATGATAAATTTTTTTTTTTAATGCATTTCTCTGCCACATAAATATGGACAGGAAATTAATTACACAGCCTTTCCTGTTCAGGCATCGCTGTAAATGTCGTATGGAGGAATAACTCTTACGACGTGTGTGGGATTCGAACCCATACACTCTCAGTGTTTACAGCGTATTTTATACGCTCTTACCCACTAGGTCATCGACGCCCCTTGACAAATTTTTAGACATATAACTTAAGGATTTTTCAAAATAAAAGCCAAAAATTAAAGCAACATTATAATTTTACATGTCTGTAATGGCGTTTCTTAATTATATATTATAGAGTTATTGCCTTAAAATTGAATAAAGTTTCACTTGATTTGAGTTTTCACAATTTTTTCATACATATAAAAATTCTTAGAAAATTTTGATGTAAGTCACAGTATTACTAAACTGTTTTTATTGTCTTTTGGAAAATATGCACCTTTAAGAACTTTTGATTTGGCATACTTTTTTATTTCTATATGATATCTGACCAGGGTATGAACACAATAAGACCAACCGATTCAAAGGCAAACAAACCAATACGTCATGAGTCTGATAAATTTGAATATAAATTCGAAAACATTTTTTTCGTTTTACGTATTCTTTTTTTTAAACAAAAAATAAAAAAAATATTTAATGAATTAATTATTTTGGATGGCAAAATGATTTTAATTTCATAAAATATTTTAAATGAATTTTGCAATTAAAACGTGTCCAGTATTTTTAAATTTTATTAATATGGATATAATACTAAAATCAATATAAAAATAAAAACTAAGTGTTTTTTTTATGTTTTTTCTATACAATATACTATTTGAAACCTACATATATATTTATTTTTCTTCTATATATATTATGTATATACATATTTGTTTAGGATCTGTTAGCAAAGAAGTGTTAAACTGATAAAAACTAAAAACTTTAAAGAGAATAGAATAGAATAGAATTGATAATAACTAGAAAATGTTTTTTTTTTTTTAACTCACTAATTCTCGCCGATCGATAATGTGATACCATTTTTAAGTAAGTAATTTGCTAATTCGTAAAATTCTATGATTTTGCACCTTTTTAAAATTCACACACATAAAAATGTATCGTTTTTGATTGTTTTTGGAACAATTTATATTAATTTAATTTTATCGATTATATCGATTATCGAATTGATGTATTATTATTTTTGTAATAAATCATCTACATTTTGTTTTAACTTATCATTTTACTATACTCTTTGGGTTAATGCATTTTAGCTTTTCTATAAAATTCACTACACTAAATTTCAAATCACTCTTAATTTTGTTCAACAAAAAATAACTTAGATAAAATCGATAATATCGATGTTTTTTCATTAAGTGAGACTGTGAGTGCATTCGGAGTTAACATAGTAAGCACAGCTCATCTCATATTAGCTCATGTTTTAGGTTTCAAAAAAATAAAAACATAAATTTTATTTTGATGATTTAAAATTTGCTAATTACTCTCAATTTAATGTTTAATGGATGGATGGATATTTTCATTTTTGATTCTTTGCATACGAAAATTTACTTTCCATATAATTTTTATTGCACTGCATATTTATTATCAGTGCATTCCTTATAAAATAAAATGTGTTGCAAGTAAAAATCATTAGGTTTTAAAAAACATTTTTATATATGTTTAACTGTAATATTGATTTATACTAGTATTTTAGATACACCCTGTATGTACTATCACATATATGCATGGTGTAATATAAAATCTACAAATATAAATTTTCGGAAATGTAGCGGATTTTCGAAAATTCGTAAATTTAGATAGAAAATAAAATAAAATGTCTAAAAATTGTCAGTACTTTATTTAAAATTATAAATATCGATTAGTTATTGGATTAATATAAAAAAAACAATTAAAATTAATTAAAAATAAAGTAGGTAGCAAAAGTAATCAAATCAAATTTTTAATAGTTTTAGTTAATTAACTTGTTTTAATTAGGATTAGAATAACAAGACTGTATGTAAAACAAAAGGTTTTTAAAGTTATACATTTTTAAAAAGTCATTAAAAAGCATTCTTGAATTGTGATTATTTTTGCATCAACATTTGTAATTAAAAAAAAAAAAATTTTATTTTTCTCTCTTGTGACTGAATGTTTTTTATTTTTTTTATTATTACTTTTTTGTAATGTATTTCTCTCCCACATAAATGTGGACAGGAAATTACACAACCTTTCCTGTTCAGGCGTGGCCGTAAATGTCGTAAAGGGGAATAACTTTTACGGCGTGCGTGGGATTCGAACGCACATTTACCCACTAGGCCATCGAGACCCCTCTGACAATTTTAATCAACCCTATGTAGCTAAGAAATATAAATTAAATGTAAATTAGCAATTTAATATTAGTTAATTTTTTATCATGAACTTTAAATACCGAGGAATATAAAAATATTTTTGAAAGTTACTTGTATTCATTCCTAAAGATGCCATTTCAAGTTTCTAGATTGAAGTTAGAACTTAAAGGCTTTAGAAGATATGTATTGAGATACAAAATTTAGCAAAATTTTATTTTCATAACTGTTCATTTTATATAACAGTAAATTTAAAGGTCCAATTGTAAAAAAATTAAATTTTGTTTAACCAATAAGGGTAAAATTTCATTTATTTAGTGCTCTCAGATTGAAAAATTACTCAATAGAAATAGAGTTATAACCATTCGAATAAAAAGCTTTTCTTGAGTAACGGGTAGAGTAACATAAAGTATAGTTGTTATATAAAAGTGATTACTTAACTTAACTATAGAAAACTTACTTATAGAAAACTTCTTTTTATTAAATAACTGTAATTTATTAATATTTGTAAATAAGAATATATTATTTCTATTTTTATAAATGATGTATGTATATTCAGTTCATTTTAATTATCTAAATTTTATGGTAAATTATTAACTATATTCGTAATTGGTGGTATTTGATGATTTAAATTGGGTTTTTTTGAATCATGAATATTTTTGTTTTTAATTATAATTTTATTCTTCCTCTTATAAACCTGATTTTTATACAGGGTCAGATCTTTTTCCGCTAAAATGTGAATAATTTTTGTTTTCGAATTGCCTATGCCCCCATTTTTATATTATTATTATTTTTATTTATTTTATATAGTAATATTAGCTAGTGGCCTGTCTGATCTTTTTTTTGGATTCTGATATATTTATAACCATATGACTGTATGGTTTCTGTATATCTTTTCACTATTTCACTATTAATTTTTCTTGTATTTCGGTTACGTTGAAAGTATGATTCAAAACCTAAACGTTTGCAATTCTGCAGCATTTAATTTTATTTTCTGTCTAAGGTTCTGTATTGTTCAATAAAGTTGGTCTAACTATTGATTTAGAAATTTTTTCTTTCAATTAGACCGAAACTTTTTTATCAGAAATATGTTAGTTTCATATCGCCGTTTTAGCCAATCTGTATTTACACGACTTTGTATATTATATTCAATTTCGTAATTTGATGATATAACTGAACCAAGATACTTAAAAAAGTCTGTTGTTGCCATTGATTCAGTTTTTTCTTTTATAGTGTTAATTGTATCTATGAAACATTTGCCAATGATAAGTTTGTTTTTGCTGCTGATATGAAAAGTAAAATTTTTTTTTATATCTTTCAGTATGCCGATATATTTTTCTGAAACTGTCTGAAGCTTTATATTAAAGATTCTTTCTAAATCTTCTTATATATTCTTTTAAAAGTATTCTTATGGGTTGTATTGTGTCAGTTGTGGAATAATTTTTGACAAACCAAATAGATTTTTTTTTGATTTGTATTATATGTATAAATCATAACCTTGCCTCATTCATTCTTTTCCAGATTTTCTTAGTATGCCACATTAATTTTACACCTCTGTTATCTTCAAACTGTCCTTTGTCCTGTCTGCCCTAACATTTATTTAATTCTTAAATATAGGTAATGACGTATAGCTGGTTTACAACTCATTTTTAAACAATTTTTAAACAAAAGAAAAAATAAATAAATGAATTAACATAATAATGATTTTGCAGAAATTTTGTTTATTAAAAAATCGTTTTTGTTTTAAAATTTTATATAAATTTTATTTTAAAAAAAAATCATATTTTCTTTTATTTTATCAAATTCCTAAAATAAAATCTTATTTATATTATTTTCTTTTCACAATAAAATAAATTAAATAATCTTTTAATGGCTATCGTTAATTTTATAATTTTTTTTTTGTATAAATGACGTTTTAACTGTTTCATAGAAAAATAAGTGTTAATATTTATTAATATTATAGATTTAAATTGAAAATTTTTTAACCTGATCATACATGATCATTAATTTTTATTATACGTACCATATTGTTTAACTGAATAATTTTTTTTAATAGAAGGTTAAGTCCAAAAATTTTTTATTTTCAATATATTGTACATAACTGTAGTAGACTTGCGATTTATGATTTTTTTTATTGAGTTGTCATTTTCTATTTTTAATGTTATTTATTTTATTTTTCTTAGATAGTTTTTATTATCAATTGAAACGATAAGTTTAGAATATCAGTTTTATTTTTAATTACATTTTTTTTTTTTATAAAATAAATCTAAAATATACCAAGGTGATAACTTTATAAAATATAAATTTTGGACACGTATTTTAAAAATTTAATTAGTGATAAGGGGTGGCGTAGTGGGTAAAAGAGTATGAAATTCACTGTAAACACCGAAGTGGATTGTGGTTTCGAATCCCACACACATATAAAGAATAATTCACCTTTACCACATTCACAGTCACAACTGGTAAGGAAAGATTTTGTGATTTTCTTGTCACTTTTTTCTTGCTGCAGGGAAATAAACTAAAAAAACGAGTTATAAGATGGCGTCATCACATAACGATACTTAATATCTCCAAGTTTTCGAATATATTGCCATTAGGGCCGGCCGTCGTATCTACTGGCCGAAATATGCATTATACATTTTTTTTAACATTTTGTAGTATTTTACTTAAACTGTTATATTTTTGCTCTATGACAGTATACAACAACTAATTTCTATATATTATTGTAGAGCATAATGCTATCTTTTATATATATCTTCTGTCATTTTAATCGGTGAACCGGGGAATTTTTGGTAAAAAATAAAATTCAAACTTTAAAGAAAAACGCTATTCATGTGTAATTTTTAAATTAAAGATACCCTTTGTTTATTATTATACTGTTGTACTAGAAAGTTCTTTTTAATAACCCTTTTCAATGGTATATAATAAGTATGGGTTGGCAAATAGTCCCACCAAAGGACACAAATTCGAAATTGAAACAACAAAAATTTTAATAAAAAATACATTTTCAGACTTTATTTCTCATAAATATGTAACTTTATTTCTCTTGAAATATGTATATAAAAATGTAATTATAGGGTGCACTTTAGAATTGGATACAATATCAATAAAAATATTTTTTTAAGAAATTGCTGTCATCTGATGAATTACATACATATGTATATGTGCTAAATGATATGATGAAATGAAGAAAATTGTTAATATAATATACTGAAATATATTTATATATTATAATATCTATTATATTAAATTTTTTTGGGATAGGAAGACATGGGATAGGATTGACATTGAATAATATAAAACGTTTTTAAAAAGATTGTCCATGTGATGTGGCCATATCCATTTAAATATGTATTTCTATTTGAAAAAATTTTGTTTTTTATTTATATTAATTTTCAAATTCACGTATACAATTGCTATGAAATGTATATAATTTAGATAACTTCAAATAATTAGAAATTATAATTAAAACATGTAATGAAAAAAACCAAGGGCTTTCAAAAAAGCACATTTCCAAAATTAAAAAAATATTCCATAATAAGCCTAGAATAGTAAGGAGTAGATATATTGAAAAATAAATTTATAATAATATAAATTACGTATTTTATTGATAAAAATTATGAATAATAATGAAAACAATAAGAAAAAATTGAGAAAAATCAAATCACACTTTCGTCAATTTTTATAATTGACTTAGTTTTTCTTAGTAACTCTATGTTATTAAGAAAAATTATTAACACAAACAAAAATATAATGTTACAGCTTTAATTTTTGTATATTACTTCAAAAAAATTTGGACAAGTGCCCAAGTTACAGGTGTTTAAAAATAGAGAATTTTAATTTTCAGAATTTTCAGAAATGACTTATACTTATATCCAAAGATTTAACTCCTCTCAAAATTTCAAGCTTCTAGGTTAAATCGTTTGAAAGATAGAAGGGGTTAAAATTTTTGCAAAAATTAAGTTTCACATAACAGTATATTAAAATATCGCCACATATTTATTTTATATATAAGTATTTATAAAGTTTATATAAACCAGCTATCGTTTGGAGTTTCCAGATTGAAAATATGCCTTATAGAGCCTGTGTTATAACAATTTAAGGATAAGACTTTTTCGAACTTTGAAGGGCTGTAGTTCCGTAACGGCTGCAAAAAAAAGTTGTTCCATATAATTAGTTTTTTTTGGCGATGCCTATCCGTAGTTAAAATTTCATTGCTTTATTTCAATCATTGTATACGTTTTATAAACATCCAAACGACGAACGGACAGACGGACAGAGTGTAACTTATACTGTATTCTTCCTCGTTTTCAGCACATTTTCATAAAAATTTGACAAAATAAATTTTTATGAAAATGTGCTGAAAACGAGGAAGAATACAGTTGCTCTTGTCAACTCTTAAATATCCGTACGAACCTGTTATTGTATTCATAGTCTATCACTCTAGCTTGTAATATTTGCTTAAACAATCTTGGGAATATGAAGTAAATTTGCATAAAAATTGGTTTTCATGTCATAAGTGACTTCTTATTCTTGACAAAACCGATTAATTGTATTCAGTTTAAGAAATTCTAACCTATACGACATTAATATTAAGTTTCATAGTGGTGATTGTCCTTTGTCTATGGGTGATAATGGATTAAACAAAGTTTTGCATAACTGCTGATCAAAATATTACTGTTATATTGAGTCGGTATCCAATTATAAATATTTAGATGTGACTATAGATAAGAATTTAAACTGGAAATCTCACATTAACAAGTTATACAAATATTTACATTTATGCGTAAGAAAATTCTATTCGCTAAGGCAATATTGCTCCAGAAAACTTTTGTTAAAAATTTATTATGCGTTAGTACATTCAAAAATAAAATATGGTATAACTAGTTGGGGTGGAACCTATTTAAGTACTATAAGTCCTATTCTTAAGGCTCAAAAATGTATTCTTAAAATAATTAACGGGAAAAGTAAGTTATGTAGCAGTTTTCCTCTCTTCAAAGAATCAAATATACTACCTCTAAGACATCAATATGCTCACAGTTCGTTGCTTCAGTTTTTTTTTTTAAAGATAATAGCCTTTAGCCTGGCTACAGAAGCTCTAAGTCATATACCTTACGGATAAATAATTTTCTACTACGTGCAACTCCTTGTTGCAAAACTCATTTTAAAAAATTTTACTTAAATTTAGTGCCAAACTACTTTAATAAGCTCCCGTACCATATAAAAATAATAAATAAATTGAGAAAATTTTTGAAATCTGTAAAATATGGCTTTTAAGTATAAACTACAACGAAATGGAATCTATCAGCTGAAACTTTATCTTTATTTTTTCTGTTATGTTTATCTTTCATTTAATCTTCTATTCTACTGCAATTGATATTATGTTATTAATAATGTAATGAAATTAATAATAATTTCAAAATCTACTATAGCATGTTCTGGTATGCTTTTATACTTGACACCCGTTATTTTAATCCAGTAACATTTGAATGTACTTTTAAAAAATCAATTAAATATGTAGGAATTATTTTAATCATATGAATATTTAGAATTAAGTTACATTAATTAATTATAAAAATTCTAAGCAAAATTTAATTTTAAATAATAACCCTACAACTAATAAAAATGTATATAAATGTATATAAAATTGATATGTATAATGTATGTATATTATTATATATTATTATAATATCGCCATACATAGCAATATTTCTTTAAAAATATTTCATTCATAGAATAATTTCTTATAAGTATAACAAAATAAGTAGCTCTATATAATATCTATAACATAATCATAATACATACATATATATGTATGTATACAGTACACTATACAAATATCATATAAATATGAATTCCTCAAGCAACGGTTATATTTTTTATTTTTTTTAATTTTTTTGTATAACTCAAGTTACGTATTCACCCCTTTATGTTATAAAATATATTAGTTACCAGACACTACGTCAGCACATTCTGTTCTAATTGTCAAAACAAGTACAAATTCTTCAAATTCTATTCCCACAAAAATAACAATAAAAATCAAATAATGTAAAAACAATATCATATTTTAATCATGTTTAATCATAATTTTATCATGGAATAATTAAAATAAAAGAAAAAATAAATTTTCCCCAATTTAACTAACATTGCTCGAATTACACCAAAATTAAATAGAATTAAGTTAAGTTAATCACTTTTTAAATAATAAAATAGTCATGCAAATCAGAAGAAAGTTAATCATTGTTTAGACCTGAAAGTGGTCATAATTAAATCATTTGTTTAAACTTAAATTAATTAAAAGTGTTGTGTAAGTTAAATTATAAGATTACTGTTAAGTAAAATTTGTACATAAGAGTAAAAAATAAAGTTTTTTTTTGAAAATAACCAAAAGAAATTATTTAAGTCGCATCATCCTCAACAATTTCAATTATCGATATATACAAAAGTACAAAAAAAAAAACAAGAAAACAAAAAAAAAGCAAAAAAACCCACAAAAATTCATACAGTAATTTTGTATGAAAAATATGGAAATGAAAAAAAAGTTGTTCGAGAGTAAAATTAAGCTTTTAGAAAATATTAGCTTTCTTAGTTTTTGAGTTATAGCGCTGACACACAGACGGATGCTACAAACGGAGAAGCTACAACAGGAGGAGCTACAAACAGAGGAACAAGTTTTCTATAGCGGAGACTATCGTACGGGTATAAATACCGTACGGGTACGGATAGCTTTGAGATATTTAAACGAATTGAAAAGCAAAGTAATAACAAAATAATTATCGCATAGTTTGCCTTTATTTTGTAAAAATTTTTTTGGCGAAATATATGAGCCTTTGTTTTCCTCCTTTTTATACCCTACACCTAAAGTATAGGATATATTAACTTTGGTATGGTGTTTGTAACCACCAAAAGGAAGCGAGTTAGGTATAGACATGTATATATATTCTGAATCAGGATCACCGCCGGAGTCGATTTAGCGATGTCCGTCCGTCCGTCCGTCCGTCCGTCCGTCCGTACGCACGATAACTCAAAAAATAATGATGCTATCTTGATGAAATTTATATAGTAGGTTACTAATTACGAAAGAAAGGCTAAGTTCGAATCTGGACAAAATCCGTCCATGGGTTCAGATTCTGGAAGCTTCCGAATGATTCCGGGCTTTTGGAGATAATCTCCGCAAACGAGATTATCTCCAAAAGCAACAAAGATAGAACCTTCAAATTTTGTACAATGATGTTTCTTCCCGTTCGATTTATGTTTCTGAAATTTAAGAGGATTTGGTCCATGGGTTTGGGTTTTGGAAGCTTCCGAACGAGCACCAGAGCAAATGAGATTATTTCCAAAACCAACAAAGATAGAACCTTTAAATTTTGTACAATGATGTTCCTTCCCGTTCGATTTATGTCTCTGAAATTTAAGAGGATTTGGTCCATGGGTTTGGATTTGGAAGCTTCCGAACGAGCCCTAGAGCAAATGAGATTATCTCCAAAACCAATAAAGATATAACCTTTACTTTTGGCAGAATGGTGTTCTTTCATGTATGATTTAGGCCTCTGAAATTTAAGAGGATTTGGTCCATGGGTTTGGATTTGGAAGCTTCCGAACGAGCACCAGAGCAAATGAGATTATCTCCAAAACCAACAAAGATATAACCTTTAAATTTGGCAGGGTGGTGTTCTTTCATGTTTTATTTAAGTCTCTGAAATGTGAGAAGATTTGGTCCATGGGTTCGGGTTTTGGAAACTTCCGAACGAGCCCCAGAGCAAACGAGATTATCTCCAAAACCAATAAAGATAGAACCTTTAAATTTTTTATAATGATGTTTCTTCCAGTTTGATTTATGTCTCTAAAATTTAAGAGGATGTGGTCCATGGGTTTGGATTTTGGAAGCTTCCGAACGAGCTCCAGAGCAAATGAGATTATCTCCAAAACAACAAATATATAACCTTTAAATTTGGCCGAATGGTGTTTTTTCATGTTTGATTTAAGTCTCTGAAATTTGAGAGGATTTGGCCATGGGTTTAAATTTGAAAGAATTTGAACCGTGGATTCGAATTTTGGAAGCTTCCGAACGAGCCGCAGAGCAAATGAGATTATATCCAATACGAACAAAGGTAGAACCTTTGAATTTGGTACAATGGTGTTCTTTCATGTATGATTTAGGCCTCTGAAATTTGAGAGGATTTGGTCCTTGGGTTCGGATTTTGAAAGCTTCCGAACGAGCCTCAGAGCAAATGATATTATCTCCAAATGCAACAAAGATATAACCTTTAAATTAGGCAGAATGGTGTTCCTTCATGTTTGATTTATGTTTCTGAAATTTGTGAGGATTTGGTCCATGGGTTCAAATCTTGGAAGCTTCCGGACGAGCCCCAGAGCAAACGAGTATATCTCCACAACCAACAAAGATAGAACTTTTATTTTTAGTACAAAGGTGTTCTGTTATGTTTCCTTTTCTGTAAAATTGGAAACTGACATTTGAAAGAATTTGAACCATGGGTTCGTATTTTGGAAACTTCCGGACCAGCACAAGAGCAACGAGCATATCTCCAAAACCAACAAAAGTAGAACCTTTAAATTTAATAGAATGGTGTTCTGGCAAGTTTTCTTTATGTTCCTGAGATGGATTCGATGAATTGGAGTGGCAATTCGGGTAGCTGACACAAACATCCCAAGGACTACCAATCTTCGAAAATAATTAAGATAGAAACTTAAAATTTTATACAAGGGTGTCAAGCATATCTCAAGCGGATGCCTCTTTTACGTTCTTGAAATTCGAGTTGAATAAGACAGAAAAGGGAAGAAGTTCAAGCAGCTGCCAAAAACACTTATGGATTTTTAATTTAATTCGAATTATTCAGGTGTAGGGTATTAATAAGTCGGTTGCATCGACTTACTGTTACATTTACTTGTTTCAATTTTTTTTTTCCGAAGTTTATGTTTCAATACAATATATGCTATTGCTATACATATTATGTAGTTTGAAATTTGAATATGAATGATATACATTATACAAATGTATTTATATAGCTACGGAGTGTTGGGTATCTATAATAGCTATACGTATTTTTTGCTTTATTTTCTTTTTTATGTTTCTATACAATATACGATATTGCTATACATGGAGTTTGATACGAATAGTATAGATATGTTTGTATTTTATATGCATACATATGTAGCTCTGTAATGTTAAGTATTTTGTACATATTTTTTGTTTTGTTATGTTTTTTTTTTTGTTTTTTTCTGTTTTGTGTAAAGAATGAATGTGAACATAATATCTAAGTGTGTGTATAATATGATGAATGAATGTGTATAATATATGTAAGGTTTTTTCGAGATACTGCACGGCTAACAATAATTTAAATTATTGTTAGCCGTGGTTACTGACAAATTGTGTATGAAAGTACATTTTGTAAAAATAAAAGCTAAAAAAATGTGCATTGTACATATATAAAAATTTGCTATTATTGGAATGAGTATGTATTCGTAATTATTCTAATAAAAATTCGTCGCTTCCATTGATATATGTATGTAATATAATATGAAAAATGATTTGTATTTTTTTATTTTAAAAATTTAATTGAATTGTAAACCAGTAAAAAACAAGTACATACATACATATGTACATATGTATTTTTGAAATTTTTTAAGAATAAAATTTAAGCCTAGATTTTTAAAATTTATAGGTAATAAATGTACAAAATAATTTTCATGCAATTCACAAAATTATTTATTGAAGTTTGCATCAAAATTATTATTATGATACATAGATACATATGTATATTATTTATGCATCACAAATTCAATAATATTGCACTTTTTTCATTCAAATCAAATATTTTTTTTTCTTAAAAATTTGTTAAGAATTAGAAATCGGATTGCTGAAAATAGAAGTATTCGAAAATAAACATTCAATAAGAGGTCTATTTACATATGTATTAATTAAAATATGTGACAAAGTTCAAACCATACTAGAAAATATTTCGCCAGTCCTTAAATTTTATTTTTAATAAAATTTCAAACTTGTTTGTTTTTTAATTTCTTAATATGTATTTTGTTTGTACTTTAATTCAAAGTCTGAAATCAATTTTCCTTTAATTATTTTTTATTACCTCTTTTTATCACATTTTCAAAAAAGTCACTCTGTCCGTCCGTTAGCCTGTCTGGATGTTTATAAAATTTCTATACCGGTTGAAATAAAGCAATGCAATTTTAACTATGGATAGGTATCGGCAAAACACTAATTTACAGGTTCTAAAAGGCATATTTTTAATCTGAAAACGCCAAACGATAGCTGGTTTTTTAACCGTTATAAATATATATAAAAGATGTGACTTTGCCATGCGGTATTTTAATATACCGTTATGTGGAACTGAATTGTTACAAAAATTTGGACACCTGCTATTTTTCAATCGGTTTAACCTAGAAGTTTGGAATTTTGATTGTGAAAGTGTGATTTGATTTTTCTTAATTTTTTCGTACCAAAAAAAGACAATCGAAAAAAATCAAACAAAAACTACATAATTTCTTATCAAAATTTTTTTTTCAATATATCCATATAATTTTTACTATAGGCTTATTTTGGCAATATTTTTTAATTTTGGAAATGTGCTTTTTTGAAAATCCTTGTTTTTTTCCATTACTTGTTTAATGTTTTAGATATCGCTTCAAGTTTAAAGCTATATTTAATTAAACATAAACGCAATTTTTGACCAAGTAATGCAATGTTAGATTTCAATTTTTTATTAATCAAATGTGGCGAAAATAAACATTATCCAGTAGATATTTAATTTGTTGATTTATAAAATTAGAATAAAAACATAACTTATATAATATTATATAAATATAAAAAAAAAAGATAATATTAACTTTTGTTTTACTGTTTTAGATTCTGGAGTTGTTGGTGCATTCAGTACAATTACACAACCAGAATTGTATGGTAATAGTTATACAAACAAAATAACAGCAATGAGCAATAGTTATGATGTCAAAGAAAAAAGATCATTCTTCACAGATACGAATGATGGATACCGTTACGAGAAACCAACAATTTCCTTTGACTATGGGGAATCAATAAGTCAAGATAAAAATGTAAAACCTATTGCACCATTTAGAAAAGATGAAACAAATGTTGGTGGCTACGGAGTCAAAAATCCAAGTATTTCATTTGCTACTGATAACTCAGATTTAAAACCAAATAACAACATGAAAATTGATGATATTATTTTGAAGCCTTATGATAATTCGGACAGTGAAAATATAGATTTAAAACCAATGGTTTTAACTAGTAACGATGAGGCAACTGTTGGCGGCTACAAATACGAAAAACCAAAAGTTTCATTTGATGTGGAAGACTCAAATTTAAAAAAAAATAATGACATGAAAATAAATGAAGCTACTTTTAAACCAAATGATAACTCAGGCAGTCAAGACATAAATGTAAAACCAATTGCACCGTTTAGTAAAGATGAAACAAATGTTGGTGGCTACGCAGTCAAAAACCCAAGTATTTCGTTTGATACTGATAACTCGGATTTGGCACCAAATAATAAAATGAACACTGATGATATTACTTTAAAGCCTAATGATAATTCGAACAATGAAAATATAGATTTAAAACCAATGGTTTTAACTAGTAAAGATGAGACATCTGTTGGCGGCTACAAATACACAGAGGCAAAAGTTGCATTTGATGTGGAAGACTCAAATTTAAAAAAACATAATGACATGAAAATAAATGAAGCTACTTTTAAACCAAATGATAACTCAGACAGCCAAGATAAAAATGTAAAACCAATTGCACCGTTTAGTAAAGATGAAACAAATGTTGGTGGCTACGCAATCAAAAACCCAAGTATTTCGTTTGACACTGATAATTCGGATTTAGCACCAAATAATAAAATGAATACTGATGATATTACTTTAAAGCCTAATGATAATTCGAACAATGAAAATATAGATTTAAAACCAATGGTTTTAACTGGTAAAGATGAGACAACTGTTGGCGGCTACAAATACGAAGAGCCAGAAGTTCCATTTGATGTGGAAGACTCAAATTTAAAAAAAAATAATGACATGAAAATAAATGAAGTTCTTTTTAAACCAAATGATAACTCAGGCAGTCAAGAAAAAAATGTAAAACCAAGTGCACCGTTTAGTAAAGATGAAACAAATGTTGGTGGCAACGCAGTCAAAAACCCAAGTATTTCGTTTGACACTGATAACTCGGATTTGGCACCAAATAATAAAATGAACACTGATGATATTACTTTAAAGCCTAATGATAATTCGAACAATGAAAATATAGATTTAAAACTAATGGTTTTAACTGGTAAAGATGAGACAACTGTTGGCGGCTACAAATACGAAGAGCCAAAAGTTTCATTTGATGTGGAAGACTCAAATTTAGATAAAAATAAAGACATGAAAATAAATGAAGCTACTTTCAAACCAAATGATAACTCAGGCAGTCAAGAAAAAAATGTAAAACCAAGTGCACCGTTTAGTAAAGATGAAACAAATGTTGGTGGCTACGCAGTCAAAAACCCAAGTATTTCGTTTGACACTGATAACTCGGATTTGGCACCAAATAATAAAATGAACACTGATGATATTACTTTAAAGCCTAATGATAATTCGAACAATGAAAATATAGATTTAAAACTAATGGTTTTAACTGGTAAAGATGAGACAACTGTTGGCGGCTACAAATACGAAGAGCCAAAAGTTTCATTTGATGTGGAAGACTCAAATTTAGATAAAAATAATGACATGAAAATAAATGAAGCTACTTTTAAACCAAATGATAACTCAGGCAGTCAAGAAAAAAATGTAAAACCAAGTGCACCGTTTAGTAAAGATGAAAAAAATGTTGGTGGCTACGCAATCAAAAACCCAAGTATTTCGTTTGACACTGATAATTCGGATTTAGCACCAAATAATAAAATTAATACTGACGATATTACTTTAAAGCCTAATGATAATTCGAACAATGAAAATATAGATTTAAAACCAATGGTTTTAACTGGTAAAGATGAGACAACTGTTGGCGGCTACAAATACGAAGAGCCAAAAGTTTCATTTGATGTGGAAGACTCAAATTTAAAAAAAAATAATGACATGAAAATAAATGAAGCTACTTTTAAACCAAATGATAACTCAGGAAGTCAAGAAAAAAATGTAAAACCAAGTACACCGTTTAGTAAAGATGAAACAAATGTTGGTGGCTACGCAGTCAAAAACCCAAGTATTTCGTTTGACACTGATAATTCGGATTTAGCACCAAATAATAAAATTAATACCGACGATATTACTTTAAAGCCTAATGATAATTCGAACAATGAAAATATAGATTTAAAACCAATGGTTTTAACTGGTAAAGATGAGACAACTGTTGGCGGCTACAAATACGAAGAGCCAAAAGTTTCATTTGATGTGGAAGACTCAAATTTAAAAAAAAATAATGACATGAAAATAAATGAAGCTACTTTTAAACCAAATGATAACTCAGGAAGTCAAGAAAAAAATGTAAAACCAAGTGCACCGTTTAGTAAAGATGAAAAAAATGTTGGTGGCTACGCAGTCAAAAACCCCAGTATTTCGTTTGACACTGATAATTCGGATTTAGCACCAAATAATAAAATTAATACTGACGATATTACTTTAAAGCCTAATGATAATTCGAACAATGAAAATATAGATTTAAAACCAATGGTTTTAACTGGTAAAGATGAGACAACTGTTGGCGGCTACAAATACGAAGAGCCAAAAGTTTCATTTGATGTGGAAGACTCAAATTTAGAAAAAAATAATGGCATGAAAATAAATGAAGCTACTTTTAAACCAAATGATAACTCAGGCAGTCAAGAAAAAAATGTAAAACCAAGTGCACCGTTTAGTAAAGATGAAACAAATGTTGGTGGCTACGCAGTCAAAAACCCAAGTATTTCGTTTGACACTGATAACTCGGATTTAGCACCAAATTATAAAATGAACACTGATGATATTACTTTAAAGCCTAATGATAATTCGAACAATGAAAATATAAATTTAAAACCAATGGTTTTAATTGGTAAAGATGAGACAGCTGTTGGCGGCTACAAATACGAAAAGCCAAAAGTTCCATTTGATGTGGAAGACTCAAATTTAAAAAAAAATAATGACATGAAAATAAATGAAGCTTCTTTTAAACCAAATGATAACTCAGGAAGTCAAGAACAAAATGTAAAACCAATTGCACCGTTTAGAAAAGATGAAACAAATGTTAGTGGCTACGCAGTCAAAAACCCAAGTATTTCGTTTGACACTGATAATTCGGATTTAGCACCAAATAATAAAATTAATACTGACGATATTACTTTAAAGCCTAATGATAATTCGAACAATGAAAATATAGATTTAAAACCAATGGTTTTAACTGGTAAAGATGAGACAACTGTTGGCGGCTACAAATCCGAAGAGCCAAAAGTTTCATTTGATGTGGAAGACTCAAATTTAAAAAAAAATAATGACATGAAAATAAATGAAGCTACTTTTAAACCAAATGATAACTCAGGAAGTCAAGAAAAAAATGTAAAACCAAGTGCACCGTTTAGTAAAGATGAAACAAATGTTGGTGGCTACGTAGTCAAAACCCCAAGTATTTCGTTTGACACTGATAACTCGGATTTGGCACCAAATAATAAAATGAACACTGATGATATTACTTTAAAGCCTAATGATAATTCGAACAATGAAAATATAGATTTAAAACCAATGGTTTTAACTGGTAAAGATGAGACAACTGTTGGCGGCTACAAATACGAAGAGCCAAAAGTTTCATTTGATGTGGAAGACTCAAATTTTGAAAAAAATAATGACATGAAAATAAATGAAGCTACTTTTAAACCAAATGATAACTCAGGCAGTCAAGAAAAAAATGTAAAACCAAGTGCACCGTTTAGTAAAGATGAAACAAATGTTGGTGGCTACGCAGTCAAAAACCCAAGCATTACGTTTGACACTGATAATTCGGATTTAGCACCAAGTAATAAAATTAATACCGACGATATTACTTTAAAGCCTAATGATAATTCGAACAATGAAAATATAGATTTAAAACCAATGGTTTTAACTGGTAAAGATGAGACAACTCTTGGCGGCTACAAATACGAAGAGCCAAAAGTTTCATTTGATGTGGAAGACTCAAATTTAGAAAAAAATAATGGCATGAAAATAAATGAAGCTACTTTTAAACCAAATGATAACTCAGGCAGTCAAGAAAAAAATGTAAAACCAAGTGCACCGTTTAGTAAAGATGAAACAAATGTTGGTGGCTACGCAGTCAAAAACCCAAGTATTTCGTTTGACACTGATAACTCGGATGTGGCACCAAATAATAAAATGAACACTGATGATATTACTTTAAAGCCTAATGATAATTCGAACAATGAAAATATAAATTTAAAACCAATGGTTTTAACTGATAAAGATGAGACAACTGTTGGCCGCTACAAATACGAAAAGCCAAAAGTTCCATTTGATGTGGAAGACTCAAATTTAGAAAAAAATAATGGCATGAAAATAAATGAAGCTACTTTTAAACCAAATGATAACTCAGGCAGTCAAGAAAAAAATGTAAAACCAAGTGCACCGTTTAGTAAAGATGAAATAAATGTTGGTGGCTACGCAGTCAAAAACCCAAGTATTTCGTTTGACACTGATAACTCGGATGTGGCACCAAATAATAAAATGAACACTGATGATATTACTTTAAAGCCAATTGATAATTCGAACAATGAAAATATAAATTTAAAACCAATGGTTTTAACTGATAAAGATGAGACAACTGTTGGCCGCTACAAATACGAAAAGCCAAAAGTTCCATTTGATGTGGAAGACTCAAATTTGGAAAAAAATAATGGCATGAAAATAAATGAAGCTACTTTTAAACCAAATGATAACTCAGGCAGTCAAGAAAAAAATGTAAAACCAAGTGCACCGTTTAGTAAAGATGAAACAAATGTTGGTGGCTACGCAGTCAAAAACCCAAGTATTTCGTTTGACACTGATAACTCGGATGTGGCACCAAATAATAAAATGAACACTGATGATATTACTTTAAAGCCTAGTGATAATTCGAACAATGAAAATATAGATTTAAAACCAATGGTTTTAACTGGTAAAGATGAGACAACTGTTGGCGGCTACAAATACGAAGAGCCAAAAGTTTCATTTGATGTGGAAGACTCAAATTTAGAAAAAAATAATGGCATAAAAATAAATGAAGCTACTTTTAAACCAAATGATAACTCAGGCAGTCAAGACATAAATGTAAAACCAATTGCACCGTTTAATAAAGATGAAACAAATGTTGGTGGCTACGCAGTCAAAAACCCAAGTATTTCGTTTGACACTGATAACTCGGATTTGGCACCAAATAATAAAATGAACACTGATGATATTACTTTAAAGCCTAATTATAATTCGAACAATGAAAATATAAATTTAAAACCAATGGTTTTAACTGATAAAGATGAGACAACTGTTGGCCGCTACAAATACGAAAAGCCAAAAGTTCCTTTTGATGTGGAAGACTCAAATTTAAAAATAAATAATGACATGAAAATAAATGAAGCTACTTTTAAACCAAATGATAACTCAGGAAGTCAAGAAAAAAATGTAAAACCAATTGCACCGTTTAGTAAAGATGAAACAAATGTTGGTGGCTACGCAGTGAAAAACCCAAGTATTTCGTTTGACACTGATAATTCGGATCTGGCACCAAATAATAAAATGAATACTGATGATATTACTTTAAAGCCTAATGATAATTCGATCAATGAAAATATAGATTTAAAACCAATGGTTTTAACTGGTAAAGATGAGACAACTGTTGGCGGCTACAAATACGAAGAGCCAAAAGTTTCATTTGATGTGGAAGACTCAAATTTAAAAAAAAATAGTGGCATGAAAATAAATGAAGCTACTTTTAAACCAAATAATAACTCAGGCAGTCAAGAAAAAAATGTAAAACCAAGTGCACCGTTTAGTAAAGATGAAACAAATGTTGGTGGCTACGCAGTCAAAAACCCAAGTATTTCGTTTGACACTGATAACTCGGATTTAGCACCAAATAATAAAATGAACACTGATGATATTACTTTAAAGCCTAATGATAATTCGAACAATGAAAATATAGATTTAAAACCAATGGTTTTAACTGGTAAAGATGAGATAACTGTTGGGGGCTACAAATACGAAGAGCCAAAAGTTTCATTTGATGTGGAAGACTCAAATTTAGAAAAAAATAATGACATGAAAATAAATGAAGCTTCTTTTAAACCAAATGATAACTCAGGCAGTCAAGAAAAAAATATAAAACCAAGTGCACCGTTTAGTAAAGATGAAACAAATATTGGTGGCTATGCAGTCAAAAACCCAAGTATTTCGTTTGACACTGATAATTCGGATTTAGCACCAAATAATAAAATTAATACTGACGATATTACTCTAAAGCCTAATGATAATTCGAACAATGAAAATATAGATTTAAAACCAATGGTTTTAACTGGTAAAGATGAGACAACTGTTGGCGGCTACAAATACGAAGAGTCAAAAATTTCATTTGATGTGGAAGACTCAAATTTAGAAAAAAATAATGACATGAAAATAAATGAAGCTTCTTTTAAACCAAATGATAACTCAGGCAGTCAAGAAAAAAATGTAAAACCAAGTGCACCGTTTAGTAAAGATGAAACAAATATTGGTGGCTACGCAGTCAAAAACCCAAGTATTTCGTTTGACACTGATAACTCGGATTTAGCACCAAATAATAAAATGAACACTGATGATATTACTTTAATGCCTAATGATAATTCGAACAATGAAAATATAAATTTAAAACCAATGGTTTTAACTGGTAAAGATGAGGCAACTGTTGGCGGCTACAAATACGAAAAGCCAAAAGTTCCATTTGATGTGGAAGATTCAAATTTAAAAAAAAATAATGACATGAAAATAAATGAAGCTTCTTTTAAACCAAATGATAACTCAGGCAGTCAAGAAAAAAATGTAAAACCAAGTGCACCGTTTAGTAAAGATGAAACAAATATTGGTGGCTACGCAGTCAAAAACCCAAGTATTTCGTTTGACACTGATAACTCGGATTTAGCACCAAATAATAAAATGAACACTGATGATATTACTTTAATGCCTAATGATAATTCGAACAATGAAAATATAAATTTAAAACCAATGGTTTTAACTGGTAAAGATGAGGCAACTGTTGGCGGCTACAAATACGAAAAGCCAAAAGTTCCATTTGATGTGGAAGATTCAAATTTAAAAAAAAATAATGACATGAAAATAAATGAAGCTACTTTTAAACCAAATGATAACTCAGGAAGTCAAGAAAAAAATGTAAAACCAATTGCACCGTTTAGTAAAGATGAAACAAATGTTGGTGGTTACAAATCGAAAAATCCTAGTATTTCATTTCGCACTGATAACTCAAGTTTTAAACCAAATAATAAAATGAGGCATGCTCAAAACATTAATTTTAGACCAAATGTATCAATTGGTGACAATGGTAAAAATTTTGGTGGCTATAAATACGAAAAACCAAGTATTCCGTTTGTTTATTGAGCAAATTAACAAATATTTGAAATATTTTCGTGCAATGAGTATTAATATAAACTATTCGTATTTAACGCATAATTATAGTAATTGTTAATATTTTTGTTAATTATTTAATTTTATTTACAATTTAGATTTTTGTAAATATTAATTGAATTTATTTGTCATGCATATCTACTGATGTAAATACTAATTGTATTTGTTTAAGTTAGAAAATAGAAGTAAAAATTTCGAATTTTATAATAAACTTGCAATACTTTATTTATTATGTAAAATATTTTGTTTGTAATCTTTTTTTTTATTGATCTTCTGTATATTAAATCTACTTCTATAGTATGATGTTTATATCTGAACATAGTTCTAAGGGTACTATAAATTTGCCATGTTTGTGATTGCTTAAATGAGATGTAAAAATGTGGAAAATTCTAAATATTCTTGATTAAAAAATTATTCTAAATTATTAAAATTTAATTTTTATATAAATGCCATTTTGTTATTTTATTTATTTTCGATTTTATTTTTATTCGATCATCGGATTCTAGTAGCTACCATTCAACTGTTTTTTTTTTTTAAATGGGCATAAGTCATCGTCAGCGTCAGAAATCGATTGTTAAAATAAAAAAAGCTTTTATCAAACGACTTCTGTAAAATTTGGTTGGTTTGTGTGGGTATCTATAACTAACTCAAAACAATATCCTTAAACTTACAATTTATTTATAATCTTCTTATATCTTCTATTCTAAATTTTCTCAACTCTTATAATTTGCTTTTGGTACTATTGAAAATTAATTAAACAAGAAAGAACTAAATTTTAATATTGAATTTAAATTTTAAAATAATATTGAATAAACTGAATAGTTTATTATTATAAATAATTAATATTACCTGGATGCGAATGTTACTTGTTAATCTGGAATCATGGAATCAAGAGTTGTCTTGCTTAAAAAGGCTGAGAAGTTTGTAGAAGAACTAAAATAAATACTAGATTCAAACATAAATGTTAGAGATCTGGTAACCAAAACAACCTTGGAAATTCGTGATATTGACTGTTTAAGAATTATGCTATTTGACGGCTGAAAAAGTATAAACTGCTCTTAACAGTAATTAAGGAAGGCGGTACAATATAGGTTTTCTTGCATGAAACCAGAAAAAATAATCACCGCAGGACTCAAATGAATGAATGAACATACATGAATTTGAGTTGGTAGCTGCTAAAACAGAAACTGTAAATTCTTTAAAAAAAAGGATTCCAATCGTTTCTCAATAGAAGTCGGCACAGAGTCAATACAAAAGAGAGAGTTAGGAAAATACCTGAAGATCATATTAGATATAAAACTCGATTATTGGCAGCAAATAAAGCAAGTCACAGATAAGGCGGTAGCCAATAAATTGAGCAGAATTATGGAGTCATGGGGTCATTAAAAGAAAAGTAATAGATCTTTAATCATGTGGTAGAGGACATATAATCAAAAAAGTACAAATAAAATATCTCCAATGAAACTTTTTAAGAGCCCCGTAACTCGTGAATACGATAATTTGATATCCTAGCTATACAATTTTTTTCTTGTTTTGGCACAGTCAATCACCCAATCCTTTTTGACAATACGCCGGAAGCACACCCTCTATAAAACTAAAACTGTAACCAGTATCATAAATTATAAACTTAAAATTCTTTTAGTATCTACAAGATTTAGATATATATAAATATAGTATATATGTATATTGTAATTAATTAACATTTTGATAGAAAATTCTAAAATTAAATCATGAGCAAAACTTAATCAGATATAATTTATTTTACAAGATATTTAATAATTTCCCATATTGTAGAGTAATATTATAAAAATTTCCAAAATTGATTTTACAGAATAACATATACTATAGATAGACTAATATTTTTGATTAAGATATAGTAGGTGTATCCTAATTTCAAGTAATAATTTGTAATATGAAATTTTACAAATGTATAAAGCTGCTCCGAATTGGTCCTGCCTGTTTTTAGCAAAAGTATTTTAAAAAAAAATTTTTTTTGTTATATAAATTGATCAATATAATATGTAGATTAAAAGAGGAAAGTAGTTTTTGTCAGTAATAATCTGACACTAACAAGCCGCTATTTTTAGTATCTTTAGAAGATTCATTAGTATTATACCATCCATTCTAATAAACATTTCTTTTCTTTCTTTTTACAAATAAAAACATCATGTGTTTATAATCATAGATCGAATAAAGTTTAGTTAGACCAATAAATTAAAGAATACAAATACAATATTTTAAAGGATAAATTCACCATTGCCATTTGCGAGTTTATTATCTTTTGTAATATAATGTTTGAAAATGATAATGAAAAAAAAAATTCTCCGCAAAATATGCAATCAGTTTCTTTATCCAAATAGAAAATATATAGATTACATGAATCATGGGCGATTATAATATAAAAATATCGCGAAACCAAGAGCGATATCAACGGAGAAAATTATCCGGATATGTTCATTCCGAACAAAGGTAAATTGATAAATAAATATCTTTGGTGGTTGGAAAACACTTATAAATTAGCAATAAATATTACATACACATTGTTATACCGTATATGAACGTATATTCTAGGATATATTAAATTTTCCATTATGTTTGTGATACCTAGGAGTCGAGCTAGATATGAGCTCAAGTGTATAGATCGAATCAGTATCAAATTCTGAGTTGCATAAGCCATGTATGTCTGAGTGTCCGTACGATAACTCAAAAAATAAAGGAGCTAGGAGGTTGAAATTTTTTTTACGTCACTTTTGCAAAATTGTTAGTTTCATTATTTATATCCAGCATTTTCAGTTGGCGGGATGGACTAGCTGTCATACAACTTTTGCCTATTGCACCAGTACCACCAAATTTTACAGAAGTTATTGCGCTAAAACTTCATAATTTTTTGTAAGATTTTAGATGCCTAGTTTCAATAACTTTCAAGTTTTGTAAGCTGCCTAAACCTACTGCTTTAGTCCAACCAAATTTTATAGAAATTGTTAGCATATAATTCGACATCTTTTTACAAAATTTCAGATACCTAGCTCTTTTATGTTTTGAGTTATCATACGAACGGACGGACAAACAAACGTATATGGCTTAATCAACTCCCAATTCGATTCTGAGCCGATCCATACCTTTGAGCTTATGTATACCACGACTTATTTGAGGTGTCACAAACGTTATGGCAAATTTAGTATACCCTTGAACATATGTTCATACGTGTATAAAAAAAAACAATAAATAAAGGGTTGTATTAAGTAGTTTAGCATATGACGTATTAACCGATGTAGTACAAGTTTAAATTCTGCAGTATGTTTTCAGGTTCTGCACAAGTATGTTCTTAAATATAAGAAAAATTACTATCTTAATAAACAATATTCCATTGATTTATCTTAAATAGTATAGAAGTTTTCAGAACAAAGGAAGGATGCCATGATTGACAGAATGAAACAATATAGCATTCTTTTTTAAAATTTATTGAAAAATGTACGAGTACTAAAAAAGATACTTCATTACATTGTTCATCAATCAATAATTTATATTATCTATCTATTCAAGAACTATGATATTCATTTATATTCTTATAGTATTAATTTAATCTAGTTTTTAAAAATGATATGATTTTAATCTGATACATAGGATATCAAAACATAATTAGATAATGCTTTATAAATACATATATTTTTTTATTTTCTTTGCTTAAACTAAATTTATTTATTTGGTGAAAAAAAAATCATGAATATATTAAGAAAACCACACTAATAAATTGATACAAAAATTATTGTGTTTTCTTTACATATTTAAAATAGCCAAGTAATCATTCAGTTAAAAAATCCAAAAAAAACGAGGAAGAATACAGTTGCCTTTGGCAACTCTTAGATACCCATAATATACATCTATACTCTTATCATTCATTCACTAGTGACATATATTATATGTAAATAAATATGATATTATATCAATATATATATCAATATCAATTATATCAGTATATCAATATCATATAAATAAAAATTCTTCCAGCAACCGTTATGTTGTTTATTTATTTACATTTGTTTGTACTACGCATTATATCCTCAACAATTTCAAATTATCGAGTAAAACAAAATGGAAAAAATTCGTTAAAGAAATTTGTTGGGAAATTTGAAAAAATCAAGTAACACTTTCGTCAATTATAAAGTAACCCTATATTATTAAAAAAAGTTGTTAACAGAAATAAGAGTATAATGTTGAAGCTTTAATTTTTGTGTATTACTTCAAAAAAATTTTAACAGGTGTTTAAAAATAGGAAATTTTCAGTTTTTGACTTCTTACAGCTCCTAAACGGGGAGTGATACAAAAAAATTTCTGAAATGACTCATACTTATTTTCAAAGATCTAACTTCTATCAAAATTTCAACTTAAACTGTTTAGAAGATAGAAGGGTTAAAGGATTTTGCAAAATTTTAGTTTTGCATAACGGTAAATTAAGACACCGTATGGCACAATTATATATTTATTGTATATATACTTTTAAAGCTAATAAAAACAGTAATCGTTTGCCGTTTTCAAAATGAAGATATACCTTATACAACTTGTGCTATAACAATTTAAATATAGAGCTTTTTTTGCACCACCCACCCCTCCGTAACGGGTGGGGCTACAAAAAAAAGTTATTAAAAATAAAATTAATATTTTTGTGTGATCTATCAGCAGTTAAAATTTCATAGCTTTATTTCAAAAAAAATGTGGGGATCTAAAATTTAGGTGTTCGAGAGCTACCCTAAGTTTTGGTCCAAACTCAACCAATAAAAATAGTGAACCTACAAATTACTCCCAGAATATTTTGTGTACATTTCAAGATTCTAGCTTTCTTAGTTTTTGAGTTAGCGTGCTGACGGACGGACGGACATGGCTCAATCGTCTTAGAATTTTTTTCTGATCCGATCCATACCTTTGAAGGTTTATCTAGCTCGCTTATTTCGAGGTGTTACAAATGGAGTAGTAATTTTATTATACCCGATCCTATCGTACATTAAAGCAGTCGAATCATTAAAAAACGAAATTTCACAAAATGAAAATGTTGCATATGTTGCATATGTAATGAAATTAAAATTTGTTATTCTTACTATATAGAAAAAGCAGCAAGAGTACCACAGGGTCAACCAATTTTATATCCATTTTGTAGGACAATTGTTCAAAATATTGTAAATGTTTTCACTTAAAATACTTTTCACTTAATTTCACTTATTAATAAATTTGAATTGGTAGGGAGCCAATTATTTGTTTTGAGTTTCCTTATTTTATTTATTTTTACAGTGAGTCATAAGTCCCATGGAACTTATGAAATTAACTTATGGAATGGAACTTATGACCTACTTTGGTGGGACTTATGACATGTCACCGTATATAGTTATTAAGCAAAAATTAAGAAAAACCATTAAAACATGTAAAATTATAATGTCGAAACTTTAATTTTTACATTTTAATATTTGTACTGGTATCTAAGTTACAGATATCTAAAAAAAATGTAATTTATGACCCCTAATAGGTCTTACACGTAAATATAATAATAGGACCCCTAATAGGTCTTAAATGTAAATACTAATTTACAAAAAATTGTATAATTTTTGATATTAATTTACAAAGGTAAAAAAAAACGAGGAAGAATACAGTTGACTTTGTCAACTCTTAGATACCCGTACGAACCGTTAGTATGTTCACCTGTCACTCTGCTTACAATATTATTTTTTTAATATTTTAGTATTTTAAAATAATTTGGGTGAATTTTATAATTTCTAAAACAATGAGTTGTACATATATTCAAACTATATGTTTACACATTCCTCAAAAGCAGATTCTAACCTTCCACATAACGATTATCAATCCAAAACTTTTTCAAATATTCTATAGTACCATTTAATACTAAGCGGTAAATGTATATTAAATTTACTTAGTACAAAACAGTAAATATAATTTTAAATATTATATTATATTATATTTAAATATTCCATTGACAGAATAATTTCTTATAAGTACAATAAAATACATATATGTATGTAAATACGGCACTATATATTATACATATATTCTCTTATCATTCACTCACTAGTGACATATACGATATGTAAATAAACATATAAGTATGTATATATATCAATATCATGTAATAAAAATTCTTCAAGCAACCGTTATGTTGTTTATTTATTTACATTTTTTTGTACTACGCATTATATCCTCAACAATTTCAAATTATCGAGTAAAACAAATGCAAAAAATTTATTGAAGAAATTTGTTAGAAAATTTGAAAAAATCAAGTAACGCTTTCGTCAATTATAAAGTAACCCTATATTATTAAAAAAAGTTGTTAACAGAAATAAGAGTATAATGTTAAAGCTTTAATTTTTGTGTATTACTTCAAAAAAATTTTAACAGGTGTTTAAAAATAGGAAATTTTCAGTTTTTGACTTCTTACAGCTCCTAAACGGGGAGTGATACAAAAAAATTTCTGAAATGACTCATACCTATTTTCAAAGATCTAACTTCTTTCAAAATTTCAACTTAAACTGTTTAGAAGATAGAAGGGTTAAAGGATTTTGCAAAATTTTAGTTTTGCAAAACGGTAAATTAAGACACCGTATGGCACAACTATATATTTATTGTATATATACTTTTAAAGCTAATAAAAACAGTAATCGTTTGCCGTTTTCAAAATGAAGATATACCTTATACAACTTGTGCTATAACAATTTAAATATAGAGCTTTTTTTGCATCACCCACCCCTCCGTAACGGGTGGGGCTACAAAAAAAAGTTATTAAAAATAAAATTAATATTTTTGTGTGATCTATCAGCAGTTAAAATTTCATAGCTCTATTTCAAAAAAAATGTGGGTATCTAAAAGTTAGGTGTTCGAGAGCTACCCTAAGTTTTGGTCCAAACGCAACCAAAAAAAATAGGGAACCTACAAATTACTCCCAGAATATTTTGTGTAAATTTCAAGATTCTAGCTTTCTTAGTTTTTGAGTTAGCGTGCTGACTGACGGACGGACGGACGGACATGGCTCAATCGTCTTAGAATTTTTTCTGATCCGATCCATACCTTTGAAGGTATATCTAGCTCGCTTATTTCGAGGTGTTACAAACGCAGGAGTAATTTTATTATACCCGATCCTATCGTACGGGTATAAAAATTCCTTTCGTTGGGTTGTTTTTAGAAAGATAAAATATTAAATAGAACCTAATATACATACATTTGAAAATAGAGCTTTTACAATTATTTGAATGGCCTGTTAGTGTTGCCACTTTGATACAATTGTATCAAATGAGATACTATTTTCCTTAAATTTTTGTAATTCATACATTGATACACAAATTTCCAAAATGATAAATTTTTTTTCTTTTTTATTGAACGCGTTTTTATTTAACAATATTTAATTAAAAAATAAAAATCTAATAGATTTCTTTTAAAAACTGCTTGCTAAACATTTAAAAAATAAATACTTGCCAGGCCACAGTAAAAAATAATAAATGGAAATGTTTTGTTTTATATTATTTTTAGCACATTTCCAAAAAAAAATTTTGAAAAAATGTTCCTATTAGTTTCACTCTGTCCGTCCCTCCGTCTGTCCGTCTGTTTACAAAACTTCTACACCATTAATGATAAGGAAAAAAAATTTTTAACTATGGGTAGGTCTCATAAAAAAATTAATGTTGTAGAATAACTTTTTCAGCCCCACAGCCCCACAAATTTTGAAAAAGCTCTATTTTTAAATACGTATTTCTTATGTTTTGTTTAATATTTTTTCAATCTGAAAACGCTATTCGACAGGATTTTTTTTTACCTTTCTAAGTCAATATCAAAATTGTAGAATTCTTTTAAATTTAGTATTTAAATTTACCGTTATGTAAAAACCAAATTTTGCAAGATTTTTCGATCTTCATAACTCCGGCACACTTTCAAATAGGGACTTGAAATTTTGAGGGAAGAAAGAACTTTTCGAATTAGTATAAGTTTCCTCAGAATTTTTTTTAAACCGCCACCTGTTTAAAAGCTATTAGGGCTGGAAGTCATAATTCAAAACAACTTGTATTATCTTTTGGAAATATGCGCTTTTAAAAATCCTTGGTTTACATTCTGACTTGTTTTTTATTATATTTATAACTGTTACTAGAAGAGGTTTTTAAGTTTAAAAATAATGTATTATTTTGTTTTATTTTATTAAAACTTGTTTTTTCTATTTTAAAATTTCAATGAATAGGGTACGTATGTATAATAAATAAATTTCTTTTTAGGAAAATGATAATTTGATACTTTTTTTTTTTTTTTCCATAAAAATGATACATTTATTTAAAAACGTGTATCATCATTTCGTAACGGGTAAAATTACATAAAAAAGTTATTCTATAACATAACATTTTTTAAGAGACCTAGGTAGATAAATCAGGGCTGGAGATGTACCCTTTGGCCAGTTTAGACCCGTTGTGATACTCTAGATTACTACCATTGGGAGTTTTGGAGAAACCATAAAGCGATGTAAATTTTTTAAGTTCACCTCCGACAAATTAAACAGGTTATTTAAGAAGAATTTTCTCAGAGTTCTATCTTAAATGGTGTAAAAGTTTAAGGACAGAGTGAAAAAAATAGGCATGAAAATTTTTTTTTTTTGAAAAATATTTTCTAAAATATATATGTATAATAAATAGGTTACATATATATTATATGAGTAGCAGTTTTTATATAGAGTCATTTAATTAAGGATAAATTCAATATTCCAAATGATATCAAATCGAAATGGTACAACATTCCTTTTGTTGTTACCTAATAAAAATTTGTGTAATATTTTTCCCATATAGGTATACCCACATATTATTATAAATAGAATTCAAGTTTAAAAACAAAACAAAAAAAAAAAAAATGAAGGTTACTTTTAAATACTGAAGAAGAAATAGATAATAAAATAAAGATATTTTGACAGTTTAATTTTATTTTTGATTTCGAATATTTTTTAGTACAAAATTTTTGTTAAAATATTAAATTTTTTATTTTTTATTTTTTTATTTTTAATTTTTACCATTAATATTTTTTGTATCAAACATGGTTGTAAATAATATTATTTTTTTATTGGTATTGGTTATTGATTGTAGTTCTTTTGTTAAAAAAAAAAATTTAAATATGATATAAAAGCTTTTTGACTTAAGTTAATTCTGGTTACTTAGTTAAAAGATCTTAAAACGTTGGTACCTGAATTGAATTTTTTTTTTTTTTTTTTTTGCTATTTAAAATAATTTATTTATTTTTTTTTTTTTTCAAAATTTTTATTTTAAATAATTTTTAATTAGAATTTTATACTATGGTTAAATTAAGTTTATTAATAATTAGTTTAACTTGTGTATGGGCAGCATTAACTATAACTGAAACGAAAGGATTTTTTTTAAAATCTTTATTATTTAGAAATTTACAATCAAGTTCAATATCAAGTATGTAATTTTATTTTTTAATTTAATATTTTGATTTAAATAACAAATAAAAAGAAAAATGGTGTTATAAAATTGAAATAAATATAATATTGATTTATCAAAAAAAAAAAAAAAAAAAATTAGAAATATTGAGGAATTTGTATTATTAAATGAATTGAATAAATTAAATCAGTTACAATATAACAATTTTAATACTTTAAAAATGATGTTATATAACTTAAAGTTTGTTTTTAAATAATCATGTGTTTTTGGTTTTAATTTAAATTAAAATAATTAATATTATATATTTTTTTTTTTTATCATAACCTTAAAATTATAATAAAATTTATTAAAATTAAATTAATTAAAGTCGTTGTTTTAAAATATAGTTTTCTATATAATATTATACATTCAATGTATTTTTATTTGACTGAAGTTTTAAATAAACAGTTTTAGTGCATATTTTTTTGTTTTATTACAATACTGCAATACATAAAAATATATATATATTTTTTTTAAAATATTTAACCTCTTAAAATTCAATTAACACAATTGTTAGACCTATGAATAATGTCAACAATGTAATTTTAAATTGAGGAATCACGTGATTATTTAACGTGACTCTTAAAGTCTTAAAATAAACAAAATCTTTACCTATGTAAAATTAATATAAAAATATTGAGAAAATATTAATTATGCTTTTAAATGTGATTTAAAATGTGAATTGTATAAATATACCGGGTGTTTCGCCAATAACTTATAACTTATGATCTTAAATTGGTACTTGATATCATTTTATCTTATATAGGGTTCCAAATTTTAAAGAAATAAAATAAAATAAAATAATTTATTAGGAAATATTTTTAACAATTTTATAAGCCCCAGATTTCTCAAACAGATGACACCTTTAAAAGAATTTTTTGTTTGTTTTAAATCTCAGAACAATCCTTAATTCTATGGTGGCAAGTTATTGGCGAAAAACTTTATATATATATATAATAATTACAAAATAACAAATTGTATAGAAAATAAATGTATATCATAGTATAGGAATCCTTTGGCAGCATAATTTTAAGTATGTATATGTATTTTATGAGGTTATTAAGAGGAAACTATAACTATATATTTTTTTTTTTTTTGCAAATTTAATAACAGATCAGTGATTTTTTTTTTCTTTCAAAATCAACAAAAACAATTTAAAACCGAAAATATTTTTTATTTTAATTCTAATTTTATAAAAATTTTCAATTTTTTTGTTTAATTTTTGTTTTTTTGTAATTTGTATCATGATATAATAAACTATAGGTAATATATTCCCAAAAAGGCTTGTAATATTGACGTCACTACATCCGAAATAAAAACTACAGTATACTTATACAAAAGTTCTACACATTTTGAGATAAAGCATTGAAATTTTAACTATACGTACATGTCATTGAAAAACTATTTTTGTGGAAGAAATTTATTGTGTATTCGTGTATTCACTTTGGTTTTATTCGCCCTTCAAAGTCCAAGAAAAAAACGCTATATTAAAATGATTATAATTTATGATCTACTCTATATATTTTCAATCTGAAGGAACTAAACAACAGTAATTTTTTTTATTTTTACAAACCAAATCTAATATGGTAAAAAATTTTGTGATTTGATATCAAAATTTATCTTTATATATGAAATGAAAATTTGCCAAATTTTTCGACTCTTGTATTTGCCAAACAACTTTGTAGTTGGGAACTTGAAATTTTATAAAATTATCTTAAGTTGTCTCACAAAAAATCCAACCTTTTTTTATCCACCCTTTTATCAGAGTTACGAAAGATCTAAAATTGAAATTTTGCTATTTTTGAACGCTTATATAACTTTAAATCTTCGATACATTTTTTAGAGATAAGAAAGCAAACCTAGAATTCAAACTTTATTTTTAAACGTTATGTTATTATTTTTTTTTAATATATTATAATTATGTTTTTTTTTATCCTGTTTTACCCCCTGGAGGAGGATAGGGCATCCACAAAGCTTCTATATCGCACTCGATTGTGAGCCAAATGTTTGATTTCTGCCCATGTTTTACCGCTATTATCAATTTCCTCCACAGACCTTCTCCATGTTATTTTAGGTCTACCCACACTTCTTTTTCCCTGTGGATTCCAGTCGAGCGCCTGGCGTGCAATGTTCTCTGGCGCTTTCCGAAGTGTGTGACCTATTCATCTCCATTTCTTTTTCTTGATTTGGCAGAGTATGGTTTCTTGTCTAGAAATAATTAGTAGATCCGCATTTGATATTGTTCTAGGCCATCTTATATTATAATTATGTAGTTTGCTTTATATTGCGGATATTGTATCTTAAGTTTTGAATTTTTTCAATCAAAAATAAATTCTAAAAAATTTTTTTCGAATGTAGTAACGTATTAAAATTAAAGTTTTTTAAAAAGATTTTTTTGGGAATACATTAACTATAGTTTATTATATCGTGATTTGTATGTAATTTTTCTTTTTAAATTTTATTGACTTTGAATTAAATTTTCAAAATTAATCTTTTCATATTAAAATTTAAAAATTGTTATAATTTAATGAAAATTTAAAATATAACTCAAGTCTTTCAAATAAATCGCCAAAAAAACAATAATTCTTTTTCGATTAATAATCAATAAAACATAACGGTAGTGTATGAATTTATGATTAAATATAATAATAAAATAACACAAGCTGATTTTATCTAATATAAAAGGAATATAAAGTGTTAAAATCAAAAAAAAAACAAAAAAAAAAAAGCCTAAAATAAAAGTTTAAACATGTTTATAATAACATATTAAAATTTATTAAAATTTTTTGTTTTCATTATTCTATCATTATTCTATTGTTGTCTTGCCTAAAAATTCCAAAAATTTTTACCTATATTTAAATATTAAGAAAATTTATCTTTATATATAGTTAATACATATAAATGTGTATATATATGTATACAGAGTGTCCGCAAGTTGAAAATCATAAAGAAAGAAAATGATAGAGCAGGTCAAAAGAAGGAAAAAATTTTATTGGATATGTCTTCTATTCTTAAAGGTTTCCGAGATTAGAATGGTCTTCAAAGTGTTTTTATTAAGTTTTTAAATAATAATATCATTATAATAAACATAATAATATCTTCGTTGCTGTACAACAAACAAGATTCGTTTAGGTATCGATACACAGTCGAACCTATAAACTTTTATATTAATATCTTAATATTTTACAAATTGCTTTCATAATATTGAATAGTTATAAGCTTTTAAAGAATATCTGAAGATATTTTTATTTTAAGTGAAGATTTTCTACTTAAAGTATTTTATTGTTTTATTTTTTTTTTTAAGTGTAGATATTCGCAATAAAAGTTAAAGTAAACAAATAGTCACATAAAATATGCATACATATTACATATATATATTTATTGTATATGTATGTATACATATCAAGAGCTATGTAAACAGTCCAAGAACTGAAAAAACATGAATGTAATTGTGAGAGAATTGCAATCGATTCTCACGTATCGCGCGTATGTATAATTTCATAATTATTGTGAGTCTAGCCATATAAGCGTGTACAAAATTTTAAAGTATAAAAGTAGTCTCGACGTATACTATTGAGATATTGAGACAATTTATCTTAAGAAGCTTTTATAATAAAAAATGTAAAGGAAAATAATTTTTTAAATGCATATTTATGAATGAAAACTTTATATTTTAAAATATTTTTCTTTAATTAATTAAGTAAAAAAAATGCGACTTTATTTTTCTCTTTAGACTATACATTTTACAAAATTTTCATAAGTAGTCTAGAAATAGAGTTAAGAGTAAAATTATGAAAACTAAAAAAAACATTGAAATTTCATTTAAGCCCCCATATCTTGGAAACTAGAAGAGGCCTAGATTAGCTCCCATACTCAAAATTTATCTACTCATAAGTATCTATGCAGTTGTATATAGCAGTGCACTTAATTAGAAAACACCCTGTATACATAAATATTTGATACATAAATATCAGATCCAAATATATATGTATTACATAAATTAAATTTATGTATATTAAATATTTTATATAACATAAATTACTGAAGTAAAGATTATTCATTTAAAATAAAAATGTCTTCACTTAAAGTAAAAAAGTTTTTACTTAAAGTAAAAAATATTGATTTAAAGTAAAAAAGTGCTGAGAGTAAAAATGGTATAATATGATTCTTATCACATTTTCTGAAAAGTTATCAAAATCATATCTTTAAATTTATGTTATAATCATTTTTATCGTATCTTTTAGTGATTTCGAGAAAATTAAATGTTATCTTATGCTTAATTGTAATTTTTCCACATATTAAACGTAAATTACAATGTACGAAAAACTCTCAACACCGTTGTTAATGAAAATCTTTAAAATAGATCCCTCTTCAGGAATAGAAATTCATTTTTTAATTGTTTCAACTTTCCCTATTATCACTTTTTTTCATGATCTTCAACTTTTGGACACTCTGTATAATATAATATTATATGTCTATTGGTTCAGATATAAGTTGATATTATTAAGTTATACATATATGTATATACAAGTATGTATATCTAAATAAAATGAAAATTTTTGAGTTTATAATAATATGAATTATAATAGTAAAACATACCTGTGTCTAATCGTTTATGATTGGTATTTGTTTTCATGTTTTTTTTTTCTTTTATTTTTTAAATTGTAGATTTAATAGTAACAAATTATGTAATTCTATTAAATATATTAAAATAATATTTTTTATATAACAAATTATTTACTACATAATAAGTTTTTATTGAAACATGGTTTTTCTATATTATAAATCAATGGGTGGAGATAATTAAACATTTATATAGCTATAGTAACATTGAAGTCAGGTGAAAAAATCATTTGAATGAAAAAGTCCGTTCCGCATTCAAAAAAATTAGTATGCTGAAGTCCATTTCGCTACAAACACTTTTTGCAGATGTTAAAGCCATATCTTTCATAAAATATTTTTTGTATCTAGTATTTTTTGATACATATTTTTTTTTGTGTTTGTTCAGTAGGTATAAGGAAATAATTGAAAAGTATCTTTACTTTTTTCTTTTAAAAAATAAAAATTATTTTGCACTATAAAATAACACTTAACTGCTTAGTGCTTGCTTTCGAGTGATTAATTGTGTTGAAAGGAATGTCATTCATTTTCCATTTTGACAAAACAGATACAAAAAAAAAATTTCGAAATAATAATGACGTTTTGCAGCTGTGAATAAAATTCTTATTTCCAGCATACCATATGTGAAATTTTTGTTCATCGAAACATTTCGAAGGACTTCAGCATAACTATATTAATAATTATCTGAAGATACAAATTTTATTTCTAAAAAATTTAATATAACACATATTTGAAATTGAACATTTCCCTTTTTCTGTTAACGAAATATAAAAATGAAACCCTAAAATTCCTATAGTGTTAGACTTAAATTTTCGAATTAAAATTATACCAGATAGGTATTACATTATTTTGAAATATTATATTTTATTGTTTTAGTTTAAAAAATTTAAATTTCAATGGTGCAGTGCATAAGTCACCGGTCTTTCAGGCGAAAGGTATCGGGTTCAAACCCTGGTCAGGTCAAAAATAATATATTTAAATATAATAAAATAATGTAAACAAAATATTAAATATAATTATAATTGAATATTTGTACCGAGATGGCCCACATGCTAAAGGCAAAAGGGTCCTAAAAATGTCGGCAGATAATTTATATCTGGAATTTTATTTTGAAATTTTTTGAATTTTTTTGAATTATATGATAAAAGTCTCTTTAAAATTTTATTTTATATGTTTTTATTTAAACATTGTTTTTTAAGTTATGTTTAGGTGTCCATAAGAAAATCTAATGAGTATATTTGAAGTGTATGTGTAGAATAGTATATGAAAGGTTATCATAATATTATTTTAAAACATTATAATTAACATTAAAATAAAAAAAAAAAAATAAAAAAATTAATATGAAAAGTGAATGATGAAAAAGGCATATTATCTATCACATATTAAATAACGGTGTAGCTATCTGAAATTAGATGAAAATATGACAAGTAGCATGCTAGCAATTTTTTAAAGATTTGATTGTACAAGAATATCAGCTTTAAGTAGCTTGCTTATATTGGAACATCTGATATCTTGTAAAAGATGATCAAGTTTTATGGCAGGTCCGGATAGCTACCATAGAACTCTTCGGGAAATTTTGTAAAAGATGATCTTAAAATTTTATGGAAACAGCATATATAATGTTCATACGGGTATCCCAGAGTTGACATAGTTTACTCTATTGCACTCGTTGTTTTTTAATTTTATTAACGGTAGCTTTTAAAATTGTTGGTTTTATTTAAATAATTAAACTCAAATAATTATAGGATAATACAATTTTTTTTTATTAAAATATTATATAAAATTATTATATAAAAAAATTATTGTTCTATTCCAGAATAAAATCATAATCAATACCTAGTTTTAAAAATTTTATATATACAAATTTTATTTATATTTTTTTTATCATTTTAGATAATGGGGCAGCAAAACAAGTTAGTCTTACAGTTAATTCACCATTTAGTGGTAATGGAATTATTAATAGATTAATAAATGTAATTGGTTCTACATTTAGTGAAAAATTTAGACAAAGAACAACATCAACTGAAGCACCTAAACATACAACAGATATTACTACTGATATGGAAATTGATGCAATCACACCGTATGGTATACATAAACCTGTTGTTATTCCTGATACGGAAAACAAAGATGCAATCATATCACATGAAACACCTGCAGTTGTTATTACAACTGATACAGAAACCAATAAGCCAACTTTAGAAGGTGAAGGTTCATTTTCAAATTTAAAGCCAAATCTTAATACGAGTAGTACGGAAGATATAATTACTAAACCAATTAATGACTCGATGGCTGGTCTAACAATAAGTATCGATGAAAATGTTTTGAAACCGAGTGTAGGTATAAATAATACAAGCAGTAATTTAATACCAATTACGGATATAAACACCAATGAAACAGATATTGAACCAATTGACTTAGAAAATGCGGACTCTAAACCAGTGCCGAAAACTGTAATAGATATAATGAATCATATTATTCCAGCTATTGAAGAAAATATGAAAAGTATTGGTTATACATATCAAAAACCTGCTAATGATATAGATAATGGTGGTTATAATTACGAAAAAAACACTGAAGATAATCTACAACAAAATGGTTATTCGTATATTAGAAATGGTAAACAAAATTTCGATACTAAGCGAAGTATTCCAAAAGCTGGTCATCCAAATTTAAATTTTAATTTTCGCCAGCATGAAATAACTGACTTTTATAGACATTAATTATTATAATACAACAAATTTTACATTTACTCTTTTGCATAGAGATTTTTTTCAATTTTTTAGGAAAGTAAAATGGGGGGGTAATCCAATATTTTTTTTTATTTTAATTATTAACATGTTTTACTTTTAATATTTGTGACTAAAATAACGGTTAAGCACATGGGTTAGCAACTATTTGGAGGAAGTATGAGTGAATGAGTATACAGATCGTATGAGCTTTTATTTATTTTTTTTAATTACAAGTTAATTGTTGGGGACCATATATGATGTTTAACGACCGAAATTCATAACTTCAGTAAATGCTAACGTTAAAAGAAGCAAACAATTTTTTGTGGAAGAAAGTGTAACGATTTTTGAGATAACGGAGTTGAAAGTTTTAAGTATATGTTTTTAAAAATCTGTGATTTTTTCCCAAAAAAAAAAAAAAAAAACTTTATTAATGTAGGTACAAATTAATTTTCAAAATTCTTAGCTTTAATTTATATTGTCATAATTTGTATTATATCTTTAAAAATTTTCAAGATATTTTTAAGATATCAGTATAGTATTAAATATAAACTTTCCAAAGAAACCATTTTTTTTGCTTGTTTCGACTTGCTCTATATCACTCTCTGAAGTTATGCAGTTTGTTCGTTAAACAATCTATATAATATAAGGTAAATAAATAATATTGCGCCACCTTATTTGCGTTTTTTTATACTTAATAATCTATTTATACTGAAAACAGAGTAGACATGTAATCCATACAATCATCTTTTTAAATATTTTTTTACATTTTTTTATTTCCCAAAATTCAGATATAAAATATGTTCTGGGCTATTCGATGGCCTAGTGAGTAAGAGCGTATAAAATACGCTATAAACGCCAAGGAAGTTTGGGCTTGAATTTCACACACGTCGTAAGAATAATATTGCGCCTTACGGCATTTAAGGCCACGTCTGAAAAGGAAAGGCTGTGTAAATTTCCTTGCCACATTTCTGTAGCAGCGGAATACACTAAAAAAAAAAAAAAAATGTTATTTAAAAAGTTTATTAAAAAATATTTTGTATTAACTCAAAAAAGAAAACTTTTTTTTAATGTGTATTAAATAATAAGGCATTTGCAATATTGTGTTAAATAAAATTATTTTTTTTTTAAATAATTATATTGTATTCTATATAAAATATTAAAAAAAGAAAAACGCCTGTATATATGCCGTAATTTTAGTTATATTTGTTCATACTATAATAGGTGGTATTAGTATTAAAGACCATAATGATATAAGAGCCGATTGTTTTGGAAATATTACATCATTGTTTATGTCATTTGGAATATACAAAAAAAAAAAAAAAGAAAATAAATAAATAGTAATTCATTGGTTAGTTTAATTTTTATATTTTGTAAAAAAATTTGGAAATATTTTGTATAATTTTTTTCTAATAAAATTTTTTTTATAATTTTAAGATGTACATATTATGTATGTATAAATAACAAATATTTGAAACTAAATTCTATTATTTTTTTTTTTTGAATAGAGAAAGGTATATAATATTTGTTTTCTTACTCGTTTTGGGAACATAGGGTTATAATATAATATATTTCTTTATTTTCAGTATGAAGATGGAAAGTTTAAGATTTTAGATTTAAATTTAGTGGGCGAAAATTAAAAATTTCTAATTTTGAAATTTTCTTCCATCAATACAATTACAATAGTTGGATAAATGGCTGAAGAAAGCATCTGTAAGATTTTGTGCTATGTTCTATATATTACCTTGTTATACCCTACACATTAAGTATAGGGTATATTAACTTTGGTATGGTGTTTGTAACCACCAAAAGGAAGCGAGTTAGGTATAGACATGTATATATATTCTGAATCAGGATCACCTCCTGAGTCGATTTAGCGATGTCTGTCCGTCCGTCCGTACGCACGATAACTCAAAAAATAATGATGCTATCTTGATGAAATGTATACTGTAGGTTAACAATGACTAAGGTAAGGCGGGGATTGTAAATGGGCGAAATCGGACCATGTGTCCGAGCATCTCCATACAACTCCCAAAACCGAATACGCATATCTTCGAAATTAATAAAGATAGAAACTTAAAATTGAAAAAATAACGAGGGTGTGTTTTTCTGAATCCCTGATATCCCTAAAATTTGAGATGAATTGGAGTGGTTGTTCGGGTACCTCCCATACAAAACCCAAAACCGAACAAGCATATGTTCGAAATTAATAAAGATAGAAACTTCAAATTTTGTACTAGGGTATTGTTTCCTGAATCCCTGATTTGTCCAAAATTTTAGATGAATTGAAGGAGCTGTTCGGGTACTTCCCATACAACTCCCAAAACCGAACAAGCATATCTTCGAAATTAATAAAAATAGGAACTTCAAATTTGATAAGAATGTGCTGTTTCCTAAATCCCTGATTTGCCTAAAATTTGAGATGAATTGGAATGGTCGTTCGGGTACCTCCCATACAACTCCCAAAACCGAACAAGCATATCTTCGAAATTAATAAAGATAGAAACTTCAAATTTGGTACTAGGGTGTTGTTTCCTGAATCCCTGATTTATCCAAAATTTAAGACGAATTAGAATGGTTGTTCGGGTATCTGCCACACAACTCCTAAGACCAAACAAGCATATCTTCGAAATTAATAAATATATAAATTTGAAATTTGATGTAAGAATGTTTTACCCTGTTGATGTCTCTAAAATTTAAAATTGAGATGTGCTTTAATTTGTTATAATATTTGCTTTTTAGCCTGAAATAGTGTTTGTTTTTTTTTTGTATAGATTAGTTCATAAAAAATAAATTTTAATCTAAAAATCCAATTAAATGTGTTATAAAAGGTTGGTAAAATTTGTTCGTGTGGTGAGCCTGCTAATAATATTTACCGTAAAATATTTTCTTTTTTTGCACTAATTTTATTAAAGCATATCAAAAATATTAATGATAAAATTTCACCTAACAAGCAGAATAATAGAAACATTCTAAAATTAACTTTGATACTTTAAATGCTTGTTTTAATTTTCGTTGTTTTTTATGTTATTTATGTACATACTTAAATAATTTTAGTTTCATAAAATATGAAATATTTTTTGTTATTAATAAGCGTTGAATTAAATTTGTTTTATTTTTCATTATTTTTATTTATAAAAAAGCCAAATCAACAAAAGAATCAAGTTTTTTTTTTATTGTTCTACCTCTTCTACATTTTTCTTTTTTTAGTGTGCCAATAACATAAACTTTACCTTATAAACAAAAAATTTTTGAAGACTAATTAAAAAAAAAATAAAAAAATTTTTAGTATTCTGATAGAACTTGAAATGGAAGAGTGAAAATAGCTAAATTTTTTCATCTTTTTTCATTTTTTAAAATTATGAATGAAAAGAATGAGTCGAGTTAAAATTTTTTAATTCGACTCTATAGATATTTATATATTAAATTCTGTTCTCCCATACTGGTAAATTAAATTTAGTCTAAACTTTGCAAAAATAATATCTTTTCGACAGAAAATTCTCCATATGATTTGCATATATGGAGATTCATATCCATATGATTTTACATACTAGTACTAGCCTGATAAATATTCATAGGAATGTTCTACCTAGACTTTTAAAACATTAAATACTTAATATCAAAATAAGGGGTGCCTGCCATTCAAAATCTCGACTTTTAAAATAGCGACATTCAAAATCCTGCTTTTGTGATATTACGAAAGCGAAAAAAGATAGAAAAAAAATTTTAAATATCCTATAAAAAGAACCGAACATACACGGCTTCAAGCTTCAAAAGAAAATTGGGTTTGAAACAATTTTTTTTTTTCAAAATTACTTCAATCCTCAATATCCTTGCAATTTTTAAATATATGAACATTTATTTTACTGCAAACCTTAACAACTTCGTAATTGTTAAACATATGAAAATTATTTGTAGCTAAAATTGTATGTAAAATTAAAGATGGTAATTTACTCTACAAATTACATTTTGTTGCATCTCTTTAAACTAAGCTGTTTAAAAGATATTGATATTTTTATGAAAAACTACTAAAAGCTTCATATCTCGAAAACGATGTAGAAGAAGCACTCATATACAAATACAATTATTTGCTAGCTTTTAGCACTCGTTTACTATCTAGCCCAGAATGGATAATGTTGTTATGCGGGACGACCTGTGTATGTATATTTTAATAATATTAATATTTTAGTGCCTTCTTTTTGTATAAATGTATGTATAGGGGCCTCGGTTGCCTAGAGCGTATAAAATACGCTGTAAACACCAAGGAAGTGTGGGTTCGAATTCCACACACGTCGTAAGAGTTTTTCCTCCTTATAACATTCTTTCCTGAACAGGAAAGGCTGTGTAATTTCCTGTCCACATTTAGGTGGCAGAGAATTAATGCATTTTTCATTAATGCAAAAATAAAATAGAAAGTTTGTATTTTGTAAAAAAAAAATGTAAGAAAGAATAATTAGAAGGCCAATATGAATATTATGCCAATATGCTTTTTGGACCAGAATATAGGTTTAAATAGCTTTTAAATATTCCACGTTTACATATTATGTATATGCGATATTTTAGAGATATTTTGCAGTTGGTTGAAAATGGCTTTAATAATTTGTTCAAAGGGGTGCATAATTTAAAACTTTTTGTTGTTCAAAGATGTTTATAAAAACAAAAACATTGACATTTAAGAATATCTTTTTTGAATATAATTAACTTTATGGTTACATAGATGATAATAGACTTAAAATTTAGAGAAGATAAGAGGAATAATGGATATTTAAAACAATGATATGTTAATACCGTTATTTTTTTTTTAATAAAAATGCTGTAAGTAATAATTTGTACAATTCTTGTAGATCTTTAAAATTTTTATACTAGTATATATAATACTACTTTGTATTATCCTATACGATCCCTATTTTTTAATAGACCTCTATTTTTTAATCAGACTTAAAATTGAACGAACTTATTCTGAAATTATAAAAATTCTTAAGGCGCCATATTTATCAAACAAATGGTGACAAATATAGACGTTACCATTACATATAGAATTTTTTGTTTATTTTAACCTTTAACGCCCTGAATCACCTCACATCACGCTTTGTGTCAGCTCCAACACAAAAAAGACAAAGGTAAAACTGGATTTTAAATGTCAGGGTTTTAAATTGGTGGATCTTTGAATGACAGGATTTTGAACTTGCGGGATTTTGAAATGTGGCAATTTAGAAATTTCGGGATTTAGAATGTTGAAATTTCGTTACTGAATCGAAAATGAAATTATTTATATTTGTATACATATAATTAAATAATTTATACTATATATAACGTGAGAAATTTTTATTTTGATTTTAGTTCCGTTTTAATGTATGTGTATGTATATAAAACGTGGAGAATCAGGAAGTACTAAACTTTAAGATTATTTGCAATTTTTTGCATGACTAAATTTTTTGCTTTTTTAAAGCTTTTTTTATTATTTTTATTTTATATTTTTCTCTTCAGTATTAAATTTTATTTTTATTATCTATACAGGTTTTATTAGAAAAAAAAAAAAAAAAAAAACAGATATTAGAAATTTTGAATAGTATATACCTATACCTATATAAAATACTAAAAACTAATACAAATGTAGGGATTTTCAATTAATATAGTTATACTATGATGATCTTTAAGTTGTGATCTTAAAGAAAACATTTTTTCTTTTGATTATTAAATTTTGTGGTTGTTGCATTTTTTATTAGTTGTTTAATTTTTATGTATTTATGGTGTAGATTTTTTTTGTTTTTTTTTTTTCTTCATTCATTTTATAATTGTATATAAAAGCTTTATCAATATATTTAGTTCTGATTACTTAGGTTTATCATTTCAAACCGTTGATAACTACGAGTATATAAGTATTATATTTTTTATATTTAAATAATTTTAAAATAATAATTTTTATTTAAATTATCGAAAATTAAAATATGGTTAAAATTAGTTTAATAGTAATAGGTTTAACCTGTATATTGGCAGGATATACTTTAACTGAAACTGAAGGATTTCTTATTAGATCTTTATTACGTAGATCTGGAAATGTACAAACAAGTACAGGATCAAGTATGTAATTTTTATAAAAAATATAAAAAAAAAAATATATATATATAATAAAAAAAAAGAAAAATTGTGTAAAGTAAATAATTATGAATGTAAAGAGAATTTTAAAAATTGAGAAAAAAAAAAAAATAAAAATTCAATTCAATTTCTTTGATGAAAAGTGTTATATTGTATATTAAGTATTAGAGAAAAACTTCATTCTTATCCATTTTTTGAAATATTTATCGGAAGGATGAATCCTAAACAAAGAGTGTAATTATTCTTGATTTAAATCTAGATCTAAATTTAGATGAAAATCTAAAATTAAAGCTTAAAATAATTTAATTAATTAACAAAAAACAAAAACAACAAAAGTAAATGAATACATATATAATTATTGCATTTTATTACAAATTAATATGTTTATTAATTGAAAATATGTTTTGATTTAATGAAATTTAAAACAATAAAAAACAAAAAAGAAAAAATTCGACCAAGAAATGTCAATTTTGTTTTAAATGTGTAAAAGTATTTAAAAACAAAAAAAAAAAACACAATCTTTTAATAATTTGTTTCTTTAAACGTCTTATCCTTAAACATCTTATCCTTATGATGGACATAGAATTTTTGAATAATGGTTCTTGTATGAAAAGAGTTGAATGTATTTTCTTTAATCAAAAAAATTGAATATTATTTAAACAAATTTTATATTACGGTATTTTATTTCAAGGATAATTGAAAATAATGCATTGTCTAATATTCTTCTAAAAGTTAATCTAAAGGCTGATATTTAAGTTAAAAAGTTCTTAATGGTAAGGTGCATAAGTTTGCCGATATTTAAAGTGAAAGGTCTCGGAATTTAAACCCCGGTCAGGTCAAATTATTAAATAAAATATAATAATTTAAAGTAAACAAAAATAACTTAATTAAATTTTAATAATTGTCGGCTATCGATATAGTCTAAATTATAACATAACAAGACCCTAAATTTTGTCCCGTTATTTATTTTTATTTATTTGAACGTGATATAACTCTCAAAATGATTTTAAATGACTAAATGACTAAAAAAAATTTTTTTTAGTCGAAATAACTTACTAGGTATATAATCGAAATAATTTACTTGGTATATGAAAGGCTAGGTATGTAGGTAATAGGCGACATAAGCTATAAGTATGAAGGTATATGTAAGAAAAAAATTTAAATGAGAAGAAAATCAGAACAGTTTAACTAGAGTACTTATCCTTTTTATTTTGTTATTTCTGTAATAATAATCATAATGTTATCAGATATAAGGAAAAGTATTTTATATTGCGCCTTTAGGGACAGTATCAATAAAATTTTCATTGAGCGCTTTAAGCTCGATTTTCTAAATTCAAAAAAAAAGTCATACTGAAGATGGTGTTAACCAACGGGTTAAAACTTATAAGATCCTTTCTGGCAGGACAGTACGTTTCCGCCCGAAGTCATCGTGAGACTAACTGGAGGAAGAGTATATTGGGTTGTCTCAATTTTGAATTTATTAAGTCATTGATTAGTTTTTAAGACGTACAGTTTTTAAATTTTAATGCATAGGCTAGTAGTTAAGAGAATTATAAAAATTAAGTTAGTCTATAAAAGGGAATAAAAGAAAACACACAAGAAACAACATGTTTTAATTTAATCAAACAAAAAAGCAATAAGCGGTAACTAGTCAACCACATACATATATTTTGAAATTTGTCAAAAGTATCTTTGAAAAGTCCGTTATAAGAATCTTTTATGTAAAAAAATGGGAAAGATAATGATAGCTGGAAATTGATATATCAAATATTATACAGACTCAATATTATCTTCTGGTCTATACAGTTTCTCCCTAAAAACTTTTAATTAAACTTTAAATTTTTAGATGTTTGTTGTTGCTTGACCATTTCCCATTATCAACAATTTTCATATTATAATAAAATTTAATAAATTGAAATTAATATTTATGTTTTTTTATTTGAGAATTACTAAAACCTATTTAAAATAAGTTCTTAAAAACTAAATATATATTGATATATGCAAAAATAGAAAAAACCGTTACAAGTTTTAAATTTAGTGACGTTTAGTTTTTAATTATTTTTGTTTTTTGTTTTTTTTGGATTATATAGAATTAAAAAGTTTTAACCTTCATTTTAAAAGTTAACAGTTTCCGAATAATCATATGAATTCAATCAAATTTTTGAAGGTTGAAATATTTTTTTAGTACTTTCAAATTAAATAATAATATTATTTGTAATAAAATCATTTTTATTATTGTGATTTAGTGAATCTTCAAAATAAAAATTTCGTTATCCGATATTAAATAATTACTGTATAATAATATATTATTTATTGTATCGATAATTGTATCGATAAATTATAATTATCGAAAAATTATTTTTATTTTAGTAGGTAGATTTTATTATAACTAAGATCTATTTTAACAAATAAAATTTAATAATCTATTAAACTGGTTAATAAAAATAATTAAATAAACTTGATTTTTTTTTTTTTTAAATAGAAAAAAAAAAAAGAAAACGGAAGAAAACATTAAACCAGAAAAATCTAGAAAATTAAGACAAAAAGTCTAAAAATCAATCCAATTATATAAATTAATATATTTATGTATGTTGTTAGGTTCTGTTTCATTTTTGTATTTTTTTTTTTTTTAATCATGATAAATATAAATCAAACATAGGAATCATCAATAACTATTATTGAAAATTTTTCTAGTTGTAATTATCTATTAACAATGTTTTTCCCAATATATAAAAAAATATTTAGTGCTTTTAGATAACTAATAGTTTTCGGTGGGGTGTTATAAAGTCTCTTGTAATAAAGAATTTAAGGTATTATATAACATTTTAATGAGAAATTAGATCTTATTCCCAAACATGTTTTAAAATTTTTCGAAAAAAACATTTTGTTATTAAATTCTAAATTATAATATGTAAATATAATGGAGGCTATAATATGTCTAAAAAATAATTATGTAGGGCAAATTTTAGAGTTGGTTGGTTAAGATCTGGGCTATACACATTTTTTTTTATAATTCAACTCTAACTAATTCCTCCTAATTCAAAATATCGCATATAAATATTAAATATATATTATATATATATATAGATATTCTGGATAAAAGGAATGCTCTGATTTTGTTACCAACTCTAAAATTTGTCCTAATGCAAAATCTCGTATATGCGAATACTTAATAAGTACTTTGGATAAAGGGAATATCCTGATTTTGTTACCAACTGTAACTTTTCTTCTAATGCAGAATTTCGTATATGCGAATATATAAATACTCTGGATAAATTGTATACCCTCATTTTGTTACCAACTGTAAAATTTCTTGTAATGAAAAATCTTGCATATGCAAATATATAAATACTCTGGATGAAGGGAATACCCCAATTTTGTTACCAACTGTAAAATCTGTTTTAATCCAGAATCTCGAATATGCGAATATATAAATACTCTGGATAAAAGGAATACCATGATTTTGCTGGCAACTGTAAATCTCTCCTAATGCAGAATCTCCCTTATGCGAATATATAAATACATTGGATAAAGGGAATGCTCTGATTTTGTTAACAACTCTAAAATCCGTCCTAATGCAAAATCTCAAATACATATGCATATATATATTATATAAAATGCTGTAATCATTAACCATATTGTGCAAATCTTTTAATTGAGAAATAAAACCTTATGCAAAAACCATCTAAACCGCATCTGAATATGAAATAAAGTTTTAAAGCGTTTATTACAGGCGGCTTTTTAGCACTCCACCATATTTTTCGCTTAAAGTTTCGCTGTCAATTTCTAATATTATTTTAATTCTCTCTGTTTTAAGTATTTAGTTTTATTTAATATGTATAGAAAAAAAACTACAGAAAAACGCTAAAAATATAATAAGTGAAACCCCTTCCAATATATTGTTAATTGTTATTATCAAATTCCGAAAATAGTTAAATTTAAAAAAAAAAGTAGTTTTAGATTTATTTTGGTTTTTTTTGAAAATATTTTTAGTTAAAAGGTTGTTTTTTTTGGGTACGACAGTTTTAAAAATTTTACTTTAAACTTCTAAAAAGTAAATTAAAAACAAATTAGTTATTTGATTTTTTTTTTTTTTTTGTTAGTAGATATTTTGCCTAACTTTATTATTTACGATATAGTTACGTTACGGAATTAATTTGATGGGTATAATTGTTTAGTTTTTTTTGTTATTTTTTTAATTTTTGTTAATTTTTATTTTTGATTAATCTGAAGGTTTACGAGTTTTAAAAAGGTATATTTAACGAAAAAATTCAAAAAAAAAAAACAAAAATCAAATTATTATTAAACATGTTTTTCTATCAGATTGTAAGAATATATCAACAGTTTCATTATTTAGAAACAAAATAAATCTTTGATATGGTATGGTATGGTAGATTTAATTTTTTTTAATTGATGATTGTGTTGTGGATGATAACAATAAGTTAAAGCAGGTTAAATTAAAAATATGAGAACTTTTTTTGAGATAAGCCATCAATATAAATCGCATTTTTTTTTTCTTCAACGTGTTGTTTTGTTAGTTTTTTTTTTGTTTTTTTATACATAGGAGCACATAAATTAGTGATTCATAGAAATGGTAATTTTCATAGAGACAACTTTAAACTTGAATTTAATTAAAATTAATTTTAAGTTTAGATTTTAATTAATTAATCATTAATTATCATTTAATTTAAAATTTATTCGTTTCAATATTAAATTTTAAATTGCGATTAGTAAACTTAAAAGTTTTACCGTTTAATGTTGGCAGCAGGGTTGTCACAAAAAAAAAAAAAAAATTGTAGTATAATTTTGAAAAATAAATATCATAAAGTCATAAAGTAGCAAAACTTTTTCATAACACATTTCTACACTTTGGTGATGGGCGGTTGATTTTTTTGCAGAAAAAAAAAAAAAAACATTTACTAGGAAACTTATTGCAAAACGGATTGAGCTCATGCAGTTTTACCGTTTAATGTTGGCAGCAGGGTTGTCACAAAAAAAAAAAAAAATTGTAGTATAATTTTGAAAAATAAATATCATAAAGTCATAAAGAAGCAAAACTTTTTCATAACACATTTCTACACTTTGCTGATGGGCGGTTGATTTTTTTGCAGAAAAAAAAAAAAAAACATTTACTAGGAAACTTATTGCAAAACGGATTGAGCTCATGCAATCCATTGAAATTGATTTTTCTAGTGTTTAAGTAATTTTTTATTTTAATTTTTTTTTTTGAATTCTAAGATAATTTTCAACATATATTTCAAAAAAAAAAAAAAATTAAAAAATTTGAAAAATTTGATTATTAAGTTCACTATGTCCATCTATTCTCCGTCCGTTCGTCTGTCTGTTTACAAAACTTCTAAATCGTTTAAGATATTATAATAGAATTGTAACCATGGATAGATCTTTTAAAAATTGTATGTTGTAGAATAATTTTATTTACAGAAATATTTTATTGTACAAAGCTACAGTCCCTTGAAGTTTATAAAAGCTCTATTTACAAATGTGCAAATGTCAGATTCTGTTTAATAATTTTTCAATCTAAAAATGTCAAACGACAGGACATTATTTTAGCTTTAAAGATTATTATTAAAATTATATAATTTTATTTAATTTGTTTACCGTTATTTGAAAACAATATTTTGTCAAATTTCACTTCCTTCATAACTCCGATACACTTTTAGTTAGTATAGTGAAATTTTGAAAAAACAAAAATCTTTCAGAACTACCTTAACTTACCTTAGAAATTTTTTTTTGTATTTTCCCGACCTTCTCTTAGCAATTAGGCGTCAAAAATTAAAATTTTTTGCTTTTTTAAACACCTATAACTTAGGCACCTGTATAAATGTTTTCAAAATGAGCTTCAATATTATAATTCTACATTTGTTATTGGGCTATCTTAATTATATAGAACAAACCACGTGTCTCTTCGACACGACACCATGTGTCTCTTTGAAGAAAATGTCTCTTTGTTTTCTAAAATTTTTTTTTTGCTCACGAACGTTATTCATTATACAGTCCTTTATTTGGTTCAGTAAAATATGATAAAGAAGAAGTTATTGTAGTTATAAGATAATAATTACTATCTGCTACCAGTAAATAATTCGAAAAATCACCATTTTTAAATCTTCATTTGTAAAATCTTGAAGTAATTAAAATTTTGAAATTATGTCTTTAACTGAATCACATCGCTTTAATTTCGATAATTTTGTATTTAAAATCAAACATATTCTGTCTTTTTAAGAGAAAAAATTCTTTTATTTTTGGATATGTTTCCAATTTTCTACTTTAATAAAAATTTTTGTTCGAAATACGAATTAACATTTAGTTGATGTTTATAGATTTAGTAGTGCATATTATCTGCGTAAACTGCACAATCATAAAAAAAACATTTACAATTTCACGTTTTTTTCTCGTTTAGATTGAAGTGGTGTAAAGTGGAACATTTTTGTTTTTGTTTAAAAATAAATTTAATATTAAAAATTATAAATTTATTTTACACTTAATTATAAGACTTGGATAGACATCAATATTATTTTTAAATACTATTTCAATTTTTTAATTCATTTTAGGTAATAACACAGCCAATAAACAATTTAACATTATTTTTAATAATAGTCTTGTTATTAATAAGTTAACAAGTTTCGGTAATGCTTTACGAAATTTAGTTGGAAATTTTAATAATTCGAATAATATAGCTGGTTCAAAATTTAATCGAAAATTTGGCCAAAGAACAGAAACAACAACCACAACAAGAACAACAACAACTGAAATAATACCAGATTTAGAGACAAAAAATGATAAAAATACGATTATGAATTTAAATACAAGATTATTTGATGATAATACTGAGAATGATGATGATGATACAAATATAACTCCATCAAATAAAAATGATTTTACTACTGAAAGAAATACGATTATAATTTCTACAACCAAATTAAACCAGCCTTCCATCACAGATGACAGTCCTGAAGGAAGTTCTTCAATGTTAAATCCAATTGAAGTTAATTCCAATGATAAAAATTCAATTTTAACACCAAATAATATCATTGAAAATATTGGAAATTCTTTAAGTGTAAATAATCCATCAGATATTGATGAACAAACAGTTAAAGCAATGCTAGTAAATAGCAATAATGACAATACTATTTTAACTGTAAATTCTCTTATAACTACTGATGACATGATCATTAATGGTAGCTTCAAAGATGATAAATCAATACCAACTGCAGCTGTTAACATTGACAATGAAAGCATGAATCTTAAACCATTAAATATACCAAATATGGTTGATAACATTTCAAAACCAAATGTTGGTTATAACTATAATAAAGAAAATACTGGAAATAATTTAAAACAAAATGGTTACTCGTATAATAGAAATGGTAATAAAAATTTCGATACTAAAAGAAGTGTTCGAAAATCTGCCCATCCAAATGTTGATTTTGTTTTTCGACCTACACAATAATTACTTAGATAATTTTTTTAATTACTTTTTTATTGTTTTTTTCTTATTTATAAAAAATAAACAACTTTTTATTTATGTTTACTATTATTTTTTTCTTTTTCTTTATTCCTTTTTTTTTTTTAAATGCCCTTTTGTTTTAATTTACTTTTTTTTGTTTTTTTTTTAACTTTAGGAAAAAATTTTTCGTTGCAAGAAAAATAAAATTTCATTGGAAAAAATTTCAATAAAAATGAAATGCCAATAAAAAGTTTGAAAATTATAAAATGAAAAGATAACAAAAAATAAGGATTCGTAAGGATATTAATAATAATAATTATTGTTAAATGAAATTGTTATTAATTTTGTGGATTTTGTTTAGCTTATTTTATATTTCTATAAAAAGTCGGAAAATAGTTAAAAAATTAAAAAAAGGAAGAAAAAAAACTAAAGGACACCAAAATATAAAAAAATTTTATTTTAGCTATATTATTCTTTTAAATTAACTTTTGTTAAAGGTTTGTTTGCAAAAAGAGGAACAAGAAAAAGTAAATGAATAATTTTGAAAAGATGATCTAGAAATTAAAGTATTTAAATTAAAATTTAAATTAAATGGAGATACATTCTAATGTGAGGAAATTTTCGTGTTTCATAATTGAGTTTGAATACAATAATTATTATTTTTATAAAATAATTAAAAAAAAAAAACATTATTTGATTAATATTAACTTAATATTACATTCTTATATATATTTTATTTCTTCTGTTTATGTATACCATTTTTTTTTATCTCTTTAGGTTATTCTTTCATAATAATTTTAGTGTTTAAAGTTATTTTTTCTTCAAGAAATTTAATATTAACTTTACACTGATTTTGAACGCCAAAAAATATGCAATAAATATATTATATTGAAAAAAAAAAAAAAAATTCATTTATGAATAAACTTAATAAAAGAGAGTTCGCGGCATGTGACTTATTAACCGAACGAATGTGCAGGTAACAAGTATTTTTAATTCTTAGGAAAATAATAGTAAAAGTACTTTTTTACCTCCCTCCCTTATTACATTTAAATTTTTCTTTTCGAATAATTTAGCCTGGAAAACGTATAACAATGGGTGAAATGCATAAAACTGAGCTTGAAATCAAAAATTACTTTTTCAAACAAAATCACGAATTTAAGTCTAGTTTTTGTTTGAAAAAATTAGATTTGATTCAACTCAATTTTATGCATTCGACCCAATATATGTAAAAGAAACATTGGCAAAAAGAAAAATAGTTTTTATTTTTAATTATTAAAGAACTGTTCAAAACTAGAGAATATTTTCAAAAAAAAAAAAAAGGATTAAAAGAAAAACAATTATTGAACAACATAGGAAAAATAAATAAAAGTGATAAATTTATTATATTTTCTATTATTTAGTTTTAATAAATGTGCAATTTATGTTAAATTTTTTGCTTCGAAAATTTATGCGTGTCAAAAGTGCAAAATTTTATCCGAAGCTAAGAATCCAGCATTAGATAACGTCATCAATCATCAAAACAAAAACAAAACTTCCAAGATTGTAAAATATAAGTTTAAAAGTGACCTTATTTAAAATTTGTATTTAAATTAGATTTTTTTTTTTTTGTCATTTTTACAATATTTTTATAATTAAATTGTTAAAAATTAATTTTTTTTTTTTCAGAGTATTGTTATATTGTAAAAAAGTAAAAATTACTGGGAGAAAAACTAATTAAAAAAAAAATAAATAAAATTTTAGATATTTTATAATATATCCGTATAGTTTCTTCGTCCAAAATTTAGGTGAACTTTTTGACATAGATCTATAAAGCATTCAAAACTTTTTTAGTTAGAGTAGTATTATCGTGGCATACATTTAAGAAAATTTAACACCAACTCTGGCCGAATAGATTCTCTTACGATTTGAAGGTAATTCTTTGCTTCGGAAAATTTTTGCCACATTTTTATTTTTTTTTTTTTTAGAAGATAATTCTCTCTATTATCTTCTATTATTCACCATTCATTATTCACGACACTTCAAGAATTTTATTATTATTTTTACTTGTCCTACTTTAGGTGATTACTGACTCGTTATTTCAGCCTGTCAGTAATATTTTTATTGAAAACGAAAAAAAAAAAATCAGAAGATTATTTATTCTTATAATTTATTTTATTATAAAATTAAAAGATATAATCTTGGATAGATAATCTTAATTCTTAAGTATAATCTTAAGAATTAAATAACAACAAAAAAAACAAAAAAAATGACAAATTAGAGCTAAAAGTTTTGTTATTTTCGTTTTAAATTAATATTAGTTTTAATAAAAATTATATTTGAATTATATTTTTTTTTTTTTTTTCAATTATTTTAGGTAATGATACAACCAAACAACAAAACATAACTATTAATTTATCACAATTTAATGGTAATGGTGGTAATGGTAATAATACATTAACACAATTTCGTAATTCTTTAAAAAATTTACTTGGAAGTTTTGGTAGTACAAATAATAATATTATCATCACTTCAAATTTCAATAAAAAATTTAGTCAATCGACAGAAGCAATAACAGCCGAATCAACAACAACTTCAATTTCCCGTATATAAAACCAAAAAGTTTAAAAAATGTGATTTAATGATTAAATTTTCTTTTTATTTGGTATCTATTTTATAACTACAATAAAATATTTATTTTTAATAACTTTTTTTTTTTTTTTTTGTTTTATTTGTAACATCTTAAGATAAACTACGAGAAAAAAAAAAAAAACAATTTACAATTTTTATTAGAATCATTTTATGACATAAAAAAGGCCAATAATTATCATATTATTTCGATAAAAATGGAAGACCGAATATAAATTCTAAACACATTATATAATAATAATAATAATAATAATATAAAAAAAACTTGAACATTAAAGTAAAGGAAAAGTTTTGTTTATTTTCTCTTCCTGTATGTGATATTAATTTTATTGTCCAAAAGTTACAATAATTATTTTAATATAAAATAAATTTTTAATATACGACAGCGGTTCACATCATACATATATTACTCGTATTTATACCTTTTATTAATATGTAGTAAACATAAGAATCTATGTACATATTTTAGGATTCGCCTTATGTACTTCAAATAAAAGATAATTGTATAAAAATATAAAACAATAAAAATCTAAAACAAAAATTTTTTTGTTTTAATATTTATAACAATTTTTTGACATGTAATATAAGTTTTTATCTTTAATTTGAGAATAAAAAAAATAAATAAAATGAACAGAAGTTAAACTAAATAACAAGATACAGAACGAGGGAACCTAATATTTTTTTTTTTTTTTTTTTGTGGAAGAAAAATCTTATTTACATACTTATATTAAAATTTAAAAAAAGTCTATATTATATTTAAAAAGAGTCAGAACTTTGAATAAAGACTGAAAATTGAATTTAGGCAAAAAAAAGGGACGTATCAACTTTGAGATATTTTTGAGAACATAAGTATAATATGTTGGTTCCATAAAATTTAATATTTTTTTTAGAAAATTTAAGATAATATCTAATTTAATTAAATACTGAGACGTCTAATAAACGATGCCAATGTCAGCTCAACACTTTCTTCACTTGGCCTACGTCGACTAACAGGAACATTTACCCTGTTTTATAGATACCTTATAGGAGGGGTTTCTTCTTCTTCTCGAGATTAAAAGTTTGATGCGTTCCGAAGAGAAACAAGGAAAGCTTTTGATAATCACTTCTATGTACATAGTTCAAACATAATTCAGGCATAATTCAATGGCATAAATGGAAATTTGTTTGTGGTACGGATATCGCGAATATGGAACCAACTCCAATCTAATGATTTAAGGTGAATATTAAAAACTTTGTTTACAATATGTCTGCCAATTTAAAATCAATTTTTATTCCCTAACCCATCTTCCTTTGACGAGGCAGTACATGAATACTAAAGATCGTATAACCTATTGTTTGATCAAAAAAAGAAGGTTGCGTTTAGTTGATTAAAGTCTCACATACTCATAGAGGATCTGTGCTTATTTCACTCCTCTGTAGTTTCTTTCGATGATTCCCACCTACTGCCGCAAAAAAAAGAAATAAAATTTTAATGTCAATTTCGAAGTTAAATTACAGCTTTTAGACTCGAACACTAATTTTACAGAAAATTTTACCATAAAACTTGTTTCTCTTTAATATTAAAGGTGTATTCCCTTTTTAGACTCTACAGTCAAGAAATCAATGGCTTAATGAAACTAATGATTCCACAAACTTAAACTTAGTAATATATGAAGAATAAATTACTTATCGGATGGCCTACTTACAGGAGTAGAAAGAAAAAAAAAAAAATTTTAGTCTAATTAAGACAAAGTAATCGAAGACAATGAAATCCCTCGTGATTGGGGGCCCAACATTCTCATTGTCTTTCGTTGATATTAACAGGAATGACTTACTGAGCATAAAGCTAAGGTTTTAAGAGTTTTATAAGTAGTATTTATAAGCTGCATAAAATGGACATTAATGTGTGAAGCACTTTTTTGTTGTTTGTTAAAATTGGTAGACTTAAAAGTTTGTTTTTTTTTTATTCTTTAGCTCGATAGAAAAAAAAGTTTTTCTACATTTCAGAATGTTCGTCAGAATGTGATGTACTACAAAGCTATTTTCAAGTATTAATTAGATTTAACTTCTTTTTTTCTTCTTATACGAATTAATGTATTTGATAAGACTAATGCAATTGATCAAATTTATATGAGGATTTCTTACAATTACAATTTAATTCAAAAGACTTTTCCATATGTATATATGTATAAGTATGTACGACAAATTATCCAAAAAAAGGAAAAAAAAAAGAAATAAATAATATGATCTTGATCTTAAGTTGACCAAAAATAAAAATTATGTACTTTTTTTTTTAATTTTTTTTTCTTATTCTTTTCCATTGAATGTAATTTTTATTGTTTTATATCAAAATTGGAAAGAGATAGAAAATAATATAAACAAGTCTTATGTACAGCATCTGTAGATATATTTTGGTATTTTGTTGTATTTTTATTTGTAAAGTAATTGTTTGTATAAAATAAATTGTATTTTATATTGAAAAATTTTTATACAAACAAAAGTCTATGGTATGAAAAACTCAAAAAAAAACAAAAAAAAGAAAATTTTGTTAGTGGGATTGATGCCATTAATATTGTTTGATGTTAAAGCTGTTTGTTTTATGATCTATTGTGCGTGATGTAGTCATTAAATTCTGTTCTTTTTTTTTTGTCTTTTACGTCATTTTTTTTTTGTTTTGATGTAAAAAAATTTATATTAGGATATTTTATACAATCATCATTGCAAATTATTAGTCGAAGTGTTAGATTTTTATTATTCATAAAGTCTTAGAAACAAAAAAAAGGATTTTTATTAAAAATTAAAGAAGTTTTGTTAAAAGGCAATGAGAATATCCTGCTATAGAATTACAAAAAAAAAAAAAATAAATGAAAAGAAAAATAAAATGAAACAGAAATTAGTCGTAAATATTGAAACTAAATTTAAGTAAAATGGGAAAAAATAGTTTATCCTTTTTTATATCAGGCTAAGATAGAAAAAAGATTTTTTGGAAAAGTATCCTAAAAACAAAGATGCAATGAATTTCATAAATTTCAAATTTAACAGATTTATGTAGAGTAGTATTTTTATTTCGTTAATGATTTTAAAAATGTAAATAAATACTAAGAAATTTTATGATCTTTCTTTACACAATTTAAAAACGCCAAAATATTCACTGGTTAATAAGTAGTTTAAGGAAGAAAATTTGAAAAGAATATAAAATAATTTTTAAAACTCGGTTCGTTTTTTAATTTCTTTTTATTTAAATGCTTATAACTTTTAAAATAAAGGTAGCAGAAAGATCAAAAGACTTGTTTTTAGAAGCTAAAGTGCAGATTTACTTAACGGTTTTTCAAACTTATAAATTTGTTGTGTATTTGTTTGTGATATAAGAAAAAAAAAAATAAGAATTAAAAAAAAAAAACGTTAGACTCCATAATCTCTCGAAATGAGGCAAAAAGTTTTCTGTGTATGGAAAATCTAAAGAAAAATATTTTGTAAAATCAAAATTACTATGACAAAATTTTCCTTAAATTAATTTACGGTAATCTACTTTCCTTTTTTTTTTTATTATATCGTCCAAATAAAAATATCTCCCGATATTTTTAGGACTCTTTTGCCTTTAGCATGTGGACCAACTCAGTACAAGTATTCAATTATAGGTAATTATATTTAATATTTTGTTTACATTATTTTATTATATTTTATATATTATTTTTGACCTGACCGGGGTTTGAACCCGAGGCTTTTCGCCTGTAAAACTTCAATTAACAAGTTAAATTTCTGACAAGTTAAATTCTGACAAGTTAAATTTAAATTTTGAACTTTTAAATAAGTTCAAATTCAATTTCAGCAAATTATTTTTAGTTGAAAAAAGCAGTAGCTAAATGTGAAATGTAAAAAATTTTAGAACCTAACGAAAATTTTCGTTAAATGTTAAAAAACGTATAGACTTAAGTAAAATTTTGATCAAATTTTGATACATATATTCAGGCATTTTATATACATATATTCATATATTCAGACATTTTTGATACATATATTCAGGCATTCAGGCACATATATTCAGGCATAAACCTGATTTTGAATCCAACTCTAAAATCTATACTAAAGTATGTCCATGCATACAGATTTCTGTAGAAATTCATTAAGAAATAAAGTCGCCAATCAAAAATGAAATAAAGTCGCAAGAAGGAAGTTGTCGTAAAATTTTGCTACCTAAAATTGTTTTGTGCAACGTTATATCATTTTTAATTTCCAACTTTATTTCATAATGAAATAATGTTGGGAATTTTACGACATTATTTCATTTTTGGTTGCGACATTATTTCGTGCGACACTAATTTCGTAGAGCCATTCTACATAGTTCTTTTTTTCATTAGATCATTATTTTTTAAATGAATTATTATGGTAGCCCTATATATATATCATATTATATACTTAAATCACTCTTTTTAGCATGTTTCCAAACAATTTTTAAAAAGATATGCGTATTAGTTTCACTCTGTCCGTCCATCTGTTCGTCTGCTTGCAAAATTTCTACACCGTTAAAAATAGATTAAAAAATTTTAACCGTGGGTAGGCCTCATAAAAAAATTAATTTTTTGGAACAACTTTTTCATATAGCCCCATCCATCAGGGAACTACAGCCCCTCAAACTTTGAAAAAACCCTATTTTTAAACGCGTATATTTTATGTTCAGCTTAACATTTTTTCAATCTGAAAACGCCATTCGACAGGAATTTTTTTTAGCTTTGTTAATCAATATGAACATTATATATATTTTTTAAATTTAGTATTTAAATTTACCGTTATGTGAAAACCAAATTCTGCATGATTTTTCTACCTTCATAACTCCGGCAGGCTTTTAGATAGGGGCTTGACATTTTGAGGCAAGAAAGAACTTTTAGAATTAGTATAAATTTCCTCAGAAGATTTTTTTTTGATCACCCTCTGTTTATTAACTAATAGAGCTCAAAAATAGAAAATTTGCTAGTTTTAAACATCTGTAACTTAGACACCTGTACACATTTTTCTTCGACGAGACAAAAAACTTAAAATTCGATTAATATATTTTTACGTGTGTTAATGGTTTCTTTTAATTGTATAAAGTTCCAGTGTTACAGTCCCCCAAAAATTGCAAAAAAGCCCTATTTTTAGATGTATCAGGCTCAGGTAGACTCAGGCGTAGTAGTTTTACAATCTAAAAACACTGAAAGACCGTAAATTTTTGTTATCTCTATAAAACAATATCAAAATTATGCAATATTAAGTATTTAACTATTTAAATTTACCGTTATGTGAAAACCCAGTTTTGCATGATATTTCTCCGGCACGATTTGAGATAGGAACTTCAAATTTTGAGACAAGAAAGAACTTTTAAAATTTTTTTTTACCGCTTTCTGTTTAAGACCTATTAAGCCTCAAAAATTGAAAATATGATATTTTTAGACACCTGTAACTTTTAGAATTAGTATGAGTTTTCACAAGATACTTCGGCAAGATACGAAAATTAAAGCTCCAGTAATATATTTTTAAGTTTATTAACAGTTTTCCTAGTTATATAGAGTTTCGGATTTACAACCCCTCAAAATTACAAAAAAGTCCTATTTTCACATTTTTTTTTACATGAAATTTTCAAATTTTGGTGCAAGTCACAATTCTAAACAGTTTGTATTATCTTTTGCGAAATGTGCGCTTTTAAAAACCGTTGGAATACATTCTACCTTGTTTATTTATTTTTTTTAATAAAAAAAAAATCCATATATTAATAATATACTTTTATTGTTTTTTGAATTGCGTTAAATTATAAACAACTAATAGAACATATAAAGTATCCATATTGTGGGAGTACAGAAATAGAATTTGTTTATAAGTATTATTTTAATCTGTTGTATCAAAGTTTTGTAATTTTAGTATTTTGGTCTAAGATAATTGTATACAATTATTATCTATATTATATTATATATAACATTAAATATATATTTTGTATAAGAGAAAGATGATGGTAGAAATCATTGAAAATAAAAAAGAAAATAAGAAAAAAAAAAAAAAAAGAATTTTTCATATCCTCCAACAACATTATGGTTACCCTTGAAGCTGAACGTGACACAATAAAATAAAAATAAACGAAATAGTTAAATGTTTTATTTTATTTTTGTCCTTGTAGTACTTCTGTCCTTTTTTTTTATGTTTTGTTATTTTTCTTTTTTTATCCAGATTTTTTTTTTTTTTCAGGATTTTGTTTTTATATTTTTATATTGCCATAATTTTTTTTTTTTTTGTTGTTGGTTTCTTTACATCAGACGGATTGCAATTAAAAATACTTTTGGATTTAATTAAATTTCATTACATTTTAATTAAAACATTTTTAATAGTTCTTTACTTTTTATTTTTTTTTGTTTTTTAATTATATATCAGATATAAATATGTAATATAATAATTGCATTGCGATATAAGTATAATAAAATATATATCATTATACATATATGTATATTATTTAAAATATTAGGTATATATATATTCGTAATTAATAATTATACATTAATATATACATATAAAACCAGATGTAATTAATTGGTAATGGTAATGGTAAAATTTTTATTTTTAACATTAAAAAAATGATTTAAAATATAAGTGACGAATATTTTTGTAATGTTTTATGATTGGTAAACAAAAAAAAAAAAAACAGTTTTAAAATGCATTCCATAAAAAATAAACTCTAATTAAATACAATTCTAGCCCTATACTTTTTTAGCAACTGGATAATTTATAACTTAGTTTTAATAGGTCAATAAAATTTTATAATTTTTTTAATTTTTTTCATCCTAAGGATTTTTTTTTATAAAACATTTCCCACAATAAATGTATAATTAATTACTTGCTGCATTTAGGGATCTGTCATACAGTTAAAAAAAAACTATATAATATGCATAATATATACAAAAAACAATGGGTCGAAATCATAAAAATGAGCTTGAACTCAAATCTCACTTTTTTAAAAGAATATGAGTTATGAGTTATATGAGTTCAAGCGTAGGTTTGAGTATAAAATAAAGTATAAACATCAAGAAAATGTAAGTTTAAAACCGACACACATCGTAAGAATAATAACATCCTTAAGATATTTACAGCCATAGCTGAAAAGGGAAAAATGAAAAAGGAAAGTAAAGTAGGTGAATAAACTAAAAAAAAAAAAAAAACAAGAAGTTCAGTTTTATGTATTTGACTAAAAGTCACGCCATGTTTGTAGGTTTCTTAGACAATTTTAAAATTCCAAGTGTATTTTATTAAAATTCTTTATACTTTTATTTTTTTGTTTTCTTTTTTAATTCTGATAATTTTATTAACAATTATTTTAGATTAACAATTTATAATTAACAAATTTTAAGTTTTATCTTTGTTCTCAGACTACTCGACAAGAACTGTCTTATTTTATTTTATTGAAACTACAACTATCTACTTTCTCATGAGCAGACGGTTAGAACAAGATAGATTGTTTTGAAGGAGAAAAGGATATTGATTTAATAATTGGTACATACCGATAATAGTTGTTACTGTATAATTGACACTTTATTATTGAAATATATTAAAGTTCAACTCAGCTGATATTGTAAAGTGCGATATTATCTATTTATGTTACTACATACATATTTATTTATTTATATTTATTTATTTATTTATTACTTAATTCAAGTATTTACATATTACATTTAGATAATTATAATTAATCTAAAATTAATATTAAAATTATATAAAGCAAAATTTATTTTATTAAAAAAAAAATAAAATGTATATTTACTTATATTTAATATTTTACAAAATTTTTAAAACAAAAATAGTGAAGAACAATTAAGGAATTATTTTGAATAGTGATTTTTTTATCACATCTTTACTCATGTTTATAGTTTTATTATAGTTTTGGATTGATTTACATTTTTCAACATTATATTAATCGGCTCGTATTTGCCGTAATCAGTCCTATGATATCTAATCGAAAATGTGTTTTCGGACCTGAAACGTGTTCGTATATTGATTGATTTAATTAATATGTTGTTAATGTAGTATGAATCTATATAGTTATAAAATACCTGAGTAATAAAAACAATACCCATGACTGTTAGTGTGCATTCTAAAGTATTAATGTCAAGTAATTTGAGACGATTGATATATGGAGGCAATATAAGGGGATCAGGACAATTTAGGTTTCTTAAGGCGAACCTTAGAAAATTTCTTTGTATTGCTTCAATTCTAACAATATGTTGATGATTGTGTGGAGACCAGACCTGATTTGCATACTCCAGAATAGGACGAACTAAAATTGTGTAAAGAGATTTTATAATATATGGGTCATTAAATTCTCTAGACCATCTTTTTACATAACATAATATAAGTAATAAGAATAGCACGGAAAAAACTAATCTTAATACTTTACCGAAAATAATATCAATGCTACATATAAATGAGTTTTCACATCCCTGTGTTGAGAAAATACTACTTAAAAATAATTTAAATTTAGATGTATGACAATAATTTTTAATAAAAAACTTTTTATCAAAAATTTAGCCCGGTCGCCAGATAATTATTTATTTTATGTTTATCACCATATCACTGTAAAATTGGCGAATCGAAAATAAATACAAAAAAAAAAATATTTAAATTTTTGCTTTGTACTTATGTATATAGTACGTGTATAAGTACGTATGTATATAGTACGAGTATTATTTTTATTAAATAAACTAATATGTATCTGATGCTGATCCAACATTTTTTTATTAAATATTAAATATCTCTAATAATATTGTTAGTTTCTTTAAATATTGCAAATCGTTTACTTGTTCAAAAAATTATTTGATGAGAATAATAAGGATATTCCATTTTAATTTCTTCAGGATTAAACTGACCATACTTACTATTAACTATATAGGAAAGTGTCGTAATTCATAAAATACATTATAGATTTAAATTGGTGAACATAAAGTACATATGTAAAGTATTATTTTTATCCCTCGATGTCAACGACCTAAAAAAACGCCAATATAATACTGTGCATATGCTAATGTAATCCAATTTATATGTAATTATTTTTGAAGTAATGAACAATTTTTGTTTATTTTTTTAATGTTATCATCCAAATGTTATGTGAAGTTTGGATGTTATGTTCAATTTCTTTTAGGTTTGAACGTTTCATCAATAAAATGATCAATCAAAGAATTTAAGAATATTTTAGTAATTAGTTGAGCAATTCGTAGTTGTTTTTCAAACTCATTGTCGTTAAAACTCACTTTTTTTTTATGAAGTCGATTTTAAAAACTTGACAGTTAACAAAATTGCCAAGTCACTACAAATTCTAGATTTAGGGTTACTATAACAAGCCTATATTTCTTTTGACTGTATTTCATTTGCCTGTATTTTCATTTGGCTTTATTTTCATTTGCCTGTATTTTGCAGAATTATTTTCACTTTCATTAATATTAGCTAAGGTCAAATTAATTTAATTGATAATTCAATGCACTACTCCCATATCTAATAAACATTGCCTATATGATTAATCTTTTCATAATTTTATTGGCAACATTTATAAGCCATCATCAGTTCCGAATATTAATTATTACACCCCTGATATGTTGAAAATTAAAATATTGAAAGCCAAAATCTTGAAAGACAAAATCTTGAAAACCAAAATCTTTTTGGGATAAAATTTTGAAAAAAAAATCTAGAAAAAAAAAACAATCTTTTTGGGACAAAATCTTGAAAACCAAAATCATGACAAAAACAAATGAATTGAATTTTTTGTTACATTCTTTTTTACTTTTCGTTTACTTACGTATAAATTTCAATTAAACTTGAATTCACTAAAGTCTCTCCGAATGCAGATTCTCCCATACATATATATAAATACATATATATAAATATTCTGGAAAAAGCGTATTAACCCTGCTTTTGAATCCAACTCTAAAATTTCTCCTAATTATCGATAAAATTATGAAAAGATTTATCTAGACAATGTTTATCATATATGGAAGTAGTGCATTGAATTATCAAAATTATTTTGGCCTTAGCTAATATTAATGAAATTCAAATAATTCTGCAAAATTCTCTATAATTCTGCAAAATACAGGCAAATGAAATACAGGTAAATGAAATACAGGCATATGACACGCTCCCCTAGATTTATTTAACCAATTTTGTATTATTTTTTTCGAGAAAATCGCTATCAGTCTTTTCAGAACATAAAAACTATGAGGAAAATATATAATGCAACAAACTGATGATGGTAAACGTTAGATTCAATCATCATCAGTGCTGGCAGCAAAAAAGTTACTAATAAAAGTTATTGCAGTTGAGCAGGGTAACTAAAACATGGACATTACATCCAAATGTTTACAACGAAACAATATTAAAAAAAATAATCGATTAATTGAAATTAAAATTAAACAATTAATCATTATTCGTTTTTTGTTTTCAAAATCAATTAATTAACGATCTCCATGCTACTCCTTTCTTTAATATTATCTTCTTGTGTTCGTAGATAGTTGCCCAATCGTCCATTATGAAGTAAATAATTATTTTATGTTATTTTATTGAAGAGTGGGTAATATTATGTTAAAGTTGTAGTAATCTTGTAATGAATTATTTGTTTATAATTCAATTATACTCTCCCAAATATAGTTGTAAAGGTATAATAAATTTACCATTACGTTTGTTATACTGTAAAGAGGACAAGATAGATATGATAAAGTATATATATTTTTGCTTAGCATTAAATTCTACGGTCTGACTCTTCGAATGAAAACTTAAAAACTAATGGAGCTAAAATTCTGAAATTTTTACAATTTCATTTTTATATAAATGCCGTTTTAGCTATTAAATGTCAACAAATTCTACCGGTCGGTTCTATTAGTTGCCATAGCATAATTCATTGTTTAATTTATCTATAGATATCTGAAATTTTGTTAAAAAAATTAGGTTTTATACCAACATCCTTTGCAAAATTTGGTTGGTCTAGCACAACAAATTTGGGTAACTGTCGTATAATTTTTGTTATATTTGATCACTTTGGAGCAAAGCGTTCAAGTAGTTTTCATATAGCAGTGAAATTTATATCATCACATATCTTGGTACTTAATTAAGCTAAACGTCTTAAATTTTGCAAAAGATAATTTAGTTTTATAGAAATAACTTCAGTAAAATTTGATTGATTTGCCAGAACGGATTCGATTAGTTGTCATAAAACTCCGAAATTCATATAAATATATCTATGTATATGTATGTATTTAAAAAGTTAAATATGTCAAATTTTGCAAAAGTAAATTTTATCGAAACAGTATCTTAGAGTTGACGCAGTCAACTGTACACTCTTCTTTGTTTTTATATCAGGTTAATTCAGACAATTCAATTAAAATTAAAATAAAAAATTTATTTTTATATGCTTTTGACATTATTTGATTATAGTTGGTCAAATAAATGCTATAAATATTATACAAAATATATACATATGTATATATACAGGATCGGCTTAAGACAATTGTTTTATGCCTACAGAATACATTTTGGCGTTTTCTTTTGGAATTAGTACTTTACATTTTCAATTGAAATGGTTGCCTGTTCGTTTAGTGTTTTTAATGCAGCGAAGATGCGATGTGAACAATTACGTAGATATATATATTTTACTTTATTTGCCTTTGGTTCAATTAGATTTTTTTTTTTTTAATATATTTCTCTGCCACATAAATGTGGACAGGAAATTACACAGCCTTTCCTATTCAGGCGTGGCTGTAAATGTCGTAAGGGGATGTGTGGGATTAATGTTTTCAGCTATATCGTTTTTAAATTTAAATATTTTACAAAAAAAAAAAAAAAGAACAAAAGATTTTGGGTTAACCATATTTAAAAATTTTCTTATATTACATTCGTAACTTACAGAGAGAAAAACAAAACATAAGAAATAAAACTATAATATATGTATGAATGTATGTATATATAAAATACCAATAAAGTAAATGAAGACATCATAACAATTTTTGATGCTTATACACTTGCGGAACTTAAGCGGAAGTTAAGCTTCTAGCTGCGTGACCATATTTCCCACACATTATAAGCCCCGATCCTGTATTTATGTAGAATTATATATGTGATTAAAGCAAAATAATGCAAAAATTCGCAATAAATAACATATATACAGTTAAGACTTGCTTTAACGCTCGGAGTATTTTCTCTATCCAATTTTAAATATATTTAGTTATAAATTAATTAAAAAACATGCAATAATTACATCATTTTATTTTCATTTGTAATTAATATTCGTTAAATTTTTTTCTTCCTGTAATTTTATTCATGATTTTATCTCTAATTTATCTTGGAGATATTTGAACCATTTATTTAATTTGAATCATTGTAATTCTGTTCATAATTTTTAAAAATTTAATATTTTTTAGAATATTACTTATAAATTAAAAATGAAATTTGTTTGGTGAAGCTCAGATTAAACTCAGAAGTGTTAACTGGAATTAATTTATAAATTTAATTTTGCCTCAATTACTTTAACCTCAAAAATTCTAAAATATAAGTTTCATATTATTGGAGTATTAGGTGGATTTATGCTTGTTCGATAAAATTTTTTATAGGTTTAAAAGAGGGAGATAGCATGAAATTAATTTAAATATAGTTTATCAGAGATATTTATCTCCGATATTCCAAAATATCAGGGATATTTTCTAAAAATTGGGTATATTTTTATGATATCATACTTCGATAAAGTATAATTTTACAATAACGTATAAACATTTTTTCTATACCGGCAACACTTTTTTATGTTCACCTCTTAAAGTGTTACCGTTTGGCCATTTTATTTTTGGGTACGGCAACATTTAAGAGTAATAAACATTCTTTTTTCACCTTTTAAAATAATTTGGAGAAATTTGTTTTTTTTTTTTTTTTAAATGAAAGTGCTTTTCCAAACGAAAAAACAAATGAAATTTTGAAATCAAAAAAATGTTTTGTTTTTTTATAAACTTCAAAACAGACAATTTTGACATTAAAAAAAAAATGCGGTGAAAAGAAAATTTTGCAGATACAAAATTTATTTAAGAAATTATTGCCAGACGTTTATTTTGCACTTTCATCTAAAATTCAACGTATTATCTTCCTCCGTTTAGATTCGAAAAAAAATTTTAACGGTAAAGAGTAAATCCACCTTTACATTACTATAAAATTGACTATTTAAAAACACGAAATTGGTAGAAATAAAACAATTAATAATTATTAAAACCTAACCTTAACAAAAACTTAACAAACTACTATTACTTATTAATTTTTTTCTATAAAATATTTTACTTTTCATTACATTATTAATTTTTCTTTCATTTGTAATGTTAAGTATTATTTAAATATATGTACAGTCATTTTTTTTTACCCAAAACCGCTTTTATTTTTTTTTTTTTTTAGTTTTTCATAAAACATAAAAAGAAATTGAACATACCATCTTTATAAAAAGCATTTAGTCAAGGTCATGTTTATTTTATAAAAAATTTTAAATAGCACCCATCATTCAAATAAAAATTTGTAAAAAAAAAACAAAAATTTAAAATCCTAATAAAAAAAAAAACAAAAAAAATTTCTTTTTTTTTGTTATACTTCGGTTATGATTTCTTGCCATTTTTTTTCTCTTTTTAGTTATAAAATTAAGTACATAAATTTCCTTTTCGTCGAATTTATTCTTTTTTCGTTCCTGCGTTTTCGTTTATTATTATTCTTTTTAAGATAAAACATTTTTAAAAATATTCAAACTTTATGACTTTTGATTCTGGTTGTAAGAAATGAAAAAAACCAAAAATTAAAATAAAATATAAAATTAAGGGCATCAACTTCTGTTAAATTTTTGATCATTCAGAAGTTCAGTTTTTGGTAAAATTTTTAAGGCTAAAATTAATAAAAAAAAAGAAAAAGGGAAGAATCTAAACCAAAGGTTTTTAAAATCGTATACATTTTCCAAAACACAATAAAAATATAATTTAGATTACTGTGACTTATAACAAACATTTCTACACAGAAAGATGTAGAAAAGTTGTGAAGAATAAAGAAACACTTTCTTCAATTTTAAGAAAACTTTGCAGAATGAAATGTTTCTAAAGTTTTGTGTCTAAAGTTCTATGAAAATGTGTCTAAAGTTCAGTTTTGGACCCTTAAGAGTTTAAAAACAGAGCGCGGTTTAAAATATTTTCTAAGTTTCATTAACTAATGCTAATTCTAAAAGATCTTTCTTTTCTCTAAATTTCAAGATTAAATTAAAATAAATAGCTTTCCGGAGCTTTCCGGAAATATGAAGGAAGCAAAATTTTACAATATTTTACAAATTACAAAATTACAAAATATTGTAAAATTTTAATATTGATTTATAAAGCTAAAAACAAATCTTGTCCTTTAGCGCTTTTAGTTTGAATTTAGAGACATTTAAAAATAAAGTTTATCGAAGTTTGAAGGACTTCATAATGGATGACAGACAGACGAACGGATAAAGTGACATTAACAAGTTAATTTTTCAAATTTTTTTTTTGAAAAATGTGCTAAAATCATAACATTTTATCAAAAAATTAATAACTTATTATAAAATTTTGTTAAAGTAAATCAAGGACAATCTAAAGGACTTTAAAATGTTCGGCAATCATTTCATTCTAGCTTTAACAGCATATGCTTTTTTTTTAAATCATCAAAATTATCGATAAAATGTATAATAGATTTCATTATTTTGAGCAACATTCATTTAAAAAATCTATCAAAACATATCAATTATATTAGAGAACTTAAAGGGTCGAATGCATAAAACTAAGTTTAGACTCAAATCTTACTTCTTCAAACAAAATCTACACCTGAAAAACGCTTGGTTTGAAAAAGTAAAATTTGAGTTCAAACTCAGTTTTATGCATTCAACCAAATGTAAAATTTGAAAGTTTAAGCCTTTTTAAAAGTTTAGTTTTAAATTTAACTTTAAGCCTAAGAAAAAGTTTAATTTTATTTTAAAGTTAATCATATTGAAGGTAACAGTTAATTTTGTCAATTTTTTTTTTTTTAATACATTTCTCTGCTATATAAATGTGGACAGGAAATTACACAGTCTTTCCTGTTCAGGCGTGGCTGTACATGTCGCAAGGGGGAATAACTCTTACGACGTGTGTGGGATTCGAACTTACACTCCCTCGGTGTTTACAGCGTATTTTATACCCTCTTACCCACTAGGCCACCGAGGCCCCTCAATTTATATAATACCAAATGAATGAATATGTTATATTAACATAAGGCAACATGAACGGTATGGTCAATTAAATTTCCTTATTATACTCTGCATTTACGGAAATGAAACTTCCATTATGAGGCCAACCAAAATGATTATCCTAAAACTAAATGATTATCCTAAATAAAATATAAATGGCTTTCAATCAAAACATTTTGATCATATTATCTGGTTTTTTGTTCTTTAAGCAAATTTTTTCAGTAATTGAAGAAATATTTCAAATGCAATGGAAAACAAAAAAACATATCGAGGAAAAGTGTAGAGTTGATTGTATCTACTCAAGGATATCTACACCAACATATGATGTTTTCGTAAAATTTAATAATTTTATAGGAAACTTGTTTCAGATATCCTGAGTTTTTGTTTTTTTTTGCGAGGATAGGTGGGAATCATTAAAAGACACTATAGAGGAGTGGAAACGAGCATGAGTCCTCTTTGAGTATGTGGGACTTTTTGGCATGCTTGGAGAGGAGGCATCAAACTTTTAATCTCTTTAGAACAGAACCCAACCCTATAAGGTATTTATAAAATAGGGTAAGTGTTCCGGTAAGGCGACGGAGACCGAGTGGAGAGAGCGTAAAGGTGACATGGGGATCGTTTATTACACGAATTGCTCTATTTTGCACTTTATCGAGAAATCCCAATGCCGCTTTGGAGCGTCCCGCCCAAATATGTGCATTGTACTCCATCTTTAGTTTTATATGTATTTTATAGATATTAAGGAGATCAGATGATGAAAAGAAAGCTTTATAACGATACCGGAAACCCATATACCTATCTGCATCTTTAGCTATTTTTCAAAAATATGATTAGGCCAACTTAATTTTTGATTTAGCTCCATCCCCAAGATGCTGAGCTTACCCGCACTTAATTAAATACCGAGATTATATATAGAAATTTTGGACTTGCATGACAGTTACTCACCACTTAGTGCAAAATTATGGCCATAAAACTTTATCATATTTTACAAAATTTCAAATGCTTTTCAAACCTGTTACATTAAATTTAATAAATATTTGCAGAAGTATTTGCAGAAATAAAATTTACCTTTTTCTTTTTTTGAATTTTAGATATCTAGTTTAATTAGGTATTTTTTTGCTTGTTAAACTTCAATAGTAATGATATGGTAAAACAAAAATGATATGTTAAATATTTCGTATCTCCATTTCCTTAGATTTCCCTAGAAAATTGGTAATTCCATTCCTTTTCAGAGCTATAATCCAAATTCCATTGTTTTTCGAATTATCGTGCAGACGGACGGATGGATGGTATGATACACTCATACTAATCACATACTATAGACAGATAATAATTCAAGCAAGAATTAATATATACTTTTTCATATCTATTTCGTCTCCATTAAAACGTAGGAAACGTAATGTCAAATTTATTATACATAATAATATAAGTGTATAATAAAACAAAACAATGCGTATAATCAAAATTCGCGTATAAAAGAAAAATCCACACGAAATGTAAAAACTTACTTTTGCGAATAATATTAAAACAGCTATTGTTAAAATAAAACAAGGATAATAATAAGTATAAGAAAATAATAATAATAATAATAATAATAATATTATCATAATAATAACAAAATTTTCTTCCCATTTAATAAATTACTAAATCTCTCAAGGTTTCATTTTAGCATAAATTGAAATTTAATCCTTGCCACTGGTCCAGACCTATAAACCTAAATTTTATATTATACTTTTAATGGTGAGAAAGAAAATTTTTTTTATTATTTTTATTTTATTTTTAAACTTTTCTGTATTTTTTTTTAATTTTATTTCTTTGTCTTCTGTGCTTTGTTCTTTTAATTTCCGTTATTTATTTTTTTTTTTCGTTATTCAAGATTTTGTCGTCAAAATTTAGGTCTTCGTGGCTAGTTATATATATTTTTTTCTTTTCCATTTTTTCCATTATCCTCATCCATTATAGCTCGTGCAAAAATTGAACACCCACCCGCACACATACCTGTAAATATAAAATACAGTTATACAAAGAAACGATGATCGTGTTGCTAAATAAACAAAGCAAAGAACATTTAAAGACGTTTAAATAAAATAAAATTTGCAATACTAAATAAAAATACTCAAATATCAACAACAAAAAAAAAAGAAGGAAAATAATATAAAAGAGAAAGAAAAACAAATTTAAGATTGAGACAAAAAATATAAAAACAATTTGAAATAAGAAGAAAAATATTTTTATTGTTTTTCCCTTTCTTAAGTGTTTTTCCGTCTTCTATTTTCTTTCTTGCATTTTAAAATATTTTTGTTTGTGATTTTTATTTGTATTTGGGGATAAAAGAAGAACATTAGTTATGCCGAAAGTTTTATTTTGTTCCGGTATTTTTATTTTTACCATTTTTTTCTTTGTTTTTTTTTTTAAATTGCTAATTACGGATTATTAAATAGTTTTAACAAAATTTGAGTGGTTCGAGATTCGAATTAAATTATTACTGAGTTTAACGAAAATATTTTAAAGTATATGTAAAATAAATAAGACTTGAAAAGTTTTTTGTTTTAAAATCTTTTGCTATTATGGAATTTTGGAAATTCTATTCAAGTCTGGAAATAAAAATGGTCATTAGCCAACAAAGTAAGCAGCAGCGGTATTTTTTTTTTCAAAGTATGGGTAGTAAAATTTTACTTATAAAAATCATAAAGAAGATAAATGTGAGAAAATCAAAAACAGATATTCTTTGGCATTGGTTTAATTTGCTGGCAAATGGCAAGTTTCTTAGGCTGTGATTAAAATTGAAATTATTTTTATTTCGAAAATAATAATTGAAAAAAATGAGAATATTAGCTTAGTTACATTAACTCTTTAAAATTGATACTTGGACTTAGTATGCGACATGCTCTAGACGAAATATTCGTAAGCTCTGTCGGAAGTTGTCAATTGTCAACATCTGTGTGATCTGTTCTAATGTCGGAAGTTTTCAAATTGTTTATATGTTCTTGTTTTCAACGAAGAAGATAAGAATTTCCAGAAATTAATAAAAACGTTACATAAAATTATTATTAAAAATCCATTAGATACTCTGAAAGTGTGTGTGCCATCGTTAGTTTATTTTATTCAAATTCAAAATAATTTACTGTACTTATCTGCTTCACATTTAGATGCGGCAACATATCGAGCAAACTATCAAATGAAAATCTTAACAACAGCTCTATTTGCAGTAGTAGTACTTAAAAGAAAGCTGTTCAGTACACAGTTGACCTCATTAATAATACTTTTGATTGGTGTTATGTTGGTGCAATTGGCACAAACTAATAAAAGCAATATTTGTCATCGGGCTTTCCAGAACAAAATCGGATTTTAGGGTTATGTTTGCGGCATGTTTTTTTAACTTGATTTGACGGTATTTATTTTGAAAAAATTTTAAAAGGTGCAAGCTTATCAGTATGGATGAGAAATGTACAATTAAGGTAACTTAACTTACCTTTTCTAGCTTTAACGTGTATACAAAATGATGGTCATCGTATATTTACAATTTGATTTTTTTTTGGATATGATTTCGTTGTTTGGTACTTAATATTATTACAAGTTTGTGGGGATTTTATTTTTGCAGTTGTTGCCGAATATGCTGATAATATATTAAAGTGGTTCGCTACCTCCTTAGCAATTATAATATATTGTGTAGCATCAATATATTTGTTTAGTTTTCAATTGACGCTTCAATTTTTATTAGGAGCCATTATAATATCTTGTTATAGTATCAATATTTCTTTACGGGTATGATCCCAATAAAGGTAAACCATTACAAAATAACTTAGACGAAGAAAAACTAATATCATGAGTTTTCAAAAATTAAAATTAAAATTATGTAATATGGTGTCAGTATTGATTATTTTGATATGTAATAAAAGAGTCTACTCATATCTAAAAAAAAAAAATTAGAAAACACAGAATGAAAGTTATAATCTTTTTTTTTTAAGCCAAATATTTAAATAACTTTATAACTTTTCCATTGAAATTTCTTTTTTAAGAAGCAAAGGCAAGCAGAGTTAATAATATCAGGCATCCCATTTATCTAAATAAAAATATAACCCATAATGACGATTCATTAAAATTAGTAAATCATTTTTGTAAACGCAATTCATCAACTATCTATAAAATAAGCGGGCAAATACTAGTAAACATAATGCAACTAAAATAATTCAGGGACTTAATTAAACATTGCGAAAATAAGAAAATTAAGTCCGATAAGAGTGAATGTTGCAATTTAATTTTTTCACTCTAAAGGATATATTGAACCCAATTATAAAAAATTTGTTGTACACCACTATACTAATTTTTTTAAGTTTTTCATTATTTTTGATTTTGTGGGGAAGTGTTTAACCTAATAAATATTTTTGCCTCTTACATTGTTTTTTTTTTTTTTTGTTTTGTTTCAATTTGCATTATTTTTCTTTTCTTTCTTTTCAAATCGTATTTTTAACATTCAGAAGTTTATCGTAATTTTCATAGAATTTTCGCATTCATTATGGTAATTTTCATCAACTGGGTAATTTTATTTTTCTTTTTTCTTGTACCTATGCAAAGTTTTTATTAAAACAAAAATATTGTTTTGCGTTTTTTAAATTTTCCATCATATTCTATATTCAATCCATACGATTTTAAAATAATACCTACTTGTACATAAGTTAATTACAAAACAAAAGCAGTAAAAACAAGGCAGTAAAACTGAAGGTGTTTTTATTGTGCACCTTTAAATTTCCTTAAAATCCTGTGAAGAATCAAAAAATTTTGCCAAATTATAGTTTTACATAACGGTAAATTTAAACACGTTCTATTAAAAAAAATATATAATATTTATCTATCAATTATCCTTCGCATCAGTAGAACTTAAGGAGCATAGGTCATTCACTAAGTTAAATTTATTATTCATATTTGACTAAGGTTCAGTTTCTGGAATCATTAATTTCACTAAGCTGTTGATTACTCGGCTGTAGATAAACAAATTATAAGCCATTTATAAAATTTCTTGTGGTTTGACGGGATTTAAATTTTTCAAAATAGGAGTATAAACCAAAATAATAAATATCAACCAATCGATGGTTAAAATTTTATTGTTTTATTTTAAATGGTGTAGATGTTTTGTAAACAGACGGTTAGATAGATGGACGGATGGTCAGCATTAAACTAATATTATCAAAAATTTTGAAAAATCTGTTAAAAAGGAAATAAAAATCTGTTAATAAAATTTGAAATGTATAATTAATGAGAAAATGAATAAAGGAAAAATTTATGTAAGTATTACAAGTAATAGAAAGAGAAGATAAAAATTATAATAATTGTTTTAATTGGCACAAATTAATTTTGAAAAAGAATGAAAAACAAACAACATCCGTTATGTTAAAATGTAAATATATGTTTATTTCATTTATCTAAAGGTAAACTAATTTAATTATTGATTGGAAATGGCGATTTTTAAAAGAAAATGGTAGCCAGATTATGATATATGGTATATCCGTCGTATTTCATTAGTTTTATGAAAGAAAAAGTTATTAACGTTTGATTTTAAGTTAATTTATCTAATTTAAACTGAATTATTAATTTATTTGTATTTTTAGATGTTAGTAATTAAAATTTTATATAATATTTTAATTTTATATTAGTAACATATCACGTATGTTAAGTATGAGTATCACATATACTCATATTTTTAAATAAATTATACACAACAATTTGCTTACAGAAAATCTTTAAAAAAGTCTCTAACCTATTGACATATTAAGTGGCAAGGAGATTTTGACAAAATATTGGATTACTTTACATCATGGTTTTTCAAAGTTTGAGAGGCTGTAGCTCCGTAATGGAGGGGACTACATGAAAAAGTTGTTCTACAACATTATTTCTTTTATGAGACCTACCCATAGTTAAAATTTTTTTTCTCTATCTTTAACGCTGTAGAATTGGAAACAGACGGACGAACGGACGAACTGAGTGAAATTAATAGACAAATTTTTTTGGAAATGTGCTAAAAATTACAGATGACAGAAATGTTGATTGAGAGAAATGTTTACTGTTATCTTTCCAGAAATGTTGATAAATGTTTTGAAAAATTTTAGTTGTTACCTATCTGTCATATTATATTATTATTTGAATAAATAAATTGTGAAAATAATAATAATTATCTAGTTTTCATTTTGAAAAATAAAATATAACTTTTGAGTTTTGATTTTGGAATATACAAACAATAAATAACAGGTTTACTAAAATAAAACAAAAGTAAAATAATAAAAATAATTTTTAAAAACTATGGAAATGTAGATTGATAATATTAAAAAAAAAAAAATCCATGGTTGATGTGCATGTTTCAAAAAAAAAAAAGAAATAAAACAAAAAAAAAAACATTAACTAAATCTTTGTACCTAACCTTAATTTTAATTATTTAATAATTTAAACAAGAAAAAAAAAAGTAAAAAATAAAAATTATAATTTATTTTCTAATAATAAATAAAATTTTAATATTATAAAATTCTATAAAACCAGACAGCTTTGGCTAAGGTCAAAATTAAACTCTAATTGTAACAGTAAATATTTTATATGTAACAAATTAATTTGTATCAATTGCTAATAAAAAATAAATATTGGCAAAAAAAGGTTTTTGTAGATTATTTAGTAGAATGTGCTATTTTTATTTGATGCTCTTCCAATAAATTCTAAAAATTATAAACATCAAAAAAATTTCCTCGAGCAAATAACATGTGCAATAAGGTTAAGGTATAGGATATTTTAGTTTAGGAAAAATATGCGCCGATCCTCTACATTCTATAGTGATACATGAAACAACAACAATTTCTGTCAAAAATTTCTTCAAATTGATCGATGCTCTGTTGCAAGACTTGCTGGCACTTTTACGTAAAAACCTCTAATATTTAATATGAAGTGAAATTTTTAGTGTGATTGTTCAGAAATAAATACCCTAAGAATATCAGCACAAAAATGAATTATTAAAATTTGTTTTAGTGTTGGCATTTGTAATATTTTGTAACTTTGTAAGTAAACAAGTACTTTAATAAAAAAAAAATAAAAAAATTAATTTAAAGTCCGGTTGAGATTCATCATTTTTTTTTTTTTTTTGCTATTTTTGTTTATTTTATTTATTTACATAATACATATATTTATTTCAAATTTTCTTAATTATAAATTATATATAAGTATGTACAGAATATATGTATTACAAAAAAAAAAACAAATATTTTAATTAATTATTATTAAAGAAATATTTTTAAGACTGGCTTTTTTTTTTTTTTTTTGTTTTTATTTAAAAATTGATTATATAATTTACACCATAAGTTAACGCATGTCATGTACAACCAGCTTAATATTTACATAAAAAAAAAAAATATTTACATACAAATTTATAGTTTTTTTTTTTTGCTTTATTACGTATGAATAAATCAAATATTTATGAGACACGATATGATTGAATTAAACTAAACAATGCAATTGATCCTTTATATTGTTCATCAATATCATAAAATTGTTTTTTTAATAGTATATCACTATTTAAATATAATTTTGACCATATATTCCATAATAATGATAAACCACCACTATCAGAAATTTTACTAATCAAATCAAATAATTCTTTATTAATGGAATTCATTTTTTTTATATTTAATAATTCAAAAATTTCATCATTTTCTAAAATATTTTCTACATTTATATTATTATTGAATTTCTTAAATTGTATTTCAATTAATTTTAATTTTAATAATTCTTCTTCTATTTCTTTTTTTGCTTCTTCTAATTTTAAATTAAAATCATAAAAATATTTTTCTATTCGATGTTTTAATGTAATTGAAATTAAATTATTATTTGTTGTATTATGATATCCTTTATAAATATTACATAATTTTTCATTAATAATATTTTTATATTCATTTAAATCAAATATTTTATTATATTTTTTATATATTGGTATTAAATCATATGGTATAATTGAAATTTTATCATTTATATTATATTTAAAATAAATTTGATTTGATTCTATAATTATTGAATGAAATTTTTTATTTTTAGAACAATATTTAATTAATAAATTAAACATTATATCAGATAAATGATTAAAATTATAAATTTCATTTAAAAATTTATATATATAATAAATTTGTTCAGAATATTCAAATATTGTATATTGAAAAATATTTATATATGTTTTATTATAATTAATTAATATATCATTTTTTTTTAACATTAAATTAATTTTTTCATATATATTTTTTGAATCAAAAAATTTATATTTTTTAATATCAAAATTATGAAAATTTTTTTCAATAAATTCATATAAAAATCCTGTTAATATTATTAAACAATTAAATCCTTTTTCAATAAATACTTTTATTATATGAATATTACATTTTATTAATCCTTTACAAATATTTTTACATGAATCATTTTCTTTTATTTGTAATAATTGATTTGTTATATTAATATCAGCAATTTTTATTAATAATTCAATACTATCATCTGATATATTATTATTAATAAAATCACCAAGTATTAATCTTTTAATTGTTTTATATTCATAAGATGTATTACATTCAAATATATTTGATTCAATCAATAATGGTATATAAAAGATTCGTTTAATTTTTAATAAAAATTGTATTAAATTTAAATTATTATAATCATACCAATTACCATTATAATTATATTTTTTAACAAAAATTTTCATAATATCAAGACGTTTTTTAATTAAAGCTATATAAAATGGACTTTTATACCAAGAATTTTTTTTTAAAGAATTTTTTAATGTTTCTGTACATACATTTTTAATTAAAATATTAAAAATTTTTATATATTCATATTGAATTGAATAATTTATTAAATTTATACATTTTTCAATATTTATTTCAGGAATATCATATAATATCTGTGGCTTTATATATTCTAATAATTTTTCAATTTCATTACAAAGTCTAACAAATATAAATCTGTCATCAGAAGAAAATGAATGATTTAAAGATATTAAAATATACCAAAAAAATAAAAAAAATTTACATTTAAGTTGATTTGAATTTTTAATATGAAAATTATTATCGTTTATTATTAATATTGAATCATATTCTATTAATGATATGATAAATTTTAAAATTTGTTTTTTATTTTGAAAAAATTGAATGAAATTTTTAGTAGATTTTTTTACAGAATCAATAGGTATTACTTTAAATTTACTCCATAAATATATTGCAATAAAATATTCTGAATATGTTTTATCAATAAATTGAATTTCATTTTTAATATCCTTCATAATAATACCAATTCTTTCATTATTAATTTTTATATTATTGATTAGATCTATTGGATTAAATTGTATTTCTTCAGGAAATATATTATTAATTTCATCTTTAGTAAGATAAATGTGTACAGCGAATTTTTTACATTTTTCAATAGATTTTTCATATTCTATTTCAAAGTTATCCTTTAATAAAGGATCATTATAATTTAATTGTAAATTTTTTTCAGCTAAAATAACATTATAAATTTTTTTCTTTATAAATAAATTATATAACATTGATATATTTAATTTTTTATTTAATTCTTGTTTTATTTCATCAGATAGTGTATCAATATTAGTTTGATGGAAACTTTTAAATGTATTTTGTAAAATTTCAGCAAATAATTGTAAATGTAAAGGAATAGATAAAAATGAATATTTAAATGGTTTCAAATATCTACATAAATTTGTTGAAAGATAATTGAAAAAAGTTTCAAAATATTTTTTATTTATTTCATTATTAATATTTAATTTTACTGTCCAATATTTTTCTAAAAAAATTGACTGTTCTTCTAAACAAAATGGTTTTAATGTATATGAGAAAGTATTCAATATATTTTCTAATATATTAAAAACATTATTTGTACGTGAAATTAACCACAATTGTTTAAATTTCATTTTTTTAAGTATTTTAATTAAATTTAACACTTGTATTTTATAAATTGGAAAAATTTCATCAAATCCATCTAATAGTATAATCAATTTATTTTCATTGTAGTATTGTAAAAATAGACATAATTCAAATAAAATTAAACCATTACAGTTATAGTTTTTAGTATTTTTAAAATTTATATTATTATAATCAAAATTTAAAGAATTTATTAAATTATTTATTATATTGTCATTATTTTCATATTTGTTTTCATTCTCTTTATAAATATCCAAACAAAAACATATATTAAATAAGAATTCAAGGGCTTGTTTTTGCTCTATTATTATATTTTTATCCTTCCAGACATTAAATATTTTACTGTAATCCTGAAAATTTACTTTTATAATCCATTGAAAAGGATTTGACTTTTTAAATTTTTTAGCAGTATTAGTTAAAAATGTTGTTTTACCGATACCAGCTTCTCCAGCTATGAATATTATTTTGTTATTAAGTTCTTCAAATCGTATAATATCTGTTGTATTATTTTTTCTCAAATGAAGTGTACGTAGCTCAGATAAACAACCTTTTGATTCCTGCCAAATATATTTATTATTTTTCAATATGTGACTGAGCCAATGTATATTATGTCCATCATATTTATCACACCATTTCTCAAACTCATCTTTTGTATTAGATATTATAATTAAATCTTGATTTTCTAGTAGATTTTTAAGATCATATTCTTGATTTGATTCGATAACAAAATATTTGTTAGTTTCTTTTCTAAATGTTTCTTCAATATATATTTTTCGGCTAAATTGACGATCTATAAAGTAATCATTAATATCATCTTCTAAATTTGGTAATGGTTTTCCTATTTGAATTTTTTTATTTTCGATTATTTGTGTTAAGGTAAATTCATCCAATAGACATTTTTGATCATCAATTAATTCATTTAAATTTACTAATTCTTCTTGAAAGAAAACTGTAGTGCCTTTTAATATATTCATTTGTGAATCGTGTGTTAGATCTGTTAAATAATATTTTTCGTCTTTTTTGATTTTATATTCAGTTTCTAATTGATTTTTAAATAAATTCGTTAAAATATTATCATTTTGAGTTATAAGAATAATTTTTTTATATTTGTGTATTTTTAACATAAAAATTAATTCATCCGACAGTTTTAATATATCAGCATTTTCTTTCCTTTCATTTGTATTGCATTGAATTAAAAGGATATCACGATCCTTAAAAGCTTCTATTATAAATCTTTGATAAAGTAAAACATCTTCTAATCGTAAAAATATATATTTTTCATCAGATTTAAATATGTTCCGTATAATTTGATATATTTTTATGGTTGTTAAAGTCATTTGTTTTGTAAAAATTGTTAAAACTTTTTCTTTTGTTGTGAGTTGTGTGATAAAATCATGTAAAATAAAATTTTCAATAAAATTTGAATTAAAATTGACTCCATAATTATCAATATCAGAACGAAATATTAATGTTTGATGATTTATTAGAAAGTCTTGTTTTATTTGATCCAAAAATTTTTTTTCATTTTCATATGTAAGAAATTCTTTTTCTTTTCCTTTAACAAAATTCATAATATTTGGAAAAAGTTTTTTAAAGGCGATATCTTTTAAAGGAGAATTAAAACCTTTACTTATATAATTTTTAATAATATCACATAGTTCTTCTTCATTTGGCATGTTAACGGCAAACACTAAATGTTCAAAAAATTCTTTTATTTCGAAATCTTCTGGCCAATTTTTATTTTCTCCTATTCCGAATCCGTTAGATAGATTTAAACTAAGTTCTTGGATGTTAATTGCTTCGTTTATGTTGTCTAATGTATATTTGCCATTAGACTTTTCACTTATTTCTTTTTCAAAAAGTTTTTTTAATATTTTTGTTTCTTTAGACATTTTATTATCATCATTACCAATAAATTTCTCATAAAAAAAATTTTTTTTTACATCAATCACTTCTTCTGCTAAAACAACATGATAACATTGAAATATATCTTTATTGGATATATTTATAGGTTGTTTTTTTAAAAGACATTCTGTTAATTTGCAAACGAGACATTTTAATTTAAATGTTTTTAAGATTGGGATCATCTTTTCATTCAACCTATAACGTACAGGTTTTTTTTCGGAATTTTTTAAATCATTTATTCCTATATCTAATAATTCATCTTCATCATTTATTTTAGTTATAACATCCATCATTGATATAGAATTATCAAATTCACATTTGCTATTCAAATCAAAATTAATATTTGTGTAAATAATAATGTTTTTGATTTGTCCATCTCTAAATAAATCTTTGTGTTTAATTTTTTGAAAAAAGGCCATATATTTTGGTAAGCTGTAATCATCATCTAATGCAAGTAAATTATTAAATTGAATGGAATTTTTTGATTCATTTTCTTTGTGTTTGGCTAGCAAAAAACGATATTCTTTTTTTTCATTTTTTATAATTTCAAAAAATAAATCATTCAATATTTCAGTTTCATTTTTTTCACTGATTAAACGAAAAGAATACTTTTTAAGCATTCCAAAAACAAGAAATATTAGAAGAATCTTCAGTTGATAATATATTTCATTTTCTTCAGTTAATTCTTTAAAAGTGGATTCAAAACTTCTTTTAGTGTTACCAAATATTGAGTATTCATTTGAATTTTTTCTTTTTTTGGAATTAGAATCTGTACATTGATTAGTTGATTTAAATGACATTCTCTCCGCTTCTTCCAAGTGATCGTTATGAAAGAGTTCCTCCTTTTTATAATTTTCTGCTGCCATGGTGTTTTCTCTAAAACAAAATAAAAATTAAAAAAAAAAAAAAATATTTTAAACAATACATATACTAAAAAAAATTTAACTCTAAAGTTTTTAATCAAGTCATTTTACAGAGGAAATCAATAGTTATATGTTGATATTTATTAATAAGAAGGGCTTAAATTGTCTGAATATATCTATATAAAATAGGAATATACTATATTTTCTACTAGAAATCGTAAAGTGCGGAAAATGAATTGATTCAATTTTCCAATATCAATATCTCATAATTGTAGATAGCTGTATTATTAAATGGAGCTGCTAAAGTTTTGTAATGACGTCATTACGTGACGATACTTTATGACATCACGATTATGAATATGTACATATATAATTATTCCCGGTAATGTCATCAAGTCAATTGACTTTAATTCACATATTTTAAACACAGATTTTAATTCCTAAAATATGGGAATTAAAGTCAATTAATGAATTAACTTTAATTCCTTTGACATCAATTCACGTCACCCATTTTTTCTCTTGCTTGCCTTTAAATAACTGTTTATATCGTATGATTTTTGTTTACTTCAAATGCATTTTGTGGTGACTGGAAATAATGCTCCAGGAAATAAGACCAACACGACTTTATTTCTTTTTCGATACGGAAAAAATGCCGAAAATGAGAAATAAGGCTTTTAGTATTAAAAATTTAGAATTAAAAATACATAGAATATATTAAAAAGGGTTATGTACACACCGGAAAAAGCATAGTATAATCCTGTTCTTGTAACTACTTATAAAATTCCTCCTAATCTTTACTGCGCCCTATCTCTCATGCCACGTCCATCTCGAGCGCCACGCGCTCCGCCCGTGCCCTAATTTATTTTAGTAAACAAAAATCTTCCGCTGCAATTCAATATAGCGCTAAATTGTCTTGAACGCGGCCATTAATTGCAACTACCCACCCTATATAACACCGCATAATTTACGTCACACATTTAGCGTCATACATTTCCGTCACAGTTTCTAGTTTACCGACTATATAATCATTTTCATTGATAAAACATTAAGCAAAACCTGAGATATTGAAGTTTAAAAATAGTGTTTTTTCAAACTATCCATGGCTTAAATTGGATTGTTCTATCTTAAACGGTGTAGAAGTTTTGTAAACAGATAGATAGACAAAATAGAGTGAAACTAATAAGAATTTTTTTTTTTTTTGCAAAATGTGCTAAGAAACTATCTTAAAAAAAGTTGTTTTTAAATTTTAATAATACAATATAATATGTTTTATGCATATGTATATTAACATTACAAGATTGTTATTTTCGGTTTTCTTTTAATTAATAGGTACGTAGTTGTAACTTATAACATATTCTATAATTTTATAAAAATTGTTGTTATAAAGCTTTAATTTTTTTGATCAAAACTTAATTAAAAGATGATAAATAAACTTTTTTTTTTATATGTATAAATTTTCTTTTATCATTAATTCTTTTTTAATTTTTTACAACGTACCTTTTATATAAATTTTCAATATTAAAAAAAATAATTATTATAAATGGTTAACTTCTTAATAAGTATATTTTAACTTCATTTTTAAATTCCACATAAAAAAAATATACTAAAAAGTTATTATTACTTTTATATTTATTTATTAAACATATGCATAATAATTTAGGAAACCGGTGATCAGAAACACTTTGATAAGACGTTTTTGCACTAATTAATAAAATTATATTGATATTTTCTACATAATATTGTTTACGATTTATAAAAACAAAAAAAATGTTTTACAACAAAAAAAAAATAACCAAATATGTTTTAAATTAAATTGAAAATAATTTAAATTTACTATTTACTATATTCTATGACTGTGCACTACTAAGTACTAGGTATTGACTATTTGACTACATAATATACGGGTAAAGAAACGACTACTATTTGAACTGTTTGACATTCAAAAATAAAATCATTGCTGTCAAAACAATAAATGTAAATAAAAAACAAAGTTGCTATAAATGAATCATTTCATATGATTATGATTTAACCCAGTGCACAAAATTTTTAAATTCGGAATTAGTGGTATAAATTTAACAAACAAATCTAAGCCATTATGATTACATATAGTTTATACTTTATTAAATTTCATAGATTTATTGAATACTAATAAATTTTGATTATTATTATTAAATTTATCATAACGTTTAATCTTTAAAATAAAACGCATTAATTTTCTATATTAATTATATTTAAATCGAAATTCCAAGCACGATTTATACGAATATCGATATATGTATGTACATATAATGCTTATTGGGAATTTTTTATTTGATTTTTTAAAAAGCTTTTTTTCACTTGTATGACGCAACAATTATACTACTCAAATAATATTCTATGTGTTCCTCGTATTTTTTCTAAATAATAAACAAAAAAAAGCTTTTAAAAAGAATATTAAATATGTATAATATATGTATGTACTATGTACCTATATATATGTATGTAGCAATAGCTATATGACAGTTTTGTTTACAATTAAAAACAGGGTAGAATGTAAACCAACGGTTTTTAAAAGCGCCCATTTCCAAAAGACAATACAAACTGTTAAGAATTGTGGCTTGCACAAAAATTTGAAAATTTAAGAAGTTTTTTTAGTAATATGAAAAAATGTGAAAATAGGACTTTTCTGGAATTTTGAGGTACTGTAAGTGCGTAGTCTTATATAACTAAGAAAAACCGTTAACACACGTAAAAATATATTACTGGAGCTTTAATTTTTATGTCTTTCCGAAGAAAAATTTGTACAGGTGTTTAAGTTTTTCAGTCCTAATAGCTCTTAAGCAGGAGGTGGCGCAAACAAATTTTCTAAGGGAACATATACTAGTTCTAAAAGTTCTTTCTTGCCTCAAAATTTCAGGTTCCTATATAAGGGCGTGTCGGAGTTATGAAAAAAGGAATTTCATGCAAAATTTGGTTTTCACATAATGGTAAATTTAAATAGTAAATTACAAAATATTGCATAATTTTGATATTTCTTTATGGAGACAATAGAATTTGCGGTCTTCTGTAGCGGTTTTAGATTGTAAAAGTATTACGCAGGGCCTGAGATATATACATCTGAAAATGGAGCTTTTTTGCAATTTTCAGGGGCTTGTTATATGGAACCTTATACAACTAAAAAAACCTTTAACACACATAAAAATATATTACTGAAGCTTTAATTCTTATATCTTAGCCGAGCTTTTTAGCCGAAGAAAAATGTTAAGTTACAGGTGTTTAAAAATAACAAATTTTCAATTTTTGAGCCCTAATAGCTAATAAGCAGGGGGTGGTCCAAAAAAATTTTCTGAGCAAACTTATACTAATTTTAAAAGTTCTTTGTGCCCCTCAAAATTTCAAGTCCCTATTATTTATTAATTATCAAGCCCTAAAAGCGTTCCGGTGTTATGAGGGTAGAAAAATCATGCAAAATTTTCACATAACAGTAAATTTAAATACTAAATTTAAAAAAATAGTATAATTTTGATATTAATTTACAAAGTTGAAAAGTCGAATGACGTTTTCAGATTGAAAAAATGTTAAGCAGAACATGAGATATACGCATTTAAAAATAGGGCTTTTTCAAAGTTTGAGGGGCTGTAGCTCCGTGAAAATCTTTTAGAAAATTGAAAAAATCTTTTATCTTTTGTCTTCTCTCTTCTCTATCTATCTCTTCTATCTTTTTTTTCTCTATCGGTGTAGAAGTTTTGTAAACAGACAGACGTATAGATGGACAGAGTGAAACTAATAAGCATATTTTTACAACATTTTTTTGAAAATGTGCTAAAAATTAAAATAATTAAAAAACCAGAAAAATAAAAATATATGTATGTATTTAAACTTTAGATGTAAAATTAAGAAATTAAATAACTTTAGGTAGGTAATGTATGTTTGTGTTTATATAATGTATGTACATATATGTATGTACATTTGTAAATTAAATTATAAAAATTCAAAAAAGATACAAAAATATACATACATACATATGTACCTATTTAATTACAATGGCTAAATTTAAGAAATAAAAATAAAGAAAAAGAAATATTTATTATAATATCCATATTGAAAATAAAATACATATGATATACATACATACTTATGTATAAATTTTTTGATTGTTTGTTTGGCCAATGGCCACTAATTTATTGTGTCCACTCTTATTTTGTATTTATAAAAAATAATGAATTAGAAACTACTGTTTGTATCTATAAAATTTTGGAACTTATAAGATTTATTTGCACATTTGTTATATTTTTTTGCAGATTATAAAGAATTTTTAAAAAATTCTATAATGGCTACTTACTCAGTGCAAAAACATACATACATATATACTCAGTACAAAACATTCTATAATGGCTGTACTTATTCAGTCACGATGATCTATTGTTACAATGCAAAGTGCATTTAAATTTTTTAAATAGATACTTAAACAAGCTGGACTGTCGAATTTGGGTTACAGAGAATGCGATAGCGTTGCATCAGCGTTAATTACACCCTGTTTAATGTATTGTTTGGTATAGAATTATAGCCAATTGAGATATCAGTTTATATTTTTTTCGAAGATGATGATGAACATTTACAAACTGTTTCGGGGGCAGTACACCGAATCATGATATAACATATTTTATGTCCAGCAGTAGTGAATAACCCTGACTTAAACAAAATGTATAGAAGAAATTCGTGCAGATATTGCAAATTTGGAATCAGAAAATCTGGGTGCCATAGTGCAAATTGTATTAGAAAGAGCCGTTACATTACGCCGAAAATGAAAGTCATTTAAATGACATTATTTTTTACACTTAGATCAAAAAACATTTAATAAATTATACTATCATGTAAAAAACCACAAATAAAATATTAAAACTGTCAAAGTTTTATATGTAATGAATTTACATCAGTCAGTCCAAATGGGTTCACTCAGTATAAAGGTTTGTTGGTTTAGTTAATTTTTATAGCTGCTTTTTAATATTTTATCTTGAACAGCAAAAAAATATATAAATAGCACAGACCAGGGATCGTTTCTATTTTATTTTAACATAATCTTCGTTGTTAATTATTTTCGATAATTTACCAGAACACGCTGGTTCTGTAGAGGAAGGTATTAGGTAATATTAAGGTTAATGTGAATAATTTTATTTTATGATATTAATTTGACTATTACTTTAAGTAATCATTTGTTTAATATTGTACAAATGAAATTTATAAGCTGTAACCGTCTTTAATAGTAGAAACACAAAATTCCAAAATAATGCGTAGGAAAAGTTGAGTTGACAGCATGTAATTTTTAAAATTTTATTTTTTTAATAATTGAAAATTTTATTTAATAAGTTGTAATCTGCCCGATTCCAGTGGTGTCAATAAATAGAAACTTGCAGTTATAACTATACATATATTTAATTAATATTTGGAAAATGTACATATATCCTAACTGAACATTTAGTCATAAAATTTATAAAAAAAATGCAATATTTTAGAAAAAGTAAAACGCTGTTTATACCCGTACGATAAGTACAGGGTATAATAAAATTACTCCTCCGTTTGTAACACGTCGAAATAAATGAGCTAAATATACCTTCAAAGGTGTGGATCCGGATCAGAATCAAATTCTGAGTCGATTAAGCTTTCTCCGTCCGTCCGTCCGTCAGCATACTAACTCAAAAACTAAGAAAGCTGGAGTATTCAAATTAACACAAAATATTTTTGAATCAATTTGTAAATTCCCATTTTTTTTTGGTTGATATCCGATCAAAACTTCGGCTAGTCTTCGAACAACTAACTTTTTGATCAATTTTTAACAACTAACTTTTTGAACAACTAAATTTTTCATACAAAATTTTTCAAAAATTCTACATCGTTTGAAGTAGAATCATACAATTTTAATTACGGATAGATATGCTAAAAAAATTAATTTTATCGAAGAACGTTTTTCTGTAGCCCCACCCGTTACAGAGCTACTACTCCCCAAAGTTCGAAACAGCTCTATATTTAAATTGTTATAACACAAATTCTATAAGCTATATCTTCAATCTGAAAATGCCAAACGATAGCTACAATTATGAGCTTTAGAAATGTGTACGTATATGTATATAATAAATATATACTTGTATCATATACGGTGTCTTAATTTAGAGTTATGCGAAACTGAATTATTGCAAAATTCTTTAACCCTTTTATCTTCTAAACGGTTTAGATTAGAAACTAGAAATTTTGACGGAAGTTAGATTTTTTAAAATAAGTATGAGCCACTTCACTTCTATCGCCTATCACCTGTTTAGGAGCTGTAAGGGGTCAAAAACTGAAATTTCTCTATTTTTAAACACCTGTAACTTGAACACCTATTCAAATTTTTTGAAGTAATTACAATATGAAGTAAACTTTTCTTAATAATATAGCATTACCTTAAAATTTTTACTCGATAATTTAAAATTGTTGAGAATGATAATGCTTGAATGATAGTTGCTTGAAGAATTTTTATTTATATGATATTGGTATACATACTTATGCTTCCCATACACGGTGGTCTAGTTTGTAAACTACGCGGTAGGTTGTAAACTACTACGTTGGTACGCGGACTTGATAAGTTGTATCGTGTATGGGCAAGTTGTAAAACAATTTAGATAGAAAAAAAGTTGATTGGAAGAATATCAAAAAATTTTGATTATTATGGGCGGAGTCTTTGGTTTATAGTTGTGTTGTATCGTGTATGGACAAGTTGTACAAATTAAATGTCATTTTAACATTGAGATTTTTTGATTTGAGAAAATAATAAAAATATAAAGTACATAATATATACAATGGTTGTTGGTTGGTTTATAATAGGTTGGATAAGTGTGTGGTATGGTTCTAAAACCTGTCCGCTTACCAAGTTTACAACCTATTCCGCCGTGTTTGGGCAGCATTATATATCATGTTTATTTAGATATCGTATATGTCACTGATGAATGAATATACATGTATAATAACAATATCCATATAAAATGTATATATATAGCGGCGTATATACGTATTTTGTTGTATTTATAAGAAATTATTCTATGAATGAAATATTTTTAAAGAAATAATACTATGTATATATGGCGATATATAATAATGTATTCATATACATATATGAATACATATGCATATTAATATACATATACGAGTATTTGGTATTTTGTAGTAAGTTTAGTATAAATTAATATACATTTACCGCTTAGTATTAAATAGTACTAGGTATATCATATTTGCAAAAGTTTTGGATTGATAATCATTATGTGGATGGTTAGAATTTGCTTTTGAAAAATGTATAAAGTTATAGTTTGAATATATGTACATATGTACAAACCATAGTTCTACAAATTATAAAATTCATCCACATTATTTTAAAATGCTGAAAAGTTAAAAAAATAATATTATAAGCAGAGTGACAGCCTATGAACATACTAACGGGTTCATACGGGTATCTAAGAGTTGACAAAGGCAACTGTATTCTTCCTCGTTGTTTTTAAATTTACTCTTTTTCTTTAATATTACTCTTGTGATAATTCTTTGTTTTAATGGTATAGATAAGCTTTATCGATATATGTATGTAATGTATACTACAATGAAATTTGTTTTTTCTTAATATTCTGTAGTATATCTGTATAGTGAAAAATAAACGGGAATAACAGTTATTTGAATCTATAGTAATAAAACATAAAATAAATTAAATTTCTTAAATACATGTTAGTTAGAATACATGTAATGTCCCTATGTATGTATCTTGGAATGATTTATGTTCAACTAAATAAAAAAAAAAAATAAAAAGCGGCTATGGAAGCATTTAAAATTTTCACAAAAATATATTGTATTTTTTTAAATTAAATTTTTTTTACCGTCCATTTTTAAATTGGTGAAATTTCATGACTGACACTATTCATGACTGCTTTTTTATTTTTGGGTATTTTCATTTTCAATTAATTGGAATGTTTTATTTCAATTTGTTGAAAATGTAATGGTGTTTTATTTGTTAAAAGCAACTGGTAGGCTATTATTTTATTTTTTCTGAAAAAATTAAATTGAAAAATAAGATATTTTGGTACAAACGTATTATGTTTGTGAAAGTCTAAAATAGTAAATGTGTATTTAAAAATATTGAAAGTGATTTGTAATGTAATGTAAAATTAATTGAATCGTATAGATATTAACATTGAAATCGATTTTTTTTTTATAAAAAGGACTTTAAGAATTCTAAATTAAATACAGTAGTCTTTAGAAGCTAAAAGTAAAATATCAGAAATGTGTACCTATATTATTCAGGAACAGTATCAATAAGATAAAATATAGTATTAAAACATGCTGGAGTGAGTTTTATATATTAGTTTCAAACCAAAGTAGGATTAAAAACTTTGTAAATTTTAAATATTTAGGCGTTCATTATAATGATCTATTCAACTTGAATTACCATGTATAAAAAACAAATTAGAAAAGTAAATAACACATTAATAATTTTAGCTAAATTGTTCTTTTCTGGAACACTTTGTAACAAAGTAAAATTACTACTCTGTTACAAAACCTTAATCCGATCAGTATTCACTTATTGCTGTCCAATATGGTATAATGTTAGTGTTTCTCTGATGGAGAAATAAAGAGTGTTTGAACGCAAGTGTTTAAGAGGTTGTTCAAATTATTATAAAAAGAAAGCCTGCTATAAATGTGTTGCATAACTATTCAAATAAATTTATATATGATAAGGCGAACATAATTAGGATCGATAAATTTATTATTCGTCTCATATGTAACCACATTCAAAGGAATAGGGAAATAACCAAAAATTTCTTAATGAGTCACATGTGGTATGAACATTTTGAATATATCAAAAAGTGCATAAGTACTGGTTTTTGCCTGCTGAATATAAAAATAAATAGGTTTTTTACCTATATAAAAATAAATAGGAGGGTACTGAATTTGGTTGCAATATATTACTCGGATTCGACCCGGCGGGCTTCTAAAAATTTTTTGTTTCCGTTTTATGTCTAATTCTGTGTGGTGGTTTTATGGTCTGAAAAGAAGCCGGAGACAAATAATAAAGTTCCGGTAACTCGTTTGGACACGAAAGCCGAATGAAGTTCATTAAATTTTCTTGTTCTCCTGCTTAAACGGTTTAATCAATTGATTTGAAAACTTACAAAACTATTGCTCTTTAGTAGCAAAGTTCATTAGGTTAATTCAGTTACGATCCATTAACCAGTTTCGGCACCAGGTCTCAATGAAATTTTTTAATTTCTTTGTTATCGCACTTAAACGGTTTTGAGTTGAAAATTTACAAAAGTATTTATTATAATTATTATTAAAAAGATATTTGTAACATTTTTTACTTTTGTCTATATTGTTTTTGAAATTCCATAACAAACTTTCAATGCAAATTTCTAATATATAATAGTAACTAAAATAACCTAATTAAGTATCTTAAGGATACTGTGTTTAAGTTTTAACAACATAACATTTTCGACATTTATTAAAAAACAGAAAAAATTTCCTCCATACGACAATCATTATGTCATCATACAGGAATGCATTACCAACATGTTGTGTACCTATATAAAATGTATATGTATAATATATTTCGCAAAAAATATCATTAAAATATGTACATATAGAGTATAAATAATGTACGTATGTATAAAAACACTATAAACACAATTAAGATTAGAAAACATATTCACATTTCTGTACAGTACTTAATCAAAAATGAGTACATAAATATTTAAAGAACAGAAAACATAACATTCTTATCCATATACGGTTCTTACACATATTTTTAGCCTTTGTCAATATCAATTTCAAAACATAATCATGCATTAGAAAAAGTTAACGCAAAAAAATTGTGGTTGATTTATAAAGGTAAAAACCTATCCAGTCTTTTTTATATTAAAACGAGGAAGAATACAGTTGACTTTGTCAACTCTTAGATACCCGTACGAACCGTTAGTATGTTCACAGCCT